>JAQPPZ010000676.1:5927500-7247329 GCA_028583015.1 Wollemia nobilis | reverse complement strand
AAGACAAATAAAGAAAATAAAAATGGATCATTTCACGGTAAAACAAAGAGGGTAGGGTAAGGCGAAAAGAGAAGTTTATCAAACTTAACTGTAAAACCAAACTACCAATTTTATTTATACTATCAGCTTCACAACAGAACAAATCAAAGAAGAAAGTGTCCAGTTTTCTAAGATCACTTTCTACTAAGAGCACAAGGCAAAGATGGAACAGATCTAACAGAAAATTATAAACCGAAGGGAAGTCAGTTAAAATTGATATCTTTCACCGGCAGCCTAGCTCGCACAGTGAGGACAGAGCAATTAGAACAAACTTGAACCTTAAATCTGTAATTTTCCCTAGTATACAATAGAACAAATGAAGCCTAACAACATATTTAATCTTGATAACACCGATTTACAGCATATATCTAATAAACTTTAATGAAACGGATAACAAAAGAAGATGAACTTATCACAATCTGCAAAAGATTAGGCTCCTGGCCATGCTATCACAGAAAACAAAAGCACATCAACTCCAAGTCCAGAAATAAAATATTTCACAGAATTTGCAAGAAATTGCTTCAATAGCCTTTTATTTCTAAGTTTCCGCCTCCTGCGATTACATTGAGAAGAAGTATTTATAGACTCAGGACAGACCCTGATCTTTTCAGAAATATCTTCCTCTCAAACCCTAAATCTTATCATCTCAAACCCTAGGACCCGGGTTTTACAATATAAAGCCATTTAAAACAAAGTCCGGATAAAACTTAACCATTCTGCAAATCAGTGCAGTCAGTTGCCATAAATGGAGAAGATAGAATTCGAATGCCACTTGCATTCACCCACAACTGTAAATAAATGCCCTCATTAATCCCCTCGGGTAAGCTGGATGAGTCACCACTTCTCCGACATTTCATCTCCGTAGAGCCATCCGTGAGTTGAAAATATCTACACGCCATTAATTCTGCCATAAATCTTCATTAAATGCATTCATCGACAAAATCCGACAATTGTGTGCATATATTTTCATTTCTCGGCCAATTCTCGACATATTCCACTATGGGCAGTTGCTTAGTCACCGTAAAGTCTCTTTGCAGCAAGATCTAAAAAAATTGGATGACACAGCAACTTTTCTTTCAATATGGCTGTCTTTGATTAATTTGCATTCGACTTTGTCTTTATGGCCATTTCTCCGTTATCCCGTAAGTGCCAGATGGCTTCCTGCATGAAAGAACAAAAGACGGATTAGTATTTTAAAAATATTAAATCAAAACTTTAATTATTGAATCAGATTAAAAACCCTAAAGTTTACTTGCATGTCGGCCTTATTAATCTGATACGTGGCTTGCAATGCTTTGACACGTGTCACAGAATCGTGACACGTGTCCATTTCCAGTTGTCTTGCATTTCTGGTTCTCTGCTGGTAGGGTCGCGAAAATGCGACATGTCACGATTTCGCGACATGTTACGAAAAGGCGTCTTTCAGCTGTTCCAGCCGTGAAACCGCGACATGTCGCGATTTCGTGACATGTCACGAAATCGCGACCATTTCTCCTCTCGGCAACTTCTGCGCTGTACTGCCGTGAAAATGTGACATGTCGCGATTTCGCGACATGTCACGAAATCGTGACCCTTCTCCCCCTTCGGCACTCTTCTTCCTTCCAACCGCGAAAACGTGACATGTCACGATTTCGTGACATGTCGCGAAATCGTGACCCTTTTCTGCCTTCCGTGAAAACGCGACATGTCGCGATTTCGCGACATGTCGCGAAATCGTGACCCTTCCTTGCCTTAGCAGCTTTTCTTCCTTTCATGCCACGAAAATGCGACATGTCGTGATTTCGCGACATGTCGCGAAATCGCGACGCCTTTCTTCCTTGCGACCCTTTCTTGCCTGCGAGCCGCGAAAACGCGACATGTCGCGATATCGTGACCATTTTTGCCTTAGCTGCTTTTCTGTCCTTCCAGCGACGAAAACGGACATGTCACGATTTCGTGACATGTCGTGAAATCGCGACCCTTCTGCCTTAGCAGCTTTTCTTCCTTTCATGCTAAAATGCGACATGTCGCGATTTCGCGACATGTCGCGAAATCGTGACTTTCTTCCTTGCGACCCTTTCTTGTCTGCGAGCCGTGAAAATGCGACATGTCGCGAAATCGTGACCATTTTATGCCTTCTCTCTCCAAAACTTGTCGCGATTTTGTGACATGTCATGAAATCGCGACGTTCCGTACGACTTGCCTTCTCTCTCCAAAACGGTAGCGATATCGCGACATTTCCATTTTTGGAAAGTGTCGCGATTTCGCTACGCATTTTTGACTTAGCCGATTTTCTAAAAACCTGTCGCGATATCGCGACACTTCCAAAAAGGAAAGTTTTGATTTTTAATGAATTTATCTATCTGTTTTCTGCATTTTTTTCGTACCGGTGTAAGATTTTCTTTATCCATGAATGATTCTAGCATGTAAAAAGTGAAGTCTAAGATAACAAAGCTAGAATGCAAGAAAACTTGGATAAAGAAACAAGCAAAACTTGAAGAAGAAAGAGGCAAGTAAAAATTGGAATTAAAACCTGAAAATCATCAAGAGGGTCCCTACTGCAAAATGAAAGCTCAATGTTTTCAAAGGATGGAAAATTATTTTTCAGTGGGGGTGTGTTGCTTCTCAACAAATGGCGATATCTACGGGTAAAATAGTAGCATTATTTTAGAACCCAGGACTCTAGTTTCAAAACAACATAGACCATGCATCAAGCCTTGCCACAGATATTCTTCAAAATAAATTGACTACTAACTAATAGTTGTTAAAATTTCCCAAGGACATACTAGGCTGAATTACTTAAGGAAGATTTCGATGTGCAATTACAAGGGTATAAAACTTTCTTCAAGAATGACTTGGATCGAATGTTGAACTCCGGATTGATCAGCTTTTCTAGGTTGTAAAAAAGGGAAACCGAGTAGAGCTCTGTTTACTAGTTTAGCCTTTTACGGCCCGACAGAGTTACCCTTTAGATTTACACGACCCAAATTTACAACTGTAAGGTAGAATCTACAACTTGGTAGAAGAAAAACATCTTTTGAAATCTTGGCTGCCTCTTTCATTATATAACTCTTTTTTTCTTTTTCTTTTTATCTCTTTTTTTCTTTTTTTTTTATATATATATTGGAAATAATAGAGTGCCAATTTCAACTTACATCTCTTTCTTTTGAAATACATCAACATCTGAAAAGCCTTAGAAAGAATAACAATTTTCTTTTAATATTTCATCAATCTGGAACTGCTTCAGCCTAGGCACTGATAGCCTCTATGGATACTCAAATAATTACATGAATCATAGTCCCCTCTTATAACCAACTTTTCTTGGATTCCTCGGGAGTTCCTCCAACCAAACAACATAGCAGTTTCTTTATAATTAAAACAACTGTGGCAAGCAAGACACAAAATCCAATCATCCTTCCACTATTGTTATGACTAAAAAAATAGTTCCACTGTTCGGTTCAAGCAGGACTATCTCACAATTGTGATAATGAACACTGGATTGATCGGCTCGAGAATAAAAACAATTTTTGGAAGGTCGACCTTTTTATGGATGCTCGGGGCAAAGGCTAAAGAACAGAATTTTAAAAGCCAAAGAACTTTGTACGAGACCTCCAAGGATAAACACGGGCCTCTAAAAACAAAATAAAATAAAAGCGCATGAGACTTTAAAATAAAAGCGTACGAGCAGACAAACAAAAGCTAGGGTTATTTACAAAGGAAACAAAATAAAGCGTATAGAGCAATTAAAGGAAATGAAATAAAACAAGGCTGAGAGCTATTTACAAAGAAAATAAATGACAGACCTTAAATAAAATATAAAATAAGAACTTTAAAATAAAACAAGTTGTAGGAAAAAGGAAATAGAATACATAAATGTACAGACCTGAAAGGAATTAAAACTGCAGGGTTATTTACAAAGGAAAAAAAAAAGAACTTCAAGACAGACTGAAATTGCAGGAAATTAGGATTAAATAAATAAAAAGAACATAGACATTTAAAAACAAATTAAAACAAAGAACTAAAAGGTAGGAATTAAAACTAAAGCTAAAAAAGAATTAAAATAATAAAAGCTAAAATTAAACTAAAGAAAATAAATTAAAAGTAAACTAAACTAAAAACTAAACTAAATAGGACATGAAGAGTAAACTAAAGCAGATAAACTGCAAAGTTATTTACAATGTATACACATGTTACAACTTCTTTATGACTCATTCAAATGATACATTGGATGGAACAGCCGAGAAATAATGTTTTAAGTACTGACCATTAACAAGGAGGTCCAGAAAATTACCATCAAGGTCTTGTAATCGAAATGCATTGTTACCCAGAATCTCAGCAATCTGGTAGGGGCCTATCCACAGTGGTTGCAACTTTGTATGCTTACCCTTCTTCTCATGGGCCTTGTCCCATAGAAGCACCAAGTTTGCCGGTCTGAAAGCTTTCACTTTGGCCCTCTTGTCAAACCACCGCTTGATGGTTTCTTGGTGCCGGTCGAAGTGTTCCAGGGCTTGGAGTCTTTCATCCTGCAAGTTAGTTAGATCTAAAACACGAGCCTCTGCATCAGCTTGATCCTCAAAATAGTCTAAGACAAATTGGTAAGTAGGTAACTTCAGAGAGATGGGAACAATTGGCTGGGTACCATACAGCAAAGCAAAAGGAGAAGTTTTAAGAGCCACTTTATATTTTATCCGGTCAGCCCAAAGTGCATATTTCAATAATGTATGCCACTGCCTGGGTTTATCTGCTGTAGATTTCTTGATGGCATTCATTAAATTCTTGTTTGTGGACTCAGCCGGTCCATTGCCTTGGGGATAATAGTTGGATGAGAATCGATAACTATCCCCATCCGGTATGCCCATTCTGCAAACTCCAATGATTGGAAGGCTTGGTCCATTATCACACACCAAATTCGGAGGAACCCCAAACCTAGTTATGATATTTAATTCTAGAAATTCAATGACTTCATGAGCTGTACTTCTTGTGGTGGCTGCTGCTTCAACCCATCTTGTGCAGTAATCAGTAGCTGTCAGAACATACTTATGCCCTGCTGAAGAATTTGGATTAATCACTCCCACAAAATCAAGTCCCCACTGCATGAAAGGTTTATTTATTACAACGAGGTTGCAATGGGAGAGCCCGGTTGGCCTCTTTGGCTGCAAAAGTTTGGCACTGATGGCGAGGTTCTTACATGCTTGATGTGCATCTTTAAATAGTGTAGGCCGATGATAGCTTTGCTCTCAATATTTTATGCGTGAGTAGCAGATCTCGATGAATGCCCTGCCCCTAACTTTTCATGAAAACTGGACATGACTTCACTGACTTCACTCGGAGAAATGCATCTTAGGAAAATGCCAGCATAATTCTCTCTGTACAAATTACCTGCTTTGAGGAGATAATGAGCAGCTTTCGGTTTTAATGCTCTCCTTTGGGTTCTGTTCAAGTGAGACGGGCAAATTCCAAATTGCAACAGATGAGTAATATCCCCATACCAGTCATCAGATTCAGAATTTAACTGATTAACTTCTTCCCGTACAGGTACTTCGGCAATGTGTCGGGACAAACCAAGTCCTCTGATCAATTTAGCAAGCCGAATCTCTAAGTCATACTCTTGCAGCCTTGTAACCCAATTACCCCTCAATTCACCCAATTCATTCTGACTTAGAAGGTATTTAACAGCTGGGTCTGGAACTATAGCATGAATTCTGCTTCTTAATATATAGTGCCTGAACTGCTTAACCGCTCTTACCAAGGCATAAGCTTGTTTGTCTAAACGAGAATATTTCAGCTCAGCCCCCTTTAAATTGGTACTCTTGAAAGCAATTGGATGTTCCCCAGTTTCTCTCCGTTGGGTCAGAACTGCAGCAAGTGTATGTTCAGAAGAGAAAGTGTACAGATAAAAATCTGCACTGAAATCTGGGCTTACCAGAACTGGTGCTTGTTTTATGGCTGTCTTGATTTCTTGGAAAGCCGTCTTAGCTTCTGTGGTCCAGACAATCTGAGCAGTTTGCTTTAGCATGTCATTCATTGGCTTGACTATCTCTGCAAAACCGGAGATGAACTTCCTGACAAAGTTAATTTTTCCAAAGAAGGACCTCAACTCTTTCTTGGAGTTGGGAAATGGTATGCCGGATATGGCTTCAACTCTGCCCGGATCCATGGAAATGCCATCTTTTGTGACCAAGTGCCCAAGGAGCTTTCCTTCTGTTACACCAAAAATGCACTTCTTCGGATTCAAAGAAATGCCAAACTCCCTGCATTTATTAAACACAGACTCCAAGTGTTTTACATGGTCAAACCGAGATTTAGAGAAGACTGTTAAATCATCCATGTAAACAACAATGCATTTACCCATAAGGCCCTTGAAAGCATGATCCATTGCTCGTTGAAATGTAGCTCCGACATTTATTAATCCAAATGGCATCCTCTTGTAAGCAAAAGTTCCCCACTTAGTTGTGAAAGCAGTCTTCATTCTGTCTTCCTTCTCAACCAATATCTGATTGTACCCTGAGAAACCATCCAGGAAAGACATCATCTCCGAGCCATTGACAATCTGCAAGCACCTCATCCATGGAAGGTAGAGGGTAATTATCTTTTTCAGATGCCTTGTTTAAATTTCTAAAGTCCACACACAGGCGGATCTCTCCATTTTCTTTACGTCGGCACCGGATTGGCCACCCAAGTAGAATGCACGATGGGAAAAATAATGGCTGCACTCAATAGCTTTTCTACTTCTTTCTGGATGAGGGGCTCCTAACGAGCATTGACATGCCTCTGTTTTTGCCCGAAAGGTTTGCAAGAATTCTTTTAAAGGTATAATGTGAGTGTAAACTTTAGGATCAAATACCTTTAAGTCTTTGTATGACCAGGCCATAACATCCTTGGACCTGTGAAGAAAATCAATCATACTTCTTTTTATTTCTGGATCACGGTTCTTAGCTAACTTGATGTGACTGGGATCTTCTTCAGTCCCCATGTTCAGGTCTTCAGTCTCACTGTCTGTGGCACCCACATAATCCTCAGAATTCACCTTTTGCTTGATTTTGTCAACATCAAAGAGCCGCTCCAGCTCCACCATTCCTTTTGGAATTCTGTTGTCCTTCAACCTCATTATTCCCCTGTCATCATCTAACTGTTCCAGTGAGGGTATCCCTTTGGCCCTCATCAATTATAGCATTTTCAAATGTGTTAGTACTCTGCAAAAAGTTTACAATCTGTTGATCATCAGAGAAAACTTGAAAATTATCTATATTGTTTGGAACTGAAGGACAAGGGACTAACTCAATTGAAAACTTGTTCCATTTAAATTCTTCCAATGGCTTTAAACTTGCAGCTGAAGAAGCCAAGACATCTGCATGGGAGTTCTGCTCTCTGGGTATATGTGTCAGATTAAAAGCATCAAAGTCTTCTACAAGATCCCAAGCCCGATGTTTGTATCCTTTTAAATAAGATGCTTTACACTGGAATTTACCCTTGACTTGATTTGCCACTAATTCTGAATCAGTAAAAACTTTAATATTTCTTGCTCCTTTGTCCAAAGCAAACTTCAAACCTAAAACCAGAGCTTCATACTCTGCTAAATTATTTGTACAAAGGAACTGTAGGCGGTAAGACATAAAATATGTCTGACTTTCAGGCCCTTTGAGGACTGCCCCTGTTCCAGAACCCTGTTTAGATCTAGCTCCATCCACATGAAGTGTCCAGACTTCATTAGTATGTACAGGATGGGCTTTATTAAACTTGTTATTTTGCCCAGTTGTTAAATTGTAGACTCCAATATCTACCTCTGCAATATTTACGAGTTTCATTCTGCATTTGTACTCGTAATTGTATGCTTGTACACGGGTTCTCTTTCAACCCGTAATTGATTTGCCACTCCTTTCCACGGCAACCACATGTGTGAAAAATCTGTTGCCAAGTATCCGTTCGAGAGATCTCGACCAATCCCTACTCAACGGCATCCCGTACCCCACGGGGATATCTACAACCCTGAATTTCAATTTTATGTTGAGCCCTTGGCTCAGATGCTAATTGGATATGAATATTTTGAAGCTCTCCAACAACTTTAACCTCTGATTTGTCCAATTGGACAACTCTCCTTTCAGACTTCATTGGGGTCGAGACCCAACTGCTGACAAATGGCCAAAGGCATAACATTTGCAGATGCACTGAATCTACCAAACAATTATGTAAGTTCTTCCCAAAAATACGGACAGTCGGTAAAAGGGGGGAACTTCGGTTTTTTCTTTGTACATGGCTAGATTGGCATGTGCTATTTTCTTTCCTTTGTCCACGAGGTTTAGTAGCGGGGCCGGAGTATGTTTTTATCAGATTGTCTCTCTGCTCTGAAATCTGTGCCAGCTCATGCAGAGTAATGTTGGCCTTAATATTTTTCATATCCTCCACTATGTTATATCCTTTGTTAAGTGGAGGGACAAAAGCATCTGGTCCTCTCAAATTCCCTCCTTTTGGTGGAGATGGATTATTGCTTGGAGAGGGGTCGGGAGGAACATTGTGAGAGTTGTCCGGAGGAGTTGATGTAGTATTAGGCTCCGGATTCCTATTTCTCAGGTTGTAATTATCTCTTACATACTGCTGGAAAGCCTGCACCTCATCCATAGGCATTTCAACTACATTCTCAGATTCATCCGGAAAGTGAAAGAATCCGGGACCATAGCTGCACTATTTTCGGATGAACTTGGGCCATCAGCGGTTCTTTGATTTTTAGGGGAGATCAAATCTCCGGACAAAGCTTCAAATGCATTGCAAAATTCCAGACAATCCAACTCCCCATGTTGAGAAGTGGCATGTATACTGCACTAAGTTGGGCGAGCTAAATCACAAATGTTCACATCATGGCCTTTGCCCTTGTAATATTTATTAGGTTCATATGGGGGCTGTTGAATCTGTTTGGTTGATATGAATATCTGTTGGAGTTGTCCCCAGTAGAAACTTGCCTTTTAAAACTCAAGAAATCATTGGCCAGCTTCTGAACAATCTTTGAGACTTCTTCCACTCTTGCATTGTCAGCCTCTTTGCCTGGGTGTTGTACATTCTCAACAGGTGCTACGACCGGTGGATTTCTTGATGGTAGAGTCTGACAAACTGGCAGCATCATTTGATGTGGAATAGGATTGAACACGGGGGCGGCTTGTGCAACCGAGAGGAACTTCTTTGAGCATTTAAGGGTTGGGGTCCCAATTGTCTTTCCAGAATCAAAGCCTCTTTATAAGCTTCTGTCAAATTAGTAACAGTGGGATCTCTCTTCAAGAAGACAGAGGTCATGGGATCCAGGGAATTTCTAAAGATCTCTAATGCCAGGTCAGCATTCGGTACATAATAGCCAGTAAGTCTACCATAAGCTTTCTGGAATCTAACATTATAGGATCTGATAGATTCACTTAATTCTCTTTTGATGCCAGAAAACTGCTGGTACAATATACTAGGATCTATCACTTCTCCGAACTGTGACACAAAAACTTTTTCTAAGTCATTCCAGTGGTGACAGAATCATTAGTGAGGTTTAGAAACCAATCATAAGCTCCCTCCTGGAGAGTGAACGGGAATAGTCTGCAGGCAACATCCTCATGCTGTACATTTAATAATTTCAAAGCATTCTTGAATGCAACCAAGTGTTCTTCTACGGTTCTTGTCCCATCATGTTTATATACGGGGAGATATCTTTCCGGATTTATGGGCGAGGTCATGGGCAATACCCGAAATATTCAAAGCAGTGGAGCCCAACCAATTTGCCATCACTACTTGGTTGTTAGTGATATTTTGAGTTGTGGTTGGAGTAACTATCAGCGGTGATAAAATTGTTTCTGACAGAGACTTAGCCCTTCTGAGGCTACTTCTTCTCGGAGTTTCTAATTCAGGGACAAGGAGCTCTCCAGCTCTGGGGTGGGACCTTGTTACCCTGTATGTAGAATCTAGCTTTTCACAAGCACTTACAAACTTACGAGTTCTTAACGAGTCCTGAACTTGAGGTCTTCTTTTCGGCAATCTTAAAATATGTATGCTGACAACTTACAATATGATTGGAGTTCATGGCCCTCCTTTAAAAAAAAAAAAAAATAAAAAAAGTTAAGCCCTCCTTCTAGCACCATTTTTAAATGTTGGTCCGACTTTCATACACACCCTGTGAAGAATGAGCACAAAACTCTGATAACACTTATACGGGATAAATCCCACTCACTTTAGGATCTAGTTGGTTATCCAAGGTGTGAGTTACGAGGTCGGGTCGAATGTCAATTCACTCTTTTCCACTTTGGAATAGATTTCAATATGGACTGTCTGTACCTTACAACGGGCTCACTGAACTTGCTCAGTAATGTTCAGAAGTTGTCACTTGTTGACAATCAGATTTAAAATTAATTCTTTGATCTAGCTCTCATGGGTCAGCAGATTTAAATAAAAGACAAATAAAGAAAATAAAAATGGATCATTTCACGGTAAAACAAAGAGGGTAGGGTAAGGCAAAAAGAGAAGTTTATCAAACTTAAGCTGTAAAACCAAAACTACCAATTTTATTTATACTATCAGCTTCACAACAGAACAAATCAAAGAAGAAAGTGTCCAGTTTTCTAAGATCACTTTCTACTAAGAGCAGAAGGCAGAGATGGAACAGATCTAACAGAAAATTATAAACCGAAGGGAAGTCGGTTAAAATTGATATCTTTCATCGGCAGCCTAGCTCGCACAGTGAGGACAGAGCAATTAGAACAAACTTGAACCTTAAATCTGTAATTTTCCTTAGTATACAATAGAACAAATGAAGCCTAACAACATATTTAATCTTGATAACACCGATTTACAACATATATCTAATAAACTTTAATGAAACGGATAACAAAAGAAGATGAACTTATCACAATCTGCAAAAGATTAGGCTCCTGGCCATGCTATCACAGAAAACAAAAGCACATCAACTCCAAGTCCAGAAATAAAATATTTCACAAAATTTGCAAGAAATTGCTTCAATAGCCTTTTATTTCTAAGTCTTCGCCTCCTACGATTACATTGAGAAGAAGTATTTATAGACTCAGGACAGACCCTGATCTTTTCAGAAATATCTTCCTCTCAAACCCTAAATCTTATCATCTCAAACCCTAGGACCCGGGTTTTACAATATAAAGCCATTTAAAACAAAGTCCGGATAAAACTTAACCATTCTGCAAATCAGTGCAGTCAGTTGCCATAAATGGAGAAGATAGAATTCGAATGCCACTTGCATTCACCCGCAACTGTAAATAAATGCCCTCATTAATCCCCTCAGGTAAGTTGGATGAGTCACCACTTCTCCGACATTTCATCTCCGTAGAGCCATCCGTGAGTTGAAAATATCTACACGCCATTAATTCTGCCATAAATCTTCATTAAATGCATTCATCGGCAAAATTCGGCAACTGTGTGCATATATTTTCATTTCTCGGCCAATTCTCGACATATTCCACTATGGGCAGCTGCTTAGTCACCGTAAAGTCTCTTTGCAGCCAGATCTGAAAAAATTGGATGACACAACAACTTTTCTTTCAATATGGCTGTCTTTGATTAATTTGCATTCGACTTTGTCTTTATGGCCCTTTCTCCGTTATCCCGTAAGTGACAGATGGCTTCCTGCATGAAAGAACAAAAGACGGATTAGTATTTTAAAAATATTAAATCAGAACTTTAATTATTGAATCAGATTAAAAACCCTAAAGTTTACTTGCATGTCGGCCTTATTAATCTGATACGTGGCCTGCAGTGCTTTGACACGTGTCACAAAATCGTGACACGTGTCCATTTCCAGTTGTCTTGCATTTCTGGTTCTCTGCTGGTAGGGTCGCAAAAATGCGACATGTCACGATTTCGCGACATGTCGCGAAATCGCGACATCTTTCTAGCAAAGGCGTCTTTCATTTCGTGACATGTCGCGATTTCGCGACATGTCACGAAATCGCGACCATTTCTCCTCTCGGCAACTTCTGCGCTGTACTACCGCAAAAATGCGACATGTCACGAAATCGCGACCCTTCTCCCCCTTCGGCACTCTTCTGTCCTTCCAGCCGTGAAAACGTGACATGTCGCGATTTCGCGACCCTTTTCTACCTTACTTTTCTTCCTTCCATGCGACATGTAAATCGTGACCCTTCCTTGCCTTAGCAGCTTTTCTTCCTTTCATGCCGCGAAAATGCGACATGTCGCGATTTCGCGACATGTCACGAAATCGCGACGCCTTTCTTCCTTGCGACCCTTTCTTGCCTGCGAGCTGAAAACGCGACATGTCGTGAAATCGCGACCCTTTTCTGCCTTAGCTGCTTTTCTGTCCTTCCAGCCGCGAAAATGCGACATGTCACGATTTCGCGACATGTCACGAAATCGTGACCCTTCCTTGCCTTAGCAGCTTTTCTTCCTTTCATGCCGCGAAAATGCGACATGTCGCGATTTCGCGACATGTCGCGAATTCGTGACGCCTTTCTTCCTTGCGACCCTTTCTCCTACACCGCGATTTCGCGACATGTCGCGAAATCGCGACCTTTTCTTGCCTTCTCTCTCCAAAACTTGTCGCGATTTCGTGACATGTCGCGAAATCGCGACGTTCCGTACGACTTGCCTTCTCTCTCCAAAATGGTAGCGATATCGCGACATTTCCATTTTTGGAAAGTGTCGCGATTTCGCTACGCATTTCTGACTTAGCCGATTTTTCAAAAACCCGTCGCGATATCGCGACACTTCCAAAAAAGGAAAGTTTTGATTTTTAATGAATTTATCTATCTGTTTTCTGCATTTTCTTCGTACCGGTGTAAGATTTTCTTTATCCATGAATGATTCTAGCATGTAAAAAGTGAAGTCTGAGATAACAAAGCCAGAATGCAAGAAAACTTGGATACATGACACGAGGCAAAACTTGAAGAAGAAAGAGGCAAGTAAAAATTCGGGATTAAAACCTCGAAAATCATCAAGAGGGTCCCTACTGTAAAATGAAAGCTCAATATTTTCAAAGGATGGAAAATTATTTTTCAGTGGGGGTGTGTTGCTTCTCAACAAATGGCGATATCTGCGGGTAAAATAGTAGCAAAGGGCATAGATGGCCCGAAAATAGGAACTAATCACCCAACAGTTAAAAGTCATTGAAAATTTGACTAATAGAAAGGAAATTGAAAATGTGAGTGAGTTTCCAAAGGATTCCTTGAGAAGGAAGGTGGGTGATGTGCTACGAAAAGAAATTAAGAAGTTGGATATCTCTAAATTTTATGGAAGAGGTGATGGTGAAACCATCGTAAATTGGTTGAGTGAAGCCAAGGGATATTTTGCAATTCAACCCCTTTGCTCTGAATCTAAAACTACTTGGGCAATAGCACATTTAGAGGGTCCTGCAAGAGACTGGTGGACCACGTATAAGAAAATTACTCAGAAGGAAGTGGTAGATATACCATAGGAAGAATTTGAAAGAGAATTCAAAGATCGCTTCCTTACTGAACAATTTTATATTGAGAAACATGATGAGTTCACCAACTTACGACAAGGTAATATAATGGTAATTGAATATTACTAGAGGTTTGTGCAGCTTCTTAAGTATGCACCAGAATATGATGGTCAGGAAAGGTTCAAATCCCATAAGTTTGTTATGGGGTTGCACCCAAAATACAGCCAACCGATGGGAAGAAAAGTACCTCAGACACTAACAATTGCCTATGGCGATGCTCGGTATGAGGAATTAGGCTAGAAAGAGGTAAAGGCTTACTATAAACAAGTTGAAAGAGATAATTCAAGGAAAAGGAGATATCTCGAGCAGAATAGAGGCAAATATCAGTACCAAAAATTTAGAGATGAAGGGAATAACACAAATGATAATAGAAACAAAGGTAAATACCAAGGGCACAGAGGGTAGTCAGATCGAAGGAATTTTTAGGAAAAGAAAAACAATAATAGGGAACAGGGTAAAAATGACAATCAAAATAAGGAAAGTGATAAACAAAAGAACGATGGACCAAAAACATGCTTTGCATGTGGGGCACTAGACCATTTTTCCAGATAATTCCCAAACAGAGCGGATCGTAGGAATCCCACTAAGGAAGCACCACACAAAATTTTTTCTACCATAGGTAACCCTAACCTTTCAAGGCAAGCTACTCCATTTTTATTAAAGGAAAATTAGGCAAAAGAGATGTACACATTTTAATTGATAGTGGTGCTACAGATAGATTCATTTCAAATAGTATTTTGAGGGATATACCTATTAAACCTAGGGTTATGGCAAAAGGGTGGGAAGTCGAGTATGGCTCAAGATAAACTTACTTGGTCAACCAATGTTTATTTGAACCACAAATAGAGATACCTCAGGGAAAAATCAATTGGCACCTGTATGTGGTACCTTTACATACATTTGACATAATCCTAGGAGTAAACTGGTTAAAATCCCATAAAGCCCTACTAAATTTTAAGGAAATGTGGTTGGACTTTATGAATGATGCTAACCTACGAGTTCGTATCCATTGCAATCATACATCTCTTGAGCCTCATTTTATGACCGTCATGTAGGTCAAAAGTGCCTTGAGGAAAGGATGTAAACTATATGTGGTTAAATTGAATAAAAAGGAGGAAACTAACTCAATTTTTGCATTATTTCAACAATACCCAATGTTAAATGAATTTAGGGATGTCTTTCCAAAAGATCTACATGGACTTCCTCCAAAAAGGGAGTTTGATTTCTCAATTGAGATTATGCTAGGAGCAACTTCGATGGTCAGGACTCCCTATCATATGACACCACTTGAGTTGTAGGAACTTAAAACTCAACTACAAGATTTATTGGAAAAGGGGCACATTAAACCCAGTGTATCACCATGGGAAGCACCGGTTCTATTTGTCAAAAAGAAATACAAATCATTAAGATTTTGCATTTACTACAAGATGCTTAAGAAGATGACTGTTAAGAATAAGTATCCTTTACCCAGAATTGATGATCTATTTGATCAATTGAGAGGGGCTACAATTTTCTCTAAAATAGATCTTAGATCAGGTTACCATCAGTTAAGGATCCGGGAAGAAGATACTTACAAGAATACTTCAAAACTTGCTATGGATATTATGAGTTCATGGTATTACCATTTGGGTTAACAAATGCACCAGCTACATTTATGAATCTGATGAATAATGTGTTCCGAGAACAGTTGGACCAGTTCATGTTAATATTCCTAGATGATATCTTAATTTACTCCCGTACTAGAGAGGAACATGATCAACACATGAGGATAGTGCTAGAGATCCTCAAGAAAAATCAATTATATGGTAAATTATCCAAATGTGAGTTCTACTCATCATAAGTTCAATACTTGGGGCATATTGTCTCAATTGAAGGAATAGTGGTTGATCCTAAAAATATTGAAGCTATAATAGATTGGCCAACTCCAACTAATGTGTCAGAAGTATGAAGTTTTATGGGAATGGTCGGCTACTATTGACGATTCATTAAGGGATTTTCAAAAGTTGCATTTCTTATTACTAATCTGCAAAGGAAAGGGAAAGCATTTAGGTGGACGACACAATATGAAGAAGCCTTCAAAATTTTTAAGGAAAAGTTGACAATTACACCTATACTAAAAATACCTGATCCAAACAAATATTTTACTATATGTACTGATGCCTCATTGGAAGGATTAGGTGGTGTATTTATGCAAGATGAGGCTGTAGTAGCATATGAGTCCAGGAAACTCAAGAAACATGAGATAAACTATGCTACACATGATTTAGAGCTAGCAACAGTGGTTCATGCTCTTAAAATTTAGAGGTATTATTTGTTAGGAAATCCCTTTGAACTTAAAATTGATCATCAGAGTTTGAGATATATTTTTACTCAGCCTCTGCTAAAAGCTCGACAACGAAGGTGGATGGAGTTTTTGGTTGAATATGACTTTGGTATTGAATATATCAAAGGGAAAGAAAATAAACTGGCAGATGCTCTCAGTAGGAGAAGGCAAATAGCAACTCTTACAAAATATCAGTATGGGCTGAAGGAGAAGATCATGGAGATGTAGAAGAATGATGAGTTTTACAAACAATATCGTAACAAGATTGAGCAGGAACCAAATCGGCATAGAGATTATAGTGTCAAGAAAAATCTGGTGTATTTTTGAAATAGAATAATAGTATCCAATGATGAAGGGCTTAAAAGAACTATCCTATAGGAAGCTCATTATGCACCATATTCTACTCATCCAGGGGTAATTAAGATGAGGGAAACGCTAAAAAAAGACTATTTCTAGCCAAGGATGAAAATAGATGTAGTTCAATTTGTTGCAAGATGCCTGGAGTATCAGAAGGTCAAATCAAAGCATCAGCATCCTGGTGAAAAGTTGCATTTGTTCGATGTACCAGAACAGAAGTGACAAGTGATATCCATGGATTTTATTGTTGGCCTTCCAAAGACATGATTTCAGCATGATGCAATATTTGTGGTAGTGGATAAGTTAACCAAAGGAGCGCATTTTATACTAGGCAACATTCGTGATGATGCAATAGCTATAGCACAAAATTTTGCTCGAGAAATTGTAAGACTACATGGATTTCTTGAAATAATCATCTCGGATAGAGATTCAAGATTCACTTCTAAGTTTTGGTAAGCTTTGCACCGAGCTTGGGGAAAAAAGCTCAATATTAGCATCGCCTATCATCCTGATATGGATGGACAGACCGAGAGGGTCAATCAGGTGCTAGAAGATATGCTACACATGTATTGCATGGATCGCCAGAACAAATGGGAAGATTTTCTCTTTCTGGTAGAATTTTATTATAATAACAACTATCATACCACGTTGGGCATGGCCTCTTTTGAGGCTCTATATGGGCATAGGTGCAGAACACCATTAACATGGGATAATATGGATGATCGAGAAGTGATCAGTCCTGATGTTGTTAAACGAATGGAGATTCAGCTTAAAGAGATTCACTAGTGACTTCGTGAAGTCGTTGATCGTCAAAAGAGTTATGTTGATCTTAAGCGAACACCCCAAGAATTTGTTGTTGGAGACAAAGTATTTCTTAGAGTCAAGCCAACTAAAAGTTCCCTTAAATCCACCAAATTAAGCCCTAGATTTTTCAATCCTTTTAAAATTATTGCCAAAATCAGTCCTATTGCCTACAAACTCACACTGCCACCAAACCTGTCAAAAATCCATAGTGTTTTCCATGTGTCCCTCCTTCACAAATATGTAGTTGATCCATCTCATGTTTTGGATGTATCTCATTTGTAGACGTCGAAACCGCAACTAATTGAGGTTCGACCAGTTAAAATTTTGTGCTTTAGAACCAAACAATTGAGAAAGAGGATTATGAAGCAGTGTAGGGTCTAGTGGGATCATTATTCTGAGAAAAATACCACCTGGGAGGATGATACTGCCATGAGAAACCAATTTTCATACTTGTTTGAAAATTGATAACAGAAAACAACTTATTAGATATATATATATATATATATATATATATATATATATATATATATATATATATATATATATATATATTCAAGATGTAAAATTTTATGTGTTAGCATAATGGAACTTGATGTAGTAAAAAGTGATCAATGTATGTATTTTTTGTATTAATTGCATATATGTACATGACCAAATGTTGTGGAAATCTGTATCTGTATCTTTTAGCTAACACAAGGACTATGTTAATTCTTGGTGGGGGAGTATGTAACATCCCCACTACTTGTCATTATTTTGTTTGGAAGTGTTAGGTAATGGAGCCAAATTGATAAGAAAGAAATTAATTACCATTAAATATTATTGGCGAGGTTCCAAGGCCATTAAATATTGTTGATGGGCAACGATCAACAATAGGAATGTGAACGGGGTTCCAAGGGGTAGGTGAAAAACACTTGTCAAAAGAACGTGATAACTATATGGGTGGTTTCAACCCATGGTTTTGGCCCATTGTATTCCGACACCACTATGTGGTTTTGGGTAGTGGAAAAGTCACGAATCTCTATATATTTTGTACTGTAAAGGTCGTCTTATATGTAAATGCTCTTTTCTGGTTTAAAGGAAAAGAGGGGAGGAGACATTGTACAAGTGGAGAAGATTGTTGTATTGTTGCTAATACAAAGGATTGATTGTTTCTTCATGGATGTAGGGTACACTTCCCAAATCATGTATATCTTGTGTCTCTTACATTTGTGTGATTGCTTGTTGTTTATTGCATTGTTTCTTATTTTGCTTATGGGAGCTTAACTAGGGTTTGAACTGTTTCTCCATTTATGTTGTTATTATTTATTTATTTTCATAGGCTATGTATTTTTTGTACATGGTAAATTCCTAAAAGGAAGAATATGATTCTGCGTTAAGTTTTTGTGATGCAGGTGCAAGAACACGTGCAGAAATTGAAGAGAACACCCACCCCTAATAGAGATAGAGGTTGGAAGCATTAGGTAAGGTGGGATATGATGATGCCTCGTGCACCTTGGCCCGTGGGTACATGGAATCCCATCGTAGAATTTGCATATAAAGATCATTTTGCGTGCTATTGCATTTAATGCATTTGTATGTCTGTATTTTGCATATGACTGTTACCGCATTGCTTGCATGTTGCTTACTATAGCTCAAAATATCAATGTTCAAAAAATATATTATTATTATTAAATCAATATATATATATATATATATATATATATATATATATATATATATATATATAGATACTAAAAGAATAACATAAAAATATATAAATGCAATATAATATATTTGTTGCTTGTTGAGGATAGTAGCTTGTTTATGAAACTTTATGTAATATGTACACATAATATTAGATTAAGCCTAGATATTATAAAAATATATATAATAATGTCATATGAGGGGATGGTTTGTTAGAACATAATCAAGAAGGAAAATATTATTAAAATAATAATTATAATAAAGGAAAAATTACTCCTCTCCACCCATAAAATGAAAGCATCACCACTTTGCTATGTTAAAGGAAGTTACCTGGCATTGTAAGTTTGAAAGGTGTCTTTCAGACATCTCACAAATTCCTCTATAAATCAATGATGAAGGATATGCTCTGCATCATTGAATTTGCATTTCCAGAAACTGTCCATCCTGTCTAAAGTGTTGAAATATGATGATTGCCATCACATAGCGTGGAGAGCTAGACTTGTTTGGAAGTGGGCAACACTGCAATATCAGGTTAGACCCTTCCAATGTCTTGGGGAGTAATTGAATGTTGTGTTCTCGGGGAGTAATTGAATTCTGTGTCAATGGATGTTTTCTTTTTCTAAAAAAAAATGTTGTTTCTGTGTTAAAATAGCCCAAACATTACTATAGAAAGGATATGTTGTGTCTTGCCTAAATAGAGAAGTATTACTATTATAATTTGGATTAGAAGAATGCAACTCTTCACTAGTTTATCATGTGCACTTGCGTTATAGCATGGAGTTGTTAGTAATTTTTTAAACTCGTTCCATTGCACGTCTGAATGCATTTTTGTATGGCAATATTATTGTAAGATACTTGGTGTGTTACCTTTCACTTGCTTGTTTATCTCTGCATGAATGGTTGATGCATATAGCTACATTCATTGGGCCAAGCTGACCCTAAAATTTAAAATGCTATCGAACTCTCGTCTCTATGTCTGGGTGTGTGGAATCACGGCCAGGGTAGGCATTTCGACATCATGGTGGAATGCGCTGGTTAAAGGACTATGGCACTGTTGAGCCGTCTTTGGAGGATAAATGTGAAAACTGTATGAGGACCTTGATTTTACTTTGGTTTACTACGTATGGGAGAGTATAAGTGTTATACCAGGTCGCTCTTTAGGGTTTCATCACTCGAAGTAAGAACTATTGTGCTTAGGCAAAACTAAGGCTCAATTATAAATTTCTATTATTTGTTGATAAGGAAAATTTCGTATTGTTTATATTGTGCCATGGTTGTATCATTGTTTGAGATTGAAACTTCGTTTTTAATTTTTTTTAAAAAGGAAATAATTTAATTTTAGATAATACTGCCACTATATTATTTGCTTTGCTTTGATAATTTATTGGACATGCATCAAACATAGACGGGCTGTGAATAGAGAGGAAATGAGATAAAAATAAGTTTTTAAGTTTAAAAAAAAAAAAAAAAAGCTTGACATCAATGGAAGTCATAACAAAATAATAATATTGTAGTTACAAGATGTATAATTTCCCGGTTCGGTTGCGTAAGTCTGTGACCCGAGTGGGGCCACACAAGATTGAGAAACGGCTTCTTGTGGCGAAGAAAGAGGAGGGGAGATGCGTGGCATAGAATATGTGGTGTAGCCCTGCTCCAAATTGAGAGCTGTTGGTACGGCCCGGGGGAGTCCGGTCGGTTTGTTTTAGAGCGGAGGGGCCCATGTGAGGCTGGTTTCACAGAGCAACGAAAATCTCCTGCTCCTCACGTGGTTATCTTTTATTTGGTTTTAGAGCGCTTTACAGGTTATTTTTCTTTAACTTTAACTTAAAAACCAAAGGGAAAAACCAAAGGGAAAAATACTGATAGCTATAGCGCCTGCCAAAGCCATAGTTTCTGTGCACATCGTTGGGGATATTGAAGCAGAGCCGATAGAACGAAGAATATTTGAACTGTACACTCCAGAACAAGAAATATCAGCACAAAAAAAAAATTAAAGGGTTTGCGGCAAAGGGTTTTTGCAGAGCAAGGAGGGTTTGCGGCGGAGTATTGTATTAAACATCTATTTCATCGGGTAAGCATATTTTTTTGTCCTCTTTCGATTTATAAAACAATTTAAGTAGGTAGGAGAAATACATTCGTTATAGGGGTTTGCGGCGAGAAGGTTTTATTATCGGCAAGGGTTTGCGGCCAGAGGGTTTGCAGAGCAAGAGGGTTTTATTACACATTTATTTCAACGGATCAATAGTACAGAGGGTTCGGCTATAAAGGGTTTGAAAATGGAAGAAGGGAAGCAACAATTGCAAGAACCAATATATGTCAATGAGAAACAGTATTGGAGGATATTAAGGCGTCGACAAGCACGAGCAAGGGCAACAACAATGAAAAGGGCATATCAAAAAATAACAATAAAAAATATTCTACCACATAAACAGGTGGAGAATAAGGAACAATCAAAGGCAAATCACCAAAATGAGTTTTCGGATGAGGAAGAAACTTACGGTCAGACAACTACACCACTCATGTGGGCACCAAGACTTTGTGTGCAAGAGCTAATGAAGATGAAAGAGAAACTTGAAAGCATGGAAAGGAGGGAGAAATTAAGAGAAACTAAATCGAGATGAGGTTATAAACACCATTCGAAGGATTGGAAAAAGAAAACAACCGGCTCAAGGAGCAAGTGTCAAAGCTACAAAACCTAGCAAACATGGGTCAACGTGAATGGCATGTCCTCAAACAAGCCATCCATCCCCCAATCAATGATGCAATAGAGGTGGAAAAAACAAATGCAAATCAAATAAAAGAGGTAAAGAAAACACTCCAAAACATTGAAACAAGAGAAAATGAGCTACGAAATGAATTAGCAAAGACAAAGACATGGTCTCAAGTAGTAAAAGAACCAGTCAATCAACAAAAAGAGTTGATAGAGAAGCAAGTAAAAATTCAAATAACAGAAGAGAAAGAAAGACATGAGAAGTTAACAAATATAATCATCAAAGGGTTGAAAGATTATGGGGACGGGGAAGACACAAATCGTTTAACCGGGGAACTTCTTGTCGAGATCGGTTACAATGGAAGGGTCGGATAAAAAAAGTAAGCGGAATTGGCGAGGTGAGAGAAGGAGGCGGGAGATAGACATATTCGGGTCACATTGATGAGCTACGAGGATAAAATAAGGTTACTTAGAAACGAGAGGCATCTTTGAGAGGGTCACAATTTTATTTAGATGATGACCTAACATTTTTACGAGCGGGAAGAAATAAATAAGGAATGGGAAAAGGTGAGGGCAACAAGGAATGAAGGGATACGGGCATATTTAAGAAATGGAAAGGCATACATCACATCTAAACAAATCCAAAAAAAATAGGGAGTATGGCCCACTGGGAACATCTTACAATGGTAAGTTGGAACTGTAGAGGTTTCCCTTGGAGAAGAGGACCCGGGTTAGGGCCCATTGCTAGAGACAAAGATATAATCATATTGACAGAAACACATGAACACGATGGATGTAGGACTCCAGAATTTGTGGGATACAAAAAAATAGCAGTATGGAATAAAGCGACGAGAAAATGGCAAAGGGCATGGGGGTATTATGGTTTTAATAAAAGAGGAATGGGATAGGGTCATTAAAATTGAAAAACAAGATGAAAACAAACGGTACATTTGGATAAAGATCCTAGAAAATAAATCAGTTATTAGCATAACGGCATGTTATTTTGCTCCTAAGAATTCTAAATTCTATAAGAAACATGACCTTAAAGAGAAGACCCATACTCCTCCCTAAAAAGAGACATTTCAATATACAGTAAGTTGGGAGATATTATATTAATTGGAGATTTCAATGCAAGGACAGCAAATAAGCAAGCTAACATTCTAGAAGGTAACGAATATATTGAGATTAATCCTCTTTGGATGCCAGAAGAGGAAAATCAACAAGTGGACCGGGACTTGAGAAGATGAGCATGGGGCTATCACGCAATATGGAGAAGAGTTGTTAGGTCTTTGCGGCATATACAATTTGATTATTTGCAATGGGATGAACAAATGGAAAAAGTTGAGGACAGTATACATGCAAAATATATAAAGGACAAATTGTAATAGACTATGTAATATGCTCAACGAATTACATACCAAAAATAGAGGAGCTAGAAGTGGAAGATTCTCCGAGTGGAACTTAAGTCGAGATCACAACCCAATTGTTATGAAACTTCGAATGCATGGAGACAAACCAAGGGAAAAAAAACTTGCAAGGCAATCAAAATAAATATCCTCACAAGGGAAACATTCTCTTAACAGATGAAAATCGGCAAAATTTTAGAGCAGTATTAAATAATAAGTTACAGGAAAGGGAAGAACTACATCACAGTAGTAGAGATTACAGTAAGAGTGAATGGTTAATGCAAGTTATTCAAGAAGCTCTAAAAAAATGCAAGAGAGCTAAACCTAAAAAGAAAGAAAGGAATAGCTTCCCAACCAACCCATGGTTCGATGAAGATTGCAAAAAAATGCGAAGATTACTAAAGGAACCAACGGGTAAAACAAGAGCAAACAAAAAAGCATATGAGAAGCTGGTAAGGGCAAAAAAAGAAGAATACACTAAAACAAGGAGGGAAGAATTGATTTATTTAGGGAAGCATGAACCAAAGAAATTTTGGAAGGAACTAAGCGTGAAAAGGATGCAAAGCTGAAAATAACATAACGGTTAATCGGTGGTTGGAGTATTCAAAACAAGCTGTATCGAGCGTAGTAACCGGCGGGAGACACCACCTACTATCATTGTCAAGAAAGAACTTTTCACAATTGAAGACATTATTCAAGGGATAAAAAAGTTAGCAGCTGGAAAAGCCCGTGACATAAACAATCTTCAAGCGAGCATATAAAATGGGGGGTAGATATCTTGGCACCGCAAATCAAAGAAATTTTCAATGAGGTCATACAAAATGGCTTCCCCTACGAGTGGACAACTAGCTTGACCATTCCTTTGTTTAAAAGTGGAGATGTAAATAATCCCTCAAACTATCGAACTATCATGATCAACCCTCTCTTTGCAAAGTTGTTTGGGAGTATGATAGAGCGGAGGATCGGCATATGGGCGAGAAGAAAAGGGAAAGAGAGCAAAGGGGCAAGCGGGTTTTAGGCCCAAACACTCAACTATTGATCAACTGTATCACGCTCGGACACATAGTGGAAAAAATATGGGAGAAAAAAGAGGAGGCTTTTTGTTGTTTTGTAGACTTGAAAAAGGCATTTGACACGGTGCCTAGGAAAAAATTATGGAGCGAGAATGGAAGAACTAGAGGTTCCAATTCACTACGAGGGCAGCGAGTTCACGGACTATATGAGCATGTAAAAGCTAGAATCGAGAACACGGGAAGGGTTATCCGAATGTTTTGGTAGTGACATAGGTGTCAAACAAGGTTGCCCTCTATCTCTGGCCTTATTTGGGTTGTACATTGACAAGTTAGAAGAATGGATAAACAAATTTGGGGGAGAGGGTGTGCATTTAGCCAAATATGTGGTAAAACTCCTCATGTATGAGGATTATGTAATTCTTGTGGCCAAAACAGCCAAAGATCTAGAAGATCACCTTCAAGCTCTAGAACTCTTTTGTAAAGAAGTTGGGATGCGGGGTGAACACGAGCAAAACAAAAATTATGATTTTTCCAGCAAAAAAGAAGAAGCAATAACTCAAATTTCGGTTTGCGGGAGAACCGCTTGATGTAGTAGTAGAATACAAATACTTGGGCATAGACTTTCATGACAAACTTAATTGGAATACATGTAGGATGAAAAGAACTCAAAGTGGTTGGAGAGCACTATATGCACTTCAAAACAGGTGTAGGAATGCCGAGTTGTGGGACTGGAAGACCACTAAGGTCTTATTTGGCCTACTTGTTACACACATTTTTTTGTATGGTTGCGAGGTGTGGGCTAGTGGCACAACAAATGCAAAATGGAGACAAATAGAAAGGATTCAAAAATATCTAATCACAAACTTTCTCAAAATTAAGGCCACAACCCCTTATGAAATTATTCTAGCTGAAGTTGGAATGTTCCCTTTAGAAGCAATTGCTATGACCAAGTCTGTTATGTTACTTGAAAAAAACAGAAAACATGACAAATGATAGATGGCCTAGAGCGAGTTAGAGACGAAGAGTTACATAGGCGAAAGAATACGTGGATGAAACAAAATCGAGAAATGGATGAAACGTTGGGAAATCAACATAAATGAATGCCCAAATGTCAACAAAGACATTAAAAATTATGTGAATGAAAAGTTCGGAAGTGGAATGTGGAAAAATGCAAGCGAGGAAAAGACAATATTATATTGCAAATTTTAACCCAACGTATGACCACAAGGAAAAAAGCGTATATAGGCGCTGAAATCAAGTGGAAGGAAAAAATACTCATTGCTCGAGATAAGGACTAGCTCTCATAGGCTTAGATGTGAAACGGGGGAGATGGACAACGCCCAAAGAACAATGGGAAGAAAGGATATGTACTCTATGCGAGCACGGGGGCGGTAGAGACAGGAGGAACACTTCATCTATAAATGCCCGAGTTTTTCGGATATCCGTGACAAATACAAAGAAACACTTGGGAGCGAGTTTATTACAGATTTATTTGAAGACAAGAAAATAAAAAAAGTTGGAGAATTGCTAACACAAATCAGCGGGAGAAGGAACAACCTTCTCAAAGATATTAAAGATCATATGATATGATTTGAGTAATTGTACTTCCATATTTGAGGTCCCATAGACCATATTTGGGTCTCGCGGACGTAATTAAAATCTTTCATTCATTCATTCATTCAATGGTTGATATAGGAATTCCATATATGTATATACAATTTTTACTTAGGAAATGATGAAAATTTGTAGTAGGCTATTTAGAACGGATTAAAAACCGTGTTGATGGCAAGGAACCTCGCTCACCATTTTAAATGTTTGGGAAAGACCTTGGTGAAGCCGTGAAAGTTATTCTTTTATATATAAGCAGTATGTGAGCACTTTAAACATTGGGATATGGGTATGGATTTATAATATGAACATAGGCTTAAGCTTGTAATTAAATAAGTCATAGCGCTTAGCATAAACCTTAATTATTTTAGTGAGAAACGTATTGAATAATGCCTTTAATGTTTTAATTTATCAATATATATATATATTAAATAATAATTAGAATACAGTAGTAAGGATAATATATACTCTTTCATAAAGCAATTACTCGAATTTATTTTAAATTTTATGGTTTCATGAGTATTTTAGTAAATTAAAATTAAGAATAGAATTTCATATTTACTTTAGATAAGGGACTAATTAATATATAAGTATATAGTGCTAGCAAGTCTATTTGTATTACGTGTTTTTACCGCTTGTATTGTGAAAGAGCTTCTTTATGAAAAGTAGTAGCTTCGTAACATAAAGATTATTATTTGCTTTCATGTAAACTTTAATTATGCTTAAAATTTAATTAGATATATGGATACATGTAACTAAAAGCTCTTTGGAAACTTAGGAATACTTTAATTGATGAATATATGAGAGCTTTAAAAATAATTTTGAAGGAAACCTTGATATATGAAAACCAAAAATGGGATCGACAAATTATCAAGATCATGAAAACTATAGCATAAAGGGAAGATATTTTACTGAGAATAATTGATGAAAAACAAAATAATAAAATTTATACTCACATGTGAGCCAGTGCTTCGAGAAGGATGGCACTAACCCAACTTTGGTAGCTTACAATGGCGGCTACCGTGAAACAATGTATCCTACCAAGCATATGAACAGGGATTCTGCGCTAATGAGGGCAAGATGCAATGGTATGGGATATTATCTCTGGATAACATATTTGTAGTACATGAAGGTGCTCACGAACTTGCCCAGTTGTGGAATTACCAACAGGGCTCATAACCAGAGAACTGGTCTATGAAGTTGGAAGGTCCAGTGGTAGATAGTATGGGTAGTATTACCATCAACTAGAGTTGGAACTAAGAAGACTTGGTCCATAACAATGCAATGGGGACCCTGATAAAACCTTAGTTTAAGGTCATTGGTCAGTCACAAGCATAGCCACGGTAGTTCCAAAGAAAAATTATAATGAGTTCTTTCATAAAATTAAAAGAGAGTTGTGAATTATCAAACTTTGGAACAAGGGAATTATTGCGTCCACTCCTCCAGGCGATATGGGCCCTAGAAGAGCAAACCCATGCAAATATCTAAATATCTAAGGAGGGGTAGGGTCTTCTAAATGGCACTCTATTGCAGGAAGTTGGCCGGTCTCGAGCACTTAAGTCACCAGCTGCAGTGGTTGAAAAAATTGAAGTGCAAATTCTTTATACCTTGTACTATTAAGTGGTTGGGTAAAACAACAATTGTGAGTAACATATAAGTAGGCTCATAGAAAAATTTTTACTTTATGAATTTGACAACCAGGTGAGTAGACCTGGGTTGTGACAGTTGCAACAATATATTCAACTTCTACTAAAGAATATACTATAGTATTTTGTCACTTTGATCTCCATAAAATTGGTGTTGAGCCAAGAAACATCAAGTAACCAGACGTAGATCTTCCAATATATTTATCTCCTACAAACTCTAAGTCTATGTATGTGATGAGTTTGAAATCTGTATTCTTTTCATACCATAGGCTATAATCGTGGGTTGTTTTTAGGTACCTCAACATTCTTGTCGTTGCTTTCTAGTGACTCTCCTTTGACTTGGTCATGTACCTTTCCAAAATCCCCATTGTATAAGCAATGTCAAGTCTTGTGTTAGTAACATAGATGAGACTACCAACCAAACTTCTATAGAGTGTTGCATCTACCTCTAGGTTTGTCATTCCCTATGATGAGTTTTAGATTTGATTACATTGGTGTTGTCATAGGGTGTGCATCTTTGAGTTGAAACTTCTCTAGAAGATCATTGATGTATTTCTCTTGGGTCAAGAATATTTTACCATTTTATTGAGTTAATTCTATGCCCAAATAGAATTTCATCAATCCCAAATTAAATATATCAAAAGTCTTTACAAGGTCCTTTTTCACTGTGTTGATGATGTGTTCACTATTACCTATTAGAAGCATGTCATCCACAAAGACTAAGGTATGTGACTTTATCTTTGTTGTGCTTGATGAACAGTGTTGCATCAATGTCTTGGTAATCACACACTTCAAATTTAAGTTGCTTCATCTGATCTGAACTTGTTGAACCAAGCATAAGGGGCTTGCTTAAATCCATATAAAGACTTTTTGAATCTGCATACCTTGTGCTCCTACTCTACAATCTCAAAACCTTCTGGTTGTGCCATGTATATTTCTTCTTCTAATTCACCATTCAAGAAAGAAGTCTTTACATCTAATTGATGAATCTTCCAACCTTGTTATGCAACCAAGGCTACAAAAGTCTTGATTGTGGGCCATTTTGTGGTAGGTGCAAATACCTCAGTGTGGTCAATGCCTTGACTTTATGTAAAACCTTTAGCCACTAATATCGTCTTGTGTTTGTCAAGGGTGCCATCTGATTTATACTTATTTTTTTACACCTATTTTTTTCAAACTACATTTCTTGCAAGTGGTAGATTGACTAACTCCCAAGTACTATTTTTTATCAGAGACTCATACTCCTAGTTCATTACATATCTCCAAGCTACATGTTTGAAAAATTCTTGGTATGTGAGAGGTTCATTATTCAGAGTGAGGTGCAATTCTACAGGTTCTAGTTCAACAAGTAATGATTCACACACTCTTGCTCTAACGACACCTCTTGTGCCTATTTTTTGCACTTCATCTAGTTTGATATCCTTTAAGAGCTAGCGAGATTCATGAATTCCTCAAGTGGGGAGCAATATGTATGTCTCAACTACCTTAAATTGTTTATCATGATCCTGGAATGTATCATTAGGTATGGAGGATTCTGATGAAGATGGATGTGAAACAATAATTTTACCATGATCAACATTAATGTGTGAAGGGTCAGAAGGTGCAGAAGATACAAAAATATACTTAGTTTCACAATTTGATTTCTCTGGACTTGTGGGTTGATTTGTAGAATCTAAATTTTTGAGTAAATTTTCATTATTTACCTCCAAATGATAGAATCTTAACATCATATATGTTAGCATCTTGTGATCTAGGTTGAACATTGTGTCCCCTGGTATCCAATGTAACCAGTTGTTCTTCAGTTTTTGAAAACACAACATCACGTATCACAATCACTTTTTGATGTGAAGGAATGAATAACTTGTATCCCTTCTAATCCATAGGGTATCCAACAAATATGCCTTTAATAGCTTGAGCTTCAAGTTTGTTTTTGTGCTCTAGAATAATATGAGAATAAAATATGAAACCAAACATTTTGAAGTGGCTAACGATGGAGGTGTCCAATCCATTTTTCATGATGGGACAGGTTGGGTTTTGAGGGACTCACTATGTTGAGTACATGCATAGTAGTCCAGGTGGCTTCAACCCAAATATATGGAGGCACATTTTTATAGATAAGAAGGGCATGAGCCATGTTCATAATTGTCCTATTCATGTGCTCAACATCACCATTTTGTTGAGGTGTGCTTGGTATTGTCAATTGATGTTTGATTCCATGTGAGGATAAGTATTGTGTGAATCCATTTGAGGTGTAATCACCACCATTGTCACTCCTAAATGTCTTTATTCTATAACTCAATTCTCATTCTACAAAAGTTTTGAATACTTTGAAGAATTCAAAAGCTTTAGATTTATCCAAAAAATTGATCCATAGCTTCTTTGAGAAGATGTCGATGAAGGTGATGTAATACATTTTAATTTATAATGAGGGAATATGCATTGGACCGCAAATGTATGAGTGAACTAACTCCAGTTTTTGTGTGGACTTCCACTAAATCTTTGGAAAAGGCTATCAAGAGGATTTGAAAATGATGTATTCTTTGCATTTGATGGGTTTGGAAGAGAAGTGTGGTAGTCCCTTGATGGTGGACTCCATTTGTCTTAATCGATCAAATTTGACATGACCCATGTAAGCATAACGTAATACATCAACAAAATATTTCTTGGGAGTTAGGGTGCCATTAAATGCCATGTCAGCTTCAATAATGTGACTTTAGAAGCAGGATGTCCAACATGTCTGATGAGTTATCCATATAAGAAACCAGTCATGACCATTGTTTTTGAGGGTGGATGAATGACTCAAAGAGTTTTATCCTTGGAAATGATACTTAGATCAAATCCATGGTAGATGAATGTGGATAGTGACGACATATTTTGCTTTAGAGCAAGGATGTAGAGAACATCAAGTGGTCAAAAATTAGGTAATCTAGGAAGTTTCAATCAAATAGTTCTAACTCCTTCAACTGGTTGAGAAGATTTATCAGCCATGTGAACAAAACCATGTATTTTTGAGTTGAATTCTTCAAAAAAGTCCTTGTTAGAAGTTATTTGTTGGGTGGCTCCAATATACATGATCCACAAGCTTCTGGTGGAGGCTACATTGTGGGTAACTCCAATGGGTTGTGATGCAGGATGAGAAATATCATAGCTAGAATATCCTGAATGTGGCTCGATGAATGTTTTTGGATGATCAACAAATGGTGATATAGGTGTTTGTGTGCTAATGATTTGGGTATGCACAAATTGAGCACTTTGGAAGACATATAGATCATATTCATCTTCATTTACATTATGTGTATTGTGCTTTTAAAATTTCTTTATCTTGTGTGTGAAAGTTTAACAATCAATGGTATAGTTCCCTTTTATGTTATAACATTTACACACAATATTTCAGTTACCAGTTCCTTGAGAGGTACTAGGTTGTTTTATTTGTCCTTGACTATGTTATCCTTGACTAGTTTGATATTGTGAGTGTTCATGTTGACCATTATTAGAAACTTGTCCTTATCCTTTGCCTTTGCCTCAACCATGACCTCGACCACGACTTCTATTACCTTGATTGTTTAAAAAAATTGCATCTTCATCCACTTGAAAGGTTGAGTTTCCAAAGTTTGAACTGGTGAATTTTGTGTCAAAGGTTTTGTCAAGTTCAACGAACTTCTCTACTAAGGCTTCAAAGTTGAGAGTTTTTAAGGTTCCACTAGCTGACAAAATGGTAAGCAAGTTCTTGTAGTCTGGAATATGAAGAGATGACTGAATGAGGAAAGCCCATGTGATACATTGATTTTTGAAGTCTTTATCAATGACCTATTTAATAGGACAAAGGAGGTTGATGTTGGAACTAGAGTTTCCTTTTTGCATCTTTATTTGATTCATATTGAGGACAAGATGAACAAATTCTAGATTAGATTTGATGTCGATTTTTTCTTGAAGACTTTGAGAATTGACCATGTTGTGTCATGCTTAACTTCATCAATAAAATTATGAAGGTGATATTCTTTGACAAGCAGGATGTTGGCATGAATTTGGTCATCATCTATCTACCATTTTTCTAGGGTAGTAACATATGTGGGTGGTGTGGGATTTGCATCTATATGGTCGCACCATAGATTCTCAAATTTTGTAGCTATCATAATGCCTGTGAACCATTGATACCAATTATCCTTACCTTTGAGGGTACTTCCAACATTTTGATTGAAGTTAGAAGTCATTGTGACATGTGACACTACAAATACCTAAAAGAGGTGTGTCAAGGTGTGAACAAGAAACAAATGACTAAGTGAGGTAAAATAGGCTAGTAAATAATGAGCCAAGTGATAATAATGAATTAATGCGATCCACTAGATCTAGCTCATTGTTCAAGTGGAACCTCTTTTACAATTTATGAATTGTACAAGTGGCTATGAATCCTAATGCAATAGGATGATGATGTGGCTAAATACGAAGTACTAAAAAAAATATGTGTAGCTCAAACTGAAATACTGCAGATGAATGTAAAAGCTAATATCTCCAATAGATGAATGTGTAGGTCAATATATCCAATACTAGATTACACAACTGAATACCAAAGTGTAGGATATAAAAAACTACTAACCTCGATCTTATGATTATAAGTAGGTTAGGTCATGAAAGTTGGAGAGGTATAATAAGATGATCTCAAATTAAGACCTTCACGTGGATGCCCACATACAAATACTCAGTGATGAAATCCAAGCTATTATGGAACCCAAGTATTACCAATCCTCATCCAGTTTACTGTGGTCAATGATATACTCTTTAAAGAGAAGTACATGCTCTATTCCACAACTATAAAAAATATTGGATCGACTTAATTTTAATATTGATTAAGAATTTTAGTTTTTTGAGCACAAGCAAAAGGATGATCTCTTTCCATAGGTTCGTGGGTATGGATAATCCCCTTCACTATGTATTTTCGTTAAGTCCAGTCCAAATTTACCTCACTGGGCCTTTAATTTAGATTTCCCACCACCAAGGAAGTTCTACCCTACCACGAGCCTAGGCTGCAAAATGAGTCATCGAATGCATTGCTTTTAGGGATGATGCAAATATGTGAATTGGTTTACAATGAAATAAAGTAAATGAAAACTAAAAATAGACTTAGAGTACAAATGAAGTGCTACTATAGTGCTAATGTGGTAGTATGTATGTTAGGTGTGATCCACTAGATCTTGCTCACCATCTAAGTGGAATAACTTTTATAAATGAGGGCTATAAGTTAGCCAAAAGTAATGTGAAAAATTTTGCAAACCACTTATACAAGTACAATGGAGAGGCTAGAAGCTTGTTGTTCTATAAAAAAAACATGATTAGTTTACATAGATGTCGATCTGACTGTATGGTTGTGTAAAAATAAACATGACCAGTTTACACAAAGGTCACTGAACTCCATCAGATCTAAATTTTGGATATTGTATGGTTGTATAAAAATGAACATGATCAATTTACATAGAGGCTACTAAACTTGATCATATCTAGATTTTGGATATTGCATGGTTGTGTAAAAATGAACACAGTCAGTTTACACAGAGGCCACCAAACTTGGCCAGATTCATATTTTGGATACCTGTAAACAAAGATACAAACTAATATTTGGAAAAAAAAAATCTATGGAGGTTTTATGAAACCTCATGCAAAATCCTCATGCTCTCCTTCAACTCAACACATAAATTTGTGGAGGAGAGGAGGGGAATGCAATGCTTCTCCAAGCTTGGTTCTGGGAGGGGCAAACATCCAAGCTCTTATACCACTTGTAGCAAGGATCAATGCTATGTTCCCAAGCTCAACCACATGAAACAAGGAAACAAAAGGATAATATTCTTGACAATAGAGAGAATGAAAAATCACATCTCTCCCTTTGTGTTATGGAATTATATTGAGAAAAATCCTATCCTAATGAGGTCTTATTAAAACCTCATAACAATTAATTAGGAACCTAACTGATAAACATGACCTTGTAGCATTAATATGTCTTCACAAATAACTTGTAGTGGATTTGATCCATAAGGATTGATTTTGGAGAGGATGGAAAAATAAAGAGATGTTATTGCAACCTTGATTTTTCAAAGGATGGAAGGCACACAAAAGGGAGAGACAATCATGAAGGCTTCCACATAAGTAGTAGATTCACTTTCCATGGGTAGAGCAATGATAACGAGAGTCATTGCTTTGGAGGCACAAATCACTCCCTCACTCCAATCACCATTATCATATGTCATCCAACTTATTCTTCTTCTCTTTTAATTTTCTATTCTTCTCACACTTTTTATCCCACTTCTTAAATCTCTTTTACTTATTTTTCTATAGCCATCCAACCCCAAACAAGCATACCCTTAGGGTCACTATTAGGTTAACCTACAAAAAATTTAGGGCCATCTTGCACACCATCTTCATCATAGAATATCCCACCATTACTTATCCCATTATAACACACTCCAACCACATCCATAATTCCAATGCCATCCACCCTTACTTTAGTTCTATATACCTCAGGTATTATCTTATCTCCTCATATATCCCCATTTCAACCTATTTCATAATCCATGCTAATAAAATTTGTACCATCATGTGGATAATTTTCACCACTATATATGGTTTATAATCATTCATGAGTGTCATGACATCATCTTCCTCAACACTAATGAGGATGGCCAAGCCAACCTACACTACTTTAGAGAAACAACCCAACATGGGGGTTAGAAAGGAATTCCCTTGGCAAACAATATAAATCCTTGGGAAGAAATCCATGAACTATATAACATATGTGATGCAAGAAGATAAAAATATATTATGCAAGATATTACTAGCATAAGAGTCTTAGCTTATGCAATGCCTATAATCTTGCAAACCTAGTTGGTAAGAGGGAAAAAATTATTGATTGTTGAAGCACTTGTTACAAATCTAAGAAAATCAGCAAATGCTCTATTTGAGTATATTTCTAGGATGTCCATGTTGGAATTTTTAAGGGCCAATCCCTTTCATATGATATAATTAGTAGAATATATGTAATGGGTAATGACCAACAAGTGTGTACAACTGACTATTAAGATAGATAAATATAATAAGTAAGCCTAAGTTAATATACAATCATTAAAACAACTGGTAGAATATGGGAAAACATAGGTGACATAATTGCAAGAAGAGTTGGAGACTTAAGGAAAAGGAGAATAATGTGTTGGAGGTCCAATCAATTATGAAAGAAGAAATATATAAATAGTTGATAGAATCTAAAGAATAAATCACATAAGGAAGATATCAATTGAAGCACTGATAAACAAAAAAAAGGTAAGATCTACAACTTCAATTAGATCAATTGGAAGAAACAATGTAGAATAAGGATGAGGAAATTTCTAACTAAAGAGAATGAAAAAAGAGTTGAAGAAAAATGTATAGAATGTGGAAGATAAAACCTTGTTAGTTGAATATATTAAGTCCCTATGGGATCATTTATATGTCAATGTCATACATACTAAGACATATTTTGTACACATTGATGAATGTGAAGCTTTGGCTAATCAGACTTCGATAATAATTTGATAGGTTAAAATTAGTTGGTTATTAGAACAAGATACACCAAAGTGATCCTACAATACAAATAATCCAATGAGAAAGTAAAGTACTCAGGTGTGTTTCACAATAAAACTATGAGAAAAAACAAAGGAAAATGTACTAATAGATAGTGTTATGCATTATATCTCAAATAAGATCACTAAATTAGAGAACCTATTGAATAAGTTAGAAATCATAGTAGATAAATGGGAAGGCCTCTCAAGAGATTTGCTCAAGGATTCAATGCCAGATAGAGATACGTTGGATGATTTGGACATAACATCTAATGTAGTTTGGTAGGTGCTATTGAATTTGTTGCCCCAAAGTTGAATAAATATTATCCATAATTTTATAATTTTGCTATAAGATGATCCCAATTTTGAAGACTCCATGCCTAAGAATGAAGGCATTGAAATTATAATCTAATTCATAGCCAAGTTTAATATTATATGATGTAATATTGATAAGCCTAAGGGAATTTCACTATGAAATATATTGAATTTATTGTAATATTTTATTATGTAAGCCCTATGGGCCATGGTTAACCTTGTTATGGTTAAACCCACTTTATAACTTGTAATTAACCTTAAGCTCTCTTGTTATGTTGCCTTAAGTTAAACTATTTTATGTAATTGGGATTTTGGTATTGGTATAAATACATCCCACCACTCCTCATTTTATTTTTACATTATTGTGAATCTTATCTATGGATAATATAATAATTATTTGTGGTGCCTACAGGTGCCCCCAAATCTCTATCTAATTTCCTTTATTTTATCCTTTTACACTTTCTATATAGGATTCATGTGGATGGATTGTTTCTATTTTGTTTTGAAAAACATTATGAATTCTAATATGGTATCAAAGTGGATATGGAGCTTCATTGCTTGGTCATGCAATTTGTTTTTTGAAGCCTTTGATCCTTGTTTCAACTTCTACAACAAATTACTTCTTATAGATTCATAAGCACCTTTAACAAAAGATGAAAAGAGAAAATTTGATTGTTTTTTTTGTCCATTTATTCTAATTTTTTTGGAGACTTTATGCCAATTCTAGGTTATGTTATCCTTGCAGAAAAATTAGAAGGATTTTTAAAAAATGTTGTTTTCAAAAACATCACTTTAGGATTATTTTGGAGGGAAAACTTCCAGAGGCCATAACTTTTGCATATGGAAGCATTTTAAGTCTTTTATTTTCAATCATATAATTTTTTGAGCTATTTATATTGGTATTCATTCAAGGATATACTACAAATGGAAGAACATCTTATTGTATGATTGTTTTCAAATCATATTGCCTTATTTCAAAGGAATAAATTTACAATACATTATTTAATTATAATATTTGGCCTAAAATTTTTGGAGATGTAGATGGATTTGTGATAGTTGCAACAAATTTTGAGTTTTTGAGAAGCTTGCAAGAAAAGGATTCAAGATATGATTTAATCAATCCCTCTTTCTCCTATGGTCAATTGAGTCAAGTTATTCATGAAGATCTAATATTTTATGTTCCTCTTCTTCTATTTCTTGTCTAGGTACTCTTGAAAGTTTCCTATAGCTCTTCTTTTAAGCAAGTTTATGTGAATCCTATTTTGGTGATTGAAATCAGGTGGCCTAAGGGTAAGAGGAAGTCTTCAAATAAGGAGATGAATGTCATAAGAATAAAATTTGTGCCTTAAAGTCATACCTTATGTGACTATAGAATATCGATGGAGCTTATCTTTAAAGGAGGTAATGATATTGACCTCTCTTCTTCACTTGAAGTCTTAGAGAAAGTGTTTATGGATGTGTGAAGGAGTGTCTAATAGTGGTAATGATGACTATGGTTTGGCCTAAGGAAAAATATAGTAATAAATTTTACATGGTGAGGGGGATTCAAATGAGTCTACCTCAACATATTGAGACCCACAAGAGCATCTATTATGGGGGAAGATATTATTACTAATATATTCTCTCCTTAGCCCCTTAGTTTATATTATGGGGGGTGCTAAAATTTCAATCTAATCGTGGATAAAGTCAACATTACATGATATAATATTAATAGGACTAAGGGCATTTCATTATGTAATGTACTAAATTTATCACAATAATTTATTATGTAAGCCCTATGGGCTACAGTTAACCTTGCTATGCTTAAACCCACTTTAGAATTTCTAATTAATCCTAAGCCCTTTTGTTACACCTAATTAGGTTAAAGTCTTTTATGTAATTGGGGTTTTGGTATTGGTATAATTAACCCTCGATCACTACTAATTTTATTATCGAAGTGTTGCAAATCCTATCTATGGATAATACAATGATTTTTTATGGTGCCTATGGGTGCCCCAAATCTCTATGTCTCTTTTCATTTATGTTTTTCTTTTACACTTTTTATATAATATTTTAATGGATGGATTGATTTTATTCATTTCTAGAAAATATTATGAATTTTGACATAAGGTAGGACATGGGATCTCTTGTCAATCAAGCTTGGCACAACATGAAATCACCAAAAATATAGTATATTAGCTACTATCATTAAATTATATTAAGGAAATGACTAATGAGGAAAATGGTCACTTAGAAATTTTTTAGCCCAAGCATAGTAATTCAAACAATTTTATTTGGCGATATTTTAAAAATTTGGGCTAAGTGCTTAAATTGCAACTCATTCAAAGGGATGATTTGCCTAGACCAAAAGAATGAAATATACTTTTAATAAAGTGTAAATTTTTCTTTCAAAAGAGAAAATCACTCTTCAAGGCTTGAGATCAAACAATGATGGCACATGGTATGAGGAAATATCTTGAACATTGATATTTTATCCTCACATAGCATTGATAAAGAGTTGTAAGGTTGTTAAAAACATTTAGGATCAATTTGGAGGTATGTAAAATTAGTGATGCATTAATTTTGCAAAAGATACCAGTAGGAGCAAAAAATATTGATGTCAAGTTACTCCTAGGTAAAGAAGTTCCTATAAATAAGATCTAGGAACTCCATTATAAGCATATTTTAGTCATTTGTGATAACCAAAACTACACTTTATGAAAGATAATTGTACTTATCAGATAATTTTTCCACTAGTAGAAGGCATGTGCATGATATTTATTAATTGAATATGTCATTTGACCTCTCAATTTGTGAGTGTTTATTGCATTGTCTTGTCAATTTTTATAAGTTATTTCTTCTCTTATGGTGGATTATTTGTAGATTGAATCGCATTTATGTTATTTGATTCTCTCTAAATTTGTTGATTAATCAACACTAATCTTGCTACAGTTTGTATTTACTATATTTCACTTTGTTTTAATTTTTCACACCCTTTTCCATTCAAATTTTCTTTATGCATTTAAATTAGTTTATTTTAGCTAGATTAGTGGGAAGCTAGCTTGAATTCAGAGATAAAAATGATACACCTTTCCCTCAAATTGTTGAAACATGACCTCATAGATGCATACCTTTATACGAGGTCAACACTATCATCATCATAATTATTAGTGTATTCAAGTTTGTATATCTCATATCCAACATCTTGGAATCCTTGTTAATACAAGTTTATAAGATCCTTATTTTGAATCTAGAACTCGTAAAAGTATCGAGAGGAGAGGCGTATTCGGATATCATAAAAAATATCCAAGATAGTACCAACATCCAAAACAAGTATTGATACTTGGTATGAATACCAAGTAGAGGAGATAAGTATCTCAATAGCTATGGTTATTTTATTTGGTTGAGAATCATTTTTAAACTTTAAATAATATTTCAACTTTATATAATAAAATGCATAGGTGAATATTCAAAAGGAAGAAATATTATGTACCAAGCAAGATTTACAACCTAGTTATTATTACAACCAATGTTACAAGATTTGAGTTTGTGTTTGAATTCAACAAGGTTCAAATTTGGAATAAATTCAACATTAATGAAACTTTGGAATAAAATTTGGCATAAAGTGAGGGGTAGTAAAAATGTGCAAAAATGCTCTTTTTATCAATTTAGCACAATAAATGACGCAACAAAATAATATAGTAGAGAAGAATGTTGAAGAGAATATTATTTTAATTGATTTATTTTATTTTATTTATTTTAATGTATATTTGGTATGATTTTATTTGGACTATATTTATGGCCAAACTTTAAAACTTAAATTTGTTGCATGTTAAATTTCAAAGAATTTTAAAATTTAAGCTCAAATTCATTAAATCCTATGGCAAATATTACATTAATAAAACCTGACATTTAGTCTTGATATTTGAATAAAATATATAAAACTTATCTACAGATATATTTTTCAATGGTAAATTTCTTCACATTCCAACAAAGGAGGGATTAGACTACTACTAGAAAGCATTAGCTCATCTCATGAATGTAACTTTTAGCTATAAAATATTTACTAGCCTTCGTAATGATCAAGAATATCGAAAATCCATTTGTTACACGTTGCCATAGAATTTATGACATCAAATAATAAGGTGTAGCAAAAACATTGTTTAACTCCTAATAAAAATGATTAAAATTCTCTATTGAAAACTTTGTGCTAAAATAATGATCTATTGTAAACTAATATTTGGTTTCTCAATTCTACAAACCAACAAACAATTGAATACTAAGATAAACACTTTTGTACTCAACCTTTACTTTGGTATGAATTTTTTTTTTTATAATTTAGCAAAGAGCTAAAATCTCAATCTATTGAACTTCTATTCAATCATTTATACAACACAACACAAACACATAGAAGAACATATGAGAGCTTCAATTTGTAGCCACAAGAATAAAATAAACACATCGAATAAATTACTAATGAAAGGGTCTTTGACGCTTTGTATTTGAGAAAATGCTTATTTCTTCACTCTTAATTGATGATTTGTCAAATATCAACATAGGTGGAGTTATTTTGTAAGAAGTCAAAGGAGATTAATCTAATCCACATGCGCTCTTCACATATGCATTATAAATAGAAGATATCTTCTATAGCTGAAGGTCATCTTATGAAGAAACCCTCATCTTAGGAGTAGTTGTAGAGCATGATTTAGACCTAGTAGACTCTTTAGGGTTCATTAATTAGGCCCTCCCATGTTCTTATTTGATATTTGTAAATTTGTATCTTGAAGTACATGACTCTATCCATTACATAGTAAATCAAAGGTAGGGGTAGAATATGTCCTATCGAAATGATGACAAGTGAACCCCATAGAAGGCTTTATTGTAACATAAGTGTAAACATTGTTTCTCTAAATATTTGTGTATGGTTCATTTTATTTCCTTTCAATATTCACCACCATCATCATAGCTTTAAAGCTACAATGTCATACAAGCATCTACATGAGCATGTCCCTCCATTAATCAATTCTTCCATGGATTGTCATCCATCCAATATTCCAATCAACTCTAGTCCTAGCTATTTCTATCGAGATTAAGATTTCCATTATTTGTAGGTACATTTAATTTAGATTTATTCTTCCATTAGTACAAGGAAGTAACTACCAAAAACATAAGATATATAATAAGATCAATTCATAGTCATTTGCATAGAATAAGAGGTGGATAATTAACAAACACTAAGGAAAGCACCATGGAATTGAATTTAGTTGTTATCAACAAGAAATGTAAACATAATCTCCAAATCCAAGAATCATGTAGTAGCTTTAAATAGGCTTTCACTCTTTGCATTGATTCAAGGACAACATTGATGCTCTATATAGCCTAAGAAATTAAATTTCACTATGCATGTAAATAATAAAATGTATTCAACCAAGCACCCTCCCGGTCGTGGTGGTGTTGTTATTCTCCTGGCCAATAGATGGCATGGGAATTTTGTTGATTGGGGGGTTGACCCTTCTAACCAAGCTGTTTGGATTTTTATTGAAGTTGACGGAATGTCCTTTGGAATTTTAAATGTATATGCCTCCAATAGTGCTCCAGAGCGTTGTTTGCTTTGGAAATGGTGTGCCTTTTCTTTACCTCCTGTATTTTTGATCGTCTGTGGATATTTTAATATGGTTGAGCATGCTTCTGATAAAATTAGGGTCTAAACCATAGGTGGGCCCTTGGTGAGCGTGAAGCCTAGTTTTTAATGAAAAAAAAAAGATGTTTGTCTGACCCTAATTCCTGTCTTTCTTCGACTTCTTTTGATGAGCACCTTTGGTTTACCTAGAATAACTTTCAAGTTGGGCGGGCAAGGATTCTCAAACGTTTAGATAGAGCTATGTTGTCAGACCATACCTAGTTTTATTTTCATCGAAAGCATGGAGATGCTCCAGTTGTGGAGGTTATTGCTAGTACTATTGGGTCTGATCATTCCCCAATTATGCTCACTGTTTTATCTTTTGTGGTACATGTTCAGGGTATTAAGTCTCAATTTTTTCTTAACACATCCTTTCTTCAGCATTCTTCCATGATGTGTCATATTCAGAGAGTCTAGAATTTGGGGGATATACCTGTTGGTGAAGAAGGATTGATTGAGTGGTGGAATGATGCTATATCCTAAACCACAACCCTTCTTCGTAGTTTGGGCAAGAAAGTTGCTTAGTTTAGAAAATATTCTTTGCTTGCTTTACGCACTGAACTGACAAAAGCCTCTTGTAGGCTTGAAGCCAACCCTCTCTGTCCTGTTTTGCAAGGGCATGCTGCTTAGGTTTGTCATGAGCTCAAGGTGGCAGAGCTCTATGAAGCTAAAGGTGCTCAGATCAAGGCACGCTTACATTGGCTTAAAATTGGGGACAAAGTTTCTAAGGAATTCTTCCAAAAGTTACGTCCTCCTCGCAATGCCACTAAATTCAAATCTATTGTGGACAATGGTATTTGCCATACCTCTCTACCTAGTATTGCTGAAATTTTTGTTAAGCATTACACTCAAGTTTTTGCTGCTCAGTCTTCTTCTCCAGAGAGGGATGAAGCTCTCAAGCTTTGCATGGATGCTATCCCTAACAAACTCTCTGTAGCTCAAAGAGAGGAGTGTGAAAAGTATTTGTCTGTTGATGACCTTGCCTCAGCATTAACTCAAATGGCCAATGAGAAGGCCCCAGGCTTGGATGGATTTCCTTGTGAATTCTACAAGGCATGTTGGGACTTTGTTGGTTTTGATTTACACAAAGTCTACCTTGAAGCCATGCACAGTGGCTCTCTTGGAGCAATTTTGAACCGAGGTAATATCAAGTTCATTCCAAAATAAGGGGATCCTGAATGTATAACAAATTGGAGGCCAATTACCTTGCTCAATGTCAGCTATAAGATTATTGCCAAAGCCTTGGATCTGAAACTCCAGCCCCTGTTACCTCTTATTGTTAGGCTGAAGCAAACAGGATTTACTAAATGCAGATATATCTTGGATAATGTCATTGCAGTTTGGGAAGGTATGGAATGGGCTAGGCGGTGCAGGTCGACAAGCCCTCTTCTTGAAAATTGATTTTGAAAAGGCCTATGATAGAATTGAATGGAACTTCATTCTTTCCATGTTACAGTCTTTAGGATTTGGGCCTGTGTTTGTTCAATCTGTCAATATTATTTTTCAGGATGCTTCGGCTATTTTATCTTTGAATAATCATCAAACTAGGCCAATCGATTTGTTCAGATCTGTTCGACAAGGTTGTCCCTTGGCTCCTTCTTTGTATATCCTTGCTGCTGAAGCCTTTGGATATTTGCTTGCTAGGCATGCTTCTTTGGGCCAAATTAAGGGTATTTCTCTCCCTGATAACCAAGGTCAACTCATTAATGGTCACTTTGCTGATGACTCTTTTCTCACTCTTTTAGAGGAGGAACACTCAGTGAAGGAAGCACTCAGATGTTTGGAAGTTTTTTGTCAGGCCTCTGGTTCTAGTATTCAGTGGAGAAAAACTTCTTGTTATCGGCAGTCCCCTACCCCGCTCCCTCCTTGGCTAGAATAGTTTCAATGGCATTGGATTTTGCCAGGAGAAGTGTTCAAATTTCTAGGGATCCCTTTTGCCTTTTATGGTTCCCCTATTCAGTTATGGAACTATGTTCTACAAAAAGTTGAGAAAAAGCTTGAGTATTGGATTACTAAAAAGATGTCTCCGGCGGGGAAAATTCCAGATTTGTTCTAAGGTCCTTGCCTCTACTCATGTGTATTACTCTTCTTGTTGGGTCCCTTCACAAGCATGCTACCTTAAGCTTGAAAGACTATTGAGGAATTTTTTGTGGGCAAACTCAGCTGAGAAGAAAGGTTTTCATCGAGTTGCTTGGGATATGTGTTGTTTACCTAAAGCTTCAGGAGGAATGAGCATGGTTGACTATAAAAGACAAGGCACGACTCTCTGTGCCAAATGGATCATATGAGCCCTTAAAGGCTCAGAGGCCTAGAAAATCCTCATCAGACATTGTATTTCTTCAGGGCTGCCTTTGAAAAAACAAGCCTAGAGAGGAATTGACCTCCCTTCCCTAATTGTAATGCCAGTATTTGTGAAAATCTATGGTTATTTTGTGATTAAAAGTATTTGGAAATAATGGCAGCAATTCACTCCTTGGCTTAAGTGGAAAGGGAATAGAGGCCATAAAGGACTGTCCATCAATTATTTAAACATCTGGTGGTCTTCGGTGATTAACATTCAGGGAACTCCTCTTGCTCAGGTCCCATGGATTCATGCCCAAAAGTTTTTTAAAAAAGGTATATCTACAGTTTCTGATTTTTATTCTCAAACCTCGAGGGATTGGATCCCTTGGCCACTTTTTAAACAACAATTTTAGTTGAGCACTGGTGACAAGCTCACTTATGACTCAATAATTGACATTATCCCCTTTTCCATGTGGCACAAGTGTGGGCAGCACTCTCAGAGGCCATGGTGGAAAGATTGGTCCTAGTTTTCGGATATACCATTGTTGAATTACTTAGCTAAATTGGGTTACAAGTGGATCTCCCCAATGTTGCCAATGGTCCCTAGACTTAATGATAAATGGGGAGATCCAGTGGCGGTTTCTGGTTGGAAGGCTCGATTTTAGATAGTTTGGTCTTCTTTTCTTGAGCCAAAACAATCATTTTTTGCTTGGAGCCTTCTCTTTCAAAGTTTACCCTTAGGAGACAGACTCAGGAACTTGGGAGTTGCAAACCCTAAATGTGCATTCTATAATGAGGATGAATCTTCTCCTCATATTTTCTGGTTTTGCACAAGAGCAAGGAGTGCCTGGGAATGGGGATGGTCTTTTTTTTCCCAATTCTAGGATGAATCCCTTACATGGCAGCAAGCTATGTTAGGGGATAAGATTAAATTTGTTCTTCCCTTGTCCAAAGTGTGGCACATCTTTCGAATTAGTCTTCTTTTTCACATGTGGAAATCTAGAAACAAGATAGTTTTTCAGCATCAAAATCCTTCTAATGAATTTTCTCTAGTTGACAAAATAGAGGTGTTTCAAGATACATGGTTCTAGATTTGCAATCAGTAGGCTAAACTTGACATTGAGCAGGTGCACATGAAGGCACTTTTGGATGACTGGAAAAATGCACCATGCTCAGTTAGCAAGGTTTCTCCAAACAACGCACAGCAGACGTCTTGTTCCTGTTCGAGGTCTCATCAACTGCCATGTCTGGTGCATGCACAGGGAGGTTGGGGACATGAAAATTTTACCTACAATGATGAATGGAATGCACAACCAATTCAATCACCATCATGTTCTCCACCCAAAGGTGCCTGGGATGAGCTGGTGGAAGTTAATGGTGGCACACAGGATCGTGCCTGGAATGCAGGGGATATAAGTGCACATAATCGCCAGCTTGATAGATCTGGGGAGATTCAAATGTTCATGAGGATCAGGGACACACATATGGATTACTGCATACCTTGGCCATTCCATGGGACTCCAACGTAGACGTGCAGCCACAAACTTTCTGATTGCATGCAAGTTTCACTGCCTGTTTGATTGATGTTGCCTAGTTTGTAGTGAGCTCTGGTTTGTGGTTTCTCAACCCGTGGTTAGGGTTGGTTTGTTTCTTCCAGGGGTGTGATCATTGCCACCCACCACTTTTTTCATGTTAAAATTTATTATTAATATAATTTAACTTTTCATCAAAAAATGTATTCAAGGATGTTAATAGAGAAATGAATAATTTTGGATTAAATTTATGGTTGAGTACCTAGTGAGAGTATAAGTAATTAGTTGCCCTCATTTGATTGTCCTCTCCTACCTAATTTGCAATTGTATAATTTTTCTTGAATCTTTTCAAGTGTCGCTTGACTATCATACCATCCCTTCTAAAATATTCAACACATTTCTCAAACAAATTACATAATAATATCAACCTTTTAATATAAAAAATAGATATCAAACCCCATTATTCACACATATCAAGTACTTAAGATAAAAAATTATCTAATTATAATAACTTATTCATTTACATTGCTCATATAACTTCGCCCTAAAACATCAAACCCACTTCAAAGAGACTAACTTCTTGTATTATAGTGCTCAAAAACTTCAAACCCTAAATATTAGACCTAACCTAAGATAGAAGAAATATGTGAAATTAACATCAACTTATTGATGTATTCATTTTTCTAATAAAGGGAAAAAAAGGTGTTTTGGGTCTCAATATTGGATAATAATTTTTTCTTTTTACACATTAGAAGTATAAGTTTCTAACTATGGTTGGAATGCTATAATTTATAAAGGAAATAATGGAAATTATTCCTATATCTATGTTGTCACTTTCAAAATTTCTAGTACTTATAGCATCTAAATTTGGCATAATTAAAAGATATTTTCTTTGAAAGGGATGTGAGCAAAAATTTAGATTTTTTCTTTATAAGTGGCATAAATTTTTCAAAGGAAAGAATATTAGAAAGTGAAACCCAAGAAATTATATAGTTATAAGTTTAGCATTAGGTGAAAATTTTGGTTGGATGGTTCAAAGATCAAGAAAATAATGGGCAAAAGTATTACTTAAAAAATATATAGGTTCTTAGAATACAGTGTAATTATTAAGGAATTATCAAAATAAGAACCTATATAGGTTTAATAAAATAAGATATTATCAATTATAGACTCTCTGAGATAATGTCTTATTTTATAAAACCTATATAGAATACAATGTAATGTTATATAGGTTTAACAAAATAAGACATTATCTCAAAGAGTCTATAATTGATCAGAAATATATTAGTTGGTTGATCAATCAAGGTGGTTCTACAAATCCTAGGTATAGTGCTTGGTTGAAGCCTTATTAGACCTTACTTTTATTCAAAATGGCAACCATTGGCCCATGCCTATTTATCTTATATAAGTTAAAGGCCTTATAAATTATATTGATACAAGCAATAATTCTAGATCTTGAATTTCTATCAGCATTATGATTTACGGAGAGAACTTAAGCAAGCAATGGATGAGATTCAAAAGATACTTCAAGAGCTCTATTTACCCATTTTTGTGCAAAAGGATGACTTGGTTTAGAATTTATAAAAATATGGTGGATATTTAGTGAAGTTGGTATATAATACTTTGGAGTAATTTTAATTCCCTATTCCTAAGAATTTCCTTGAAAGAATATTTTATTACTTGAGGCCCTCCTTAAGGCCTCAATACTTCCTTTGTTATAAGTACAAAGCAAAATTCTTATAGGTGAATCTAAAAAGAAGAGGATATCATGCACCTTTTAAATTTCTTATGTAAGGAGAATATAGAGATATTAGATAATTTATTTATTATCCCTTTTATTACACCCTTTAGGGTTATTTTTCTTTTTAAATGAGAATATAGTGGGTAGCTCCATCAAAATCCAAATGATCAATGAAATAATGGACTAAACATTTCAAAACTAAAGCATGATGCATTTTGTGGAAGTTTGATCCTACCATTATTTATTGGAATCTATGGCTTGAGTGGTATAATAGAATTTTTAAAAATAAATCTCAAATTCATATACAAGTTTAAAATTTTATTGCTTCCTCTCTTGCATAATATATACAAGCATAGTGATCATCATAAGAAGTATCAAGACTGGAAAAAAACAATATTGACTTTTGCTTATAGGATTTGAATATACATACAAGGATCATCTTCAACAATGAACTTAATGTGAAGGATCTATATTGATATATTTATAGATTTGAAACCTCACACACATGTGTAATGGGGGTTGTTGGAACCCCTGATTCCTCTTTGAGGACCTCTTTCCAAAGGAGACCTCGAATATATGGGAATATTCAACGTGAGTAGGCTCTACCTCATGTATTAAAAAGGTGGTTGTGTTGTGTTGATGTTATGCTTATGTGGTGTTTAATGAGTTAATTCAAAAAACACCTAAGGTTTTGGATCACTAATTTGACTCTTTATTGAGCCTTGATAAGATAAAATTTATTTAAACCTAAAGTGAAGGTCACCTAAAGTGTATGCTAAATGCAATCACACAAAATACAAGAAAACAAGTGCTAGCCTAGTATGCCTTTTTTATTCAAATAATGGCTATGCTAAAGAGGATTTTCTTTTCTTTCAAGGGCAACAAAGGAATATGCAATAAACAAACTAGCTTAGGATGCAAACTATATGATTTTCAATTTTTACCTAAGTGTGTTTTGAAAGGAAAGATCTATGCTAAGGTTCCTTTATTTTACAAAATAAATGTGGCTTAAAATAGATAATTTAGCAAGAAACAAAGGTTTGCAAACTTAAAATGATGAAATGAAAGCAACCAAAGGAATGCCAAGTAGCAGAATTACCTAAGATGCCTGATAAATTTCATAAAAGCATGTCAAATCCACCACTAGCATTTTTGCAATTGAGCGATGTTTTGAAACCTATAAAAGTAGACAAAATAATTAGGTTTATTTGATTTTAGGGGTCTATTTAAGTGCAGAGATGTGATGGGCTATATTACCAACTAATCAAACCCCCTATTAAAACAATTTTGAGTGTGAAATTGCACCTTTTTGGAATGGAAGCAGTCCCTATCAAATTCACCACAGAGTGGCAAATTTTCCAGTGGTATTTTTGATAAAGAGTGGTATTTTTCTATGTAATTCTAGAGAGTCAAATTTGCCAATGGCTACAGGTAGTGGTGATTATGCCCTATTACGGAGGCCAACTAATTTTTTGGTCAAAATTTGGCTATATAGGTCAATTTTCTCTAAAATTTGGGAAGAGAGATGAGAGAGTTGATCTATAAGACCTAAAACTTAGAGATTTGTAGAATCTAAAGAGGATTGCTATCAATTTTTAAAATATTACAGAGGGAGGTGAATAAATCTAAGAGTAAGGTGAATGAGTTATCAAATGCTTGGATATACCCCCAAATAGAGATGCAAAAGGACCTAGATGCTAAGAGGAATCCTAAAATACCTCTAAGATGAAACTAGAAGGGATTCAAGGCTATGGAAGAACAAATACCAATGTGAAATGAGAGCAATATGATATGAAAATATTATTTAAAATGCATGAAAGTAAAGAGCATGTAAATAAGAAGTTAAATGAGCATATAATCTAACATATGAAATAAAAATGAGCATGGAAGAGAAGCTAAATAGAGGTTAGAGCTGCAAGTAGATATGAGTTAGATGAAAGAAAATATAAATGCCTCCAAAATGAAAGAGATTAATGACTAAAATGCATGGATTCAAAGAGAAAATGATGTTAGTATGCTATAATGAAAGAGAAATTGCTTATGAAATGGAAGAAACCATGGTTATGCATAAGGGGTAGTACCGAAAAAGTATTTATCAAATCGGGGCGAATCAACATGAAAACTGTATAAACTGTGGGGCAAATTTTTCAAATTTTTGAAGAAAACTTTTCAAAACATGGCAATTTTTTTTTCAACTACAAGTATCAACAAAATTATCAAAAGGTGACTGGCAGAAGGCGACTGACAGAAGGCAACTAACAAAAGGTGACTAGAAGAAGGCGATTGACACAAGGTGACTGACACAAGGCGACTGGCAGAAGGCGACTAGCAGAAGGTGACTGACACAAGGCAACTAGAAGAAGGCAACTGACAGAAGGCGACTGACATAAGGCAACTAACATAAGGCGATTGGCAGAAGGTGACTGGCATAATGCGACTGATAGAAGGTGACTGATAGAAGGTGACTAGAAAAAGGTGACTAATAGAAGGCGACTGACACAAGGTGACTGGTAGAAGGTGACTGGCAGAAGGCGACTAACACAAGGCGAATGTCACAAGCCAACTGGCAAAAATATGACTGATAGAAGGCATCTGAGACAAGGGGACTGACACAAGGCGACTGGCAAAAGGTGACTGGCAAAAGGCGACTGGCATAAGGCGACTAGCACATGGTGATTGACAAATGGTGAGTGGCACATGGTGACTGGTAGATGGCGAGCGAAAGAAGGTGAGTGGCACTAGGCAAGTGGCAGAAGGCGAGTGGCACATGGAGACTGAAAGATGGTGAGTGGCGTAAGGAAACTAATAGATGGTGAGTAGCACAAGGCAACTAGTAGATGGCGAGTGGAACAAGGCGACCGCCATAACCATAAATAATATGGCACCACGTGTCCTCCATTCTGCCATGTGTCGTTCATGCATTAACTCTTGCCATGTGGAAAATATATAAATTCATTTGTAGGGTCATTTGCAGGGTCATTTGTAGCTTTTCCCAGAGCAACTTTAAAACCTTTTTCTAGCATTTTTAGGGTATTTTCCACAGCGGTTTTAGAGCATTTTTAGAATGTTTCCAAGCAATTTTAGTGCATTTTGGTAGCGTTTTGGTAGTGTTTTGGCATTGTTTTTATAATGTTTTGCTAGCGTTTTCCTTCTTTTCAAATATGGCTAGTTGTTCCTCCCCTCTTCCATCCAAAGTTCATTTCAAGTACACCTTTTGCCCCAATATCAAGAGCATTTATAACACTCCTGATAGAGATTCCCAGTGGATTTATATCGCTGGACTTGCTGGTGTGTTGAAGATGCCTCAGTTGAACATTAACATTCAGTTGATGCAACGAATTGTTTCTTGTTACAACCATGACGTGTCCATTGTTTCGATTCGTGTGGATAACAATGAAATTGTTTTTTCGGTTAAACCCTTTGATGTGCAACGACTAACAGGGCTGCCATTTTCGGATGGTGTACTGGTGAACAACCAGTACGCCTTAACCGACGATGATAAATCCACCCTAGGAAACCTTTACACTATTCATCCTGACAATATGAAAGGTATAATTTGAAAATTTATTTTTTATTTAACATTAAATATTGTTCTGCTATAGTTTCATTTCTCTAAAAATGTTCTCCTTGTTTTATTTTTTGTTTTCTAATAATGTTCTCTTTTTTCAGTCAATTATTTTAAGTCCAAAAGGGGCTTAAACATTTTGAATGTTGGAGACAAATTTCTATATGCTTGCATTGAATTTTTTTAGGCAAGGCTTATTCTGCAGGGGTGACCTACAGAAATGTCTTTTTGGGCACTTTCTTTATTGCTTCATTGTATTGATGGCAGTAAATTTGACTGGTGCACGTACATTTCCAACTACCTAAAGCACGACCTTTTGAGTGCCCAAAAAATTCAAGCATCTGCTTACACAGTGACTACCAACAATTTTATTCTTTGTTTATTTCAGGAAGCTTATTTCAACCTTCAACAGAGCAGTCCTTCCACTGCATTGCACCATAGCTTGTTGTCTATTGGCATGTCTTATGGTGAGATACAGGTAAAAATATTTGTTGAAATATCTTTATTTTCTTTTTTTTTTAATTTTATCTTTTTATTCTCTAATTTTGTTTTGAAAACAGAAAAGAGTATCTCAGTATTCAAGTAAGAGGGATGCCGCATTTAGGATTTAGGAAGTATCTGTTGATTCTGACACGCAATCACAGTCATCACCAATGACTCCCAATAAATGTGTGAGTTCTGATGATCGGATTTAGCATACACCCGCGACACCTTTTACTAGAGAAACAGTTACAGTTGACGTAGAAGAGGTTACCTCCAACCCACAAGGTAACCTTACTCTGCATTGTTGAAAAATGCTTTTTTAAATGATTTATTTTTTGGACTTAAAATTATGTTTTTTTAATGTGCTTTACGTATTTTCAGACAAAGGGCAAATGGTTGAAACATCAATGGCTGCAGAGTCTGAGTTAAGTATGTATATTTTGAATAAATATTTTTTAATGCTATTGTTATTTACAAATGATTTATTTGATGTTCTTGTGTGAAATTTAACAGAGGGACCTCGTAAATTCAAAAGGCTAAAAAAAAGTATGGCTCCACCATCTGACCCTCCACGACCACAACCACAACCATAGCCACAACCACAGTAGGTTCAGGTCCACCCAAAGCAAGTTCAGGTCCATCCACTTTAGGTTCCACCTACGAGGAACCAATCACGCATGTGTGGTAAAATGTTCCTCACACCACCACCTCACAATGCAAGAAGTGCTACAGAGACACAAAATGTGTCATCATCTAATATTTTTGTTGTACCGATATTAACCTTGGAGATTTTTTCAAATGTTGAGAGTGCATCTCAAATGCCCTCAAGAACTCTTGATTGTGACTTTCTTTGTTAGTGTATGAATCCTAAAAATTTCCCTTTAAATGCAAGTGATATTCTTGAGGATGAAGAGGACATTGATGGAGAAGAAGATGATGTCAATGTAGATTTCGTCGAAGTTTCCCCCTCCGCCCCATAACAAGTCACCGCCCGTACTGTTACAGAAGATGATATCCTAAACATTTTTAAAAATGTGTTATTAGCCGATGTATGTAAAGTTGTAGTTCATAATACTCTTCTTTAGGATATTGATAAATTGAAGAAATGGGAATATCGGGCCAAGGTTTTTATTAAAGCCATCAATGGCCAATATAAGAATTTTTCAAAAATAAAAGAGTTGTTTCTCAAGATGGAGAATGAGCCCCAAAAGCTTTATGCCTTGCTACATAAAGCTGAATCTGGCACTATGGAGGTCGAGTATACATACAGAGATGAAATTATTACCGTTGTTATGAATCATTTGGAAAACGTCAATGCATAAGCCCAAGCATATTTCAATGAATGGGCACTTGATCAGAACAAAGTAGTAGTTGTAGAAACAACTCGACTTACAGTTGATGTAAGTTCTACATCTAACTAAAAAATATATTTTTTTGTTAAATATGTTTTGTTTATAAATATTAACCTTTTTTTATTTCTGTTTTGTTGTCTAATTTCCAGCACCTAAAGCAACAAGTCAGTGTCATGAAAGTTTTGATCAAGACTGCCAATAATGCTATTGAATTGAAGAAGAGGTTACAACAGATGGTTAGAGAAAATAATTACCTAAAGAAGGTTATCAAAGATGGAGGTCTGGATGTCAAGGCTAAACTGAAATAAAAGTAGGAGCTGAATGCACCTTTCAAAGAAGATCCAACGAATGAAGAGAGTGCCTTGTTATCGCAGATCAACACTACAGTAGAAATTTTGGTTAGGGTTGGGGCATTAGAAGAAAATGATATTGAGGTAGATGTGGGTGGACGTTCAAGAAACATTAAAAAACAATAGATATTTGTTGTTTTGGGTTTCAAGTGAAACAAAAACTCTTTATATATTTATATTTTTATAAATATTTAAGACTGGTATTTTTTTGAAAATTGAAATCAATGTTAGAGGCAATTTTTGAAAAATTCATATTATCATTTTGAATTTTTGTTTTTAATTATTGTTATGTTTTAATTTGAAGCGGAATAAATAATGTTTGATATTTTTTGTTTGATATCCTTTTTGAGAATTGAAATCAATGAATGAGACTATTGTCAAAAATCAATGAATGAGACTATTGTCAAAAAATGTTTTATCTATTGGAATTTTTTTTCAATGTTGTTATGTTAAGATTATATGTGTTGATGTATTAAGTAATTTGAAGTGGAAGAAATAATGTTTAATATCTTTTGTAAATTGCAAATGAATGGTATCATTTTTTAGAATTGAAACAATGAATGAGACTATTTCGAAAAATATGTTATCTATTTGCAATTTTATTTTGAATGTTGCTATGTTATGATTATGTGTTGATGCATTAAGTAATTTTAAGTGGAAGAAATACTATTTGATATGTTTTGTAAATTGCAAATGAATGGTATCATTTTTGAGAATTGAAATAATGAATGAGACTATTTTCGAAAAATATGTTATCTATTGGAAATTTTGTTTTGAATGTTGTTATGTTAGGATTATATGTGTTGATGTATTAAGTAATTTGAACCGAAAGAAATAATTTTTGATATATATTGTAAATTGTAAATGAATGGTATCCTTTTTGAGAATTGAAACAATGAATGACTATTTTCGAAAAATATGTTATCTATTGAAAATTTTAAGTGGAAGAAATAATGTTTGATATGTATTGTAAATAACAAATGAATAGTATCTTATTTAAATATTGAATTCAATGAAAGAGAGTATGTTTTTATTATTTATGGTGATGTAAAAGTTTGTTGTTCTTAATTTGATATGTGTTATCTTTTTAAAACTTTGTTTTGAATGTTGTTATGTTTTGATTGTTTGTGTTGATATATTAAGTAATATTGAATTATGTGAATGCAGTAAGATGTTCTTTTATGTTATATGAATTAATTTAAAATGTCATAAAATACAACATAGGCAATTAATTTCACGAACAACAAATATTACAAGAAAAAATAATGTAACATGTGAAATCAAATCAAATGATAGCATCCTTTCATTCAAATATGTGAAATCAAATCAAATAATAACATGTGAACTCAAATTAAATCAAATAAAAACATCCTTTCATTCTGATATGTGAAATCAAATCAAATGATAATATGTGAAATCAAATCAAATAATAACATGTGAACTCAAATCAAAACAAATGATAACATCCTTTCATTCTGATATGTGAAATAAAATCAAATGATAGCATCCTTTCATTTTGATATGTGAAATCAAATCAAATGATAATATGTGAAATCAAATCAAATAATAACATGTGAACTCAAATTAAATCAAATAAAAACATCCTTTCATTCTGATATGTGAAATCAAATCAAATTATAATATGTGAAATCAATTCAAATAATAACATGTGAACTCAAATCAAAACAAATGATAACATCATTTCATTCTAATATGTGAAATCAAAACAAATGATAGAATCCTTTCATTCTGATATGTGAAATCAAATCAAATTATAGCATCCTTTCATTCATATATATGAAATCAAATCAAATAATAACATGTGAACTCAAATTAAATAAAATGAAAACATCCTTTCATTCTGATATGTGAAATCAAATCAAATGATAACTTCTTCTCATTCTGATATGTGAAATTAAATCAAATGATAATATGTGAAATAAAATCAAATGAATGCATCCTTGCATCATAATGCTAGAAGCTAGAACAAACTCTTTTTAGATTGTACAAAATATTCTGCACTCATTCCCAAAATTTTTGTCGTCACAATCTGACCAATGTTACCATCATCCTCATCATTATCAATATTCGTCACACCTCTTCTATCTTCCAAAGAACTCCAATGTGACAATGCTCTTTTGTAAGGAAACTCCTCCACCTCATAGGTCGACACATATACTCTCAAGAAATTCTCCAAATTTTTGTCCAACCTATTTCAAACTTTAGATTTTATATATGAAAGTGCACTGAACACCCTTTCATCTTCCACGGATCCCAAAATCATTGTTTGACATAATTCATATAAATAAAAATATTCACTCATAGTATGTTTTAATACAGTACTTGGTTGTAATATTCTCCAAAAACGTGAAATAGAACCTGCTTCATGATGGTTAGAGAGCTGTGAAACTTGAGCAGACATTGTTGTTCCAAAACAGTTGGATTGTTTTGTCAAATATCTTTGTTCAGAATGCCATTGATTTCAATGACATTGACTATAACACTTTGACTAAAATGACCAGCAATTTTACCCATGTATTTGAGGAACAAAGAATTTATAATCTAGTATTCATTACAAGGATCCCAAAACATTGGATTTACCACACCCATAGCCTCTAGCAATTCATCTCTTTGAAAACGGTCTCTAATTTCTTTTGTCAATGATTCTGCTATTTGTTTTAGTTTAAGTTTTGTATCATCCACAACCACATGAAATCTATTGTAGGTTATGGGCATTTGCTCAACTTCATTTGTAGCTATATCCAATCGCACACCATAACAATATAAAGGTATTTCATTTTCGTGGACATTAATACACAGATGATTGTTAATATTGACCTTCAAAAAGCTTCGAGGACTATTCACACTTGTTAATGCTCTCCAACTCTCAAAGAATGGATCCATAAAATTTTGTCTAGATACATACATCATATCAATATGCATGCAAATTTGTATTCTTGCCCTGATGAAATCCACAATATAAATCGATCTTTCTTGTGCAATTTTGATCAAAGTATTCATTTTTTCCAACATTGGAAGAATTCCACACAATGTGAGAAGAGTTTCAAAGTCACTCATTCAAAAAAGTAAATCTTTAGCCTTATCAACCGCCCTACGATTTGCATACATAAACCCTATCAAGGATTGATATTCTTTGAAAACTCTTAATGTCGGTAGATACATCGAAATCCACCTAGTATCCACATATTTCAACAATTTTTTACCTTCGGTAACTCCTAGTGCAAATTGTTGAAACTTTGAAAATATTTTTGGACTACATGAAAAATATTCATGAATTTCACGGACAAGCTCTTCCACTCTAGCAACATTTGTAAATGTATCCATAATTTTGTATGCAAGATTCATTCTGTGAGCCATGCAATGAATAGGGATCAAATATGGGGTAACCGATGTTTGTAGTCTAACACAAAGACCATTCCTATGTCCTTGCATTGTAGCAGCACCATAAAATCCTACACATATTAACTTAGAGGCTATTTCAATTTCATTCATTCTCGCTTCTTCTTTTAAACTAGTTACAATAACATTGTAAATGTTTTTTGCATTACAATTTTCCACCATTTTGCATATACCTAGTAAATGAGGTTGCCTTGAATGATTTTCCAATGTGTAAACATGCACACAAATCCAAGATATATTGTCAACTGCAGTCACCTCATCAATTGAAAGTGAAATAAATTTTGCCTTTTTTACTTTCTCTCTGAGGTCATTCTGCTCAACCAATGACAGACATTTTACCATTTCCCAACCACTTCGATCTAACCAATGAGCGTTGGGTAAGTTATGCACATTAGCTAGTCAAAATAGATATTTATAATCTATGAAATCAGACATAGGTCTACCCTTCTTAAGAATAGAAAATACAATAGCAAACTGCAAACTTTTTGAAGCTAAAGTTAACTTATTCATTTTTTGAAATTGGGTTTGAATCATTGCACCTTTCTCAACCAATGTTTGATTTTGTTTCATTTCTTTATCATATTCTTCCACATATCTCATATGTGCACACTCTGATGCATCCTTCCACCTATAAGTTTTTTGTGTTGCTCGATCACCTTCTTTTGTTTTTATATAAACCTTTCCACGATGTTTTTCTACTGTATATTTCTTAAGTTGCAATCTATGCTCCTTTCCGTGTTTCCAACTGTAAATTATGCATCTTAATTTTGTTATATCATCACTACTATTCTCTGGCAGCACTAGCTCAATAAATAGAAATTTTGATATCCAATCAGGCTGAAATGATCTGTTAATTGTCCACCTAGATAACCTTGCACGTTTATTTTTTTAGATGAAGATTCTTTAGAAGTAGGGACTGCATAAGAACTATTAGTTTCTTTTCCACTTGGCATGTTAGATTCAGGAATATCTTCATGTTGTTGTTCAATTTTATTGAGATTATCTTCATGTGTGGATTGTTGATTATTGTGGATATGTGGAAGTGGAGGAATACCAGGGTTAACAGTGTTTTCTATAGAGATAATTCTAGTGTCAATAGTATATTCATTATCACTATGGAATTTAAAAGCATACTAGTGTTTTCTATAGATAAAAGTGAATAAAGCCATCAACCAAAAAACACACTTATTTATGAATTGAGGACATTATATTTAAAATTAACAAAGTAAAAAAATTAACTGGTGAGTAAAGGTGTTCATACCTTCAGTTTGTGTAGATGTTGATGGCAAACTGGGTTTTGAAATATTAGGAAAGTATTTGAGGATACTCCTTTTATTGTAAGACTCTCCTCCCTTCTTTCCATTGCCTGTAGTTGACATTTTTACTTGTATGAACAGAAGAATAACATGAACAAAGAACATCATTTTTAAATATGAAAATAACAGGTATAAAAGAAAACTACTACTAGAGACAATAGAATCTGTGACTGTCCCATGAATATTGTTCGTAGGTAGAATAAACCTCCTTATTGAGTGTCCATTAATAAAATGAAAAATGAAATTTACTAGTAAAATAAGCATACGAATAAATTGATTCACCTTCTGCCAGTTGCCTTCTGCCAGTCACCTTCTGTCGATCACCTTCTGCTAGTTTCCTTATGCCAGTCGCCTTCTGCCAGTCGCATTTTATCAGTCACATTTTGTTAGTCACCTTTTATCAGTCACCTTCTGCCAGTCACCTTCTATCAGTCACCTTCTGTCATTTGCCTTCAATCAGTCGCCTTCTGCCAGTCGCCTTCTATCAGTCGCCTTATGCTAGTCACCTTCTATCAGTTGCCTTCTTCCAGTCACCTTCTACCAGTCACCTTCTACTAGTCACCTTCTGCTAGTCACCTTATGGCAGTCAGTACTCTACTTTGTATCACTCACTATACAGAAAAAATGTTGTAATTGTATGGGAGTCATTGTCAGGGTTAGCTATATATAATGGGGTACAACGGGCGATTTGGGTGGGATATTTCTTATTTTAAATAAATTTATGGCAAAAATTGGGCAAAAAACCTTATGACAATGTGGCAAATTTTCCCTAAAAAAAATAGATCCCAAAATTTTCGGGCGAACGGGCCAACCTTTATGGTCCCAAAAATCATAAAATTTACATTTTGGAAATTCGAAAATTCACGCTAAATTGTGAAATTCGCTACTAAGAAAAACCCTGGAAGAAACTTGTTGTAAATGAAGAAGATAAATGAAAATAAGTGTTAGAAATGCTAAATAGACAAGAGACAAAGGATTAGCAAATACCAAATGAGAAACCCAAGTTAGCAAGGCCAAAATAAGAGGGAAAATGCATGAAATGAAGACAAGAAAATGAAAAGAGAGGGATGCTAAGAAAGCTATACAATCCTAGAAATGGCTTCTTCTCCTTCCAAGATGATTCCTTTACCCCAATTTCTCCTTTGCCTTACTTGACTTACCCTAAATGCTTGATGAAGATGCTCCAAATGATAAAATGATAATATGAGAGAGAGAGAGAGTATGAAACTTTGGTAGTGTAATTAGGTCCAACTTCTTCCTAGAATGCTTACCCTAAGGGTTGCATTTATAGATTTTTGGAGGAGGGATTGAGAGGGAAAATTAGGTGTGAGATGCTCTTAGGGTTTTAGACCAAATTTGAATTTGTAGGCCTAGTTCATGGCTGGAGCATGCAAGGTCAAAGGAGGTAGTGGGATGAAGGAATATGCATGCCTCTAGCTCGTGTTAAAGGATCCTGACCATTTTGGTAAAATCACAACTGGCATTTTTTCCTAGGTTGGCTATTTTAACCAATAGTTAGTTTGACTGATCGGGATGCTGAAAAACAATTTTTTGCAAAAATGTCATTGAGTGGAAAAATTATCACTAGCTTTTTTGTCAAGGAGTGGCAATTTTGACAAGGGCTAAAAATGATGCCCAAATTGCTTTGGTTGGGTTGTTTGACTAAGATGTTGATTTTTGGTATGATTTTTGATGTATTTTGCTTAAGTAGCATGTCACAATTGGGTGTCTACATTTTACCCCTATTTTGATGTATTTTTTGTAAAATTGCATAAAACATAAGTTGTAGGAATCCAATTTTAACACTGTGATACTTGCTAATGTCTTGGGATGCTATGTTGAAGAGATGAATGCAATTGTGATTGTACTTTAGTTATTTAATTCCATTGCTACATATATACCTCGAATTTAGCAGTGTATGCCTTGTACTAGCATTTTATGGGTATTTGATCATTTGTTCCCCATGTGCCCCATGGATGCCCCCTCAAGAATTTTTGCCAAATTTGGTTTAGTGGTAAGTATCGATGTGAGGAGGTGATTGGCAAAAAATGAAAATCTAGAAAAGATAATGTGGAGTGAAAATGATGAGGTTGGGTATGATGGGTTTGAAAGGGGAAAGGGGTGAAAATTTAATTCATTTTCATTACCCAATTTAGAAATTTGGAGAGCTAGTGAGAAGAGGCTATAAATTCAATGCCTAATAACGGGAGGCTCGCTCATCACGTGAACTTAGTTTGAGGGACAATACTAGCATCAAAGAAGTTTTTATAGGTAAGATCATAAATCGAGGTTAATTTTTGTGATTTTGACATATTTTTCATGTTTTTGACAGTTGAGGTAAATTTTCCACTTGTAGCAAACTCACTAGTGGCATTTTTGCCACTTGTGGTGAATTCACTAGTGGTATTTTTTCCACTCATGGCCAGGGTTATGCACATCTATAAATCATCTTTAATTTATAAATATTATGATTTCTAAAATTTAAAATTGGTAAATATGGGGACCCTTTATCGGGACCCATTTGCTCAAAATTTTTGGGTGTAAATTTATTTTGGGGATTGGCTCGCCCCACACTGATAATAATTTCTCCATTTTTATTTTAAATAACTAACTCTCCTACCTAAATCGTGGAACTTTTCACCTTGAATTTATAAATAATTTTATTTATCCTACCAAATTTCTCTTTTATACCACTAGTATAAATACTTAATGCGACAATGATACTCATACATCTAAAAAATTCATTCTCATCAAAAAATGACATGTAGCAGTGAAAATGATACACAAAAATCTAATATGATTAGTTACAAAGAGAAGGATAGACTATCAATTACAGAGGATCAATCTATTAGCATAAAGAAAGGAGAAGAGTCTATTGGTAGAAGAGTCAATCAGTTGCAGAGGATTAGTCTATCAACAAAGAGAAAAGACTATTGGTTGAGGAAAATAATGATCGATTATAGAGGAGCAGTCGATTGGCAAAAGATTCAATCGGTTACAAATAAATAGTAAATCAATAGAAGTGTCAATCGACTACTTCTCTACAATATATTGATAGAAGAGTTTATCAGTTTCTCCCCTGTAATCGATCTATAGAAGATTTGATTGGTTGTAGAGGAGAAATCAATTTATAGAATAGTTGATTGATTGTAGAGATGCATGATCGATAGAAGATTCAATCTATTATAGAGGAGCAATCGATTGACTTTTCTATTGATTGATTGTAGAAGAGAAATTGATCGATAGAATATTCAATCATATATAAAGGAGCAACCAATTGATAGAAGAGTCTTTTGACTACTCCTTTTTAATCGACCAACTACTCCTCTACAACCGATTGGTAGAAGAGTCGATCGATTGCAGAGGAGTAGTCGATTGGTAAAAGAGTCGATCAATTGCTCCTCTATAGTCAATCGATAGAAGAGTTGATCGGTTGTAGAGGAGCAGTCGATCAATAAAAGAGTTGATCGATTAAAAATGAGCAGTTATTAGATAAGGAACTTTATAGAAGTTATAAATTTTGATCCAAATCTCCATTTACAATTTTTTTCTTGAAACCATCTAGCTTGATGAGATCTAAAATGAGATCTGAAGTTGTTGAAGTATGATATCTAAGAAAAAGCAAGTAGAGATCTAGTAATAGTAATGTGTAGAAACCTTTAAAGGATGCTAGATATTGACAACCTAAAATGATGGATCTCATAAATATTATTGTCTTATCACAAGAATATATGAAAAATAAGCGATAACAAGATTTTACAATTGATTCACCTCATTTTTATAGTTTTTGGTGGAAAGAATATAATTCACCATGTCTTATACATGATTTTAGACATTATTTGCCTTGATTTCAAAATTGATTCATCAATTTTTATAAATACATTTTGGGGCTGATCCCTTATGCATAACCCTACTCATGGCAATTTTTCCAGAGAGGCAAAAAAAACCAAAAATTATGCTAACAAGGTTTGGATTTATATTTTTGGTAAGGGATAAAGGTGTTGGTGAGCCGAGAGCATTGGAAAATATTATGGTGAGAGGCATCAATGATCTTGATTATGTAGTTATGGTGGCCACCAAATTGGATCATGTGCAATACATGCTAAAGTTAGGGTTTGATCAACCACTCTTGACAACATTGATAAAGATGTGGTATCCTGTGACCAACACTTTTAGGTTGTCTACAAGGGAGATGACAATGACTCTTGAAGATGTTTGGTGCATTATTTAGGTTTTTATTCGAGAAGTCCTAATCCAACTTGAGAAGAATGAGAATATTGAGAAGGAAATTTTGACATGACAAAAGAGGTTCATAGGGATGACTACGAGAATATGCATTAATGATACATATAAGGGAGGACACATAGATCATCTTACAATATTTTTGTGCTCCATCGTATCTAGGATTTTGATGGTAGACACTAGTAGGGAGACTATGCTTTGGGGATGGGGAGTGGTGATAGAAGGCCTATAGGATTGTGGGATTTTTTATGCATGGGGTTTGACTATTTTAGCTAGGTTATACTGGGAATTATATAGGGTGGTATATGGGAGTGGTAAGATCCTAGTATATTGCACTCTTATTTAGGTGTGGGCTTGGAAATATATAGGAATTAGCTGGCTTATGATAGAGGGTAGGAAAACTATGGCAAAGAGGCCAACAACATATCAATGGGCAAGAAATATTAGATTTAGTCGACATACATTAGCACAAGCTAGGTGGGCTATTGATGACTTAAGTGTTGTACAAGTTACATGGCATTTATGGAGGAGCCAATATAAATGGGTAGACAATGATAGGAATTTGTATTGGGTGAGGAGGATTTGGTGGTTGGATGATGGAGGATAGGCTTATGAGCTATATCAATATGATCAAATATTGTGCTAGTTTGGGGGAGTTTAGGTGATACTTGAGTTGGGAGAGGTGTGGGTGCAGTGGATTACTCAAGAGAGATGGTTTGAACTTGTTGACTAGTACTCTAATATTGAGATAGACATAAATTATCCTGAGATGCTAGATTCAATTATAGATGATCTTAAGATGTTATATCCAATTATAGATGATCCCAAGGTCATAGAGGGATACATGTGGTGGCACACCAAATTTTGTCCATATTGGTTGACACTAATAGAGCATTTAGGGGAACGAGATACAATGATGGAGGAGATGGTCAAGATCCTTAAGGGTATGTGACAATAATTAGGGAAGGATTTTTAGGAGAGGAGGGTTGTGAGACAAGAATCTAAGGGATAAGGCCATGGTGAGAGTAGGGGAAGGGATGCTCCATTGGATGTCCCTTCATTCACCATGGTTTTTGCAATGCTAGGGGTATTTAGTGGAGTTGGTACTAGTAGATCAATTATAGAGGCTACTTAGGAAGAGCTAGAGGCTTTAACTAGGAGCTTTCATGAGGTTAGGGAGCAGTTAGCATTAGTGGAGACTGTACATAAGGAGGAGGCAACTAGATATTGAGAGGAGGTAGCTTGGATGGCATGGGATCGAGTGGATTAAAACAAGGCTTTGATCGAGGTGTAGGTTGATTTGGATCATGTTATCTAAGATATATATGAGGCACTCTCTAAGATAGGCTAGGGGGTAGATGTATGCATAATTGTTATGATAGTCGATCTACTAAAGTGATGATTAGATTATATGGGATGGAGATGGATATGTAAAAGGTAGAGATATATAGGGTGCAAGTTGATTTTGAAAAGGCAAGGGAAGAGTTACAGATGTCTCTGGTGGAGGTAGAGAGGGAGAGGATCCTGTGGGTGAGTTTTTTACACTCACTTATTCCTTGAAGAAAAGAAGGCCCAGGGGGAAGCTAATGTGAAAATTGACTAAGTATAAATGCGAATGAAACAATGGGTCATTTTCCAAGTTGTTGGTTTATCCCAAACTACCATCCGAAAGAAGGTAAATCCAGAAGTTCACGATGGAAGAACGGGTTGTGAACTTGTCATGGGAATTCCCAAAAGCTTACCCACAAGTGGCTAGAACCAAAAAAAAATCAAGAGGATAGTGGAGGAAAGAGCAGTCATAAATTATCATCCAGAAGTAAGCCCATATGGACGAAGAATCCAAAAGAAGATTTAGAAAGAGGTAAGCCTAGAATTCTATCCAAAGTTGATCGAGTACCAAAGTAGGTAAAAATATGAGAAATATCAGTAGCAAAGCCCATATTTCCCCATATTAGAAGAATGTATTATTGGGCGAAATATTGGGGCAGGATTAAAACATGCATTCAACCTAGAGTTATGTTCTATATGGCCATAAATATACAAAGGCTCGACTACAAAGAAAGAGCTTCATAAATTCAAAATTCCCTTCCCACTAATGACGTCAAAGCACTGGATCCAAGGTTTGAGCAGATGAGTGAATTTAATTATGGACCAATTTGAGCGTGTAGGATAGTAGGTGAAGCATTTATGTGGTGCAACTACCTCAGCTCATCGGGAAACATGTTTGGGCAATAGCAACATAAATTTTATTAATTATGAAACAAATACTCAAACAGAGGATGTTAGTAGTACCTGTCCAGATATAGTAGAAGATGTTTTGTTTGTGGTAGAAGGATCACAAAAAAGTCATGCAAACTAGCTGGACACTAAAATTCACATTTCCCATTAATGAAGTATTGATTAGCTTATTGAAGCCACTCTTTGAGGGCTATATATGCTTGTTTTGTAATGTATTCTAGGTGTCAGCTCTCCAAGCATTACAACCTGCATGTACAGTTTGATGTGCACTGTAATATAAGTGGATTACTATCTGGCCTTTAATTGCTTTCATGTATGTATGAATTTTGCTTTGTTGATTATTTTTGCTAAAAGTAAGTGAAAAAAATAGATTTAATTCTGGTATTAGGATTTCATGTTGTTTATTCTTTAATTCTGGAATTCTTAGTAGAGCTATGTGCATGGATGATTAATGAAATCAATGGTTGATCTGTTAGATAGTCCATGAGTGTTGTATACTATGTTTTAGACTTATTAGGCATGTATCTTGATGCGATTGGATCTGTACCACTTTGTCTAGCTTTATGTTTTCTTTAGTTTCATTCCCTTTCCTTTTTTGTAAGCATCTAGTTAGAATTCACAAGGAGCTAGACTACTTTGGAGATTAGCCCCAAAATTCATAGTCTTGAGGTCATTCAACATTGTTCGAGGCCTATGGGCACATAATCCTTACCATTAGATAAAATTCTGCTCCAAACAAGTCTGTATGAGTAATTTTTATGAATTCTAGATGGGGAGATGAGGACAACTCCAACTCCAACACCATTCTTGCATCGAGCACCGTCAAAGAAGAGCTTCCACAATTAGTCATCTATGGGGTTAGCATCACTCGACAACTTAGCCTTTTTGGGCTTAGTTATTGAGTAACACCCAACATATGATTCTATCATAGCATTAAAATCATGCATAGAGAACTAATCCTTTATGTGCAGCTAATCCAGAGCTTCCTCCATCAACTCCACCTCTTCTTCTACTTATTCCACTCCATCAATGATATTGACAGATTCCATAGGGGGAAGAGGGTTTCTCATTAAAAATATTTACCCTCTTCCCCCTAAAAGGGACTTCCAAATGTGAATAGTCAAGGGATAGATAGCCCCCAAGATTGGCAGTGAATTCCCTTGATAATAACATGCTAAAATAGGGCTCCAAGTCAACTACCACAACTTCTTGGATTTTTATGATATGCGAAATCTTGTGCAACATGATTGGGATGTCCTTTATAACCTCCACTATCTTGACTAGAATTTCATCTAGTTGGATCACCCCAGGACTTCTCCTGGTGTACTCCATACCCATAAATTCACATACAACTTTGGGCATTACAATGGTGGTAGCGCCATAATCAACCATACAATTGTGCACTATCCATCCTTCCATCCTGAGAGAGGGCCTTCTTCCTTGTGGCAAAGGTGGTTAGTGGTTGTGCCAAGATGGTCTAAGTTACTCTTCCCTTGCCCTTGACGGACTTGAGGGATTCCTACAGCAGGTCAACTTGGCCAAGCAATTGGAGCGTGTCAAAGAGGCTTACCTTAGCCAGGATTTTTCTTAGTTCTTCAACAACATTGTATGCTCCAACACTGGACTCTCCTTCGTATTTGGTGTCTTCGTACCGTGTCTGGTTCTATTGAGTATCTTCCATTCTATGACGCTTGGTGATTGATGGGTACCATAACTTCTCCCTCGCCTGATATCTTGCTTCCACTATGGGCTGAGAGGTAGAAGCTTATAGTCGAGGGGCTCCCATTCTTGCCCTTGGAGGCAGGTAGTCTCTCAACCGAGCATTGTCTGCAAGCTCTCTGGCCTAAACTGGCTCTCTCCCTAATGGCATGGTTGCTTTATCACTTGGCCGCTTAGGATCAATAGGCACCTTGAGTTGTTCCATATAAATCGGATCAACTTCAATAAAATTTTTGCCTACCTTCATCATAATTGAAACTTGTTTGATAGGGGGAATCATATAATTATAGTCAACTTCCCTTATCATATTTACCTATCCATCGAATCCATTGTCTAAGAGCGTTTGCACATAGTTCTGATGGACCACGTAGGCCTCTTCATTATGCGGGTCATTGTAGGTGGAGCACCAGCTGGCCCTACCAGATGTACCGACCTCATCATACTCCAACATTGCAGAGTTGCTTTCTTGAGGTCTTTCGATGGGAGCAACTTGATATCTGGTGGTTTGGGGTGGAGGTCTTCATGGCGGATAGTTATGATCTCAAAATTGGCTTTTCCTCATGATAGTCATATCATTCACCATATTCTTTATAAACATGTATATATATCGTAGCTCCTTAGCCTGTTCAAGATTTAGTGTTGCATGAGCCGAAGGTGTTGGTAATGGTAACGATGCCAATGGTGCAGGCAATGCAGGGTAGTGATGAGGTGTCGATAGCTATGAGACCAGAGGAGTTGGATACTGGGGCATTAGTACCTGAGGCTGTAGATTGGGCACTACCTAATTTTATGGGTTGTGAACCCACGACTGACTGGGGTACATCAGAGGTGCATATGAACTAGATGTACTTGGGTACATGTTTTGAGGGAAATATGGGTAAATTAGAGTTATCAACTTGGGAGGCATCCTCTCGATAGTTATCAGGTCAGCTTCCACCTTCTGTGCCTATTGGTATAGACCTAGGAACATTCTGACAGTAGATTATCGGATGTTTATACTAATGTATGAATGAAATGCTCTCAAGTAATAGAACATTGCCTGCTCAAAGATGGGCCGAAGGCCGTCAGTGACTCTTAGCCAAGTTTGAGCAAACCTAATGTTGAAGTCAGCTATTTCTTCCTGGGGATGCCTTTGTATGCTGGTGAATTGAAGCAACAAGGAGAAAGGGTCTGCTTGTTCATTGAAGCCCTTTACCAACTGCTCTACTAGTTGATCCCATGAAGTGATGGTGCCAGTTGGGAGTGACCAGTACTAGTAGAGGAGCTTACCTCTTAGTGAGAGAACTAAAAACTTCACCATAACATCCTCATTGGTAATCTGGTGAATAGGTGCCAACCCTGCGACGTCTTGAATATGCTCGATCGATGTCTTTCCCGTAACATCATAGGTGGGCAAAGCTTTTAAGGATGTGGGTGGCACTGTATGTTGAGCCCCTAAATCTAGGGGGTCTATATGACCCCTGGCTACAAATTTCTTGGTGGGAGCTGGCTACGTCATCTGGGGTAGCAGATTTGTTTGGAGTGTTTGCTATAGTTATTGAGCAAAAATAATGAGAACACTTGGGGTACTTGAATCAACGCTATGTGGAACTTCAATATGTTGATGATCTAAAGAATTAGGTAAAATTGGGGGTAAGCTAGTTGTTATGCTATTGAGAGTTGGATTTTGTGTAGCAATAGTAGCTTCCTACGAGGATGTTCTGTCCAATGGGATATTTGGCCTGACCACTCTAGGATGCTCTCCCAAAGTGTCAATGTTAAGTTCGTAGAACTTGGCTTCTTCTTCTGAGTTTCTAACTTGCCACATCGTACACATGAAGGTGTGATCTTTTAAGATGATCTGTGAGTCTTGGAGGTGCCAAAGTTCGTACGAGTCACCAAATGTTCAAATTTTTTAGTAGTAAGATGAGCATAAACTTCTTAGTACTGCTTCTACAGCGAAATGTTTGGGTCCCACTGGGCATGCTAGAAACTGTTGGTCAGAGATTTGCCTTTGGTAAGGATTTGGTTATTCAGTGCACCTTAGACCCAACCAAAATTGAAAGGTCATGAGGAAGAAATACCTCCCGTGTTGATCTCCAGATAGGGGCTGGTTCCCTTGCTATTCTAACTGGGTATTTTGAGATAAAGGAACAGGAAAGAAATAGGAAATGATTGAAAGGGATGGGAAATATGGCCACAGGCCAAATAGAACAGGGATGATGGACTAACAACATGATAACTCTATTGAATTATGAACTAAATAGCCCTCAAATAAAAATAACTAACATAAATTAAACCAGAACATCTAGCATGCATAATATCCAGGGCTACTCCAGAGTTCCTACCTTATCAGAAACTAAATCCAGATAATAGAATTCAAGTTTATAGTTAAAGCATGAAATGATAGAAGATAAGCAATAGAAGACATACACATGAAAATATAATTCTAGATTTATATCTAGACATCAAATGTATTAATAAATGAATTTAGGTTTTCATTTAGCCTCTAGCAAACATCCATCTATTTTACAATAAAAAAATGGGTTTATTGAAAGCATGCAGAAAAAGTGACCTTGCAAATGTCCTGCCCAGAGGCCTCCAAAACTCCTGCAAACTTGTGGTTAGACTAAAAACAACATTTTGAGATGACCCAGAAGGTCAGATTTGGCAGATTCTGCCCAGGTTGTCCTGTATCCGAAGGCGCTCCCTGTAGGTTAGTAGACGCATAAAATGACAGAAACCAGGGTCAAATCATGTCAGAAAGCAATGAAATTTGGACAACAACATAAGTACATTAGATATAAAAGAATGCAAAAAGAATAGTAACAAAACCATGCACAGATTTCTAATCGCTCCGGGGTGGGGCGATTAGGACTGCAATAGTTTGGGGGGCGCCGGGGGTGGGACGCCCACCGTTTGGGGCCTAGTTTTGACACCAATCCAAGTGGGATGGGTCCAAAACCTCCTAGGGGGTTGTGTCGACGAGTTTGGGGTGGGATTGTGGCCGATTGCTTGGGTTTTTGGATCTGGATTGCGTTCCTAGTGTTCACCCGATAACCTCTCTTCCAGAAGAGAGAGATTAGGGATGTAGGAAGCACAAAGAGGAATGGGGGTATAGTTTGGCAGCACTTCGTTGCTCCAAATGCTCCAGCTCTATTCCTTTTTTGGGGTGAGGAGGCTCACCTTTTTATAGACCTAAGGGTCTCCTTTGCATGCGCATGCGAGGGCGCCACTTGGCTCATTATGCCTTTTTGGGGGAGAGAAGATTCCTCCCTGATTAGGGGCTCCTTGATTGAGGCCTCCATGATTTGAAACGTTCCCTCGCACTCCCATGCCTTGAAGGCGGAGTTAGGTGGCGGATTTGGGCTGCCATTTGTCAAGGTTTGACTTTTTTCCAGTCAAACCTGCTAATCGTCCCACCCTGGAGCGATTGTTGCTAATCGTCCCGGGGTGGGGCGAATAGGATTCTAATCGTCCCAGGGTGGGACGAATAGGGAGCAAAGTGCTTAAAAGGTGCAAAACTGACCTCTGACCTTCCAAAACTGATTTGGGAGTGGTTAGGACCATTGTTTAACCTCTGGAGGCTGCCCTAGGGGGTATGTATGCCAATTCGGTCAGTGCTTGTAGTCACATAATCGGATTGGTGTTGTTTTGGTGTCTACAGATGCCCCTTTTTGGGATGCGTTGTGTGTGGCATAGTGTTGAGCAAAAATAGATGACCAAAGCACTTAATGATTAGGGTTTCTCAGTAACCTAACCAAATTTTGATGCCCCAAGTATGGAAAGGGCATGCATTCTTGAATCCTTGCTTCTGACGAGCTAAGGAGCTTAACTCAAGTGTAACCTTTTTCGGTGAGGTGTACTTGATCTTGGACATTGTTCGATCATGAATAGGCAAAGGGCACAACCTTTTGTCCGAGGAACCTTTTCTTCATGCTTCCAGAATGCCAAGTGTTTGTTTAGCCTGTGATTATTGCTTGTTTGCTGCCCCAAGCAGGAGCGTGATTGTCTTTGTCAATGATTCTTTGAATGCATGCCATTTCCTTGATTGGGTGTGTATTTGTTGATTGGTGACTAAGTGTGACTACCCCCTCAAGCGACGAATCGATGAGGGAATGACCAAAAATGAGAAAAGTGATGAGTCGCTTGACCCAAGATGACGTTTGTAAGGGTGCCTTCAGTTGTTTTCGTTGAACGCTTATTGCAGTTTTCCAACCATCGGACCTATTTTTGGTGGGTTTTGACCCTTTTCTTTGATGCCTATTGGGGTAGAAATTATCAAAAATCCTCCTTCCCGTGGAGTGGTCCAGCTATGCTAGCCTTCTTAGGGAGTAGGATAGTGAGTATTTGTGACCCCGACGGTGGTTTTTCATGCCATGAATGTCTGGTGCAAAGGCACCTTTGTTCGGCAGATTTATTGCTATTTTTGGTGCATTTTTTGGATGCAATTTTTGTTGCTTTATTTCTTGCTCTGTAATCGTCCCAGGGTGGGACGAATACCAATTTTGTAATCATCCCAGGGTGGGATGAGTGCTAACTAGAGCGCTCATCCCAGGGTGGAACGATTACAGGCCTAACAACCTATATAAGGACCAAAACTAGGTTTTGGGCTCATTTGCAATATTTTTTCTTGGCGATTTGGAGCAGTGAGGAGGAGTGCGAGTGTGCGTAGCGGAGCGCTACTAAAATTTCATGGACATCATGAGTGCGAGAACCGGATCTTCGAGTGGAGGAGCCGAGGTGAGACCGGTATGATGTTCCTTCTCTTTATTCGTGCGTGCTTTATATGAAGTTTAAAACTCACATATAAAATGTTTGTTCGCTTTATTTTGTTTTTAAGGTTTTAAAAACCTAATTTTTTTTGTGTTGGTTTGATTTTATTCGTATATCAAGTTGAAAACCTAATATAGGAACTTTATTTGCTTTTGTTTTTTTTTTGTTAATTTTCGTATATTAAGGTCAAAACCCTAGTACACAACTGTTATCTGTACTTTGTTTGTGTTTGTATTTAGGTTTAAAACCCAAAACGTTTTCGTTTTATTTTGTTGTTTTTGTTCATATTATGGTTGAAACCCTAATATGTTTTATTTCATTTTTGTTTTTGCCATATTAAGGTTGAAACCCTAATATTTTTTTTTTGTTTTGTTTTGCGTTCACATTAAGGTTGAAACCCTAATATGATTTTTGTTGTTTTTTGTTGATTGTACAGTTATTTTCATGTATGTTGTCATTGTTGTACAGTTTTATTTTAATGATTTTGTTTATATTAAGTATGTACTTAATATATTTTTTTATTTTATTTTGTTGTTTCAGGTTGTGAAGAGTCGGTACCGCTAGTCGACTATTTTCTCTGATGCTCGGGATGCCTTGACAGTTGTGGATTGGGAGTGGCTTGATGCCCTTGGGCTCAAGCACGTGATGCGTCTGGAGCTTGTGGTGGGGGATCGAGCATATTTGACTGCCCTGATCAATCTGTGGGATCCCCGCACCAACACTTTTCATCTCCCAATAGGGGAGATGACTGTTACTCTGGAGGATGTGTATCGGATTCTACGGATTCTGATAGATGGACTGCCTATCCGGATGACCCATCGTGACCAATGGATAGCGGTATTGACATGATGTTTTGGTCCGATGGTGGAGAGGGGGTGGAGAGGGTTGTGGAGAAGGCAGAGGCTGACTCCATATAGGCGGTATTCTGGTGCGGTGGTGGCTGGAGAAGGGCGTATTAGGGGTGAGGCATGCTTTGATCATGACCCTCATCTCCAATATGCTACTTCCTGACTCCTCAGGTGCGAGGTTCCCTTGGAACCTGCTTGAGTTGGTTTTCACTTTGGTGGAGTGTCCTACATCAGCTCCACTTATTATGAGATGGGGTCAGACGTTATTGGCGTAGTTGTACGATGAGTTGTACGAGGTTCACTATCAAAAGTGAAAGGGGATCGGGTGCAGCTATCTCTTGCAGTGTTGGGGGTGGCAGCACATAGCTGTGGAGCGGCCATAGGGTTTGCCTTGGACCACCCGAGGTGAGATGGTGGATCAAGAAATTGGATATGCCGATTTATGGTGGAGGTCAGAGGAGCATGGATAGAGTCGACGGTGGGCAGGTGACGTAGGTCACTATACTGATGCCTTCTCTCGTCTAGTGCTAGGGCAGGTGTTTTGGCGGTCGTATCGGGACTGTCCAGCCTGGCCTGAGGTTGGAGAGTGGCTCCGGCATGTGCATAGGGGTAGATGGTTGATTGGGCGGCATGGGATAGAGCAGGAGTACTTCCCATATGTTCGGGTGATGTGGTAGTTTGGGGTGCACCAGGGATTGCCTGGTGATCCCTTGATCTATCGACATCACGGTGATGAGAAGACTCTAGTCTGGCCTACCATTGAGCAGTTGGGTGAGGGGTCCGATGTAGTTATTGATGTACCCAATGTGGACGATGTCGGGGTGACTACAGAGTATGACCGATGGTGGATTATGTGGTGATGGCGAGGTGAGGGGCCTCTAGGAGGCATGGATACTATAGCAGTAGGAGGTGGGGGTGTAGAGGCATCGATGGAGGGTTGGGGGGCTCCGCTTGATGATGTTGACATGGTGGAGGTCGATGACTTCATCGATGATGGAGATGATTTGGGGGTTTCGAAGCAGCCGAATGTACAGGATGTCCCAGAGTAGTGGGTGCTGGAGTAGTAGGCCATCTCGGAGGTGCCCATGCCTCAAGCTGTCTCAGGGGATGTGGAGGTTGGGCTTCATGTTGAGATAGCATGATTGGAGGGTCTCCTATGGAGATGGGAGGAGGAGCATAGAGATGCTTTGGTGGAGGTAATACAGGAGAGGGATCTCCTATGGACTCAGTTGGCATAATGGGATAGTGCATTGGTTGTGTATCACCAATGAGATATGGAGTGGGGTCGGTACTGGGTAGAGTTAGAGATAGAGGTTGTCCACCTCGGTGGATAGTTGCCTATGCTTGATGGAGGTGGTTCGTCATGTCGTACGAGGGGTAGTGAGACTGAGCAGTCTGCATCATCTCATCATAGGTGCTAGGTGAGGGTAGTGTTGGTGGGCAGGGTGCGAGGGCTGGCAAAGCCGCCCTGAGAGGTCCCATAGGACCCATACTACTGGGGGTAGTTCCAGTCGCACCGATCCTACGTGATCATGGTGGCCGACTCCCTAGGCTTTGGGGATTTTGAGTTTTTGGTTTTTGTGAGGTCAGAGGACCTTCTTATTGTAGCCTGAGGGCATTTTGACTTGATATATATACATGACTCTTTTGGTTTGATTATATACTTGTCATGGTTTATTGTTCTTTATGCACATTTATTTATGTTGATGTATGCATATGCTATTATGACTGTGGATGATTTTAACTATATGATATAGATGTATGCATATGGAATGGATGGAATGATTTGTTTGGTGTACAAGTGGTGGCACCATAGACTGTACAGGATTTACTGGCTTTCTGTACTATGTGATTGCTTTATGGAATAACTTTGCATTTGTAATTTTTGTTTTGTATTTTTTGATGGTGATGTAAGTAATGAAATATACAACAATTGTTTTAGAATGTAGTTAAGGTTTTTCTGAGACTCGAGATGCTTTAACTAACTAGTCAAGACTGTACATTATCTTACAAGACTTTTGAACAAGGTACGAATCAGACTTGAGTTTGACCAAGTTATTTCACATCCCTGTGTGTGCGATTGAGTTCGTTTATGTGGTATTCGTAAGGATACCGTCAGTGCCAGGTAGGCTGTCCACCAAACCTATACTGAGGATCACCTAATTAGCTCCACTAACTCCTTTGTTGTATTTAGTAGGATTAATCTACGGTGCAATCTAGGATACCATAAGCTAGCTCATCCACATGCAAACATTGGTCTACACACATGCAAAGCTAATGTGATAGACATATCGTCATGCATTTAGGATACCGCCATTGCCAAGTAGGCTATCCACCAAACCTGTAATGAGGATCACCTAAATGGTTTTTCAAATGCTGAGAATTCTAGGGATTCAAGCTCAGACGTCTTTCGGTTGTTCAATTTGTTGGGATACTTGCTCTCACATATAGTGATGAAAATAACTATTTATTTTGAGTTTTTTTTTTTTCTTGAGCAAGGGGTTTGAGTAGTGGTGATAACCACTGTTATTTTTTATTGTTGCTTTTTGAGGATTTAGATTTTGAATTTTGATTTCAAAGTTGAGCTTGTGGGATTTTTGGCTTGTGAATGGCATTGATCCTTTAGGCCTTGGGGATGACTACCCATCCTTCTCAGGGGCATGTAGTATGAATCCTTATGACTTTGGGGATCAAAGGTGTTTGGGAATTTTGATGGTGAACTTTTGGGATTTTGCTTTGGAATGGTATTGATCCTTTAGGCCTTGGGGATGACTACCCATCCTTCTCAGGGACGTGTAGTACGAATCCTTATGACTTTGGGGATCAAAGGTGTTTGGGAATTTTGATGGTGAACTTTTGGGATTTTTCTTTGGAATGGTATTGATCCTTTAGGCCTTGGGGATGACTACCCATCCTTCTCAGGGACGTGTAGTACGAATCCTTACGAATTTAGGGATCAAGGGTGTTTGGGATTTTTGATAGTGGTGAAAACCACTATTTATTTTGGGGAATTGGATGGGGAAGAGCTTGTCCTTTTGTCAATTCTCAGCATTCTTGAACCATTCGCACAGGGGGATGAGCAGGATAAAATTTTTTCTCAAGGTACCCTAGACCACTTTGTAGGTTTCATCTTTCGTTCACACAACTTGGGAATTTTTATGTGTTTTAAGCTTGTGTTGGGATGCTATGTAACAAGGCGTGATCCAAGTAAAACTCTACCTTGTAAAAATTGGTCTGACTTTGTACAACATTTGACTAGAAATCTAAAGACAGCTGAATGACGAAAACCCTAAAGACATTAGAAGACAACTGACTATGATATGGCGAAAATGCGAATGGCGTTATTCTTGTTGGATCATTTACAAAATGGACTGAATGTGGAAAATGATGGAATTGCCGAGTAATTACAGTCTATGGTGCGTTTGACATGTATGACCAACAAATATGCAATGTATGTATGCGATGCCTAATGCAACTTTTTTTTGTGTTTTGATTTTTAAGATTATGCATGAAAGTGAGATGCAATTTTTTTGTTATTTTTGATTATCTGTTGTTTTTGAATATTCGTTATGGACGGTTTAACCCGAATGGGTGTGGACCAAGTGATTCTTATGGATCCTTGGAGGTTTTGACCAAAGGGATTATAGATACCTTTGGGGCGTTTTGGGTGACCAAGCGGTGGTGAGAATCCTTGGAGCTTTTGGTTTGACCAAAGGGATTATAGATACCTTTGGGGCATTTTTGGTTGACCAAGCGATTGTGGGAACCCTTGGAGCTTTTGGTTTGACCAAAGGGATTATAGATACCTTTGGGGCTTTTTGGGTTGACCAAGTGATTGGGAACCCTTGGAGCTTTTGGTTTGACCAAAGGGATTATGGATACCTTTGGGGCATTTTGGTTGACCAAGCGATTGTGGGAATCCTTGGAGCTTTTGGTTTGACCAAAGGGATTATAGATACCTTTGGGGATTTTAGGTTGACCAAGTGATTGCGAGAATCCTTGGAGCTTTTGGTTTGACCAAAGGGATTATAGATACCTTTGGGGCATTTTTTGGTTGACCAAGTGATTGTGGGAATCCTTGGAGCTTTTGGTTTGACCAAAGGGATTATAGATACCTTTGGGGCTTTTTAGGTTGACCAAGCGATTGTGGGAACCCTTGGAGCTTTTGGTTTGACCAAAGGGATTATGGATACCTTTGGGGTGTTTTTGGTTGACCAAGCGATTGTGAGAACCCTTGGGGCTTTTGGAGTGGGCCATGGCTCTCTAAATGTTGAATGGCCTCAAATGACTGATGTTCAAGGGTTCTAGTTCCTTGATTCCTTCAAGAGAGGTGAGCCGGTATGTTCCAGGTCCTATTTTACTATCGATTACATAAGGACCTAACCAATTTGCCATGAACTTGTCCCTTAAATGGGGTGGCAAGTTAGAATTTTGTTGGTTCTCTTTTAAGACCAGGTCACCGACCTGAAAGTCCCTCAGGTGAACTTTCATGTTGTATGCTTTCTTAAGTCGCTCTTGATAGATACGTAAATGCTCGAGAGCATTGACGCGTCGTTCATCGAGTAACGTAAGCTGGTCTAACTGGGCCTGCCATGCAATGTCATCGATGGACTCCTGCTTTGATTTGCGTGGGGAGAGGGTATTTCCAACTCGAGAGGCATGACTGCCTCGGAGCCATACACTAGCAAAAATGGAGTTGCCCTAGTGGGCGTCCGAATGCTAGTGCGATAAGCCCATAGGGCAAGTGGTATTTGGATGTGCCAATCCTTATGACTATCTATGACCATATTTTTAAGGATGGCAACTAGCATTTTGTTTGACGCCTCTGCTTGCCCATTTGCCTGCGGATAATAAGGTGTCAAAAAACTATGCTAAATTTTGTACTTTGTTGTCAAAGCATGCACATATTTGTTCTTAAATGACGTCCCATTATCCGAGATGATCTTGGATGGAATACCAAAATGACATATGATGTTATGTAAAATGAACTCCGCAATGCGGGGCCCAGTCGTAGAGGTAAGCGGAATTGCTTCCACCCACTTAGTGAAGTACTCTGTGGCCGTTATGATAAACGTGTGATGACCTGACGACACAGGGGAGATCTTTTCGATGAGATCTAAGCCCCACTATAAAAATGGCCAAGCCGATTGGATCGGCTGCAAGGCCTGAGAAGGTACGTGTGTCAAGTTAGCATGGTGTTGACACTTCACGCACTTCCGCACATATGCACAACAATCTCGCTCTAAATATGGCCAATAATAGCCCATGCAAAGAATGCACTTTGCGATGGCCATACCGCTGAAGTGGCCACCGCATGTACCATCGTGCGCTTGGGTGATCACCCAAGTGGACTCCTGCTGGTCCAAGCAATGGAGGAGGATTCCTTCGTAGCTTCGATGGTATAAAATGTCTCCTAGCAAGACATGTTTTGCCACTTTCTATTTGAATGATATTTTCACGGCGTGCGACAATCCAAGTGGGAGGCTACCTAACTTGAGATAGTCTCTTATGGGTGTGTACCAATCCTGCTGATCAGAAACCTCGATGGTATGAACGACCGATCCCTCTTGAAGTTCATCCCTAGCAAAATCTGAGTGGGAAAGAACTTGTAAAAATAGCGTTGTGTTGCTATTAAGAGGGGTTGGAGAGAACAAAGACCCCTAGTTGGCATGATTCAGACTATCATGGATTCGAGAGAACCTATCCTGAGATGGTTCAATCTGGATCAGGTGGATTCCTGGCGTTATGTCAAAGCTTGCACGCTCCATCATGGATTGCGATAACGTTTTGACTTGAATGGTTGTCATCTCACCAGAAATGTCTTGCGGGATTAGTGACCCCAAGGAGGCCATAGTGTCCACAAAATGATTCGATGATCGAGGGAGTGCCTCGATGTCATACCATTCAAGATTTGCTAAGAATTTATCCACAAGGGCTTTGTAGGCCTGCAGAACTGGGCATTTGCATTGGAATACCCCTTTCACTTGGTTGACAATTAACAGTGAATCACCAAAGATATTCAAGCATTTGATGTTCATGGTGATGGTTGTCTGAAGACCTATGAGCAAGGCTTCGTATTCAACATTGTTATTGGTGCATGAGAAATCAAGTTTAAATGATAAAGGCATTGGAGCCCCTTGCGGTGTGAAAAACATGATTCTCATGCCACCCCCTTGCTCACATTTAGAACCATCAAAAAATAAGGTTATGTCGGCCTGTGACTCAGGCTCATCAGAATCTGCGATTCTGAGACATGGAAGACCCCATCATCGGGCAGCTCTATGGTCAGAGGCTGATCATCTTCGAGAGGAGCCTCTGCTAGTTGATCGGTGATGACTTGACCTTTGATGGACTTTTGTCCAATGAATTCGATGTCAAACTCCGTCAACAACATGATCCATTTTTCCGTGCGACTACTATGATAAGTATGACTCATCATGTACCACAATGGATTCTCCTTAGACACAACATACATCGTATTGCTCAGCATGTAATGGCATAGCTTTTTGGTGGCAAATACCACCGCCAAGCATAGCTTCTCAACGTATGCATAGTTAAGTTCATAACTGACCAAGGTGCGGCTAAGATAATAATTAGCCTGTTCTTTATGTAATTCATTTTTTGGGCTAGCATGGCGCCCAGTGCCACCTCAATAGGCTGAGATGTATAAATAGAATGACACTCCTGGTCTAGGTGGTGCCAATACTGGTGGTGAAGCCAAGTATTGTTTGATGTCATCGAAGGCTGACTGGCACTCGTCATCCCAATGAAATGCTACCCCCTTGTGTAATAATTTATTCATGGGTCGGCACTTGTCAGATAACTACGCTATGAAGCGCTTGATCGATGCGACCTTACCCTGCAAGCTTCTGAGCTGCTTGATGGTGGTTGGGGGAAGCATTTCAAGGATTGCCTTGACTTTATTTGGATCTACCTCGATGCCTCATTTTGAGACTATGAAACCCAAGAGTTTTCCAGATGTGATGCCAAATACGCACTTCTTGGGGTTTAGCCTAACCTTGTGTTCGATGAGGCGATCAAGGATCTTGCGTAAGTCATCGAGATGATTTTGGCACAAAAGAGATTTGGCCAACAAATCATCCATATAATCTTCCAAAGTTTTATGCATGTGATCATGGAAGATGTATGTCATAGCGCGTTGGTAAGTGGCACCAACATTTTTAAGGCCAAAGGGCATGACCTTATAACAAAATGTCCCCCAAGGCATCGTGAACGCCATTTTTAGTTGATCATCGAGATTGATACGAATCTGGTTGTATCCCGAGAAACCATCCATGAGGGAAAGCATTTTATGGCCTGTTGTAGCGTCTACCAATGCATCGATGCTAGGCAAGGGGAAATCATCCTTGGGACTCGCTTTGTTTAAATCTCAAAAATTGGTGCATATGCGAATCCTCCCATCAGGATTTTTGATGGGTACCATGTTGGACAGCCATGGTGGGTAATCTATGCAGATGACAAACTATGCATCCAACAACTTTTGTAGCTCATATTTGACCATTAAGGCCACTATTGGGTGCATCTTACATAGCTTTTGCTTGATTGGCTTGACTGTCGGATCAAGTGTTAGATTATGCATGACTAGCTACGGGTCTAGCCCCGACATGTCTTTGTAGGACCATGCAAAAACCTCCTTCTTCTCTTTGAGAAGGGCAATGTAATCGACTTGCTCTTCGGGGGATAAACTTACCCCCAACTTGATGATTTGTGGATTCATTGGATCAGAACCGATGTCTACGTCAATCGTCTCTTCGATTGACATGTGGGATCCGTCCTCCAACTAGTGTGGAGTTGGGATCAGGTGGATATCATTTTCTGAATTTAGATCTACGTTGGGAATGTTGGGTTCCTCTTCAGCATGGAAGATATCCTGAGTCTGTCCTGGGGTGAAATGAAACATCTCATCGCAAGGCCAGTACTCTGATGGGGATGGTGGTGAGTCAGCATGATCCCAGTCTATGGCATCTAGGTCTAGATACAATGGTCATGTTGGATCGGCTGGATTGTGGATGGGGGTGGTTAAATCAATGGAGATCATGTTGATGGAATGAATTTGGTCTCCATTGCCGCGTGGGTGTTGATTCAGACATCCTTGGTGATCCTTGTACCCTGGATCTGGCTCTGTGGGTATTGGCACAAAAGGATCGGCCCTATGTGTGGATAGAAGGACAGGGTCTACCCTTGGCACTGATGGCCCTATAGGGTCTCTAGGTGGGAGGTGCTCCCTGTATGCCCAAAGTGGTGGATGAAGCACTTGGTTTAGCTGTACTTGGTTTAAATGCCACCTATGCCTTGGTCCCATATTTAGATGTTCAAACATATCATCGATGTCTATGGGGTATTCTTGTTGCCTCATATGGTTGAGATATGCCATCTCAGTCTCATCCTCATAGTCGCTATCGAAGATCCATAGGCCTTCATTGGCTCCGACAACTATGTGCCCCTCTGGCTGGTATAGCCTCCCACTAGGCATTTCTTGATCACTATCCTCACTCTCTACGAAAACTAGAAATCTGGCATGCAGGTAGTCGATGTTGAAGAAGATATTTGGATCTTCTTCCTCCGGTGGATCACTTGGCCTTATGGCCGGCATGGGAGGCTCATTTTGTTCGAGCAAGTTGATTTGGTCCCTTCTGGGTTGTTCCGCTCTCTACGGGAGGGCTGGATTCTCTGGAGGTAGCAATTGCCCGATCGGAACATTAAAGGGGAACATTGCCATGAAGTTCTCCTGATAGTCGTCAATGGGTGTCACCTGCGAGTGATTGCTATCGGACTCAAAAGGGTCCCAAGGTGCTACCTCATAATCTGACTCATCTTCAGAAGACCCCCCTTGATCTTGTTCATATCCCTCTTGGAGGTTACTTCTTGAACTTTCCCCTTCCTCGATCAAAGGGGAGGGGTTGTTGAGGTCAACAAGGTTTGTTGTTAACAATGGGAGATAATCCCCCAATGTGTATGTTGTGTTGGGATTGGCATATGGATCTTGTGCCAACCCATCCCTGTTGCCTAGACCTAGGCCTTGCATGGTTTCTACCAAGATGTCGAGGGGCAAAGGGTGGTTGAACCCTACTCCTGATTTATCATATTGCACCTGGTATCTCGGTTGACAAAGAATGCGCATTCCTTGTTCGTATCTTGCCCAATCCATATCCATGCCAATTACATTGGTCTAGGTATTTCAAGGTGAAGTCCTGGTTGGATGAGATAGTCAACATTCTCAGCAAATGGCTCTTCATCCTCTTCCTCTTGTAGGTAGGGTTCAATGCCGTTCTCGAGGCCCCCATATACAAAATTGGTCTGATTTGGTGGGTAGCCTAAAGGGACGATAGTGTCGATGGGGAGGCGAGGTCTCCCCATGTCTTGCATGGATTCGAGCGTGGGTGTTGCCACAACGTTCCACACTAGGTACTCCCCCAGGCCCGTATTGGCCATCTCAATGGTAATCATCGATGGTTGAGGGGGAGGGAATGGGAGTTCTCCCTGAGTCCACTCCATGTTGGGTGAACCAGGTGTCTCGACTTCCATTCGGTTGGGCACCTCTTCGGTAGAGATGGTTGAGACTAATGGTGGTACCTCCTCTAGGGGCTTCTTCCCATTGTCCTTCGGTGTGGCCACCATAGGTGGCATCGTTGGTGAAGGAACAGATGATGAAGATGGGCCAGGTTGGTGAGTTGAGGGACTCAACAACGAGGATGTAGGCAGAATCGGACCCTGTGTGGACGGATTCAATTGAAAGTCCAAATGTGTCGATGGGAGGGTCGATTGTGGCATCAGCTGCACCGCATTGCAAAACTTAAAGGGCTCTAAGTCCATTGGGACTACATGTACTTGCCCTTCGTATGTGTATTTGAGGCATTGATGGGCTATCGAAGGGACACACTTCATGTCCCTGATCCAAGGCCGGCCTAGCAAGATATTGTAGGCCATCTCACCCTCAAGGATGTGACACAATGTAGGAATGGTCTTTTGTCCTACTTGGATGGGTAGGACAATTGTGCCAACCGTCGAGCATAACGCGTCGTTGAATGCTCGAAGAGTGTAAGTGGATGCCACAATGTGGGATGCTGGTAGCTTAAGGTGTTTTAATGCCATTGTCATGATTATGTTGTTGGATGAGCCAGTGTCCAACAACACCCTCTTGAATGGAATCCTGTTGACCCATGCAATGACGTGCAGGGGTGGATCCACCATATCACCAGTCACTAGTTTTAGTTCGTCTTCCCTGAAGGTTATGACTAGTTCTGTGCATTGTCTCACATGTCCCATGAAATTGTTGAAAGAATTGGCTTCGTGGGGTTGTAGCTCAATGGCTTTGAGTATCTCCATCAGAGCCTCCCGATGGGGCGGTGATTGTTGGATGAGCTCATAAATGGAGAGCCTAGCCGACGTGGTCCTTAAAATTTGAGTAAGTTTAGTCCGAATCGTGGCCATTGGTCTAGGCGGGGGAGGTTGCGTAGGGTGTTGTGGAGGTTGTGACATTGATGGAACATCTCCTATAGCTGTAGCGGGTGCAGCCATGTTTGGGTATCTTTTGTTCCATGTCACGATGCTTATCATCCCTACGTATCCTTGCATGGGGTAGTTTTGTGTTACCTCATTCACTTGTAAAGTCTTTGCTTGTGCATCATGGGTAGGTAGGGGGTCTTTGAAGACCTCCATCTGTTGGTTGCTCAGTGCTACGGGATTATCTACCATGAGCGTTTTGTTGTCTATCAAGTCCTGCACTAAGTGTTTGAATTTCCAACAAGTGGAGATTTCGTGTCCTTTCTGTCGATGAAATCTACAATATAAGTCTTCCCTATAGCCCTTGGGTTTTGGCATGTTGGGGTCTATGGGTCGACTTTTCGGCAAGTTTATCAGGTTTTCCATGAACAAGCGGTCAAACAAGGAGTCTCTAGACTCCGTGAATTGTGTGAATTGTCGCCTAGGGCGACGTTGCTGATTTTGCTCTTGTTTATGATTTTCCTTTTCATAGTTATCAAGAGGAACTGCCTGATAATTAGCCTTTGGGGGCTGTGTCATTTGTGTAGGCTTTGGTATAGTTATGGCAACCTGATTGACCATGGTGGGTTTCGGTTGCGTGGGCCTAGTTTTAGCATTTTTGGGCCACTCTTTCTTGCGTGGCTTGGCAATCTCATCGTCTTGTATTTTGATCTCCTCAATTATCTTGGCTTGCGCCAGGGCTTCTTCGAGGGTGGCATATTGTTGCAGCTGCAATAGCATGGAGATCGACCTTAAGCAACTCTTTGAAAACATTTGAGTCATGTCGGCCATGGGAGGGAGGTAAGGTAGCTTTGAAAGCAATGTCCTCCACCGATTCCCATAAGCAGCTATGGTCTCATCATCATACTGCTTAAGGCCAGCTAGGTCGCTTAAGGATGCCTTCTTCTTGGTGTTGAAGGCAAAACGTTCAAGGAACGCGTCCACTAGCTGGTCTAGATTATTGATGCTATGCTTCGGCAAGCTGGGTAAACCAATCCGAGGTAGGGCCTACGAACGTGGTTATAAACGTTCTCAGAAGCAATGCATCATTGTCCTGAATGCCAAAGCATTGACTCAGGAACCTTGTTACGTGCTCTTGGGCATCCTCATCCCCTCTAAAAATTGCCAATTGAGGCACTTTGAAGTGGTCGGGGTATGGGGGTGCCAAAACTGAAGGATGCACAGGGTGACTACGGAGTTGGCGTAAGGTGGGCTTTTGGGGCCCTGAAGTCTTAGTCTCCATAGACTCTAAGCGCTCTAGCAGTGCTTTGTATGCATCAGAGGATTTGATTTCCTCTTCTTTGGTTTGTTCCCATTGTGAATTACGAGGAACTTGAGGCCTATGGAGGGGTAGCCGGATAGCGCCCCCCTGCCTTGGTAGGGCATTTCAGCCCGCTCTTCTTCTCACTCAAATTCCTCATAGGCCTCTTGAGGAGTTTCTGGGCATGACCTATAAACATGGATGGGTGCCCGAGGAAGGCGCCCATCATTGGTTCTAGGAGTGGCCTCCCGCTCAGGTCTAGGAGGTCTTGGAGGCAACGCTTGATAAGGTCATGGAGACCTGTCTCGTACTAAGGGGTTGTGCCTCTCATAAATTTTTGTCTTATGCGTGTGAGGGGTTGGAATCCTCTCATGCATAGTGTTCTAGAACAACTCATCTATCTGGCATTGAATGCGCTCTTTGTTAAGATGATACAGTTGTTCTAACTACTGTTGATCTTGCCTAAGCTGCATGATTTGCGCTTGGCGGGTGGCATGTTTGGCAAATGCCAAGTCGATTTGTTCTGTCGTCCTAGGTCTAGGAGGCCTAGATGCCTCCCCTACATATCTATCTCGGTCGTGGTGATCCGAGATCTCTATGGGTCACTTTCCTCTATCGAGGTTAGCAGCATTCACCCGAGGCTCTGGCCTCAATAGGTGATCTTGATAATCAGTAGGTGCGGAGGCGCATTGCTCCCATGCGGTGTATTGCTCTTGAGGAATATACTGGTTTTCCTCGTGCTCCCTTTCGTACATGTGAAAGGGATGGGCGGAGTTGGCTCGCCCTATCTGAAGAGCCTTGCGCTCTAGATTTGGCCTATTAGTTCTAACAGTAATGAGGGGTGGAGGAGGAATGATATAATCATGTGGGCCCTCCTTATGAACCCTATGCTGCTCTAGCGCTTCATCGCATAGTGGCCACTCATAATGAGTGTCTAAGGGGGCCTTCCCATGTGTGTACTCCTCCTGAGAGGGTCTGTGTTGAACGGGAGTGCCCCTCAAAGGGGTGCCTCTATAGTCATGTTCTGTAGTGGTATGGTGTGGACTATGTTGTGGGTCAAGCTGCCAAGGTGGTATAACCAAGTCCTTGGGGCTATAACGGAGGTGACTTGTGCCTCCTTGCATACTTTTCGTAGCTTCGCCCGTGATTGGGCTTGGCTACGGGTATACACCATGGTGGTGGTTTTTCTAAAAAGATATGTATATTTTTATCTCCTTTACAATTTTTATGCTATACCAAACAAAAGGGGACCACACAAACAAAGAAATGATTATCTTGTTTACAGATTAAATGTGTGTCCTAGATCTGGTTCAGTGTGTTTGATTTTTGTTATGTAAATCTTGTAAAGAAAACTTTGTTATACATGCATAATGAGGGCTCTTGTATCTCCAAAATGGTCGCCCCTTCAATATACCATTGCCAGGCCGTTATACCGAACCTCTCAATATACCCGCCCTTACGTGAGGGAAACTATTGGTACGCGAGAGCAGAACAGTAAGTGGAACATAGGCGGTACGAAAGGGGGATCGCTCTATTTTTGACACCTACCTTAGAAGACTTATCCTCATGCACGGGGAATCACCCCCGCTACACTTGGTCAGCTTTCATCAGGATTTACGTCTAGCAACAGTCGCGATCAGGGTATATGTATGCAAAATCCAAGCCAAGGTGGTGATGAAACCCACCGTTGGTCTTGATCAAGTGTTGGGGTATTAAGACCAACTCCTTGATGTTAATTTTATTAGGTGGTGTGTGTGGTTCCTTTTAATTGTGTAAAGAAAGAAAACATACGACAAAAGATGATTTTCACTAATGCAATGCTTTAAAGTACGTTTTATCTTTCAGAGACAATTAGTAGCAAAAAGGAAATCACAAAACCTAACTAGAACTAAAACCTATAATGAGGACTTGCCATTTGTGCAAGTATCATGCAAGCAAACCAGAGAAAAATGCATTCCTAATCAAGTTCCTTCCATTTAATTTACTCTATGTTTTATTTATTTATTTTTTTTTATTGCAAGAAAGGAAAACAAACTACTTAACCTTTCTATGCAAGTGTCTAAAAATAAAGCAAAGAAAATAGAAAATTGCAGAAATAGAAAGTAGAAAAACATAGAGGATGTTCAGAAGGCCTACCTCTTCTCTGTCTAAACCAGATGCCTCTGAGTTTCTACTCAAAAAATGCATAGAGCTCTAATCATCCCGGGGTGGGATGAATAGCAGGTCTGCATTCATCATAGGGTGGGATGAATATGTATTCATCCTGGGGTGGCACGAGTAGCAGTCCAGTGCTCGAATGAGTAACACCTGCAAAGAAAAACCATAAAATTTGGATCAAAAACTTGATCCTAATAGTAGGGGATAGGGTCCCACCATGATCACCACTGAAAGCATGTATAAAAATGGTGTACCGATATGATGCAAACAAAAATAGATATAGATGCTAAGTCCTACGAATGCGATGAGCAATGCATGAAGGAAATGACATAGAAACGAGATGTGAGCAAACAAAGCGGGGCCTCATTTATTGATATTGCTTTTAATATGATTACAATACATCCCCCTTCTAGGGCTCAGAACATTTGATACAATTTGTTACATTAATGGATGCTCGAAAGAAGCTACGCTTCCAAGATCGGACGGTACGCTTCCAGCGTCTTCCGCGTGCCCACATTCAAAGTGGGTGGGCTAAAAGTTGCCATTGCTTGTGTCCATGTGTTCTTCATTCCTTTCTGCCCCTCTAGTATTCTTTGTGGTGAGATCCTATGCACAGAAAGACAACAAATCATTAATAGCATATGCGTATCTAGAAAAACATGCAATCCCCAAGGCCTCCAGTGGGCGCTTGTGGGATATCAGTGATAAGATTGATAAATCGATTATAGAATGATATATAAATGTAAAGGACAACTTCTAGAATTGGTATCACCTAATTTTGCATCGAAGCGGCGTCGGACGGCCCCGTTATGCTCGTTTGCCCATCGGGGGCCTCTCCAAAGTGAGCGCTCCAATGTCCCACCTATGCTTATCCAAATCACCTAAAAATCATGGTTTAGGAATTATATGTAATTATAAGACTACCCAGATGCTCAGAATTTGCATATCCTACCCAGATTCTCCTGTATGTGACAGGGGCGCCCTACGAGCTAGTTAATACATAAAATAATAAAATGATAGTCAAATCATGTCAGAATGAGTTCAAAATTTAATAGAGGCATTAGGATATCATCTGGGACATATTGCAAAAATAATAGTAAGGAAATAATGCACATATTTCTAATCGCTCTGGGGTGGGACGTTGGGGACTATCGCAAAACCTGCAAAAAGTGACCTTCCAAATGTCCTACCCAGAGGCCTCCAAAACTCCTGCAAACTTGTGGTTAGACTAAAAACAACATTTTGAGATGACCCAAAAGGTCATATTTGGCAGATTCTTCCCAGGTTATCCTGTATCTGAAGGCGCTCCTTGTAGGTTAGTAGACGCATAAAATGACAGAAACCAGGTCAAATCATGTCAGAAAGCAATGAAATTTGGACAACAGCATAAGTACATTAGATATAAAAGAATGCAAAAATAATAGTAGCAAAACCATGCATAGATTTCTAATCACTCTGGGGTGGGGCGATTAGGACTACAGTAGTTTGGGGGCGCCCGGGGTGGGACGCCCACCGTTTAGGGCCTAGTTTTGACACCAATCCAAGTGGGATGGGTCCAAAACTTCCTAGGGGGTTGTGTCGATGAGTTTGGGGTGGGATTGTGGCCGATTTCTTGGGTTTTTGGATCTGGATTGCGTTCCTAGTGTTCACCCGATAACCTCTCTTCCAGAAGAGAGAGATTAGGGATGTAGGAAGCACAAAGAGGAATGGGGGTATAGTTTGGCAGCACTTCGTTGCTCCAAATGCTCCAGCTCTATTCCTTTTTTTGGGGTGAGGAGGCTCACCTTTTTATAGACCTAAGGGTCTCCTTTGCATGCGCATGCGAGGGCGCCACTTGGCTCATTATGCCTTTTAGGGGGAGAGAAGATTCCTCCCTGATTAGGGCCTCCTTGATTGAGGCCTCCATGATTTGAAACGTTCCCTCGCACTCCCATGCCTTGAAGGCGGAGTTAGGTGGCGGATTTGGGCTGCCATTTGTCAAGGTTTGACTTTTTCCAGTCAAACCTGCTAATCGTCCCACCCTGGAGCGATTGCTGCTAATCGTCCCGGGGTGGGGCGAATAGGATTCTAATCATCCCAGGGTGGGACGAATAGGGAGCAAAGTGCTTAAAAGGTGCAAAACTGACCTCCGACCTTCCAAAACTGATTTGGGAGTGGTTAGGACCACTGTTTAACCTCTAGAGGCTGCCCTAGGGGGTATGTATGCCAATTCGGTCAGTGCTTGTAGTCACATAATCGGATTGGTGTTGTTTTGGTGTCTACACTTATATAGAGAATTATATCGCTTGAGCAATAAATACTGATTAACAAAATATAGCAGTGGAAGCCAAGATAAGGATTACAAGGAGTACAGTCACAAAGCATTAACTCAGCATGGCAAAGATTGGTGACTCCTTATAAATGTCATTAAACCCCTTCAATGCCCTGATAGACTCAGCTTGCTGGTGCTATCTCCTTACTCGTGGAGATTGCTTTCATGGAAGATATGCTTGAATTCCTAGAACGTCCAGTCTAGAAGCTTCTCAGAATGGCTATTCCTAGTTGGATAAGGATGCCCTTAAGATTGCTGACGTGGAGTGCTTTCGAGAGAAATCGACACTAAGGCCAAAAGAGTCAATGAATAGGATGCTACAAGGTGTCATAAAATATCTTGGTACACTTCTTACTATGCGTTCGACTTGGGCACACTTCCTCTTATGCGTTCGATTTGGATGTACTCCTTACTGTGCTTCCGACCTGGGCATACTCCTCGAGGTGTGCCTGGCTTGGGTGTACTCTACTTTGTGCGCCCAGCCTGGGCGCACTTTGCTTTGTGCACCCGACCTAGGCACACTCTGCTCTTTGCACCTGGTCTAGGCACACTTTGATCTATGCTTAAACACAAAAGTGGTGCTCTTCATTGGTCCTTGAGGATGAAAATGCTTCAGGGTACTTGGTAGAAAACTCCATTTCCATCGAAATGGAAATTCTCCTGCAAAGTCAGTACACAGAAGCAACTACAGACTGTTTTAGGTTTCGTAGCGAGGGTTTGGCAGAAAACTTAGGAGGGATAAAATATATTGGAAAAGAGAAAAAAGTTTCTAAGGAGCAAAAATTAATGGAAAGGCTAATGTACACCATGTTGCAGAAGTGACAATATTTCTAAGGGAATCTAAATCCAATATTGTTCGGGGCCACTATGTTGGCCAACACAAACATGACCAAAGCATGGAGGGCATCCAACTCCTTTTCCACATACATGGACAAGTAGAGAATACCACCACTCTCCACCCTTATACCCTACCAGCCATCACCAAACATCTTCTTCATATTTGTCCCAATGTTTGGCCAAGAGTTTTTCACTTGGTATTCAGAGTTTAGTGCCAATGTTGTAGTTTAACACAAACAACCATGTGTTGCAAAACATTACAGACATGTACGACAACAACACAACAATCATGAATCTAACAATCCACAACAAGAATGCATGTTTTACTATCAAACCCTTAGACGTGGAGAGATTGATAGGTCTGCTTCACAGGGATGTTGATACCCTCACTCCAAAGTTCTTGTTATATAGCAATGATAAAGTATTCCTAGAGACCAACTTCAAACTCTCTTCAAAATTGTTGACAGGTATAATTCTCAATATTTGTGGTGTTCCTAAAAGTTCAAATTTGTGGTTTCTCAACTAATATTTTTTTTTTGTAGTTTCTACCTCTAATTCTAGAAGGGGTTTAAATATTACATTTGTTGAAGATAATTTTCTTAGAGTGTGTATAGAATTCTTCCAAGCAAGACTCACTCTGCAAGGAAGACCAACTAATATTTCATTATGGACATTAGCCTATCTGGTTTGATGTCTTTATCATAAAAAAATTAATTGGTGTACCTATGTTGCTCAGCGTATCAGAACATATCTATATAACATCCAAATGAACATGTTGACGATTGTATTGACTTCGAATTACATTCTTTGTTTATATTATGAATCTTTTCACAATCTCCAAAATACTGATGTATAGACCACTTTGCACCAAACCCTAGCAAATATTGCCATGAAACCCTAATAGGTGTAGGTAAAATCATATCTTTCATCAAAGAAATAAATTTTATGTTACAAAAATTTTATATTTTTTATTATTTAATGTTTACCTAAAAGCAGAAAAGGGCATCCACTTCCATGACAAAATGGGATGTTATTGTAAGGGGTCATATGCCAAAAGGCACTGGTGATTCTAACACATAGTTAGAATCAACACCATTGCAAAGAAGACCTACAAAACATTTGAGGCATTCTTATTCTCTTGTTTCTTGTCCACCTCTACCTACACATAATGTGCAATATGATATTGAATCTAGTGAGACCACACATATGACACATAAATTTACTGTTTCAATCTTCTTTTCATATATTTGTTTAGTTGAAATCATAATAAATATTATTAATTTTCTCAATATGTTTTCAAAGGTAAGCGACACCAACATGCCTTTACAAGCTGGAGTTGCATACAAAATCTCATATTCATCAGGTAAGTGTATTTCTTTTAAATTAATATATATTTACTTTCTTCAATTTTATTTTCTCAATAATTTTAACAATATCTTCTTGCAATATTTCTAGTCACCTCCCCACAATTTCCAATAAGAAGGCAGCAGATGATGATGCCATTGCCTCCACCTCACTAGTAATTAATGATAGGTCAACAATGCATAGTTGGAAAACAATTTCTTCCATTCATATTGTGAGGAGCACCAAGCCAAACTCTTTCAGATTTTTCAAATTTATCCTTTGGAAATATTTCTAGTCTGTAGGGAATTTTAGGCTCTAGATTAGATAACACTCCACTTGATGAGGAATATCTTTTACAAGGCAACATTCCAAGGTTTAAAGCAACATATGTGATTCAAGATCCTCATAGAGAAGCACAAAACACAAAATAATTTGATGTAGCTCCATAAACATTGTTATTGCCTCCTCAAACCAATGACCATCATCCTCTAACTGAGGATGAGAAAGTTAATTTTTTGAAAAATATTTTAATGGTTGTGTTGAGTGGTGTTTTCACCCAATTGTGAAAGCACACTCTCCAGTAGGATCTGAGTCCCAAAATCCTCTGCTTGCAAAGAAATTGTAACAGAATAATTTCTCCAAGGTTCCTGTTATGCTGGTTCTTTGTATACCAATGATGCTGTTCAATTTAAATGTTGGGAACACCTTAGGGTTGCAAGTGGATGTTAACAAGGGGCACTGTTGTTTATTTTAATTTGAATTTGCAGTGGACTCAAAGTACATAAATCTAAGAGATGAATTTGTTTTGATATTGAGCTTTGATGGATTTTCAGTTATTTATTTAAGTTACAGTAATTAAAAAGTAGAAAATAAAATGAAGAATTGTGAATAAAAGAAAATGCAAAGAATAGTAAACTAAACTATGCTCAGAATGCTGCCATCTCAATTCGACGAAACCGAAGATAATGAGGTTTTCTACATGCAACCTAACCTATTGAATCTGCACATTCACACAATCCTGATAAGCTAGGTGCAGGTTTCTAGGGTTTTACTACAATTTTAGATTTTAGGCGTTCGCATGAAGCAACCGAGAGCACTCGCATTAAACTCCATCTATAAACCTAAAAATTTGAAAGGGGAAGATAAACATTAAATTATGCATGCAGAAATGACTCCTTTCTCATCAATGAGATGCCAACTCTCTGTATTTCTGTATTAGAATGATATATCAGTTACAATGACAGAATGTTCCAGGTATAACAAATCCAGAACAAATGAAGGAAATTGCTCCAAGTGCAGGCCCAGAATGGCTTGCGGCCCTTGTCTCTGTAATTTTGCTAGCAGCAATTTCCAACCCCTATATCGATCTGCACTTCTAATTTTATACTAACTGATACGACTCTTCGATTCACCCTGTGTTGTTTCGTTTCACCTCCCAGAATGCGTCTTTCCAAATTCCTCGCCTTTTTGTTGCTTTTGATTTTATGTGCATTGTCAAAATATTTGACATTCTCTATTACATGAAACGTCTCTGTAATCCTGACACCTGTATGCCACGTGTTCTGCGTTTCCAGCATGTTTCATAACGACCCCATGTAAATCGCAACGTCTTTAGGCATGCAGCTTGTTCCTCTGCCAGCACAACAAAAACGCGACATGTCGCGATATCGCGACGTTTTTTGACCAGCAGTCTTCTTGCCTTTTTGCCCAGCGAAATCGTGACATGTCACGAAATCACGACATGTCACAAAATCGTGGGTCAAACCAGTCAAACAGGGCAAAGTAGAAAAAATGTCACGATTTCACAACAGGAAGTGGCAAACGGGGTACGAAGCAGAAAGGCGTAGCGAAATTGCAACGTGCCGCAAAATCGCGGTCAACGTAGTTAGCGGTAGCAGGTGGGTAGAACCGTCGCGAAATCATGACGTGTTTGATTTTTGTGACTTGCAAGCGGGTGGAAGGCATAAAATGCAAAATTGTCATGAAATCACGATAAAACTGAACCAAAAGGCGATAAGGCCCAATAGTGTAACGAAATCACGACAAGAACAGGCACAAAGCGCATAAGTCAAAAGGTGTCGCAAAATTTCTACGCGTCGTGTTTTCACGGCATGAGTAGACTAAAGGGCCTAAGTGGTGAAAGGCGTAGCGATTTCGTGTAAGTTTTGGAGGAAATGTTCCAAATGAAAAAATGTCACGAAATCGCGACAGGTTGCAGCCAAAGGAGTGCCGAGTGAAAAACATCGTGAAATCGTGACAGGTTGCAGCCAAAGGAGTGCCGAGTGAAAAACATCACGAAATCACGACAGGTTGCAGCCAAAGGAGTGCCGAGTGAAAAAGCATCATGATTTCGTGACAGAAAACCGCAGGATAGCTCCGAAACAAAAAGGCATCACGATTTCACGACAGGTTGCGGCTGAGAGTGTACGGAACAAAAAAGCATCGCGATTTCGTGACATGTCACGTTTTTTCTAGGCAAAAAGGCAAGAAGACTACTGGTCGAAAAATGTTGCAATATCGTGACATGTCACGTTTTCGCTGTGTTGGCAGAGGAACAAGCTGCATGCCTAAAGACGTTGCGATTTACATGGGGCCGTTATGAAACATGCTGGAAACGTAGAACACGTGGCATACAGGTGTCAGGATTACAGAGACGTTTCATGTAACAGAGAATGTCGAACGTTTCGACAGCGCGCATAAGATCAAAAGCAACAAAAAGGCGGGGAATTTGAAAAGATGCATTCTGGGAGGTGAAACGAAGCAACGCAGGGTGAATCGAAGAGCCATATCAGTTAGTATAAAATAAGCGCAGATCGATACAGGGGTTGGAAATTGCTGCTAGCAGAGTTGCAGAGACAAGGGCCGCAAGACATTCTGGGCCTGCACTTGGAGCAATTTCCTTCATTTGTTCTGGATTTGTTATACCTGGAAAATTTTGTCATTGTAACTGATATATCATTCTAATATAGAAATACAAAGAGTTGGCATCTCATTGATGAGAAAGAAGGAGTCATTTCTGCATGCATAACTTAATGTTTATCTTCCCCTTTCAGATTTTTAGGTTTATAGATGGAGTTTAATGCGAGTGCTCTCGGTTGCTTCATGCGAACGCCTAAAATCTAAAATTGTAGTAAAACCCTAGAAACTCGCACCTAGCTTATCAGGATTGTGCGAATGTGCAGATTCAATAGGTTAGGTTGCATGTAGAAAACCTCATTATCTTCGGTTTCGTCGAATTGAGATGGCAGCATTCTGAGCGTAGTTTAGTTTACTATTCTTTGCATTTTCTTTTATTCACAATTCTTCATTTTATTTTCTGCATTTTAATTACTGTAACTTAAATAAATAACTAAAAATCCATCAAAGCTCAATATCAAAACAAATTCATCTCTTAGATTTATTTACTTTGAGTCCACTACAAATTCAAATTAAAATAAACAACAGTGCCCCTTGTTAACATCCACTTGCAACCCTAAGGTGTTCCCAGCATTTAAATTGAAAAGCATCATTGGTATACAAAGAACCAGCATAACAGGAACCTTGGAGAAATTATTTTGTTACAATTTCTTTGCAAGCAGAGGATTTTGGGACTCAGATCCTACAGAAGAGTGTGCTTTCACAATTGGGTGAAAACACCACTCAATAGGTTGATAATTGTGAAGCAACAATAAAAGATACTTTACTTCAAGATGTAGCATATATGAGGGATTGGAAGTTTTGGTCCAAGGTCCTTATCAAGGAGTTAAATGCTTAATATTTTATCTCTCATCACAAATGAAGTAGAAAAGCTTGATGGTCTTCTACATCAAGCTCAATCAGGCACATTGAAGGCCATCAATTCATACAATGATGGATTTTTAGATATTATGTTGAATAGGTTGGAGAGCGTAAATTTTGAAGCCCAAGCATATTTTAACCAATGGGATTTTGATAAGAAAAAAGTTGTAGTTGTTGAGGTTGCAAAGGAAGTTACTAAGGTGAGACATCTTAATTTTGATTGTTTTTTCATATAGCTCTCAATTGTCTTATTTTTTCTTTTCTCTTTTGTAGTTAAATTTTGACAACATACAAAAATAGGTTAAAATCCTACAAGTTATTCTCCAAGTGATAAATAAAAACCTTGTAGGTGCGAGAAAAATGAAAGAAACATTACAAGCCAATGTTAGAGAGAACAATGCTTCAATATGAATTATAAAGAAACACAAAATGGGTGGTGATATCTTGCTTAATCAAAAGGATAAATAAATTCTTGCTAAAGTATAAGAAGATCTAAAAAAAGAAGAAAGAGCGATGTTGTAGAGTTTAGAGAGAGTAGAGGAAGGCCTCATCAGAACTAGAGTACTGCTAGCACAAATTTTTGATGAAGGAGATAAGAGAAAAGAACCTGAAACTCCAGGAGAACTTGAAACTCAAGCTAAACCAGAAACTCAATGAGTGCCGAAAACTGCTTCAACCCACAATCTCAAGATTAAGAAAGTGAACACAGTTCACTAGTTGACTGTAAATTTTGTTGTATTACAGTCAACAATTTTGTACAATGTAATATATTTACTTTCCAAATAATGAAAAAGATGTTTCCAAATTTTGTGTCTTCTATTATTCAACAATTGTTTCTATTTATATTCTTATGCTCCTTTGAAATTTATGATGATTCAATTATATTTACTATTGTAATTTCAATTAACAAAAGAGATATTTAATTTTGTTTTAAAATTAAATGTCTTATATAGTATAGTTATTTGTAAAATAATAGAACTAAGTTGTGCCAATATATTAATATTAATACAATAACAATACTGTGATATTAAATATAAAGTTTTATCAACGAAGACAATTAAAACAATAAGAAGGCTATGATATAAAACATACAATTTCACAAACAACACTGTTATATAAAACATAATTTTGTGAACAAACTATTTTTTTAATTTTGATATCCAAGTAGAAACAAAATGATAACAAATATAGTCGAATTTATCAATCTTGTAAAAACTTGGAAAAATTACAATGGATGTAGTTGAAACAAACACTTCTCAGATTGTCCAAAATCACTTGTAAGCATAGAAGATCTCCGTGTATCCACTATTTGAGCATTGCAAGTATCAATATCCTCATTGTCATGCATATTAGTGATACCCCTTCTGTCTGCTAGGGATTTCTAGTATGCCAAATCTCTACCATTGGGATACTTGTCCAACTCATACGTTGACACATACATTCTTAAGCAATTTTCTAAATTTTTATCCAACCTATTATGAACTTTAGATTTCACAAAATATAGTGCACTAAAAACCTTCTCATCTTCCACAGATCCCAAAATAATTATTTTACATAATTAATATAGACAAAAATATTCATTAATCATATCTTGTAAAACACTACTTTGATACATTTTTTTTTAGAAACATGTATTGGAACCAGGATCATGAGGGTTACTTAAACATGATATTTGACCGACCATTGTAATTCCAAAATGTAATGATTGTTGTATTAAAATTTCTTTGTTGACAATACCATTGATTTCAATATTATTGACTTCCACACTTCTACTGAAATATTTAACAAGAGTGCCCATATATCTGATAAACAACTCACTTGTAAAATTATAGTCAATACAAGGATCCCAAAACAAGGGGTTAACTACACCTATTGCCTCAAGCAACTCATCTCTTTGAAAATGATCTCTTATTTCCCTTGTCAATGATTCTATTATTTTTAACAATTTAATCTTAGTATTGTGTAAATATACCTCAAATACATTGTGTTATGGGCATTTGTTCAACATCATCCATAAAAATATGTGATCACCTTTCAAAACAATATAGAGATATTATATTTCCATGAAAATTAATACAAATATGATCATTGATGTCGAAATTCAATTATCTTTTTGGATCATTTACATTAGTTAATGTTTTCCAACTATCAAACAAAGGATTTGTAAAATTTTCTTCGAATAAGTATATCTTATCAAAATGCATACATATTTATTTTCTCATCCTAATGAAATCAATATTATAGGATCTTTCTTGTGCAAGTTTAATCAAAGTATTCATTTCTTGCAACATTGAAAGAATACCACATAATGCTAGAAGTGTTCCCAAGTCAGTCATACGGTATAGCAAATATTTTACCTTATCAATTGCCCTACGATTTGCATACATAAACCCCACTAAGGATTGATATTTTGTAAAAACTTTGTACGTAGGTTAATATAATGAAATCCACCTTGTATCAATGTATTTTAACAATTTTATTCCTTTAGTAACTCCTAGTGCAAACTGTTGAAACTTTGCAAATATTTTTGGACTGCACAAAAAATAATCTTGTACTTCACTGATGAGGTCTTCCACTCGCAATATTTTTAGAAGTGCTCACAAAATTTGTATGCATGATTTATTCTATGAGACATGCAATGAATGGGTATCAAATACGAGGTAATTAATGTCTAAAGTCGAATACAAGGACCACTCTTGTGTTCTTGTATTGTAGTAGCACCGTCAACTCTAATATGTATTAACTTTGTGGCTATTTTTATATCATTCATTATGAGAATATCCTTTTAACTGGTTACAACAATATTATAGAGGTTTTTTGCATTGCAATATTGTAATTTTGTGGATCCCACCTAGCTACTTCTTGTACAAGTTTGAGAAACCTCACCTCTCACACAACTATTCTATGAATTGTATTCTTGACAACGGATCACAAACCAATTTGATTTCCAAATCCATAGTTGATAGGCTCAATTTACCTATAGCACACCATCCTCGTCCATATTCACTTGGATGGAAGGATATGAGTTTTGTCTCTTCAATCATAGAACATTGTACTGTGTCCTTTGCTTTGGTACCTCATTATGTGGATCAAGTCATGTATGATGTGACTCTAATGGACTATTGTGGACTTATTATTGAACAACCCTATCAATACGATAACCGATCTCAATATGATGCATATCATAAAACCTACACAATGCATCATAAGAATAAGATATTTCTTATTCATAACCTTCCACAATCCACACTTTTACTTTCTTCATAGTAGCCACAAAATTTTAACTTAGTATTTTGACCCAAGGACACACTTGCTTTCACAACTCCACCTACTCCTAAAGAGGTCATTCCTTCTCCATCTGTACTTCACCTATTGCTCCTCTTGCTACTCATGTTGTTTCTCCTTCTAATTTTGAGCAGCCTCCTTACTTATAGCCTTCATAAGTTCTTATTATTTAGTAATATCCACAGTAGTCCATTGCTTCTTATTGGTTTCATTCACTAATTAGCGAGCGAGTTATTCCAAATATTGTTGTTTTGCACTAGCATATTGAGGCATCATCGACCTTGCTTCGATCTACAATGACATGGCTTCTTAGGATATGTATTCAACATTTTGTGACTCACCCTCCTACTCCTATTGTACAAGAATTGGAATCCAATGCTTATTGAGTTGGAGGTATGATGAGGGTATCACTTGATATTCATAGGCTTAGTTATTTATGTTTTATCTTGGATAATAATCAAACGCGAGCCTTAATTCTCATGTGGGCTTCTAGAAAGCTATGTTTGGGCTTCTAGAAAGCTATGTTTGGGCTTCTAGTTAAGCCTAAGTAGATAGATTTTAGTTAGCTTAAGTTAGTGATTTACTTAGTTTAATTTAGTTAGTGCTTATCTTAGTTTGTTTCTCCTAGGTTGGTTCCTCATGAGATCTGGGAGGATTATGTATATCACATATTGTAATTTTGGCATCTATGATGCCTATTTATACCTTGTTATGCAATGCAATAATCAGATTGAATTGGTCCTTATTAGAATTATTCCAAATAGAAGCCACACATAGTCCATGGGTTGTAAAGCAATTGTTGAAGACTAAAGAGTTCTAAAATCTAAACCAAGGTTCAAATCTCATGGGTTAACATTTAATAAAATGATAGAAAATCAATTATTAAATGCATCAACTTTCAAGGTGGAAACCAAGGTTCAAATCTTGTCAAGTGATATATTCATAGTTACAAAGATGTTGTAATACTATGGTAATGTCATCAAGATGTAATATGAGTGGGATCCATTTCAGTCTCATAAAACCGATTTTAAAAATATTTATCAACTTCTTATCAATTAAATATGATAAAAATAAGATAAATGTAAAATTTTATGCTTGTGAGTGTGATCTAGAAGTGAGCCTCACCTTTTCTTGTTTTAGGTAGTTGGAGAAGAGTGGGGAATGAATGATACAAGTGTAAGTAGTTATAAAGTGTGAGCAAGGAGTGAACCTCCCCCTTTTCTTGTTCCATTATTTGGAGGAAACTCATAAAATAAAGTATGTTTATGAGAAAAAAGCTAAATAGCATGGGAAGAGAATCACTTTTGAAGTCCTAACTGAAAGCAATGATGTATTATTTAAAATTATAGATGTCCTAGTAAGGAATAATAGGAAGAGAATATCTTCCCCAAACCCTATCTAGGTAGTAGATTTTATGCCAAAAGTGATTATCAAGGATGTTATTAGTATGCATGACATAATAAGTCTTAAATCAATAGATTAATATATAAGTTCCATAGATATTGATTAGATTTTTCTAAGATTAAAAATTTGATCAAGTGGAAGTGGGATTTGAATTCAAATTACTCAATAACTTTTCTTCTGAAAGGATTTTTCTCATCATCTTTTCTACTTTGAAAATTAGGGATAAAATAATGGGGGATGACCCATGTTTTGTGGAGAGATATGTATTATATTTAAGGCCATTGATTGGGAATTTTCCAAAGACAAAAAATATTAAAATGATTCTAGTGTCAATTAGGCTTTTTTAGCTTCCATATTAGTTTATCAATAAGGAGGTTTTAACGAATATTAACAATAATCTAAGGAATTTCATCTAAGAGGGACAAACTACTAGGGAATGAAGGCATATTGTATATACCCAAGTATGTATCACCATGGATATTTCATAACCTTTTCCATAATATATTAAAATTAAATATGAATCAAAAGTATGGGATAAAAAAGTGGATTATGAAAGCATTGCATTTTGATTCCGCAAATGCCATGAGACTGGATGAATAACAAGATATTATAAAGTAAAAATAGTGGACAAAGAGACAAAACGTTTGGGCATGAGACAAATTTCAAGATAATGCAATGAGATCATATTGTAGTAGAAGTTGGATGATATGAAGTATTTTCCACTCCCAAGAAAGTGGAAAATAAATCTCTTTTGCATCATTAGATGACAAAGGCTATTCAATTTACTTAGACCAATCATTAGAAGAAACAAAGAACATTAAGGATGAAGATGTACAATGTGCAAGTTCAAACTCAAAAGAAATTAAAGTGCCAAGAAATATGCAGAGGAAAATTTTAAAACAAAGTATGTGAATGAGGTCAAGTTTAATACAAGTAAATCATCTTAATTTCCTCAAGTAGTGTAAAATCCTTTCCTTCCAATAAAAATTAAAGTAGCATAGAGTTTATCTGTGGCATTTGAGGGTTTCAATACTATCACGACAACATGAAACACATAAAAGAAACCAAGATTACTCATGAAACTTCTCTATATTGCATATCACATTAAAATTGAGGAGAAAAAACTTCCTTATAAAGGATTACTATAAGTTGAGTCAATCCACTTTATGAATGTGGGATAGATCGAGATACACACTAAAGTGAAATACAACTTAAAAGCATAAAATAACCTAAAGTCACAATGACTTTATTAATGCCTAAGTCTAAAAGCTAATTGACCATTATTAATATGATATTAATCTAACACCCTCCCTTAATGGTCAATCTACTAACCATGACAAGATTATCCCAAAATTTTACATGTTTGTCAAGACCCAAAGACTTGGTAAAGATGTTTGTAGTTTGGTCCTCTATTGGATAATATTGCATCTTAATAGTTCCATCCTCTACAAGTTGTCTGATGAAGTGATAATGTATTTCAACATGTTTGGTCCGCTCGTGGAAGACTATATTATTGACTAGTTTGAGCACCCCATTGATTGTCATATAACAAGGGTGTCGACTATGTATGATGCATCTTCATGTCTGAAAGCATCCTCTTAAGCCAAATTTCCTCACATGCTCCTTTCACTACTCCTCAATATTCTGCTTTAGTCGATGAAAGGGTGATTATATGCTACTTCTTATTGGCCCATGTGACATGCCAAAGCTGAAAACATACCCATAAGTGGATTTTTTGTTATCCATAAAATCTAACCAATATAAATTTGTATACCCACACAACCTAGAGTCTTTGATTTTGCTATATAGAATGCCAAAATCAAGTGTCCCTTTCACATATCTCAATACCCACTTTGTTCAATCCAATGTTCTAATTTAGGCGTTGTCATAAATCTAGAAATGAAACTCACAAAACTTAAATTAGGTCTAGTGGTTGTAAGGTATATCAAGCTCCCCACTAGTTGTCTATATATTGACTCATTATCTACCTTAGAGTTATTTTTGTCTGAAATTTCTAACCCTTTCTCCATAGACGTAGACGAGATTTTGCAATTTATCAATTTGAACATGTCAAGCAAACTCCTGACATATTTTGTTTGTGAGACAAAAATACTGCTACCTAATTGCCAGACTTCTATATCTAGGTAGTAATGTAGGAGGTAAAGATTGGACATGTCAAAAGCTTTACTCAAATTAGATTTGATTTATTCAATAGCACATGCCTTACTACCTGTAATGATGATGCCATCCACATATATAACCAGAAGGATGATCTCATTACCTATACTTTTGATGTACATATTTGAATTTGATGGACTCTGGTGAAACCCCTATTCACCCAAATACTTTATCAATTTTAATGTACCATGCCCTAGGTGCCTACTTCATTCCATATAGATATTTCTTTAGTCTGCAAGCAAAGTGCTCCTTTCTTGGAACTTGAAAACCTTGTGGTTGGCACATGTAGACTTCTTCCTCCTTAGAGTTAGTTTTAGCTAAAAATTTTAGCCCTTTCTCCATAGAGGTAGATAAGGTTTTTCAATTTGTCATTCTGAAAGTGTCAACAAAAATCCTGACATATTTTGGTATATTGACTCACTATCTACATTAGAGTTAGTTTTGGTTGAAATTTTTAGCCCTTTCTGCATAGACATCGATGAGATTTTGCAATTTTTCATTCTGAACGTGTCATGAAAACTCCTGAAATATTTTGTTTGTGAGACAAAAATACTGCTACCTAATTGCCAGACTTCTATATCTAGGCAGTAATGTAGGAGCCCAATATTGGACATATCAAAAGCTTTACTTAAATTAGATTTGATCTATTCAATAGCACCTGCCTCACTACCTGTAATGATGATGCCATCCACATATATACCCAGAAGGATGATCTCATTACCTATACTTTTGATGTACATATTTGAATCTGATGGACTCTGTTGAAATCCCATATTTACCCAAATACTTTATCAATTTTAATGTACCATGTCCTAGGTGCCTAATTCAGTCCATATAAAGCTTTCTTCAGTCTACAAGCAAAGTGCTTCTTCCATGGAACTTTAAAACCTTATGGTTGGCACATGTAGACTTGTTCCTCCTTAGAGTTAGTTTTGGCTGAAACTTTTAGCCCTTTCTCCATAGACGTAGATGATATTTTTCAATTTATCATTCTAAACGTGTCAAGAAAAATCCTGATATATTTTGGCATATTGACTCATTATCTACCTTAGAGTTAGTTTTGCCTAAAAATTTTAGCCATTTATCCATATATTTAGATGAGATTTTACAATTTGTCATTCTAAACATGTCAAGAAAACTCCTGACATATTTTTTTTGTGAGACAAAAATGCTGCTACCTAATTTCTAGAATTATATATCTAGGCAGTAATGTAGGAGACCAAGATTGGACATGTCAAAATATTTACTCAAATTAGATTTGATCTGTTCTATAGCACCTACCTCACTACCTATAATGATGATGTCATCCACATATATAACCAGAAGGATGATCTCATTACCTATACTTTCGATGTACATATTTGAATTTGATGGACTCTGCTGAAATCCCTATTCACCCAAATACTTTATCAATTTTAATGTATCATGCCCTAGGTGCCTACTTCAATCCATATAGATCTTTCTTCAGTCTGCAAGAAAAATGCTCCTTCCTTGGAACTTGAAAACCTTGTGGTTGGCACATGTAAACTTCTTCCTCAGAGTTAGTTTTGGCTAAAATTTTTAGCCCTTTCTCCATAGATGTAGATGAGATTTTGCAATTTTTCATTCTGAATGTGTCAAGAAAACTCCTGATATATTTTATTTGTGAGATAGAAATGCTGCTACCCAGTTGCCAGACTTGTATATCTAGGCAGTAATGTAGGAGGTCAAGATTGGACATATCAAAATCTTTACTCAAATTAGATTTGATCTATTCAATAAAACCTACCTCACTACTTGTATGCCATCCACATATATAACTAGAAGGATGATCTCATTACCTATACTTTTGATGTACATATTTGAATCTTATGGACTCTGTTGAAACCCCTATTCACCCAAATACTTTATCAATTTTAATGTACCATGCCATAGGTGCCTACTTCAGTCCATATAGAGCTTTCTTTAGCCTGCAAACAAAGTGCTCCTTCCTTGGAACTTGAAAACCATGTGGTTGTAACATGTAGACTTCTTCCTCCTTAGAGTTAGTTTTGGCTGAAATTTTTAGCTCTTCTCCATAGACGTAGATGATATTTTTAATTTGTCATTCTGAACATGTCAAGCAAACTCCTGACATATTTTGGCATATTGACTTATTATCTAGCTTAAAGTTAATTTTGGCTAAAATGTTTAGCCCTTTATCCATAAACGTACATGAAATTTTGCAATTTGTCATTTTGAACCTGTCAAGCAAACTCTTGACATATTATTTTTGTGAGACAAAAATGCTACTACCTAATTTCCAGACTTCTATATCTAGGTAGTAATGTAGGATGCAAAGATTGGACATGTCAAAATATTTACTCAAATTAGATTTAATATGTTCAATAGCACCTACCTCACTACCTGTAATGATGATGTCATCCACATATATAACCAAAAGGATGATCTCATTATCTATAATTTTGATGTACATATTTGAATTTTATGGACTCTACTGAAACCCCTATTTACCCAAATACTTTATTAATATTAATGTACCATGCCCTAGGTGCCTACATTAGTCCATATAGAGCTTTCTTCAGTCTACAAGCAAAGTGCTCCTTCCTTAGAACTTGAAAACCTTGTGGTTGGCACATGTAGACTTCTTCCTCCAAATCTCCATTGAGGAAGGTACTCTTCACATCCATCTAATAGAAATTCCATCCATTTTGAGCTGCCATGGCTAGGACTAGTCAGATGGTGCTCATATTTGTTGTAAGAGTGAAGGTCTCCTCGTAGTCGATGTCGTCTCACTAAGAGAACCTTTTTGCAACCAATCATGCTTTATAATTGTTAAATATGTCATATAACATGTACTTGACCTTGTACATCCATTTGTAACCAATGGGTTTCTTCCCTAGTAGGAGAGGTGTGAGATACCAAGTTTGATTTTTTATTAGACTCTCATGTTTGACTACCATAGCCTTCTCCCATTCAGGTCTCTCTTTTGCCTCCTCAGACATTTTTGGCTCATAAACTTCCTAAACATTGACCATTAGAGCAACATTGACCTTGATCATTTCACCCATCCAAACATCTCCAATGGTGTTGTGCCACCACTTTCATCTCTTCTCGGGATCCTTCTCATCCAAGTCAGTTCTATCACCATGACCTAGGCTACTTCTATTTGTGTCATCCAAATGCTGATTTAGGCTATATGTATCAAAATATGAGCCTAGAAACTCCTCATACTCAAAATACTTCCCCTTTTTAGGTGGAGCTACCTGAACCTTGATACCTAAATCCTTAGCCATAGTGGGCTACTCTTCTACCATTTTGATCTCAAAAGAAATTTTGAAAGACCTAGCTTCTTCATCAACCATGACATCTTTGCTGAAGCTCAACTAGTTGGTGTCAACATCAACCACCCAATAAGCTCTATGACTATCATTATACCTTGTGATCATAAATTTATTGCTCTTAAGGTCTAACTTGGTTCACGTCTCTTCTAGAATCTAGACATATGTAATGGAATCAAAGACCTTAAGATGACTGAGGTTGGGCTTCCGTCTAGACCATGTTTCCTTTGGGATATTCTGCTTCACCTCCATCATTGGAGATCTATTGAACATATATACTATTGTAAACACTACCTCAATTAAGAACCTATTTGGAAAACCTCTATTATCCATTATACAGTGTGCCTTCTATGTAATAGTGTGGTTTCACCTTTCAACAACTTCATTCTACTATGGAGTGTAGAGTGTAATAAACTATCTTTTGATACCATGTTTAGCACAAAAGTTGTGGAATTATTTTGAACATAATTCTCCACCATTATCAGATCTAAGAGTGGTAATGTAACACCCTAAATATTTCTCTACTAATGCTTTGAACTTTTGAAATTCATTAAAACACATCAAATTTTAATTTCAAAAAATACACCCACATTTTGCTACTGTAGTCATCAACAAAATAAAGGATAAACCTAGCACTTGTAATGAAAGTCATGTTCATCAGTCCACAAACATCTGCATGAACTAGTTGAAGGACTTTGTTTGCTCTCCAAGCTTACCCTTCATCAAATGGTATTTTGTGTTGCTTTCTTGTCTGGCAAGCTCCATAAACACCTTGTATCTGTTGTTGGATGTCAATAAATCCATCTACCAATTTATCTCATGCCAAATAAGAGAGGTAGGTCATATTTAGGTATCCATACCATTGGTACCAAAGTGTACTGATGTCCAATACACTCTTGGTTGTTGATGCATGCTCCCTGACTTGTTTGATGATAACTAGTCTGAACAGTCCATAATCCTCCATACCAAGAGCAATAGTCTTCTTGGTCTTTTTGTCAACTATGTAGCATTTATGATTGCTAAAGATGGCATCTAAATGGGGGAAGTACCTCTTACTATAACTAACTAAGAGAAAATTAAGCTTCATTCCTGGCACATAATACACATTTATGAAAATTAACATTTCCTTCCAAAGGAAATCTGCACATTCTCTTTACCCACTATTATGAAATATTTCCCACCTCCAAAGGTCACTAAACCCTTGGAGAATTCACAAGTAATGTACTTAGAGAACCAATCCTTCCTGTTGGTGAAGTGTCATGATGAACTTGAATCTATGTACCAAGAAAATTATTTTTGTTGATCTGCTTGTTTCTTGGCCATGAATGTGTAGAAGGCTAACTCCTTCTCCTTTGTATGCTTTGCAACATGAGCCTTCTACTGAGACCCTCCTTGGTTGGTTTTATGATCTTCCAACCTATTTCTATAATGCTTCTTCATATGTACCACCTTGCCACAGTAATTAAATGTGATGGTATTTGGACTCTTGGTTGCATCCTCACCACTGTCTTATTCTTTGTTCATTGTCCTTGACATTGGTTGCAAAGGCCAGCTTATAACCCCTTTTATCACTGTTGTTATGGAACCGTTTCTTCCATTTGTCTTGTTGTAATATATTATTACATAACTCTTCAAAATTTAGATCAACTTTTGTAGTGGTGATGTTCAGAGTTTCATTGAAGTGCTCATAAGCGTGTGGTAATATTTTTAGCATCATTACCACCATGTCCTCTTCTTCTATTTTTTGATCAATGGCTGATAAATGTTCTCTAATATACTTGATCTTGAGTAAATGCTCCTACAATAATGCATGGTCATCCATCATGATTGAAAATAAAATATTCATCAACAATAAGGCTCTACCCTTATCCAAAGTCTCATGCAACTCTCTAAAATGCTTCCAAATCACTATTAAAGTTTTCCCTGTTTGAACTTCAGGAAGCATCTCATCTATTACGAACAACTTAAGCAACATTACTTCTTCTCTATCTCATTCATCAAACTTTTCTTGGTCTTTATCCACATTTGTGGATCGAGTTTCTTTGCCTAGGATCATATTATCCAAGCATTTGTACTCAAATATGGCCAACATACACTGCTTCCACATATTGTAGTTGAAGCGCATGGAAAACCACATCCAAAGCCTTCCTTGCATTCCTCAGTGTCTATAGGCTTCCTGCTCATGTGCCATCAGTTTTTGGGTGTAGATCTTGTAAACCTACACAAAATACAAAATGAATTAGTGCGTTTAGGGGCTTGCCTTGGTCAAGCCCCATATTTACAAAGACAAAAGACACAAAATAACTAAATTAATGCATAATTGAAAGCATAATTGAAATAACGGTATTTACAATGATACTTACCTATACAAGGGAGCTGATGTAGCCTATTGCTTGCTTTGGATCTCCTTTCCAAGTGGATGTTTTGATGTTGCGTATCCTAGGCCAATTCCAGTAGAGTCTGGGTATGTAAGTGGAGGATCCTTAGAAATGGAGAAGAATGCACTCTATTTATAGAGTTTTCCAAGGTTAGGGGAGGGGTTGAGGTGTCCCATGAGGTGTCCCCTATGAGGTGTGCAATGTGAGGTGTCCACTGAGGTATCCTCAGATGTGTCCCCTAAGGTGTCCCTATGAGGTGGTCTTTATGAGGTATCCACTGAGGTGTCCTCAGAGGTGTCCCCTGAGGTGTCCTACCTCATAAATGTGTTTGGGTGAGATAATATCTCACCCATCCACATGTGTGATGGAGATAAATATCAAGAAATATCAGGATGAGAGGTGGCAAGGCTAGGCTAGGCTAGGCTAGGTGAGGTGGAAAGGCTAGGCTAGTCAAAGTAGACTAGGTGAGGTGGAAAGGCTAGGCTAGTCAAAGTAGACTAGGTGAGGTGGAAGGCTTAGATTAAATCAATATTAGATCTAATTAAGCATGTGTTTAGCCATAAAGCAAGTTTTGACCAAAAAGGTTGACTTTTTGACCATAAAGTGCTTTTTGACCATGGTGGAGAATTCAACCTTAGTTGAGTTGGGAATGAGGTCACATGAGGATCCATGGTTAAGAGTAGGAAGGGGCTTAGCTACCCAAGGGGGCTAAGGATGATGAATAGTGATTTGGAGCCAATTTATGCAATTTTTGATAGTTTTGCAAATTGATCGAAGTGATGATGTGAGAAGTGGAAATTTCTGACTTTTGGGTGTCTATATTTTACCCCTTTTGTACTGAATTTTGTGAAAACAATATTTAAAAACTGATGACATAAATTGATGGAATGATTGGAAGGCAAAGAATTTGTGATTGATGACTTGTGGATGATTTTGAGAGAGATGCATTGATAAATATGGTTTATGATTGAGGACGACACTTTGCAGTATCATAATGATTGATTTTGAGGGAAGGCATAAGATTGCCTTGTATTATGATCAACTTGAGATGTTCCAATTTGGAAGGAACAAATGCCTTTGCCAATTTTTGCTTTTGATTGATTGATGAGCTATTTTGACAATATTTGACAAATCATTGGATCCATAGGGTAGAAATTTTAGGAGCTTCATTCACAAGTGGTCTTATGACTATCACTATGAATATTGGAATCCATGAGGTGTCTAAAGTCAGAGGCGTTTTGAGGTTTATCAAGCATTGCTTTGTTTTGTATTGGAGTTTTGATTAAGAAGAGAAATTTCACTTTTGTATTTGTCCTAGCATGAGGACTTGAGATAATCTTTAGCAAAAAAATTCTTAGGCATTTTTTGTATCCATGATTGGATGTTTGGTTGTTTGATCATGTGCAAGGTAGATTTTGATTTGTTTGATGATTGCTCCCTCAAGCGATGAATTGGTGATGGAGGAGACGAAGATCAGCAATGAATCGATTGATAATGATGAAAATGATTGTAAGAGTGATGAGACTCATAAATGGTAGATATGCAAGGCCATAGCCAAGCATATTGTGAGAATTTGAATGTGAAATAGTAGGGTCACATATGGGTGTGTGAATGAAAATATTCGCATAGGGTTGTGCAAAAGAAAACGTTTGCACATGTTGGTGCAAACCCGTCAAAAATGACGTATGGAAGCATGAAAGTGTTGTTGTGGAGTAAATTGGCATGATGTGGAGTGTGGAAAGAGTGGTGAAAAGGATTTAGAGGAAGTCGAAGAAGCCTCCTTATAGATATGAGGGGAGTGGAGAGACTCCCAATGGAAAACAAAGCTGAAATGGCTTGCGTTTGTTTTTCTTTTTCCTTTTTTTCTCTTTTTTTTTGTTTGCGTTGTTTTTGGATGTGGCAAGTGTGCCACCATTTTTGTATATGAGTATGTATAGTATGATGTATATACACTATAGCCTATGGATGATATTGATAATGTACAGAGCGTTTTATGCAATGAGATGCATGATGAGCTCATGTGATTATGTACAATAGTGTGATGTGTATGGATGCGAGAAGTGTGTTGTATGTACACTAGATATGTATGTATGTGGTGATAGGGTTGGAAACCCGTATGTGAGTGTGGATCATCTCAAAATGGTTTAAACATTCAAAGAAAATAGACTAATAATGCAGAGTGTGTACCCTATTATAAAGCAAGCAAGCATGCAATATGTGTGGTGAATGCAGTTGGAAATGTACCGATGGAGGTGATGTAATGGACTCTTTGAATATGCAATGAATGATAATGTGTGGATATGATGAAGAGAATAGGTGTTATGAGAAAATATAGCAATGATTCTATTTGTTCCTTGTTACCAAGATTATTGGATGTTTGGAAGAATTTCTAGAAGCTCAAACATCATAGTTTGAACAATCAAACTCATCTAGTAGACAATCAATATCCTGTAGAAGTCTTGACTATCCTAAATAAGATTAATCCTATAATGGAACAGTGTGTGCAAAGTGATGTCCATTTATCTGTTTTGATGGAGGTTGGACTAACCTATTCCAAACCTAGCTGATTAAGCTAGCTCATTGGTAAAGACCTGAGGAATGTAGGGATTCAAGCTTTATTGATGATGCTCTTTTTATTTACTTTTTTTTTGTGGGATACTTGCTCGGATTAGATGTAGAACAAGGGATTTTTCTTTCTGTTTCTTTTTTAGGATACTTTCTCAGATTATATGTAGAGCAAGGTATTTTATTCGGGTAGGGGGAGCTTGTACTTTTGTCAATCCTCAAGTTTATTTTGATCATGCAAATGATAGGATGAGCATGGGAAACCGTTCGCTTTATGGCAAGGCTTACACAAGGTGTTGTCCTCCCTACACTCAAAATTTGTTTAATGTGTGAGATGTGTGATTGGTCCATGAAAGAACTCAAGTCAACCAGGGGAAGCTTTGAAATGCTTTAGGATTTTGATGGCTTTTGATGTTGGTTTATTGGACTAACTATGAATGGTTGAGCAATAGAAGAGCTTCCTATTGCCATGCAACTTGAGAAGAGGATTGGACACCACTACAAGCATGCTAACAAATGTATGTTTAACTCTTCAATGGTGTATTATATGCAAAATGATGTATGCCTATGTGCAAGCAAAATTATATGGCAACATGATGATGAACAATGCAGTAGCATGAACAAAATGGGTGAATGACATGATGGAATGCTTATGTACAAGAAAAATATGTGACATTTTACAATGCCTATGAATGCAGACTAAAGCACGACCAACTTGTTCTTGAGTAGTCAGACCAAGTGGGATAGTTGTGATGCAAATTTGCGACTCCAAAGGAGTGACTCAATTGATATGGATGAAGCGTTATGGCATGTATGGATGCATTTGGTGAATGAATTGAGTGTTAATATTTGGCAACATCAACATGATTGATGAGTTTGGATGATGATGGAAGAGGCTAAAAAAGTGAGCCTGTGAAATGGAGGAAGGGGAAGAGAATAAAGAGATAAAGAGAAGAAGAGAAAAAAATAAGGAAGAAGAAAATGTAACCAATCAAAGGTATGTAGCCACTCAAAGCGTGACCATACAACATTGATAAGTAACAAGAAGAAAAGGAAGGGAAAAATAAGAGAAGAAAAAATCAAAGGTATGTAGCCACTCGAAGCGTGACCATAAAACATTGATCAAAGAATAAGGGGACACAGAATATAAGAAGGAGAAAGAAGCAAAATGGAGTGATGTGATTTTTTTTTTTGAATTTTTTTTTGTTTTTTGTTTTTTTTTTGTATTTTTGTAATAGTCGTGATTGTATGTACAAGGAATGGTGAGTCGTACTTGAAAATGCTTAGGCATAAAATGCTCAGAGATGAATGATGTTAATGGGTTCAAGGTCAGCAAGATCTTCAATATTGGCAAGATGATATGCCCCAAAAATGAATGTGTGTGTAACAATGTAAGGGCCTAGCCAATTAGGTGTAAACTTATCATGAAAATAATGATGATAAGCTCAAGATCTAGGAGTAATAAATTTTGAAAATGTTATTACCCCAGTTGTAGCTTAAGTGTGATGACTCTGTAATGGTTTTGTATGAAGAATGGTGCATATGGTTTGATAGGTAAATTCGGGTGAATTGCTCATATGGTGCACATAAATTCTTGGTCTAGAAAAGCATACCGTTAATTAGAGATGACCATAGAAGATATTTCAAAGCGATAGGTGATGTGTGAAGTAATGAATTTATTGATTGTAAGACCTATCATTTGAATGAAAATGGTGTCTTGAAACCAATTTGTAAAATACTCTGCAATATTGCTGGATGGGGTGGAGAGGATTTTATCAATAAAATACAAATCCCATTTGAGAAAAGAACCACATAAATTGAACCGACTTGAGTGCTTCAGATGATAAAAAATGTAATATTAGCATGGTGTTTCCATGTGATGTATGGTGAAATGTATTCGCAACAACCATGCCCTAGTATAGGCCAATACTAACCCATATGTAAAATGATTCTTAATGAAGTGTTGGTTTTGTGTTTGGTTCGAGATAACGTCGAAGGATGCCATCGTGGTTGCATTGAGAAAGAATATCTCCCAGCAATAAAGAATGAATTTACCTTTGTTTATATATTCATGGAGAAGCATCAAGAAAATCCAAAAGAAAATGCCTAATGTTATAGAATCTTTGATATGGGGGAAAAAGCAAAGATTTGTGAGGCTCAACTATATATATAAGCAATATGAGGATGAAACATGTTGTGGAATAAGGATGAAGTCTCTTAGTCGAGAATGTTATGAGACAGAAGGAAAACTCCCTCAGTCATTGAAGTGGATTGAAGAGGGAATATAATCCCCTAATAATGAAAGGAAGTAGATGAGGGGAGGAAAAACCCCCCTAGTGATGAAGAATTGGTGGATGAGCCATGATGATGGTATTGAAGAAATAGATGTGATATGGTCTTGCAATCATGATCAGTATAAGATGCCCCAACTTTGGAAATTTGCCTTGGACACAATTTGAAGCTTGGTTTGATTTGGTCAGTAAGTCAACCATAGATGGATCCTACTCATGATAGTCAACATACATGAGCTCTCGACATCCAATGGCATGTATCCTACCACATTGTGATTAGATTGGAATGTTGTGGAGAAGAGACCTATTGGCAATTTTGGGTACTTTGGGTACATTGCCTTTGCTCAAGTATATAAGTTGTCATTGATGTCAAGAAGCTTTTGAAGGAATTTGATTTGATGTCAAATAATTTGTTTTGATGAAGGTTACGGCATGACAGTTTCAAAGGTCTTTTGCAAACCCCAAGTTGACAGGTTCGAGAGAAAGAGCTCGCAGAGAAAAAGTGTCACGATATCGCGACATGTCGGGTTTTCACGACCTGAAGAAAAGAAAAGCGCTAAGGAGAAAAAGTGTCGCGATATCGCGACATGTCAGGTTTTCGCGACCTGAAGAACAGAAAAGAGCTAAGGAGGAAAAGTGTCGTGATATCGTGACATGTCGCATTTTGTGACTTAAGCGGGAGAGAGAAAGCAAGTTAGAAAAGTGTCACGATATCGTGACATGTCAATTTTGTGACAAAAAACGTTGAAAAGTGTGATGATTCATGACGGGTTACAAGGAAAGCATACGAAAGCTGAAAGCGTCACGATTTTGCGATGGGTTGCAAAGAATGCGTACGGATGCAGAAAGTGTCACGATTTCGTGACAGGCAAAAAAGAAAGCGAAGTGTCACGATTTCGTGATAGAAATTGAAAGCAGGTCTTCTATAGGAGAAGTGTCACGATTTCATGACAAAAGCAGAGAGGAAGGTTATGAAGACAGAAGTGTCACGATATCACGACAGAAGTGAAGACGAAGTCTGCAGAGGCAGAAGTGTCACGATTTCATGACAAAAGCAAAAAGGAGGTCGACGAAGGGAGAAGTGTCGTGATATCGCGACAAAAGCAAAGTTGATGCTGACAAAGACAAAAGTGTCACGATATCACGACAAGAGCTTAGTTGAAGTCGACAAAGGCTGAAGTGTCACGATATCATGACAAAAGCCAAAAGAAAGTGTACGGTTGCAAAGGTGTCGTGATATCGTGACATGTTGTAGTTTCATGGCAAAAGCTACAGAAGAGTTACAGAGGCAGTTGAAGCCGACAAAGTTAAATGTGAGCCGACGAAGATTAGGGTTTGCAATCGATGAAGTTTAGGGTTGTGCAGTCGACTAAAGATCAGGGTTACAGCCGACTAAGATTAAGGTTTTGATCTTGAAAGTGTTATTATAAAAGGTAGGCTATTTTGAAGAGTTGAGTGTGTTGTTAGTTGCGACGTTCGTAGATAGAGTGCAGAGTGAGAAGTTCGATCGTCGAGAGCAAAGTGCGAAATTCGATCGAAGTGCATAGAGTGTGCGAAGACAGTGCAGAGTGTGTGTAGAGAGACGGCGAGAGAAGACGAAGTGCGGTTGTAAGAGCGTAGAAGATGTGTATGTTTCTTGAGCAGATTTGGACAGGTCCTAGCAGAGGACTTGTGAGCTGAGTTTGATAGTTCTATCAGAGAACTTGAGGATAGAGGTGCATTGGTTCTATGAGAAGAACTTGAGGACAGATTTGGCAAGTCTTTGAGAAGGCTTGTATGCAGAGGATTGATTTGTTCAAGAGTTGGACAGATCTAACAGACAGAGGAAGACTTGTACTAGACCGATTGATTGTGTTTGGTACAGGTTGCTGAGCTATTATGGATGTGATCATAGAAGGCGAGAGGTCTCTTAGGCTAAGCATTGAGGATAGGAGGTCTTCGGTGGAAAGGAGTTCCACGTGCTGGCAAGAGGTAGAGGTAGTTGATCTTCTGAGGGATCATTTCTAGAGCAGAGGGAAGGTATCTCCTTTGGGCCGAGGCTCATAAACATTGTAATTGGGAAGGATTCCCAAAGAACTTTGAGATAACTTTTAGAGAAAATTTTTTGTGGACGTAGCCCAACCATTTTGGGTGAACCACGTTAAAAATGGGTCTTCAATGTGTGATGCTTTCTGTCTTGATTAATGTTGTGTTGATGCCACTTCTATCTAAAGTTAAAATTATTAATTGGTTAAGTCTTATACTGTTCACCCCCCCCTCTCAGTATAAGCTTGTGTTCTTCAATTGGTATCAGAGCGGGTCTCTCCAGAAAGAGCCTAACAGCTTGGAGAAGGATCTATCAGGAGGAACATACTGATTCAGAAAGAGATGAAGAGGTTGAGTTCGATCTCAAAGGTGAATTCTTCTTGGCTTTAAGAAAGCTTGAGAAATTCAGGGAAGAGAATTCTGTTCTCAAGCATCAATGTGAGGAAGAAGAGATAGCAAGATCAGAATTGTCTCAAAGTGTTATAGACTTCAAAATTCTAGCTGAAGAAGGGAAGAAGGTTGAACGAGGTTCGACAGAGGCTCTAAAAGGAAAGGAAGCTGATTGCGAGAAACTAGAAGAAGAGGTTATGTCTCTTAGAGTGAAGTTGGAGCAGTTGGCTCTCGGACGAGAATACTCCGTGTGAAAAGCAAAAGAAGGATGGTATCACCATTCATGAAACAGGGTCTTCGAGCAAGATCAATCTTCATCCTGAAGAGCGGTGGATTCCAGTTGGTCACAAGAAGAACAATCATCCAAGGCATCAAAACAGGTTACATAATACTTTCCATGGCTATTGTTTTTCCTGCCAAAAATTTGGTCACAAAGCTATGCATTGCAATAAGTCTTTGAATAGCCATAGTAAGGAAAATGTTAACTCTTTTGCACCTCTTATGAATAAAAATGTCATGTGTTACAAGTGCAAGAATTTTGGGCATATAGCAAGGATGTGCTGTTTGGATAGATCTAGCCTTGAGTTCACTAAAAAGAGAAATGAGATCAAATCTAAGTCAATGATAGTTCAAACTGCTTTTCATGCTCAAGACAAAGTAGAAAAATGGTATCTTGATAGTGGTTGTTCAAAACATATGAGTGGTGAAAAGGAAAAGTTTTTGGTCTTAAAAGAAACAAACGAGAGGAACAGATCGAGTTTTGGAGATAACGAGTCGAGCTAAAATCTGTGGTAAAGGGACTCTTAGTTTGGATGGGAAATCCAAAACAGAAAATGTGCTTTATGTAGAAGGCCTAAGACATAATCTTCTAAGTGTGAGTCAACTTTGTGATCAAGGGCACATAGTATCTTTCTTTTTGAGATAGATGTGAGATAAGTAAAGAAAAAAATGGAAAACTCATTGCGAGTGCTACAAGGACTCCAAACAATCTTTACATGCTAAGTGAGATAAAAAGGGAAAAGTGTTTTCTAACTCAAGAAGATGAGAGTTGGCTATGGCATAAAATATTGGGGCATTTGAGCTTTGATAATCTTGTCAATATTAGTAACAAGGAAGTGGTTAGAGACTTGCCCAAAATAAAAAGGCCCCATAACATCATTTGCGGTCCTTGTCAACATGGAAAACAGGACCGAGAACCAGTTTCAAATCAAAAGGGTATACTTCTTCAAAACCATTGGATCTTATTCATGCTGATTTATGTGGCCCTACCGGAACTCGGAGCATTCGGGGAGAAAGCTACTTCATGCTTGTTTATAGATGATTATTCTAGAATGACTTGGGTTACTTTTCTCAAAGAAAAATATGAAGCTTTTGAAAAATTTAAAGCTTTCAAAGAAATGATTGAAAATGAGGCTGACAAGAGAATCAAATGCTTAAGATCGGATAGAGGAGGAGAGTTCACTTCAAATGAATTTGTGGAATACTGTGAGCAACAAGGAATCAAAAGAGAATATTCAGCAGCAAGAACTCCTCAACAAAATGGAGTAGTTGAAAGGAAAAATAGAACTATTGAAAATATGGCTAGAGCTATGTTAAATGAGTCAAAACTTTCAGATGGTTTTTGGAAAGAGGCAGTCAGTACAGCAGTCTACATTATCACCAGGGCCCAACTTAGAGTCAATCATCATAAAACTCCTTATGAGTTGTGGAAAGGAAGACCAGCTACGGTAAAATACTTCAAAGTGTTTGGGAGTAAGTGCTTCATGAGAAGGGAAGATCAGAATTTGGGTAAGTTTGATCCTAGGTGTGATGAGGGAATCTTTCTTGGATATTCCAGTAGAAGCAAGGCCTAGAGATGCTTCAACAAAAGAACTCATACGAGTTGTAGAGAGCATAAATGTAACAGTTGATGAAAAGACGGGGATAAGAGAACCGGTCAAGGAACTCGGTGATGAAATTTGTCAAGAAGAATTCAGAGAGGTTTCGAGATGAAGAAGAGGAAAGACAACAAGCTGCTTCCCAAAACTCCTTCACGATATGTTCAGAAACATCATCCCAAATATTTGATCATTGGTGATCCAAATAGCGGGCAAACAAGAAGAAGAGTCATTCCTTCACATGATTCTACAAATGTTTCATTATTATCTCGGATTGAGCCAAAATATTTCGGTGAAGCATGTGCGAGATAAGTTTTGGGTAAAAGCAATGGATGAAGAGCTAAATCAAATAGAGAAAAGTGAAACTTGGGAATTGGTTCCAAGACCTAAGGACAAGAATGTCATTGGCACAAAATGGATATTCAGAAATAAACTCAATGAGGATGGAAATATTGTCAGAAACAAAGCTAGGTTAGTCTGCAAAGGTTATGCTCAAGTAGAAGGTGTTGATTTCGAAGAGACGTTTGCTCCTGTTGCTCGTCTTGAAGCAATCAGAATGTTTTTGGCCCTTTCAAGCTTCAAATCATTCAAGGTATATCAAATGGATGTAAAGTCAGCTTTTCTAAATGGGGTGTTGGTAGAAGAAGTCTACATAGAACAGCCGAGAAGGAGTGTCTCTCTCGGAACAGTCGGACTATGTGTGTAAACTAAAAAAGGCCTTGTATGGGTTAAAGCAAGCACCTAGGGCTTGGTACTCAAGACTTGAGAGGTATCTTCATGAGCAAGGTTTCGGGAAAGGTGTGGCGAGATAGCAATTTGTATATTAAGGATGAAGGTGATGATATGTTGATTATGGTTGTCTATGTTGATGATATTATTTTTGGGGGAAATAAGACTCGGATGTGCAAAGATTTTGCTAACACCATGCAGAAGGAATTTGAGATGTCTATGATTGGAGAGTTGTCATTCTTTTTAGGTCTTCAGATTGCTCAATCAAAAGATGGTGTATTTCTCTCTCAAGGGAAGTATATCAAAGAAATGTTGAAGAAATTTGGGATGATGGACAGCAAACCAGTATGTACTCCAATGATTACGGGGTGCAAGATGAGTAAAGATGATGAATCTCCAGTGGCGAGATCAAAAGTTGTACGAGATCAATGATTGGCGGTTTATTATATGTTACGGCTACCGAGACCGAGATATCATGCGGGCGGTTGGGTTAGTAGCAAGATTTCAGGCAGCTCCAAAATATTCTCATGTTATAGCGGTTAAGAGGATATTCGGATATCCGAAGGGCACTATGGACTTTGGGCTTTGGTATCCCAAAGGTAATGATTTCACCCTCACGGCTTATACGAGATGCGGATTGGGCGAGGCGGTATTGATGACAGGGAAAAGCACTAGTGGTGGAGCATTCTTTACGGGAAAGAGTTTGGTTTCTTGGCTAAGTAAGAAACAACCTTCGGTTTCCTTATCTACAGTAGAGGCTGAATACATAGCAGCAGTGGCTGGGTGTACACGGGTTTTATGGATGAAAACCACCTTGGAGGATTTCAAAGTCAAGCATGAACAACCCATCTCCATACTTTGTGATAATACAAGTGCCATAAGTATTTCCAAAAATCCGGTAATGCACTCAAGGACAAAGCATATTTCCATCAAGTATCACTTTCTAAGGGAGAAAGTGCAAGACAAGCGAGGTCAAGCTAGAGTATGTGTCTACTAAAGAGCAGATTGCGAGATATCTTCACCAAACCTCTTCCAAGAGATACGTTTGAGTATCTAAGGGAGAAATTGGGAGTTGTACTCCCACCCCAGAATTAATCACCTCATCGGGAGGTGGGGGAGGGACCAAGCTAAGAGGCTCATTCTTAGTCCCGAGCCCCAAAGGTGACCCTTTGCCATTGATGACAAAGGGGGAGAGATATGAGTAAGGGGGAGAGCTTCAAAGTGAAGAGGAAAGCTTCAAGTCTGGGGGAGCAAAACTTCAAAGGAAGTTCGAGTTGTGGAATTGTCGGTTGTTAGCATAGTTGGTTTCAGTTTTGGCTCTTGAGAAGTGTTTTCGGTAAAGGTTTGCCATCAATGACAAAGGGGGAGATTGTTGGCAATTTTGGGTACTTTGGGTACATTGCCTTTGCTCAAGTATATAAGTTGTCATTGATGTCAAGAAGCTTTTGAAGGAATTTGATTTGATGTCAAATAATTTGTTTTGATGAAGGTTACGGCATGACAGTTTCAAAGGTCTTTTGCAAACCCCAAGCTGACAGGTTCGAGAGAAAGAGCTCGAAGAGAAAAAGTGTCGCGATATCGCGACATGTCGGGTTTTCGTGACCTGAAGAAAAGAAAAGCGCTAAGGAGAAAAAGTGTCGCGATATCGCGACATGTCGGGTTTTTGTGACCGAAGAAAGAAAAGAGCTAAGGAGGAAAAGTGTCACGATATCGTGACATGTCGATTTTCATGACTTAAGAGGAGAGAGAAAGCAAGTTAGAAAAGTGTCGCGATATCGTGACATGTCATATTTTGTGACTCAAAGAGCAAAGAAAATGTATGAAATTTGATAGCATCGCGATTTCATGACAGGTTACAAGGAAAGCGTACGAAAGTTGAAAGCGTCACGATTTCATGACGGGTTGCAAAGAATGCGTACGGATGCGAGAAAGTGTCACGATTTCATGATAGGCAGAAAAGAAAGCGGACGAAAGCGAAGTGTCACGATTTCGTGACAGAAACTGAAAGCAGGTCTTCTATAGGAGAAGTGTCACGATTTCATGACAAAAGCGAGAGAGGAAGGTTATGAAGACAAAAGTGTGTCACGAGATGAAGTGAAGATGAAGTCTGTAGAGGCAGAAGTGTCACGATTTCATGACAAAAGTAGAAAGGAGGTCGACGAAGGGAGAAGTGTCATGATATCACGACAAAAGCAAAGTTGATGCTGACAAAGACAGAAGTGTCACGATATCGTGACAAGAGCTTAGTTGAAGTCGACAAAGGCTGAAGTGTCACGATATCGTGACAAAAGCCAAAAGAAAGTGTACGGTTGCAAAGGTGTCGTGATATCGCGACATGTTGTAGTTTCACGGCAAAAGCTACAGAAGAGTTACAGAGGCAATTGAAGCCGACAAAGTTAAATGTGAGCCGACGAAGATTAGGGTTTGCAGCCGACGAAGTTTAGGGTTGTGCAGTCGACTAAAGATCAGGGTTATAGCCGACTAAGATTAAGGTTTTGATCTTGAAAGTGTTATTATAAAAGGTAGGCTATTTTGAAGAGTTGAGTGTGTTGTTAGTTGCGACGTTCGTAGATAGAGTGCGAAGTGAGAAGTTCGATCGTCGAGAGCAGAGTGCGAAATTCGATCGAAGTGCACAGAGTGTGCGAAGACAGTGCAGAGTGTGTGCAGAGAGACGATTGAGAGAAGACGAAGTGCGGCTGTAAGAGCACAGAAGATGTGTATGTTTCTTGAGCAGATTTGGACAGGTCCTAGCAGAGGACTTGTGAGCTGAGTTTGATAGTTCTATCGAGAGAACTTGAGGACAGAGGTGCATTGGTTCTATGAGAAGAACCTGAGGACAGATTTGGCAAGTCTTTGAGAAGGCTTGTATGCAGAGGATTGATTTGTTCAAGAGTTGGACAGATCTGACAGACAGAGGAAGACTTGTACTAGACCGATTGATTGTGTTTGGTACAGGTTCTTGAGCTGCTATGGACGTGATCATAGAAGGCGAGAGGTCTCTTAGGCTAAGCATTGAGGACGGGAGGTCTTCGGTGGAAAGGAGTTCCATGTGCTGGCAAGAGGTAGAGGTAGTTGATCTTCTGAGGGATCATTTCTAGAGCATAGGGGAAGGTATCTCCTTTGGGCCGAGGCTCATAAACATTGTAATTGGGAAGGATTCCCAAAGAACTTTGAGATAACTTTTAGAGAAAAGTTTTTGTGGACGTAGCCCAACCATTTTGGGTGAACCACGTTAAAAATGGGTCTTCAATGTGTGATGCTTTCTGTCTTGATTAATGTTGTGTTGATGCCACTTCTATCTAAAGTTAAAATTATTAATTGGTTAAGTCTTATACTGTTCACCCCCCCCCCCTCTCAGTATAAGTTTGTGTTCTTCAAGACCTTTTATTGCATGTCTACCCCAGCAAATGAGGGCTAAATATAGTCTTAGGAAAAGTTATTAGACAAATTTTAGTTCCAAAATTGAGTGTGTGATGATTGATCATGCATAAGATAGCGTATATGTGTGAAATATCTATCCTTTCAAGAAAGGAATAGGTGATATATGAGGATGAGGTAATTTAAAAAGGAGAAAAATATCCCATGATAGGAGATGGAGTGCAATGAGGAGAAGTCCCCCAGTTGGAAGAAATGAGTGGTAAGGAGGAGAGATCCCCCTAGTTGGAAGAAATGAGTGGTAAGGAGGAGAAGTCCCCCAGTCATAGTAAATGGATGGTAAGGAGGAGAGATCCCTCCATTTGGAAGAAATGGGTGGTAAGGAGGAGAAATTACTCCATATGTGATCTAGGCTATGGCTATGCTAGCCTAGAGTGTGTGAATTGGTATACCTATGTGTTAGAACTTTTTGGGGCTTGCCTTGGTCAAGCCCCATATTTATAAAAACAAAGACTTAAAAATTTAAGCTAGAATGCGTCCTCATGAAATCAAATCTATTCTAATGCATTGAAAGCAAGACTGAATAGAGGTACGTTTTGAAATAAATCTAAGCTAGAATGCTTCCTCACGAAAATAAATAATAGGAAAATAAGCTAACTATTGATTTTCCTCACAAAAATACAAGGACGCTTTAACCTTGATTACGTCGTGGCGAGAGACGATTTGTGGTCTAGGTATGGGGGCACACAATCCCTGGGAAAATGAGGCTTTTAACCTCCCCTAACTTAACTTGTTGTTGGTTGTGGGTGTCTGAAAGCAATACATGGGTATTAAGTATCAATTTTGAGGCAAATTGGGGAGTTCACACGCCCAAGTATGTACTCACTACTCTCCTTGGAGGCTCGCTAGTGCACCAGTGAACCTTTTGTGGTTTGGCCTGAGATGGATTTCAGGGCATTTTTGGTTTGGGGTTTCCTCAAATATGGCAATTACTTGCCATACAAAAATAGGCCATAATTACACCGTTTAAATGGAATGTGAGTGTGTGGTGTTTTTTTGTGCGATAATATTTTAGAAGCAAATACAGATTAAGTACCTTTTTGAAATAAACTATGCTATGATGTCTTTTCAAAGCAAATCTATTTACTTGGTTGGGGTGCAAAAACAACTTTAATCTATGGATTTTCGAAAGGGAAATCTAACTATGTGGTTTGCACAAAAACAAAGTTACTCTATTGATTTTCAAAAGATAAATCTAGTTAATTGCTTTTGAAGGGAAATGACTCAGAAATAAATGACTAGAATTTGAAGCTATACTAAAAAGTGACTGAAAATTCTAGCTAAAGCAAACAAGAATGTGCGATGCTTATGGAACTTGTAGCTCAATGTGTTAGATTAGCTTTTGAACAGAGAAAAATTTAAGAATTTCACACAAAACCTGCATCCAGGTGAGTGTAAACGTATCCACGATGCTCTTTGGTCCAAGACTATGTAAATTTGGGAGGTTCACACTCCTTAGGTGCGAACCTGTCTTCTGCTGAGGATTTCACACTCCTACCATGCAAACCGGGATCCAAAGATAGATTTGACTGGTTTTGGGGTTCTGATAATGATTTTGATGTTCCTGTAGTATTTTGAGTACAGGTACCTACACAGAATATTCTAAAAACCCAATTTGAGTGTAGCAAGACAACCAAAACAACAAATATTTCATGAATTCCTATGGTAAAGGAATGACATAAAGTAAATTAGCTACTGATTTGGTGCCAAAATATACAAGGATGCTTTAACCTTGCATACACCATGGCAAGAGACAATTTGTGGTCTAGGTATGAGGGCACGCAATCCCCGGGAACATGAGACTCTCAACCTCCCCTGACTTACCTTGTCATTGGTTGTGGGTGTCTAAACAAATACCTGGGTATCAAGTAGTAGTTTGAGGTAGAGAACAATTTGTGTTTAATTAAATCAATATTAGATCTAATTAAGTATGAAATTAGCCATAAAGCACAATTTGACCAAAATGTTGACTTTTTGACCATAAAGTGGTTTTTGACCATGGTGAAGGTTTCAACCTTAGTTGAGTTGGCATGAGGTCACATGAGGACCTAGGGTTAAGCGTAGGAAAGGGCTTAGCTAGCCCAAAGGGGCTAATGATGATGAATAGTGATTTTAGCCAATTTATGCAATTTTTAAGGGTTTTGCAAATTGATTGACCACAAATATGGGGAGAGGGACAATGTGCGACTTTTTGGTGTCTACATTTTGCCCCTTTTTGTACTGGAGTGTGTGAAACATGGTTTAGTACAAAAACTGATGATATGGATTGATGATGATTGGTGAATGATTGCTTTTGGAGAGAATCGCATGATTGCCTTGCACTATGATCAACTGGAAATGTTTCAATTTTTGGATGAAACAAGATGCTTTTGTTAACTTTTGCTTTCGATTGATTGATGAGCTCATTTGACGACATTTGATAAATTGTTGGAGCCTAAGGTAGAACTTCAGGATTTTCATTCACAAGTGGTCTTACGCCTACCACTATGATGATTGGAATCCATGCAGCATCTACAAGCAGAGGTGTTTTGAGATTTGGTAAACATCATTTTGTTTTGAATTGGAATTTTGGTCTTTGAAATAATCGTTAGAAAAAAAAATTTGTAGGCATATGTTGTATCCATGATTGGAATTTTTTTGATTGTTTGATCGTGTGCAAGGTAGATTTTGGTGTGATTGATGATAACCCCCTCAAGCGGTGGATTGGCGATGATGACGAGGGAGATTGGCGATGCGGCGGTTGATGAAGATGTAGGGCAAATGTGAAAATTTTGGCACAAAAATTGATGAAATGAGTGATTGGATGGTTTCTATGGTGAAATATGAAGTAAATGGGTAAAATTGGAGGTCATGTGGCTGGTTCACACATGTGGGGTGCGAACCCGCTCAAAATGGAGTATTTAAGGGGAAAATTCCAAGTTTGACGTCATTTTCATGTGCAGACGGAGTTGGAGAGGTGGAGGAGAGAAGAAAAACATAACAGAGTGCTTCCAGGTTTTGGATCGAGCGAAGCAGGATGGCGAGTGCGTCGGGAAGTACCAGCATGGGGGCGGGAATGCCCGAGGTAGGTGTTTTTTAGCTTTTCGGCATGTGTGAATTTGGGGAGGGTTTTAAAACAAAACTTTTTGCTTTTAACACCGTGAAATGAGGGTAGGGGTAGAAAATGATTAAAATTTGTATACAACATGGAAAAATGGCCAAATGGGTATCCCGATCTGCATTTATTTTTTGTTTTGACTTTTTGGTGCATGGGAATGTGTGCATGGGATGTGATGTGGAAAATAGGTGGGAAAAAGTGCATGTGGGTGGGCATGTGGGTGAAAACTAATTGATGGGACATGCTAATGGGCCAAATGGGTATCCCGATCTGCCTTTATTTTTTTGTTTTGACCTCATTTTTGATTGCTTCGTTTTGCATGCCTAGGGAGGGTTTTTGCATCATTTTTTGCATTTTTGACACGTGTCTTGTCGTTTTCCACATGAGTGTTTGGTATGGCTGGAATCAGCATGAAATTCCGCACCCAACCATGCAATTTTTGTCAGGTTCCAGAGGTTCACATGTGTGGGGTGCAAACCAGGTTTTTTTGAATTTTTTGAATTTTTGGGATCTGGGTTTGGCTTGATTTGTACAAATTCATGATTTTTTGTCATTTTTTGCATGTTTTTGTGGAATTTTTCATGTTTTTTTGGTTTGCGTGTGAATGTAAAATGTGATAGAATGCAATGTGTGAATGAGAAACAAAATGGAACATATATGTACAAAAATAAAATGTCTATCTAATGATGCTTAGAAATAGTAAAAAAATGCATGCATTTATGTTACATTGCGATGTATATGAAATATGTATAAAAATGTGAATGAATTCTAACATGTGGTGTGTGTGTGATGGCAGGTGAAGAGAGTATTTACATGCCATCGGCTTCGAACCTGTAGGAAGGAGTTGGAGGCTCGATGGAGAGGGGCTGATGTAAAGTGGTTGAAGACAGTGGGGTTGTATGGCGTATGGGTGATGCGCGAGGTTCACGTGAACCACGCGTATATGGCAGCATTATGTGAGAGGTGGGATCCTGACAGGAACACCTTTCACTTACCAACAAGAGAGATCACGGTGACCTTGGAGGATATCTATCGGATATATAGGTTGTCGATTGATGGAGTGACAGTGATGGTGGCGGGGAAGGAGGCACGAGATGGCATCCTAGAGAGGGCCTTTGGGGAGTGATGGTGATGGGTGGAGGTGAGGAAGGGAGTTGATTATATGTACTATTGGAGGAAGGAGTGGCTCTCATTGCATCATGCGATGGCGATGTTATTGATAGCGAGCCACACACTACCAGATGCTTCAAGGGTGAGATTCCCTTGGAACATGATGGGGATTATGTGTGACATGGTGGAGCGGGGGTGATGATATGCATGGGCACCTACACTGTTGACACAGGTGTATCATGAGCTACATGGGGTGGTGAGGATGGATAGGACTAGGTTGAGTATTCTTCCATTGCTATAGATATGGGCGTGGGAGCACATCACTATCTTGAGGCATGTACATTTTCTATATGAGGCACATGCACATGAGGGGGATGAGATACCCTATGCCATGAGATGGCAAGAAAATATGGAGAAGAAGAGGAGGGAGCGCGGTGGTGATTTGATGCACCATAGGGCAGATTTGGGGCGAGTGACGATGGAGCATATTAGGTGGAGGCCCTAGCGAGGAGGGCCTAGTTGGGATCAGGATGCCTTGCATTTGGCATGCATTTGACATGGTAGGTGGGTGGTGGGGAAGTACTCCTTAGAGGTGGAGTATTTTCCATTTTCCTGGATGTATTGACAATTCGAACTGATGCAAGGGTGACCTAATCCTCCTATGGATATTTATAGGGTGAGGGGGGATAAGGGGCCACAACCTATAGTGCCATCACTGGACGTGATTTTGGATGATGTGATTGATGTCCCGGATGTGGACAATGTAGGGATGATAGCTAAATATGAGTTGTGGTGGTCAAGGTAGACCTGGGAGCCTAGGCGAGGCATGGTGGATGGGTGGGTGGATGTAGCAGGAGCTCTACCCTATGTAGGTCTACCAGGAGGGGCAAGAGCGGGGTCACCAGTACGGGATGTGGAGGATGAGGAGGATGCAAGATCACCCGAGTCGGGTGAGGAGGAGGAGGAGGAGATGGATCGACTAGTTAGGCATGTGCGTCCACATCGGGATGAGCATGATCAGTTGGTGAGTGATGTAGGTGTGGGGCTATCGACAGGAGGTGGTGGGGGGATGGTGACTATGGAGGATGTTGCCATGATGGATGTGGATGATTGGTTGGTGAGGCCATGGTGTGATGACCAGGGTAGGCTGGTGAGCGATAGTGGTGCAGGGCCATCGGGAGGGGGTGGTGAGAGGATGGTGGCTATGGAGGATGTTCCAATGATGGACATGGAGGAGGACTTGCCAGATGAGGGGCCATTACTGGGGGAGGGGATGGTGGGGGATGTGGAGGAGTTTGACTTTAGGGGTGAGCTGCATGGTACCATATCAATGGAGGCTAAGGTAGAGCGACTTTAGGTAGAGTTGATGAAGGTGTAGGATATTTTTTTCGAGAGGGAGACAGAGTGGGTGACTAAGCGCTCAGTCTAGGAGGAGGAGAGGAAGGATGCAGATGCAGACCTAAGGGCTACCTTATAGGAGCAGGATGTGGCCAGGTTTTGAGTGTAGTAGATGGCAGAGGATATGGAGGTGCTCAGGATTGAGCGGGATGGTCTTAGGCATGAGCATGATACCATCCGAGGGGAGCAGGATGAGATGGTTGAGACTACAGGGCAATTTTAGTAGTTGTTAGATGAGGCAAGGACAAAGAAAAATACTGTGAAGGCCTATCATTTAGTGTGGGTGGCAAATATGGAGTAGACTGTGTGAGAGGCATAGTAGGTGAGAGAGAGGGTAGATCAAGATATTGCTCAATTAGAGGATATAGTGTTGCAGCTAGAGGCAGAACGAGGAGAGGTGGCACGGTTGGGGAGGGTGAATGAGCAGTTGATGGTAGCCAACACAAAGGAGGCCACCAAGAGGATGATGGCAGAGAATAGGTTAATGATGAATGGGATACCTGTTCCAAGCTACTCGAGGTTGATTTCATTATCGTAACCTTAGGAAGAGTGGAGTACGCCCTTGGTTGGTAGGGTGGGTCAATAAGTAGTGGAATCGGTGATGTCACAAGTACCAATGAGGATGATGCCACCGATGTAGGTGGGGTAACATATATGATAGAGGTGGGAGAGGTTGAGTCATCGTAGGCAGTGACAGGACGAGCCTCAGTGGATGAGGGGGTGGGGGAGACTTCTGCAGGGCAGCAGTCATGATGGAGCGGTTGGTGCATGATTTTTTGGATTTTTTGTAGGTGCTCATGGGGAGTGGATTCTTTTTGTGGGGAGATGTACCTAATGATGGTGCATTTATTATTGTAGTCATATGGCAGTTTTGATGGTGATGTATTTACATGGAGATATGATGATGTGCCCATAAGGGCCCACATATTTTATTGTAGCCTGATGGAATCGATTTTTGATACATATATACATATATATATATATATATATATATATATATATATATATATACAGTACATGTTTGTTTTTGTTTGTTTCTGCTTATGATGATGCATGAATGATATGAATGCGATGATGGTTAAGTACATGTGAATGTGAGATGTTGGATGCACAAAGTAATTGGTATGGATGTTATAGAATAATGTAGTATGATATAACAAAGTAAATGTATTGCTTAGGGATAGCATTTGCATCGTTGCAGTAGTCAGTTGATGTAATCCAGTCTGTTATTTCAATGAGGGTGGATATGAAACATGTCATGAGTAGATTTGAACACTACAGTTTAGAAAATCAATCCCATTGACTTACTGAGCAAAACTTCTTGAAGCACTTGGAGGCTATCTCGGTAAACAAGACCTCAATCCTGGACTTGTGTGTGGAAAGTGATGTTCATTTTACCATTCTGGAATAGGGTGGGTTATAACTGCATGCCAACTTAGCTTGTATGCTAGCTCATTGGTAAAGACCTAAGGACTGCAGGGATTCAAGAGGATAATACTCTTGAGGCCTTGGCTTTTGTTTTCTACCTCCTATGATATGACTATATTTGTGTGGGTAGTACTCTTTTCTCTTTTTGTTTCTCTTTTCTTCTTCTCTTTTTTTTTTTTTGGAATACTTGCTCAAATTAGATATAGAGCAAGGGATTTTTTTCTTTTGTTTTTTTTTTTTTCGGGATACTTGCTCAGATTAGATATAGAGCAAGGGATTTTTCTTTTCTTTTCTTTTTCGGGATACTTGCTCAGATTAGATATAGAGCAAGGGATTTTTCTTTTCTTTTGCTTTTCTGGGATACTTGCTCAGATTAGATATAGAGCAAGGGATTTTATTCAAGTGGGGGGAAGCTTGTCCTTTTTTTGGTCCTTCGGTTCATGAGAAATCATGTAAATGATGTAATAAGTAGAGGGATTTTCGCTAAGCATCAGCTGGCATGCAACGTAATCAGCCCCATTTCTAGAATGTTATTAGTATGTAAGACGTGCAAGTAAGTCCAAGAAAGAGAACAAGGCGACCAAGGGAAGCCTAAAAGTATTTCTGAAATATGCTAACTTTGGATGGTGGTTGATTATAATACTATTTGTGGGTGAAGCAATCAAGGCATATCTCTAATTCTGTCTCCTAAAAAGGGGAGGTGGGCATCATTATGGTATGCTAGCATGTGCATGTTTAATTCCCCAAGAATGGTATTTACAATGAATATATACAAATGCCTATGTGATTGCAACAAAATACATGAATTTATGTACAAGGTTGCCCCAGTTTTATGGATAGTGGACTAGGGCGTAAGTGGAGCGGATTGTGAGAAGGGGGAAGAAAATGAAGAAGAAGAGAGGAGGAAGGGAGAAAAGAAGAAAGAAACCTATCAACGGTATGTAGCCGCTCGAAGCGTGACCATACAACATTGATGAGTAACTTAGAGGAAAAATATTAGAAGAGAACAAAGAAATGAAACCTATCCAAGGTATGTAGTCGCTCGAAGCGTGACCATACAACATGGATGGGATCCGAGAAAGCAAAGAGGATAAGAAGAGAAAAGAAAGATAAGAAGAAGAAAAATACAAAGAAGGAAGGGGGGAAAATGAAAGGTATGTAGCCGCTCGAAGCATGACCATACAACATTCATGAGAGAGGAAATAAGGAGAGGAGAAGGAAGAAATGAGATAGATGAAGCAGTTATAAATGTACATGCAAATTAACCTAGTGCCACAGAATGCCAAAAATGATGATGTAGTTATTGTGTGGTTTTGTGTTTTTGATTTTTTGTTTTATATACATATGTACAAGTGGTGATGAGTTGTAATGCCTACTACTAGGCATAAAATGCTCACAAATGAATAATGTTAATGGGCTCAAGTTTGGCTATGCCTTCCAGTGTGGCCAAATGATATGCCCCAGATCCAAACTTATGAGTAACCATGTAAGGGCCTAGCCAATTAGGTGCAAATTTGTCGTGGAGATGGTGCGGTTGGCTAGTAATTTGTTGCTTTTCCTTAAGGACTAAGTCTCACTGAACCTTAACCTCTTGGCTGTATTTGTTGGTTTTCCTTAAGGACTAAGTCTCCAACTTGGAATTCATGTTGATGTACCTTGGAATTGTAGGCACGGTGGAGACGATCTTGATAAACTCGTGTATGTTCAATCGTGTGAATGCGATGTTCATCTAGTAAGGTCAATTGGTCAAGTCGGGCCTGACGGGCTGTATCATCATCAATGAACTCTTGCATGGACACCTACAAAGATGGTATTTCAAGCTCCAAGGGCATGATGGCCTTAGCGCCATAGACAAGGGAAAATGGGGTTGCCCCAGTTGGAGTGTGGATACTGGTACGGTAGGCCCATAGTGCTAATGGCATTTGATTGTGCCAATCACGGTGTGACTTTGCAACTATTTTGTGAAGAATGGTGCAAATGGTTTTGTTTGTAGCTTCTGCTTGGCCATTACCTTGTGGGTAGTATGGAGTAGAGAAGCTATGTTGGATATTGAATTTTTCACATAGTGCATGAACATTCTTGTTTTTGAATGGAGTACCATTGTTTGTGATGATTTTGGATGGGATGCCAAAATGACAAATGATGTGTTGAGTGATGAAATCAACAATTTTGGGACTGGTCATTTGAACTAGAGGAATGGCTTCAACCCATTTCATGAAGTATTCAGTTGTTGTAATGATGAACTTATGATTGGCAGATGATGTAGGTGTGATTTTTCCGATGAGATCTAGGCCCCATTGTGAAAAAGGCCACATTGACTGAATAGGTTGGAGAGCCTGAGAAGGTAAGTGTGTAAGATTGGCATGATGTTGGCATTTAGCACACTTTTTGACATAGGCACAACAGTCATGTTCCATTGTGGGCCAGTAATAGCCCATTCATAAAATGCATTTGGTGATGGCCATGCCACTGAAATGGCCGCCATAGGTACCATCATGGGCCTCTTGAGTAATGTGTTGGGCTTTGGATGGCTCAAGATAGTGCAATAGTATGCCATCATAACTTCTCTTGTAAAGGATATCACCTAGCAATGTGTAGCGAATAGCACGTATTTTAAAATCTCATTTGTGAGTATGACTTAAATCAGGTGGTAGGATATCGAGCTTGATGTAGTCCTTAACTTGGGAAAACCATGGGTCATGTGGTGTAGCTTCGATGATATTGATGCCATCATCACAAGGAGACAGCTTGTTGGAAATGGCGGAGTGGAAAAGGGTGTGAATGGACACGTGAGTGGTGTCAAAAAGTGGGTTTTGTGGAATGAGTGAGCCTAGGGAGGCCATGGTATCGACAAAATGGTTTGTGGAGCGTGGGGTAGCGGTGATGTCATACCACTCAAATTGGGCCAACAAATCTTTAGCTACATGTTTGTATTGTTGCAAGACTGGGCAACAACATTGCCATTCTCCCTTAATTTGATTTACAATAAGGAGGGAGTCTCCAAATATGTCCAGGTGGTGAATGTGCATGGAGAGCGCTTGCTTTAGGCCAAGGATAAGAGCCTCATACTCAACATTGTTGTTGGTGCATGGAAAGCCTAACTTGAAGGAAAATGGGAGGGGCTCCCCTTGTGGTGTGAAAAAGACTATTCCTACACCCCCAACATGTGTGCATCGGGAGCCATCAAAGAAAAGAGTTAGTTTGATAGTTGATTCAGGCTCTACAGGTTCTTTGGCTTCGCTGATGTGAAAGACTGAATTGTATTGGCAATTTTTGGTTTAGACACCCACAACCAACGATAAGGTAAATTTAGGGGAGATTGATAGCCTCATGTTCTCGAGGATTGCATGCCCTCATACCTAGACCACAAATTATATCTTGTCATAGTGTATGCAAGTTTAAAGCATCCTTGTATCTTTCAGCACCAAATCAGTAGCTAATTTACTTTCTGTCATTCCTTTACTATAGGAATTCATGAAATATTTATTGTTTTGGTTGTCTTTCTACACTCAATTTGGGTTTTTGGAATCTATTGTGCAGGTACCTGTACTCAAATTAATCTAGGGACATCAAAATCATTATCAGGACCCAAAAACCAGTCAACTCTATCTTCAAATTCCAGTTCGCATGGTAGGAGTGTGAACTCCTCAGTAGAAGACAGGTTCACACCCGATGAGTGCAAGCCTCCAAAATTTACATAGTATTAGACCAAAGAGAATCGTGGGGACGTTTACACTCACCTGGACACAGGTTTTGTGTGAAATCCTTCAAATTTTCTCTGTTCAAAAGCTAATATAACACGTTGAGCTACAAGTTCCATAAGCATCACACATTCTTGTTTGCTTTAGCTAGAATTTTTAGTCGCTTTTTAGTATAGCTTCACATTCCAGTCATTTATTTCTGATTCATTTCCCTTCAAAAGCAATTAACTAGATTTATCTTTTGAAAATCAATAGAGTAACTTTGTTTTTGTGAAAAACACATAGTTATATTTCCCTTTCGAAAACCCATAAATTAAAGTTGTTTTTGCACCCCAACCAAGTAAATAGATTTTCTTTGAAAAGGCATCATAGCATAGTTTATTTCAAAAAGGTACTTAATCTAGATTTGCTTCTAAAAAAGTATCGCACAAACAAACACCACACACTCACGTTCCATTTAAACTATGTAAGGCACTGGGTTTCATCTCCAGCCCAAATTGGATTTCATCACCAATTCAACACCAAATTTTAGTGAGGTCTAGGATTACTCTCCACTGGCTCACCTTAGGATTAGTCACCATAGTTTCCCCCTAGGTGGATCGTTACAGCATTAATACCTGATCGATCCTTCCTACTTTGAGTGTTGGTTATCATCACTGGAAGGTACCTTCAGAGTGGGTAGTTTTAGAAAGCCCCTTTACCATAGGGCTTTTCAAAATAATTAGTGGACACAGTTGTGATTATTGTGGATGTCTTAAAAACGAGGGTTAAGCGAAATCATGGGTATGTCGGTATCACCACATTGACAGTGCGACCTCTTTTCGTGAGAGTTTATTTGACTCATTAGAGCATTTTGAGTCTCCCCTCTTTGGATATCATTTTACTGTACCGTATACATCTAGGTTGTCATTGCCCATTGGAAACATAGTTCTATTTTGTGCACTTTTGGGCATTGCAAAAGGTTCAATGCTACGACATACCTGATTCATAGTAGAAGATCACCCACTACCTGGATTTTGCTACTAGGTCGTATATTCTATCATCAAAACACACAAAAAAACCAAAATGAAAGAACTTTTGCTTTTTGTTGAGTCTTGAGAAAAGTGGTTACAACAACACATCAAACGTGTTATAACTCACTTACAGATTGTTCCATAACTTCATTACCATGATTTTCACTCAGCTTGTTTTTAGGTAATTTGCACCACCCAACATGATTGTCCTACACTCAAGCTTATTTCGCACAATTATGTGCAAAAATCTAGCATTGAAGCTACCATACTGATTGTGAACCTTATGTTTCTTGTTTTGGGTGGTCGGCACCCCTAGATTGTGAACCATATTGGTCTGCATCCCTAGCCTATGAACTTGTGTTTCTTTCACCAGAGAGTATTTTGGCCAATCACAGATAACTTTTGAGTTCATATTTCACACCCGTTGACTTTTATTCCACTTGTTGCACATTTTACCATGTTGGTTACGTGTAGTCATATGCATGAAGCACTTCATCATGCTACCGAGGATACCCAGTGGACTATCCTTACCATAGGGATATCTTCTTCTCAGACCATAGATCCACCTTTCGAGTTTGAGTAAATTTCATCCCGAGTTGCCTTTGATTTATTGATAGGGACTTCCACCCCTGGGACTAGTCCTACATCCCACATGGCATCTTCTGCACCATCTTACCTCCTAGATGAGAATCTCAAGGGACCCCCTCCCTTAGAGGATCTCTCTTCATCCAATCCTCCATCTACTTTCTGCCAGTATGTCATCTACACCTCTCCAGTTTACCCCATACCAATTATGGTGGCAGAGGAGCTCACTCCCCCTCCTTCACCATCCTCCACTCATCCTTTCATCGATCACTCTTATCGCCCCTTTTTGGGTGACGATGTTGTCATTTTCCAAATCATCGCACATGTTGTTACCATTGTACAGACAATCGATATGATTTTTGCTCTGTCTTTCTCCACACCATCTTCGTCGCAAATACTGGTATCTCAATAGGCCTCATCAAGACACCCAACTTCATCTCAGCCTCCATCCTCTAGTCCACCAATGTATTATTCACATCCATATCAAGGTTATCACATCGATTCACCAGGTTTCACAAATCCCACCGTCCAGGATTTTCTACCACCTACATCCTTCACCCCACGGCCACCGCCACCCACTTCGTAGTTTGCCACATTTCCACCTGTCAGTTATCCCCCATTCTCCACTTATGGTCCTCCATCAGTGCCTCCCAATACATTTCAGCTACCCCCTCCTCCTTCATATCGACCAACTCCATTGCACCCTGTTTATCAAGGCGTTCCCCCTCGCTATTTTGTCCAGCCTAATTATTTTTTTGCTACCCCATCAGCTCCACTGCAGTCCTCATCCGTACCACCCACTGCTTCCCAGCAGTTTTCCTTTCACACATCCACTTCTCTTTCACCCCCTTCTTCCACACCTCTAGCCTTTTTCACCACACCACCCACATGGTCATCCACTGCTATTGTTTTGGTGCAACCTACCTTTTAGTATGCGCAACAGTAGTAGTATATGCCCATACCTAACCAGTCACATCCCGATTACTATGATGCACAACAAAAACATTAGATCCTGATTCCTGGCCCATTACCCCTTAGATATTATGATCCATCATAGCAGCCACCACCTATATCCCAGGATTTATACATTTCACCTCATCCATCTCAGGTTCCTGTCCCACAGTACCACTCGACGTCAGAACCTACTCCATAAAAGGATGCTTACTATTAGTAGTGGGAGGAACAACAACTTCAATATCCACCACATTTGGATTACTCGTAAGCCTCATCACAACCACCTCCTACATCTACATCGCCTCCTCCATTTCTTGCCCCTCCTCAAACCACTACCATGCTCTCTATCAAGTTTCAGGCTATGCAGGAGCAGTTGCATTCTTTGGATCTGCGTACAACTAGTTATGGGCCTCAAAAATCCATATATGACGAGCTATGCAATGAACCAATCCACCCATCTATTCCTGTCCATCCTTATCCTTACAGATTTGAGATTTCCAAATTTACCAAATTTAAAAGTAAGGAGGATCATAGAGAGCACCTACACAATTACCATTTTTCCTGTTACCAATTGCATGAAAGCAATCCCCTTATGCTTCATACCTTTGCCATGTCGCTTGGAGGTCAAGCATTAGATTGGTACAACCATTTACCTTACCATAGCTTGTATACATTTGAGCAGTTGGCCAATATTTTTCTTGAATATTTTGCCATCAACATCAAGACAAAGCTTACCTTATTCGATGTGTATGCTTTACATCAGTGGGACGACGAGCCTATTACTAATTTTGTCACCCATTGGAGAGTGGTCCTTCATGATCTTGCCTTCCCTCTCCCACCTTTAGAGCTCGTCAAACTCTTTGCCAAGAGTTATCATAAACAAATCTCCCAAACATTGCAGATACATCAGAGTTGGACATTTGAGGAAGCCATTTCCCAAGCCAAAGTTATCGAGGACATCAAGGTCCATACGAGAAAAATCAAGTTGCATAAAAAACAATCCTACCCCACTAATTATCATTGCAATCACCCTCCATATGTACCACCTACCACACGACCATCGCAAACCAATTAGGTTCTTCTCAATTATCCATATCCGCCAGTGCAAGTGGCATCTGCGTAAGCTCCACAACCCACTCCCCCACGATCTCCTCAAAATCAATTCCAAGCTAATCCTCTGCTTCTTCCCACCCCACAACCACCTAATCCCCCATCTTAGTCTACTCCATACCAAGGTCGCAATACATGTCCACATCACCCTCCACGTAATTGGACGCCTTTATCTGATCCCATGCCAACTCTATTTCATTGATTAATTAAGGGGGGCCTTATCCACTTGCCAAATGTCCAACCTCTCGATCCAAATCATCCTCTCCTATGAGACTACAATCCGAAAGCCTTATGTGATTACATCGACAACATGGCCACACTATTGATTCATGCTGAATGTTTCGCCATGTCATCCAAGACCTTATTGAACGAGGCACTATTCAAGTCTTAAACCCCCTTGCACCACAAAATAAAAATTTGGGGATATATCTAAATCCCTTACCTGAGCATAGGGGTAATCCACCTCAAACTGATCCATGCTAAGTCAATCATGTCAACCGAGAACCTTCTCAACAGGGGTTTTTGTGTATGATCAACATCGCCACTCGTAATCAATGCTATCTGCCCCCTGCGATCACCCCCCAATTCACAAAAAACACCTGCTACAAACACCATCATCACACACCCATTCCTCCACATCTCCCATGGAATGTCATCACCATCCATGGTAGTATTTCTCACCATCTCCATAACGTCCCTGCAAGGTTATCCATTTATGACCTCCTGCAACAATCCCAACCTCATCGTGAAGCCCCTGATTCTATCCTTTGCTCTCTTGATCTCAAGACTACTAATGTAGATGCCTTTTTCAACTTCGTTGGCAATGTTCAGAGATGCCTTCAACCTTCTATCAGCTTCCATGACCATTAAATTATAGAAGTTGTAAGCGAGGGAGTGGATCCCCCATTACACATTCAAGCCTCCATCAACGTTGTTACCTATAAATGTATTCTCATTGATATTGGGTCATCCATCAACATTATTTCTACCACCACATTGAACCACCTTCACCTTCCTCCTCATATTGACACCACATCCATGGATCTTCGAGCCTTTGATGGCTCTATGCGTCCTACCGTTGGTACTATTGTCTTGCCCATCAAGGTTGGTGTCAAAACCATTTCCACTCTTTCATGTTATCAAATACGAGATGCAGTATAACATCCTTTTAGGATGACCTTGGATTCGGTATTTTTGGTTTGGGGTGTCTGACTTCTAATTAGGCGATTGTGGGTTCGAGTTCCACCAAATGTGCCAGAATGAAACTGCCAAAAAGACACCATAACACCTCATTCAAATATTATGGAATCTGTTGTATTTGTATTGATAATCATAAAATGGTTACAAGAGATGATATCCTTTTACAATTTTGCCCTAAAGGCTACAATAGAGTCTTCCCTTAGGAACCCCCTTTCAGATGTGGTACAAAGACAACACGATTCATCTCTTGTGGGTTCCTCGATGTAGGTGGGCTTCTTGCTCATGAACCACCACTTGTAGGATGCTTATGTTTTTTTGGACCAGTAAACCTGCAAAATCCTATTAGTACATTGGGGGTTCTGCCTTAGTCAAACCCCGTGTTTAAACAGACAAAAGACTCATTAAAATTAATTAAAACATGAAATTACTTAGAAAAACTAGCAGAATACTAAAAATTAACCTACTATTACCTGTCCAGATGATTCTGGTGTCAATTATAGAGGTTTGCACTCCTAGGGTGTGAACCACTAGGTTCGCATGTGTGAGGTGCAAACCGGCCCTTTTGAAGCCGGATTGCTCAGATGGGGTCCCTGGATACTCTTGATTGGTTCTTTTTGTGTACTTTGTCTGGTAGAACTCCTGAACTACAAATTCTGATGGTGAAATCAACCTATCTCACTCACAAAATGGGAATATGCAAGAGACAAACTGATTGTGATGCTTGTACGATGGATGTGAGATGGATGTGTGTTGATTGCAATGGCTGTAGTGATTTTGGTAGAGTTTCGGTATGCAAAAGTGAGTTATTTTAAAATGGTGAAAATGGCCTTCTATTTATAGAGTGGGCTAGGGTGAGAGAAAGGGGATGAGGTGTCCCCTATGAGGTGTGCCATGGTGAGGTGTCCACCAAAGAGGTATCCCCTAAGGTGTCCTAGGTCATGAGTGAAGTTGGGTGAGAGAATCCCTCACCCATACAAAAGTAATGATGATTAGGGATAAATATCAATTTGCAATTAATATTCACCTTTATGGAAATATCTTAGCATTAAACAATCATTTTTATGTGCAAAAGTCTCCATCTTGCATTAATGACCCAAGGGCATGTGGGGTGGAGAAATATCTGGGTGGAAAGGTGGTAGGGCTAGGATAGGCTAGGCTAGGTGAGGTGGAAGGCTAGGCTAGTCAAAGTAGACTAGGTGAGGTGGAGGCTTTTAATTAAATCAAGATTAGATCTAATTAAGTATGAAATTAGCCATAAAGCACAATTTGACCAAAATGTTGACTTTTTTACCATAAATTGGTTTTTGACCATGGTGAAGGTTTCAACCTTAGTTGAGTTGGCATGAGGTCACATGAGGACCTAGGGTTAAGCGTAGAAAAGGGCTTAGCTAGCCCAAAGGGGCTAATGATGATGAATAATGATTTTAGCCAATTTATGCAATTTTTAAGGTTTTTGCAAATTGATTGACAACATGATATTGAGTAAAGAGGCCATAGATACAAGTCAAATATATAGAAATATATATTAAAACAGAGGAAAATGCTCAAAATACCTATTCTCCCCTCCTTCAATCCATAATACTAGAGTAAGAACACATGGATACTAGCTCTAAACACCTATGGAAGCCATGTATCACTAAAAAACATAAGATTGTTAATAAATATGCTCAAAAATAATTCTAAATAATACAAAACACATAGATTTTTGAAAAAATTATCCTAAATCAACAACAAAACACACAAAACTCTATCAATTTTTCCCTAAATCTATTGGAAATCACCAAATCAGCAACCAATTCTTCTATATTTGTAAATCTAGGCAACAATATAGGTAGGAACAACTTCAATTTAATTCCAATTGTTCTGTACTATCAATAAAACTCATAAATTCTTCTAATTGGTTGTCTAAACAAGTCGTATAGGTCAAATTTCGTTGAACAACTAAATTTCTAGCATTGTACGATCTCGTATAGTTGTACAGATATACTTGGTGGATGTGCAGGCTAAAAACTCTTTGGTGATGGCTGATTTAATGGCTGACGACTCGATGGGGGTTGTATAGTCTTTTTTTTTTAACTCAAAGCAACTTCCTCTTAAAAAATCCTGGCTTTAAAATCGTAAACTTGAAAATCAAATCAATCATGGCTTTGGCTTATCTGAAATCCTTTTGGCTCTTTGATGTGTCACACTGGCGATCCCTCGATCTATCTCTACCGATAACAGTTCCTAGGTCTTCATACTCTCACAGACTTCTGGCTCTAGCTTTGATACCATATCACGATAACACGACACACGTACAAGAAACCAAGATTACTCGTGATAATTTTGTATATTGCATATCATATTAAAAGTGAGGAGCGAAAGCTTCCTTGTAAAGGATTATTATAAGTCAAGTCAATCCACTTTATGAATGTGGGATAGACCAAAATACACACTAAAGTGAAATACAACTTAAAAGCATAAAATAATCTAAAGTCACAATGACTATTAATGCCTAAGTCTAAAAGCTAATTAACCATTAATAATACGATATTAATCTAAAAAATGCCATCATAATAAAGAAATGAACATGGAGGATATCCATAGAAATTTAGATGTTTCAATGATATAAAAAAGTAACTACTATGGAGGATCATCCTTTTACTTTAGGGTTTTTAGAGCAATATTTAAGGTTTTCATAGCAAGATAAGAAAGTAATCACTATGGAGGAAAATCCTTGCATTTTAGGGTTTTTAAGGTAATATAAAGAAGAAAGTGTTTGTAAGGCTATATCTTGCACTCTATATTCTCTAGGGTAGCATAAAATTATAAAAGATAAATCTCGTTATGAATGATATGTAAAAATAGAAGAGATTGATTAAGATGAAAGCATGCATGAGAATGGAAAAGGGAGATCCCTAAAACATGAACAAAAAGAAAAGAAGACATGGAAAAATAAAAACAAATTTCATGTGTTAATAATAAGTGGTGTTAAGTCCACAACTATAAATAAAAAGTGGTGATGAAAATTGTATCATGGAATATTAGAGATATGAAAAAGACCCTTTGAAAAAAATAATTTAAGTAATTAATAGGTTTTATAACCCTAAGTTTATTTAAATAAAATAAATTAATTAAATAGTGAGGTAGAATGCATTAAAAATATTTGAAGATAGGGGATTGTCTGCCAATTTTTTTTATAAGAGATTCAAGAATTATTATAATTATATAAAACAAATACAAATGATATAAAAAATTACTAAAAGTGAAAAGTAATTAAATTTTAAAAAAAATATCAAAATTATTATAAACGTCTATAATAAATCATAATTACCCTTCATAAAAAGTATTAAAAAACCTCAATCTATTCTTATCAAATTCAATAAAAACTCATAATTAAAATTTAATATATCATTAAACTAATAAATAATTATAATATATATATATATATATATATATATTTTTTTTTTTTTTTTGCAGTTGGCCACAACCACACTATCTATAACGTTTAAACCTAAATTCATTTGTAAACAAATTAGTATGGTATAACATTTAAACCTAAATTCATTTATAAACCATTGGACGTGACCTGGAATTGTAAAAAATTAGTAGGGTCCATAGTACACAAGCATTGCAAGTAGAAAGGTAAGGTGGTATTTGCATACGAAAAGAGAGATGGCTATAGTTTTTGCTTTGATAAATTGGATCTGTCAATATAAATGATATAGGTGGCTTACAATGGGCAGAAGGTAAAAGAATTGGTGGCGGAGACAATGGCAGGTTACGTTAGCTAGCACGATGTTCGTTTTGAAGAGATGTCAGTGAGAGAAACCTTCCCCTTCGCCGGTCGCTGCCAGGGCTTCGGTAGCCAAAAGGGTGAGCACTCATTATCTAAATTAATATCTGTATGTATAATGGTACTAAAGTAGAAAAGGAAAGGAGAGTCTACAGTTATCGTAGGTGCCTGCAGATATGCTTGTGGAACTCATCAAAAGGGAAAGAGAAGCTAATATTATACCTGACCCAGATGTTGACTTTTTTTAATGAGGGTATGTGTACTAGTGTTGTACAATTTACAGGGAACTGAAAAAGATAATCTGAATTATATCTAATTGGTGGTTTGTTCTCGCCAGGCTCTCTTTCAAGGCATAGGCTTCAAAACGGACTACCTAATCCAGGTAAGCATGAAACTTGTATTCTACTTTCTGAAGGGGCGTTCTGAGCATATATATTTTTATAATTTAATAATTTCCTGATAAAAAAGCTAGTTCGATGAGTGTGGGTAGTCAGTGCTTTAATGTCATCAAAGCTACGTCCATACCGGGAAGTGGGTGCTGCTACTTTAATTTTACATTTATGTATATGATTTTATTTTAAAATGTGATATATTTAAAAGATAATTATTAAAACATAATATATGTCAAATGACATTATTTTTATTTTAATTGATTAAAGTTTTTAATTTTCGAAAAAAATTCTGTTTAAATTTTTTATACTGGGCAAAGGTAGTAGAAGGACTGATTTCTACTAAAGTCGGAGGTTCTAATCCCGTGATGAGGTTGAAGAAAGTCATGTTTAAATCTTGTTATACAATATATCCATTACTATGGACAAAGACAAAGTAGTAAACCGAATCGGAGGTTCTAATCCTAAGCTCCAGGTTATAATCCTCAGCCCCTTCAAAGTAATTTACTAAGGTATGACCAGGTTATAGTAGTAGTAGCTTTCCGGTTTGGAACTATACCCATGAAGATAATATGATGAAGACCGTCCCAAACCTTCTCTTAAAAAAATCTATTATATACTAGTTATATATATATTTATAAATTTATTGTATATTAAATTTATTGTTGACATTGAACAAGTATTTTACATGTTAAATTTATTATTAAAAAAACATTTTCAGAATAAAAACGGTAGAATTTTTTTTTTTTTTTTGAGATAAAGTGAATTTAAACAAATAAAGATGATGTAACATCATCTTAAAATAAAAAGGTTGTTTGTTGCAAGTTTATTGTAGTGGTAAAGACTTTGGCCTCTCTTTGAGATGTCCAAGGTTCAAGCCCCACTTAGTATAAGGGGACATAGACCTCTCATGAAAACCTTAGTTGCAAGCTTATTTTAGTGGTAAGGGCTTTAGCCTCTCTTTGAGAGGTCCAAGATTCAAACCCCATTCAATATGAGGGGATTGAGATCCCACTTGGGCTCTCTTTTAGAGGTCTCAATATTTAAACCCCACTTAGTATGAGGGGATCGGGATCCCACTTGGCTTCTCTTTGAGAGGTCCAAGGTTCAAACCCACTAAGTATGAGGGGATCGAGACCCCTCATAAAGACTCGTGTAAACTCATTGATTTTTTTTTTTAAAGTAGCTACAATCTTACAACAATGGTAAGGATTTTGACCTTACCATTGTAGTAAGATCAGGATATTACAAAAAGAAGCCAAGTGGGATTGGGATCCCACTTGGCTTCTTTTTGAGAGGTCCAAGGTTCAAACCCCACTAAGTATGAGGGGACCAGGACCCCTCATAAAAACATGTGTAAACTCATTGATTTTTTTTAAAAAGTAGCTATAATCTTACTGCAATTGTATGGATTTTGACCTCTCTTTGAGAGTTCCAAGGTTCAAACCCCACTCAGTATGAGGGTAGTGGTAAGAAATTTGGCCTCTCTTTGAGAGGTCCAAGGTTCAAACCCCATTTAGTATGACGGAACAAGACCCCTCATAAAAACCTGTGTAAACTCATTGAAAAAAATAGAGCTAAGAGGGAGTGCAAGCCAGGAGGAAGTGCAAGCCGAGATTTAGTCATGGCGAAAGAGAAACAGGTTCATTTGGAGTGCATCAATGCTTCAAACCCTTAGCAGGAATGCATGTAACATCGTTTCCAAAAAATGTTGAAACAGGGGCTATTGTGAGCGAAGGAATATAGTGAAAAAGGAGACAGGGGTATTGTAAGTCAAGAGGAATTGCAAGCTAGGAGCGAGTGCACGAGGTAGGAGAGAGTGCAAGTTGGGAGTGAGTGCAAGCTGAAAGGAAGTGCAAGCCAAGAGGGAGTGTAAGCCAAGAGCGAACCCCATTAGCTAGTATGTATAGAAAGTCATATTTGAAAGCCCTAATAGGAAGTTAGGATGCCTTAGTTGGAAGTATGTAGACCCAAGTTGGAGATAAGCAAAAGAGAAAATACATGACACAAGTTCAATCCTAGTACCAAATGTTACACTGAGTATCAACGATGAGATGATTGAGCATGATTTTATGGTTCTTAAAAGTAGAGGGTTAATATGTAAGTTCCATAGATCATGGCCAGGTTTTTAGAGAGATTCAAAATTAGATCAAGTGGAAGTGGGGATTAAATTCAAATTACTAAGTGACTTTTCTTCTTAAATATTTTTTCTTCATCTTTTTTAATTCAAAATTAGGGATAAAATAATGGATGGTGGCCCATGGTTTAGGGGAAGAGATGCACTTTATTTGAGACCATGGAACGAATTTTTTTTGTTGAAACAAAAAACTATTAAGAAGCTTTCAAAATGGTTTAGTATTTTTGGACTTCCATATCAACTTATAATTAAGGATGTTTTGAAGAATGTTGGAGATACCCTAGGGGAACTCATCAAGGAAGGACTAACTACGAAGGATCAAAAACATGTTATATATACTTGAATTTGTGTTGCTATGGATATTTTAAAACCTTTGCCACAATCTATTAAGATAAAATATGAATCAAGTGAATGGAATCAACAAGTAGATTATGAAAATAACGCATTTTGTTGCCACAATTGTTATGAGATTGGACACATGACAAGATTTTACAAGGTGAAAACTATGAAGAAAGAGAAAAAATTCTAGCCATGAGATAAACTTTAAGATAAAGCAAGGAAATCATATACTAATAGAAGTTAGATTAGATCAAGGATATTCCACTCCAAAAGAAGAGGCAAAGAAAGCCTATCTACAATATCATTTAGCAAGTTCAGATTGAATTAAAGGCCACGTAAAAGATGTGGAGAGAAATCCTAAAACAAATATGAAAAAAGAGGTTAAGTTTATTCTAGGTAAATCATCTTCATTTTCCTCAATTAGTATAGAATCCTCTTCAGGTAATAAAAGTGAAAAGGGTGAACATGTTATCCATTACACTTTAATGTTTCAAGAGCAACATACTAAAGAAACGAGGATGGAGGAAATTCATAAATTTAGGTTTTTTAGAGCATAATAAGAAGATAATTGTTTCATAAGAGCATCCTTGCACTTTAGGGTTTCTAGGGCAACATAAAGAAGATTGTGCTTTCGAGGTTGTTTCTTGCACTTTAGATCCTTTAGAATAAGGTAAACCTAAAAATGATAAGTCTTACTATGAGCAACGTGAGAAGATTGAAGAGATTGATGAGGATAAAAGTATTGCTAGAAATGAAAAAAGAGAGGAAGACCCAAGAAGCAAAAACAAAGAGAAAAAGAAACCTAGGGATATTGATATGGGAAAATAAAAGTAAATATCACAAGTGCTAACAAGAAGTGGGGCTAAACCCACAAATAAAAACAAAAAATAATAATAAAAGTAATATCTTGGAATATTCCTTTGGCCATGGATGGGGCCATTATAGGGAAAACTCTTTGTTACTCTTCTAATCTTGGCATTGCTTCAGAGTAGGCTTCGGTTCGTTCATTCTGCTTGTCAAGATAGTCATTTGCTAGTGTTTCTAGGCTTGGAGGAGGCCCTAATTGTTCTCAACTGAGTGATTCCCATGGTTTGCGGTTCATGGCTTGTGGTCTAGGGTTTCTTGCGGTTTTTTTTTGTTTGTTCTACATGCCAGGATGGTCATTCAATGGTTTTTCTAGGCTTGGAGGAGGCCCTGATTGTTCTCAACTGAGTGATTCCTATGATTTACGGTTCATGGCTAGTGATTCAGGGTTTTCAACATATTCATGTCATCTGATTTGCTTGTTGGGATGGTCATTTGCTATTTTTTTGGGCTTAGGGAGGCCCCAATTCTATTGTTCACAGTTGAGTGATTCTCGTGGTTGGTGATTCGAGGCTCGTGTCTAGGGGTTTCTGATGGATTCCTTATCTTCCTTTTTGGTCTTGGAGGGGACCATGTGCTACATTGTGTTGTAGAAGGGTTTTGTGGGTTTTCCTTTGGTGGTAGGGTTAGGGTTTCTTATAGATCTACGGGTACTTTGTGGATGGTCCTACCTACAACTCTTTTTGGTCTGGTTGGGGGACCATTTGTTTTGCTATAGCGGAGGGCTTCTTGATATTGTGTTGTGCTTGATATTCTTCTTATTTTGGGGGTGTCTTCTTTACCAAGTTTTGTTTGTGGCTATGTTTCACCTTTCTTTGCTGGGAGATCGCATGGCCTATTGTGATCTCCTTCGACTGTTCTATTTTCAAGCCCATGGATGACCCTGCATGGACTATCTTTGCGGATCTACTCGGTGCTAGTGTTCAAGTATTAGGTCATGTGGATTTTTCTGCGCTTCAGGCCTTTTGAAACTGTGTTTTTTCCTAGGCGAGAAAACATTTTTTTTAAAAAATATATTTTCTCAGGGAGGCTTTTGCGTATGGTCCTAATTCGTTTGTGGATGGTCCTATTTCATTTATGGATGGCCTTGCATTGTATTGCTTCATTATTTTTTCTTTGAGCCTTCTAAATCTGTGAGGTTTTCTCTTGTGCGAGAAAACCCTTCTCAAATTTATGTAACTATGAGGTTTTCTCCTATGTGAAAAATCCTTTTCAAATTTGGGTGTAACTATGAGGTTTTCTTTACTACCCCTACGAGGGCTTCTCATCTTTGTTCATGTGGTTTCCTCTCTTACTTGTGTGTGGGCTTATTTTTTTCTGTTTTAGCTATTTTTCTCCAATAGACCACTGAGGATCTATTTCTTCGGCTATTTTTTGGTTGGGAACTCTTCTCCCAACCTTCATATTTTTGTAAAAGGTTACGAGATCCTTTCAAAACCCCTCTTACCAATAAAAAAAAAACTTTAAAAAAGGTATTAAGAAATTATAAGGTTGTTATAGACCATCCGATATAAAAAGTGATTGTGGAAACTTGGTCATTTGAAGAAGATGAGAATATATTTGATAGAATAACAAATGAAGAATATATCTGATAGAAAAGCAAATGAAAAATATATTTGATAAAAGACAAAATTGGTTATGCTTTAATTAACTTGTTAGAAATGTAAGTAGATCAATGTAATATTTTTGTAATGGGAGTGGCCCCAATAGAAGCCACACATAGTTTATATATTAAAATTAAAATTAAAATTTTTAATTATTCTTATAATTAAAAAATGTTAAACTAAATAAATATTTTTAATGTAATTTTTTAAATTTAAACTTTATTAGGCTATATAATATGATTATAGTGTTTATTAATGTAAAACTCATATTCAAGTCATACTAGGTGATATAATCAATGCGTCTAAGTGAAATACTATTTCAGTAGATTTTTTTAATAGTTTAATAATATGAATTGGATCTTTTTAATTTCATAAAATTAATTAGAAAAATATAAAATATAAAATTATATAAAAAATGATAAAATCTGATATAATATCAATTAACAAGTAATTATAAATTGACTAAACAAAAATCTCTAAAGAATTGAAGTCTAAAAATAACATTATTCTATATGGATTTAAGCTAATATGTAACCACATGTATAAATAAGGATTATATAAATTTATAGTGTATAAATATAATAATGTTTTAAAGTGAAGCTTTTATATCTCATATTGAATTGATAAGATTATATTGATCTAATATATATTTGATATAATTATTCCAATTTATAGTATCTTTAATCTTTCTTCAAAAATGGTTGTTAGATATTAAACAAAATATTTTTCAAGGTCATAACTTAATTTGAATTATTGATTTTCAATTTGATAAAACTTATGTTATTGACAAAATACACTTAATATATCTCATTTCTTTTTTTTAAAAGATGAAGTTAAAACTTTAACATTTCTTTGGTTAAATCATACTATGATATAAATGTAAAAATATTAAATTAAAAAATATTTCTTAAACTTTATAAATATATTAATCTTGTCGTTGAAGATTTTACTATTTTTAATTTATGTGAAAAACTTCTAATTACATTCTATCAATAAAATTATTATCTAAAATTTCATTTCTTAACTTATTATCTTTATAATTTTCTCCCTTCTTATTTTCTTCTTTTCGTTATTTACTTTTTGTTTAGTATAATGCAAATTACAATTGGAAACACAAGAGGGACCACCTTCCTTGATGAGAGCCCTAAACATACCAACTTCTTGTCTTGAAAGGACATTTGCCATTTTTTGTTTTATTTTTTAATTAAATATATTAAGTTATCCCACTCATATAAATTATATACAATAATTAATTATTGTTAAAAAGGTGGCAAGTTGGGGTTTTATTGTTGCCCTACCTCAAGGGTTGCCCCCTAAGGGGCCTAAAAAATGGTTTGGTGTTTTAACGATCAACAAATTTAAAGGATGAAGAAGCGTGGAAGGCTGAATGATGAGTTGATCTTTGGAGTGTCAAGGTTAAAGGAACGTGGAAGGTTGGGTTGGTTGAAGAAGTGTAGAAGGCTGGGTTGGCTAAAGGAGCTACAACGAAAGGCTGAGATGTTAGATGGAAGGCTAAAGGAACGTGAAAGCCTGGGTTGGCTGAAGTAGCTACAACGAAAGGCTAAGATGTTGGGTGGAAGGCTGAAGGAACGTGGAAGGCCGATAACGCTGAAGAAGCGTGGAAGACTAAGTCGACTAAAGGAGCTACAACGGAAGGCTGGGAAGGCTATTTAGGTTGAAGAAGAGTGGAATTCTGAGAAGGTTGCTTAGGTGAAGGAGCGTGGAAGGCTGACCTTTGTTGGGTGGAAGGCTTGTTTGAGACCGGATCAATTGAGGGAACCACAACAACAAGTTGGGTTGTTGAGTGTAGTGCAACAATAGGTCAAGTTGTTGGGTGGAAGGTTGGGTCAACTAAAACCCCTTGTTTTTGTCTTTGGTGTGCCTATGGGTTTGGAACCTAGGTATTGGGATGATTTTTCCCCCTCTTTACAATAGAAAAATGTGTGAAGGATTAGTTTTTTTTGTAAAATTCTCATCCTTTAGGAGTCATATCTTCACAAAAAGTTATCTGATTCAACTAATTTTGGACCAATTTGTGCGAAATTTGAATAACTTTAAAATGGGTGGTCATATGCAAGAATTTGAGCAATATTGAGGGAGATTTGACCTTATAAAGTCAACCATTCAGAACAAGGGTAATGATAATTTTTCAAGTCACGAAAAACAAAATTGCAAATATTTATCAACTAGGGTTTGAATGATGGGAAGAGCAATGAAGGGCTAGGACTTCAATGAGGAAGGAAACTAGCAATCCAGATTTGGTAAAGCGGACTATGATAGTGCAATATTTTAGAAATATTACTCTACTAATAGATAGTAGAGGTGAAGTTTTGGCATTGTGAAGGTTGCTATAGGAAAATGTCAAGAAAGATGCTAAATTCTGGAATAATTGTATTCATACAAAAAATTGAAAAGATCTAGAAAATGAAAATCAAGAATACAATGATGTAGATTTCTAGCTATAACATCTCAATTGAAATGAGAAGTGTATTTATTTATAAAATCTCAAGCTTTAGAGAAGAGGGTTGTAATTTGTCAAGGGTGGTGGACCAAGTACAACCCCTTATTATCCAGAAAAAAATAATTAATTATTGTTAATTAAATTTAATTTTAAAATTAAATTAAAGTATACTAATAATATCATAATACACTATAAAATAGTTAAATAAATTGTGGATTAATAAGATAAATGTAAAATTCAAGAGAAATAAGATGTAACCTAAATTTAAATTCCTATGGGACACACTAGTGATTAGGCCTTTGGGTTCTCTTTCAAGTGACCTAGGTTCAAACCACTACAAGGTGTAGTGGTTAGGCCTTTGGGTTTTCTTTGAGAAGACCTAGGTTCAAACCATTGCAAGGTGTGGTGTGTGCATGTGAGTGAGCTTGTGTACACAAAAAAATAAATAAATTATTTATTTGATGTGATGTTATATAAGATATGATTAATGTCAACTTAATGAGATACATCATGATTTATTAGTGTCATTTATATACATCATGATCTATTAAAGGTGGGTTTATTTTTAATTGAGAAAAACCATTATTTTTAAAATTAGTTTAACTAGTGAATAATACTTTCTTTAGAACTAGAAATAAAATCACTTGAATTTTTAAAAATATATTTTCCATTAGAAAGTAGAAATTAGAAATAGAACATATATTAAACTCCATTTATAATTTTTAAATTATAATAAAATAAAGTAACGAGAGTAAAAAGTCAATTACATAATAAATGGTGAAAATATAAATAGTAAAATACACACACTTTCTATGTAGAAACTTAGATTCAATATTATGAGAATAAAATTATAAGATAATATGGGTAGTTTGTTTTTATATGCAATATTTTTTTTATAATTAAAAAAATTTATTTGTAATATCTTTAATTATTAATAAAAATAAATTAATTTGGTTGCATTTTATATGTTTGAAGTAGTCATGCATCACCATTAAATTATTGATTTAGATTAAAATGAAATGCCTTGCATAAAAGAGTGAAAATGCTTTTTTTTTCTAAAAAAATATTTAATTTTTATGTTTGAGAATGAAAAATTATAATAGTATGGATATAAAATATCCTCAAAAATTTCAGTTACATTTTATCTAGGAGTTGGTCTAAATTAAACTAAGAGGAGTATTTAACAATTCATTTATTAAGGAAAATATATATATATATTCATAAATAACATAGAAAATTTATATTTTAAAATAGACCAATTGCAAAATATTACATGGTGTACCATTGAAAAGATATTGTAGAGATAAAGAGAATATATTTATACTTAGGAGTTTAAGTTCTTGCATCACCATTAAATCGTTCATTTAGATTAAAATGAAATGGCTTGCATAAATGATTGAAAATGCTTTTTTTTTTTCTAAAAAAATATTTAATTTTTATTTTTGAGATTGAAAAAATTACAATGGTATGGATATGAAGTACGCTCAAAAATTTCAGTTACATCCTATATAGGAGTTGGTCTAAACTAAGAGGACTATTTAACAATTCATTTATTAAGGAAAACATATGTATTTATTCTTAAATAACATAGAAATTTTATACTTTAAAATAGAGCAATTGCAATAGATTACATTAAAGCAAGATTTAAGGAGACTATGGTGTACCATTGAAAAAATATTGTAGAGATAAAGAGAATATATTTCTACTTAAGAGTCTAAGTTCTTGCATCACTATTAAATAATTCATTTAGCTATGAAATGCCTTGCACAAATGATTGAAAAAGTTTCTATACTACTTGACAATTCATTTATTAAGGAAAACATATGTATTTATTCTTAAATAACATAGAAATTTTATATTTTAAAATAGACCAATTGCAAAAGATTACATGAAAGTAAAATTTAAGGAGACTATGGTGTATCATTGAAAATATATTGTAGAGATAAAGAGAATATATTTCTACTTAGGAATCCAAGTCTTTGATGTATATCTCAACCTGAAGTTTACATATTAGTCATGTTATTGCAAGGAGTAGGTCTCACTCTCTCTCTTGGATTATGAGATTTTAAAAATATATCTTCAAAGATACATTTTTTATACAACCATTAAACTTAAAATCTTCATAGATATGATATTTGAAGGAAAAATATGCTAATTGTTGGCATGTTTAGGGATTTCAAACTAGTATGTCAATTAGCCTTATGTATAGGGAGTTCATACTAATATACTTTAGCATATGACTTATTACAAACAAGTGGCACTACAATGCATTGTTTAGGCTAAGAATGTTGCACATACTTTTTCTTCAAAGCATATTCAAAATTATATTTCATCTTCATGAACATAGGTTTATGGATGACTCAACTTTTGGTTGAGTTAGATAATTATATTTAGGAATTTGCTTCTTCAACGACTTTGCCTGCTTAGATCCCATAGTGAGCATTTGTACCTTGATACTAATGTATTTCTTCAATTCAATGACACAAATCCTTCCTCTTAACATGTCTTCTTGCATTTGTCTTCCACAAAATGTTTTCAATATTTTTTTAGAAAGGATATTTATGGGTAATATATTCACATTATTGAGACTTGTGCATCATTTTTTGAGTTTCAAAATAAATTTCTATCTAAAAACTTCTTCATCCAGTCTCACTTCCTTTCTTTAGTATCATTGATGACATGCATATATTTTTTTCCCTAGGGATTAAAGGACTAGTTCTTACTAATTACATGTTGCATTTGACCAACATATTCTTTTTAAATATAGGATTTGTTGTTTTTGTTCCCTCCAAGAGATACAAATAAAAGAAATCTCATATTTGAATATCTTATTTATTATGAGTTCATTAATTTTATTGCTTTTATGAAAGTTTGGCTATTTATTTTTTATATTCTAATTAGTGACACTTGAACCTTTTTCTCTATGAATTTATGTGATCTTGACCTATTAGGCTTATAACATTCTCCACATATTGTGTTTTAAACTCAAAAGGTATAAATTAGCATCTTTGGACATAATCTTTTAACTTAGAAGAAGTTATGATGAAACGATCTTTGTCTGCCCTTAGACAATAAAGATTCTCACTTTGACTAAATTAAGATAGATATATTTATCAATGTGTTGGAGGGAGGGTCTCCTATGACTCATCCATAAACTAAACATAACAAAATTATATTATTTTTAAAATAAATATGAAGTTTGTATTATTTTTAATGCATTTTTTTCAAATTAGATAATACCATATAAGCAAAAATTATAACATGGTTCATAAAAGAAAATATAATGGAGAGTAAAATATTTTATAATATCATATAAATCTAATTTATTGACATATATCTTAATTGAATTTTGCACCATAATCATGTATTTGAAGGGGTACACATCTCTCTATGTCTAAGCACTAGTACTTTGAGATATCACTTCAAATATGTAATTCTTTGATATAATCATTAAATTCTAACATGGAACTTAGGCTTGAGGACCTGAATCAAAGATTATTAATTGAACATGCATTGAGAAAATTCATACCAACAATATTTAGCATATGAAGTTATAAATTAATATTTTAATACATTATTTAGGTTAAGTTTTTTTTTGTTTTTTGTCACTTTCCTTTAGCATACCAAGCTCATATTTTCTCTTCACAAAATAAAGTGTATAGGTGACTCAACATTTGATTGAGTGATACTTCACACTTTTTTCTTTTGATGTCCATTAGATCTTGTATTTACCCTTTGATACTATCAATATTGAGACCCTTCAACTAAAAAATCAATTGTAATAATGATGATATTCATGTTATGTGCTCATGACTAGGTCATATTTTTGTATAGTTTTTCTATTGATGGCTACTTACAATAATTAGTACTTGGATAGTGGTTGTTGGATAACCCATGTTAAAAAATTCCATTATATTTTTATTGATTTTTTTAGTTTTATATTGTGTTAAGATACTTTGGTCCCCTTCCCTCTACTCTTATCTCTCCTCCTTGGTTATTCTCTTGAGTTCTGGTGCCTTGTTTGGTCACTAGTTGGTGTTATGTCTCTAACAAATCCTATAGAGAACATATACCTACTTTTGCCCTAGTTTACTAACCTCCTACTACAACCTTTGCAATAATTGATTTCAATTGTAAAAAAATCTTTAAAGAGTATATATTTGCTTTAATGTAGTAAACTAACCTACTTCTCCAACCTTTGTAAAAAGAAGTACAATAGAAAACAAAACATAAAAATAACTAATAAAAAACAATAGCATATTAAAAAGTATTTATCATAAATACATCCAAGAAATTAAATTAGATCCTTAAGACAAACCAAATTTATTCAAATTGTATTGAAAAAATGAGCAACATCAGTGGAACTCTTTTCACGAGAAGAATGATTAAAAGCTTCATGTTTCCATATGAAGCTCTTGAGTAGGCCAATTAGATAGCTTCAATGATCATTTTATATTAATAATTAAATATCTTATTTATTGTAAATGTAATTTATGAAAGGATTGAACTTCTATATTGACATACATTTTTACTTTTAAATACATAAATGTTCTAAGTAGTGACATTCATAATATTCCTAGGGATGCTTAAGACTTGAAGTTGTCCCTCTCAAATGATTATTGAAATATACAAATGAATCATTGATTATTAAAATTGTGATCATTGAGAGTTTATTACCTTCAATCCTACTTACACATGACACTTATAAGCATTTAGATTTGTGATATGAATGGAAAATTATTTCTAAATCCATAATTGTTTTTAGTTGCTTCTATAATTTTAGTAAAACCAAAACACAAAGCAATATTCCATCGAATGTTCTTATAAGAATCTTAATCTTCAGTTAATACAAATTCAAGATATCCTTATGTTGCTTGTAGGAGACCCAATGAGAGAGAAGTGGCATCTTGGTTTTTTTGGATGGCATCCTTATTGGGAAGATAATATATACCTAGCACTTTGAATAAAAATATGAAAATAAGTTGTGAAGGAAATCAAATAGAAATTTTAAGATCCCTTTTTTTAAGATTGATTTGAAATTTATATTTTGACACAATCTCTAACAAGGTGGTCAGGGAGGTGTTCTTTGAAACTGGAAGAGAAATTAAAAAATTGCTTGCTCAAATTCATAAGCTAAAAAAAATAAAACAAGTCTATTTCTGTTAAAGTTGATATATAAAATGATATATTTCTTTTTATTAACTAGCTCATATTTTAAGTACACTTGTTAAATACAACACACACAACACTTTCCCAATATCTCCTCTTACTATGGTCGTTGCATTTGACGCACAATATTTTCTTGGTAGTGGTATGCTAGGATAGAACTCTTATGCACAATAAGAAATTAGAACCATATAGAAACTTGTAATTAATGGAAACATAATATATGGCATACTTAACATAAAAATAACTTTATTTGGAATACAAAATAAAAAATTACATGAACCTCCCATTTTTAGAAGGCACAAGATCATGGATCTCCCAATCAATAACTACAATTGGAGTCAAATTCCAACAAAACATGGATCTAGCCATAATAATGTGCAGACCCCCCATAGAAAAAGACTCACATTATCAATAAAACTCATCAAATAAACTGTTCAACTTCTATGGGAAAATTCTCCCTCCAAATAGAGAGATTATCCTAGCTTAACCCTAGATTAGCTAATAAGTCTACACTCTTGTTACCTTCTCTAAAGGTGTGCCTAACTTGAATTCCCTCCAAATTCTAAAATAATATTTAGGTTTCCTTAATTAGATTGAAGATGTTCCAACTAGGATTTTGATCACTAGAAAAGGCCTTAACCACATTTAAGGAGTCCCCTTCAATAATAAATTTTTTATAATTCAAAGATTCCATTAATGTAGTGCCTTGATACAGTGCCCTAGCTTCAACAAAATGACAAGTTTGTGGACCTAGGTTTTCTACAAAGGTAATAAGAATCTCCCCAAGAGGCCACCTACCCCTATATGCCCCGGATTCCCTTTTGACGCTCCATCAAAATTAAATTTAATCCAATCCTGAGGTAGAGGTTGTCATTTAATAGAGGTTTTGATATCTGGAATATCTATCATTTTGGCACTGATTGAAAAACTATTTTTTTAAAAGAGCAATCTCTGCTACCCCTCCACGATTGAGAACTGAAGCTAGATTTCCCATATTTTTAACAATTGTCATTAACACTCTAAGCCATACTAATTCAACATTTCTCTCCATGCTTTTGAAAACTCTTCTATTTATTTCCTTCCAAACACCCCAAAGGAGATGTGGGAGGCTAATGGGCCAAAAGGAGCATAATATAGGGTTTAAAAATGGAGAGATCCACTGCTCAATAAAATCTTATAAAGAGCTAGGAAACACCCACGAAACTCCCAAAAAATCCATCAGGAGAGAAAACACTTTCCTCAAAAAAGGGCATTGAAAAACAAGTGATTGGTGGATTCATCAAAAGTTTTATAGAGGGAACACCAATTTGTATTTATCATACCTCTTCTTTGTAAATTGTCCACCGTAATATGCCAACCAAAGGTAAAAATTCACTTTTAGCATAAGATTTTTAACCTAGATTTTCTTGAAAATATGACTTCCTTTGCGGCATCAAAAGCAATCTTATAGGCTGACTTAAAAGAAAATAACCCATCATTTTCATTCTTCCAAATTAAGTTATCTTCCTCTTTTGTGTTCTTTATAACTTGTAACCTTAATAAGTCTTCAATGAGTTTAAAACTTCTCTATTCCAGCATATTCATATTTTGCATTATTAGCGATTTCCAACTTTTAACCCCCTATTGAATCTGCATATAATCAACCACCTTAGTACCAAACACAGCAGTGGCTATAGGTTCAGCTTCAACCATTTCTTGGGAGGATATTAGAGGTGGATTTTGGATTCAAGGATCCTTCCAAAAATCAATAGCATTTCCATTACCCAAAATCCATCTATGCCCTCTACGGATGTTGCTTTTCATTTCCAAAATAATGAGCCAAAATGTCGATCCTGAGGCCGGTGAAGGATCATTCAAGAGGAACATATCATCACAAAGCACACTATGAAAGGATCCAAGATCAAATTTCATACAATATTTCATATCAAAAATGCAAAATTACTTCAAGCACAAATAATTCTACAAGTCAAAATAGTAAATATCTTTGGTTTATTGATTCTGGTGCAAGTCATCATATGACAAGAAATTTACAATGGTTTGATTACCTTGAAGTCACAAACAGTTTAGGGTTGAAAATTGCAGATGACAAAACCTATCTTGTGCATGGATATGGGTGTGTAACACCTAGTACATCTTTTCCAAATCTTTCATTACATAATGTAATGTATATTCCTGGATTAACATCAAATCTTATTTTAGTAGCCAAATTGGTTGAGAGCAAAGGATGATTGAGTTTAGATATATAAATGGAGTTAATAAGTGTCTCATTATAAATCAAAATGAGATAGAAGTTATAGGATCAATTTACAATGATATATATGCTCTAGACTCAATTGGGATTTCACAAGATATTGTTGTAGTTCAAAACAACACTAATGGATTTTCTGAGGAATAGATTGCAGGAATTGAAAAACCTATTTATCATAAAAGTTGACGGGCAAATCGAAGATTTAGAATGAGAAATATGAGAGGACAACAATACTTTGGACTACTTGGTCATCTACAGATTAAAGAAGAAGAACAAGAACTTGATCAAGTTGAAGGACTTATGAAACATGAAGATCCATATTGAAGACTAAAGTCTTCAATAACCAAATAATGTAATACAGGGGGGTGTTAGAGTATATTACATTATTTGGTACATGTTAATGTACCACCTTGGGTATATTTCTAGATTATGAGTGTGTATTATATTAGAGTGTGAATATTTACTTTATGCAATGTAATAAATGCACAAGGATTATTAGAATGTGCAAAGTATTTAATAATGTAAAGTTGCATAATAGTCCATGTGCATATGAGTCCATAGAGTAGGAAAGTGAAGAGTCTCAAGAAGAGTGAAATCCAAGAGTACTCCATATGAAGAGTCACATTCCATTATATATGTGTCTCTTGTGTGTGTGTGAAGAGAGAATGTGTAGTGAGAGTGTGTGGAAGTATGGTGTATTTGAGATCTTTATTCTGTATCAAATACAATTTTCGTGAGCATTTTTTAATGGCATTTTATGAGTTTCTGGAGAAGTTATTTATGAGTTTTATATATTTAGAATATTTTCATTATCTTATATTTCATATTGCAACTTTATTTTAGATCTTGTGGTTATTTTACCTTAAGTATTTAGCTTCAAAAGCTAACATCTTCCACCTTGGTTTCTTGTAAAAGAATAATATCTGACTTATAGTTAAATTTAAGAGAAGACACTAATATCTATTTCGAGTGATCATTAAGTCCCCTCACATTCCAAGAAAATAACTTCATTTACCATGATTAAAATAGAATTTCTTCCCACCCCACAACTTGTGAGGATGTTATCATCAGTTATTTTTTTCTTGGAACCAATCCTTCATCTCCTCCTAACACCAACTGAGTCATGTTGGCTATATCTGAGTTTGTCTCCTTTTTTCAAGATTATTTATTCAGGGGCTTCCCCCCTTTTCTCTCAATCCCCACATCCATAATCCATTTTTTGTGGATTCTAGTTTTTGGGCCTAAAGACCCTTTCTCCAAATTAATGGGAGCTAGAAACTAAGGAGGAGAAGGCATATATGGTGATATAGAATCTAACAATTCCTCCACTCCATGGGTTTTGAGACAATCAAAAGAATTTTGAATAATAAGGGGGGATGAAGAAGGTAGAGCACTTACCTGTTCAACATGCTTTTGAATCCCACATTCAAGGATTGGCTCGGGCTCCTCCCAACTTACACCCGAGGGTTTCGATGGGGTTTTCAAAATTTTCTCTACAGTTGGTCCCATGTGCTAAATGGAGGGTTTCGATGGGGTTTTCAAAATTTTCTCTACAGTTGGTCCCATGTGCTAAATATATCCATTTAGGGGTCGAGGCATTTCCAAATCTTGTTCAAAAAGCTACATTTTTTATTTTGGGGCTTAATCTGGGTCAATTTGTTCTTCATATCTACCTTAGTTTAAAATTTCCTTGTTGATTTCTTTGTCAAAAATTGACCTCAGAGATGTCCCAAAGCTTTACACTTAGTACAAAACCCCGAACGATTTTCATAGCTTATTTATGCTCCATAGGTGAATAGTATAAACATGAACGCCTCCTCCCACACATAGTGGGCCCAACCTAAAGAAACATGAAGCTTCAAATTTAACATTAACAAAAATTATTAAACAAAATTATTAGACCTTGAATATTAATAAATATAAACAAGCTGAAAAACAATTAAAAATATATAATTATAATAAAGCAATATTATAACAAAATTAATTATGATAATAATTTATCAATCTACTTTAATTATGAACATAAATATATTCAAAGTGCAATTACTTGTTTTATTTGTTTTATATATATAACTTGAAGAGATATAAACTGAAGGTATATTTTTTCAAGGTTTTTTCAAGATTAACATATAAGATATGTGTCTCTAATTTGATATTTATCAATTGAATAGATGTATACTATAGATATATAAGATATCTTATTTTTTAATATTTAATATCAAACTATTATTATATGTTTTAAAAAAATTATTATAAGAATTTAATTATAAAAGCCTAGGGACCAGGTTTTGAAATCAATATTAATGCAAATAGTGTTCAATTATACTTTTTTAAATTGAGGTTAATGTGAGAAACCCCTACAACCAACAATCTACTTTAATTATGAACATAAATATCTTAAAAGTGTAATTACTTGTTATATATATATATATATATATAATATCATGAAGAGATATGAAACCCAAGGTGCATTTTTTCAAGGTTTTTTTCAAGATTAACATATAAGATAGGTGTCTCTAGTTTGATATTTATCAATTGAATAGATATATACTATATATATAAGATATCTTATTTTTTTAATATTTAATTTTAAACTATTATTATATGTTTTAAAAATTTTAATTATGAAAAGCCTAATTTATATGGATCAGGTTTGAAATCAATATAAATGCAAATAGTGTTCAAAGATACTTTTTTTTTAATTGAGATTAGTGTGAGAAACTCATACGACCGACGCTTAGGTTGAACATTCTTATCCCAACCATGACCTCTGATAAGGGTGAGAGCTGAGCTTATCAATAAGGTCCAAATACATAACCATACACACCCACCCCCTCACACACTTTTTTATGCTGTGGTTTGAACCTTGAACCTTTCGAAGAAGAGCCAAAGCAACATCCCTATCCCAACCATGACCTTTGATAAGGATGAGAGCTGAGCTTATCAATAGTGACAAACATATAACCATATACATCCACCCCCCACACACTTTTCTATGTCATGGTTTGTACCTTGAACCTTTCGAAGAAGATCCAAAGCCCAAACCGTTGTGTTGACCCCCAAGACAAAATTTATTTAGGTAGTGTGATAAACCCCTACGATCAACGCATAGGGTTGAGCAGTATCCTTCCAACCATGATCCCTCATAAAACCGAAAACTACGCTTATCAATAGGGGAATAACACAACCAAACGCCACGGTTTGAACCTTGGACCTCTTGGAAAAGAGCCAAATCCCCACTGAAACATGTTCAAATATACTTTTTAATTCCAAGAAGAGTATCTCTTTATTTCAAAAAAAAAAAAACTTTATTACATGTAATACCTTGCAATCTTGTATATCTTACAATTATTCTCTTATCCAAATTTCTAAATGAATAATACATGGGCGAATATTTTATAAAAATACTATCAAACGTTTTTTTCCACACCACCTACAACATTAGAGATTATTACATTACTATTGAGATGTTTTAGACTATTGAATGGTAAATTACAAAGAATCTAAAAGAAAACATGAAGTTATTTTCATTCATCAAATGTAGTACTTAAAGTTTTCTATAATCATGTTTATCTTGTCTACAATAAAAAGATAAATAAAAATTTATTATTTTAAATAAATGTTAAGCGTTGACATTTTAATTACTTGGAAATATTATTTAATTTTTTAAATTTATGCATATATGTAGGACCGACTACGAGGGGTGCTCTCAAGTGCTTATGGAACTTCCATCCTTAAACTCTTAATTTGAAAACTACAACATAAAACTTTTACTGCTCAATTTAACATAAGATATATCTAAGAAAATTTCTATTGCTAAATATTATTGCAAATAACTTCCAGATGGCTAAATAAGAAGCCCAATATTCTAAAATATTATTGGAACCACATTGTCATGCACCTTAAAATCTTAAGATTGCCCTAATTTTGAAAGATTGATTCCCCATACATTCAAATCTCTTCAACTATTCTTGTATTTGTATGAAAATTGCTACTATGCCCTTTTAATACTTTGGAACGAAGCTTTCAATTCTTTAGTGTTGTCTTCTTTACAATAAATCAATAATTATTGAGAAGCATGTGCCTTCTCTTATAAAACCTCTTTTCTTAAACCATGTTTTTCTTCATCGTTGCATTTATTTACTTTGTCCATCATTGAGACAAGAACATTTCTTTGTCACTAGATTTATTCACTTCACCTATAAAGTTGTAGTAATCCAAAAGAAGCTAAGGGAAAATTAGTGAAAGATAGGAAAGTGTTCATTGATAGAGTATTTTTAGTTGAATTAAAACTAAAGACTTACTTGCACAATGTTCTTAGTTATGTTTTTCTCCTTTTTGTTTTAAGTTATAATAATCATACGAAGGTTGAATTAGAAAATTTGTTGTCTTCTTCACTCTAGGCTTTGACAATTCTACAAATATTAAATTATAAAATAAGTAGGTGTGGTTTCTTTTATAAATATATTTTTATTTAATAATAATATTAGTGCTAGAGATTAAGCTAGGAGTGAGTTTAAGCTAATAGGAAGGCTCACCTTTTCCTGATTTAGATATTTTAGGAAGAGTATGGAATGTGTGCTTCAAGTGTGAGTAGGTAGTGAGTGTGAACAAGGAGCAAGTTTCACCTTTTCTTATTCAAGATATTTAGAAAAATTTTTAAAATAAAGGATTATTTTGAGAAAAATCTAGGTAGCATGCAAGGAAAATTATTTTTTATATCCTAACTTGAGGTATGGATGCTCTAGTTAGAAGTATAGATGATCTAATTGGATAGAAGAGAAAGAGTGAATCTATAGAAAACCCTATTTAGGTAGCACATAGTACACCAAAAGTTATTATCAAGGATTAGAGTGATTGAGCATAACATAATGGTCCTTAAAAGCAAGGGGTTAATATGTAAGTTCTATTGATACTAGCCAAGTTTTTCAAAGATTCAAAATTGGATCAACTAAAAGTGGGGGTTGAAAATGAATTGATCCATGGATTTTCTTTCTAAAGAATTTTTCCTCATCATCTTTTCTAGTTTGGAAACTAGGGAGAAATTGATGAGTGGTGGCCCATGGTTTAGGGGGAAAGATGATTTATATCTAAAATTATAAAGTGAGAATTTTCTATCAAGATAGAAACTTTTAAAAAACTTTTGGTGTTGGTTAGGATTTTTTAGACTTCCATATCATCATAAGCACATTTTGAAGAACATTAAAAATACCCTAGGGGATTGCGTCTAGGAGGGGCCAAGTACCAAGGAGCAAAAGCATATTGTATATACCTGAATATGTGTTGTTATGGATATTTTAAAACCTTTGTCATAATCCATTAATATTAAATATGAATCAAGATAATGGGATCAACAAGTGGATTATGAAAATATTGCATTCGGGATACCCCTGCCTCCTTGGGTCTTACCCGAAAGTGGCATCCCTTTTGGGATGTTTTCCACAAATAAAATATATATATATATATATATATATATATATATATATTGCATTCTGATGTCACAATTATTATGAGGCTAGACACATGGAAAGATATTGCAAAGTAAAAACAATAGAGATAGAAAGAAAATTACGGTCATGAGACAAACTTCCAAATGAAGTAATGAAATCACATTGTAGTAGAATATGGATTATCAAGGATATTGTACTCTAAAAAAGAGGTAAAGAAAGCCTATCTACAATGTCAAATGGCATAGTCCATCGTAGTCCACTCAAATCAATTGTTAGAAGAAATAAATAAGGATACAAGGGATGAGGAAGTACAATGTACAAGTTAAATTTGGAAGGAATTAAAGGTGAAAATAAAGATGTGGAAGATATTTTTAAATCAAATATGGAAGAGGTCAAATTTATTGCAAGTAAATTGTCTTCATTTTCCTTAAGTAGTATAAAATCTTCTTCCATGCAATAGTAATGAAAATGGATAGAGGGTATCCCTTGCACTTTAGGGTTTCAAGATCAACATAATAAAGAAATAAGGACAAATGATATTAATAGCAATTTAGGATTTTTAGGGCAACATAAGAAGGTGATTGTTATGGTGAAACATCCTTGCACTTTAGGGTTTCTAAGGAAACATAAATAATAAACTAGTTATGAGGTTACTCGCATTTCAAAACCTTCATAGCAAGACAAACCTATAGATGATAAGTCTCACTATGTATAGTATGAAAAATAGAAATGATCTATGAAGATGGAAGTATTGGTGGCAATGATAAAGGAGAGGAAGACCTAAGAAGCAAAAACAAAGAAAAAAAATCATAGGGATATTGAAATGGAAAAACAAAAGCAAATACCACAAATGTCAACAAAAAGTGGGACTAAGCACACAAATTAAAATAAAAAATGATGATGAAAATGATAGCTTGGAATATTAGGGGCATAAATAAGACCCCTACAAATATTTATTAGGAAATTTATAACATATTATAGCCAACATATTTATATAAATAAAAATGGGGTATTAAATATTTTAGTCATTCATAGTTTTGATCTTCATGTTGAAATTTTTTCAATTTTAGAAGGAAACTGAACGACTATAATTTTATCTTGTAATAAAAACGATCTCAAGTAATTGATTGCAACAATATAGAAATTTGAGGAAGATGAGTAATATATTTGATAAAAATACAAGGTGGATATGGTTTAATTAACTTGATAATAATGTAATGTGTTGTTATTTTAATAGGAATTGCCCCTAATAGAAGCCACACAGTCCATGGATTGTAAAGAAATTGTTGGAGACTTAAGAGTTCTGAAATATAAACAAATTCTCATGGTTGAACCTTAACATTTAATCAAATGGTATAAAATAAACTATTAAATGCGGTAATTTTCAAGGTGGAAACCAAATCTTGCCAAGTGATATATTCACACTTACAAAGATGTTGTGATACCATTATGTGATCAAGATGTAATATAAATGGGACTCATTTCACTCACATATAACTAATTAAAATAATATTTATCAACGTCATATCCATTAAATATGATAAAAATGATGACTTTTTAATCCTTATGCTACCACAAAATATCATAGGTTATATCACACAGGTCCCAAATATGAAATAGCCACAATATAATAATGATAAGGTCAAGATGATAATAAATGAGTAGAATAATATGAGCAAATTAATATGTATATCAAGGCTTATAATAAATCAAATAACATTCAATAATATGTTAAAATATGAATGTAAATAGCCTGAATCATGCATGTAAATGTATACAAGCTTTATTACTCCTCTTTATCTTACAATTGTATATGATAATAATGATATGGATGCTTGTGATACTTTTTTATGGAGCATTGTCTCCATAATATAGCCATAGTGATATGACTCTTTGGATACTTGACTATTGATCTCCATATGCCAAGTCTCATGACTCTTGGCTTATCTACTTGCCACTTGCATACTTGATGAACACTTGACTCTATAACATATGCACACTTATACATAACTCTTACACTTCTATTTGCACTCTCTAATCTAGGACAAATGTGCACATATTTATATTACATATTTGCACTCTTACATATAAGAAACTTATGCACATAGACTCAACTTAAACTTGCACTCTAACTCACATGACACTCTTGCATTTCCTACACATTCACACTTATATAAAAGGGGAAATATAAATCACACTCTAAACTATGACTCAACCCTAATCTATTATTTACAAATGTACCATGGGGGTACATTAGCATGTACCAAATAATGTAATATACTCCAACATATTTTGTATTATATTATTTGGTTATTGAAGACTTTAGTCTTCAATCATAGTCTTTGTCTTTGTCTTCAATATTCAAGTGACCTTGTGTATGATCTCCTGCTTGAGATCCATCAGGTTCATCTTCAATTTCTTTGAATTCTACTTTGTCTTCAGACTTTGATCCTTTTGTATCTTAAACTATTTGAACTCTGTTGTTGTCATCAAGTTCATGTATGAGAATCTTTCCTTTGTTTTTGACCTTAGAATCATTTGAATCCTTCTTTTCCTATGTAGTAACTTCTAAACATTCACTTAAAGCATCATAATAATTTCTTGAATTAGATGAACTTGGAATGTCAATACTACATGAAGAATGAAATATTTTTTCTAGAAATGATTCATCAATTTCCACTTTCTTCTTAAGAAATTCAATCAACTCTTTTTGTTTCAAATTTTTATCTTTATAAAGCTTAAGTGAAAGCAATGCCATATACAGTATGTGACCAATATCTAGAGGTATCATAATATTATTGTTTCTATTATCAATTGCTTCAACAAGTCTTGCATGCAAATAATATTCAAATGTCTCAAAATTTTCATCTATGGCTTCTCTATAGACGAATTGTAATACCATATCTAACTTTCCTTCAGGTTTTCAATCAAAATCTTAATTCCAAATTTTATGACATTCACTTTTTATTTTTAAATTATGGACTCCATATTGTTATCCATATTAATGAAAGTTTTCAACTTAATTCCTTTGAAGTTGACAACCTTATAACTCCTAGGTTTAAATAATTCAAATTCACTAATTTAATTCCTATGGAGTAGTAAACCTTATGACTCCCTAGTTTAGAAAAATAATATGAAATTTGTAAATTTTTTTTTTCCTAATCCTTTGATGTTGAAAACCTTTTACCTCCCAAATATTTAAATTTGCAAAAATATAAAAATTTTCTATTTTTTTTTTGTTTTTTCAAAAAAAAAACTTCAAATTTAAAAATTCTTCAAATTCAAAAAAACATTAAAAAAATTCAATCAAATAAACTAGTTGAATTCCTTATCACTCCAAACTTACAAAATTTTAAAAACTTTAAATAACTTATCACTCCAAACTTATAAAATTCAAAAAACTCAAATACTTTAAAAATAACTTTATCTAACCCTTATAACTCCTAAGTCAAACTTAATTAAATTTCAAACCTTAGCTAAATCTTATAACTCCAAAAATCCTAAATATTAAATTGACCTTATAAATTCTCCGTTTGCATTTTTTTTAAATCCTCTGCTTCATTGCTCATGTGAATCCTATTCATAAATGCCAACCGCTTACAACGTGGACGTTTGCATGTAGTAACGTTCAAAGAACATTTCACTTCATTCTAAAATGTAATACTCGAGGTGTTACGTCTAGTGAATCGCCTTTTCTTTGAAATATAACACTCAAAAGTGTTACGTCTAGTGAATCGTTTTTCTTTGAAATGTAACACTCGAGTTGTTACATCTGATGAATCGCCTTTTCTCTAAAATGTAACACTCAGAGCATTATGTTTGATGAATCACCTTTCCAATATTCTTTGACGCTAATCACCTCCTTGTTGTTGTTAACTGTTACAATGAGCAAATGCTTCTCCTTTCTTACTCATTTATTGGCTTTGTCTTCCTTGATAACTCATTGTTTTGACTTCCAGACTCTTCAACTTCTGTGTTGTAGGCTTGCTCCAGATTTTGTTCTTTGTTAGTACATTGTAATGGCTTCCACTATGCTTATTATATGTGTTAGCTTATTGTTGTGGCTTCTAAACTTCTTCGAATTATGCTTTATCATTCTAATGCTAGCTTATATTAACTTTGATCTTATGCTTGCAGGCTCATCCTTTCAAGACTATGACTGCACTCTTGAAGCTAACATTTGTTGTAAAACTTAATGTTATTCTTCCTTTTCATTGTTATAGTAGAATACTTCACTAAATGCTATGCTAATCTTTGTGACACATTTGTTATTCTTTTGTGGTGCCTTTACCTTTGCTATTCTTCTATGGTACCTTTATCTTTGCTATTCTATAACATCGTTGAATTGTGAGCTTGTTTGGTCCACTTCTTTCTACTTTTTATAAATGCTTCAATATTCTACGTTGCTCTTCTTTTGTATATCGGAATTGCACTTTCCCATTATTTTTCCAAATTGCACTTTCACTTTCTTTTCTAAATATATCCAATTTGCTCTTTCCTTTGTATGATTTGTGCAATATAAAACTTTCCTTCTTCCTAGACTCTAGATCCGAAATAACTTTATGACTCTTCTCTTTTAAATCTTATATCAAATATTTATTTTTGTAAATAATCTCTTTTTTATAGTATTGGCTTCTTGGGCCAATGTCAAGGTCAATATGACCTAAAATTGCTTCTATTATTAAGGTCAATACTTATTGTGACCTGATTATCATTCTGGTGTCAAGGTTAATATCTATGTGACTTGAATCTTTTTAATATATTGCAACTCTTCAATCAATGTAAATTCTAAAAAAATTCTTGAAGCTATATAAAGTAAGCTATGTGCTTCTTTATCTTTCTTCAAGACTGATATATCAAAGATTGATATATCTATCTTCTTTATTTCTACTACTATATTCTATCTATATTAGGAAGCTTTGAATGCTTCTCAATTTGCTACAACTTTTAAGGTTGATGCTCTTTATTTCTTCTATCTACTTCTATCTTCTTTCTCTACTTTCTTATCTTTGCACTTAGAAGCTAAAACTTTTCTCTATCTTTTGTAGGAATATTTCAAACTTTTGTTGCTTTCTCTGATATCCTTGAAATCTAAAAACTTAAATCTTGAAACTTTAATATACTTTTCTTCCAATATATTATCAAGGTGACTTTGAATGTCCTTGAATCTTCAACTTTCTTCTAAGTTGGCTATAATCTATGTCAAGGAATATCTATGTCCTTGAATCTTCAACTTTCTATAATATAGTTGAGCCCTAATATTCATTGGTTATTCTTCAACCATGGAAATACTAGCTTTTCTACTCAATATGACCTTAAAAATAGAGTCCGAGTCTCACTGCCTTCAAAGTGGATAGATTTTAATCAACTTTATCATAAATAAAATCAATTAATAATGGTGGTTAAAATGAACTCTATCAATTTAGACAGATTCTGGTGGTATCTCTAAGATCACTAATGGCTTTTTAAGCCTTATACTACCACAAAATATCACAAGTTATATCACACAGGTCCCAAATATAAAATAACCACAATATAATAATGACAAGGTCAAGATGATAATAAAATGAGTAGAATAATATGAGAAAATTAATATGTATATCAAGGCTTATAATAAATCAAATAACATTCAATAATATATTGAAATATGAATGTAAATAGCCTAAATCATACATGTACTATGCATGTAGAACAACTTACAATATTAATTGCTCAAAATGTATACAAGCTTTATTACTCCTCTTTCTCTTACAATTGTATATGATAATAATGATCTTGATGCTTGTGATACTTGTTTATGGAGCATTGTCTCCATAATATAGCCATAGTGATATGACTCTTTGGATACTTGACTATTCCTCTCCATATGCCAAGTCTCATGACTCTTGGCTTATCTACTTGTCATTTGCATACTTGATGAACACTTGACACTATAGCATATGCACACCTATACATGACTCTTACACTTATATTTGCACTCTCTAATCTAGGACACTTGTGCATATGTTTATATTACATATTTGCACTCTTACATATAATACACTTATGCACATAGACTCAACTTACACGTGCACTCTAACTCACATAACACTTGTACATTTCCTACACATTACAACTTTACATAACACTTGTACATTTCCTACACATTCACACTTATATAAAAAGAGAAATATAAATCACACTCTAACTATGACTCAACCCTAATCTATTATTTACAAATGTACCATGAAGGTACCATGGGGGTACATTAGCATGTACCAAATAATGTAATATACTCCAATAAAAAATAAGGTAAATACAAACTTTCATGCTTGTAAGTGAGTGTCAGCTAGGAGCAAGCCTCACCTTTTCTTGTTTTAGATAGTTAGAGAAGAGTAGGAAATGGATGCAACACGTGTAAGCAGGTAGAAAGTATGAGCAAGAAGTAAGCCTCACATTTTCTTGTTCTACTTATTTGGGGTAAATTCAAGAAATAAAGGATTCTTATGAGAAAAATCTAAATAGCATGGGAAAAATCACTTTTGAAGTCTTAATTGAAAGTAAGGATGCCCTATCTAAAAGTATAGATGTCTTAGTGATGAATAAGAGGAAGAGAAAATTTACCCCAAAATCTATCTAGGTAGTAGATGTTTTTGCCATAAGTGATTATCAAGGATGTGATGATTAAACATTACATAACAATTCTCAAAAGCAAAAAATTAATATGTAAGTTCCATAAATATTGGTTAGGTTTTTCGAAGATTCAAAATTGGATCAAGTAGAAGTGAAAATTGAATTAAAATTACAAAATGACTTTTCTTCCAAAAGGATTTTCCCTCATTATCTTTTCTATTTTGAAAATTATGGATAAAATAGTGGGTGATGACCCTTGGTTTGGGAAGAAATATGTATACATTTATGACCATTGAGTGAGAAATTTTCTATGGAGACAAAAAATATTAAAAGGATTCTAGTGTTAGAATATATTTCAATATTTCTTTCATTAGTTAATTCAATCCTAACGATATTATATTGTTAGAATTGATTAATTTAGGCTAGTTGTTATTTTGTTACAACTGCGCCTATATTGTTCTCGGGTGGTTCCACAACCTCCGGACTAATCCTGGCCCTAATGTATTATTTATACTTCATCAAATAATTGAATTTTTGTTCCGCTTCTCACATGGTATTAGAGCTTACCACCACTCTCTCTCCGCCACTCTCATTTTTTAAATTATCTTGTAATAGCGTGAGAAAGAAGCAGTTGAGGAAGAGTTTTTTTTTTTTGGAGGCAATTTTTCGAGGCTGAGCTTTTTAGTAGCGAAGCTGAGAAAACTTGGTTTTATTTTTCGAGGCAATTATTTCAATTTTTGGAATTCAAAAAAGCATGGTCGACGGATCAAAGAAGCACAATCGAAGGTCAAATGAGGCAAATAAGGGTCAAAGATCGAAATGGAGTTCGAAGGCTCACGATGAAGCTCGGCAGCAAACACCAAGGTCGCTTAGCCAAGTGCGAGAGGAGAGCTCGCGACCTCTCGTGTGGGAATCCCCAAGAGGAGATACTCCTCTACAGAGGAGAAACCCTCTTAAACTCCTAACGGAGTCACTACGCCCTCGATGTGGGACATTGAGTCCTAAAATACAAATGCTCGGATCTATGAATATGTCGTCACCTACATCACCTACGTCAACTACATAAACCAAGACGTATTTTTCCTTACTTTTGAGGCTGGTAGATCAAACATCTGCAAATTTTCTTGGAGAATGAGGTAAAATCCAAGTCATTTCGCTAGATTGAAATTTCATTTTAGCTCTCGGATCTTTCCTCAAAGCATTTTTTCCCTCCCGAATGGCATCAATGGAAAAATTAGACAGACATTTTTGAGCAGTTTTCTCCACTTGGTTTGGTTGCAAACTGTTCGATTCTTCCTCTATGATCTCTGTGCATCATTTTGATACATCTGTGGCAAGTTTTTGGTTGAAAAAAATGTTTTTTTTCACTCACCACCCGAGCGCCACCCTGCTGCCACCGGTGCTCCGCTCCCAAGCTACACCGGTTGTCGCTCCTCTTCACCAATCGAGCTCTGCCCGAGCTACATCGGTTGCCGCTCCTCTTCACCTCCCGAGCTCCGCTCGAGCTCTGCTCGAGGTGGCAGAGTAGTCGCGCATTCTTTAAAAGGCGCGTCAAAGCTGTTTAAGGAGGATGGTGTCGAGAATAGTTATCGGATCAGCCCACTGGCTCACCGGTTGTGAGCCGAGTGGTAAGGGCTTTGGGAGCCCTCAGGTCCCGGGTTCGAGTCCCGTCGACCACCCCCGCTCAAAGGTATACAACTTTTTTTTTGTTTATTAAAGTTTTTTAATATTCTCTAATCAAAGTTAAATTAAATATGTTTTATAAAGGAAAATTTTAAAGGGGGGAGTGATTTTTTTCGAAAAATCAAGGGGGGATTGAGAGTAATTTTTTGAAAAAACAAAGTTTGGCATTATTGTAAAGGTGCATTTTCGGCTATGCTCGACACCTAGTGGGTTATTTCTGTGGGCACTTTTATGTTGTATGTTGCATTTTTTCCTTCTTTTGCACTACATCATTTAAGTTAAAATCAAACACTCCCTAAGTCCTCGGAATAATTAAAACCCATCCGTGCAATTTATTGCACTATAGCGTTCGATATTTGTGATACCTCTCGCCAGCACTTACAGGTAAAGCTGTCGTGATTGCGCTACTGTATTCGTCGCCTAATACAGCTGCCACAACGACGTCTGAGCTTGTTCTCTATTAATCGTCGAGGAGAGATAAGTTTGCTATTTTTCTATTTTTTACTCCATCCACTACCCCAATCATTCTCGTGTTTAGGCTTAAATCCAAACGAGAGTTCGGATATCCAAAGTATTTAGGGGAAGTTACGCCCCACGCATGAGGATTGAAGGCTTTCTAAGGTTGGTGCCATCAACGAGGTGATTCCCTTTCAATACCGCCTAAGTACCACGTATCGTATAATCATTAAAATTACCTATAGTCTCCCTCACGTAAGGGCGGGTAATTTTTTTGGTTTTTCAAAATACCTATAGTCTCCCTCACGTAATGGCAGGTATTTTGTATGTTATAACGGCCTGGAGTTAAGGTATATCGAAGGGGCGACCATTTGCTGTTATAAGGAACCATCACAATGTCTACAAAACTAATGACTGATGCTCATCAGTTATTGAAAGGTCTAAATTATACACCATGGAAAAACAAAATGAAGGCAATCCTAGAGATGGATGATCTTTGGGAAATTGTGTCTGGAACAACAGTAAGACCTTCATCTTTAGCTAGAGCCACAACTCCATCTGCTGATCAGAAAGACTTTGACAAGAAAGATAGCAAAGCAAAGGTGCTCATTTTGCTTGCTATTTCTAAAGGGTAATTTTCAGAAGGGAGGTAGTTCTCAAAAGGATTCAAAAGGGAAACAAACTCAACCTCAACAGAAAAAGAGATATTGCAAGATCTGTGACAAATAAGGTCATGATACAAACAGATGTTGGCATAAGAATAAACAATCAAAACAGAAAGGCCAGAACAAACCACAAAAGAACAAACAACAAGTGAATTTTGTTGTTGAGGAATCTGACACGGATTCTGAAAGAGCACACAAAGTGCTCATGACTACCACAATATCCAAGCAGACGGATCCTATTTGGTATGTCGATTCTGGAGCCAGTAAACACATGACTAGTGACAAATCGTGGTTTGAGTCTTTTGAGGCCAAAGAGGGCAAACTTGTCACTATTGTCGATGATAAAACCTACAAGGTTCAGGGAGAAGGAATAGTTTCTGTTACTCTTCCTGATGGCAAGTGCCAGATTGAGAAGGTTCTCTATGTTCTAGGATTGGCGAACAACTTGTTGTCAGTCACACAAATTCTAGAAAAAATATGGTTGTAAACTTTAGTGTTGATGGGGGCAATAAGTGTTGTTCTATCACCAGGAGGGGTAAGAATATTGCAATCGCTTCATATAAGCATGGCTTATTTGCCCTAGATACTATTTCTTCTCCAGATGTAGCCATGATTGTCTCTAAAAAGGAGGCAACTTCCCTATGGCACAAGAGATATGGACATATGAGTTCTGGTTACTTACTTGAGTTAAGTATGAAATGGTAAAGGGTCTTCCTTCCCTTTATACCACATTGCCAGTTTGCTCGGACTGCTTGGCAGGAAAGCATCATAGAGTGCCTTTTGAAAGGAGCTCTACAAGAGCAAAGAAACCTCTGGAGTTGGTTCACACCGATCTGTGCGGTCCTTTAACTCCCAATAGTTATGGGGGTAAGAGGTATTTTTAGTTATTCGTGGATGATTACTCATGAAAGATGTGGGTATTCTTTCTTCAACTAAAATCTGAAGCATTTGGCTTCTTTCAGCAATTCAAAAAATCTGTTGAAAAGGAGTCAGGGACTTCTATAAAGACCCTCCACTCAGATCGAGGGGGGGAGTTCACCTCTAAAGAATTTTTCGAGTTCTTAACTGAAAATGGGATCATACGACAGTTGACTACTGTTTATACTCCTCAAAAAAATGGAGTTGGTGAAAGGAGAAATCGTTCCATCATGGAAATGGTTCGTTGCATGCTCATAGGAGCTAGAATTGGGCAACAATATTGGGCAGAAGCTATCACCAGAGTAGTATATTTGTTGAATAGGTCACCCACTAAGGCCCTACAAGGAATGACTCCACAGGAAGCATGGAGTGGCAGGAAACCCTCCATCTCTCATCTACGCATTTTTGGTTGTAAAGCATTCATGCACATACCGAAAGAAAAGAGGAAGAAGATAGATGAGAAAACATTGAAGTGCATTCTTCTTGGGTATGACGAGCACTCCAAGGGTTATCGATTGATTGATCATTTAAGCAAGAAGATACACATCAGTAGAGATGTAGTTTTTGATGAGGTTTTCACATCAGAAAACACATCAGATGTATACCTAGACCTTGTGGAAACTAAAGTTGAGAAGTCTCCTTCATCCAAGGTTGGAGGTCCTTCATCTTCTTCATCACCACAGAAGCAAAATCCAAAGTGGTATACAAGTACAATTAGAGACTCTAAGATATCCACTCCATCAGACTTGACATTGGATAGGCCTCGTACTCGCAACATGGCTCGACAGGAGAAAACTACAACAGAGATTACTAGGGTTGATGATCTGTGTCAATATTTTGAGGAACTTTCTGTAGATCTGGAGAGAGATACAGAAGATATTGATATTGATGATGACAGGGTGTTTATGTCCTCAATAGACGAACTTGAACCTACATAAGTGCAAGATGCCCTTGGTGAGCCTCAGTGGAAGGCCGCTATGGATGCAAAGTATAAGTCTCTGATGAAAAACAAAATTTGGAAGCTTGTCGATATGCCATACGAAAAAGAAGCCCATAGGCTGCAAATGGGTGTATAAAGTCAAGTACAAGGCAGATGGGACAATAGATAAGCATAAGACCCGACTTGTGGCAAAGGGCTATGCTCAAAGAGAAGGCATTGACTACGAGGAAACTTTTGCACCTACTGCTCGGATGACAACCATTCGAGTTATTTGTGCTATGGCAGCATAGTATGGGTGGAAAGTGCACCAAATGGATGTCAATAGTGCCTTTCTAAATGGTGATCTCCAAGAGGAAGTCTACATGACTCAACCGGAATGATATGAAGTAGAAGGCCAACAGTAGAAAGTTTACAAATTGGTCAAATTCTTATATGGTTTGAAACAGGCCCCTTGGGCTTGGTACATAAAAATGGATAATCACCTATTGCAGCATAGATTTAAGAGATGTTCGTCGGATGCAAACCTCTATTTCAAGAAGCAAGGCTCTGAAATAGTGTTGCTTGTACTCTATGTTGATGATCTGCTCATAATAGGAAGTTCAGAAACAATGATCTCTTCTGTCAAATAGGATTTGAGCGAATCTTTTGAAATGACAGATCTCGGACTTCTCCATTACTATCTTGGTCTGGAAGTGAACTAGAAAGAGCACTACATCAAAGTGTCCCAGAAAAAATATGCCAAGACACTACTAGAAAAATATCGCATGATCGATCGCAAGCCGATGGTAACACCAATGGAAACAAAACTTCAGTTATCGCGATATGACAAATCACCTCAGGTAGATGCTACTCTCTATCGTCAACTAATTGGGAGTCTCATATATCTGACCAACACTAGGTCAGATATCGTATTTGTTGTCAACTATCTTTCGAGGTTCATGTAGGAACCTAAGACTACACACTAGAAAGTAGCAAAGCGAGTTCTTCACTATGTTCGTGGCACAATGAAATATGGCCTAGAATACAAGAAGAACAAAAAATTCTTCTTACAAGGATACACGGACTCCGACTATGCCGGATCATATGATGATCATAAATCAACTTCAGGATATTTGTTTCATCTTAGATCTGGTCCTGTCTCTTGGCACAACAAGAAGCAACATGTGGTTGCTATCTCATCAATAGAGGCAGAATATCACGCTACACGTGAAGCTGTGTGCGAAGTGATATGGTTGCGTCGCATCCTCACAAGTATGGGTATTCCATCAAAATCTCCAATACACTTGTTATGCGACAACATGGGTGTTTTGAACCTTGTTAAGAATCGAGTGCATCATGACAAAACGAAGCACATTGATACACAATGCCACTTCATTCGAGACGAAGTACCAAAGCACCGAATCCAGCTTCAGTACATCTCCACCAATGCTCAAGTTGCAGACATATTCACTAAGGCACTTGCACGTGTCAAATTTGAATTATTTCGCAGCTCTCTATGTATTTCAAAATAATGAGGGATGATAGTATAGCTAGTAGTTATATGTTTCCTGAAATATTGTTATATGGGGGGATGTTAGAATATATTTCAATATTTCTTTCATTAGTTAATTCAATCCTAATGATCTTATATTATTAGAATTGATTAATTTAGGCTAGTTGTTATTTTGTTACAACTGCGCCTATATTGGTCTCGGGTGGTTCCACAACCTCCGGACTAATCCTGGCCCTAATGTATTATTTATACTTCATAAAATAATTGAATTGTTATTCTGCTTCTCACATCTAGTGTGGGTTAGGTTTTTTTGACTTTCATATTAGTTTATCAATAAGAAGGTTTTAAAGACTTTGGCGATACTCTATGGAATTTCATCCAAGAGGGACCAACTATCAGAGAACGAAGGCATACTGTATATACACAAGTATGTATTACCATGAATATTTTAAAACCTTTTCCATAATATATTAGGATTAAATATGAATCTATGAGATCAAAAAGTGGATTATGAAAGCATTGCATTTTGATTCTGTAAATGTTATGAAACTAGACGAATGGCAAGATATTATAATGTAAATGAATTTTTCATAAAAAAAATAATGGACAAAGAGATACAATTTTTGAGCATGAGACAAGTTTTAAGATGAAGCAATGAGATCATATTGTAGTAGAAGTTGGATTAGATGAGGGATCTTTTACTCCCAAGAAAATAACAAAGAAATATCTTTTGCATCATTAGATGGCAAATACTAATTGGTTTGCTCATATCAACTATTAGAAGAAACAAAAAACACGAAGCATAAGGATGTACAATGCACAAGTTCAAATTCAAAAGAAAATAAAGTGGCAAGAAAGATCCAAAGGCAAATTTTAAAACAAAGGATGTGAAAGAGGTCAATTTTAATCTAAGTAAATCATCTTCATTTTCCTAAAGTAGTGTAAAATTATTTCCCAAGAAAGTGCTTGTAAGGCTATTTCTTGCACTCCATATTCTCTAGGGTAACATAAAATTATAGAATATAAATCTCATTATAAATAAAATGCAAAAATAAAAGAGATTGATGAAGACAAAAAATGTTCATGAGAATGGAAAATGTAGAGGAAAATCCTTAAAACAAAAACAAAATGAAATAGAAAAACAAAAACCAAATATCACAAGTGTTAACAATATGTGTTACTAAGTCCACAAATAAAAATAAAAAGTGGCGATAAAAATGATAGTATGGAATGCTAAGGATATGAATAAGACCCTCTAAAAGGAAGTTTTTAAAGAATAAATAGATTTTAAGTTTATTTAAATACAAAGATTTGAAAATAGAGGATTGTTTGTCAATTCCTTCTATAGAAAACTTTAAAATTATTATAACAGTAAAAAAATAAATATAAATTGGATAAAAAATTACTAAAAATAAATAATAATTAAATAGCTACTCTTTTTTAAAAAGAAACAATATCAAAATCATTATAAATAAATATACTAATTAATAATTATTCTTTAAAAAACTTCAATTTATTTTTATTAAATTTATAATAACTTAGAATTAAAATATAATATATTAATAAATTATTATAATATAAAAATTTTAAAAACAAATTTTTTCCCTCAAAAACTTCAACTTTTAAACCCATCTAAAACATCGGTATGGTATAACATTTGAACCCAATTCTTTTTCTCCTACAACCGCAATTTTACCGCTTGAACTAAAACAAAAGATAAAACTTTTAAACCCCATTTAAAAAAACTACATTTATAAACCTGAATAAGACCCTGTGGAAAAAAAGTTCTTAAAGAATTAATAGGTTTTATAGCCCTCGGCAAATTTCCTAACTAGAGGCAATATCCAACGGTGGTCATTCAATCCACAAACTGGTTGTGATTCCAGGGAATTCTGTAATGTGACATATTTTAAAAAGGTAAGCCAAAATTCCCCATAATAGGCCATAATTTTTCTTCCTTATAATTGGTTGAATTGAATTATGATAATAATGTAACTTTAAAATTTTATTCTAATTACTATTATCAAGGTAATGGAGTAGCCAAATCAACTAACAAAAACCTTCTGGAAATAATTAAGTTTTAGATAAAAATACCAGGGACTGGCATAATAAGTTGAAGTATGCATTGTGGTAAGATAAAATAAGGATTAAGTCTTCATTAGGCACATCTCCCCATCATTTGGTTTATGATCAGGATCCTATATTTCCCACCAACCTCAATATCCTTACCCTGCAATTCATGAAAAACTACTTGGAAATAGATGATAGGATTAAAACCAGGTTGTTCATTTTATTAAGTTTGGATGAGAAAATGGAAGATGCATCGCAACATTTTAGTAAGCATAAAGGAATGATAAAACAATGGTTTGATAATAGAGCTAAAATAAAATCCTTTACAATTGTATATTTGGTGTTACTATGGATAAGGATCATGAAAAGAAAGGTGGCCATGGAAAATTTGACCCTCTTTGGCTAGGTCTCTTCTAGATATCAAAGATTCTATGAGAGAATACCTTCAAGCTAAAAATCTTAACTGGAGAGGATGTCCTCTTACCAGTGAATGGGAAATTTCCAAAATACTACTTTAGTGCCTTAGATTATTCTAGTCCTACCTTGTAAATAAACCTTATACATAGTTTTTGTTTTGAAATTTTGGAGTGTTCTTGTAGCATTTTATTTTTGTTTTTGATTTAATTTGTCTTGTGCTTTCCTCTCTTTGGATCAGATTATAAAAGTGCAACCATATTCTAGTTACTCTAATGAGGATGTTTTCTACACAATTTGGCGATAAAATTCTCTACTTTGGACTTAATAAAGTTGAGATTGGCTTTATCATTCATTTTGTGTATATCCATTGTCTTGGGACAAAATAGATCAATCTAAAATTAATGCAAAAGGATGTTGTAACTTCACAATAAAAATACTTTAAAAGGATTCTATATTAGAAATAATGAAACCATTGTCGTTTGTTACTTAGGAAAAATCTATTCATATGTTCACCTTTCTATTTGCCATAGTGATCCCCAACCCAAAATCAAATCCTAGTATTTATAAATTTTAACAAAATAAATTTGTTTAAAACAAAAACAAGAGACTCAAATGCTTGGGTGATTCAAACAACATCTATCAAGGCTATGAATTCCTAGCTAGCAGTAGAGCAATACCTAGAGTAAAATCATAGATAACTCTATTAGGGCTATAAATGCCTAGCTATCAATAGAGCAATCTCTGTTAGTTGGTGGCATGTATACCTAAGAGGCAAAGCTCATCATTAGTAGACCAATATTAACTCAAATGAACTAGCCTAATTTATGAACTATGATGGCAAATTTTAATTAATTCTACAATAAAAGTGAATTCATACGCACATACTTTTGTTGAAATAAAATGAGGTATTGCTTTCAAATTAATGGCTAGCAACAGGTATCCCAAGCTACCAGGTGTATACATTTTTTGCATTCAATGCCATCCCATAAGAATTTCTTTTGTAATATTTCTAAAGTCTCTTCCACTTTCTTTGACATACTTAGTAAATACATGAAGTAAATAGGGAAGCTTTGAAATATTTGTTTAATAAGTTGTACTTTCCCCACAAAGGATAACAAAGATCCCTTCCAGTCTTGAAGTTTCCTATTAATTTTATCAATAATCGTATTCCAAACTTTATCTTTAATTTTGTCTATAAACAAAGGAAAACCAAGATAGGTGATAGGGAAATTTTCCTCTTACATCCAAACACTTTAATTATTTGATCTCTTTTACTTTCCTCCATGTTTAAAAATATAATCCTGCTTTTTTCATAATTTATTTTTTGGCCTGTAGCTTTTTCATAAGAATCAAGGAATTTTTAAACTCCAAAGCTTCTTCCACTATAGCTTCCCCAAGAAAGAAAGTATCATCCACAAATTTTTGATGGGATAAAGCTTCACCAATGGATGAATATTTCAGACCTTTGATATTACTATCCTTTCACTTTATTTCCAAAGTTCTTCCCAGGGCATCTGCCATAATGATAAAGAGATATGGAGATAACAAATCTTCCTACCTGATTCCTATGGTATAAGGAAAGAATCCAATTGAATATCCATTGATCAGGATCAAAAATTATGGATTAGAAATACACATACCAACCCATGCCCTCTATTTTTCACTGAAACCCATTCGCTCCATAATTTTATCTAAGAAAGACCAAGAAACCCTATCATAGACTTTGTTCATGTCCAGCTTAAGAAACATGCCTGAACCTTTCCTTATTTGAAGAAAGTGTCTTTTTTCATAAATATAAATTATGCCTTTAGTAATATTCTATCCTGCCACATAGCCTCCTTGATCTTCATTAATGATTGAGGGGATGATTTTTTTCAATCGATTGGCCAACACTTTGGTAAAATGTTTATAATTTTTTTTACATAGGCTAATTGGTCTAAAGTCCTACAATTTATCCACTCCATATTTCTTTGGAATCAAAGCAAGGAATGTATTATTCCATTCTTTCAACAACTTACTAGATTCATGGGCTTCTTGGATTGTAGTGACTACATATTCTCCAACAATATCTCAATGATGTTGAAAAAACCCAATGGAAAACCATCCGTACCTAGAGCCTTGGATGCTCCCATAGAGAACACAACTCTTTTAATTTCCTCCTTAGATATTACCTTGCATAGATGTTCATTCATGCTATCATTAAATCATTTGGAAATATTGTTAATGATGCTTTTTATTTCCATGTTGTACTATATTTTCTTTGCTAAGAAGGTTATCAAAGAAAATAATGGCTAGATTTTCAATATTATCTAAATCCTCATACTTTATTCCATATTCCTCCATAAGGTAGAGGTTTTTATTGTTGTTCCTATATTTCATAGTTGAAACATGGAAGTTTCTATCTCCTTCCTTGAGCCATAATATTCTAAATTTTCATTTCTAATAAATTTATTCTTGGGCAATGGTATTATGATATTCCATGAGAAGTTGTTTTTCCCTTTCATGCCACTCTGGATTTCTACCTTCCCCCTCTATTTTTTCCTTTATATCTTGGATATCCTTTTTAAGCTATTTTTTTCTTAAATTGATGTTACTAAAAACCTCTTATTCCAAATTTTTATTTGATACTTGATGTTTTTTAATTTTTGGGTAACTTTATACATAGGTGATCCTTGAACCCCCTCCTACCACCAAGCTTTTATTTTTCCTAATGCATTCTTTCTCAACCTGAAGTCTATCATTTTTTATTCATAAATTCTTTGATGTTATCTTCAATCGACTTATAAGTATATTTTAATAGCCCAATATTTACCAAAATATCCAATGTTGACAAATTATCATCACAATATTAAAAACTTCTCTGCTAAACTTTTTACTTACAAGTGTGTTCATCTCCAAACTAGCTTATTTCATAGTCAATTATTTTTTTCCTTATTGTATGTTGCATTTTATTTTATTTTCTTCTTCGTGGAGTCAATCAACATCATCAAATGTTTTTGATATATTAGTCTCCTTCATGATTCTCTCCAAAAGTTAATTTTCTTTTAAGAGACAGGTAAGAATATCATCATGGCATACTTGGGACTGCCCTTACAAAGACAAAGTTTTATCTTGATGGTATCCTTCCTCTAATCCCATATTATAACTTCCCATGGGTTCCACAATATCATTAGAATATTGCTTCTTATCTTCACTTTTATTTTGCTTATTTTTCTTGGTCTTTTTTATTGATGTGGGTTTTCTTTCTATCTTCCTTAGATCATTATCATCATCATATTCATCATCCTTATTACATTCTCCACTAGCTCTAATGGCACATTCAGTTCATCTTTGCTTTGAACAAATGGTAAAATATATCCTTTGAGTATCTCCTTTTAAGGGTGATTGAAAAGTAACTATTATGTTTTTAATGACTCTATTGAAGCTCTAGGTCCTTCAAAAACTTCTTTAAATATATGGAGAATGGGAAAAATATATTTTGAATATGTGCTAGCTCTTAATACTTCAACATCTAAATCTGATCCCATATCATTTCCAGGAGAATAATATTTTTTAGAGACTTCCTTTATAAGAATTTATAATTATATATTTTAGGTAATCCACATTACTTGGGTTGATTTTTTAGATGAGGATTCACTTGAACTTTCTTCACCTTCTTTTATCCCATTAGTTTCTTTAGATTTATTAGAATGTTTCTTTTTAATTATCTCTTGATTGTCCTATATTTTGATCCATTTAGGCATTTCAAATATTTCTATTGCTCAATCCTAAGAACCTTTATTACATTACAATTGGCTCAAAAAATATTTTCATCTTTCTTGTGCTCAAAATATAAATTTGTTCTTTTTGGAGTGTAACACCTCTTATATCATAATTACTTCTTTCTGTAACCTTAGGAAAATAAAATATTTGATTTCTACCTTCAAATTACTTAAGTTCTTTAAAACCTTACAATCATAATGACCAATTGAAAAGGTAAATTCCACTATGTCCTTGAAGGCTTTATCTATCTACAAAACTCCTTAAGCACTAAATCATTAGTTGGTTTGATAGGAAGTGTCAGTGCCTTGTATACTTATTCAAATGTCCATATGTAAAAATAATTTGCATTGTGTACATACCAATTTAGCATATGATTGTATTACTTTTATCTCTACCTTAAAAATTATGGTATTATTATCCACTAGGTTTGATGCATGATATATAGTTTGATAGTAGATCAATATTTCAAGGAGTTTGTAAATGGGGCTTAGTTAAAATCCCTATCTCCCCAAAGAGTAACTAAGAGAGGAGGAAAAGACATGGAACCTTAGGGGAAGGTGGTGACATGACAAGATGCAATAGAATAACTTAGTTTTATGGTGAAAAATGATCACTAAGATAAAAGAAAAATGCATTTTGATACATGATCATTATAAATACTTTATTTTCATGTAAAATATTTAAACTAGGAAGCAAAAAGAAAATTCAAGTGATGGTACTATAATTCAACTGATAGTATAGTACAAAAGAAGTAAGATGTGCATACGCACCTATAAATATGAGGATCCTAAAGCAAAAATTAAAACAAATGTGCATATTTCTAAGTATAGTAAAATGAGAAATATGGAAAGATGAGCTTTCCATAAAAAGGATAAACATACCCATGGTAATTAGAGTAAATTCACCCAAAATAAGGTGAGGGTCTATTTTTAGGATGTGAAATAGATGAACCTAAGAGAGGTGTAATGGATATGGTATGTTGCAAAAATGCACTAATAGAAAAAAAAAAATCACATATATTAGAAGGCTAAAAAGGAATCATTAATTAAGGGTAGTTTTAAAACAAAAATAGAGACACTAGTGGGAAAGTAGTAGTGAAAGGGGGTATGGTGATATGACAGATTGGATCCAATTTCACCTTGGGATGACATAATATTTTAATTTAAGAAAGATAAATAGGAATGTAATGGGTAAAATATAAAAAAATAAAACACTATAGAATAAGACATCATAAGAAAATGTGATGCCAATAGTAAGAACCAATGAATAATGGCAAAGGATAAAAGTCAAAATGGATTTAGTGCTTGTTTGGAACTAAAGATAGGCTAGATAGTGTCAGGAACAATTATCTGTCACAAAGAACATTATATGACATGCTAGATAAAATCAAATATGAGATAAACTCAGATTTGATGGTTAAGAAGAGGATAAAGCTAAGAATATGTTTATCAAAAATTGTGTGAGAACATAAGAGGGCGCTAGTTGGGTGAGCTATTAGATAAGCCAACTAATTTAGATACATGAGGAGTAAAACCCAAGGAAACTCACACATTATAGAAGGGATTAGGAATTAATAATAAAAACTTGGGAGATTAAGGGACACATATTTTGATTATAGTTCATGCTTGGGAATATCATTGAAATTATAGATCTTAGAGTGTCTTTGGCATTGTAATAAAAGTTATAAAGGGAAGAGAACAAGTATAAAGCAAAATTTAAAAATGATACCAGAAAACAAATGGATGAAGAAATAAGAGAATCATCTAATAGGTCAAGGTAATATTAACATAGTGGAACTTAGATATGAGTAGCCAAATATCACCATTAGTAATGACTCCAACATTAGTAAATTTTAACACCTAGTTTTTAGTTAGAAGAGGCAGTTATCCATCAAAAAGGACATTGAGATTATGTGAACTTATTAGTATTAGAAATCTTATCTCACATAGTGCATTTTGAAGCAAGCCCTATTACTCCTAGTAGGTTGTGGAACAAAAATGGGGTATTATTTGCATAACAAATAGTCTTCACAGTTTAGGAAGAGATTCTATATCGACATCACTTATCAATATTCATAATTCTCTTTCTAAGCTTATATCATAACTATGAGATATGGATAGATAAAGTTCATCCTATTTATGAGTGGGTTGTAAAAATAGTATTGCTATTTTGTAAGAGGATGAGAACCTAGAGAAGTATGATAAAAGATAATGATACCAATAGAAATATGTGACCTACTAAATATCGTGTTGACATCTCATGTCCTATCAATCACAAGAGTTAGTTTGGGGGTGCTAGGTTCATGGAAAAATTCTTGGATTAAAAGGTTTATTTTAAATACCACTGAAATTTAATAACCACAAGCAGCAGAAAGATAGAATAAAAAATGGTCATAAAAGGAAATAAGCATAATGTAAAGAATTTTAGAGATAATATAAAGGACCCAAATAAGGAGAAAGGTGCGTAGTGTTGTTGTCATTGCATAACTTAGCCCAAATTTGTTGTCATTGCATAACTTAGCCCAAATTTGGGGATCCACTTGAAATTTCGATTTTTAATGTGACTTTTTGTTTACATTATTTTTTTTATTGGTTGGTTTATACCAATAAATTTGATATATTTAATTTTTTTAAATGTTTAGCCCAAATTTGTTGTCATTGCATCACTTAGCCCAAATTTGGGGATCCACTTGAAATTTTGATTTTATTGGTTGGTTTATACCAATAAATTTGATATATTTAATTTTTTTAAATGTTTAATGTTCAATTTAATGTTTTAATTTTTAAAAATTTGGGGATCCACTTGAAATTTTGATTTTATTGGTTGGTTTATACCAATAAATTTGATATATTTAATTTTTTTAAATGTTTAATGTTCAATTTAATGTTTTAATTTTTAAATTTTAATGTGTTTGTTTAGTTTAATGTTTTAATTTTTAAATATTTAATTTTAATGTTTGAATTAATATGTGTTTGTTTAGTTTAATGTTTTAATTTTTAAATATTTAATTTAAGTGTTTTAATTAATATGTGTTTGCTTAGTTTAAGACACAAATACCATGGCTTAGCTAAGCCATATGACATTGTGCACATTGGTGTTAATAAAGCTTCCACCGCGTTGTCCCTGGCTACATGTGGGATTACACTTACATCAGACAACATTGGTGAACAACAGTACTGGTTTGAAAGCTCATTTTGACAGGTTTTACAATAGGAGTATTCTTCAGTTTATAAACAGTCGCCATCGGAGAAGGGCCTAGCCTTTCAAGAAATTATAGAAATCCTCGAGAGCAATTTAGAAGATCTCACGTTCGAGCCTTGCCTCACCGAGGGTGCACGGAGTTTGAAAAGAGTGAGACTTTTTCCACCCGAACCAACCTTCCCAACAACGTAAATGTTCATGATTTTTTTTATTGGGATGATGGTGTTCTCACATTCCATGTTCCAAAACTTAAGGGACCGAAAACTGTTCTTCACAACCATGTAGTGGAGATCTTCTCACGACCTACACAAACATTACTAGAGCTAAGACAACTGAATTTACCTCTATATATGTGTGACGCTTTGGAGTTTTGGGCGCAATGAGGAGGCACATAAATAATGTCAAAAGTAACAAGGATTTGATCGCGTCCAAAAAATCACAAATAGAGGAAATGGACATCCCCAAGCATCATCACGATAGCTATGGTGATGATTTCGTCAAGTTGTCAATAAAATATTTTCTCTATCATGATCATTAACATGAAAACAATGTGGTTGTTGCCATCAAAAATCCTGTCAAGAAACGTATTGGTTTCTAATTCGAGGTATTGGAGTTGCATGAATGCAAATGGGGAAAATGATAGGGTTGTTTAGTCATGTTAAACACCCTTAGAGATGAATTCACGATATGTGTCAAAAGCGGTATTAAATTAGGCTACATGAGCTGTTACGCCTGCGCTCAATCGAAAGAATGATTTAATAAAATGATAAGCTCTGGGAATGATATTGCATAGAGTGCATGGCAATATTGGAAATAGATCAAAAGTCATTCTATAAGGAAGCCCTGGTGGCTATTCACTCAACAATGTTCATCCATATACATGTAAAAAATTACTAAATAGTGTGTTGTTTGATAGTGGATGTTAGTGGAAGGATACAAATGTGCTTGGTTAAATTTTATAAGACGAAGAGAGCCTCTCATACAGTATGGTATCATTTCGTTGATCATGGACCAAATATAGGGATGAGATGCTCAAGGACAAATGGATAAAATTCGTGGCTCACCACAGTCATGCATGGATTTATTCCATAGTTTATTTCCATAGTGGAAACAATAATTTTGACAAAAATGATAGGGCTTTGCTTTTGGAGAAGATCAATTATCACCCAGTAATGCTTCTATAAACATGAAATGTTAAATTATGCTATCAAAGGTTAACTATTATGTATATCAATATTTCTATCAACTATTAAAGAATATGAGAAGGCAGTCTCAGGTAAATATAAGAAGGCCAAAGTAGTCAGGGTATTGAAAGCATTATTGAAACGTTTATTTTTAATAGATGAAGGCAAACATATTCTTGTTGAAAAGTGTTATAAAATTGAACAAGCGAGAAATAAAAATGAATAAGTTGGAAATTATAAATATCCATTGAAACTCATGAAAAAAGGGTCGGAGACTTTGTGGAGCAAGCCAATGTTGGAAATTTGATTTTGTGGAAGAGCATCTCCTCCCTGGTTGTTGGACTGAAGGAATTTCACCCATTGTAATCTGTTAAAGCAAGGTATTCTAAAGGAGCATTCATTAAATATCTTTCATTTTGGCAATATATTAGAATTTTTTAATAAGTTATATGCATGCGTATGGTATACTTATTTTTTTTAATATTTTGTGTTATTCCCGTAGAATATTGTATCACATTAATTTTGGACTATGTGAAAACTGATTAGATAATGTTGGTTTAGTGTAGGATATTTGTTTATACGGATTCAACATGAAATTTTTATTTATTTTTCTAACCCTAGCCTTTTATTTTTGTTAAAGTTTCATCAAATAAAAAAATCAAAACCCCAAAAAAGAAATATGTGGGTTTCAAGAATTAAGATTCAAATTTTCATATTTACGTAAATTTGAAATTTAAAACTTTGCATAGTTTTTCCAAATAATCATTTAGTTTTATTTTATGTAAAATTGAAATTTTAATAAATTTGAATTCTTCAGTAAATTGAATAATTAATATGATATTTTAAAATGTTTATATTGCAAAGCTTAGATTCAATCATTTTTTCTCATGCAAATCTTAACAATCCGAGATGAAATTTGATTAACAATCTGAGATAAAATTTAATTAACAATATGAGATAAAATTTGATCTAAAATCAATAAAAACAAGCAAAATTTCAAAGGTTAAAGTAGAATATTTATCGATTTTTTGAAAATAATCGAGTGCAAACATTAACAATTTGAGATAAAATCAAATAAAATCAAATTTTCAAAGGTTAAAATCAAATATATATATTTTTTAAATTTTGAAGGTTGTTAGTTGATCAATAATTTCACCTTTTCATAAAGTTAATGAAGAACAAAATCATTGCAAATTAAATCAACAAAATAGGCCCCTTGTTAATAGGCATATGCAATGCTTAGGTATCCAATTAAATTTTGGCATTTCACAGTTTTCACTAAGCATTGCAAGCAGATAAACACATTAAACAAAACCTTGGGGAAATCACAAATATTTCCTTACAAGAGAGGGTATCCGATCAAAATATTTACTGTGAGTATATTCTTGTGCTTGGACAAAAATATCACTCAACATGTAGGTTGGGTGCCACTTTAGAGTTAAGCATACTGTGCACTCCACCTTAGAATTTGATACCAAGGGATTCAATATTAATAAATCTAGTTTATATAAGGGATCAAATTCCAATCTAAGATTTGCTATGAACTCACAAAAAAGTAAATTTATCTATGGATTGATGCAACATAAATAACTATTATCTCTATAAGTTAAATACTTTGAAGATACTATACATGAGATTACTCCTATATGAAGTGGGTTGTGTAGCTTAGGAACCATTAAATACAACACTAAAGAAGAGAAAGAATAAAAAATTGGAATGAGCATATATAAAAATATAGGGATCAAATAGACCAATGCAAAGTTTTCATTGGAGAAGGAAGCAATGCCCTCTCTAGATAAGAAGCATAAGAAGGTGGTACTCCAAAATATAAGACAAGGATAAAGCAAGGAACCTCTACTCAAAGGTCCATAAGGAAAACATCCTAGATATCCTTAGTGGTATTACCAATTTTGGTGGCACTCCATCTATAGGAATGAAAATACTACAACCATTGATGCAATTAAGGGGAGATACCATGCCACCACCTTCATAATATAACACTCAAAAGATGTCAAAGTCACCAGTGGTATCTGCACTAAAGGAAACAAAAAGAATAGATAAAATACAATAGAGGGTAATCATATCAATAGACACTAAAGTTGGATATATCTAGGTTTGGGACCAGATTTTATGACTAAGAGCATCAAAACTCCTCAAATTGAGTGGTTTAGATGGAGTACAACCAATAATATAGGTTTTTTAAGAGGACACTTTTTTATTTAAGGTTAACTAGAGGTATAACCCTAAAACCAAAGTTCCAAAAAATATTGGGAGGTATTCAACAAGAAAAATGTTAGGCCTTGGATTTGGCACCACATATAAACCTATAATGGGGAAGTTACTTATGGACCATGATTCAAAAGCTTAGGGAAAAAGAAAAGTAATGACTACACAGGTGATGATGATGTGGATTCAACCATGGACAACAGGATATTAGTAGCAACAACAATATTTTTAATGGTGATTACCTATTTAGATGTTGTCATGACTCAAGAAGGTCCAAGAGGAACATCCATAACACCTAGTTATTTTTGGTGCGAAAACCGACATCGAAAAAATAGGAGGTACACCCGATGGTCCTCGATCAACATTGAATGGCCACTCAACCCAAAAGAGGATGGACGATCGATCTATGAAGAAGGTCGGCTCCTTAGGTCCTAGCTACCTACATCGTGAAGTGTAAAGGGGAAAAGGAGAATGAGAGAGAAATCAAAGGGAGGTCCTAGCAAGAACTCACAAGGATGGGATATGGTTGTATCAAGACACACATTCAACATCATTGGTGGAAACAGTATCACATAACCTAACATATTCATTCATCTCACCCTCACTTATCATTCAACATAGTAGGTCAGGGAAAATTGTAGAACTAGTGGAGGATGCATGAAATCCAAAGTGCAGAATTAGAGTGCTCCCACCTGACCAACCTTAGCAGAAATAAAACACTAAAACCCAGATGTGGATGTGAATTCTAGAACCACCTAGTAAAACCCACAAAATCTAGATTACAGAATTAAATGAGCAAGCTTAAATGACCATCATAGAAATAAGCACCCAGATTCAATCAAAATGAGTGAAGACAAAATTGAGATACCAAACACTAATATACTTATATTTACAAGGCTAGAAGAATTGCATATGAATTTTAATAGCCAGAGATCCTCCCTTGGAATGGTAAGCATTCTACTATTTAAAGATGATTTTACAATAATTTCAAATTTTAGCATTAATGACCTCAGGCAGGAAAATCTTGTTGGAATGGTCGAAATATTTGCTATGGTTCTGCTCTAGGAAGAAATGGTAGTTGTCTCGAGGAAGCTAGGCACTTTTGCATATATCCATATTTCAGTACATTATTTTTCTATCAGTTTTGTCCTCATATTCTTTAGGTGCTTCACTAACTAGATCAGGAGGCTATCACCTATGGTGAGGATTGAGGTAAGTGAGTTCCATCTCATCCTTGTATTCATCAGATGCCACATTAATATAGTCAGGAGGCTACTGGTTGTGGCAAGGATCGAGGTATGCTAGTTCTATCTCATCCCCATGCTCTTATAATGTCTCATCGAGGGAGTCAGAAGGTGTTGGCAATTTTGGGTACTTTGGGTACATTGTCGTTGCTCAAGTGTATAAGTTGTCATTGATGTCAAGAAGCTCTTGAAGGAATTTGATTTGATGTCAAACAATTTGTTTTTATGAAGGTTACGGCATGACAGTTTCAAAGGTCTTTTGTAAACCTCGAGTTGGCAGGTTTAAATATTATAGGTGGATGCATTAGTTTAATGCATTTGGGTCCAGGAGGAAGTATTTATTTAAATAATTAAAAACCTTGTTAAGGTTCCTTTTAATTATTTTTAAATAAATAAATTATTATTTTCAATGGGTTCTCCTAATCCATGGCACAAATGTTTTAAGTGTGGGCGCCAGCAAAGACCTATGTCGACGTGTTAAACTTCTCGTCGACGTCAAAGAGCTTATAGTCAATTGCATATAAATCTCCCTCGATGAAAACAAAGATTGATCCATCCAAATTTTGAAAGGAGTTGCTCACTGATTCGTCTGTGTATTCGTCGATTTTCATGGATCTGCTGTTCGTTTGTCTGCACTCGTCGTTTGTCAAATCTGTCGTAAATTTTATTGTCATCGTGTCGCGACAGAGGAAAGGAAGGGACTATGGTTTCATTTTATCCCTATGTAGAAGGTACAAGGGAAATAGAGTGAGGTTCAAACCTCACCAGACGCCTTTGGCACACCGATAGCAGCTAGGCTGTTGGCGCGCTACCCGAACGGGAGGTTCCGCGTTCGAATAACACAAAAGGGTTTTTCTTCGTTGAAGTGGACACAGCAGGTGGTGTTAGAGTTCGTGCACAATTTCTCCATAGCACGATTTTTGGTGTTGGCCAAGGTATTTTCGAAATTAATTTTTGCTAGTGTATTTTGCGGATGGAGGAAGTTTATTAGAGTAAAAACAGCTTAGGAGTTATAAGGAGTTTGAAGCTTACTTTATTTTGATAAAAGTTTCTTTTGAAGGTGTTGTTTGCATTATCTTATTGCATTCTTATGAGAGATAAAGTTTATTGTTGATAAGACTATAAGGGAGAAATAAGGTGTATAAGGGATAAATATTTCTTGTAATGTTGAGAGTGCTTTTGGTTGATTATGGAAATGAAAGCATGATGTTTTAAGGTTAGAATTGCTTCTTGTGTGAAAGTGTGAAACCTTAAGTGGGCAGCTTTGAGATTGACATTAGCTTTCATTAAATTGGTTATAATCAAGATATTCTTTACTTGGTAAAAGTGTTGGGCTTACTTCTTTGTTGATGATTTGAAAAGTTGTTTTGTGCTTGGTGATTTGAGTTGGTGGATGCTTTTTGTTCAAACAATGTAGGAGAGAAAAGGAGTTCTACTTGTTTACTTTTCTAAATGTTGATTGTGAAATGCTTCAAGGTTGTGTTTTGAGTTAAATGGTGTTGATTGAACCATGGTTGATGAGCATTGTTGTTGAAGCCCTAATTGATGGTGAAAATAAAATGAGTATCATTGTTATGTGATTCTTTGCATAGTTGGCAATTTTTGGGGTTTCATGTTCTTGAAAGAAAGTATTCTATCCTATCCATTTCAGATATTGAGTTGAGTTTTTAGATTTGAGATTGAGATTGAGCTGAGTTGATTTGAGTTGATTTTTGAGATTGGGAGTTGAGTATAGAACATATTGAGTCTCTAACAATTCTCTTTATGCTTCTATGAGTTTGACAAATCACATTGGGTCTCTAACAATTCACTTTGTGATTTCCTACTAAGAAAGTTTTCTTGGTGAGCTTGCTGAGTTTTTGGACAGGTTCCGATGGGGACTTGTGAGCAATTTTTGGACAGGTTTTGGTGGGGACTTGTGAGCAATTTTTGGACAGGTTTCGATGGGGACTTGTGAACAGTTTTTGTACAGGTTTCGATGGGGACTTGTGAGAAATTTTGGATAGGTTCCGGTGGGGACTTGTGAGCAATTTTGGACAGGTTCTAGTGGGGACTTGTGAGCGGTTTTGGACAGGTTTCGATGGGGACTTGTGAGCAGATTTGGACAGGTCCTAGCAGAGGACTTGTGAGCTGAGTTTGATAGTTCTATCAGAGAACTTAAGGACAAAGGTGCACTGGTTCTATGAGAAGAACCTAAGGACAGATTTGGCAAGTCTTTGAGAAGGCTTGTATGTAGAGGATTGATTTGTTCAAGAGTTGGACAGATCTGATAGACAGAGGAAGACTTGTACTAGATTGACTAACTGTGTTTGGTATAGGTTGCTGAGCTACTATGGACGTGATCATAGAAGGCAGAGGTCTCTTAGGCTAAGCATTGAGGACAGGAGGTCTTCGGTGGAAAGGAGTTCCACGTGCTGGCAAGAGGTAGAGGCAGTTGATATTCTAAGGGATCATTTCCAGAGCAGAGGGGAAGGTATCTCCTTTGAGCAGAGGCTCATAAATTCTGATTGGGGGAAGGTATCTCCTTTGAGAAAAAGCTCATAAATTCTTATTGGTGGAAGGTATCTCCTTTGGGCCGAGGCTCATAAACATTGTAATTGGGAAGGATTCCCAAAAAAAATTGAGATAACTTTTAGAGAAAAGTTTTGTGGACGTAGCCCAGCCATTCTGGGTGAACCACATTAAAATTGGTGTCACTTTATGGATGATATTGTGCATTGCTTTAGGTATATTGCTTTACTGCTTTGAAGTATAATGGAAAAAGTAAAAAGAGGTCTTATACTGTTCACCCCCCCTCTCAGTATAAGCTTGTGTTATTCAATTGGTATCAGAGCGAGTGCCTTCAAAAAGTTTAACAACTTGAAGGAAAAGCTAGTAAAGAACACAATGGATCATTCAAGTGGCAATGCAGCACCTATTCTTGATGGATCATATTTTGGTCTTTGGAGTGCAAGGATGAAGGTTAATCTAATGGCACTTGGGAATGAGGTTTGGGAAGTGATTGAATATGAGTACACTATTCCTGAACATGGTCCTAATACTAAAGAAGAAAGGCTCCTACATCACAAGCAATTCAAAAGCAATGAATGCAATCCTAAAAGGCTTACGTAGAAGCAGATCTCACCAAAGTGATTCACCGCAATACATGCCTAGTGAAATGTGGAAACAGTTGAAGGTGGTTCATACAGGTGATACAAATGTCAGAAAGGCCAAGTTGAGACACTTCAAAGGTATGTTTGAACAACTCAAGATGAATGATGATGAAAATATTAGTGACTACATGGTTCGTATGGATGAGGTTGTTAACTCCATGAAAGACCTAGGTCTTGAGCTTGCTAAAAATGATGTTTGTGATAAGATTTTGAGATCTCTTCCTAATAGTTTTAGTGAAAATATTTTTGCTATTGAGGAAGCTAAAGATTTGGATAAGTTGAAAAAGGATGAGCTCCATAGTATACTTGCAGCATTTGAGTTAAGAACTCAAGTGAAGGTTGATGTCAAGAGAGAGGCAGCTTTCAAGGCTACCAAGGAATCCAAGGGTAAACATATTCAATATAGTGATGAGTCTTCTAGTGATGAAGAGGCTTATTATAGCAAGAAATGCAAGTTCTCTAGAAAACACAAGAGTATGAAAAATATAAGATGTTTCAATTGTGGAAATTTTGGTCATTATGCTACTAACTATACTGTTCCCAAGAATGAAAGTGATGAAGATAAACAAGATTCTTAAAGCAAGGATTCTGAAAAGCACAAGCATCATAGGAAGATCAAATATGAGCACAGTAATCAAGGAAAGAGGTATTCTCACAAGCACAAGAAGCGTTTCTACCTAGACAAAGCAAGTAAGTGTTCTAGTAGTGATAGTGAAAGTTCTTCAAGTGATAATGAAAATGAGACGTTGTTCATATCGAAAAAAGAGGAAGAACCGAAACATAGAATCATTATCATGAAATGTCTTAGATGTGGAAATTTTGGTCACCTTGAGGATGATTGCACAAATAATGATTTGGTTTCTAGTATGTATGAGGATGCTTCAAAAAACTATAAGGAAGATGCTTGTATGGTTTTTGAAAAATGTAGCACTTCTAGTGATAAGAAATCTGGAAAAGGCTTTGATGATTCAGAAAGAAAACAAATAAAGCATCTTGAAAGTGAACTTATTAATGCTCTTAGTGCTTTGAAAAAGGAAAGAAATAAGAATGCTAGACTCAAGGATAAGTTAGATGAATGTTGTATGGAGATATATGATCTTATAGAAAGTCTTGACTTCTCTATATCTAAGACACAAGAACTCAAGGATGAGTTAGAGTCTAAGGTTCTTGAGTATAGTGAGTTAGAACAGAAAATGGATTCTTTGAAAGAGGAAACTAAAGAGTACAAGGATAAGCTTTACAGGTTCCAAGATAGCTCCAAAAAGGTTAAGTCACTCATCAAAGTTCAAATAAAGACACTAAGTGTAGCTCTATAAACTTAAATTTATAGCTCTTAATACCATAGCAATTAAAACTTATTGCTAGATACAGTAAGTATAACAAAAGAGCATCACACAACACAAGATTTAACAAGGTTCACCAATGTGGCTACTCCTCAAAAATTGACTGCTTGGACTACCATCCAAATCTAGCCTTTGCAAAGCACCAACTTTACAATCAATTTACCAAAGACCCATTGTAAGGAGCACCAACCCCTTATTTATCTGCACCAATAGAAAGGAGCACCAACCCCTTATTTATCTGCACCAACAGAAAGGAGCACCAACCCATTATTTATCTAAACCAATAGAAATGAGCACCAACCCCTTATTTATCTTTGTTTTTGCAAGACCCTGACTTGTCTTCTTCACCTTTGCATTCTCTGTGCACTCTACTCTCTTTGCGCAATCACTTCGCACACTCTGCTTCATTACATTCGAACTTCACGATCATCTTCTCCCTTTTGCGCACTCTGATCTCTTTACGAATTTCACACTTAGCATGATTCGACATGACTTGCTCTCTGCGCACAACGACCATATTTCACACACCTTCGACACATTTTCAATTCTCCAAATAGCCCTCCTTTTATAACAATATTTTCAAGAAGATGTTCGATTTACTTCTTCAAATTCCATGAAAAGAGCTTCACCTGTTTCCTCTTCAGCCTCTTTTGGAGGAGTGATGGGTATTTTGTATCCTCTAACTACTGAATCCCATATGTCGTATCCCAAAGCACAGAGATATGTTTGCATTCTGATTCTCTAGAATGCGTAATTAGATCCATCAAACAATGGTGCTTTATTTTATGAGAAGCCTTCACCACTTGCCATTGTGTTACTTCCAAGATCACCCTAGTCGGTTAAGCTTATACAAGAACTTAGCTCTAATACCAATTGTTAGTCTTACAATGACACTAAGAGGGGGGTGAATCAGTGTAGCTCTATAAACTTAAATTTATAGCTCTTAATACCATAGCAATTAAAACTTATTACTAGATACATCAAGTATAACAAAAGAGCATCACACAACACAATATTTAACGAGGTTCACCAATGTGGCTACTCTTCAAAAATTGATTGCTTGGACTACCATCCAAATCCAGCCTTTGCAAAGCACCAACTTTACAATCAATTTACCAAAACCCATTATAAGGAGCACCAACCCCTTATTTATCTACACCAACAGAAAGGAGCACCAACCCAATATTTATCTACACCAACAGAAAGGAGCACCAACCCCTTATTTATCTGCACCAATAGAAAGAGGCACCAACCCCTTATTTATCTTTGCTTTTGCAAAACCCTGACTGGTCTTCTTCACCTTTGCGTTCTCTGTGCACTCTGCTCTCTTTGCATAATCACTTCACACACTCTGCTTCGTTACAGTCAAACTTCATGATCGTCTTCTCCCTTTCGTGCACTCTACTCTCTTTGTGAATTTTTCACTTAGCACGATTCAACATGACTTGCTCTCTGTGCACAACGACCGTATTTCACACACCTTCGACAAATTTTCAATTCTCCAAATAGCCCTCCTTTTATAATAATATTTTTTATGATGAAAACCCTAATCTTAGTCGACTATAAATCCTAATCTTAGTCGGCTTTCATAACAACTTCAAACCCTAATTTTAGTCAGCTATCATCGGTCTTCATCGGCTTCAACTCAAGAAGATGTTCGGTTTATCCATCGCTTGATGATTTCATTCTGGACAGACCCTGTAACCGCCATACTAACTTTTGATTACTCTTCATATTTTAGCATTATGAAATAACTCTGTAATTGCCCTTGTAAATGTCGTAGTGATGTCGGTCCACTGTCATACTTCTCATTTCAGTTGGGTTCTCCTTCTTGACTTGCGCATTTACAACCTGTCATGAAATCGTGACAATTTTTGCCTCTGTAGCTTCTTTTGTTGTTGTTGCCACGAAAATACATGTCACGATATTATGACACTTTCACCTCTGTATGCTTTCTCTATTCTTTTGTCATGATATCACGACATTTCTACCTCTGCAGACTTTGTCTTTTCTTTTTTCATGATATCACGATATTTTTGCCTCCGTATACTTCATATTTGCTTTTGTCGTGATATCGAGACACTTCTACTTCCATAGACTTCGACTTTCCTTTTGTCACAATATCACGACACTTCTGCCTTCGTAGTCTTCAACTTAGCTTTTGTCATGAAATCGTGACACTTTTGCTTTCGTACTTAGCTTCTTTGCTTTTGTCATGAAATCGTGACACTTCTGCCTTCGAAATTTACTTCTTTGCTTTTGTCATGAAATCGCGACACTTCTGCTTTCAAAGTCTTCAACTTAGCTTTTGTCGTGAAATCGTGACACTTCTACTTTTGTACTTATCTTCTTTTCTTTTGTCACGAAATCATGACACTTTTGCCTTCGAAGTCTTCTTCTCTGCTTTTGTCATGAAATCACGACACTTCTACTTTCGTACTTTACTTCTTTGCTTTTGTCGTGAAATCGTGACACTTCTACTTCTAAAGTCTTGCTTTCTGCTTTTGTTGCAAAATCGTGACAGTTCTGCTTCCGTACGCTTCCTCTCTTTCTTTTGTCGCAAAAATGTGACATGTCACGATATCGCGACACTTTTCAAACTTACTTTCTCTCTCCTATTTTAGTCATGAAAATGAGACATGTCGTGAAATCGTGACACTTTTCTTACTTGTTCTCTTTCTTCGAACTTGTCACGAAATCATGACACTTTTTCCTACTTTCTCTTTCTCTTCCAACATGTCACGAAATCGCGATAGTTTTTCCACTTGCCTTTTTCTCTTCCAACATGTCACAAAATCATGATATTTTTTCCTGTTTTTTCTCTCTCTTCCAACATGTTGTGAAATCGTGACAATTTTTTCACTTGCCTTTTTCTCTTCCAACATGTTGTGCAATCGCGACAGTTTTTCCTACTTTTTCTCTCTCTTCCAACATGTCACGAAATCGCGACAGTTTTTCTTGCTTTTTCTCTCTCTTCCAACATGTCGCAAAATCGTGATAGTTTTTCCTGCTTTTTCTCTCTCTTCCAACATGTCGCAAAATCGTAACAATTTTTCCTACTTTTTCTCTCTCTTCCAACATGTCGCGAAATTGCGACAGTTTTTCTTGCCTATTGTATATGTCGCGATATCGTGACACTTTTCTTACTTGTCTTTTTTCTTTGATATTTTGCATATGGGCCACTTCGGTCTTCTTGGAAAATCACTGTACATACTCTGAATAACCTTTGAACTCCTGTCTTCTGCATCTGAATAGCTTTTGAACTTCATGTCCACTGCATCAACAAATCTATCTGACTGTGTTGACAACAATGACAATACTGTTGCTGCACCTTGCTCAACAATACCAAGGATTCAAGCCTTTTGGTAATGCTTTTTTTTTCTTTGCTCATTTGAGACTTTGTACTCTTCTTTTTCTTGCTATTATTTTTTTTGTAGCTTGTCCTTGTCTATATCTTTAGGCTTGGATCATGTGAAAGGTAGGATGAGTATGGGAAACCATTCACTTTTTGGTGAGGCTTACTCAAGGTATTTTCCTCCCTATTCTTAAAAATTATTTATTGTTGGATTGTGTTGTTGGTTCATGAAAGAACTCAAGTTAGCCAAGGGAAGAGATTGAAATTATTTAGAGTTTGATGATTTTCAATAGAGTTTTATTGAACTAGCTACAAATGGTCAAATTATAGAATAAAATTATGTGTTACAAAGATACCTAAGTGTTGGCAATTTTGGTTACTTTGGGTACATTGCCTTTGCTCAAGTGTATAAGTTGTCATTGATGTCAAGAAGCTCTTGAAAGAATTTGATTTGATGTCAAATAACTTGTTTTGATGAAGGTTACGGCATGACAGTTTCAAAGGTCTTTTGTAAACCCCAAGTTGGCAGGTTTAAAGATTACAGGTGGATGCATTAGTTTAATGCATTTGGGTCCAGGAGGAAGTATTTATTTAAATAATTAAAAACCTTGTTAAGGTTCCTTTTAATTATTTTTAAATAAATATTAATTTATTGTTTTCATTGGGTTCTCCTAACCCATGGCGCAAATGTCTTAACTTTGATGGTGCTATGTTCTAAGATTTTGAGCACTAGCCAAGACCTCCGTTGACGTGTTAAACTCCTCCACCGACATGTTAAACTCCTCCACCGACGTGTTAAACTCCTCCACCGACATGTTAAACTTCTCGTCGACGTCAAAAATTTATGGGAAATATGCATATAAATCTCCCACGATGAAGATCAAAGATGATCCCATCTAAATTTTGAAAGGAGTTGCTCACTGAAAATTTGACTGTGTCTTCGTTGATTTTTGTGGATCTATTGTTCATTTGTCTGCACTCGTCGTTTGTTGAATCTGTCGTAAATTTTATTGTCATCGTGTCACGGTAGAGGAAAGGAAGGGACTGTGGTTTCATTTTATCCCTGTGCAGAAGGATCAAGGTTAACGGAGTGAGGTTCAAACCTCATCGGACGCCTTTGGCACACCGGTAGTGGCTAGGTTGTTGGCGCACTACCCGAATGGGAGGTTTCGCGTTCGAATAATGTGAAAGGGTTTTTCTTTGTTGAAGTGGACGCAGCGGGTGGTGTTAAATTTCATGTGCAAATTTCTCCATAGCACGATTTTTGGTGTTGGCCAAGGTATTATTCGAAATTAATTTTTGCTAGTGTATTTTGCGGATGGAGGAAGTTTATTAGAGAGAAAAATAGCTTAGGAGTTATAAGGAGTTTGAAGATTGTTTTATTTTGATAAAATATTCTTTTGAAAGTGTTGTTTGCATTATCTTATTGCATTCTTATGAGAGATAAATTTTATTTTGATAAGACTATAAGGGAGAAATAAGGTGTATAAGGGATAAATATTTCTTGTAATGTTGAGAGTGCTTTTGGTTGATTATGGAAATGAAAACATGATGCTTTAAGGTTAGAATTGCTTCTTGTGTGAAGTTGTGAAACCTTAAGTGGGCAGCTTTGAGATTGACATTTGCTTTCATTAAATTGGTAATAATCAAGCTATTCTTTACTTGGTTAAAGTGTTGGGCTTACTCCTTTGTTGATGAATTGAAAAGTTGTTTTGTGCTTGGTGATTTGAGTTGGTGGATGCTTTTTGTTCAAATAATGTTGGAGAGAAAAGGATTTCTACTTGTTTCCTTTTCTGATGTTGATTGTGAAATGCTTCAAGGTTGTGTTTTGAATTGAATGGTGTTGATTGAAACTTGGTTGATAAGCATTATTTTTGAAAGCCCTAATTGATGGTGAAAAGAACATGAGTATCATTGTTATGTGATTCTTTGCATAGTTGGCAATTGTTGGGGTTTTCATGTTCTTGAAAGAAAGCATTCTATCCTATCCATTTCAGATATTAAGTTGAGTTTTCATATTTGAGATTGAGATTGAGCTGAGTTGATTTGAGTTGAGTTTTGAGATTGGGAGTTGAGTATAGAACATATTGAGTCTCTAACAATTCTCTTTATGCTTCTATGAGTTTGACAAATCACATTGGGTCTCTAACAATTCACTTTGTGATTTCCTACTAAGAAATTTTTCTTGGTGAGCTTACTGAGTTTTTGGACAGGTTTCGGTGGGGACTTGTGAGTAGTTTTTGGATAGTTTCCGGTGGGGACTTGTGAGCAGTTTTGGATAGGTTTCGATGGGGACTTGTGAGCAGTTTTGGACAGGTTTTGGTGGGACTTGTGAGCAGTTTTGGACAGGTTCCGGTGGGGACTTGTGAGTAGATTTGGACAGGTCCTAGCATAGGACTTGTGAGCTGAGTTTGATAGTTCTATCAGAGAACTTGAGGATAGAGGTGCACTGGTTCTATGAGAAGAACCTGAGGACAGATTTGGCAAGTCTTTGAGAAGTCTTGTATGCAGACGATTGATTTGTTTAAGAGTTGGATAGATCTGACAGACAGAGGAAGACTTGTACTAGATCGACTAACTGTGTTTGGTATAGGTTGCTGAGCTGCTATGGACGTGATCATAGAATGCAGAGGTCTCTTAGGCTAAGCATTGAGGACAGGAGGTCTTCAGTGGAAAGGAGTTCCACGTGCTGGCAAGAGGTAGAGGCAGTTTATCTTCTGAGGGATCATTTCTAGAGCAGAGGGGAAGGTATCTCCTTTGAGCAGAGGCTCATAAATTTTGATTGGGGGAAGGTATCTCCTTTGAGCAGAGGCTCATAAATTCTGATTGGGGGAAGGTATCTCCTTTGGGTCAAGGCTCATAAACATTGTAATTGGGAAGGATTCCCAAAGAACTTTGAGATAACTTTTGGAGAAAAGTTTTGTGGACGTAGCCCAGCCATTCTGGGTGAACCACGTTAAAATTGGTGTCACTTTGTGGATGATATTGTGCATTGCTTTGATATTTCTTTGGGTATATTGCTTTACTATTTTTAAGTATAATAGAAAAAGTAAAAAGAGGTCTTATACTGTTCACCCCCCCCTCTCAGTATAAGCTTGTGTTCTTCAGAAGGTTTGATAGAAACCATCATAATAGGGATATGATATTTTAATAGATGAAAATAGCCTAGTTCAATGCAATCATTCTCATAATTTTCCTCCCCAAAGCCTAAGGTCAGGTAATGAAGGGAATCTATGAGGAGTTCATTTGGCATACGTATGGAATACCCTAAGCCAAATTTATCTATCAAAAGTTGGTATTGTTGCTGATAGGGTGTCTAGAGACCCTGCTCATATTGGACTAAGCCATTACTGTGCCAATGGAAATGGTAAAAGTATCACAAGGCAAACTCTGGGTTGGAAATATACCCAATGTTTCTTGAGAAAGGTTCATCATCGTGTCCTATCATGGGAAACTAATTTGTAGAGTCGTATAAATGCCCATATATGAATTTTGTTTGATTCGAGGAACCCCCAAGGGTACAATGGTACCAATGGGTAAATATGACACACAAGGTCTACCCATATCATGAACTAAACTGATAAGTGGTGTAAATATGATATTTTGTATCAAGTACTCAGCGAGACTAGGGTTAGACGAGTGGATCATGACTTATGATAAATTTGATGGGGAGGATTGAGATGACGGAGGTGTAGCGTGAGGTGGTTCATATATTATAGTAGATAATTCTTCTTCCTCTATGGGAATTAGAATCTCTACTATGGATACAATGGGGATAAATTATTGGATTTCCTCGATTGGCACCTTCAACTCCTTCTTGCTCAGAGGGTTCAATGATGAGAAAGGGATGTCAGGTGAGGCCAATGATTAAGGTTGCAATGGAGGTGATAATGTGGATCGATCGATGTGTGGGAATGATGGTTTATATGAGGGTTCTAGATGTTTAATAGGGCTATCAGGCTGAATACCTAGACGCATGAAGGGTAAGATTAATTATTGTAGATTACTGACCAAATTAACGTATTTAAAAGGTTTGAAGTCTAAAGATACTACATGAACTTATATCTCATGGATGTATTTGATGCATTAGTGCAGTATATATGGGATACACTTCATGTTTCTAATCCAAGGTCATCTGAGAAATATGTTATATTGCATCACACCTTCTATAACATGACACAATACTAGAATTGTCTTTAGTCCAACCTGGATAGGAAGGAATATTGTGCCATTTGTAGAGAAAAAAGTATCATTGAATGCTCATAGAGTGAAGGTGGACACCACAATATGTTATTATGGAAGACTAATATGGTTTAGTGTGGTTGTGGTGATGATTTTTATGGAGGAACCCATGTCAATCAACACCCGCTTATAAGGAATTCTATTTATGCATGCAATGATGTGCAATGGAGGATCAACTATGTTGGTAGGTACTAGTTTGATCTCATGATCTTGGAAGGTTATAATGGGATCCTTACATGTTTGAATATGCCCCAAAACTTTGGTAAAAGCATTGGGATCTCAGGGCTATAATTCAATCAATATCAAAATATCCATCAAAGCTTCTCTATGTCTTGGAGATTGTTGTATTAACTCGTAGATGGACATTTTGGTTGACACCGTACATAGGATTTGAGTAAACCTAATTCTAAATTTTACCATCAGTTGAGGTGATGGACCTTGGATAGGATTGTGAGATGGCAAAGGCTATAATATAGAATGAATTCTAATGAAAGCTACAAGCGGTGCAACTTTATCATATCTTTGATTCCTCGTCACAATGTTAATCATTCCAATGAACCCTTGATCGGGTGGGGTTGTATGGACTTAATTTAACTATCTTATTTGATCCTCCTTAACCTCGTGAGTAGGTAAGGGGTCTTTGAAGATGCCCATTTGTTGGTTACTAGAAGTAATAGGATTATCAATCTATAATTGATTTTTATCGAGCATGTCTTGCATGATGTTTTTGAATGCATAATAGGCTTGTATATAATGGCTATTTTATCGATGATACACGTAGTACAATTCATCCCTATGCCCTTTAGTTTTTGGATGATTTGGATCTAGGGGATGAATCTCTGGAAAGGTGATAGCATTCACCTCACATAATTGGTTGAAGAGCGACTAAAAGACTTAGACAATGGCATGTTGGTTGTTGTATTGTGCAAGAAGATGTTGAGCTTAATAATTAGGTTGTTGAGACATTGTTTGCTTTTTAGACCTAAGAACACTTAGGACAACTTAGTTGACCGAAGTTGGTCTTTGTTGCATTTGGTTAGCTCTAGGATTTTTGTTCCACTCCTTTTTTGGAGTTTAATGTCCCTCTCTGAGACCTTAATGTCCTCTATGATCTTGCTTGCACAAAAGCCTCTTCAAATGTTTGATATTGTTGTAGTTGTAAGAGAAGTGAAATCTATTTCGAACAAATTTTTGTGAACATTCAAGTTAATTCAGTTACATGTAGTGTGAAAGGCAATTTAGCCATATCCTTTCTCCATTTGTTGCATAATCTATGACTAGCTCAATGTCAAATTATCTAAGGTTAGATAAGTCAGTCAGATTGGCTTTCTTCTTAAAATCGAATGCAAAACATTCTAGGAAGGCGTTTACGAGCTACTCGAAGCTATGAATGTTGTGCCTCGATAAATGATTGAACCACTCTAGGGATGGGCTCAAGAGTATTATCAAGAAATTTTTGAGTAATAAGGCATCATCACCTTGAATTTGAAAGCATAGGTTCATGAAACTAGTGACATGCTCTTGTGCATCCTCATCCCCTTTAAACTTATCTAATTTGGGCATTTCAAAATGCTTCAGATATAAGGGACATAGGATAGAGAGGTGAAGTGGTTGATTGTAAAGTTGAATCATGGTGGGTTTCTTGTGACCCGTTCCTGAAGCTTGTGATTTTTCTAGTGATTGAATGTGTTTGATGAGCACCTTGTAAGCTTCAGTAGATACGATCTCATATCTTTACCTTTACCCTCAAGGAGGTGGAGGTGGAAGTTTCCTAATAGGGCTAGGAGGTTGATCACTATGTCTTCATAAAGTGACTCAAGGTACCCATGATCTTGGTATTTTGATCTTAAGTCATCATAAGTTTCATGTTCTAATTGGTGATTTTGTGTTAAATACTATTAGGACCTATGATGATTGACTGACATATTAGGAGGATGATTTTGGTTTGGCCTAGGAGGTAGCTCATGATATTGTGCAATTCACCTTTGAGGGGTTTGTTGCCTATATGTAATAGGTGTGTAAACCTCCTCATGTGTTGTTATTTATGATTGCTCTTTGTGCCATCATTGCTGATGTAACCTTCTTTGGTGCACCCTTTGTGTTATAATTGGTCCTGTTCTAGGTATTCTTGATTTGTTTGCAATATATACAACCGTAGCTAATTTGTGTTTGGCCTAGGTAGCAGATCAATTGTGTGAGGCTTGTAAGCCCTTGCATCAATGTGAAGGTACTTTGCTTGTTCTATGGGTCCAATAGGGTTGGCTACCCATTTTCCTTGATCGAGGGAAGCCATGTACCTAGTGTTTAGGTTTGAAGGTCAAGTCTTCATACTAATATGGCATAGAGGCACAATGTGCCTACATGGAACAATCTCCATGATAAAAAGTAGGATGACTTGGGCCTTCCTCTTCCTCGTATTCAAGATAAAGGTGATTGAATGAGGCTATATTCCTATATTGATGATAAGGGTTGTATCTGTCTAGGTGAGAAAATTTTCAGCTCATCCATGGTCTATCAAGTGAAGTGTCCCACTCGTCCAGGCCAGATGCTAGTGTGTAATATTTCTCGTACTCATAATGGTGTATGGATTGGGTTAGTATATGAATCATTTGACACTACACTAATGGGTCCTTCAATGGGTACGTTATGTCTAGTGGTGGTACGAGATTGAATTCGACCAAGAATATCGTCTCCTCGATCATCTCAAGGATCTAAATATACCCCCTAGATTGGAACATCCTGAAGGTCTGATTTCCTATAGGCGGTGTTAACATTACAATAGGTATGCCATTTGGGAATTACCAAGTCCTTAAGAATAAATTGAAGACATTATGTGCCTCCTTGTATATTTTCTACATTGTTGGCTCGTGAGTGAGCTCGGTTGCGTGTAGTTACCATGATCTTGATTACGTAAACAATAAATAAATAAACAAAGTATACAAAATGATTATATATTTTAATTTTTATTTGTGAATCCCTATACTATTTTGTGTATTTTGATGTTGATAAACCCCTATTTCTATAAAACTAAGGGAAAATAAAATAGAAAACACTAGAAGGTAATTTGAGCACACCCCCCTAATGGAGAATGTAACCCAAATGGCAAAGAGTGGTTTCCTATTGTATTTAGGCTCAAGGTAACCTAAGGAATTAAAATCACCCCACTAGGGTTGAAGTGGTACATGGTGTATGGGGTTATTTTTATCTTATGCAAAAGAAAGTAAAAGCAAGAACCATTCCATCATCTTTCACTAATGCATAAAAAATGATGTTTCAAATCTAGATTTCTAAATAATGAACAATTTCATTTCAAAAACCTATCATATGTAGAACCCTACATGAATAGCCTTTAAGCAGGCATCAAGCAATCATGCACAACAAAAATCAAATAGAGGCAATCTTTGTGAGGGATAGTCTACAGTAGAGGTCATCTGATATAGAGATGGTCAAAAATAGGGGTCATCTAGGATAGGGACGACCATAAATAAAGGCCATATAACCTAGGGACGATCATAGTTAGACACTTTTATAACTGCAATATATTTTATATTTCCTCTATTTAAGCATGAAAATTTTATTTTTCTTGAATGAAAGTAGGAAAGGAAGGACATAACAACTCACTAGTGTAGCCTAAGTCTACTGTAGATGTTGTTTCTAACTTTTTTTGACTTTTTCTCTGAGGTCATCTTTGGGAGGGATGGTTGCACCTGATGGCCATCTCGGGGTGAGATGGTTGCACCTATTAACTATATCTATCAAGGATGGTGGTACCTATAAATAAAAAACACCAAGAGAGACAACAATTAGTAATGAATTTACAAAATATGGACAAATTCTAGCTGTGATCACCATTGAAGTATGCTAAAAACATCGTACACTTATGAAATGAAATAAAGAACAAAATACATAGAAAATTATGTAACCATGATGACAAAAATATTTGCAATAGTGGTGCCCTTATATTAATATCAATTATTGTTCCTTCAAGGGAGGTTACAATGGATCCCATTGAGGGATTTACTACCAATTTGATACAAATTTACAACAAGAAAATATATCCAAGGTGTATCTCGTAGGATCTCTCTTGCATCCTCACAAATTGATTTGGGGAAGGTTTCTTATGAGCTTCATGATGTAGGATGATGAAGGATGAATAATCATGCAATTTTCTCCATGTAAAGGCATGTAATATGCATAAAAGAAAGCCTAAAGAGCATCAAAAGCATATGAACAATATTTCAAGATAAGGCCTATATCCATGATAAAGAAAATGATAAATAAACTAAAATACAATAACTAAATGTATGAAAATGAAATCAAACTATGCTAAGAAGTAATTGAAATGCTTCTAAATCTAATGAAAGGAAGAAAATAAGGAAAATAGATCTCTATTGGGAGGTCATCTCTGTACGGTATGATCTTGCATGTTGGTCATCTTGGGGTGAGATGCTCATGACTATGGGATATCTATGGGTGATATGTCCACTAAAATATGAGTGAATTCCTTGTGGCCAATGCAAAGTTACAACGAGTTTGATTTGTGGATGAGTTGATGTTCTTGGTACACTCATGAAGAACAACTTGATGGTGGGATTTGACACAAAGCAAGAGTTTTGGATGGTGCAAGAAGTATGAATTCAATATTCAACCTTTGAAATGGTCCATTAACATGCTTTGAAGCTCCATGGTTGAATTTTGGTAGCACTTCATTGCTTATGAGAGTGAGAGATCTTTGATTCTTCAGTTTGACAACACTTCAACACATAAAACTTGGATATTTTCAATGAAGGCTAGGTGCCTTTAAATAGACTTCCCAATGGGAGTCCAAAGCTTGCTAGAGAAGCCAAGAAATGATTGAATTCAAGAAACCATTATCAATAAACCATTGTGCTTAGCTGGCATGTAATTGTTTGAAATGTAACACAGGAACTTGCTTCTAACACGACTATCTTGGGGTGGAACAGTTGTGACTACAATCCATTTCAGGGTGATATTGTCATAGTTAGGTGCCATCTGAGAGTGATACAACCATATTTAGGGGTCATTCATCATGAGATGATCTCTAATGCAAAGAGAAATTTGTCCTTGTTTGAGTGATGAGAACCACTATTAAGCCCTAGGACTACCCAAGGTGGGTTATATGGTCTGAAAAGGTGTCCATATAGGTAGTCTCCTCAACATGATGTGTTTTATGTTTCTACATAATGGACCATTGAGAAAAGCACTTTTGACATTCATTTAATATATAGGCCAATATTTTTGAGCAGCTAAAGTAATAACAATGCAGTTGGTAGTCATATTTGTCATAGGAGAAAATGTCTCCTCATAATCAATCCCTTCTTGTTGCTTATAGCCTTTAGCTATTAGACAAGCCTTGTAATGATCTAATGAGATATCTAACTTGTACTTTTCCTTATAGATCCATTTTGTGCCAATTGCTGATTTACCTGGTGGCAAATCAACTAACTCCTATGTGTGATTATGTTCAATGGAATCCAATTATTGTTCCATGGTATGAGTCCATTTAGGATCACTAAATTCTTCTTTGACATTGGAAGGTTATGGTTGTCCTAGGAATTTGGCCATGAGATCATAGTTCACTTGGTGTCTTAGGGCCAAAGGCCTTTTTACCTGTATAAGTGGGTAAGTGGCTTTGGACTGCATCTATGGTATATTAGATCCACTTAGGTAAATGATTTGATGATGTGGCATTATTATTAGATGGAGGTATAGGAGGAGAAAGAGGACATGAATATTTATTTGGGAGATCCTCATGTTAAGGAAGGCTTTTCCTTGTGATGGAAGAGGAAGGATTAGGTGAGGGAGTGGGTGCCAAGGGAGCAATTTTTTCTTGATTTGGTTGAAATGAGGGGGACATATGAGGAGAATTTGGTGGGGATAATCATTTAAGGTAACATACCTAGAGAGAAAAATCCTATTGGAAATAAGATCATATATTTTATAGGCTTTGCCACTATCACTATAGATAACAAAGATGTATTTTTGTCTTTTGTCACCAAATTCCCTTTTTTGATGAGGAATGTATGCATAGGCATCACATCCAAATAATCTAAAATTGCCCACATAGGATGTTATTCCACTCCATAATTCCTCTGGTGTTATATCATGCAAAGCCTTAGTATAGGATCTATTGGTCAATTATGCAACAATAAGAATAACTTCTCCCCAAAATGTCGTTGGCAGTGTAGTAGCAACTAACATAGATTTTGCCTTGTTTTTTATGGTTTGGTTCATCCTCTTAGCTAATCCATTTTGTTGAGGGGTGTAAGGAGTTGTGAACTACCTCTTGATCCCAATATACTTACAAAAGCTAAAAAAATATTTGGATATGTATTCTCCACCATTATCTATCCTCAAGGTGAATATATGATAGCCACTTTCTCTTTAAACAAGTGCCATGGATTCTTTGAATGTATCAAGGGCTTTCTATTTATATTGAATGAGATAGATCTATATTGTCTTGCTATAATCATTAAGGAAAGTCATGTAATATCTATCCCTAGTATGAGAGTGAACAAACATTGGCCCACAAATATATAAATGCACTAATTGTAATGGTCTATTGGCTTTCCAAGCCTTTCTTGACTCAAAAGGTTATCTATGGTGTTTGGAAACAAAACATGGTTCACAAAAGCATTTAGACTCCCTTAAGTGAGGAAGTCCTTTGACAAAATCTATTATTTCCATCATTTGAAGATTATGAAAGTTCAAGTGACCCAATCTATCATGCCACATATACTCCAAAGAAAAATTAGTAGTTGTGTGCAAATATTATGGAGGTACAAATTGGGTAAGGAGGTAATAGAAACCATCCTTTTTTACTCCCATGGCTTTAAAAAATCCATTTGGTTCTTGAATATAACATTTTTTTTTGTCAAACAAGATAGTATAACCCTTATCTATAAATTACCCAATAGAAAGGAGACTTCTTTTGAGGCCAAGTACATAAAACACATTCGTGGAAGGGATATTATTCCTATTGTGTAAAGTAAGCGGTGTATCTCCTACACCTTCAATTGGAAGAGCATGTTCATATCCAAAAGTAATGAACTGGTTATGGGAAGGTTTTATCTTAGTCAAACAATCTTGCCTACCTATAATGTGTTTAGTTCCCCCTGATTCTATAAACCAAAATTGCCTTCAATATTGACCTGATATACTACATACATGGTATTAATATTATGACCTTGTTGTCCCTTGTGATTTGTTTGTTTATTTATTTGATAGAAATCAGTTGTGGAATGATCCTATTTTCTATAATAGTCACATCCTTGTTGGTTGTTGGGCATATTCTATCTTGCTTGATCCAGACCAATTGTTGGATTGTAGGACTTGCATGCTTTGCAACCATGCCATTACTAAGGTCCTTGTGCAATGGTATGGTCTACAACCAAATGATGCTACATGGGAGTCTCTCCACCAGTTCCAACACCAGTTTCCTCATCTACAGCTTTGAGGACAAAGCTTTTTGAAGGGGAAGAACATGTTAGGACTCCATCCTAACATTATTTTTGTCATTATCTATTTATTATGTAATGACCCACATCCAATATGGGGACACACTTTTAATGTTAGTTTGTAATAATTTTGTAATAGTATATGGCAAGTAAGACACCTTGAGAAGTGATGTCATTTGATTCAAGAATGTAACCAATGTTTGGTAGAATATTCTAGCTCAAGTGGTATTTTGCATGTAAGCCAACTCTTGAGCTTAGGGTTAGGGTTGCATGAAGTCTTTTATTTAAAATATATTGAATCATTGTATGAATGTATTTTTTTTACAAGTTAATGAAATATTGAAGGAGGTTGCCCCCTTGAATAGGCCTGTGATTTTGAGTTATTTTATGATATTGTTTCAATTCTACAATTACTTTTTGCATAGTGATATTTTGTTATTTGATGCATTTCAGTTATTTTACAATATTTTGTGAGCGAGTTTATTTCCAATAGGAGGTTCCTAAAAGCATACCTTTGATTGATTCCATTTCTTCTTATTCTCTTTCCTAATTCCTCTAGTTTCCTATCAATGTTGTATGGTCACACTTTGAGCAAATACATACCCTTGGTTGGTTCCTTTATTCTCCTTTCTCACCATTATCCCTTATTTCTTTTTCATCTCTAATTCTGCTTTATTTTGCCTTTAGATGCTCTTCTCACAAACATTCATTCATGTTGATACCGCAAAATATTGGCATTTAATTTAGTCACTACATGCATACACAACCCACATAAATACTCTTAATGTGCTAATCCAATCAAATTATTCACTACACACATACATCTTAACCTATTTCATATGATTTACTTAATCCATGGTACATTGGTCACATATGCTGCTCCACGTCCATAAGCATTATGTCGTGTCATGTCATCATGCATATCAATACATTACATTACTTTTTGTCACACCATCATGTTATTTAGCTTATACATAAATATCCCACCAAAAAACAAAGCAAATTAATAATAAAAATATATACACGAAGAGGTAAACACACACTAGGTAGCACCACTCCAGTGATGTCCACCTCTTTTCTTAGTGAAGAACACAAGCTTATACTGAGAGGGGGGGTAAACAGTATAAGACCTCTTTTTACTTTTTCCATTATACTTAAAAATAGTAAAGCAATATACCCAAAGTAATATCAAAGCAATGCACAATATCATCCACAAAGAGACACCAATTTTAACGTGGTTCACCCAGAATGGTTGAGCTACGTCCACAAAAATGTTCTCTAAAAGTTATCTCAAATTTCTTTGGGAATCCTTCCCAATTACAATGTTTATGAGCCTCGGCTCAAAAGATATAACTTCCCCCAATCAGAATTTATGAGCCTCTGCTCAAAGGATATACCTTCCCCTCTGCTCTAGAAATGATCCCTCAGAAGATCAACTACCTCTACCTCTTTCCATCACGTGGAACTCCTTTCCACCGAAGACCTCTTGTCCTCAATGCTTAGCCTAAGAGACCTCTGCCTTTTATGATCACGTCCACAGCAGCTCAGCAACCTGTACCAAACATAATTAGTCGATCTAGTACAAGTCTTCCTCTGTCTGTAAGATCTGTCCAACTCTTGAACAAATCAATCCTCTGCATACAAGCCTTCTCAAAGACTTTCCAAATCTGTCCTCAGGTTCTTCTCATAGAACCAGTGCACCTCTGTCCTCAAGTTCTCTGATAGAACTATTAAACTCAGCTCACAAGTCCTCTGCTAGGACCTGTCCAATTCTTCTCACAAGTTCCCATCGAAACCTATCCAAAACTCAGCTCACAAGTCCCCACCGGAACCTGTCCAAAACTTCTCACAAGTCCCCACTGGAACCTATCAAAAATTGCTCACAAGTCCCCATCGAAACCTGTCCAAAACTCATCAAGCTCACCAAGAAAAACTTTCTTAGTAGGAAATCATAAAGTGAATTGTTAGAGACCCAATGTGATTTGTCAAACTCATAGAAGCATAAAGAGAATTGTTAGAGACTCAATATGTTCTATACTCAACTCCCAATCTCAAAACTCAACTCAAATCAACTCAGCTCAATCTCAATCTCAAATATGAAAACTCAACTTAATATCTGAAATGGATAGGATAGAATGCTTTCTTTCAAGAACATGAAAACCCCAACAATTTCCAACTATGCAAAGAATCACATAAAAATGATACTCATGTTCTTTTCACCATCAATTAGGGCTTTCAACAATAATGCTTATCAACCAAGGTTCAATCAACACCATTCAATTCAAAACACAACCTTGAAGCATTTCACAATCAACATCAAAAAAGGAAACAAGTAGAAATCCTTTTCTCTCCAACATTATTTGAACAAAAAGCATCCACCAACTCAAATCACCAAGCACAAAACAACTTTTCAATTCATCAACAAAGGAGTAAGCCCAACACTTTAACCAAGTAAATAATAGCTTGATTATTACCAATTTAATGAAAGCAAATGTCAATCTCAAAGCTGCCCACTTAAGGTTTCACAACTTCACACAAGAAGCAATTCTAACCTTAAAGCATCATGCTTTCATTTCCATAATCAACCAAAAGCACTCTCAACATTACAAGAAATATTTATCCCTTATACACCTTATTTCTCCCTTATAGTCTTATCAACAATAAACTTTATCTCTCATAAGAATGCAATAAGTTAATGCAAACAACACTTTCAAAAGAATCTTTTATAAAAATAAAACAAGCTTCAAACTCCTTATAACTCCTAAGCTGTTTTTCTCTCTAATAAACTTCCTCCATCTGCAAAATACACTAGCAAAAATTAATTTCAAATAATACCTTGGCCAACACCAAAAATCGTGCTATGGAGAAATTTACACAGAAACTCTAACACCACCCACTGCATCCACTTCAACGAAGAAAAACCCTTTCGCGTTATTCGAACGCGAAACCTCCTGTTCGGGTAGTGCGCCAACAGCCTAGCCGCTACCGGTGTGCCAAAGGCGTCTGGTGAGGTTTGAACCTCACTCTGTTAACCTTGATCCTTCTACACAGGGATAAAATGAAACCACAGTCCCTTCCTTTCCTTTGTCGTGACACGATGACAATAAAATTTATGGCAGATTCGACAAACGACGAGTGCAGACAAATGAACAACAGATCCATGAAAATCAACGAAGACACAGTCAAATTTTCAGTGAGCAACTCCTTTCAAAATTTGGATGGGATCATCTTTGATCTTCATCGTGGGAGATTTATATGCATATTTCCCATAAATTCTTGATGTTGGTGAGAAGAAGTTTAACACGTCGGTGGAGGATTTTAACATGTCAATGGAGGAGTTTAACACGTCGGCGAAGGTCTTGGCTAGTGCTCAAAATCTTAGAACATAGCACCATCAAAGTTAAGACATTTGCGCCATGGGTTAGGAGAACCCAATGCAAAAAATAAATTAATATTTATTTTAAAATAATTAAAAGGAACCTTAACAAAGTTTTTAATTATTTAAATAAATACTTCCTCCTGGACCCAAATGCATTAAACTAATGCATCCACCTGTAATCTTTAAACTTGCCAACTTGGGGTTTACAAAAGACCTTTAAAACTGTCATGTCGTAACCTTCATCAAAACAAGTTATTTGACATCAAATCAAATTCCTTCAAGAGCTTCTTGACATCAATGACAACTTATACACTTGAGCAAAGGCAATGTACCCAAAGTAACCAAAATTGCCAAAACTTAGGTATCTTTGTAACACATAATTTTATTCTATAATTTGACCATTTGTAGCTAGTTCAATCAAACTCTATTGAAAATCATCAAAATCTAAATAATTTCAATATCTTCCCTTGGCTAACTTGAGTTCTTTCATGAACCAACAACACAATCCAACAATAAATAAATTTTGAGAATAGGGAGGAAAATACCTTGAGTAAGCCTCACCAAAAAGTGAATGGTTTCCCATACTCATCCTACCTTTCACATGATCCAAGCCTAAAGATATAGACAAGGACAAGCTACAAAAAAAATAATAGCAAGAAAAAGAAGAGTACAAAGTCTCAAATGAGCAAAGAAAAAAAAAGCATTACCAAAGGGCTTGAATCCTTGGTATTGTTGAGCAAGGTGCAGCAACAGTATTGTCATTGTTATCAACACAGTCAGATAGATCTGTTGATGCAGTGGACATGAAGTTCAAAAGCTATTCAGATGCAGAAGACAGGAGTTCAAAGGTTATTTAGAGTATGTACAGTGATTTTCCAAGAAGACCAAAGTGGCCCATATGCAAAATATCAAAGAAAAAAGACAAGAAAAGTGTCGCAATATCGTGACATATACAATGGGCAAGAAAAACTTGTCACGATTTTGTGACATGTTGGAAGAGAGAGAAAAAACAAGAAAAACTGTCATGATTTTGCGACATGTTGGAAGAGAGAGAAAAAGCAAGAAAAACTATCATGATTTCGCGACATGTTGGAAGAGAGAGAAAAAGCAAGAAAAACTGTCATGATTTCGTGACATGTTGGAAGAGAGAGAAAAAGTAGGAAAAACTGTCGCGATTGCACGACATGTTGGAAGAGAAAAATGCAAGTGAAAAAATTGTCGTGATTTTGCGACATGTTGGAAGAGAGAGAAAAAGTAGGAAAAACTATCACGATTTCGTAACATGTTGGAAGGGAAAAACGCAAGTAGAAAAACTGTCACGATTTCGTGACATGTTGGAAGAGAAAGAGAAAGTAGGAAAAAGTGTCACGATTTCGCGACAAGTTCGAAGAAAGAGAACAAGTAAGAAAAGTGTCACGATTTCGCGATATGTCACATTTTCACGACTAAAATAGGAGAGAGAAATTAAGTTTGAAAAGTGTCACGATATCGTGACATGTCGCATTTTTGTGACAAAAGAAAGAGAGGAAGCGTATGAAAGTGGGACTATCACGATTTTGCAACAAAAGCAGAAAGCAAGACTTCAGAAGCAGAAGTGTCACGATTTTATGACAAAAGCAAAGAAGTAAAGTACGAAAGCAAAAGTGTCATGATTTCATGACAAAAGCAGAGAAGAAGACTTCGAAGGCAAAAGTTTCACGATTTCGTAACAAAAGCAAAGAAGCTAAGTACGAAAGTAGAAGTGTCACGATTTCATGACAAAAGCTAAGTTGAAGACTTCGAAAGCAAAAGTGTCACGATTTCGCGATAAAAGCAAAGAAGTAAATTTCAAAGGCAGAAGTGTCACGATTTCATGACAAAAGCAAATAAGCTAAGTACGTGTCACGGTTTCACGACAAAAGCTAAGTTGAAGACTATAGAGGCAGAAGTGTCGCGATATCGCGAAAAAAGAAAAGTCAAAGTCTATGGAAGCAAAAGTGTCTCGATATCACAAAAAAAGCAAAGATGAAGTATACGAAGGTGAAAATGTCGTGATATCGTGACAAAAGAAAAGACAAAGTCTGCGAAGGCAGAAATGTCATGATATCATGACAAAATGATAGAGAAAGCGTACGAAGATGAAAGTGTCGCGATATCGTGACATGTATTTTCATGGTAACAACAACAAAAGAAGCTACAGAGGCAAAAATGTCACGATTTCACGACAGGTCATAAATGCGCAAGTTAAGAAGGAGAACCCGACTGAAAGGAGAAGTATGACAATGGACCGACATCACTACGACATTTACAGGGGCAGTTACAAAGTGATTTCATAATGCTAAAATACGAAGAGTAATCAAAAGTCAGTATGGCGGTTATAGGGTCTGTCCAGAATGAAATCATCAAGCGATGGATAAACCAAACATCTTCTTGAGTTGAATCTTATGAAGACTGATGACAGCCAACTAAAATTAGGGTTTGCATTTGTTATGAAAGCTGACTAATATTAGGATTTACAGTCGACTAAGATTAGGGTTTTCATCATAAAAAATATTGTTATAAAAGGAGGGCTATTTGGAGAATTGAAAATTTGTCGAAGGTGTGTGAAATACGATCATTGTGCACAGAGAGCAAGTCATTTCGAATCGTGCTAAGTGCAAAATTCACAAAGAGAGTAGAGTGCACAAAAATGGAGAAGACGATCATGAAGTTCGACTGTAACGAAGCAGAGTGTGTGAAGTGATTACGCAAAGAGGGCAGAGTGCACAGAGAATGCAAAGGTGAAGAAGACCAGTCAGGGTCTTGCAAAAGCAAATATAAATAAGGGGTTGGTGCTCCTTTCTATTGGTGCAGATAAATAAGGGGTTGGTGCTCCTTTCTGTTGGTGTAGATAAATAAGGGGTTGGTGCTCCTTTCTGTTGGTGTAGATAAATAAGGGGTTGGTGCTCCTTACAATGGGTGCTAGTAAATTGATTGTAAAGTTGGTGCTTTGTAAAGGCTAGATTTGGATGGTAGTCCAAGCAATCAATTTTTGAAGAGTAGCTACATTGGTGAACCTCATTAAATCTTGTGTTGTGTGATGCTCTTTTGTTATACTTGTTGTATCTAGTAATAAGTTTTAATTGTTGCGGTATTAAGAGCTATAAATTTAAGTTTATAGAGCTACACTGATTCACCCCCCCTCTTAGTGTCATTGTAAGACTAACAATTGGTATTAGAGCTAAGTTCCTATATAAGCTTAACCAACTAGGGTGATCTTGGAAGTAACACAATGGCAGGTGGTGAAGGCTTCTCATAAAACAAAGCACCATTGTTTGATGGATCTAATTACGCGTTCTGGAGAATCAAGATGCAGACATATCTCTGTGCTTTGGGATACGACATATAGGATTTAGTAGTTAGAAGATACAAAATACCCATCACTCCTCCAAAAGATGCTGAAGAGGAAATAGGTGAAGCTCTTTTCATGGCATTTGAAGAAGTAAATCGAACATCTTCTTGAAAATATTGTTATAAAAGGAGGGCTATTTGGAGAATTGAAAATGTGTCGAAGGTGTGTGAAATATGGTCATTGTGCGCAGAGAGCAAGTCGTGTCGAATCATGCTAAGTGTGAAATTTGCAAAGAGAGCAGAGTGCACAAAAGGGAGAAGACGATCGTGAAGTTTGACTGTAACAAACCAGAGTGTGCGAAGTGATTGCGCAGAGAGAGTAGAGTGCATAGAGAACGCAAAGGTGAAGAAGACCAATCAGGGTCTTGCAAAAGCAAAGATAAATAAGGGGTTGGTGCTCATTTTTTTTAGTGCAGATAAATAATGGGTTGGTTCTCCTTTCTGTTGGTGCAGATAAATAAGGGGTTGGTGCTCCTTTCTGTTGGTGTAGATAAATAAGGGGTTGGTGCTCCTTACAATGGGTGCTGGTAAATTTATTGTAAAGTTGGTGCTTTGCAAAGGCTAGATTTGGATGGTAGTCCAAGCAGTCAATTTTTGAAGAGTAGCCACATTGGTGAACCTCTTTAAATCTTGTGTTGTGTGATGCTCTTTTGTTATACTTGATGTATCTAGTAATAAGTTTTAATTTTTGTGGTATTAAGAGCTATAAATTTAAGTTTATAGAGCTACACTAATTCACCCCCCCACCCTCTTAGTGTCATTATAAGACTAACAATTGGTATTAGAGCTAAGTTCCTGTACAAGATTAACCGACTAGGGTGATCTTAAAAGTAACACAATCACTGGTGGTGAAGGCTTCTTATAAAACAAAGCACCATTGTTTGATGGATCTAATTACACGTTTTGGAGAATCAGGATGCAGACATATCTCTGTGCTTTGGGATACGACATATGGGATTTAGTAGTTAGAGGATACAAAATACCCATCACTCCTCCAAAAGAGGCTGAAGAGGAAGCAGGTGAAGCTCTTTTCATGGCATTTGAAGAAGTAAAATCAGAAAAGGAAGGAGGAGTGAACTCTGAAGTATGTGGTGAAAACCTTGAGGCTAAAGTAGATCTAGAAGGTGAGTTGATCTCTGCACTTGAAGAGTGGAAAATAGAGAGGAAAAAGAATAAGAAAATTTCAAAAAACTTGAGGATGCAAATGAAATCATAACCATTCTAAAAGTATAGACAGAAGAATACAAGAAAATATCTGAAGATCTCGAAGTACAAATTACCATGAAAATAGATTATTGCTGCAAACTAGAAGAAGAGAATGTTGGTTTACGGACGCATATAGAAGATATGAATCACAAAATTAGTTGCTATGACAAATGCGAAGAAAGTTCGATGAAGCTGGATAAGATTATAAATTACCAAAGGCCTACAGGCATCAAATTTGGTCTGGGTTTCATCGAAGGAGAATCATCAAATGGATCAAAGGCCAGAAATGTAGAATCCATAAAGAATGAAGATAAGAAACAGATTGATCAAGGAAAAATGTCTCATGCAAAATAAAGCAATAATGCCAGGCATGAAAGGAGAATTGACAATGATGGATTCACCAATGTCACACATCAAAGAAGAAGAAGACCTATGGCTCCTACAACAACATGGCAAAGACCATCACCCAAGTTCAATTATCCCTTTTCTGGTTTCTGTTTTAAATGCAATGGCTATGGACATAAAATCTTAGACTGCAAATATAATGTAAGACCAAGGAATTTCACCAAGTAGAAATGCTTTTTCTCCTCTGATGAATTATACAGTAGAATGTTATAATTGTCATAATTTTGGGAACATTGCAAGAAACTGTAGAAGTACATTTGCATCAAATCAGTTTTAGGGAAGAAAATTTCAACCAAATAGGATGAGACAAAATAGGAAACTTCTCAAAAAACATGCACAAGCTATTGATAAGGGAAAGGCAAAACAAGAACCCAAAACTACTATCAAAATGGAGTGGAAAGAAAAAGAGCGACTTAAGGAAGAAAAGGAATCCTTAATCGTACAAAAAACATTTAAAGCACAGAATAAATATGTACCATGGATACTTGATAGTGGATGCTCCAGTCATATGATAGGTGACAAACAAAAATTTGAGAAGTTACAAAAATATGAAGGTGGTTCAGTAAAGTTTGGAAATAATGATGGAGCTAAGATAGTTGGCAAAGGTTCAGTTAAAATTAGTGACGAAAAAATTAAGTCAGAAGAAGTCTTGTTTGTGGATGGTTTGAAACATAACTTGTTGAGCGTAAGTCAAATTTGTGATAAAGGTCATGAAGTAGTTTTTAAGAAGTAGGGTTGTGAAGTCAGAAAAACAAACAGTGGAAAATTGATAGCAACTGGATCAAGGACATCTGGTAACCTATACATGCTCTAAGAGACTTCAGAAGGAGCTTGTTTTATTGGATAGGAAGAATAAAATTGGTTGTGGCACAAGAGACTCGGTCATATCAATTTTGATAATCTAGTAAAAATCAACTCAAAAAGGGCAATGAGAGATATTCCCACCATCAGCAAACCTACAAACAACATTTGTGCTTCATGCCAAAAGGGGAAGCAAACTAGAGTCACATTCAAAACAAAAGAGTACTACACAAGCAAACCTTTGGAACTAATACACACCGATTTATGTGGACCCATGAGAACACAAAGCATAGATGGTGACAAATATTTTATGTTGTGCATTGATGACTATTCCCGAATGACATGGATATTTTTCTTGAAGCATAAATCGAAGCTTTTGAAATGTTCAAGACTTTCAAAAAACAAGTTGAGAATGAAACAGGAAAGAGGATCAAATGTTTAAGATCAGATAGAGGAGGAGAATTCATTTCAGAGGAGTTTACAGAGTACTATGAAAAATACGGTATTAGGAGACAGTTTTTAGCAGCCAGGACACCTCATCAGAATGGAGTGGTAGAAAGAAAGAACAAGATAGTGCAAGAAATGGCATGGACTATGTTGGATGAAAGTAGAGTAGCAGATAGATTTTGGAAAGAAGCAGTCCATACTGCGGTGTATATCCAAAATAGGTACATGTTGAGAACACATGAAAGCAAAACTCCTTATGAGTTGTGGTTCGGTAAAAGGGCAACAACAAAATACCTCAAAGTTTTTGGCAGCAAGTGCTACATCAAAATAACTGAAGATAATCTTGGTAAGTTTGAAGATAGAGCGAATGAAGGTATTTTTGTTGGTTATTCGTCAAAAAGCAAAGCTTACAAATGCTACAACAAGAGGCTAAAGAAAATTGTGGACAGTGCCGATGTTAAATTTGATGAAGGTAGAGAACGAGTAATTAGCTATGAAAAGAACTACCCAATTTATGAAGAGGTTATTGAAGGAGATGAGGAAAACGAAACGGAAAAGATACAGAAAATTGACTCAGATGATTTAAGTTGTGATTCAGAAGTGGAAGAAAATAATAAATTCAAAACAGTAAGTGGCAGAAAAATCATCCTAGAGAGAAAATAATTGGAGACCCCAAAGTTGGTGTTCAGACAAGAAGAAGAGTAGTAAGTAACTACTCTCTATTATCCAACATTGAGCCCAAAAATGTTGCTGACGCAAGCAAAGATGAAAGTTGGATGAAGGCAATAAATGAAGAATTAGATCAGATCGAGAAAAACAAAACTTGGGAGTTAGTACCTAGACCTGCAAATAAAAATATAATCGGGACTAAATGGATTTTTTGAAACAAATTGAATGAAGACAGACAGGTAGTCAAAAATAAAGCAAGATTGGTATGTAAGGGTTATGCACAAGTTGAAGGCATTGACTTTGAGGAAACTTTTGCACCAAGTAGCTAGACTAGAGGCAATTAGAATGTTTCTGGCTTTAGCAGTCTACAAGAATTTCAAAGTTTATCAAATGGATGTGAAATCAGCGTTTTTGAATGGGAAACTTGAAGAATAGGTCTATATTGAGCAACCAGATGGTTTCCAACTTGGTGATGATCCCAAATTGGTTTGCAAGTTGAAGAAAACATTATATGGCTTAAAACAGGCACCCCGAGCATGGTATGCAAGGCTAGACAACTATCTCACTCAACAAGGGTTTAAGAAAGGTATGGTGGATAGTAATTTGTATGTCAAAATAGAAAATGGGCATCTTATTGTTCTTGTTGTATACGTAGATGATATCATATTTGGCAACAACAAATATGAGTCGTGTAAATATTTAGCAAATAAGATGCAAAAAGAATTTGAAATGTCAATGATTGGTGAACTTTCGTATTTTCTCGGGTTGCAATTTAATCAAAATAAGAAGGGCATATTTATTTCTCAAGTTAAATATGTGAAAGAGATGTTAAAAAAGTTCACAATGGAGGATTGTAAGCCAGTTAGCACTCCCATGATGATAGGTTGAAAGTTGAGCAAGGATGACAAATCTCCACCTATTGATCAAACCATGTACAGATCTATGATCGGGAGCTTACAGTACATGACAGCTACCAGACCAGATATTTTGTAGGTAGTATGCATGGTAGCATGATTTTAGGCTAATCCCAAGGAGACTCATGTGACAGTAGTGAAGAGGATTCTTCGATACCTCAAGGGTACTATGGAGTATGGGTTATGGTATCCGAAAGGTAAAGACTTCACCCTTATTTCGTATTCAGATGCAGATTGGGCAGGAGGTGTCGATGACAGAAAGAGTACCAATGGAGGTGCATTCTATCTTGGAGACAGATTGGTCGTGTGGCACAGTAAGAAACAAGAGTCATTTTCTTTATCGACAGTAGAGGCAGAATATATTGCAACGATAACATGTTGTACGTAGGTATTGTGGATGAAACAAACCCTAAAAGATCTTGGTATTAGCTTCAGTGAGCCAATATCAGTTAAGTGTGATAACACCAGTGCTATTAACATCTCCAAGAATCCGGTTATGCATTCATGCACAAAACACATTGCTATCAGGTATCACTTTTTGAAGGAGAAAGTTGCGGAAGGTGAGGTTAAGTTGGATTTTGTTCCAACTACAAAGCAAGTAGCAGATATCTTCACAAAACCATTGCCCAAGGAATTTTTTGAGTACCTTCACAATAAATTGGGAGTGGTCACACTTCCCAAGAATTGACTAGCTACAGGGATCACATTCTCAGGGGGAGCATTTAAGTATTTGATTATCTTTTTGCTCATGTTCATGATTTTTGCTAAGTGTAATAAATTTTGCTTGAGAATGTTGTGCATGGACTCAAGGGGAGTCTGCAGTAGCCCTTTGGTATTATTGTCAAAGGGGGAGAATAGTTATAGGAAATTGCACATGTGTTGCCAAAAATTCCAAAGGGGGAGATTGTTGAGCAAGGTGCAGCAACAATATTGTCATTGTTGTCAACACGGTCAGATAGATCTATTGATGCAATGGACAGGAAGTTCAAAAGCTATTCAGATGCAGAAGATAGGAGTTCAAAGGTTATTCAGAGTATGTACAATGATTTTCCAAGAAGACCGAAGTGGCCCATATGCAAAAGATCAAAGAAAAAAGACAACTAAGAAAAGTGTCGCGATATCGTGACATATACAGCAGGCAAGAAAAACTGTCACGATTTCACGACATGTTGGAAGAGAGAGAAAAAGCAGGAAAAACTGTCGTGATTTCGTGACATGTTGAAAGAGAGAAAAAGCAGGAAAAACTGTCGCGATTTCACGACATGTTGGAAGAGAGAGAAAAAGTAGGAAAAACTATCGCGATTTCGTGACATGTTGGAAGAGAGAGAAAAAGCAGGAAAAATTGTTGCAATTTTGTGACATGTTGGAAGAGAAAAAGGCAAGTGGAAAAACTGTCACGATTTCACGACATGTTGGAAGAGAGAGAAAAAGCAGGAAAAACTGTCACGATTTCGCGACATGTTGGAAGAGAAAAAGGCAAGTGGAAAAACTGTCGCGATTTCGTGACATGTTGGAAGAGAAAGAGAAAGCAGAAAAAGTGTCACGATTTCGTGACAAGTTCGAATAAAGAGAACAAGTAAGAAAAGTGTCACGATTTTGTGACATGTCGCATTTTCATGACTAAAATAGGAGAGAGAAAGTAAGTTTGAAAAGTGTCACGATATCGTGACATGTCGCATTTTCGTGACAAAAGAAAGAGAGGAAGCGTACGGAAGCAGAACTATCATGATTTCATGACAAAAGCAGAAAGCAAGACTTCAAAAGCAGAAGTGTCACGATTTCACGACAAAAGCAAAGAAGTAAAGTACGAAAGCAGAAGTGTCGCGATTTCATGACAAAAGCAGAGAAGAAGACTTTGAAGGCAGAAGTGTCACAATTTCATGAAAAAATCAAAGAAGCTAAGTACGAAAGTAGAAGTGTCATGATTTCGTGACAAAAGCTAAGTTGAAGACTTCAGAAGGAAGGGTCATGATTTCACGACAAAATAAAAGAAGTAAAGTTTGAAGGCAAAAGTGTCATGATTTTGTGACAAAAGCAAAGAAGCTAAGTACGAAAGTAGAAGTGTCACAATTTCATGACAAAAGCTAAGTTGAAGACTACGGAGGTAGAAGTGTCACGATATCGCGACAAAAGCAAAGTCGAAGTCTATGGAAGCAGAAGTGTCGCGATATCACGACAAAAGCAAAGATGAAGTATACAGAGGCAAAAATGTCATGATATCACGACAAAAGAAAAGACAAAGTCTACGAAGGCAGAAATGTCGTGATATCACGACAAAATAATAGAGAAAGCGTACGGAGGTGAAAGTGTCACGATATCGTGACATGTATTTTCACGACAACAGCAACAAAAGAAGCTACAGAGGCAAAAATGTCACGATTTCATGATAGGTCATAAATGCGCAAGTCAAGAAGGAGAACCCGATTGAAATGAGAAGTATGATAGTGGACCGACATCACTACGACATTTACAGGGGCAGTTACAGAGTGATTTCATAATGCTAAAATACGAAGAGTGATAAAAAGTCAGTATGGCGGTTACAGGGTCTGTCCAGAATGAAATCATCAAGCGATGGATAAACCAAACATCTTCTTGAGTTGAAGCCGATGAAGACCGATGACAACTGACTAAAATTAGGGTTTATAGTTGTTATGAAAGCCGACTAAGATTAGGATTTATAGTCGACTAAGATTAGGGTTTTCATCATAAAAAATATTGTTATAAAAGGAGGGTTGTTTGGAGAATTGAATATATTGTCGAAGGTGTGTGAAATACGGTCATTGTGCACAGAGAGCAAGTCATGTCGAATCTTGCTAAGTGCAAAATTCACAAAGAGAGTAGAGTGCATAAAAGGGAGAAGACGATCATGAAGTTCGACTGTAACGAAGCAGAGTGTGCAAAGTGATTACACAGAGAGAGCAGAGTGCATAGAGAACGCAAAGGTGAAGAAGACCAGTCAGGGTCTTGCAAAAGCAAAGATAAATAAGGGGTTGGTGCTCCTTTCTATTGGTGCAGATAAATAAGGGGTTGGTGCTCCTTTTTGTTGGTGCAGATAAATAAGGGGTTGGTGCTCCTTTCTATTGGTGTAGATAAATAAGGGGTTGGTGCTCCTTTCTGTTGGTGTAGATAAATAAGGGGTTGGTGCTCCTTACAGTGGGTGCTGGTAAATTGATTGTAAAGTTGGTGCTTTGCAAAGGCTGGATTTGGATGGTAGTCCAAGAAGTCAATTTTTGAGGAGTAGCCACATTGGTGAACCTCATTAAATCTTGTGTTGTGTGATGCTCTTTTGTTATACTTGTTATATCTAGTAATAAGTTTTAATTGTTGCGGTATTAAGAGCTATAAATTTAAGTTTATAGAGCTACACTAATTCACACCCCCCTCTTAGCGTCATTGTAAGACTAACATGTATCCTAAGGTATTTTAGACACCACCACCAAGGCTATAGATGCCTTTCTAGTAATGGAGTATACCTTACAAGTGGCAACATGTCTATCATATTAGCAATATTTTATATAGACCATTGTGCACTTGTGGATGAGATAGCTTATACTAGCCAAGTTTATAATTGGTTAGTCCAACCTCATTCAAAATGGATAAATGAACACCATTGCACACATACTAGTTCATGATAGGCTAAATTCTAGTCAGGATAGTCATGTTTTTTCCAAACATTGGCTAACAATTAGATGAGTTTGACTACTCAAACTATGGTGTTTATGTTTCTAGAAATTATTCTAAACATCCTAAGTGACTTAGATGAAGGGACAAACAATATCGTAAATATTTCTCCCAAAAAATAATGTTCTCTTCACATCATCAATCCACTATGCAATCACTAAGTCATTAGTATCATCATTCGTAAACTACATCATGCATTTTCACATCTTCATCTACATAGCCTACATAGATCACTTTCAATTTGCATTCATATACACATTGCATGTTTATTTGGCTCATTATAGGTTGATATGTTTATGTAGCTATCTATATATCCTTGATTAATTAGACCACTCATGATTATAGAATCCAAATCAAGAATACATACATGTTTATTTCTCATTATTTTGTAAATATACTCTATCATATGTCAGTTATGCACACATCAAAGTATAATCACATGTATTAAACTTCTATCAAATCTATGACATACACGATACATGCACATCAAAATATTACAAACATATATCATCTATCATATATCTCATATCAATATACTACATATATAATCAAAAATATCCATAGGATACATCGCATAGACTATGCTATACATCATCATCAAAACACTATACAAAGCTAATCAACATATACAAAAATGGGTGATACATCTAACCCACAACACAAAAACCTCAACTTTCTTGACCACTAGGAGTCTCTCCACCCCCCTCCTACACCTTAGATCACTCATATACACTCCCCTATAGCCTACCAACACCTTATCATCCAACATATACCTCTATATATGGTGTTGCAGCCTCATACACTTTGGAAACTCATGGCATTGTTCTTGCTATTGATCATGTACTCCTCCAAATCCATCATGAGTGTGAGCGAGACTGTGACTTTGAGTATGCTAGAATGAGTATACATTGATTTTCCAACTCCAACTCCAACATGGCTATCCAGGTCTTGTTACACATATACAAAGCCCTAACCTCCTCATGTGCTTGACGTGTCTCCTCCATTCGGGCAACCTACACACTCAACTATCCCACCTCCTTTTAAAATATAGCTACCTTGACTACTACTACATCATGTTCACTCAACAACTCCTCTCTATGAACCCATGATCTCTCTTATCTTGCACTCATCACCAACTATGGACCAAAATTTTTGCACCTGTTTCCTTTAGGCTAGTGGATCCACACCTAGAAGGGGGATGGGAAAATAGGGTATCTACACTTCAGACAAGAAGTACTTGTGTCATACTCTCTTCGGTGGTTATTGATGAATTATGGTGGGTTCACCAAGGAATGTTTAAATATTGTTCCTAAGTCTATGCAATGTGAAGTGTTTAATGTGTTCTTTGCTTGAAATACACTTATGTTTTGGGTGAAGTACAACTATACTTGATCTATATGCAATTTTATTTCCTTGAAAACAAAAAAAAAGATAGCTACTATAGCACCCTAAAATTGGCGCAGTTAAACCATTAGTAAAAAGTAAAAATTTGAATTTTAACCCCGAAACCGCTCGTTAACCACTTACCTCATTTTTTGCACCATTTTTAGAGGTTGTTGTGACCGTTGGATGATATTTTCCCAAATCGAACAAATTTGTTTGGAACAGAACGTCTAGATGATTTCATCCCAAAACCAAATTTTTGCAATTAGCTTCTGTTCCAACCTCTCCAACTTGGGCAAAAGTGTGTCTACGCAGTTGGAGATTCCCACGTTGAGGATCTCCCAAATTGGGATGATCCCCAACCTCCTAACCTCCCCCTAATCCTATATAAACTAGGATTTTCCCAGTTTATCCCCTTGACTCCCTACCTGGCTGCCTGACTGATTATTTCCCTGATTATTTTGCACTTGTGTTTTCAAGTTTTGTTGCAGGATTTCATTGTGTTTCAACCGGAGGTAGCTCGGATCATTGCAAGTGATTCAACTACAATTCCAGACGATCATGTCAAGATCGACGATGATCTTGTATGATTACAGATGATCCGGTCTACAATTCAGCTTGGGGGCAATTAGAGCCCTGAGTTTGCATTCCCTATCTCATTTTCCTTATTTATTGGTGCATTAGATTATTTTTTTTCTATTTTGCATCTTGGAGTTCACCTCATTTAGTGTAACTGCATGATAAAATTCAAAATAAGTTTCCAAAATAGTGCATCTCATTTAATTTGATATCTAGATTTATCATTCAAACATCTATACTCTTATTTCTATCTTTTGCATCGTTCTTGCAATTGTATTTTTGTTTTTGGTGTCTATTTTCTTGATTGCAGGTTTCTGACGAATTCGCTTGACGAATTCGTCAGGTCACTGATCATCTTGGGTGATCTTGGATGATCTTCTATGATTTGGGACGATTCTGTACAATTACAGACGATCTAGACTCCTACAAGCTTCAGAATCTTCATCAGACATCAAAAATCAGGTTTACTCTTCTCCATTTTGTATATTCTCTATATTCAATCACATTAGGGTTCATTTATGTCTTCTGTCTTCATATAAATCAGTAATATTCATATAGAATAGCTTAGCTTCATTTTTTCCAACCTAGGAAACTAAATTATTGAAAATAAAACGAACAAATCAAACCCCCTTTCAAACCTAGGTGTGGAAACTGCCACTCAAAGTTTCCTGGTGAACCCCACCATCCGTCAAAAATTCACCTTTATACCCCTCCCTCGAGAGGCGCGACCTTCAAAGGGCCTCTCCGTCCGAGGTATTTTTCCATCCTTTTCTCACCCCCCTTTCGGGTACGGATCCTTTAGCCTGAAGGTAAGGGTACAAAAAATTTGGGTGATACAGCTACTCTAAATGGCATACTATCTTGTATGCATGCATATTTCTTTTTATTCCTTCTATTTTCTTTCCCTTATCTTTTTGTTTCTTTTTTTTCTTGTAATTTTAAATGATCTAGGAATAGCAAAAATGTGAAATTAACATATAAAAGATGAATGAAGATAAAATAACGTAGGTCAGGCACTTACCTGACCTAGATGGTGGAAGAAAAACAAATTTAAAAATATGCAGAGTAAATTTGGTACCCTTCAGTGGATTTGGATCTATGTCGCAGCCTCCCAAATTCATCAAAATCTACAATGATCAAATTTGAAATTTTGGTAGAGCAAATTCAGGACCCTCCAGCAAATTTGTATGGCTACTGCAGCCTCTTGAATTCCTTTGAGACCTACAAATTCACTGATAATAATCTAAAACCTACAATCAAAAGGGATTAGGACTCAAAGTATAGACTGATATGATTAATCTAGAAACATTAATTTTCCCCATGTGTATGTCTGTGCAAATTTGAGACCCTGTAGAAGCCTCCTAAATTTGTTAAATCTAAGAGAAAATTCAAATTAAGCAATGCAAAATGATGTAATATAATTAATAATGTAATGCATAGTAAAAATTATACCAATTCAATCTTTGATAGCTGCTGGAATGGTGATAGGGTAGAAAAATATTTATTAAACCTACAAAAAAAACTCATGAAAAGGGTTCTTCAATCCAATTCTCCTATAAAATCACCATTAACCTTATTCAGGAGGTAGGGAAATTTATTTAAATATGAGGGAGAAACTAGACAGAGCAAAAAATACGAAATAGAACGTGGAGGTTAGGGGAAATTAATAAAATTTATAATCTAGGTGAATTTGGATGGCTACCGTAGCCAACCGAATTTGCAAAAAAACTAGATTTTCCTAATTTGGGTTCAAATCCAAACGGTTCAAATCTAGCACACTATTTTTAGAAAATTCGGTGGGCTATCATAGCCACCTGAATTCACTAAAAATAGAAAAACGATAAAGATGGATTAACAAAATTGTTGGGTGGGTTAAAACCAACATCAAAAATGAGAAAGGTGGTTGAGGGGGGGACTACATTGTTGGGGGATGCCAAGAATTTTGAAGTGGGATAAAAATCCATGGTTACATTTTACCCCCTATTTGGTGCATTTATGAGCAGTAACTGCGTCAAAGAAAGACACGACTGCTAAAAGATAAAAAATGCACTACAAAACAAAACAATAATTTATTCTATAAATTTTATTTATTTTTCGTAGGATGCTCCTTCGAGTTTCATGGGGATTCAAACATCATCCTAAAACTCAAATTTTGCAAAAAAGCAAAAAAGTGGGGTAAAATATAAGGTTTTTAGGGTAAAAGCCTAATTCATTTTTACTCTAACTATTTTTACAAAATTGCCCTAGGTAAAAATAGTGCTACCACCCCACCGAGCAGACGAGGTGTGAGCAATAGGTAACATAGTAGATGTTAGGATCCGGGTAAGTGAAAAACTCACATTTTCACCTCGATTTACCTTTTATTTTTAGATTTTAGATTTAATTTTAAATTTTGTATTTGGATTTTTGTTCACGATTAAACGCGGTGAATTCGTGTGCCTTTGGCAAATTCGAGCATTCAAATTCGCTCTGGCAAGGTGTTCAAATTCACAAATTTAGATTTTTTAGATAGATTCAAAAGTTTCAAATTCATTCAGATGAGGCATCCAAATTCATGAATTTGGACCTATCAAGTAGATTTGGAACTTCTAAATTCGTTCTAACAAGGCTTCTGAATTCACGAATTTAGAAGAGAAACCTTCAAATGCACAAAAATTAAATTTTTAGCATATTTTGTACTTTGTAGTGTTCTTATTATGTTTTTTTGACAAAGTATTATGATGTACTAAAAGTATTATTTTGTTTTGTTTACAGCGAGTTGCGCTTAAGAACAAAGAGTGGCGATACAAGGGATTTGAGGAGTACATACGAGGGATAGATGATGTAGAGAGAGACCTACTAGGGTAGGTGGGTCTCCTCCATGTGGTAGAGATGCCTCGCATTGAGACATACCAACTTCTACTCATAAATTTAGCAGAGAGGTGGTACCCGATATCCTCATTTTTTTGGTTACCTATAGGAGAGATGACATTGAATTTGGAGGATGTGTGGAGGATCCTTTGTATTTTGATATATGATCAGTTTATCTACCAGTCGATGACACAGACATAGGCCATGCAATAAATATCTAGGGATCTCAATTTTCCTATGGATCAAAGTGGGATCGATATCAGAGGGTTGGTCAGGATAGAGGGGATTACTAGATTGACAATGGTGCTATTTGGGATCATCGATGGACTATTGTCCAACCATGAGAGCGGATGACATCTTCCATAGGCCCTAGCTAAAGTAGTGGTAGATATGAGTGATTATAGTAGATGATTTGCATGAGGGCTCTTTGTATTATAATGGTTATATAGAATATTATATAATATCGTGCACAAGTACCACTTGGGTATAGTTCTCACCACACTACTATAGGTGTGGAGTTGGGAACACATTATGGTGAGGAGACCTATAGAATTACCATTACAACAGACCGAGGAGGGATTCCCTACTATGTATATATAGGAACTTACATGTGGGCATGGGAGAAGACATGGTGGTTTGGAGGATGCTAGGTAGACTATAGATGAATTGCATCCTCATCGTATCACTTGGAGACCTTGGTGGAGATATCCTTATTAGGATAAGGATGGGGAGGAGCTAGCCCAAGTACAATGGATACAATTACTCTGATTAGAGAAGGGAGAGGTAAAGCTCCATCATGTTGACTGAGTTTAGTGTCAGTTTGGGCTAAAATAGGGGATACCTAAGGTACAAGACTTTTTGTATCGATGAGTAACACAATATCCACTGACTGTTGGGGGTGAGCCAAATCTCAATAGGTTTACAGAGCTAGATGCGGATGACCTTATGGTGGTCCTACCAGAGGAGGATTATGTAGGAGTGGAGGATGGATACCTCTAGTGGTTTAATAGAATTAGACCCATAAGGATCACTCACAAGTGGGCAGAGGAGAAGCAACGAGTGTAGTGAGCATACCAAGTAGCTGCTTGATGAAGAGTTAGAGCATAGTGAGGGGGGAAGTTTTGATGTAGAGGGTGATCAATCCTTAGACTAGGGGAGGTCAAGTGGGATTGAAACTCTTTATATAGGAGTGAGTGTCTCAACAAAAGACACCTAAGCAGTAATAGGAGACTCATAAGTAGTAGGAGGAGGCTCCTAAGAAGTAGGAGGAGACTCCAGAGTAGGGTGATGTGGTTGTTATGGAGATATATGCCCTTCGAGAGGCCCAAGAGGTGACAAACAATGGATAACCAATTTAGAGGCTTAGGTGGTAGTCTAGCAGACTAATATCATAGTTTTGAAGGGACAAGTGGCTAGCTAGTCATAGCATATAGCCACCCAGGTGGGGCACATCTAGATAGTGGAGGCCCAACTAACATAGACACACTCCTAGCTATAGTAGCAGACTAGGGGGGTGACTTTCAATGAGAAGATAGACACATATGAGTACTAGTAGTTTGATATGTCACCATCAGGATTAGTTTGTGAAGGCCTATCAGTGGGAGGTATTTTATCAGGGCTTATATTTTCAAGCCATTATAGAGGACCAAAGAATACCTTTACCTGTAGATATGGCTCCTAGCCGATGCCAGAGTGTCATGGGATCTAGTTCACGAATAGGGACTCAGTTTGTAAATATACCTCCATTACGGCCACCAAGTGATAGGAGGGATGAGAAGGGTTCTAGGGGATGATATGATAGGGTTGCTTTTGTGGCTTAATTTCTTTTTTTTATTGTGGCATACCATTCTACTCTTATGTACTATTTTTTAGAGTAATACTATACTTTAGTTTTGTCTCTTTATGTGTTATGCAAATGCAAAATATTTTTGTTATTTTTGATGATCTTACATAATGATGCTTATGGTCATGTTTGATTTTTTATGCTTATTTTATCATTATAGTCAATATATGATCATATGAGATGATATTTGATGTAATGGAATTGATATTTGCAAAAACGTGTGTAATGTAATTGACAGTTTGTAGAAAAGTGTGTTGGAAAATATTTTGTAATTTTGATTAATGTTTTAGTTGAGGCTTCTAATTGGCCATTACCCTAAGGATAATAGGGAGTAGACCATCTATGATGGATTTTATATTTTACACAAAGTTTTTTCATATCTTTATTTTTAAAGTAGGTTCCAATATCATAAATGAGTGTTGATGGGATCCCAAATCTACATATAATTTGATTAAAAATGAATTTAGAGACTTGGGTTTCGTACAATAAGCCAATGGTATAGCATCTACCCATTTTATGAAGTATTCAGTTGTTGTTATTATAAACTTATGACCATCATATGAAACTATATTGACCCTCCCAATGATATCAAGGTCCCATTTGGAAAAGGGCCAAGGGGAAGAAATGGTTTGAAGATCCTGAGAAGGAGCATGAACAATATTTTCATGTCATTGACACTTGTCACATCAATGCACATAATAATTTGCATCCTTCTCCATGGAAGGCCAAAAATAACCCATTCGTAGGAGTTTTTTGGCTATGGTCCTACCTCTAAAATGGCCTCCAAAATATCCATCATGCACTTCACTTAATGCCTTTGGATATTCTTCCAAGTTGGGGCATATTAGGAGGATACCTTAAAAAGACCTATTATAAAGGGTATTTCCTATGATGACAAAATGAACAACTCTTTTATGTAGAATTATACGTTGGTTTCTGTCTAAACCATATGGAAATGCGTCCTTTTGGAGAAAATTAAGATATTTGTATACTACGGTTTTGATGATGTTTATCCAATTGCAAAAAAATCCAAGGGTGTTAGGCTAGATTCTAGTGAGAGAGGCTCTCAAAGTTTTTGAATGATAATAGTGGCATGATTATCATCCAAATCCAAAAGAATGAGGGCAGCGACTGCTACCATAGCCTCCATAGAATGATTGCTAGTGTGAGGAATAACTTCAATGGTAACCTTTTCAAATAGAGATATAAGCTTTTGGACAAACTATTTATAAGGATAGAGTTTCTCATCCCGTTTTTGGTAGAAATTATTAATTTGGTTTACTACGAGTTGTGAGTCTCCAAAAATAAATAGAACTTTAATATTTAGGTCTAAAGTTGCACGTAAGCCAAGGATTAAAGCTTCATACTCTATTGTATTATTTGTACAAGAAAATTGGAGTTTAAATGATAAGGAAATTAGTTGTTTCTATGAGGATACCAATATAATTTCCACACCTGTGCCACTCATACAATGAGATCCATCAAATAATAGAGACCAATATTTTGAATGATCATCCTCTATATTAAGACATTCATCTGGAAACTCTATGGTTAAGGTATGAGTAAATTCAATGGGAGCGATAGTGAGTTGATCAAATATAACCTGTACTTTGATGGAATTTTGACCAATAAAGGTTAAGTCAAATTCACTTAAGGTGAGAACCCATTTTTCTGCTCATCTCAACAAGTAGGGTCTACTCGTCAAATAGTGTAGTAGATCACATTTTGCTATGATGAATGTTATTTGACTAAGCATTTAGTGACATAGTTTTTTTTTAGAGAATACAATAGCTAGGCAAATATTTTCTAAGGGGGTATAGTGAGTTTCATAACTCACTAAAGTCCTACTAATGTAGTAAATTGCTCGCTCTTTCTTTTCCTCATCATGTTGAGCAAGCATTGCCCCCAATGCAAGCTCTAAAGCAGAGATGTACAAGATGAATTGTTGTTTTGGTTTAGGAGGGAAAATTACAGGTGTTGTAAGTAAATACCTTTTAAGAACTTCAAAATCTTCTTGAAATTCAACATCCCAATCAAAAGAAGTACCTTTCTTAAGAAGCTTTAGGAAAGGTTAAAATTTATATGCTAGTCTATCAATGAAGCGACAGATAGATTGAAGTTACCTTGAAAACTATGAAGCTCAATAAAATTCTTGGGTGGTGGTATATTCATAATAGCCTCTATATTAGTTGGGCCTATCTCTATTCCTCACATGGAAATGATAAACCCTAATAAATTTCTAGATTTAACCCCAAAAACACACTTGTTCGAGTTTAGATAGACCTTGTACTCATGAAGCCTATAAAATACTCGTTGAAGGTTGGGAATATGATATTCTTCATTAATGGAATGTGTGATAATATCATCGACATAATCATGCAAGATGTCATACATCATATCATGAAACATATAGCTCATGGATCATTTATAGGTTGTACCTACGTTCTTTAGACCAAAGGGCATTACTTTCCAAAAAATGTTCTCCATGGTGTGATAAAAGCAATTTTAGATTGGTCTTCTAGTGCTATACAAATTTGGTTGTATCCTAAAAAACCATCCATAAGGGATAACATCCCACTTCCTACCATAAAATAAACATTTTGATCCATATTGGGGAGGGAAAAATCATCTTTGGGACATGCGGCATTGATGTCTCTTAAATCAGTACATACTCTAATTTTCTTAGCCTCTTTTTTAGATAAGGAATGATTTTGGATATCCAATCAGAAAATAAAATGGTTGGATGAAATCAACATCTAAGAGATTTTGTAGTTCTTCTTTGACTAGTAAGGCTATTTTAGGATGCATTTTTCTAAGCTTTTGTATCATTAGTTTGGCATCAGGATAAACCACTAAATGATGCATGACCATGAATGGATCTATACTAGGAATGTCTACATAAGTCCATTCGAAGATATCAAGATATTCTGCTAAGATATTCATATACTTAACTTGTATTTCTTTACTCAAAGTAGCTCCAATTTTAACCTTGCAAGGGTTGGATTCAATGCCAATGTTAATCTTCAAAATGTCCTCTATCACAATATTTAAATCTCTTTCAAAATTAGGGGGGGTGGGTGAAACGCCCATTTCTTGAAGTTCTTCTAAGGATAAATCTACTAGTTAATCCTATAGATTTATCATTTAAAAGTGGGCTAGACATGGGATGGATCCATTGAAGAGGAAACCATTCCGCATTATCTCATCATGAGCGATGTCAAAAAAGGTATATCCTTCCACACATTCATCTAGAGTAGCAATCATTTCAGGATGAATTATTGAAGGCATATTGCAGGAATGATTAGAGGAAAAGGGAGGTCCCTTACCTTTTTTATCTCTTTCAAGCATTGTTAATTTTTTAAGTATTCACCATATATGATCAGATAATCATTATCATTGAAGAGAAAAAACTATCATTTTATGGGGATATTGCCAATACCACATTGAGCAGGCCATTCCTCAACATCAAAAGGCTCACGTATGCCATTTTCTAGGCATCCTAGGCCTTTTCCCCTATAACCCATGTCACACATGATTTATTTGGAAATTGTATACCTATCTGAAAAATAACAATAAGAAAAATTATTTTTATCAAAGATCAAAATTGTTCTACTAATGATAACCTCATCCGTGGAATATAAAATGAAGGTGCAGATACAAAATGGTATATATTTCTCTTATTACAGGGTAGGCCTATCGTACATGGGGATGGCGGTAATTGAGATAAGATGAAAGAATCTTGAACAATGAAATTTGCATGTTCAGTTGGGGCATGGAACAATATAAATAGATGTGTTAAAAGTTCTAGGACCAACCTATAGTGGGATGGAGATCATACCACATGCATCTTGTGTTTCATCATTGAAGACTTTAATGATCATATCAATTGTTCTTATGTCCTAATTTTTCAAACCTTCTGAAAAAATCATAGGTGAAAATGTTCAAAGATGACCCATTATATATCAATACCCTCTTAACACAAATATCCCAATTAATTTTGTTATGTAAAGATAATTATTTATATGTAGAATTTAAGTAGGAATGTCCTTATCATGGAAATCAATGTAATCAACTCGTGAAAGGCTACAACATTAACCACAATAGTTGGTTCTATATCTTGAGGTACCATCATATGACTTAAGGTATTCATCAATTCTTCCCTATGAATAAGGGATGATATAAGAAGTTATAAAAGTGATACTCTAGCTATTGTATTAGCCAGTGGTTCATTAATGTCAAAATGTGTTCTTTGCGGAGGTTTGACTAGATTATTACTTTTATGAGGTGCTTTCAAGATTAGAGGTGATTGATATGAATCACTCGATTGAGTTGTAGCTGGTTGGGGTTGAGATGTGTGAGCTTGAGCCTATTGCCTAGTTATAGGTCCTATCATACCCATATTATTACCTGGGTGGAAAAGGAGTTATATGCTAATGATTTAAGAATATGGATTAAACCAGATAAGGTGAGCTCTATGATTCGTTGCTTGTTCTAGAGGGAGTAATTGACGCAAAGATGGGCAAGTTGTTAGCACTCTTAGAAAAGGTTATTTGGGAACTAAAAAATATGTAATAGGTGTTATAAGCTCTGATTTATCCTTTGAGATATTAGAATGAAGGGAACTAATATCTATTTCAAAGTCATTCATTTTTTGAATAATCGAGAAACAAGGGTTGAGATTCTCAATATTTCTTGATTGTAACAATATATTGCGTAGGCACGAATATACTATATGAAGGTTGTGATGGTAAAAGGTTACCAACCATACCTATGTAGTGTGTTAGATAGAGTACATTTCTATAATCCACTTGATTTACTGCTTCTTTACTATGGTTGGGTAATGGGTTTTGGAAAATATCCAAATTTTGATTTGCATTATATGCTTGTTGCATAGGAGTTTGTGTATTCATAGGAGGATTGGAATTTTGAGAAGATACATCCACCTCCAACTTACCATTGTTTATTAAGTCTTGCACTAAATGATTTAGTCTTTTGCAAGTATTTGTTGGATGGCCATCAACTTTATGAAAATCACAATGTTGATCGGGTCTATACCAAGGCTGAGAGGTATCTGGTTGTTGTATTCCTAGAAATTCTATCAAGCCTCTTTCCAAAAATTGTGGCAAGACCATTGACAAGGGTTGATTCAAATTTGTAAAATTACATGGTGGGGATTTTTGTGTTGCTTTCAATACAATATTTTTTGCAATAGAAACATTAAAGTTTGTAGGGGGTATGTTCTTTATGACCCCATATCCCACCATCTGTTTGTTTTTGTATTGGTTTTTGGATGACTTGTCTTCATATTTTATTTTAAGTTGTCCTCTTCTGATAAGATCTTCTTCTACCATCCCTACCAAATCAATGACTTGATCAAAAGAGGTTAAAGTAATAGTTGCCAATTCATAAGACAATTGCTCTTGTAAGTTTCTAATAAATATTTCTAACATCTCTTTTGGTGGTAAAGTAAAGTGTAATTTTTACAAAAGCTTCCTCCATAGGGCTAGAAATTTAGCAAAGATTTCTTCTTTTCCTTGTTTCAAATTATACAAGTATTTGATCATTACATGCCTCTCTATGTAAGCACAAAATTGATGCACAAATAGTTCTGTAGTTTCTTCAAAATTTCTTGAGTGTGTTGGCAATTGATAATACCATTCTAGAGCCATGCCCCCCCAAAATTTTAGGAAAAATATTTAGAAATAGCATATCATCATAAGAAATATCATGACACACCATTCTAAACTTGCGAAAATGTTCAATTGGATCTTCAGTTACCTTATAGATTGGAAGGACTGGCATGGGTAAATGTTTAGGATATAGTCTAGCTATGATAATGGGATCTAATGGTTGATTGTACATATATTTATAATCATATGTGGGATGGTAAGGATCTATGTGATCTAATTATGAAGCTAACTATTTAACTATGGTTTCAATATGGTGCACTTTCCCTTTATGTATATTTGATGCCACTATGTTTGCATGAGGAGGGTAATAGTTAGCTTACATGGCCTGATATGGGATCATAACCGAAGCTGCAACATTATTGTGCATAGGTTTAACAAAGGAAGAGTTGGCTTGATGTTGATTCATATGTGGAATAGAGATGCTATTGTGAAGAGGATTTAAAATAGGAATGGTAATTTTTTGATAATAACTTGTTACATTATGAGAATAATACGAGACATATGAAGCATAAGGATTAGAAATTTGTGGAGGAATGAAATAAAGAGCTTTTGAATGAATCATTTGTGATGAAGGATTATTTTGTGATGTAGAAGCTTAAGTGTGTGGATTATAGGATTTACGAGGAGGTACATTATTATGGATATGGGCAAATAATTTTTCACTAGCTGAAGGAACCTGTGGGTTTTACCCTATGATAAAAATTGTAGTAGTGACATAAATAGTTTTTTGTTGGGGTACTTTATGGGCATTATCTTGTGAGTGAACATTTAGAGGTTGGATAAATTAAGTGGTATCAAGAGTAGGATTCCCAAAATGGATATTATGAGATGGATCGAGGTTAGTTGAAGTAATTCCTACATAGCTCTCATGAGGAAGTTGATAAGAAGAGGGTTGGAGTTCAAAATCTTGCTCTAAGCATGCTTCAATTGAAAATTGACCCCTAAGATAGTCTTCTACCTTGAAGACTCTAAGAATAGCAAGGCAATTATAACTTACAAAACCCCAAAATTGATCCATATTTTTAAAATGAACCTCCCCTTTAGGTCCTATTTTTGGCTCAAGGTGAGGTTTTGGATTGGTTACAACTTGTTCTATTTGTTCATCTTGTTCTCTATATTCCTTTTCTACTTCTACTTCATTGCTCTCATCATTAGGGTTTTTAGTGTCCAATTATATATATATATATATATATATATGTGTGTTTCTTTTTTCAAATTAAATTATATATTTTCTAAAAAATTTTAGGATAAACTCGAATGTAACACCCAATCTTCTTTGAACAATTTATGGATATCATTGATTGGCTCCAATTCTTCTAGGGTCATATAGTGTTCTTCCTCAAAGGTAAAATCTATTTTTAACAGAGTGACCAAGTGGACAATAGAGAATTGCCCATTAACAGAGAATAGTTAGTCACATTGATAAATTGGTTTAGATGCATCATTTCTTTTTAAATTTTTTAGGGAAACATAAATATTTAGAAGAGAATTTTTGTTATGAACAATATGGAAAAATATAATATATTTATGAAGATGAAAGTATGGGTGGAAGTGGAAAAGAAGAGGAAGGTTTTCAAAGGGATACTAATTTGGAAATCCAAATAAAAATATCATAAGTGTTGACAAGATGTGGGGTTAAGCCCACTAATAAAAATAAAAAGTTATAATGGAAATTGTATCATGGAACATTAGGGTTATGAATAAGACACCTAAAAAATAGTTACTAAGGAATTAATAGGTTGTTATAGTATTGAGATTTTTTTAATACAATAAACAAAATTAAGTAGTTAGAAATGTATGGATGATTTTAAAATATTTAAAAGATGGGATATTTTCTGGTAGTTTCTTCTATAGGTGATTCAGGGGGCATTGCAGCAATATGGAACAAAATTAAATGAGATGGACAATTGTTTTTATTTTTTATTTTTTGAATTTACATGGTGGAATCGGTAGTCGCCACGAATCCGAGCAGGCTGTCCAACTTTTATGGCTGTCATAGTATTTTGTGTTGTTCTCCCTGAAAGCCACCACCATTCTTCGTGCAGTCCACCCCTATAACCACCATGCCACAATCATTGTAAACCTTTTGCACCACTAAAATTATGAGGAAAGGGACAAGAATTCAGTCCGATGAGGCCCAAGATTTGGAACTTGGACCTCTACCCCCCTTACAAGGTTTGGTCAAACCAATTGATCTACACCTTGGACATCCAAACACCGAGATGGATAATTGTTAGAAGTAAAAAGTAATTGGATTGTTATACTATTTGTGGGAAAGAAAAAAATATCAAATTTGGGGTTATAAATGTATATACTCAAATTATAGTTACTCCTCATGATGTTGGAGGATCTTAATGTATTTATGTTAAAAATAATGATAATTCATAATTGTGATAAATGGATTCTTGGATATGAATTCAACATAATTCTATTTCTTTTGGAAAATAATCATGGTTCTATTATATTTTCTCAATAAGTGTAATATTTATCTTTGATTTTATATTCAAAACACCTTTGAGATGTTATTCCTTTAATATACATGGGATAATAAACACATTGGGCAAACTCATATAGGAAAAATATTGGATATATTCTTGTTATCTAGGAGATGGTTAAAAATAGACTATATAATATCTTCAAATATTTTATTGCAAGTAGTATTATATCACAAACCCATGTTTTTTATTTGTGATTAATCCAATAAGGTCATCCAAATCCATTTTTCTTCTAGTCTATGTGGCTCCAAGACTCTAATTTCTTCCAAATGGTTATGTTATGGCAGGCCAAAGTAAATTTTGAAGAATTGTTTATAAATAGGTTTGTTCAAAAGATAATTTATTTAAAAGAGAAAATTAAGATTTAGAATACTAAATATTTTGGAAATGTTTTTAAAGAAAAGAAGGAAATTTAATCCAAGCTCAAAAATTTACAAGAGATATTAGAAATCAATGGAATGGACTAGGATTCTTATGTGCAAGAAAAATAATTACTTTTTTGTTATCATAATGCATTGAAAAAGGAGTCATATTGGTTTTGAAAATATAAGGAAAAATGGTTCAAGGAAGAAGATAAAAATACCAAATTTTTGTTAGGAGTTATTACATCATAGCCCTTATAAGAAGCCAAGTAGTATAACCAACCCTCACAAGCCATAGGCATGCAATATAGGACAAAGATAGTTACAATTTTGGTTGAAGGTTTGTTATACCTAATACAAGTATCCTATGTACTTAAATACCCTTCAATTCCATAATAAAATATTGAAATATTGAGTTATAACATATGGTATTATAGCAGGTAGAAGGAAGAAAATCTCTCTTTTTGATCTTCCTCTAGCTTAGACATAAAGGAAGCTAATAGTGCACTTTGTTTGAGATATATTTTTTAAGTTTGAGAAAAGAAGTTGTAAGGGTAATATTTCCCTATATAAAATTATTCAAAATAAACCTCAAAAAAGATGAAGAACATCCCATGAAGCAAAATTCCATGGTAGATTTAAAATTTTTAGGGTGAAAACCCCTACTAAAGGCAAAAATCCTTCAAGCTTCAAATAGGGTTTTAATCCCTTCTAAGACCAAAGGTTATAAGCATGTAAGCTACAACTAGGTATTGTTTAGCAAGAAAGGAATTCATAAGAAGCTCCTTAAAATTAAATAATATAAAGAAACCATTGAAGCTTATTGAAGCATTACATGAAGATCGTAGAAGTAGATTCCCTTTCAAAGGGTTAAAGCCATTTAGTGCAAAGAGAAACTCAGAATGGGATAGAATAATCTTGAATGAAAGAATTACAAAGGTAATAGATCATTGAGAGACTTGAAGCATATTGCTTCAAGACATTATTGTGAAGGTTCCATTTGGAATGACTGATTATTTGAAATTTAATAGCAAATTTTGCATTGAAAGAAGAAAACTCAATAATGTCTAAGTTTAGCAAATTAATTTGCATCAAACAAGAAAAAGACACTTTATTAGGAAGGAATAACCAAGAAAGACCAAACAAATAGCAAGTGTGACAACCATGGATATAGAATTAGCAAAGACATTTCAAGCAAAACACCCATATTCCAATAGACCAAATATTATTTTGGAACCTATATATACATAATAGAGTGCTTGAGTGCAAAAGAGAACAAAATATTGCACCCACTCAAACAGAAGAGAGAAGATAACACTTGCTTGAATAGAAGATAGAAGATAGTATTACCTGAAATAGTGAATGAAATATTAAACCTACTCAAATGAAAGAGAGAAGATAACACTTGCTCGAACAGAAGGGAGAAGAAAATGCACCCACTGGTAGCACCTATTGGAATGGAAAGAGACATATAGAAGTGAAAGATAATAGAGAAGCACCTACTATAGGCACTCACCCAAAGGATGAAGATAATCATCCAACCCTTGGACATCAAGGGAACTCATCCAAATGAAGAAGCACCTTCTACATGTTAAAAAGGAACTAATCGTAGGTAAAAAAATAATCTAGACATCGAAGGAATTTGGCTAGATGAAAAAATAGTCATTTTTAAACTAAGAACCCAACAAAAAGATAAAGTAAAGTTGCAGAATGAAGTTTTTCAATAGAGTGAAGCTTTACAAAATTAGAACATGATGTTTCATGCAAAGGTTCTTCCCTAAGAATGAGCAATTCAAAGAAGGTGTCTATTTAATCTATTGCTCATCTTATATCAAGAAATATTATAAACATATCATGATGCATGAAAATTAAGCTTACCTAAGGTATTTTCAAAGGATGAATGTATTGGTACAATTTCTAAAAGAATAGGTGTAAAAGTTAAAGTTTGATTTATTTTCTAGCAAAGGTCAGAAGAAACAATATATAAAGAAGACTTGATTATTTCATAGTGGGAAGGAGAAAACAAGGGTATAAAAAATTAAAAGGTATTTTGGAAAAGTAGAAAGAATAAATATTATTCTTTTGAAAGAGATTGTTCTTTTTCAAGAGGGAAATAAAAAATTTCACCTTCATATTTTCTTTATTTAACGAGATAATTTTCTCGCATCTGAAACATCAATCAAAATTTGAGTATAGGCTTATATATACTCACCAAAAAGTATTTTTTGAGTTTTGATTCAATGAACATAAGATATTATAATTTTGTGAAATTTTACTATGGCTAGTGGAGAACCAAAGTTTTTATTGTCATATTCCCAACTATTGAGGGGAAATAACTATGTTTCCTAGAAAACCTAACTCATAACACAACTTAAGTTTGAGGAAGTGTGGCAAGTTGTGTTGGAGAATATTACATTATTTTGTACATGTTAATATACCCCAATGGTACATATGGCACAATGTAAATATTATAATATGTTTTGAGTCTATAGTTTAGGAGCGTGATTTATATTTCCCATTTAGTAAGTGTCTATGTGTAAAATGTGCACAAGTGTCATGTAATGATGTGTGCAAGTGTGGAATGAGAGAAAGTGTGAAAGTGCACAAGTGTCATGTATTAGAGTGTGCAAGTAAATAGAGAGTAAGTGGCAAGATGAGAAGCCAAAAGGACATGAGGTTTATCTTACATGTGGAATAGAAATGTTAGAATTATTGAAGTTATCATTGATGTCAAAGGCATGTTGAGTAGAGCTTGGGCAAAGTAATCAAGGAAAATACATTTTGAGTAGAGGTTTGAATATTTAAATATTTATTAAATATTATAAAGTTAAAATATTTAAATTAAATATTTAAATATCTCAATATTTAAATATTTAAATTTAAATATTAAGAAGGTAAAGTTATGTTTCAAATATTATTGTGAATGGCCGACCTCCTTGGGCACCAAAAGGAAATGAATGGTTTGATATATAAATAAAGCAAAATTTCATTGTGGAAAGGAGTCTCGATTGAAAAAATATACCTTCGATATAAGTGTGCATTACGGAGAATGTGGGGTAGAACACATGGTCGCAAGAGAAATGGCAGTGCAATAGAAGACACGGGAGCTCAATGGTGCAGATGAGTTTGAAAGACAATGAATAGCATGAAGGCTCAAATAAAGAATACAATAGAATAAGCACAATGATAATATTGGTTTCACACACCTAGGAAGTTTTGTCATAGTAGAAGACAAACTAGCAAAGTAAAGACAATGATGGCTCCTGGTTTGATAGCAATAGTAACAACACAATAGGAGAAAGTATTGGTAGTGTGAAGGCAATATGTTACATTAGAGCCCAAAGATATGTCCTTGAGTGGCACACTCGGTTGACTGTCCCACATAAAGAGACCAACAACCGTTCATTTCACATGGAAGATAAGTGCTTTCTGCTTGGAGAAAAGACACATGAAGGAGATTGTAGACCAGCCAGTTCAAAGGAAAGTATTTTGCTGAATTTCAATAGGAATATTGTATGCTGTGAGAAGATTTATGTAATGCAGATATTGACCATCTATATCATCAAGCTAGGGCATGATATTGTTGATATTCAAGCGTTGGAGAGGGATTTACCAAATCAGAGTGGCGTAGTGGAAATTGTGAAGGAGAAAACAATTGGGGTGGCTCAAAGTGTGAAAATGACAATGGTGACAAATAGCGCTCATTATGATATCATCCACAGGAAAGGAAGAGTAACGATTTCACATGACTTCAGTATATGAACTCTTGGTTTAATAAAGAAGTGCAGGCCAACGTGTTTACATGAAGAGTTCATAGAACCAAATACAAAAGTTAGATATATTTCCAGTATGTGACATCAAATTGAAAATTGTGAAGTTACTCTCCATTAGGCGGTGTAGCTGAGGTGGTTCTCTTTCCATTGGTAACGACTACAAGCAAGAGATCTAGGTTTGAGTCATGCACTAGTTCTTTTGAAAAAAGGATATGCAATAATGTTTGTTTGATAAATTGCAAAAACCATCTCTGAGAATCAAAGTTGCTCCCCCTGACTCAATACTCTTTATGGAGGCTGATCTCCCTAACTCAATACTCTCTTTGGAGGCTGCTCCCCCTAACTCAATGCTCTCTTTGGAGGCTACTCCCCCTAACTCAATGCTCTCCCCCTTACTCAAATCTCTCCTCCTTTGACATCAATGGCAAAAGGGACACCTATGGGGCTAAAATATATAACTCTTAAGCTTAGCCCCCCTCACCCCCTTTTTCTTTTGAGGTGATTAATTTTGGGGTGGGAGTACTTTTACTCCCATATCACTTTGTTTCTTTCCTCTATCAACTTCCTTCCATGTTTTTATGATATCCTTCTCTTGATGAATTACTTGATCTTCTTGTTTTGAACCTGTTTGACCTTCTTGTCTTGAAACTGCTTGACCTTCTTGCCTTGAACCTATTTGGAATTGAGTCCTACACCATTTTGCAATATGCCCAAAGTTATTGCAATTAAAACACTTGATATTGTAGCCTTTGGATGGTTCCCATGTCCTGAATTCTTTCTTGAAGTAATTTCCATATCCATTCCTTTCCTGAACCCTGTATTGTGAAGCTATGTATTCATGACCATTATAACCATGACTTCTAAATTGTATAGCTCTAAAACCAAAACCATGTTGCTCATTTCCTTTGCACTGAAAAGCTCTATGACCATTCCTATTGCATGAGAAGCAATGTCCCTGAAAACCATACCTTCTTCCCTTGAATTTTCTTCTAGAAAAATATAACTTCTTTGATCCATGGATCCTGCAATGTATAGTCCTTTCTTGACAATTATCCTTATGATCATCTTCAACTTGTGCATTGCATTCTTGAACCTTCTTTGTAGCATCTAAAACCTTTTCCTTACCATTTTCTTCAATAATTTCTTTTCCCTTTGAGCTTGATTCACCTATCTCAAAACAAGAACCAAACTGAATATTTGAAGCCATAGGAACTTTGGAACTTTCCTCACAAATCTTAGGTGCTTCCTTGCTTTCATCTTTTAGAACTTCCTTTCCTTTTGATTGTGATTCCCTAAACCTGAAATATGAGACCTTTGGTGCTTTTAAACCTTTCCAAAACTTGTGCAACTTATCCTTGGAGTATTTCACTTCCAACCTTAAGGAAACAACTTCATGTTCTAATCTTTCACATTCTTGCTTCCTTACCTTTAATTGTTCAAACATATCTTCTTCAATTTTCTTTGCCTCTTCAACCATGATTTTTAGATCAATGAGATCTTGTAGGATATTTACCTTCATCTTCTCATCCTCTTGTGCTTGAGCCTTTAGTCTTGATTTTTCTCTTTTTATTTCTTCAAAAGCCTGTTCTGACACTTTCTTTTCTTCATGATCATAACTGTGCCTGTTTTCCTCTTCATGATAAATTCTTACTTGAGATTCCTGCTTTTGATCTTTAGTAGGAACTTCTTCTTTTTCACTGACTAAGAGAATTTCATTATTGTTGCTAGAAGCACTGATTTCTTCTTCCATATACAAGCTCTTCTTGTCATGTCTGCCTTGTTCATACATGTTTTCCTTTTCTTTTTTATTCTTGCATTCATATTCACTATTTTGATTGTGCATGTCTTCCTTGAGTTTCATTTCATCTTCACTATCACTGAAGCCATTGTAGTAACCTGAGACATGATCGAGTTGACCACAAGCAGAATATTCTTCTTTTGAAACCTTGAATGCTAACATTTGAGCAACAATATCTTTGAAAATCCAATCAAGTTCCATTTCCTCTCTATTGTTGCTATATCCATTTTGTGGACAATAAAATTCCCTGTGACCAAGCTTACCACACTCAAGACATCTTACTGATTTTTCTTCTTCCCTTATTAGAGCTTCAAGATCAGATTCATTTTTCTTCTTAAATATCATGGTTCTTCTTTTGCCTTTCTTTTTCTTGTTTTTTCTTGTAGAATCTTCCCTCAAGTTGTTAGCCTTTTTGAAGAAACCCGCTTTGATACCAATTGAAGAACACAAGCTTATATTGAGAGGGGGAGGGGTGAACTGTATAAGACCACTTTTTACTTTCTTTCCAAACCAATATCAATTAATGTCCTTAATTGCAATAACCAAATATAGCAGTGTGCATTAATAACTCAGATAGCAGTAGCAAGCAAGAGCACAAGTCACCACACAATTGAGACACAACAATTTACGTGGTTCACCCAATGTGGACTACTCCACGGAGAAAATATTTTACTAAAAATTTCTCAATCAATCTCTTTGGGAATCACTCCTAGTTACAATATTTATGGATCTATGTCCAAAGGAGAACTCTTTTCCCTTTTGCTCTGGCTATGTGATCTTCTAGAAGACTCTATCTCTTTGTTGCACTGACTGGTGGACCTCTCTCCACTTGAAGACTCCTCACTCAGATCTATCTTCAACTGTGTTGGCTATTGGATCTCTATCCACTGAGACTCTGTCCTCTGTACTCTATCACCTCCAAAGCTCTTTCAATAGGCTCACTAAGAACCTTCTCAATAGGCTCACATAGAACCTACTTAACAAGCTCACATAGAACTTGTCCAATGTTAAATAACAAGCTCACACAGAACCTGTCCAATGCTGAATAAAAAGCTCACATAGAACCTGTCCAATGTTGAATAACAAGCTCACACAGAACCTATCCAAATCTTCTCCAACAAGCTCACTAAGAACTTGTCCAAATCTGCTCTAACAAGCTCACCAAGAACTTGCCCAAACTTGCTCTAGCAAGCTCACCAAGAACTTGCCCAAAACTATCCACAAATCTATCCCAACACTGTCCTCAAATCTATCTCAACACTATCCTCAAATCTATCCCAAAGGCCTTCTCAAAGGCTCAATCAATCATTCTCAAGTAGTACTCAAAATGAACTCAACAATGAATGGCAATGTACTCTTCAATGAATGACAACAATGATCCACAATGCTCTCAACTCAAATCAATATCAAGTCAACTCATAGAAACATAAAGAGAATTGTTAGAGACTCAATATGTTCTAATCTCACTCTCAACTCATAGAAGCATAAAGAGAATTTTTAGAGACTCAATATGTTCTAAACTCGCTCTCAACCCAAATTAATCTCAACTCAACTCAAATCAACTCATAGAAGCATAAAGAGAATTGTTAGAGACTCAATATGTTCTAATCTCACTCTCAACTCAAATCAACCTCAACTCAACCAATCATCACAAGGAACAACTCTTTCTCACAAAACCCTAGTCCAAGTATGTATCAACCAACTCAAATGTTTCCAACAATGCTCAACCACAAATCTCACATAACAATGATACTCATATTCTTTTCTAACTCAAGTTCTTTGAAAACCAATGGGATTCAACAACTATGCTTATCAAACAAGGTTTAGAAACAACTCTCAATTCAGAAAACCTTGAAGCATTCAACCAACCACTTTCGAAAATGAAACCACAAACAATCCTTTTCCCTCTAATGATATTTCAGAAATCAACCACCATAAACAATCAATAGGAGAATATGCCCATACCTTTTATGAAGATGAAAAAACCTCTTTGTAAATCTGCCACAATCACAAAATTATTTTGCCAATATTCACAAGGGTTAGTAGATCACAAAATAATCAACATTACTCTACTTTTCAATAATCATCACCAAGGCATTTAATTGCACAACTTCCTTATCTCTCCTAAAACCACTTGTACCATAAAATAAAATAAATCAAAATATTTCATAACCTTTTCACTCCCAAAACCACTTATACCATAAAATAAAATAAATCACAATATTGCATACCTTGTCACCTCATGAAAGTATTAATCCTCTTGAAAAAGAACAAGGCAAACTTCACTTTTGGAACCCCTTTGCAAAATCAAAAATATCTCTTTACACACACCTTATTTCTCCTTCTAAATAATTTAGTCAAATAGCCCTCGAAATAATATTTCCAACGATATATAATATGCCCCCTTTCCGAAATAAATTGAAACCTTTACATATATTTATATATATGCCAATCTCCATTAATTACACAAAGGTCGGCCCTCCATTAATTTAAACTTAAACTTTAAACTTTAATATCTTCATCACCGGAGGTCCTTTTTCGATGAAACAAAATTCCACCTTGGCTTTTAAGAAAAACCCCTTCCACATAAGCCCACCATGGTTTTAAATAAAACCTTTTATTTTGCCTACCTTGGTTTTCATAAAAACCCTATAAATAGCCATGCTTTCCAAAATATCATAAATGCTTATTTATGAAATATTTTGGCCACCAAAACCAAATGTGATCCATGTGACATCAATGACAACATAAAACGCCTCAAATTACCTCAAATTTCCACCAGATATATAAGTGATGGTGAGTGATGAAGGATGGATAATGGCAAGGGAGCTTGGATGCTTAAGGACTTAGGGAAAACTCCTTAACACCAAAGACTTAGAAAACTTAGGGAACTCAGGGGTTGAGTCATCAAAATGACTCCTCTTTATAATCTCTCCTAGGGCACATTAGGGTTTCAACGACACAATTTGTATGGTCAATATTAAAACATGATGGAGGGTGGAGATTAAATCTAGGTATGTGGCATGGATTAAGGTAGATGAATGGTTGGGATTAATTTATATAAATATATATATATATATATATATATATTAAATATATAAATAAAATATATAAAATATTATTATTTAAATATATATTAAATAAATATATATAAATAATGGGTAAATGTGGCGAGAAACCATGGATGGATGACAAGTGGCTATATTTTGGTGTCTAAAGATGCTCCTATTTGTACCATGTTGTGTGAAAACCTATGTGGTGTAAAACTACAAGACACCTGGTTTGGCCTGATGCAGAAGAAACTTTCTCTTGTTGAAATGCAAAGATGAACTTGAAGATAAAATAATTTTGGTTGTGTAGCTTACCCCCTCAATTGGTGAATGAGTAATGGATGCATCTCACAAGCCAATTGACAGATGTATACATATGATTTTGTAGAATTCATGGTACAATTATGGATGATATGAACAATATAAATATGATGTTGTTTTTGTCCCAATGGTGGAAGGGGGTTTTTGAAAATATGCAAGTGATTGATTCTGTTTTTGCCCTAACAGAAAAAAAAAAAAATTGCCAAGTATAGATGCCATGACCATGTAAGATGTATCCTTTTGTGGGAAAATCAAAGTCAAATGTGGTTGCCCCAATTTTGGGGTGATTCCATGTTGTTGAAGAATGTGCCTTCCAACGTCATTGATATGCAATGTGATGAAAATGCAAGAAAATGAGTCAACTTTGGAGGGACTGCTAGTGATTGTCAGATAATTCCTATGATCAAAACTAATCACCCTAGCTAATTCTAGTCATCATGATGACTTTCATGAAAATAAATGATGAGTTATAATTTTGTCCATGTTTCAAGCCCCACAAACTAGGCCATCAATGACTGCTTTTGAGAAAATTAGTCTTGGCATAGTTTCACTCGAAAGGTGAAGTACCAAAGTTGATTTTGTGTTCAAACAATGAGATATTAGATGATGAAGATGGTCAAGTATCCTTATGGTGGTTTACCCATCTTACCAAATTGCATGGATGCAAGTCACTGCAATCGCCAAGGAGAGAATAAACCACTAGATACGAGGTTCACTTGAAATTTGTGAACTTGGCAAATGTATGAATGTAATGATTGGAATATGATGTGTGAATGAGTGTAATGATGGAATTGAGGATGCAGATGATGAAAATAGTCATTTTGTGAAAATTTGGACCGTTTTGGAGCATTTTGTAACTTGTAATGTGATTTTGCGACTTTTGTTCACAAGCAAAAATTATGACTTCAAATAAATTTTGGTTATGATGATTTTGATATATGGATGCAATTTGAAATAATTTGGTGAAGGTAAGCTACCTTTTTGGATCATTTTTTTCTTTTTGTCAAAATTGATACCAAACACCAATGGGCACTTATTGCATGCGCAAACTCCCGCCAGATTTTGGTGCTTTCCCAAATGTAGGAAGGCACCTCAATGTGCTAGGAAGCACCCATGGGCATTTTAGTGCATCTAAAACAACTATAAAATATCTGCAAAGGGGAAATCAAACTCATTTGTGCATCTACGAATTTTGGAAGTTGATTATGAGGGAGTGGAGTGAAGAGAGGTAGAGTGAGGTGCAAAAGCTATGGCGGTGGATGGAGCGAATGCGGTAGCGATAGTAGGTATGCATTTTGCCAAGGTAAATACTTTTGACTTACCTTTGTTTTTCATTGTGCAAAAAAATATCTTCTTTTTTCTTTGAAATAATATGATGTATGTGACATTAATGCTTTGTGTCATTTTACAGTTGAATATTTTGGAGGATCAGTATCGATTCTCATCTCTCATCCCTGGGGTGAGGAAGATGCTATGGGAGGATGAGTGGAATTGGTTGGAGGTAGTTGGGCTGGCTGGGGAAGCTAAGATAGATGTGGTGAGGGTGGATGAGGGGTATCTCTCTACCTTGGTATAGATATGGGATCTATATAGGGGGATGTTTCTACTCCCTATTGGTGAAGTAACTGTGACACTTGAGGATGTATACCGCATCCTCAAGTTACCAGTGGAGGGCTTGCATGTCGAGGTTGGACACAACAAGAAGTACAAGTTGAGACGCATGTTTGAGGATGGATGGTAGGATGTGGAGGTGATTGGTGAAGTGATTACTTACTTGTACATGTATATGGACAAGAATTTGGATGTCCTTCCTACTTTGGTGATGTTCGTGTTGGCTAACATAGTGACCCTAAATAGTATTGGTTGTCAGTTTTCATGGAACCTTGTTGGGCTTGTGTGCGATATGATCACTACACCATAGGTGTATTCATGGGATCTTGCTTTATTGGTGTAGTTGTATCAAGAGCTATATGAGGTGAGGAGTCGAAAGCACCAATGACTAGGTTGTACTTTGCTACTACAATGCTGGGGTTGGGAGGACTTCAGTGTGGCTCATCCTATGGGTTTACCAGCTAAGGGATGGGATAGAGAGCACCCTTATGTGATGAGGTGGCTTGTGGCAGAGGAGGTACAGCTGAGTCATCCACTTTGGATGAGTTAATGGTATAAGGATTTATGGACTGGACTGATGATGGGTCATGTGATATGGAGACCATGGTGAGATTCCATGTGGATAGGTGATGGAGAGCATCTACGATGGGTGCGACAGGCTAGATGGGTAGTTGTAAGGTACACAAAGGAAGTGGAGTTGATCCAGTTCTCATGGGTGTTGTAGTAGTTTATATCAAGGTAGGGGTTCCTGAGGCACCAGTTTTCTACAGGTGTTATAGGGATGAGATAGGTCTACCATGTGTTGAGGCATGGAGGGCCACTCTTTAGGATGACGAGGAGATCGGTCTCCCCATTGTGGATGATGTGGGGACTACGAAGGAGTATGATGTATGGTTTATGACTCAACTACCATGGGTACCAAGTCTAGTAGTGGATGGGGATGGTTATGGGGATGAGGTCGAGGATGTCAATGAGGCTCCTAAGCACTACAGACACCTTCAATCTAGTAGCCGAAGGAGGCATACTAGGAGAACCATAGAGTAGGTTCCAAAGTTTGGAGGATATGGAGGTGATATGGCAGAGTAGGTTCCCAAGCTTGGGGAAGATGGAGGTAACATGGAGGATAGGGAGGATATTTGGGATGGGCCTCCTAGTCATAGTGAGGATGATTGGGTGAGGTTGGAGTAGCTTGTGCCAGAGCAATACGCTATGATAGTAGCTCAAGATATAGATATAGCTCAACTGTGAGATAGGGATGTGGTTTTGGAGGCAAAGATAGCTCGGTTGTGGATGGAGCTGTAGGCACGATCGATAGTAGGTGGATGTGAGGATAGGATCATGAGACTCCAAAAAGATCTGCTAGAGGGTTATTGTGGGTAGAGACATGATGTACATCACCTTCGAGCTCGAGAGAGATATGTTTGGGTATTGGAGGATCTGTTGATGGAGCACGATATTAGACTTCCAGAACTGCCCTTCTCATCCATATCCAGGTTAGATAGGCCTAGTGATTCTAGGTATAATTCTAGGTCTAGGGCTCCTTCAGTGTCGCAAGGGTCCTCTTATAGGTATTAGCTAGTGCTTAGATGCACTTTTTGTATATGAGCCTTGGTGCTCCATTGTATATAGCCTTTGGGATTTCATTGTACATGCAATATTTATATATATACATGGCTTTTACTTTTTGTGTTATGCTTTTGTGTGAATATTTTGATTAATGCAAGTGATAATGTAAATATATATGGATGATTAATGCAAGTGGAATGTATGTGTATGGATGATTAATGCAAGTTATGGAATGCAAATGTTCTAATGATCATTCATAGTTTAGATTTTGCTTGGCCATGTTTTAGCATTGTTGTTTAATTAGGGGTACCAATCTGGTGGTAGGTGGGGTGAAAAGACTCATGACATGGATGTTGACATGGAAGAAGATATGGATGTTGATATGGAATAAGATATGGATGTTGATATGGAAGAAGATATGGATGTTGATATGGAAAACTGATTGTTTTGCAAAGACTCAAACATACTAGTGATATCAAACAAACTCACTAAATACTGCCTAATTTCTCTAAGACCAAATGTATGTGCAGTGAATTTATTTACCGAATCATGAGCATGGTAATGACTCAAGGCAATCAAGAACCAATGTGTGTACAAGTGATTTCATTAACTCATCTTAAGTAAATTGAGTGTGACCTATTATGGATGAGACCAAGAAGCTAGCTCATCCTTATGTGTGGTCAGATATCTCTTTAAAAGAGATGTGTCACCATGCATGAACGTACTCCACAGTCATTCAAGCATCTATAGCTCTGATGGAGACTAGCTCCATAGTCCATGGATTTGATCTTTAGGCTTTGGGGATGACTACTTAATCGTCTGACTAGAAATATAGTACTATCCTTATAGACTCGAGACAACAAATGAGGATTCCATCATAACCACATATATACAACACATCCCCCAAGAGAGTAAAATGAGCTATCTTTTGCTTGAAAGTATGTTTAGTAGTCTATGACATATCTAATTAGAGTGTTCCAAACTTAAGAAAGGCTATTATTTGGCTTGACCAAGGCTCACATGACTCCTAATGGATAAAGCAAACATCCTTTTCATCCTTAGATTCAGCACGAACAAGTTTATATTTAGAGATCATTGTAATTATAAGGGGTTGTACCTCTCCTGAGGTATCCTTTGGAATCAATGATCCAAGAGAGGCCATTGCATATGTAAATATATTAGTCGAACGTGGCAAACTATCAATTTCATACCAATAAAAATTAGAGAGCAATTTCATTGCTACTTCATGGTAAATCTTAATGGTAGGCTCTTTGCATTGGTATTCTTCGATTACTTGTTTGACAACAAGTTGAGAATCACCAAATATCCTAATATGCTTAATTCCCATAGCTATAGTTTCTTGAAGACCTAAGATTAAGGCTTCATACTCTACATTGTTGTTTGTGCATTGGAATTCTAGCTTCAATGATAAGGGTATAGGCATCCCCTAGGTGTATGAAACATGACTCCAGAACCTTGACCTTTTTCGTACTTAGAACCATCAAAGAATAGTGTGATATCAATGTCTTCCTTTGGAATGACATCTTATTATTGTTCGATGATAGCAAATACCGAATCATTTGGGAGCTCAATAATCAAAGAATGATCACTAGGTAGTGGAGCTTTCACAAGTTGATCGGTTATAACTTGACCTTTAATGGATTTTTGGCTTATGAACTCAAGATCAAATTCAATGAGAAGCATTATCCATTTAGCGGTACAAACGTTATTATAAATGTGAGATATCATATAATGCAAAGGATTTTCTCTAGCTATGACATATATGGTGTGACTAAGCATGTAACGTCAAAGTTTCTTAGTGGCAAAAACCATCGCTAAGCACAATTTTTCCACATAAGCGTATCTAGTTTCATATCTTACCAATGTTTGACTAATGTAATAGGCGGCTTGCTCTCGATTGTTTTCATTATTTTGTGCAAGCATTGTCCCTAACGCAAAGTATGTTACTGAAATATACATATGGAAGGGGACCCCCAAATGAGGAGGAGCTAAGACTGGTGGAGAAGTTAGGTATTTCTTAATGTCATCAATGACTTTTTGAAATTCATCTATCCATGAAAATGGCACTCCCTTTTGTAATAGGTGACTGAATGGCCTACATTTTTCAGAAAGTTACACAATAAAACAACGGATTGATTGAATATTTCCTTGTAAACTATGCAATTCCTTTAATTTTGTTCAGAGAGGTATCTCCATGATGGCCTTGACTTTGTTTGGTTCCACCTCAATGCCTCTTTTGGAGACAATAAACCCTAGTAGTTTTCTAGAGGTAACACCAAAGACACATTTCTTGGGGTTCAACCTTACATTATGCTCTAGAAGTCGATCAAATACTTTTTCCAATATACCAATGTACTCTTATCGAGTTTTGAATTTTTCCAAGAGATCATCCACATAATCCTCGATGATCTTATGCATGTAATCATGGAAAATGTAAGTCATGGCATGTTGATAAGTGGAATCTACGTTTTTAAGGCCAAATGACATCACCTTGTAACAAAAATTCCCCCAAGATGTAGTGAATATTGTTTTGTGTTGGTCATCAAGATTTATTTGAATTTGGTTGTATCCTAAAAAATCATCCATGAGAGAAAGCATTTCATGGCTAGCGCAGGTGTTGTCAAGAGTATCAATGTTTGGGAGAGGAAAATAATTCTTAAGACACGCTTTGTTAAGATCTCAAAAATTAGTGCAAACATGTATCGCCTCGTTAGGCTTGCGAATGGGTACCATGTTTGAGAGCCACTCAGGATAGTCAATGGGTACAATGAAACCCACATCTAATAATTTTTGAAGCTCTTCTTTGACCAAGAGGGCAATGGTAGGATGCATCCTTCTAAGTTTTTGTTTGACCGGCTTAGCATCAGATTTTAAGGTGAGATTATGGACAACCAAATTAGAGTCAATACTAGGCATGTCTTTATAGGATCATGAAAAAAATTTCTTCATCTTGAGGAGAGTAATTAATTGCTCTTGTTCATCTTCGAATAATATTTTACCAAGTTTGAAAATTTAGGGATTGTCTGTGTCTGAACTAAGGTTCACATTGATGGTATATTCAATAGACATGTGAGAACCTTCCTCAAGTTGATGGGGAGTTGGGATTAGATGAATGTCATCTATGATGTCATCAAACTCTTCTAACTTATCCTCGTCTATGTCTGCTTGGAAAACCTCAGGATCTGAAGGTGAAGGTGAAGTTGAAGGTGGAGGTGATGGAGGAATGTAGTTGGATGAAGCCAATAACAATTTCTAGGATAGGACAAACTTGAAAAAGGATGGTGGTGAGGAAATTCGGTCCAAATCAATAAGACTCATGTCAATAGGAATTGGCTTTGCCAAATTGTATGGATTACGGAGTGGGGTGAATAATTCAACAGGATTCATGTTGAATTAAGGAAAAATGGATGGGTGGCTAAGATGAACAAAATGGATCCTTTTGGCTAAAACTGATGCTAGAACTCTGTTAAACCTAGACAACAGCAATCAACACAAAATAAATGCAATGTACATGCAAAAAAAAAATGTTTATATATATATATATTTTTTTTTTTATTTTTTTGAATTTTTTTTTAATTTATTTTTATGTACATATATTACAAATAAAGTGGTCAATGATATGGATTAATGAAATGGAGGCGGTGGTTCACCGATTGGGTCGGCTCGCTCTTGTGGAAGAAGTAAGCAAAAGATGGACTGATGGATGGGAAACATTCTGAGGTAAAACTCATTATGTTTAGTGTGTGGAATGATGGGGTTTGATTCCTCTTCATATTCATCAAAAAATATCGACATCAAATCAAATTCTTTGTAAATTTCATCTTCGAAGTCATCTATTAGATGGATATCTTCTCCTAAATTTAAATTTAAACTTTGAAAAGCTTGTTCAAGAGAAGAGGTGGATGAAAGTGGACGATAACCTAAACCTGAATGGTCATGCATTTCTTGATATAAAACATCGATAATCTCATGCACTCCCTATTCATGCCATCCTAGGCCATGTACTTACCAATTAAAAATGTGGAAATATAGGTATGGAAAATCTAACATATGGTGTATATTTGTCGGTGTGGGTGATTTGGGTTCATCTGGGTAACTATATTGCACAATGAATCAAGCCCCCCATACATAATATTAATGCTATTAGGCATTGAACCTATATTATATACCACTCCTATAGATAGGGGTGTGTCACATGGGTGACCATAGTCCTTAGCACTTTGAATGTTGAGCGGTGTGACTATAATATCTTGGACAACATATTCACCAATACTATGATTAGTGAGGTGGATCTTGATTTGGGATGATGTGGATGGATTGGATGTGGATGGAAATAACTCATGGTTGGCTAATGGTATCTCACAATCTATCATTTTGACTTGTGAGACATTGGTTGATGTGTATGAAGATGAATTTGGTTGAGTGGATGATGATTATTTGGAAGAAGTGATTATGGAATATGATGATATTGATGATGTCGCTAATGTTGATTGATTTTGACCACATGTGCATGTAGTTAAGGGTGATAAAGATGGGGTATGGAACTGGAGGCTTGATGATCATTGGTGATTGGGAGCTCCTCAAAAATAGGGGTTGTATATGATGATATGGATGGGTTGGATGATGAATTGGCTGATGAAGTGAGGAATAGATGAGTGGAAGGTAACATGGACTCATAGGGGTTTGAGATAAAGTTGCAATACTTAAATAGTTCAACATTCACTGGTATGCAATGTACTTGTCCCTCATGTACATATTTCAAGAATTGATGTAATATAGAAGGAACACATCTCATTTCCCTCATCAAACGGCGTCCAAGGAGTACATTCTACACCATGGACCCTTCAAGGATGTGGAACATAGTATGCAATGTTTTGACCCCCACTTTTATGGGCGAAACAACAATACCAATTATGGAATAGAGAGCATCATTAAATTCTTTCAAGGTGAATAAGGATTTGGTGATGTGATTTGGTGGAAGCTTGACATGTTGAAGGGTAGACGTGGTGATGATATTTATGGAGGAGCCGGTATTAATTAAAACTCTTTTGAAAGGCTTCCTATCAATTTAAGCCATGATATGTAATGGAGGATCCACTAATTCTAATGATATTGATTTGATTTCAAAATCATAGAAGGTAATGGAGGGCTCCATACATGTTTGAATACTCCCCACAAAATTGTTAAAAGCATTAGCATATTGAGATTGAAGTTCAATGGATTTTAGAATATCCATTAATTCTTCATGATGTGGGGGAGACTGTTGGATTAACTAATATATGGACAATTTTACTAAAGTCATTTTTAATCTTGTGGTTAATCGGCTACTCAATGAGATGATTAGCCTAGATGGATGATTGGAATGATGAATGGGTTGATATGGATGGGCTGGAATATGGATTGGTTGAGAGGGATTGGTGGAAAATTGGATGGGAGATGATGATGTGGCAAGTTGAGACACACTTGCCTGTGGAGGTATGGATGAATGACTAGACTGCTATTGAGCAATTTTTTTATTGGAGCATTGTTGTTGACCTCAAGTTACTACATGAATAGCACCCATAAAACCTTGGTACTGTTGAACATGATTAACCTGATTAGGAGGAATCCTGGTATTTGACCCTCATGTTGTTGGTTATGCCTCCTCATGATGATAAAGTGGTGTTTAAAATATCCTAAAATTTTGATTTTGTTAAGCTAGAGGACTGTCAAGTTTGATAGCTCCAGCTCAATAAGGTCATGTATTCTATCTTTGAATTGATGGTAGTTATTGATGTCATTCCCATTCTATCTATGATAAGGATAAAATAAATGTTCTCTATAGTGTTTACCACATTTAGCGGGATCATCAGGTCTGACCTCGGGCAAGGGAAGTTGATTTGTGTTATATAACCTATAAAAATGGAGGTATAAGATTTAGCCAATGGGGTATATTTATGGGGTTGTCAAACAGATTGTCGATGTGGTCTATTATCCACAACTGGCACTATGTTTTGACTTGATTGAGTATTTGAGGGAACTGCATGATATTCATTTTTTTGTGATTATTTTTGCATGGGTTGTTGTTGAGTCATTATTGGCTAGCTCATGACCACTTGATTTACTTGATTGGAATTGGCTGGATTGGCCTGATTAGATTTTAATTGGCTATAATAATTTCCTTTATATTGGCCCTTGTTTTGTCATTCTTTCTTCTTAGGCTTGAGCACTCCTTGGATTTTTATCTCCTCAATTGTGCTAGCCTAGAAAATATCTTCATCAAATTATCTATGTTGTTGCAATTGTAATAACCAAGAGATGGGTTTTAAGCAACTCTTAGCAAACAATCGGGTCAGCTCTTCCGTTGGTAGGGCAAATGGCAATTTGGTGATAACGACCCTCCAATAGTTACCAAATTCATAGATAGAATCATCATCATATTATTTTATATCATAGATATCGGATAATGAGACTTTATTTCTTATATTGAGGGAGAATATTTCAAGAAATTGGTCCACCAATTGCTTAAATAATATGATTGGGCAAATGGTTATACCATTCTACAATATCTCCTCCTAATGTTTGAGGGAAGGTCCTAAGCATTAGAGTGTCATTGCTTTGAATTCTAAAACAAGAATGAACAAATGAACTCACGTGCTCTTTAGGGTTCTCCATCCCTTTAAATTTATCAAACATCGATATTATGAAGTCTGTCAGATATGGTGATGATGGTACCAAAGGATGAATTGGTTGATTAATCAATTAACGTAGGGTAGGCTTTTGGTATCATGCCAAGAGTATGTTGCATCAAACTATCAATCTATTGATGCATAGCTTGGATTCGAGGGTCCTCCCCAGGAATTTGGAAACCCTAAATCACTTGATGATTTTATGATGGCAAGGTGGAAATATGTTGAGGTGTGATGAGGTGATGATGACTTGGTAGAGTAGATTGATGTTGATGATGATGTGGTTGATGAAGAAATGATGGTGAATGAAGATATGAAGATGATGTATGAGGGTTTTGGATAGGTTGGCCAATGGGAATAGGATGGGTATACGTTGACAACGGTGTTGGAATAGAAACCACTGAAGATTGTGGTACCCAAGATGGACTTTGGCTAATGAAGATGGGCTGAGTGGAAATAGGTTGAGACTTAGAGTTCACCTGAACTTGTTGTTGAGCGTTCTATCGCTTCTTAAGCAATTTGTTGAGATGTTCCCATGTCTCATGTATTTCGAAATTAGTGGTTGATGGAATAGATGTGGATGGGATTGATGAGGTAGGTGGGGGGTAAGTTGCAATAGGAATTGCAACTTGATGGGAGACACTAGATGGTATGGATGTGGGTACTTGTGAAGCAACATTAACATGTGCTTCATACAAGGGGTTACCATAAAATAAGGTATATGAGAATGGAATGGATGTGCTTTGGACACATGATGATTGGGGCATGGACAAATATTGGGAAGGTGCAACAGATACCTCAAAAAGAGGGTTATTGTACACCTAGGTAAAGCTTGAATTCTGGGAGGAGATAAGTTCTTGTTGTAAATAAGGATCATGTCTAGGTGAGTTGGGGACTAACTCTAAGATATAGTTAGTGGATTTCATAAGAGCTTCCACTTGTGCCATGTCTATGTGGGTGATGTGATGGTCAATGGTTGGTGAAGATGATTCTATTTGAGGCATGGTCATATGAAATAATGTGAATAACACAATGTGTGAGGGGCCTATAGATAAATCTAAATGACTTACATGTATCACACTAGGGGGATTAATCATGGAAGTGGTGGTGGAAGGTGATAATAAACACTCCATTGCTGAAGTGGTTTGATTGGTGAATATTTGATTCATTATTTTAGCTTGATTTCTTGTTAATACCATAAACTAATGAACCAAATATAAAATGTGCTGAAAATTAAATGTGGAATGAAAACTCATAAAATCAAATTGGCAATCCAATCCTATGTGTATGCAAAATGTATCTTACCTGGTTCTTTTATTATCTCATGTTAATGTTTCTCTTTTTCTTTATGTGGTTTTGTGTGTTTCAATGCACTAATCTGAATTAAAATGGGTGAACACTATGGCTAGGATGGACAACGATATTCTTACTGGTGATGAAATCCAGCAAGTTTGCTTGGGGGTAACCTATGGTGTCTAGGCACATAGATTGGTGGATGGAGATGAAACCCATCGTCACCAGATCTCAAGCAATGGTTGGTGATGAAATCCAACCATTACTATTAAAAATGAAATGTGTTGTGTGTGTGATTCCTTTTAAAGTTTTCATTTTATTAAGGTGTACATACAATGTCAAAAATGACTGATTTCACTAGTCTAAATTAGAAGCCAACACAAGAAATATTGATTTTTCCAAAAGAAGTAGAGTACACCACTTAAGACCTCTCTCTAAATAGAGGAGATTTCGTCTACTCTTCCACCTTGAATCACCAAATACAGGGGTACTTTAAATTATTCTAATTTTTTTCCTACTTAGAACAGCAAAAGGAGAAATCTCTAACCCTAGAATACAAACTATTTTATGCAATTAATCATTCACATGAAAATAGAGATGCAATTGCAGCACACCAGAAAATAGTAAAACCCTTAAATAGAAATGTGTGATTTATGATTGTATGTGGATGCAAAGAACTATTCTAATGCCTAGAAATGCATATTAAAATATTTATTTTTACCAGATTGTTAATGATGTTCTTTTTAGCCGTAAATCTGTAAAAACATGAAAATACGTAAAATAGAGAAGCTAGGGTTTTATAGTAGACTTATAAATAAGCCTATGTATTGTTCCTCTTCTCTGTAAAACACACCTGGGTGCCTGTTAAATGCACATGGGTGCTTCCTAAATGTCCCACGGCATTGCAGGGCGTCTGCACACCTTTTGCAACTTTTGCAACTCCTTAGAAACTAGTTATGTGAAATTCGTGCGACCCGTTTTTCTAAAAGACCTATAAGATAGAAGATAAAAAGTAGCAAATTAATGATAATATAATTAGCATAAATAACCCATTGTGGGTCCCATCATGATTGCCATTTGTAGATGCAAAATCGAACAACACCAAACAATATACTTAAATAAATGAATGAATAAAGCAGAATAAACACATATGATTGCACAGAAATAAAAATTGTATTCTTATTATCGGGTGGATCTCTAATATTACAACCAAGTGTACCCCAAATGGGGGTTTACAATGCTTTATTATCTAATACAATGATTTCAATATGCTAGGTTTCTCTAAAACCCTAGCTAACAAACAAGGGTGGTGTCTTCATGTTCGATTTGATCCCAACGATGTGGTGAGTGGACTTTAGTATCCTATATAGGACCACTCAAGTGCTTCAGCAGCTTCCAATGAACTTGATCCCTAAACCTGCAAACAACAAACAACAATAGAAGGTCAATAATATATGTGAGGGCTCCACTATGTGAGACCCTCAATAATAAAACTACTAACCGTAGTTGTAGAAATGAAGCTATACATAGATCTAAAGAATAAAAATATTTGCAATAAATAAATTACCTTGTCACACTAATTCGCTATTCTCTGTTCTTTGTCGTTGCTACATAATTTGGTGCACATATGCCCTAGCAACACCTAAGGGATCGCTAGACTATAGAACTAGGGTTGTGAATGTCTGCGGGCACTCGGTGATGGCGAAAGGTACCCAGAGATGCTCGGTGTGGATAGGAGACATCCAAAGGTGCTTCAGGTAACTCATAGGGGCGTTCTAGGAGTGAATAAGAATCTATAGAAGCAGATATGGTTCGTGCGATGTGGGTGGCGACAGATACAGAAGTGATGGCGAGTGATGAAGGATGGATAATGGCACGAAAGCTTGGATTATTAGGGACTTAAGGAAAACTCCTTAACACCAAAGACTTAGAGAACTTAGGGAAATCAAATGTTGAGTCATCAAAATGACTCCTCTTTATAATCTCTCCTAGGGCACATTAGGGTTTCAACGACACAATTTGTGTGGTCAAGATTAAAACGTGACGAAGGGTGGAGATTAAATCTAGGCATATGGCATGGATCAAGGTGGATGAATGGCTAGGATTAAATCATGATGGATGGTTGGGATTAATTTATATAAATATTTATTTATTTATTAAGCATATAAAATATTATTATTTAAGTATATATTAAATAAATATATATTAATATATATAATGGGTAAATGTGGCGAAAAGCTATGGATGGATGACAAGTGGCTATATTTTGGTGTCTACAATTCCAAAATGTATAGGAACACTTCATCGTTAGAGTAACCAAAAGTTGGTTGGATTTGACTAATTGAAGTCAAAAAGGAAAAACATAAAATAAGGTAAAAGATAAACCCAAAATATAAAGAAAACCAAGATAAACTGAAACAATACATGATGAACACATCAAAATATTAAATTAAAATTAAACCTTGAAGCATAAATAAAATCAAGATAAAATAAAATAACACATGACAAAGACATCAAATTCTTAAAGCAAAAGTAAAACCCAAACTATAAAGTAAGCCATGATAAACTGAAACAACACATGACAAACACACACAAATCTTAAAACAACAAAACCATGTACAAGGCTACTTACAAGATAACATATAAATTTTGAATATTACTAGAATAATGTAAAGCATTGAAATAATATTTGAGGGATTGCCCATTCGCTGGTAATGATACATCCTTCCTAGTTAGGCTTTTTAACTTGAAGGTATTCTCTCCTAGAATTTGTGATACCTAAAAGGGACCTAACCAAAGGGGGTCAAATTTTCCATGGTCTCCCCTCTTTTCATGTGCCTTATCCCAAAGTAACACTAGTTATACAATTATAAAGGCCTTTAATTTGGATCTCTTATCAAATCATTGTTTTACCACTTACTAAATGTTGTAGTGCATCATCCCATTTCTCATCCAAACACATAAAATTGGATAATTTGGTCTTAATCTTATCATCAGTCTCTACATAATCCTTGATAAATTATAGGGTGGGGATTTTAAGATTTGTGGAAAAGACAATATCTTGACCATAGTCTAGATGATAAGGGGATGTTTCTAATGAGGATTTGATTCTTGTTCAGTTAAAACATAATGTGTACTTTAGCTTGTTGTGCTAGTCTTGAGGATTTTTACATAAAATTCTTTTAATTACTTCCAAAATATTCTTGTTAGTCAATTCAACTACTTCATTACCTTGAGGATAATAATTAGAATAAAATTTTATAACCAAATTATTGTCGTAATCGTATTCAACAAAAACCAAAGAAGAAAAAGTAGGGTTGTTATCACATACTAGAGCATAAGGTATACCAAACCCATTTAAATATGATCATTGAAAAACTTTATCATGACCTTTGTTGTGTAGTTCTTGGATGCTTGAGTTTTTGTCCAACCAATACAATTGTCTATGGTAGTTAGGATGAACTTGTGATAGTCTAATGAATTAGGGTTAATAACATCCACAAAGTCTAATTCCCATTATCCAAATGAGCAATATTTAATCATTGGTTATACTGATATGGATGAATTTCTCTCTTGGTAACCTATGATATGAGAAACATGGAACGATCAGATGTGTGCATGTGCATACTTAAATATGTATGGCCAATAGTAAAGGTTCTTAGTATTCCATGTGTGTTGTGACATTCCCTGAACCATATCCCATTCCATATTTATATTGTCATCTAAGAATACACTTGCTCATTAGGATATAAGCCCAATGCACAAGGGACACCCATGACTTTCATAAAGTGACACAATAGGAAGCACCATGGGTGAAGAGGATCATTTGTAAGGAAACCTCTAGGGTTTTTAATGGATACAAACTCCTTGTTTGATCTAATACTTAGTGCACTAGAGCCTTTACAAGCTAAGGCTAGATTTTCTTGGGTTTTGTAGGGAAAGGAATTGCAATGAAAGTAAAAAATATATGAAATGTAAAGAGATAGGAAAGTAAATTCTACAAAACATAAAATCTAAGCTATGGGGGTGATGCACAAATATTGAAGTCCTCCATATTGACTAAAAAAAGTGGTCATAGATGAACACACACACCACAATCTAATAGCTAGAGTGAGCATACTAAATTACACAAAACTCATAATAAAAAACACATTAAAGGAGGATAGAGAGAAATTAGTCATGACTTCCATTAATGTGCTAAAAATTATCACAATGCATGTGATATAGAGAGGCTCAATGATCCTTAGAAAATGGCTCGGGGATTGAGATTTGCTTAATACAACTAAGAAGAGGGTATTTGAAAGGAAGATCCCACAAGGCTAGATAAGAGATATAAGCATACAACTCTTGATGCCTTTACAATGAAATTTTAGGCCTATTTATAAGTTGGGTGGAGGGTTCTTTACCTCCAAAAATTTGCATAGAAGGTCTATGAATTATATTTTGCTTTGCAACCAAAATCCTTCTACAATAGATCAACCCAAAGACTTCATCTGGATCACACCCCCACTAGTGGGAAAGTCCTTTTAGTTATCACTAAGAGGGATTTATGGCTTCTTCTACCAGTGGAATATAACTTAGATATTATTAAGAGGGCTTTCATAGATGGTGTAGGCCATTGGCCACTCATAATGGCAAGTTGGCATGGACATATGATCTAAGGCCTCCCACCACCATTTCAAACCTCTAGTGAATAATATCCTCAATAAACCTTTTGGGAAACCTCATGATGTAAGTCATGGGATGGCAATGTGAAGTTTCACTATAGATTTGGTGAATCACATGGGATCCTAATTTGGTGATATAAACCTGCATTGATTTTAATTTATGCATGTTTAGGTGTTCTTCTTGCTCTTGATCCCTTGTATCTAATTTTAGATCCTAATATTATCTTTATGATGTCGATAAATCACTATCTCCCTTACTTGAGCTAGATTAGCCTACCCTTCATACAGACCACACCAAAAGAGGATGGTTGTCTACCATTTTTGCCTTATGTTTTCCTTATATGGGCCACTCCTATTCTAGATTGGGTCTGATCCTTTTAGTTGATTGACAATAATCCCAAGAAGTTGCCTCCTTGGGAAGGTACATTTGTGTCTTGATGACCTAGTTGGAATCTTTTTGAGCATATTTTCCACTCGTGCAATTGTTATTAATCTACATTGCATATTAGGTTGGATCTCATTATATTAGGCTCCCATATAAAGGTCCCTTCTCCTATTATAGGCCATGTCTATTTAATCTATCCATGAATTTTGAGCATTCCTTTTCAATTGCCTATTTCCTCCAACACAATAACACTAACCAAAATAAAATACAATACAAAAGTCAGTCTTTCTTCTTCTTCTTTTTTATTAATACATATTAGTAGATACCACATTTATGGGAATTGAAAAATCCTTGTTGTCCATCATTAATAATTTGAATGCATTTTTGACCTTTTGATTACTGATGATATAGGGGATGTTCTAGATGATATCAAAATTGGTATGGTGGCCTAGTTTGGCCTTTTCTTCATCCTATTTGAGCATGCAATCACCAACATCAAAGTCCTAAGGGATAAAATTTTTATTGAACCATAATTTAGCCCCTTCTTGGTGCTAGAGCAATCATTCTCAAGCCATCTCTCTTTGCTCTTTTACTCTAAGCAATTCTATTCTTAAATTCTATGTATCATTATCCTATAATTGTATCCAGTGGAGTAACTACAAAGCTGGTAATTCTATGGAGATAGGAAACCTTACCTGCCTCTCATATACCAACATATAAGGTGAGAATCCTATCACCTTTTGGAAGTGATATTGTCAGGCCATAAAGCCCCCCTAATATGTATATGTCATTGCCTCTAGTTATTAGACCTGACACTTTTTAAGAATTTTTTAGAAAATTCTTGTTGGTGGATTCAGTCGACCCATTTTCTTAGGGTAATAATAAGAGGTAACTTTTAGATATATGTCATGTTAGTAGGTAAATTTAGTGATCTTGGCTCCCATAAATGCTTTGGCATTATTAATAATGACCATATGGGGTACTCCAAATTGGGTTATGATTTCTTTCAATAAATCAATTATCTTTTTAATTGCTTCCTTTAATGGCACCACCTCAGTCCATTTGGTAAAGTGATCAGTGGTATTGAGAATCCACCTATGTCCTTCACTTGATAGGGGTTGATCATGCCAATTAAATCCAACCCCCACTAGGAGAATGGTTTGTCAACCATGATGGTATTTAATGGTAGTGGCACACTCCTCTTTCTCCTAGTGAAGAATTTACATTCATTGCACCTCCTTACTAATTAAAAATTAATTAGAATCATTTATGCAGGTTTTGCCCCTCTCAAACCTCCATAATATCACTAATAACTCTTCAATACTCAACTATATCTTTCCTCAAATATTCAAGAGATGGATCCTTTCACATTCCTCACATATGACAAAACTCTCATGACTCTTTACTTTACATATTGCCACATATCATGTGACTCTTCACTTACATATTTGATATGTAAATTCTATGACTCTTAACTTACTTGACACTTCTCACTCTCACAACTCACAACTCACACTTTGCATACTTTGACACTTGCACACTTTATCACATAACACTTGGATGATTTTCACATATTGACACATACATTAGAAAAAAATAAAAACATAATCCCCAAACTAATATTTACAAATGTACCACATGTTACCAAATAATATAATATCTCGAACAATAAACTGATTTATATGATGATGTGCCAATGATATCTATATCTATATATAGACCAAATATGAAGTGAAAACATGATTGCTATTGAATTTTGAGAAGAGAGTGAAGATATCATAGATCACCTAGTATATCAACAAATGCACTTGAAGGCTAATGTTTGTTACCTGATGCATGTGCAAAGATTTTACAAACATGCAAGATATTGGACATGAGGACCCATAGTCATTTTGTAGAGGGGAAAACTATCCCGATACATACGATTTTTAGCTACATCCATTGAAAGTCGAGGTGATCGTAGGGGTGTGTTATATTCTCTACACTCAGGGGCTTGAGGATCGAAGGGTTCACTAGGAATGGTTTTAGGACTTGCTCCAAGTATGGGGTAGAAATTTTTGATGTGTATATTGAACAAACACCTATGTTTGGTCTTTCTAAAAGCTAAACTATGGAAATGAAAGAACAATGCAAGCAAACAGAGCTGCATGCAAATAAGGACTAACCCTAGAATGATTCTTGGTTTTTAATGATGACTAAACCCTAGCTTGCAAATAAAATAGATGTTTTATTTTCACCAAGGGTTTAAGATAATGTACAAATATATTTAACCTAGAATGCAAACTATATATTTTTATCCTTTCAAATTCCTAGAATGTAACCATATATTTTTCTCTTTATTTATGATCTAGATTTTAGAACAAAAAGGACATAAAGCAAACAACAAATAGCCTAAGTAATTAAATTAGGACAATTATCTAATTCAATGGTTGGACTTAGTTTTTAACTTACATCTAGATGTATCCAATAGCTTTATAATTTGCAATTCAACTTCACAAAATCCTAGAAAATTTGATCAACAATTGGGGGTCTACTTAGGCCACTATATGACTGAGCTTGGAGGTGCAGTATTCAAGCCCCCATTGGTTCTTTTAGCTTATCATTTGAAAACAAAAGTGATTGTTGACCTTTTTGGAAATGAGCAAGCGAAGATGCAATGTAATGAAACAATACAAAAAATAGAATGCAGACAATAGTGTTATGGCCTAAATGGAACATGTAAACATAAATTGAGGATTAGTGAGTGAAACTTTATCCCCAAACCTAATGAAACTAAAATTGTGCCTTGTAAGAGGTGATCATAATTTTGGATCTTGTCAAAATTATGCCTTGTACAGATGGAGCATTATTTCATAGTAGAAGTGCAAGAATGATAGGGCTAGGGTTAGGAATCAAAAATGGGCTAGGAATGGACTCTTAAGGTTGGTATGACAAGATGAAAAAAACCCATAACCTTTTCCAAATAAGTATCACTTTGGGATTGACTAAATCCATGAAAGGTGCTTTCTATGCCACTTGGTATCTCCTTTTCAAGAACAAGGATGATGACTTGGTTCTTTGTTATATGTGGACACATATTAATCATTTTAGTTTGGGTTTTAATAAATTTATAATATTTAAAAGGTTCAAGTTTGTCTAGGATGTTATGGGTACAACTCCTAGACTCATATTTAGGACATTGTTGTAGGGTAGATGGAAGTACCTATATCTCATGAACATAGGATCTACCTAAAATGATATTATAATACAAGTCATAATGCATGACATAGAAATGAGTGTTGAGGGTTGTAGGGTCAAAACTGAAGGGTATAACTAATCTAATAGCCTCAAATTTCCCACTATCAATTGTCATGATGGTAAAATTAGATTTATCAAGGTCATATTTAGTTAGACCAAAGTGCCAAGGAATTTGAGACGATAAATATTTAATCTTGGCCCTGTAATGGTCCACCTTGGTAGGACTTTCCCTTATTGTTTGATTGATTTAATGGTATATTGATACTTAATGCATGATCCTATTTTATTCTATCAAGATGAGTTGATAGTTGTACTTTATGCTTTCTAAAGTTGGATTATGCTATTTTTATAATATGGTATTGTTGATGAATTTATGGTTGCAAGATCGGGTACTCTCATGGGTTGATTGGAATGGGAAAACCAATGGAGTTGAGAGTAATGAGAAATGGAAAATGATGGATTAATTGTAGTTGACAATCCATAGGGGTAAAAACAATCATGTAGAAGCATTTGATATATGTGTGTGTGATTAAATGAATCATAAAGCAACATATCAGAGGTTCATTTAGAGGAAGAACCAAAGGGGAAGCCAAAGGAACATCGTTTCAAGGATAGGTTGATTAGGGCCTTGGAAGGAAATAGATATGGGATCAAGGTTAATTTCCTTGAGTATGTAGGAGGGTTGAAACTAAAAGAGTTGATAGATTGGTTGAATAACATAGAGAAGTTCTTTGAGTGGAAATACATTTCAAAGAAAAATAAAGTGAAGCTTGCATGCACGAAGTTGAAGGGGCATGCATTGATTTGGTGGGATCATCTACAAAAGTAGAGGCAAATAAAAGGAAAGGAAAAGGTTAGGGTCTGGTGTAAAATGGAAAAGAAAATTAGAGAAATTCTTGCCTAAAGATTATGCCCAAACATTGTTTTATAAAATCTAGAACCTTAGTCAAAAGGATCAAAGCATCGAAGACTACACCAATAAATTCTAAAAGTTATCAATTCAAGTGGAGCTTGAAGAGTTAGAAGAACATAAGGTTGCAAGGTATGTGATTGGATTAAGTTATGCCATACAAGATGATTTGAGTATGCTTCAGATCCATAGTATAGAGGATACATATCAGTTTGCATTAAAGGCAGAATATAAACATAAGAGGAGTAAGTTTAGAAGAAAGGTTCATCATCACCTCCAATTAGGGGGTATAGTGGGTTTAATTTCTCAAATGGATAATCTTCTAATACAGGAAAACATGAGTCTAGACAAGGTCATAGTAACCACTAGAGAGGTGGAGGATTTCAAAGAGGAAGAGGCTATGGTGGAGGAAAAATTTGGGATGGCCCATGGAGGTAATATACCTATTATAGATGTGGTGAGGAAGGACAAAGCGTTTGAGTGTTTGCATTATCTCACTCAAGAAAGAGGATAGGGAGAACAAGCTAGAGTCAATCTAGTTGAGGCAAAAGAGCAAATTAAGATGGAAGTTACTGCAAACATGAAGGAAAGTCTCATGGTGAGAAGGACAATGATTATCCCAAGGAAGGAGAAAGCATAGTACAATGATGGTGGTGATTCCTAGCTATGCATGAATATCTTTCAAACTAGGTGCACATCTGGAGGAAAGGTATATAAGATGATTATTGACAGTGGTAGTTGTGAAAATATGGTTTCAAATTAAATGGTTGAGAAACTTAACTTGAAGTGTGAGAAGAACCCATATCCCTACCGCATATCATGGTTCAAGAAAGGAAACGAGGCAACTACATATAAGAGGTGTTTGGTTAAGTTTTCAATTGGGAATACCTACAAGGATGAAGTATGGTGTGATGTAATTCAGATGGATGCATGTCACTTATTGTTGGGGAGGCCTTGGCAATATGATAGGAAGGCTATCCATGATGGGGGAAGGAATACTTACACATTTTGGAAGGATGGAGTAAAAGTGGTCTTGTTACCGCATAAGGAAGAAGGACAGAGTAAAAACCTATTGACAACTACAAAATTTATCACATGGATGAATGAAGCTAGTTTTTGTTATGTGTTGACAACACAAAAGGTGGATACTAAGGATGTTGTTATACCACCCACAGTAGTAGAGTTGCTAAAAGAGTATGCAAATATCATACTAGAGGAGTTACCAGATGGACTACCCTTGAAAAGGGATATTCGGTATCATATTGATTTGATATAGGATTCGAACAGTTGAAAAAAATAAATATAGAAATAGTGGGACTTATTCTTACCACAAGTTGAGTTTGCATATAATAGTTTGGTCAATAGGAAAATCTTTTTTTTAAATTATTTATGGTAAGAATCCCAAGTATGTGCTAGATTTTATTGACCTATCAGTTCAAGGTAAAATCAATGATGATGCAGATGTATCTGTAGAGCACATACAAGAATTACAAGAAGGTGTTAGAAAGAAGTTGCAAGATAGTAATGCAAAGTATAAAGTAGCAGTAGATGCAAGTAGGAGAACAAAAGTATTTGAGGTGGTAGATATGGTGATGGTTCACTTTAAGAAGGAGGTATTTTTGAAGGGCACATATAATAAAATTGGACCATGTAGAATTTTGAAGATGAATGATAATACCTATAAAGTGGAGCTTCCTGATGATTTTGATATTTCACTAGTTTTTAATGTTTCAAATTTGTATGAATATCATGGGGATGAAGATGAAGTTGAACAATAGGTTAGAAACTAGGAGCAGTAGATACCCAAGAAGAAGAAAGCAAAAATTATGCAAGTACTTAATAAGAAGACAATCAATACCAAGTAGGGAAGCTACAACAAATACTTGGTACAATGGGAAGGTTTACAACAGGAAGATAATTCTTGGATTTCAGAGTGGGGACTAAAAACGAATGACGGTAAAAAGTTGCAAGATTTTTATTAGAGGAACTCGTAGGAGCAGAGTTCTTCTCAACCATAGGAGAATAATACAGGAGCCTATCTTTCAAAGGATGTTTTTTTTTAAGTTTTTAAATAATTTTTATTTATGCATGATAAGGTGTTGAGATTTTCTAGGACGCCTAATATGGGTGTTATGAAGTTGTGTGTTAATTTGCATGTCAATCTGAGTTTTTTTGTGATTACTAAAAATGGCAATTTTTGACGAAAAATAATTTGCCAAAAAACAGTAATTACTAAAAATGGCAATTTTTGACAATAAAAACAATTTGTCGAAAATAGTAATTACTAAAAATGGCAATTTTTAATGGAAAAATAATTTACCAAAAATAGTAATTTTTATCTTTAGGGCTTTAAGCTTTAGGGTTTCTCTTGGGATATCTATATATATTCCCCTTGTATTACATTATAGGAGGTGAATCTAGGAATGAGAAAATAAAGCATTTACTGGTTTATTTCCATGTATCATAGTTGTTATATGAATGGGGGTTAACTGATTTATTTTTTATTTATCGTAATTTTTATGTGATGGGAGGCATTTTTTCTGATATCTTGTAGCTGGATTTACATCACAAAAGAACCATTTACTCCTATGCTTAGGGGACCATTGTAGGTGTTTGATAACCTCAAAGTTATCATAAATCCTCCTGCCTAGGGAATGGTTATGTTTGTGCATCTTTGCTTACTATTGATTAATTCTTAATTTGGGAAAGGATAGCTTTAAGCAAGAGCCCTTGTGTTGCTTAGGCATTTAATTTATTTTTAAGATGCATTAATATTTGCATTTCAAAGTATAAATCTTAATTGGTTGATGAAGTAAGGTATTAATAATAATGTTAGTATTATTAATACTTATATATATATATATATATATATATATATATATATATACACACTAATGTTAATAGATAATAATAGATAAAAATGAGAAAGTTACCTTCTGCATTTTGGATTCTCCAAACTTTGAGGAGTCCTCCCTTTTTTCATAAAGAAATGCAAAACAACCAAGGGAACCTCTACGACCATATAGAGGATTTTGACCTTGTTGTGGGGCCCTCTCAATAACCCCAAGTCTACTAGGGGTTTTATGAAGGATGTTTTGAGATCCTTGATAAGTTCTTTGAATATGGTTGTTTCCTTTGCAAATGAAGTTAACATGATGATGGAGTGGATCCAGTGGGACCAGATAGACTCTAAGATGGGGAAGGAACCTGAAGTGGACGATGAAATGGAGAATCGAGGGATCTTTTAGTTATCTTAGTTCTCCTTATTCCCCCTCTTCTCCTTCTATTTCTTCTATGTTTTTTGGTTTGGCTTCCTATTGGTGTTAGGTCCCTTTGGTCGGGATAGCTTCAAGTTTAATTTAATTATGTTTTATTTGGGGTAGCTTCTACTTTTGGTATGTAAAAGGTTCAGAGACCCTTTCAAAACCCCTTCTTTTACCTAATCAAAATATATATATTAACATTAGATAAGAAAAAATAATAATAGTATTAATTAATTTAATACTATGAAGAGTAAATAAATTATTTAATAATACCTTTGCTAAAGTTAGCAATTTAAATCTTATTAAGTTAAGTTTTAAATAGGGGCATATTTAACTAAATATAGTATTAATTAATTTAATACTATGGGAGAGATAATAATAAAAATTAGGGCAACCAAATATAGAAGTTTATTTATTATTATTAAAAAAAGAGATAATAATAATAATTAGGGCAACCAGATATAGAAGTCTATTTATTATTATAAAAAGAAGAGATAATAATAAAAATTAGGGCAACTAAATATAGAAGTTTGTTTATTATTAGCAAGAAGGATGTCTATATAATAGGTGCAAGGCACCCATTCAAGGGAATAAAAAGAGGAGATGGCTATTAGCAAATATTTTATGCATTTCTCAGATGGGTGAACGGAAGGAACGAAGTGAAAAAAGGAAGTTTGAAAAAGCTGAAGCAAGTCGAACCATCTTTCTCTAGATATTTGGTAAGCTTTTTAGCTATAAGGCTAAAAAGCTACATTTAGGTGGGCAATTCTTCGCAATCCTAGACCCTCATTTTCTTTCGGCTTACACACCTTGCTCCAGCCCACCAAGTGGATTCTCTGTTTTCCCTCCGATCCCGACCAGAGAAAATTATTTTGGAGTTGCTTGATTTTTTGATAAACCTTGATTGGAGCTTTGAAAACAGATAGGAAATACACCAGGATACTCTGCAAGGTAACCATGGTGAGGGTGAGTTTCCCTGCCTGAGACAAGAAGTGTCCTTTCCATCCAGCCAAATTTTTTTGGATTCTTTCTACCACTCCATCCCACATAGATTTCCTGGGAGAACCAAAGAAAAGGGGAGGCCGAAATACGAAGTGGGAAGATTCGCTACCGAACATCCCAAAATTGTTGTAATTTTGGTTTACCTTTGAAGAGGGGTGTTAAGGAAGTAAAGCTTACTCTTGTTGAAATTTACCTTCTATCCTGTCACCTCCCCGTAGAGCTGGAGAATATGCTTGATCCTTTTGGCTTCTACCACTGAAGACTGAGTCAGCATTAGAGTGTCATCAATGAATTGTTGGTGAGTAACTGGATTGGTGAGAGAGGTGTCTTTAATCCCTATAATTAGACCTAAATTGCATGTTGCTTTAATCATCCTACCCAACGCCTCTGCTGCTATGATAAATAGCATCAGGTTGATCGGGTCTCCTTGCCTAAGCCCCCTATGGCTTTAAAAATATCCAGTTGTCGTGTCATTAACCAAAACTGAGAATCAGGGATTTGATATGCATTCTTTTATGAGCCTCACCCATTGGGAATGAAATCCGAATTTTAGAAGAACAGTTGTCAAGAATTCCTAGTTAACATGGTCAAAGGCTTTGCTCATATCAAGTTTTAGGGCAAAAGTTGCCTTGTTAGTTTGCCTAGCTAAATGCAGGGCTTCATAAACCGTGATTACCCCATCCAGAATTGCTCTCCCCTGTATCAAACTTCCTTGACACTGGTCAATGATAAAAGGTAAGATTTATTTCATCCTATTAGCCATTGTCTTAGTTAAAATCTTGTAGGACACATTGCACAAGCTAACAAGTCTGAAATCTACCATAGTCTCAGGGGTTGACCCCTTGGGAATCAAGGTAATAAATTTGGATTTGAACCCTCTCAAAATATGTCTTGTTGCCTAAAACTCCTTAATCACAGCTACCACATCCTCTCCCACAATATCCCAAAAAGCCTGATAGAACCGAGGGTGGAAGCCATCAAGACCAGAAGCCTTATTCGGTTCCATACTAAACAAAGCCTTCCTGATTTCCTCGTCATTGAAAGGGGCAAGGAGTTTATCATTAATGGCTTCGTCAACTAGATTAGGAATGAACTGGAGAAGAGAATCCTTAGCTACCTCTGAACACTGGACATCCTCCCCAAGGAGGGAACTAAAATAACCAACTGCTTCTTCTCTAATCTCGGTCAAGTCTCAAGTTTTGGATCCATTATCCTTGGTCAGTTGTCTAATCTTGTTGTAGCTCCTATTCCTCAAGGTCGTGACATGGAAAAACTTTGAATTTGAGTCACCATCCTTTAACCATAAGGCTATGGAATTCCGTCGCCAGTAAGTCTCTTCACAAGCCAAAATATTATGGTATTCTAAAAGCTTGATATGATCCTCCTTCCTAGTAGCTACATCACAACTACCACTCTATATCATACTGTCAATGTCCTTCAGTATTTCTCCCACTTATTTCTTATTCTCAAACAGGTTCCCAAAGACTTCCCTATTCTAAGTTTTTAGGTTCTCCTTCACTAGTTTTAGCTTTTGAGCAAGTTTTAAGGCAGAGCTTCCCTGGCAAGGCTACTGCTACCATCTCAAAATATTTTCCTTAAATTTTGGATGCTTAGTCCACATTGACTGAAAACAAAAAAGTTTCTTGAAGGAGTTCACTTTCGAAACCTCCAGTAGGATGGAGTTATGGTCTGAGGTAATTTTGGGAAGGGTTTGTAGTGTAGAATCTCCAAATATAGTAATTGCCTCCTTGGATAGAAAAATTTGTCAAGTCTTTCCTGAATAAGTTGGTTTCCTATACGCTTGTTGCTCCACGTATACTTGGCCCCTCAAATTCTCACATCCATTAGTTGGTTTGAGTTCACAAAATCATTGAAATCATCCATACTCCTAGATGGAAGTCCTGCTCCACCTTTTTTATCTAAGGGGTATAATGGGGTATTGAAGTCTCCTGCTACCACCCACGGTATATCATGGAAAGCATCACCCAATTTACCCAAGTACTCCCACAAAGACGCTTTCCCTTGAACTTAATTGGGAGCATACACATTTGAGAAAATCCAAGATCTATTATTGTCAATGTTATGGAAAAACACTCAGAACCCTATAATCATCCTGAATAAGGCTTCCTTCCACCACTCGAGGATCCCACAACACCATGATACCACCTAAGACTCCTTTAGTTGGATTGCACACCATGCCCCCTTGACTCCAAATATTTTTTGATGCTATTTTTGACTGAGGTTCGTCTAATTTTATTTCTTGCAACATCAAAATTGTTGGATTGTATTGTTTTCTTATTGAACTAACCACCCTTTGAGTGGGTAGGTCATTGAGGCCTCTCACGTTCCATGAGAGAACCTTCATTTAGATTGTTTAGAATTGTTCCCCCTCCCCCTCCCTTGTGGAGGTTTTCCTTATTTGTTATCTTCTTACCCTGGAATAACTTGTTGTATCAGCATATTATGCTTGCCACTGGCTATTTCATTTTCAGTTCTCAACTTATCATGATATGCATTTGACATCCTTCCCCTATTTTTCTCACTACCATAGTCAATAGGTGACTTGGTAGTACTCCCAATCTGCTTGGGGCTAAAATATGGGTGGGCGATCTGCTCAAGGACATAGTCTTCCTTGACCTTGTTCATTCCTACCACCTCAATCCTTGATTCTAACTCCTCCATGTTTTTCCTATACTCTCCTGGTTTTTACATTGACCTTCGACCTAGTTTTTCGGGCTACTTGTGTTGATTTTGGGAAGTACTGTTTTCAATATTCCTATTTCCTCCAAATGTTTCCTATAATCTCTAGGGTTGAAATTCACACCCTCCTGACTGTTTAGATGACTCATCATCCTAGGGTTTGAGGGGCCTACCATTGACGGGGATTATAGGGTTTTCAGTAGTTCAACTTGCAGGTTTTCTTCCTCAAAATCCTTAGACTCCACTTCTTCCCCTAAATTAGCTAGAATTTCAAACTTATTTGAGCTCGAATTTTTGAGGCTTACCTGGTTCTTCTGTTCTCCAATGACTTGTTGCTTGTCTTTGTTATGAGGTTGCCTTGCTCTGTCCTTTGGTTTTTCTTGATAAATGTAGTTTCCTTTAGCTGGCCTGAAGCCTCCTCTGCCAAATGGGCCCCCTCTTGGAGGAAAATCCCTAGGAAAACTTTTGTCATTTGCACATTTACCTTCCATCCTCTGATTTCCTTTGCTGACTACTAGATTAGGGAACTAGTTCCTCAGGTGTCCTTGAGTTTTATATTCTGAGTAGAATACTGGCCTATTTTCATACTCCATCGCTTGATTTCTTAGGTAATCATCGTACCCTAGTTCAAAAAAATTTGGTAGCTCCGAATCTAAATTAGCATTGACACATATTCTTGCATGCATCATCCTCGTCCTTGCCAAGGTTGCATGGTCTATGGCTACCATTTCTCCTATGGCTCTGGCAATACCTTACAGCTAGTACTCATTAAAAAACGAGGGTGGAAGGTTTGGAAGGCGGATCCAAATAGGGGCTATGTTGATGCTCTGCTTTTTAGGGTCGAAATCCTCCCCCTACTTTCTGAGGAACAGACTTCGCTTTCCCAAGAACCATGGTCCTCCAGTTAGGATGCGGTTTGCATCTTCCTTGTTGTTAAACCTTATTATGAAAATCTTCTAGAAAGGGAAACAATCTCCATGCTCCCCGTTGTTCTCCACTTGGATAGATCCCAAGATCGAATGGTCTCTATGTCAGGCCTTCCTCCTAAAAACTTTCCCACAAGCAAGAACTCTTCCATGGACAGAAATGGACCCATAGTATTTATAGGTGTCATTATCCTATTATTCACCGATATAAAGGGAGGAAGAGAAATAAATTCCTTCCTTATACCCTTTAACTTCTTCGCAAAAGACCAACCCCTACTGGGGCTCTCGACGCCCTTCTGGATCCCTTTTTTAGGATATTTTTGAGGAGGGTCGAACCCTCTTTGGACTACTCCTCCTCCTATAGAGGCCCTATCTTTCTCTGGGTCCTCATGTACCTCCTCTTCGAGGTTCCTACCTGAAACCTTTGCACCTGCTCTGCTGCCTTGTTTGAGGTTCCCACCCAAAAAGTTTGAAACCCCTCCATCGCATTGATCTCTTTCGCTCCTCCTCTCCTCCATTGTGCTTCTTCCCTATCTCGTGACCTTATAAACAGATATTTACCATGACTGGGATCTTGTATTTGTTATTGAATGATTGTATGATGCATGTTAGGCTTGCATATACATTCTATTAGGATTGAGATATTGCATTTTTCTTGCATAATTTTATTTGAATAATGCATGTTAGCTTGCATATTCATTTTAAAGTGTTGTCTTGATCCCTATGCTCATGCTCATAAGCTCAATGGAGAAAAGACATTTCAAGAAGGATACATTGAAAAGAGGATGAAACTTGTGACTTTGAGTTTTGGTGCTTGAATGTAATGTTGTATTTAGAAAATGGAAGAACTTAAGAGGTACCATGTGTAGAAGTTATGGGATATATTGTAAACATCTTGAAAGTGATGGCATGAATTTGTTTGGGTGATGAAAGTTGAATTATTGTAGAGTTACTTTGGAAATATTTGTAGTTGGCAAGAATTGTATTTATTGAAAAGTAATAGGAAGTAATTAATAAAAATTTGATTATAATTTTTAGATGATGGATTACTTCTTTTCTTTTAAATAAAGCAATTATCTATTTTTTTAGTGTTTTGGAATGAAGTACCTAAATTCTTAATCTTTATCAATATGTTATGTTATGTTTAATTTGAGCATGTTTTAATATAGCACTCTATTTCTTTGATGAGATGGTCATAAATGTTGTTTAGGACCCTTGGGTTGGAAGGGGGTTATTTTGGGCATGATATTAGAGCCATATTAGTAATCCCTAGAGTCAAGTTGTACCCAATCCTAGTTGAATTGTGGTGAGACAATTTAACTAGGTAATTGTGAATGATACACTCTAAGTGGTGAGGCTTGGGTGGTCCTAGTGGTGAGGCTTGGACAAGTCCTGGAGATGAGGCTTGGACGAATTCCTAGTAATGATGGTTAGGAATATTAACAATGGATTGGTATGGGACAATTCACCAAATCATTCATAAGGTAGTATAGTGGTGGTACCTTGTGGTGAGGCAAGTGTGACCATGATCATTACTAGGTGAGTGGTAATGGTCTTAGTTAGCTCATGGGGAGATGAAGCTAACTAATCACTAAGGCATCATGCCATGATAATCCTACATAGATATAATTATGTAGGGTTAGGGAATAGGTGTCACCTTTAAGTATTATGGGCCTTAATGGGTAATCCCTACACCTGGTCAATTTGTCACATACAATTGAGTGTATATAAAACAGGTAAACCACTGGTGGCATATTTTCTAATGATGAGGTTAGAAAAGTAAACCCAAGAAAGTACATGAAATTGGCCACTCCTATCCACTTGAGTATCATCCACAGCAACAATGAACTCAAAATTGGTTATGCCTTAATATTGATGCAAATGTTGGATCTTATTTGTGAATTAATTCTTAAAAAACAAATATAGCTCTCCCTCCCTTGGGTCGAGTTTATGGGTTGTTATAGGTCCATTGATGACCAAGATTATTTTGATAAATGTGTTACCAATTTGGGTGTAATTATAAAGGGGAGGGTATTGTTTAATATTTTATTGATTCAAGATAGCACCCTCATATAAGGATATGTTTATATGATTTGTCCTTATTGATTTGATGGAGAAGGAAAATTCATGTGAATCTACCTCTTGAGAAACTATTTGTTCATTTAATATTGTTATCAAGATGTTCTCATATATTTAGAATGAATGCAGGAGATTCAAAATTAAGAATTTTACTAGTATCTTCCTAGGTTATTCAAGCAAATCATGCATATTTTTGGATTTAGCTATGGATTGAAGATAAATGATTATAGGAGGCCTAGTTGATGAATCAAATAGATTTTGATTAATTGTCTTTTAAAGTTTTTAGTTGCTTTATTAAAACAAAATCATGATCAATAACACCAATGACCCCATGATAATGATGGGAGGATTTTTTATAAATTATCTTATTGACATTATTACTTTGGTCATTTTATCTCTAATTTCATGAATACTTTCCTCATGCATTATTTCTCAGCTTCAAGTCTAGCATTTTTATTCATCAATTCTTTGGTTTTATCTTCGATCGACTTATAAGTAGATTTTCATAGCCCAATATTTACCAAAATATCCAATGTTGGAAAATCATCATTATAATCTCAAAAACTTCTTTGCTAAACTTTTTACCTGCAATTGTGTTCAACTTAAAACTAGCTTATTTCGTAGTCAAATTCTTTTTGTCCTTATTGTTTGCTACATTTGATTTGATTTTCTTCTTCTTAGTTTCAATCAACGTCATCAAAAATATTTTATAGATTAGTCTCCTTCATGATTCTCTCCGAATGTTAATTTTTTCAAGACACAAGTAAGAAAATCATCATGGCATACTTGGGACTTCCCTTACAAATACAAAGCTTTATCTTGATGGTATTCTTCCTCTAGTTATATTTTATAACTTTCCATGGGTTCCACAATATCATTAGGATTTTTCTTCTTATCTCCATTTTGTTTTGCTTTTTTTTCTTGGCCTTTTCTATTGATGTGGATTTTCTTTTCATCTTCCTTGGATAATTATCATCACAATCTTCATCATTCTTACTACATTATCCAATAGCTCTAATGACACCTTTAGTTTATATTTACTTTGAAGAAATGGTAAAATACATCCTTTGAGTATCTCCTTTTAAGGATGACTGATAAAATAACTTATATTTTCAATGACTATGTTGGAGCTCCATGTCCTTCAAGAACTTATTTAAACATGTGGAGAACGAAAAAAACATCTTTTGAATTTATGCTAGCTCTTAATACTTCAACATATAAATTTGATTCCATATTAACTCTAGGAGAAGAATCATTTTTAGATAATTCCTTTGTAGGAGCTAATAATTTTATATTTGAGTTAATCCACATTACTTAGGTTGATTCTTTATATGAGGATTTACTTGAGATTTCCTCACGTTCTTCTATCCCATTAGATTCTTCAAATCTATTAGAATGTTGTTTTTTAATTCTCTTGATTGTCCTCTATTTTGATCCATTTGGACAATTCAAATTTTTATTTTTCTCAATCCTAAGCACCTTGATTACATCACAATTGGCTCAAAAATCCTTGTCATCCTGCTTGTGTTCAAAATATAATTTTTTTCTTTTTATATTGAGATACCTCTTAGATCATAATACCTCTATATGACCCTTGGAAAAGCAAATATTTGATTTCTACCTTCAAATTACTTAAGTTTTTTAAAACCTTACAAGCGTAATGACCAGTTGAAAAGGGAAATTCCACTATGTCCTTGAATTTTTTATCTACCTACAAAACTCCTTAAAAACTAAATCATTTACGGGTTTGAGAGGAAGTGCCAATGGCTTGTTTACTTATTCGAATGTCTATATGTGGGAATAAGTTGCATTTTACACATACCAATTTAGCATATGGATGTATTACTTTTATTTTTTCCTTGAAAAATATGGTATTGATATCCACTAGGTCTAATGCATGGTATATAGTTCGATAGTAGTTCAACCTTTTAAGGAGTTGGTAAATGGGGCTTAATTAAAATCCCTATCTTCTCCAAGAGTAACTAAGAGAGGATGGAAATACATGGAACCTTAGGGGAAGGTGATGCCATGACATGATGATATAGGATAACTTCATGTTGTTGTAAAAAATAATCATTGAGATAAAAAGGAAATTCCACTTGATACATGATGATGATGATGGGGAGGCCACCAATGATACTATACTATTAGAAATAATTTAATTCCATGTAAAATCTTAAAATGAGGAAGTAAATAAAGAATTCAAGTGATGGTGCCATAATTTAATTGATTGTATAGTACAAAAGAAGTAAGATATGCAAAAGTACCTATAAATATGAAGATACTAAAGAAAAAAGTAAACCATTTGGTATATTTTGAAGTATAATAAAATTGTAAATATGGAAATATGAGCTTGTCATAAAAAGGATAAGCATACCCATGGTAGTTAAAGTAAATTCACCTAAAAGAAGGTGAGGACATATTTGTAAAATGTAGAATGGATGAACCTAAGAGAGGTGTCATGGACATGGTATGTTGTAAAAAGGCACTAGTATAAAATTTTTCACATATACCATAAGGATAACAAGGACTCATTAGTTAGAGGTAGTGTTAAAACAAAACTAGTAACACTGGTGGGAAGTAGTAGTGAAAGGGACATGATGATATGATGAATTGGACCCTATTTCACCTTGGGATGATAAAATAATTTAAATTGGAAAATATAAAGAGGAATGTAATGGGTAAGTGTAAAAAAACCACTATAGAAGAAGACATCATAATAAAATAGGGTGCCAATAATAAGAACCAATGGATAGCACCAAAGGAGAAAATTCAAAATGGATTTTATGCTTGTTTGAAACTAAGGATATGCTAGAAAGTGTCAGGAATAATTATCTATACCACAAAGGATAGTAGATGACATGCTAGATCAAGTCAAACATGAGATAAACTCAAATTTGGTGGTTAAGGAGAGGAGAAATTTAGGAATATATTTATCAAAGGTTGTGTGAAAACATAAGAGGGTGCTAGCTAGACAAGTTGTTAGATAGGCCAACTAATTTAGATGCATGAGGAGTAACACCTAAGGAGACTAACACATTATGAAATGAATTAGGCATTAATGAGAAAACCCTGGCAAAACTTATTTAAACTTGGGATATTAAGGGATAAACATTTTAATTATAGTTCATGCTTGATATTAGCATTGAAATTATAGAGCTGAGAGTGACTTTAGAATTGTAATAAAATTTATAAAGGGAACATATTAATTATAGAGAAAATTTAAAAAATTGTGCCAAAATAAAAAAGGAAGAAGAAATAAGGGATTTATCTAAGATGTCAAGGTAGTAGTAACAAAGTGGCACTCAAATTATGAGTAACCAAATATCACCATTAATGACTTCAACACTAGTAAATTTTGGCAGCTAGTTTTTACTCAAAAGAGGAACTTATCCATCAAAAAGGACATTGAGATTACGTGAACTTATTAGTATTAGAGATCTCATAGCACATAGTGCATTTTGAAGTAGGCCTAAAACACTTTGTGGGTTGTGGAACACGAATGAGGTATGATTTTCATAACAAATGGGCTTCATAGGTTGGGAAAAGATCCTATTTCTACATCCTTTCTTGAACTTCATAATTCTCTTTCTAAACTGATATCACAATTATGAGATATGGCTAAATAAATTGCATCCTATCAATGAGGGATTGTGTAAATGGTATTAGAATTTTGTAAGAGGATGAGAACCTAGAGAAGTGTGAAAAAAGGTAATGACATCAATAGAATTATGTGACGTACTAAATTTCATGCTAAAATCTCATGTCCTATCAATCATAAGAGTTAGTTTGGGGGTGTTCAATTCATGGAAAAAGTCTTGGAGTAAAAGGTGTACTTTAAATACCATCAAGAATTGAAAACCATAAATTTTTCTAAAGACTTGTAGAGAGAATGTAAAGGATCCAAAGAAGGGGAAAATAATATTCAATTATAATATGTCCTTGATCTTGATAACCATGTTTTTTGTGAACACTATCCTCAAGAAAGTGGCAATCCATATTTATTCAACATAGCCCTATGTAGATTTCTAGGTTGGGTGCCACATAGAATGTGATACCAAGGGAGTCAATATTAAGACTCTAATTCATAGAAGGGAGCAAATTCCAATTTAGACCTGCTAGGAATTCACAAAAAAGTAAAATTGTCTATGGACATTATGCAACATGGATAACTATTATCTCTATAAAGTGAATACTTTGAAGACACTATACATGAGATTGTTCCTATATGAAGTGGATTATGTAGCTTAAGCACCATTATATACAATACTAGATAAGAGAAATAATAGAAAAATGGATTGAGCACCTATAAAATTATAAGGAGCTAATAGACCAATCAAATATTTTTATTGGAGAAGGAAGCAATGCCCCATCTAAATGAGAAGTAGAAGAAGGTGGTACTTCAAAAGAGAAGGCAATGATAGAATAAGGAACCTCTACTCAAAGGTCCATGAAGACAACATCCTAGAGACCCTTGGTGGTGTTTCCAATTTTTGTGGCACTCCCTTCTATAGGAATGAATATACTATAACCCTTGAGGAAATTAGGGGAATGTTCCACCACCTTCATAATTCAACACTAAAAAGATGTCAATATCACCAGTGGTGTCTGCACTAAAGGAAACAAGAAGAATAGAGAAAATATAATAAAGGATAATAATTTCATTGGACACTAAAATTAGAGATATTAAAGTTTGGGACCATATTTGATGACTAAGAGAGCATAAAAAATCCTCAAATTGAGTGGTTTAGATTGAGCAAACTAATAGTAAAGAATTTATAGGACACACCAAAAGTAAGGTTAACTAGAAGTATAACCCTAAAACCCAAGTCCCAAAAAATATTGGGAGGTATGCAACAATAAAAATGGAAGGGCCAAGAGGAGCATCCACAACACCTAGTTATACATGATTGGTAAGTGCAACACCACCCCCACCACTAATGTCTATCATGGATGGTTCAAAAATCTACAATAAAAGTATCATGGCTTAAAGTCGATGGATGGATAATTTTAGGTAGGTGAAGTTCCAAAGAGTCCAAAGGACATGACATCTCTCACTATAATAGAGGTGTTCACCCAAAAATACCAAGAGGAGGAAAATATCAAATAATAAGAACGTCATATGGGTTGGTATTAGGGACTTTAGATCTAGAGGGACCAACACTAACTTCTTTTACATCAAAATATTTTAATCAACAAAGATTACCACAGTATCTAGAACAAGAGTAACCAATATAGAGTCATATCCCCACTTGTTACATCAAGCAGTAAGGCTTTAAAAATATGAATATTTTTAGTGCCAAGAGTCAATAGTTCAACAATAGTGCCAATACAAACTTTATAATGACTTCCAAATTTGTACTTAATATTTTAATAGATGGAATGGGTGCACTAGCTCTAGGTAACTCTAGACTACATGGTGAGAAGGATGTTGTTGATGGGAGACAAACAATATGTAATGGAACTGAGGTGGATGACTATAAGAGATGCAATTATTGCTTTTAAAGTTATTGAAGTGAGTGCACACAAATATCTAGTAAGGATGCCATGAGGATGCTTATAGTTGAAGATAAATTGGATTATATGGTTAGCATCATCTAAGGAGTAGAGATAGAGGTCAATAATGGGAATTCCCTTTCCACTAAAGGAACAATTATTTAAAATTATAACAAACCTACTTTAGTGAATCATACCCTGAGGGAGGACACTAAAAAATAAGGTCAAGAGCAAAGTGAGAAGGTTAGTCTAGTGCTACAATAAGCTCATCAATAATTATAGGTAATTATAGATTAATCGGTGAATGTAAGAAGGATGTAAGAAGTCTAATCTATCTAAAAGAAAAGGCTAACAAGTTTACACAAGAAATAAAATAAGTGTAGTGGTAAATGAGGGAGAAGTTAGCGACTATAGACTCATCGTATCCATCCATTAGAGATGCTCAACAAGAAGCTAATAATCTAATGGAGACAATTACATAGGGATCTAAGGACAAGAATAAAATACTAGTCAACTTAATAACCTTTGTCAAGATGTTGAAACCCTATGTTACAATTATGAAGGAAATGATCAAGCAGTAAAGCAAGAAGGCACGTGATTTTCTAAACCAATATGCTTTTGATGTAGTTGCTACAATTGAGAATAGGATGGAGGTTGATGCCTAAGGGTTGGCTTAGTAGAGATGATCCTCAAATGGATGGAGGTTTATCATGATTATATTGGACAATATCCAACATTGAAGTTGTCTGATTTGTTGACCCATTTGCATAAGTATATGTCAAAGAAGACATAGAGACCTCCAATACTTCCCTAGTTTTCAAAATAGGGAAGGCTATAACCTTGGATTTGCTCAGGATAAGCCAACCAATAAGTTTAGGGGAATGTTAGCAAGTGACTAAGTAAGTTGGTATTTCCCCTTATGTTAGCACCATAGGTTGGCACTACCCCTTTAAAGTGGCACCATAGATAGTAGTTAGTAGCAAACATGTGCAACCCTTCATGAGTTGCCCTATGAGTATTATATATGGTGAGATCCAACACTAATTTATCAGTGGGACTTCTTATGATAAATAATATATTGACTAGTTTAGTGGTATATCTATGTGAACTTGTGCATACTTGTGTTACTATTAACCTTGTGAAAAGAGGTAATATTTTTTTATGGATTGGTAAGGTCTGACCAGACACTTACCAAGAAGATACCTAGGTTCAAACCTCGGGGGTATCCTGTTTGTAAAGGTAGTAGTCTGATCTGAATCCTCCAAGTGCATGTCAGATCGATGATGATGGTACAAATCTTGAGCGATTGATGGTTTCCTTCATGTCAAGTCAACAATAACGAGGTGGAATAGGTTTGGTGGGAGAAGCCCATGTGGTTTGAACCTTGCGCTTGTCATTACTAAAAATAATGTGGTTGTGACCAACTCTCCTATGTAACCAAAAATACTATAAGTTGTTTGTATCTAAGTAAACAATTGATTTGGTTACATTGTTAGATTATCACAAAATAATGAAATTGTTTTCTTTTTTGTTAAAAATCCCCCATATTGGATACCACTATTTACATTGAGATATACAACCCTTTGAACCTTAACGTGGGCTACATCATCCATATGTCTCAACCATTGAACCAAAGCCTCATTAGCAATACAAAAAAAAAATTAAACATACAAAACACAAGGAATATAGAAAACATATAATGAACCTAATGCCTTCTCCACCGGACTTGTTCTATATTTATAATTATATAAATTTGAAAAAACATGATTCACATGACTTATCAAAAGAGATAAAATCAACTTATTACCAAAACCACAAGGTAAAGAGATTGATGAGAAAATTAAATATCAATTTAATACCATAAACAAGTGTGGTTTTCCTTTAACTTTATGCACTTACATGTCACAAAAGAATTTAAAGTAAATCTTGACAATGTTTCATTAATTAATAATTTATCTTATTTAATATGTGTACAATAAAAAGGTAAATTCAAACCTTATCTTTACACCTTATTTTTTTATTATAACCAACTTGTTACCAAAACCATAAGGTAAAGAGATTGATGAAAGACAATTAACTATCAATTTAATACCATATACAAGGGTTGTTTTCCTTTAACCTTATATATTTACATGTCACAAAAGAATCTAAAGTATATGTTGACAATTTTCCATTAATTAATAATGTGTCCTATTTAATAAGTGTACAATAAAATAAAAAGATAAAGTCAAACCTTATTTTTACACTTTAATTTTTCATTCTATTGCACATACAGATAAAACCTACTTAATGGGTTTGAACCTAAGCAAACATTCAATTTGGTTACACTATTAGATTATCAATGAAATAATTTTTATTTTATTTTTTTAAAATTCAATTTGGTTACACTATTAGATTATCAATGAAATAATTTTTATTTTATTTTTTTTTAATTCCTATATTAAGTACCACTAATTACATTAAGCTATACAACCCTTTGAACCTTGGCATGGGCTACATCATTCATATGTCTCGACCATTTGAACCAAAGCCTCATTGATGATACAAAAGTAAAATTAGAACATACAAAACACAAAGAATATAGAAAACATATAATGAACCTAATGCCTTCTCCACAAGGTTTGCTCTATATTTATAATTACCTATTCACATGACTTATCAAAAAAGATAAAACCAATTGGTTACTAGAACCACAAGGTATAGAGATTGGTGACAAAATTAAATATCCATTTAACACCATAGATAAGGGTTGTTTTCCTTAACTTTATGTATGTGACATGTAAAAGAAAATCTAAAGTAAATGTTGATAATTTTATTTTAATTAATAATAAGTGTCTTAATTAATACCTATACAATAAAAAGTAAAATCAAATCTTGTGCACCTTGATTTTTTATTACATTTTACATACACATACACATAAAACCTAATTGACAGGTTTGAACCTTATTTCTTATTCCCGCAAGCTTATACCTATTTTTTCAAATTTCAAACATTAAATATAAAAATGTTTTAATATCAATAATATATGTTAATTAAAATTTTGACCTTATAATTCAATTTTAATTTTAATGACAAAATGGATAAAATAACCCATGATCTTCTAGGTCTTTTAGGTCATCTAAACATTATAGAACTAATAAATGCCTTATAACTATTTTTTCAAATTTCAAACATTAAATATAAAAATGTTTTAATATCAATAAAATATGTTAATTAAAATTTTGACCTTATAATTCAATTTTAATTTTAATGACAAAATGGATAAAATAACCCATGATCTTCTAGGTCTTTTAGGTCATCTAAACATTATAGAACTAATAAATGCCTTAGTTTATTATATTGTAGATAGTATAATTATAAGCATTAACGATATTTTGTTGGTGATTTAGACTAACTACGAGTTGTTTGTTTTTAAGAGACATTTAATTTGGTTGCACCACTAGATTATTATAAAAGAAATAATTTTTTTTAAATCTCTCGTTGAACTATACAACCTTTTTGGTGTTGTTAAGATTTGAACCTTGGTGTGGGCTACATCATCCATATGTCTCAACCCTAGGTGTGGGCTACATCATCTATATGTCTCAACCACTTAACCAAAACCTCGCTGACAATAAAGAAACAAAATTTAAACATACAAAACACAAAAATATATAAAACATATAACGAAGCTAATGCCTTCTTACATAAAATTGAAGAAACATGATTCACATGACTTATCAAAAGAGATAAAACTAATTGGTTACCAAAACTACAAGGTAAAGATATTGTTGATAAAATTAAATATAAATTTAATACAATAGACAAAGGTTGTTTTCCACGTCGAAAAACATTCTAAAATAAATATTGATAATTTTTTATTAACTATTAATAAGTGTCTTATTCAATACCAATATAATAAAAAGATAAAATCAAACTTTATCTTTACACTTTAATTTTTTATTATATGATACATAAATAAAACGTAAATTTTTTTTACAAATAAAAACCCGTTTTTTTTTTTAATTTAAACATTAAAAGTAAACATATTTTATTTCTAAAATATGTTAATTAAAAATTTGATCTTATAATTCAATTTTATTTTTAATTATTAAAAATAAATTTAATTTTAAATTTAACCATTGCCCATATGAATAAATAGTTACCCACATTTATCATGCTCACACTATCCACATTTATCATGCTCACATTATCCAACTCTTCCGCTTCAATTGGGATGCAAGTTTTCTTTTTAAACAAGCATAACATGAATATGAATTTGAATGGTTATAATTTTTTTTAATATAGTTCTAATAGATAAGATTATAAATATTTTATAAAGAAAAGTTGGTTATATCACAGTTTTTAAGCAGGTTTAAATTTGGGGTTGTTTTCAATAACATCTATATTATTTCGTCGTTATTTAATTCAACTTTAGGTTAGACTACTACCTTTGTTCATACTACTTTTATACAAATAAACAGGCATGCCCCCAAGGTTTGAACCTAAAGCTCTTCTTAATAAATGCTTGTACCAAAACAAATTAATTAATTATATATTTTTTTTTTTGTTGCAGCATAAAGAAATTGACAACCCACCCATTTTGCATAATAGAACACTGATGATTAAAATTTTAGTTTTCTTTTCATAGATCCACATTCAAACCATAATGAATTGTTTAGGTATTTGTGTAAAGTGTGTACAAATTAATCAAATTTATAAGACCAATGACAAACATTCAATTATAAAAAATTCATGTGGGTGTAAATTGAAACAAGGTATCTGCATCCGGTCTATCTCCGTTCATTGGCAAGTTTTGATTTGATAACTCCAACCAAATGTCCAAATTGAAGGTATTCACAATCCCAACCTCCCACCCCACCACCCCACGTCATTCATGCACACGATAGAAACAAAATAAAAATCTAGGTAACCCCATTCTAATATCTATAGACACGCAATGGCACAATCATTATTTGACAATCCACTCATTCGGATTCGCAATTAGAACTTTCTAGCCACAATTAGACGGCAGATGAGAGTCCACAACACATCTTGCCAGCCATTTAAATAGTAAATTAGGTAAATCGACCCCATTCACACTCCACCGAACCCTAATGCATTACAGGGGTTATGAATCTACGCGGATCCGATCTGTTAATTCATTCAACCCTATGCACCTACCATCTCCCCCACAGACATAAACTAGTAATAGTCGTTGCAACGATTCCCCCTGTCCTTTCCTCCAATTCCGTATACAGCAAAGTACAGGAAAGAATTAGGAAGAAGCCTAGCCTATAGTGGTTCCGTTGATTTTTATGAGCCTAGCCTGTAGTAGTTCCGTTGATTTTTATGAGCTTAGCCTGCCTATAGTAGTTCCGTTGATTTTTATGAGCTTAGCCTGTAGTAGTTCCGTTGATTTTTATGAGCTTAGCCTGTAGTAGTTCCGTCGATTTTTATGAAAGATGTTTAATAGAGTTGTTTAATTTTCTAATTATCTAATCAGACTATATAACTCTATATAAAAAATTTATAGCATGGGGTTGAAATTTTTTCAAAGCCTATGGTTAGGGGCTAGGCCAGTTGACATTCAATAATATCGGTGGCTTATAATGGGGCCTTATTTGTTTAATAAGGGGTTTGATCAGGAAAATATAATGACTGTAATTTAATTATTTAGCGTCCTCTATCCACCACGACGACAACAGGTTGCATGTCGGAATAATAAAAACAAGGGTAGTTAGTGTGGAAAAGGGGGACGAACCATGAATGCGGAGGGGCCCCTCTCCAATTATTAAAATTAAAATGGAGGACGGGAGGACGGCGTTATTGGGGGCGGCCGTTTGTGTCAAATACGGTGAACTGCTGATACTTGGGTGCTACGACGCTTAATGTTTGTGCTCAGTCAAAAGACTCTAGCCTATGTGGTGGCACCCTCACCAATAGTTTGAGGTTTTGGTGTGGTAGCAGCCACGTGTGTAAAAACAACCTTTTGAACTTTATTTTGATCTAATAATCTTATCACATTCCCATCAATGTTTTAATAGTACAATATATCTTTAGTTGTGATATCTTGATATGCTCTTTGTCTTGGGATTGGGCAAAGTAGTATCTTTGAAATATTAATTAGGATCACCCTCCAACAAACAAAATTTAAAGAAAGAAAGTAGTTATTATTTGTTTAATGATTAGAGTTGTTTGTTTAGCTTCTAATTTAATGAGAATAAAAATGTTGTAGAAACTATGGTGTCTTTGTACCAATTTCTAGACTTAGGGAGAGATTAGATCATGATATTATTAAAAGTTACAAATAAATAATCAAGGTTATAACTTCTTATCTTTAGTTTGAAAGATCACTGTTGTTTAATAAATAATAAGTTAAAAATCACCAAAAGGATTTTGATTTTGAGAGATTGATAGAATTTAAGACCAAAGATAAGGTTTTCATATTTTACAATATTTTTTTTTTAATAGGAGAGTTGGTAACAACCACTATTTTTAGTAACTGACCAGTGTAGTGTTCAAACCATAGAGACTGCAACCATCAAACCTATTTGTCTCGTTAAGGTTAACCAACGTGAGATGGGGACCACCGTTGCTTCGAGATTTGTACCATCATCGTCAGTTTGGCACGCACTCAGAGGATTCAGAACAGACTACTACCTTTAGCACAAAGTGGGCATGCTCGCGAGGTTTGAACCTAGGTCTCCTCCTGGTAAGTGCCCAAAGTCTTACCAATCCACCTAGCCCTCGCGGACTTCATATTTTACAATGTTATTAGCGTTGGTGATAAGCTAACCTTATGAGATAACAATGATAATTTCTATCCTTGCATATTTATGCATCTACAACCATCAAAGAGGAAGGACCAATAAGACTCTTCCTCAAGTTTGGCATTAATGTAAAAGATAGACTTATTAGGGAACTCGATCCTCAAAGGATGAGAGGACTTAAGAGGTATGTTTAAAAGGAGGTTAGTTATGACCTAACCTTTGAATGACTTTTAGATTATGAATTTAGATCAAACTCTCTAAGAACCATAATCCATTTAGTAGATTACCTAGAAAGGTGAGGTTTGGACATGATATACTGTAAAGGATAAACCATAATTATGACAAAGGTTTTAGGGATCAATATGAATTGTTAAAGCTTTTCAAAAGTGAACACTATGAGTAGACACAACATTTCTAGAAGAGTGTAGTAGATCCCATAGTTAACTAAGGTTCTATCAATATATTACATAGGCCACTCTTTACCTTGATCATCATATTCGGCTAATAAATAACCCAAGGCATGTTTTATCATAGTTGTATAGATATTTAAAGGTCTACTATGGTTAGGAGGGAAAAATAGAGGAGGTGAAATTAACTATTTCTTAATATCGTCAAAGGTTTTTTAGTAACATTTGTCTTAGACAAATACAACATCCTTCTTCAAGAACTTTGTAAAGGGCTTACATTTATTAGCTAATTGGGATATGAACCTTCAGATGACTTGGATATTACCTTAAAGACTTTTGATTTGGGTTAGGTTCTTAGATGGTGGAATGCTAACAATGGATTCTCCTTCTCAAGATCTACCTCTATGTCTCTCTTGGATATAATGAATCTTAAGAGATTACCAAAAGTTATACCAAAAATCTACTTTTGAGACTTGAAATATTCTTTGAAGATTCTTAATCTCTCATATATAAACCTTAGGTCATGAGGATGGTCCTCTCTTTTGATAGAGTGATGAAGAAGGTTATTTTTATTCTTCCATTATGTCATGCATGAGATCATGAAAGATGTATGGAATTATCCTTTGTAGATAGCTCTTATATTAATCTAAATGACATCACTTGTTAGTAGAAGGTTTCTAAAGGAATGGTTAAAGTAATCTTATATTAGTCTTCTAGATCTATCTTAATTATATCAAGAAAAACCATCCATCAAATACAACATTCCATGTCCATTATTGAAATTAATGGTCATGCCAATGCTTAGGAGAAAATTAATCTTTTTGACAAGTTTTTTTTTTTTATATCTCAAAAATTGATACATATTTATATGCTTATAGTTTTCTTGACCACAAGGACCCTATTGGAACTAATTAGAATAGTTGATGGGTTTAATGAACCAACATCAAGAATCTTCTAAAGTTCTTCTTTCACCAAAACTATGACTTTACACACCTTATGATTCATATGTTTGGCTTATGGCTTGACTACTAGATGATGGATAACGTGGAAAGGATCTAATCTAAGTACATCAACATATGAGAAAGCAAGAATATACTTATATTCATTCAATATGTTTTTGTATTCTCCTCACTAAACAAGGGTTATGATATTACCCAACTTAAGGACCTAAGGCTCTTCTATTGTCCTCACATCCATGCCAACAATATCTTCTATTAGAAGAAATGATTTATCATCTAAATGAGATGGGATTGGCAAAATACCTAGGATCTACTGGTCTTCACTATAGAGATGTAAGGATTAAGGATCTACAATAGGGTCTTGGGAAAAGGCTATATTGTCTATTTGAGGGAAACACCCTCAAAATAAAACTAATTACTAGCAATGTAATTAGTAGCTTCTTATGATCTAGAAGGTATTAAGGCAGTGATACCATCCTCCAAATCAAAATTTATCACCTATAAGCTTGGGATAAAATTGAGTAAATAAATTTGCACCATGATGATGGATGAAATCACTAAATACACTATCAAAGACATCATGGTTAGGATAAATAGAATCTTCACCATTCTAGTCCAAACTAGTCGAAGAGATTGGGATTAATATAGAGATCTTGTCACAATGCTCTAGAGAAATAGACTTAAGACACTTGTCATCATCATTTAAAAATAAGTTAAGAAGAGGTTTGATTTTGCTAGAATCATGTTTTAATCCAAACTAACCAAGCCAAGATTTTGATTCAAGGGGTTCTTTTATATCTTGCTCAAGGACACCAAGACCCTTCCCATGCTAGCCCTTATTGGTCAAGATCTACTTGGGGATATGCTAGGTATTGGACAAATAGCATGATACATATAGACACTAATGAAGATATTGATTACTTTCAAATTAATTTTCTACATTCATGGTCCCAATGTAAACAAGAGAACATGTACTTATTTCCATTGTTTTATCTTTATTGCTAAGGTACCCTGTGTAGGAACTTCCTAGGGTTCTAGGAGGTAGTAACTTTATTAAGTTGGATGCATTTTTGGCTAGGATTAGAGACCAAAAATGGGCTAGGAATGGACTCTTAAGGTTGGTAGGGCAAGATGAAATAAACCCATGATCTTTTCCAAATAAGTATCACTTTGGGATTTGACTAGATTCACCTATATAAAAGGTGCTTTATATGCCACTTGGGATCTCCTTTTCAAGAACAAGGATGGTGACTTGTTTTTTTGTTATATGTGGACACATATTAGGCATTTTAGTTTGGTTTTTAATTAATTTATAATATTTAAAAGGTTCAAGGTTGTCTAGGATGCTATGGGTACAACTCCTAGACTCATATTTAGGATATTGTAGGGTATATGGAAGTACCTACATCTCATGAACTGCGGGTCTACCTAAAATAATATTATAAAATAAGTCATAAGGCATGACATAGAAAAGAGTGTTGAGGGTTATAGGGTCAAAATTGAGGGGTATAACTAAACCAATAGCCTCATATTTCTCATTATCAAAATGTCATGATAGAAAAATTAGATTTCTGAAGGTCATCTTTAGTTTGACCAAAGTGACCTAAGAATTTGAGACTATAAATATTTAATCTTGGTCCATTGAAAACCAAGATTATTTTGATAAATGTGTTACCAATTTGGGTGTAACTATAAAGGGGAGGGTATAGTTTAAGATTTTATTGATTCAAGATAGCACCCTCATATAAGGATATGTTTATATGATATGTCCTTATTGATTTGATGGAGAAGGAAAATTCATGTGAATATACCTCTTGAAAAACTATTTGTTCATTTAATACTTTGATCAAGATGTTCTCATAGATTGAGAATGAATGTAGGAAATTCAAAATTAAGAATTTTACTAGTATCTTCCTAGGTTATTCAAGCAAATCATACGTCTCTTTGGATTTAGCTATGGATTGAAGATAAATGATGAGAGGAGGCCTAGTTGATGAATCAAATATATTTTTATTAGTTATATATTTTAAATTTTATAGTTGCTTTATTAAAACATAAACATGATCAATAACACCAATGACCCTATGATAATGATGGGAGGATTTTTTATAAATTATCTTACTGGCATTTTTACTTTGATTTTTTATCTCTAGTTTCATGAATAGTTTCCTCATGCATTCTTTCTCAACCTTCAGTCTAGCATTTTTATTCATGAGTTCTTTGATGTTATCTTCAATCGAATTATAAGTAGATTTTAATAGTCCAATATTTACCAAAATATCCAATGTTGGAAAATCATCATCATAATCTTAAAAAAAAAATTTGCTAAACTTTTTTCCTACAAATGTGTTCAACTTCAAACTATCTTATTTCATAGTCAAATTTTTTTTGTCCTTATTGTATGCTATATTTGATTTGATTTTATTCTTCTTAGTGTCAATCGACATCATCAAAAATATTTTATAGGTTAGTCTCCTTCATGATTCTCTCCAAATGTTAATTTTCTTTCAAGATACAGGTAAGAAAATCGTCATGGCATACTTGGGACTACCCTTACAAAAACAAAGTTTTTTCTTGATGGTATTCTTCCTCTAGTTCCTTTTTATTTTTAGATAATTCCTTTTTATTTTTAGATAGTTCATTTGTAGGAGCTAATAATTTTATATTTGAGTTAATCCACATTACTTAGGTTGATTCTTTATATGAGGATTTACTTGAGATTTCCTCACGTTCTTCTATCCCATTAGTTTCTTCAAATTTATTAGAATGTTGTTTTTTAATTCTCTTGATTGTCCTCCATTTTGATCCATTTGGACAATTAAAATTTTTATTTTTCTCAATCCTAAGCACCTTGATTACATCACAATTGGCTCAAAAAACCTTGTCATCCTGCTTGTGTTCAAAATATAACTTTGTTCTTTTTATATTGTGATACCTCTTAGATCATAATTAACTCTTTCTATGACCCTTGGAAAAGAAAATATTTGATTTCTACCTTCAAATTACTTAAGTTCTTTAAAACCTTACAAATATAATGACTAGTTGAAAAGGGAAATTCCACTATGTCCTTGAAGGTTTTATCTATCTACAAAACTCTTAAGCACTAAATCATCAACGGGTTTGATAGGAAGTTTCAATGACTTGTTTACTTATTCAAATGTCTATATGTAGGAATAAGTTGCATTTTAGACATACCAATTTATCAAATGGTTGTATTACCTTTATCACTTCCTTGAAAAATATGGTATTGTTATCCATTGGTTCTAATACATGGTATATAGTACGATAGTAGGTCAAACTTTCAAGGAGTTGGTAAATGGGGCTTAGTTAAAATCCTTGTCTTCCCCAAGAGTAACTAAGAAAGGAGGGAAATACATGGCACCTCAGGGGAAGGTGGTACCATGACCTGATGCTATAGGATAACTTCATGTTGTGGTAAAAAAATGACCATTGAGATACAAAGGAAATGCCACTTAATACATGATGATGATGATGGGGAGTCCACCAAAGATAATACACTATTAAAAATACTTTAGTTCCATGTAAAATATTAAAAGGAGGAAACAAATAGAGAATTCATGTGATGGCAATATAATTTAGTTGATAGTTTAGTACAAAAGAAGTAAGATATGCAATTGCACCTATAAATATGAAGATCCTAAAGCAAAAAGTAAACCATTTGGTATATTTCTAAGCATAGTAAAATTGTAAATATGGAAAGATGAGCTTTCCATAAAAAGGATAAACATGCCCATGGTAGTTAAAGGAAATTCACCCAAAAGAAAGTGAGGATATATTTGTAAAATGTAGAAATGTTGCACCTAAGAGAGGTGTCATGGACATGGTATGTTGTAAAAATATACTGGTAGAAAATTTTTCACATATACCAGAAGGATAACAAGGACTCATTAATTAGGGTAGTGTTAAAACAAAACTAGTGGGAAAGTAGCAGCAAGGGGGAAAGATGATATGGCTAATTGGACCCTATTTCATATTTGGATGAAAAAATATTCTAAAGTTGGAAATATAAAGAGGAATGTAAAGGGTAAAGTGTAAAAAAAATAACTATAGAAGACATCATAAGAAAATGTGATGCCAATAGTAAGGACCAATGTACATCACCAAAGAAGAAAAGTGAAAATGAAGTTGATGCTTGTTTAAAACTAAGGATAGGTTAGATAGTGTCAGAAATAATTATCTATGCCACAAAGGACATTAGATGATATGCTAGATCAAGTCAAATATGAGATAAACTCAAATTTGGTGGTTAAAGAGAGGATAAAGTTAAGAATATATTTATCAAAGGTTGTGTGAGAACATAAGAGGGTGCTAGCTAGTCAAGTTGTCAAAAGGGTGCTAGCTAGGCAAGTTGTTCGATAGGCCAACTAATTTAGATGCATGAGGAGTAACACCCAAGGAAACTCACACATAAAGAAATGGATTAGACATTAAAAAGAAAACTTTGTATTTGTTCTATGAAATACAAGTAGATGAGTTGACACCAAAATTAAAAAGAGATAAAGCTTGGTCACAACGAGCCTTTAAAGATATAATCCTTAAGAACCAAATGGAAAAAAGAACCCATTATATTCTAGCTATCTCAAGTCATTTGAAAATCATAGAACTAATGAATTCTTTAGTTGATTACGTTGTAGACAATAGAAATCTAACCATTGATGAGGATTTGTTGGTGATTTATACTAACTACGAGTTGCTTATTTCTAAGCAGACATTTAATTTGGTTACACTATTAGATTATTGCAAGATAAAGAAACTTTTTTGGTTAACAATCCCCCATATTGGGTACCACTAATTACATTGAGATATACAATCCTTTGAACCTATCCATATCTCTCAACCATTAAACCAAAGCCTCATTGGTGATACAAAAAGAAAATTAAAACATACAAAACACAAGGAATATATAAAACATATAATGAACCTAATGTCTTCTCCATAATGCTTGTTCTGTTATTACATAAATTTTAAAAAATGTGATTCACATGACTTATCAAAAGAGATAAAACATTATGAACTATTTTGCGAAGGATTAAGGCATTTTTTTTCTAAAAAATATCTCATCTTTTAGGAGCCATATATTCACGAAGGTTTATCCGATCTAGCTGATTCTTAGACCAACTTATGCAAACTTTGAATAGCTTTAACATGCATGGTCATATTAAGGAATCCAAGCAATATTGAGGGAGATATGACCCTATGAATTCAACCATCCAAAACAAGGGCAATGACAATTTTTCAAGTCACAAAAAATGAAATTGTAAATATTTGTTAGCTAGGGTTCGGATGATAGGAAGAGCAATGAAGGGCTAGGACTTTAGTGAGGCAAGATATTCTATCTTGACATAGAATTTTTTAGCTAAGTTTGTTTTAGCTTCTTTATCTTAGAAATTTTGCATGCAAATTATTATAAATTTTTAATCAAATATTATATTTGCTATAGGATATTCTGATAAATTTTAATAGATTTTGAGTTTTAGTTTCCTTTCCATGGACCAATTTATAGTTAAATTCTTATAATCATATCTAATGGTAGATGTTAGTGAGTACACCCCATAGAGATCCTCGTTGCTCCAAGATAGGGTGATTTTTTGGTAAATTTAATGGGTATCGGTCAAGGGTTTCAACCTTGAGAAAATGGATTGATAGGAGTTGGAAGTCTCCAAGAGTGATTTTATCCTTTCTTCCCAAAGGTTTCTTACCAACCATTTTTTGTTCTAATTTTGATTGATGCAGGTTGGTAGGGTAGGATCACTTATGTGGTCAATGGCCAATTTAGTCACCATGTGGGTAACTATGTTGAGAATTTATATGTTAGTCAATGTTGGTGGCCCTTTTCAACCAATGGTATATGCTTTTTTATAGCTTCTCTATGTAAACATTTTTATCTATGAGTGAATTCCATATTTTTGGATCTTGATTTTGGTAGGGGTTCTTATCCTTGTGCTAAATTTCATTAAGGGGAGAGACACGGTCTGTCAATGATAGATTGAGGGCATGTGCAGATTTGGTGACCCTCAACTACTTACTTTGAGTTCAAAAGAGTGCCAAACATAGATGATATATTTGATGGATGACATGGCCCTGCTGCTCATCTACCTTATTTATGTCATAAGACTAGTTCATGCCCCTTCACGTAAGTGTTACTTTGAAAGGAGTTGGGTGTATGGAAACTTCCCTATAGTATTGGTGGCTCTCAAGGGATCTTTAGCCTACTAAAAATGAGAAATCCTAGAAGTTCATGCCTTGTCCATGGGAACAAACTCATCAAAAGTAAACTTAAATGGAAGAAAAGGAAAATTTGTAAGCTTGGCCAACGCAACAACTTTGGTTTATAGGAGAAATGAAGGTAGGATTACCATTTTATAGAATTTTCTCTTGGAGTGATGACACCAACTTGCACTGAAATTGCCTTAAATGAATTCATGTATCCTCTACCCTTAACCTTTTCTCTTGACTAAGATCCATCTTGGTTCTTTCAAAGTGATGCAATAAAATCATTGCCCTTCTTCTAGGAGCTAGGTTTACTTTATGCAACATCACTTTTGACATGGGATTAGGCAGAAGGGAAAGGTTTTTTAACATAGCACAAACGTGGAATTTATTAGAATTAATGTGCACTTTTCCTATGTTGCACATGATAACACTTGTCAATGAAACTTATCATTATTTCATATAGGCTCTTATACCTATATATGTACTAATTTCTATGTATAATATATCCTCTCATTTTAGTTCTATCATTTTGTATCAAAGCCAAACGCTCTCCTGCCCTGTCTAATCCCTTGAGAGAGATATTTCCTATTTGGCAATTCTCCCCTCCCTCATTGGTGGTGCACCTCCATTCCTTCCTTCTCCAAAATCTTGAGTATGCTATCCACTTTAATGGATCAGAAACCAAAAATCCAATGGAGAGGAATTCATGGCTGCCCCTGAAGCTTCAATTCTTAGAGCCATGAATTTGGTCTTGGAAAATAATGGTTTTATTTATGGAAAAAAAGGTGTGCAGCCACCGAGACTTCCCATGAGGTCATCCATCCTAGCCCTACTCTAGCCAAATATGCTTAACCATGGATTTTTTAATGGGATCCGATGCAAGAGTGTTAATGGAATGAATTTCTGTTTGAGCAAGGGTTCTTTGATGCTTTGAATGACAACGAGTTTACCGATGAGACTCACTTCCATTGCCAAGTGAACGAACTCCTTTGATGCCAGCCTGCACACTGCCAACACAATGGCCAATGCACGGTGTAAACCTTATTGGAATCTAGTACCAATGTATTTTGGGATGAAGACGATGCAGTAAAAATGTGGAGGAACGTCAAGCCCCTTGCACGAATTAATCCATTGCGCTCCTTATTTCTACTTCTCGAGTGCCCTCTAGCCATAGGGAAGGTTTTCTTCTTTCCTATTATTGTTTCCACAAGCGCCCACCCCCAATAACTATTTTGGGCCAGTGCGACTACCAAAGGAATGCTAGAGATTTAACCAAGAATGAATTTGATGGAGCTATGAAGATTAGTTTATCGATTGATAACGGATTGAAGGTGCATCTGAAGATTTAGATGCAAAAAGCCAACTCACTTCATTTTTTTTATCGACAACAAGTATGTCTTGGAAGACCTCTTAGCTTAGGCAATCCAACAAGCATGGAGAAGAAGCAACACAAGCCTCAACATTCAGTCCCATGACCTCATGGCTATGGGTGGAAGCCCAATTTAGATAGCATCGCTACATCAAAGAGACTAGCTTAAGATGCTTTTGTGTGCTCATGTTTATTTGAATATATATATAATTATTTGTCTTTATATGTCTATTATGTAGCTATTCATCATTGTCTCAAAGCTCTCAGGATATTGTTCCTTTGCCATATTTTCTTTCACTACATTGCATGTTGCAAACCAATCCGTAGGTGCTGCTCGGATCAATCCTTGTTTTTGAGCCAACATTCTACGATCGATGCAACAATTGCTTCCTAATTTTTTCAACTCTAGATTTGGTTTTTTTGTTCTGATTTACAACAACCATTTATCACAACCTCTACATGATGCGGCCTCCATGGCTGATGCTTTTCCATCCCATCACTATCATTCGTGACTTTGAAACAATGGAATATGTGACACTTTGGTGGAGATTCTCCTAGAAGGAGAGAATGAAAACAAAAAAATATCTCCTCTTTTGTGGATACGTGGATGCACAACGTCGGTGGAGGCCCATGGTAGATGTTGATATGCTACAAATAGTCAATATGGGCACCTTTTTTATTCAAAGCATGACAAATTTAGGGTTGAACATCAATTCATGGAGGCTGCCATACAGGATCCATGAGGCCACCCCACGCCTCCATGTTGTCCATGTCCATTTCAAGGGCTCAACTCCATCAAAACTTGTAGCATTGGCATTTTTTGTAGTAATACGAAAGTCATCTACAATTTTTGGAATTTCATCTGTTCTTAGAACTTGAGGAGGAGAAAAATCTACAAAATCCTTATCATTGGCTCGCTGAGTTATTCTTGATATTTTTTTGGCTTATTAACAAAAACAAAAATTCTCCATTGGGTTGATACTCGACATGGTCTACAAGAAAGACCTATCGCATCTGATTTGGTTGTGCCCATGCCTGTCAGATTTTTTGTGAGGATCAATTCTACTCTAAAATCTTGTAATAAGATCCTACACTCCATGCTTGTGATTGATAGAGTAGATGCCCCCATGGAAGATATTGATTACATTTACCACTTATGCTTCGTTCCATACACAAAGGCCATTAGGTTCCACTCAATCAAAAAAATTGGAAGCCTATTTGGGGCCCATGCAGGACACAGTGATGATGGATATTATCAACTATAGCCTTAGGGATTTACCTCGACTTTTGTAGATGCGAATGCAAAAATATCTCAAGCTTATCTGGTAAATGGCCTAGTTTAGCGTATTTTAATCCCACATTTTATGTGTGATGGTGCTTTAGGAACCATAAAAGGGGGAAGGCTTCCCCTTTGTTTCGACCGCCAGTTGGTGGTCGAGGAGCCTCTTATGGGGCATCGCTTGGAAGCGCTAGTGGTGGGTGTTGGCGCTAGTTCCACATGGCAACACGATCATCGGTTTGACTCCAGTTGACAGTGCGATCAACAGTTTGACTCCAATTGACCTATCAAGTGTTGTTATTCAGAATCCTATTTAAAAATAAAATATCTCAATTTGAAGAATATTCCCTCATGAATATTCCAGTTTCACATGTGTAAAGGGAATTCTGCCCCTATTTCTTTTTGCCCTTGGAGAGCTTGACTGTTTTTTTACCAAATGGAGACTTCATTCAGACCCAAATATGGTCATGTTTATAGTCGTTGCAAATATTTTTTTGAGCCAGATACAATGGTGGTGTCCGTTTTCAATTTTCAAACTATTTAATATGCTTTTTTATGTCTCAAATTATTTTATATTATGGAGTGCATTTTCGGTTGAACCTAGCACTCATTGAAAAATATAAGTGAACCTAGTAACCAGTATTCTTATTTATCACACCTAGCAGATGTAGTGATTGGTTATCCATGCATTTCGATAGGATAAGAAGATTACCATAAGGACACTTATCACTATAGGGACTGTAGAATATTGACACCCTAGACTCTATCTGAAGACAACATCATTTCTTTGACACTTTGGACATCGAATTCTAAAGACTATAGACATAGACACTCAAGAAGATTCTTCTTTATCCATCCCCAAATTTGGATTCTAGCCTATGGCTCATCATTTTTTTGTTGTTTAGAGTGCATTTTTGGAAGAATCTGACACTTCCATATGGCTCAATATTATTATATAAAGGTGCATTTTTAGCAAAGATCAACACCTTATAGAAGAGTCACCATGAAGGAGGAAATAATGATACCCATGGTGAACATAGTAAGTAGTGATGTATAGAGGCAACAAAACTAGAGGCTGACCTAGAGACGCAACAAACCCAGAAGAAGAGGCTGACCCTAAGGCAACAGACCTAGAGATATTTTATTTTTAGAGCAACAAAATCGAGAGCCAAGAGCCAAAGAACAAAAGCCTAGATTATCCCAAATTTGTGTTAGAGATGTTCACTTATCTTTGTATTTAGAAAAGTGCACCTTAAGGGGGGATGTTAGAATTAATGTGCACTTTGCCTATGTTGCACATGATGACACTTGTCAATGAAACTTTTTATAATTACATTGAGGCTCTTATGCCTATATATATGTACTTATTTCTATGTATAATACATCCTATCATTTTAGTTCTATCATAATTATTTAGGAAATGGTGGGTTGTATACTCTCCCAAAACAAATTAAATCTATGACATCTAGATTAAAATAATTAAACAAGAAAACTTTTGGAAATATTTCTCAGAAGAAAGAACTGGTGATCATAATAATCCAAGCTTAGAGGAAAGAGAGTTGCTTAGTGAATATCATAATATTTCGAGTAAAAAAGAGAAACTATGGAGATTAAAATCAAGACAAACTTGGTTAAAGGAGATAAAAATACAAATTTTTTCATAGGATGGCTATAGTATAGAGATTAACATCCAAAATTAGTATAATTAAATCAATACAATGGGTTTGGATTGAAGATCAAAGTGAAATTAGAAAAGAGACAATGTATTTTTATCAAAATATTCTAGGATCAGAGGAGACTAAAGTTCTTAATGATAAACTTCTTCAAGATGTACCTTCAGTTATAATGAATGAAGACAATAGGAAACTGATGGAGCCTATTACTCTAGAAGAAGTTCATTTAGATATTTTCTCTTTTAATAAGGATAAATTCCCAGGTCCAGATAGACTCTTTGTAGCTTTTTACCAACACAATTGGGATATAGTGAAGGATTCTTTATTGGTGGTAATGGAAAAGTCTAGGGTAAAACAATACATACCTTATAAACTAAATGTAACATATCTTACCCTAATTCAAAAAAAGAAGGATGTTGAATTGTTTGATTCTTTTAGACCCATAAGCCTATATAATATGGCATATAAGATTATCTCCAAAGTGATGGAGAATCAATTAAGGTGATTATTAGACAAAATTATTTTAAAATATCAAGGAGGATTTTTGAAAGGGAGACAAATTCTGGATGGGGTCATAGTACCTCATGAAGTTATACATTCAACAACTTCAAGAAAAGAGAAAACAATGATCTTAAAACTTGATGAGTAAATCCTATGATAGGGTTAAATGGGAATTTATTTTTGCATTTTTAGAAAATTTTATATTAAGGAAGAAATATGTTAGATGGATTAAAGCTTGTGTCTCTACAGTTTCTTATTCAATGTTGGTCAATGGGTTAGTAATAGAATCTTTTAAAGCCAAGAGAGGCCTTAGACAAGGAGATCCTCTATCTCCTTATTTATTCATTATTATGGTAGAGGTTTTGAGTAGGAACTTAAAGAAGGTTTACAAATATGGGCTTATAAGTGGACTTAAGGTTAGTAATAACATCGACAACATCACCCATCAACAATTTGGACGATACAACCCTTTTTGGAAGCGCAAGGATAAATGAAGCAAGAACTTAAAATAAAGTTTTAGAGGAATATGAAAGAGCATAAGGGCAAAAAGTTAATAGAATAAAATCTAAAATTTACTTCCTTAACACTCCAGCTAATATCACAATAAGAATTTCCAGGTTACTTCAAATGGAGGAGGCAAATTTACCAGCAACTTATCTATGGAAGCCTTTATTTGAGGGGAGAATGAGGATAGAATTATGGAATCCAGTTATTAGTAAAGTTTAGAATAAAATACTAGCTTGAAAAGGTAGATGGTTATCGTTAGCAGGAAGAGTGCATTTAATTAAGTTAGTCTTACAGGCCATTCCAACATATTTTATGTCATTGTATACTATGCCAAAATTAGTTGAAAAAAGTTTATTCTATATTATGCGATCATTTTTATGGTTAAGTTTACATGATAAAAGAAAATTTTCTTTGGTGAAATGAAGCAAGGTGTGTGATTATAAAGCTAGGAGAGGTCTTGGTTTAAGAGTTCTTACAAATGCAAACTTAGCTCTTAGGGGAAAAGTAATCTAGAGATTGTACAAAAAGAGTCAAAGACAGTGGGCAAGAATATTTCTAAGTAAGTATGTTGAGCCTAATGACCCAAGTTTAATATTTATTGCATTCTATCTACCAAATGGTTCTACTATTTGGAATGGTTTATAGAAATCTATCGATCTAATGATTAAAGGTTTAATATGGGTGGTGGAAACTGGAGCAAAAAATTCTATTTGGATAGATACTTGGTGTGATAAAAAACCAGTTAATTTAGATCCAATTTTGAGGCCTTGGATGAGATTGCTTCAAGATAAATATGGTGACAAGGTTTCAAATATTTTGTAAAGGATCAAGAAGGAATATACAAATGGAAAGAAGATTTTTTTACAAGTATACAAGACATCGATGCGAGGAGGCAATTGAGTAGAAAGATAACAACTATGATTATTTCGAGGGGAGCCAAGGATAAATTGATTTGGGAGTTGAATAGCTTAGGAGAATACATAACAAGAAGTGGATATAATTTAAAACCCAAAAAAATAGTAATATCACTAGAATATGGAGAGATATTTGGGATAGCCCAAGCATTCCTAAAGTTAAAATGTTTGTTTGACTAGTAGGTCATAGAAGAATTTTATCTTGGGACAACCTTATGAAAAGGAGTTTTCGTGGCCCCTCTTAATGCGTTCTTTGTAAAAAATAGGAAAGTATAGACCATCTCTTAGGATATTGCTCAATAGTCTGGAAACTATGGAAATAGATTCTTAATATGTTTGGTAAATGCATGGTAATGAATAGCAGAATTGAAGATTGGTTAAAGGAATGATAGAGCACTTATAAAATCGAGGCTTTACAAACAATATGGGATATATCAAAAGATACAATTCTTTGGACTGTATGGCTAGAAAGGAATAGAAGAATATTTAAAGGAAATGAAAGTAATTTAGAGGTAATTAAAAGGAAGACATGCTTAGCCATAGAGAAGTCTAAACCAACCCTATCAACTCATCCAGTCCCTAATTTAGAAGCAGAAAGTCTTGATAGATAGAGTCAAGTCATGAAATGGAATTACGATGTTGGGTACAAGAGAAGCAAAAAGAAGGTAAAGAATATAAAGTGGAAACCACCAAATGTGGAGTTGGTTAAATTGAATTTTGATGGAGCATCTAAAGGAAATCTAGGACCAAAAAGAGGAGTAGGAATAATTAGAAATAATAGAGGAGAGATTTTGTCTCATTACACTTTCAATAGTGGATTTAAGACAAACAATGAAGCTAAAGCTTGGGCGGCTTTAGAAGGATTAAAAATATGTAAACAAATGAAATGGAATAGAGTATGGATGTAAGGTGATTCTCTCATAGTAATAAATACAATTTTGAGGAAAGCAAAGGTTCCATGGAACATACAAGAAATAATTATAGAAATTCAAGATCTGATTAAAGAGTTTGAAGAAATCAAGTTTACACATAAATTAAGAGAAGGTAATAAATGTGCAGATAGGCTAACCAATAGAGGGGTTTTGATTGAGGATCGTAAAGTTAAATCATGGTTAGAGGAAGTAGTAAGTTTAGTTGAAGTTGATAAGAAAATGTTGATTGCCTGAATCAAATAATGATTACGATTTACTTTAATGTTTTCCATTGGTAATATATGCTCTATTAAATAACAATAGTGTTTTCATATAAACTATTTATTATAATTTTTGTGGTTGCACTTGTGTTCTAGGAAGGAAACTAATAATCCAGATTTGATACAACAGACTACGATAGTGCGATGTTTTGGAAATATTACTTTACTAAGATACAATGCATAAATAATAAAGGTGAAGTTTTGGTACTGTGAAGGTTGCTATAGAAAAACGTTAAGAAGGATGTTGAATTCTAGAATATTTGTATTTATACAAAAAATTGAAAAGATCTAGAAAATAAAAATCAAAAATTAATTTTTTTATGTAAAATGATTAGGTTCTAACTATAGCATCTCAATTGAGATGAGAAGTATATCTATTTGTAAACTCTTAAGCTCTAAAGAAGAGAGTTGTAATTTGTGAAGGGCATGGGACCTGAGTACAACCCCTTATTATCCAGCCAATTTTTTTTCAAAAGAGATAAAACCAAATGGTTACCAAAATCACAAGGTAAAGAGATTGATGTTAAAATTAAATATCAATTTAATACTATAGATAAAAGGTTGTTTTCCTTTAACTTTATGTATTTGACATGTCAATTTTTTTTTAAAGTAAATGTTGATAATTTTCCATTATTTAATAATAAGTGTCTTAATTAATACCTATATAATAAAAAGGCAAAGTCAAACCTTATCTTCACACCTTGATTTTTTATTATATTACACATACACATAAAACCTAATTGGTAGGTTTGAACCTAATTTCTTATTCCCACAAGCATATACCTATTTTTTAAAATATTAAATATAAAAATATTTTAAAATCAATAAAATAAATTAATTAAAATTTTACCCTTATATTTCAATTTTAATTTTAAGAACAAAATGGACAAAAGAACCCATGATCTTCTAGCTCTTTCAGGCCATCTAAACATTATGCATTAGTTGATTATGTTGTAAATAGTAGAATTCTAAACATGAGCTGTTTGTTTCTACGCAAACATTTAATTTGGTTACAATACTCAATTATTACAAGATAAAGAAACATTTTTTTTAAAACCCCCCATCGAGCTATACAACCCCTTTAGTGCCACTAAGATTTAGACCCTTTTAGTGTCACTAAGATTTAAACCTTGGTGTGGGTTACTTCATCCATATGTCTCAATTATTGAACCAATCTCAATTATTGAACCAAGGCTTCATTGGTGACAAAGAAACAAAATTAGAACATACAAAACACAAGAATATAGAAAACATACAATGAAGCTAATCCCTTCTCCACAAGGCTTGTTCTCTAATCCCTTCTCCACAAGGCTTGTTCTCTATCTATAATTACATAAAATTGAAAAAACATGATTCACATGACTTATCAAAAGAGAGCAAACCAAGTAGTTACCAAAACTACGATGACAAAATTAAATATCAATTTAATATCATAGGTAAAAGTTGTTTTCCTTTAACTTTATGTACGTCAACAAAATCTAAAGTAAATGTTGATATTTTTCAATTAATTAATAATAAGTGTCTTATTTAATACCAACACAATAAAAAGATAAAGTCAAACCTTATCTTTATACCTTAATTTTTTATTATATTATACATACAAATAAAACCTAATTTCTTTTTTTAATGAGTTTACACATAGACAAAACTTAATTTCTTATTCAACAAGCATATACCTATTTCTTTCAAATTTCACACATTAAATATAAATATATTTTAAAACTCATAAAATATATTAATTAAAAATTTGACCTTATAATTTTATTTTATTTTTAAATATTTAAAATAAATCTAATTTTAATTTTAACGTGAAAAATATTATCCATTGCCCCGTAGTTAATATGAATAAATAGTTACCCACATTTATCATGGTCACTTAATCCAATGATTTCATATAGTTCTTCCGTTGGCATGCAAGTAATTTTTTTAAACAAGGATAACATTTCAGGGTTGTTTTTTTAATATAGTTATATTTTACTTATTTTAAAATTATATATATGTTTTATAGAGAAGGGTTGGTAATATTTAAAGTTCTTTTCTATTGTCAAATAAAATTTAATTCTTGGGCCGCCCTCAACAACACCTATACAATAACACTTATATGTTGATAATTTTCTATTATTTAATAATAAGCCTTTTAATTAATACTTATACAATAATTTTCCATTATTTAATAATAAGTGTTTTAATTAATACCTATACAATAAAAAGGTAAAGTCAAACCTTATTTTCACACCTTGAAATTTTATTATATTATACATACCTATAAAACCTAATTGATAAGTTTGAACTTAATTTCTTATTCCCACAAGCATATACTTATTTTTTTTTCAAATTTCAAATATTAAATATAAATATATAAATATATATATATATATATATATATATATATATATATATATATATATATATATATATATATATATTTTAAATTAAAAACTTATATTAATACAAAGAGTAAATACAAGAGGGATCGAAAACATCCCAACCAAGAACCAGGAAGCAAGAAGCCAACACAAAGGGCAAGAGGGCAGCACTTCCCAACACTAAGCACAAGAAGAAAACCAGGCGCGAAATCGCGACATGTCAAGGCAGCCAAAGCCACAACCGGGCAACCGGTCGCGAAATCGCGACAGTCGCGAAATCGTGACAGCGCGAAATCGCGACATGTCGCGAAATCGCGACAGCCATAGCCAGCAACTCCTGACCACCAACATTGTCGCGATATCGCGACGGGTTCTCCTCCGAGCAGTCATCCCTCAAAAAGGTCGCGATATCGCGACGCATTTTTCGTTTGCCCCCTTTACGCCAGAAGTGTCACGAAATCGCGACAAGATTGTCAATCTGCAACCAGTCCTCCCAAGTGTCGCGAAATCGCGACGAATTATCTTCATGAGGCACAAGCTCCAAAATGGTCGCGAAATCGCGACGTCTTTTCCAGAAGTCATCAGTTCGCCAAAAGTGTCGCGAAATCGCGACAGTACTTCTATCTGGCTCCCAGGCATCAAAAACGTCGCGATATCGCGACGAAATTTCCCCTTGTCTCCGAAACACAAAAACCGTCGCGATATCGCGACTATTATCCTCCTTGTTGCCCCTGCTCTCAAAGCGTCACGAAATCGCGACTGGAACCTTCCAAAGGCCGTGGCGACAACACTTGTCGCGATATCGCGACGGTTTTTCCCCTTGTCTCCAAAACACAAAAACCGTCGCGATATCGCGACTGTTTTCCTCCTTGATGCCCCTGCGCTCAAAGCGTCGCGAAATCGCGACGGGAACCTTCCAAAGGCCGTGGCGACAAAACTTGTCGCGATATCGCGACGGTTTTTCCCCTTGTCTCCGAAACACAAAAACCGTCGCGATATCGCGACTGTTTTCCTCCTTGTTGCCCCTGCGCTCAAAGCGTCGCGAAATCGCGACGGGAACTTTCCAAAGGCCGTGGCGACAAAACTTGTCGCGATATCGCGACGGTTTTTCCTTTTGTCTCCGAAACACAAAAACCGTCGCGATATCGCGACTGTTTTCCTCCTTCTTGCCCCTGCGCTCAAAGCGTCGCGATATCGCGACGGGAACCTTCCAAAGGCCGTGGCGACAAAACCTGTCGCGATATCGCGACAGTTTCCTGCCAAGGGCCGCGACAGCAGTGCAGGTCGCGAAAACGCGACGAAAATCACCCTTAGTACAAAATTTTCTCATTGATTCAAGAATTTTGCAAGTCCCTGTCGAATCTCAGCATTTTCCACAGGCATGTCACTGTGCAGCTGAACTCCAACCTCCTTTTCCGCACCCATCTTTGCAAGGAAATCGGCCGTCGAATTTAAGTCACGACTCACATGGATAGGGATCACATCTTCTAATTCCTTCCAAAGGTCCTTGATTTGAGAGACTAAAATCTGTATCTTCCAAGCTTTCAAAGCAAAGTTCCTCAAACAATCAAGAGCGCCAACCAGAATTTGAGAATCTGTCTCAAGGATTATCTTTCTGTATCCCTGCTTAACAGCCCAGATGGAAGCAATTTTGATAGCATAGGCTTCGGCTTCATTATTGGTGGCTCTTCCCAGACCCTGTAGTTCCCAGTAAAGCATAGTTCCAGCATGATCACGGCACACAACACCAATTCCAGCATTGCCCGGATTGCCCTTTGCAGCTCCGTCTGTGTTAATTTTAACCCAGCCTGCTGGGGGGGGTTTCCAACTGGCTATGTTCTTTCTAACCTGTGCAACAGCTCTCTCTTCCTGAGGACCCAGCTCAGCCGAAATTTCCTCTTCAGCATATATGGCAACCGTCTCTGTGACTTTGCTCCAGATAACCTGCCATATTCCATCAAGCGAGGAGAAGGTCTCTCTAAAGATTCGAGCGTTTCTTTCCAACCACACTTGCCACCAGATGAAGGAAAGACCAAGATCCCACCCCAGACGGAGGGCTTTAGATTTAAATCTGCCTTTCTTCCATCTTTGCCAGATATTGTTCCGAGTCAGAGCACCATTACTCTGGAGTTTAAAATAGGAAAACCACCGATTCCAAATCTGACCTGTGAAAGAGCACTCAAACATCAAATGATCAGCAGTCTCCTCATTCTTATGACATAAAATACACTGAGAAGGGCCAATGATTCCTCTGTTTCTGAGGATATCGAAGGTGAGAATGCCATTGTGCATAAACTGCCAGGCAAAGAAGTTCACTTTCGGCCAGCACTTGGAATACCAAATCTTCTTCCAATATTGAACCGAAAATGAATGCGGGGGAGGCTCTGGGAGGATCTGATCATATCCAGCCTTCACAGTATAAACCCCAAGGTTCCCATGGCCCCAAGCTAACTCATCCTCTTCATCTCTGCCCGTGAGAAACCGAGCTGTCAAGATGTTGGTCAAAATGGTTGCTAGCGCCGGAGGGATTGTGACCGGCCACTCCTCCAACCGCTTAAACTTCTTGAATTTATACTCACCCAACTGGCTAGTGTTGAAATAATTCTCAATAGTGACCCATCCCTGGGATTCTATGGCTGATTTAATTGGAAGCAATTCAGGATATTCCGCAATGATGGGTGGATACTGGTCCCATGAGTCAGTCCAGAAATGTGCCTTCTCCCCTCTTCCCACTTTCCAGAACAATTGGTCTTTAATAACTTGAGAACCCAACTTGAGAGCTTGCCAGACGAGGGATCCATTACCATCCAAAGGGAAGCGGCTTATTTCAGAGGGATGAACTTGGCCCAGATATTTGCTGGTTAAGATTCTACTGAATAAAGATGATGGCTGGGAGATCCATCTCCAATACAATTTACCTGCTAAGGCTATGTTGTTGAGTTTAGAGCTTCTCAATCCCAGCCCTCCTTTTTCTTTGGGCTGCGTAACCTTATCCCAGCCAACCAAGGCCCATTTCCTCTCACCATTTGCTCCTTCCCATAAGAATCTTCTGGCCAATTTATCCAACTCTTTCCAAATAGAAGGTGGGGCAGCCAGGATAGAGAATTTATAAATTGGCATGGCTTGGATAACTGACTGTAAGAAGGTTAATCGGCCGCCATAGCTTAACCATTTATGAGACCAATGGTTCATTCTGTCTTTGAAGCCATCCAAAAGATCTTTCCAAATGTCAATTTTCAATTTCTTGAAGTGCAAAGGAACCCCCAAGTAGACTATAGGAAGAGAGGTTCTAGTGAAGCCCAAAATCTCCATAATTCTGTCCTGAAGCCTTTGATCAAGGTTGAAAAAGACCACTTTGGATTTTCTGTCATTGATAACCTGATTGGAGGCCCTAAGGTAAACATTGAGAGAGTCTCTGATTCCCCTGGCTTCCCTGAGACTGGCCACTCCAACCAGGCCAGTATCATCCACAAATTGCAAATGAGTTAGAATTTCTGCACCAACCTTAATACCTGTTAACAGGCCTTGAAGTCTTCTTCTGAAGAAGAGTCTACCTAATCCTTCAGCCAAAATAAGGAATAGATAGGGAGAGCAGGGGTCCCCTTGTCGGAGACCGCGAGAAGCTCCAAAAGGAGGCGAGGGAAGCCCCTTAATTAGAACAGAATAAGAAGGCGTGGAAACACAGCTCATAACCCAGTCTATCCAGTCCTGGGAAAAACCAAAGGCGGCCAACATCTTTGACAGGAAGCCCCACTCCACTCTATCATAAGCCTTGGACATATCCAGTTTGATGAACATTCCTTTGTTACCGGAGTTTTGCATTGAATGAATAGCCTCCTGGGCAAGAACCACTCCATCCAAAATCTGTCTACCCTCAACAAATCCCCCTTGTTCTGAGGAGATGAGGTTATGAAGGAGAGGTTTAAGACGTTCAGCTATTATCTTTGTGATAATTTTGTAAATCACATTACATAAGGCAATAGGCCTAAAGTCAGAGATATGAACCCCTTCCTCCCCCTTAGGAATTAAAGTGATGAAGGTATGATTTAGAGCCTTAAGCATTCTCTTATTGATTCTGGACTCCTCTGTAACAGCCAAAACATCATCCTCTAAGGTATCCCAAAAGGCCTGGAAAAACTCAATAGGAAAACCGTCTGGACCGGGAGATTTGCCTGTGCTCATTCCAAAGACCACACACTTCAATTCATCTCTATCAATGGGTCTAAGGAGAGCCTGATTTTCTTCTTGAGTGACAATAGGGGGAATAACATCAAGAACTTCATTTTGAGCCCCCACATCTTGCTCCCTATTTTCTGCAAAAAGCTTAGAGAAATAATCCACTGAGTGGGAGTGCATACCAGGAAGAGTATCAAAGGAGTGTCCATTCTCATCATGTAGAACTGCCATGTTATTCATCTGTCTTCTAGCACAGGCTGATCTATGGAAAAATTTTGTATTTCTATCTCCTTCCAATAACCAAGAATTTCTAGCCCGCTGTTTCCAGTAAATTTCCTCTTGGTTATCAATGTCCTCAACAGCTTTGCGCAGGGCATCATCTTCAGTTTTAAGCTGTTCAGTAATTATTCCTTCCCTGAATTGTTTCTGTACCTCCTCCCAGCGGACCATCAAGGGGGCTCTTTGCAGCTGGAAATCCGACTTATTGGCGTGCCTCCACTGTTTCAGTTTACTTTTGACAAAATGAAGCTGTTTGTGGAATTTAAACATAGCTGTCCCAAAAGGTGGACGACCTTCATCCCACCATTGCGGAATTTTCTCATGAAGATCCTCCTTTTGTAGCCAAAAATTCTCAAATCTAAACGGTTTGTGGTACTGCCCTGTCTGAGTCCCACCCTCCAGCAGGATGGGGGAATGATCAGAAACAGGGCCATCCAAAATCTGGAATTTAACATTCCACTTAACAAATGCCTCCTCTGAGACCAGAAAGCGATCTAGCTTTACCTTCCTACAGTGTGGCTCCCTCCTCTTGTTAGTCCAAGTGAAAAAAGTTCCAGGGCCTTGGATATCCACTAAGTGAAAAGCCTGGACCTGGGCAATCAGAAGCCTGTCCCCCGGGTCCAAAACAGGGGTTCCACCTTCCTGATCCCGAGCAGATAATTTGGCATTAAAATCTCCAGCAATGATCCAGTCACAAACTTGTCTAGAGGACCTCATGTTGTGAACAACTTTCCATTGGAGCCTCTGGCCATCAAGGCTTTGAGCCCCATAGAAATTTGTAATTAGTACATGCTCAGCTGTGACAATATTCCTGAAGAGAGATGTGAGAACACCCCTCCAGGCTATATGTTCTAAAGCAGTCCATTCCAGGGGGTTCCAAAGAGTGACAATCCCCCCTGAGGCACCTTGGGCAGCCACATCCATATACCCAGCGCCCCTCCAAATCCTACTAACAGTTTTACTCATAAGATCCAGCGACATTTTTGTCTCCTGGATAAGCAAAAAATCCGTTTTATACTTCCCTAAGAGTCTTTGAACAGCAGATTGATGGGTTCTACTGTTTAAACCCCTAACGTTCCAAGATTGTATAATCATTGAAAACCTTGGGAGCAGTAAGAATCAATTGACCTCACCGATCCTCCATTGATCAGCTTATCTCCTTGTGCTGTGAGCAGTTCCTTATTGGATTTTCTTCCCGCTCCTTGAGAGTTATTGTTTTTAGATCTCTTCTCCACCTGAGTGATCCCTAAAGCTGGCCTTTCTCTGTTTTTATCTGCATTTCCCATAGTGACATCTTTAATAGCCGGTTGTGCTGGGGAGTGTATCACCAATGCCCCTGGGTTCTCTGACTGCATACTCTCCAAGGGTGCAGTCACCTGTTCGGCAACAGGAGTGGATGAAGGAGAATCTTGGGAGTGAGTGTTATTAATCTCACCATTCCCATCCACTCCCTCCATGACTTGGTCTTCCAGATCCACTAATGACTTAAAAATCTCATACCGGTTGTTTGGCTTGAGATGCATCTGCTCCTTGCCATTTTTCTTTTTGTTTCTCCTTCGTTTCGGCTGTTCAAAGCCATCCTTCTGAGCATCAGGACCTGGAGAAGTGTTGGAAGGTTCATTGACAAGGGTGGGATTACCCTCTCTAGGGCGGCTTGGCATTCCAATCGAAGCCTCCGCTTTTGTGCTCGAGGTGTTAGGACAGAACCTTGCCAAATGTCCATGCTTATGGCAAACTCTGCACCTGAAAGGTAGGGCCTCATAGTCTAACTGCTGGATCCAGGGAACTCCTGCCAACTCAAGCTCCACCTCAGCTGATAAGGGCTGGCTAATGTCCATTTCTACACAGATTCTAGCAAAAACAGCTGTATTTCCCTCTATGGTGTCTCTAGAGACTCCTATATATCTGCCTAGGGAATTACCTATTATTTCTAGAACCTGCTCACCCCAAAACTCCATCGGGAGAGCGTACAGTCGGATCCAGACCGGAACAGCCGTGGGTTCAATGCGAGGATCAAAGCCCACTCTCCAGGGTTGAACAAATAACCCTGCTGGTCCGTGGTTTCTCTTTTCTGATTCAAATGCTCTGTTTCTATCTGCTAAAGAAGAGAAACTAATAATAAAATACCCATTGCTTATTGGCCATAAAGAGTACTCACCTTGTGGCTCCCAGTTCTGTCGAACCCAGGTATGCAAAAAATTCAGAGAAGGTCGGATGCCCATGAATTTGCAGATCAAGTCATGGTTAGCTCGGTAGACAATTGTATCCTCGACCAGCTTGGGTTCGATAACAATCTTAGGTCTGGAAGCGGATTGCGGGAGGCATCCATTAACGCGGTGAGCATTTGGGCTGTTGCCAGCATTCTTGAGTAGCGTTTGAAAAGTATTCCTCTGAGCTTCACCAGTGGAAGACGAGGGGTTTTCTTTCAACATCTCAGCATAAGAACTCTTTCTCCCCGCAAGAGGGACTGGAGGAGACCCCATCGGGCCCTCCCGGAGCAACGAGCAAACCTTCAGAGTAGTTCAAAACCAAAACACCAAAGTCTCTGGAAAGATCTTACGGGCCAGAAACCCTCGAGCATCGCCCGACGCCTGTTCAAAGGTTTTCCCGCCAAATCGCCAGAGCTCAAATTCCCTCCCTTCGTGGATCTCAATCAAATATAAAAATATTTTAAAATCAATAAAATATGTTAATTAAAATTTTGACCTTATATTTCAATTTTAATTTTAAGGACAAAATGGACAAAAGAACCCATGATCTTCTAGCTCTTTTAGATCATCTAAACATTATAGAACTAATAAATGCCTTAGTTGATTATGTTGTAAATAATAGAATTATAATTATGAGTTGTTTGTTTCTAAGCAAAACATTATAGAAATAATAAATGCCTTAGTTGATTATGTTGATGATTTAAACTAACTATGAGTTGTTTGTTTCTAAGCAAACATTTAATTTGATTACACTACTCTCAATTATCACAAGTTAATTTTTTTTTTTTTTAAATCCCCCATCAAACTATACAACCCTCTTAGTGCCACGAAGATTTAAACATTGGTGTGGGTTACATCATCCATATGTCTCAACCATAATCGAGGCTTCTTTCACGACCAAGAAACAAAATTAGAACATACAAAACACAAGAGCATAGAAAACATTAATCCATTCTCCACAAGGCTTGTTCTCTGTCTATAATTACATAAAATTGAAAAAACATGATTCACATGACTTATCAAAAGAGAGAAAACCAAGTGGTTACCAAAACTACAAGGTAAAGAGATTGATGGTAAAATTAAATATCAATTTAATATCATAGACAAAAGTTGTTTTCCTTTAACTTAATGTATTGGCACCTCAGAATAGATTCTAAAGTAAATGTTGATTTTTTTCAATTAATTAATAATAAGTATCTTATTTGATACCAACATAATAAAAAGATAAAGTTAAACCTTATCTTTACACCTTAATTTTTTATTATATTATACATACAGATAAAACCTAATTTATTTTTTTAAGAGTTTACACATAAGATAAAACCTAATTTTTTATTCCGCAAACATATCTCTATTTTTTTTCAAATTTCACACATTAAATATAAACATATTTTTTTTTTTGGTAATTATTATAATAGATTAACAGTGGGTTTTTATAGAGGATCCCAAAACCTTATATACAAAATTAGCCTTGCTAAATAGTGCTTCATGCCTCTTGGCTGGAAGAATAAACCTGTATGCAGAAAAAAAAAACAAAAAGCTGATAATTGCCCGAGGGCTACAAGTAAGGCATTTTTGCTTGATTATCCTGGAAACCATGGCCATTATAACTGGGAAAACAAAAACTAGCCGGAGAAGCTGGACCATCAAAAAGCAGAAGAAGACAACCAAGAAAACTACAAAAAATTCTCCCATACCTGGGAAATAACTTTCCACATTTATGCTTTCTCGGAGGCAGAATTCGAAGCATACATGTTGGATAGGATCCAAGAAAAATGACTGGATTGAAACAAACCGTTGAAAATCCTGTTGGAAAATTTTGCCCTGGCCCAAATGGCCACTCGTTTAGTCTTCTCACATCCAGGATTTCATCCGTACGGTTTGAGGTTCTTCTTACTTCCCTTTCCCTGCTGGAAGGGAGGTTTTGGGATGAGCGCGTCACCCATCAGAGAATCGGAGTCATCCTGAAACGACAACCGTTGGGTTCCATTTGCAACATCAGCCGTAGTTTCTTTGTCTCTCTTTTCCTTGTTGGGGGGACGGCCCTGCTTCCTTTCACTACCAAAATCCACCCCTCGCTTTTGACTCCTTGTAATTCGAGGGCTAATATTACCAGGCTGGTAACCTCTTCTTCCCAGCAGGTAGTCTTCCAATATCTTTTGTGCCTCGGGAGAGTTTCGGTCATAAATTTTGGGTGAATCTGCCTGTGTGGTGATAAGGGGGGGGCCTGTTCCTTTTCCTCATGTGGTCCTAGTTGGGGGCGCCCACCACACTGCTCGGAGTCCGGATGGGTGGTGATTTCCTCTTCTGGTAAGGAGGATTCGAGATGGTCCCTGGATGGACTTGGAGATTCATGGCCTTTCGCAAAAGGGTGCTTCATCTGACCTTCACCGTGCTCCAGAGGGTTGCAGGGATCCCGCTCCTTCTTCCTCGGCTTTTGGAGAGGACAATTGGACTGAAGATGCCCTTGAGAACTACACTGAGGGCAGAAAGCTGGTCTGTTCTCATAAACAATAGCTTGCTTGTGTAGAAAAGTACCCCCAGACCACCGAGTAATGGAGGATGGGAGGTCCGTCTCCAAGTCTGCCAAAACACAGAACCGGGCTTGGACAAATCTAGTTCGAGCTCTGGTGGGAGGGTCTAAAGTGATCATCTCCCCGATGGACCGAGCAATACCTCTGATTACATTTTCATGCCGGCAGAAAAGGGGAAGACTCGGGAGCCTAACCCATATTGGAGCAATGTTGATATTACGGGTATCGGGGTTAAAGTCCAAACCCCACTTCCTTAGAAAGAGACTCCTACGGCCCAAGAACCAAGGCCCTCCGGCCCGAGATTTTACGGTAGTCCTCCTTGTTGCTCGGCCTAATCGCGAAAAAACCTCGGGTTAGGGCAGCCGACTCTAAGTGACCAGAGGTCCGCCATTTTCCAGACGCCCACTTGCGAATGGTCTCCATGTCGGGACGACCACCAATAAACTTACCGATGAGGGTAAATTTTTTGAAATCCACAAAGCTTGAGAGAATTTCCGTCGGGATGTCCAACTCGTCCCCGGAAGGAAATAACTCCTTGGAGAAGAGCCCGCTTAGGGTTTCAGAGGCCGCTGCCAAAGCATATGACTTTCGAGGTCCATCTCCCCGTTTGTCTGGCGGATCCTTGCCGCGACTTGGCAAGGACTCCTCGGCATCCCCAGACTCTGTTTGCCCTCCCTCCACCCTGCCGAGCCCCTGGTTCGACCTGCCGACGCTCCCGTGCTCTCCCAGAACAGCCTTCCCGCCCACTGTCATCCCCACCCTCCCAAGAAACCCTAATTTCATCGCCAATATAAACATATTTTAAAACCAACAAAAAAATATTAATTAAAAATTTAACCTTATAGTTTTATTTTATTTTTAAATATTAAAAATAAATTTAAATTTAACTTTAACTTGAAAAATATTATCCATTGGCCGTTGTTAATATGAATAAATAGTTACCCACATTTATCATGGTCACATAATTGAATGATTCAATATAGTTCTTCCATTTTAATAACATTCAATTATAAAAAAAAATCATGTTATTGTAAATTGAAACACGGTCTATCTCCCGTCAATGGTAAGTTTTGATTTGATAACTCCAACCACATGTCCAAATTGAAGGTATTCACAATCCCAACCCCCACCCCACGTCACTCATGCATACGATAGAAACAAACTTAAAATCTAGGTAACCCCATTCCAATATCTATAGACACCCATTGGCACAATCATTATTTGACAGGATTCGCAATTAGAACTTTCTGGCCACAATTAGACGGCAGATAAGAGTCCACAACACATCTTGCCAGCCATTTAAATAGTAAATTAGGTAAATCGACCCCATTCACACTCCACCGAACCCCAATGCATTACAGGGGTTATGAACCTACGCGGATCCGATCTATTAATTCATTCAACCCTATGCACCTTCCCCACAAACATAAACTAGTAATAGTCGTTGCATCGATTCCCCCTGTCCTTTCCTCCAATTCCGTATAAAGAAAAGTACGGGAAAGACACTGGAAAGAATTAGGAAGAATCCTATAGTTATTTCACCATAACACGATTTTTATAAAAGTATTATAATTATCGAATTATAATATTTATTATAATTCTATATTGAGGAGTTGAAATTTTTTCAAAGGCTACGGTTAGGAGGGTAGGCCACTTGAGAATTCAATAATATCGGCTCTATAGTATTATAATTTGGCGTTATTTGTTTAATGAGGGTTTGATTAATTAAAATATAATGACTGTAATTTAATTATTTAGCGTCCCAAGGCATTCCACCACGACAACAACAAGTTGCATGTCGGAATAATAAAAACAGGGGTAGTGTGGAAAAGGGGGACGAACCATGAATGAGGAGGGGCCCCTATCCTGATAAAATAAAATTATTAAAATTAAAATGGAGGACGACGTTATCGGGGGCGGTCGTTTGTGCCAGATACAGTGAACTGCTGCCGAATTTCTCAGCCGGCTTTAATGAAGAATCCGCCCTCGGTCATAAAGGCGGTTTGGAAATGAATGTGTGCAAGTGAATGAATCTCTTCTTCTGCACCACCGCGGACTGGCTCCTTTCTTGGGTCATAATTCCTTCTTTTACTTTAGGGGACACGGTAGTATAATATTGTGTACAAGACGAGGACGCCCAGAGAGTTGAATTGAAGACGAAGAAGCCAAGCAAGTTTTTTGGTCTGGCATTCGGTTTGTGAAGGGGGAATATAGTTTTGGCTGCTGGATTGCGCTACGAGGAGCAGGGATCGGATCCCCACAGTGTCGCCGCGGGGCTCTTGCGGCTTGGATTTATGCTAACTCCTTTCAAGCCTGCCTGTAAGTCGTGAAACGTTTTCTTTGATTCCGATCTTTGGTAGGGTTAGAGGGAATTTTTTTTTTTTTTTCTGGAGGTTCAATATTATCGAGCGTTTTGGGATTCCAGGGTTAAGCCTGGAGGTTATTGCCTGGGTGCCAGGCCATCTCTTAAGGGTCCCTTTTGAAAACGTTTCTTTGATTTCGATCTTTGGTAGGGTTAGAGGAAATTCCTCTATTCTGGAGGTTCAATATTACCGAGCGTTTAGGGATTTTGGTTATTGCCAGGCTGGCAGGCCATTTCTTAAGGGTCCCCTTTGAAAAAATTTCTTTGATTGCGATCTTTGCTAGGGTTAGAGGAAATTCCTTTATTCTGGAGGTTCAATATTATCCAGCTTTTCGGGATTCTAGGGTAAAGCCTGTAGGTTATTGCCAGGCTGGCAGGCCATCTCTTAAGGGGGTCTTCTTTGAACTGCCGGAGGAGGTTTTTTACGGCCTTGTTTGGTGCAGGGTTTTCTTGTTGCTTGTTTTTAAGGTGAAGATTTCTTTAGAGAAAGAGGGAATCTCTGGTTTTCTTCTATTTGGTGTAGTCTGTGTTTTATTTTATTTTCGATCTTATAGTTTGTATGGGTATTGCTCAAGTGGGGTTGAAGGTGCATAAAATATTGGGAATTTTATATGTGCAAGGTTTTGTTTTACAAAATACAAATTTTTGTGACTGGACTTAGAGATGTTTACCGTAGGCTACCATGAAGTCTTGTGAAGGCCCCTTCGAACCACCCAATCGACCTGTTACAGACGTTACTCAGATTTCTGAACATGAAATGTTGCCAAATACTTGACTGTAACGAAAAAGAAAAACATATGTATTATCAAACCCTCGATGTATGCGACATGTGGATAAGAGGGACCTAAACTAGAGTCATCGTTGTAAGTCTCCCATACAGGCTTGAATCCTTGATCTCCTTAGCCTGCTGGTGAAGTCAAAATTATATTCCCTTTCTTTATGGTTTCATGGTTCCAACATTGCCCTTGAGGAGGGTTGTTAATGTCAAGCCCTTCGTCAGTCTACAGAGTCTTGTGTATTTGTTTCAGTTCTATGTCAAATTAGCCACTTTAGGCAGACTTCCACACTTTCAATTATAAGTTGGTTCTTTTCTTGATCTTGATCTCTTTGTTGTAGATGTAGTAGGTGCAGACAGCACACATTTACCCGTAGTGAAGGATATTTGATGCTTAAATGCATTATGACAAGGATATTGTGGGTATCTCTTGGAGTAAAAGCAGTCAGGCGTGTTCAATGTTTATATATTATTAGAAATTAGAATTTGATAATTTTTAGCACTGAACTCCTAATTCTTGTGGGTGGTCAGCCTGTGCGATATCAAAATATACCCAGATAACATTGTGGGCATCAGTTAAGAGTTAAAGGAGTCAAGCGTGTGCAACGTAATATATGATTATAAATAAGAATTTGATCATTTTTAGCAATAAACTCCTAATTCCTGTGAGCCGGGGCGATATCAATATCTACTACCCAGATACTCCGTGTCAAATTGGACCGTTTTGGTTTGATTACAAGGATGTTGTCAAGATATTATTAAGCATCAACTTAAGGTTTCTATGTCATTTTGATTTTTATCTATGGCTAAAATTTTCTTTAGCGTTATGTGACATTAGAAAAGACCAATGATGGGTATTTTGGCCATCGGATCCCAGGCTGCCTTGCCTGGGTTCTCTGGAGCTTATTTGTTATGTGTTTTGGCTACTTGAATGGTATGAGTGCTCCTATGTTGGAGGTCTCATTTTCATTCGTGTTATTCCCGTGTACGGAGTTTTGATTATCAGAATAATTTTACTCATTTTACAATGTCCTCTGTATTTTTACATATCCTAGGCAACTTCAGTCTTAAGGTAGAGGGGTTTAAACTACTCCCGTGTACGGAGTTTTGATTATCAGAATAATTTTACTCATTTTACAATGTCGTCTGTATTTTTACATATCCTAGACAACTTCAGTCTTAAGGTAGAGGGGTTTAAACTTGTTCTTGCTTCGTGTTTTTGTAGTACGAGTCATCCACTTTTTATATTAGTGGAGCAAATACCATATTTTCTCTAAGGAGATGCAAATGGGTCGAGTCTGTCATTTTAGGCTTCAGATGTGTCTTTTTACGCTCTGGGTGTTTGTAGAGTTTCTCATTAGTTTGTGTTTTTAATTGAATTTCAGGTGATGAAGACTTGTACATCAGAGGCCCAAAGAGTTTTAGAGAGAATTTTTGCTGCTTTCTTCCTGTTGCACCTTGTATGGAGACATTATGCCCTCCTCGCAAAAGGTTTCGACGCAATGCCTCCGTATCACAGGACGAGTCAAAACTTAAGAGAGAATCAAAAGATATCATTGACACGCTTCCTGATGAATGCCTTATCGAGATATTCAGATGTCTTCCAGGGCCTCGGGAGCGCAGTGTATGTGCTGGCGTTTCAAAACGTTGGCTTATGCTTCAGAGCAGCATGGAAAGGAGTGAATTCAAATACGGATCCAAGTCCGCAAGAACTTCTGACAAAAATTCCCTTGTCAGTTCAATTAAAACAACAAAAGTTACAGGAGCTGCTAATCTAAGTGACGAGAGTTTCAGCAAAAGTGCAGGTGAAGGGGAAGAGATTATGAACCATGATGTTGGAAGGAATGTAACTGCTCAAAAAGGTATGCCGCAGAAGCAGTCTATGTTAGCTACCGGCGATCTCACTAGATGCCTGGAGGGGAAAAAAGCTAGTGATATTAGGCTTGCTGCAATCGCTGTCTGCACAGGTGGTCGTGGAGGTTTAGGCAAGCTCTTGATTCGTGGAAATGTTTCTTCCCGAGGGGTTACTGATATGGGCCTGAGTGCTATTGGCCTTGGTTGTCCCGGTCTAAGAGTTTTGAGTCTTTGGGATTGCCCGTTCATCAGTGATAAGGGGTTGGCTGCAATAGCAAGAGGTTGCCCGTTACTGGAGAAACTTGATTTGTTCAAATGTCCACGGATCGGAGACAAAGGTTTGGAGGCTGTTGCTGTAAATTGTCCCAACTTGTTGACCCTTAATCTAGATTCGTGTCCCTTGATTGGGAATAAGTCACTGAAAGTAGTTGGACAGAACTGTGTCAGACTTGAATCATTGAGGATCAATGACTGTTCTCTTGTTAGTGATGAAGGAATTATCACAATTCTTTCGAATGCTAAAGGGTTGAAGAAAGCAAAGTTGCAGGCCCTAAGATTGACTGACATTACCCTTGCCGCACTTGGGCATTTTGGCAAGTCTTTGACTGAATTATGGCTTGAAAGCCTTAATAATATTACAGAGAAGGGCTTCTTGTTTCTGGGAAGTCAGACAGGTCTGCAGAAACTGAAATTTTTTTCTTTAACTGCTTGCCGAGGATTGACAGATGGCAGCATGGAGGCAGTTGGACAAGCCTGCTTGAGCTTAAAGCAATTTTCTATCCGAAAGTGTGAGTCTGTGACTGATAAGGGATTGGCAGCATTATCACGTGGTGCAGTATTCCTTGAAAATCTGCGAATAGAGGAGTGCAGTTTGATATCTTGCCTTGGTGTGATGGACGTGCTTTCTAACTGTGCTGGAAAACTGAAAGTGTTATCATTGATCAAATGTGCTGGACTCCAAGACTCTGGACTTTTGACGAGGTCCCTTCCAGTCTGTGAGTCCTTGAAATCCCTCAATATTTGCCATTGCCCACGAGTTGGAAATGGACTCCTGGCTTTTGTGGGGGAAGCCCGTCCGCAATTGCAGCACCTTGATCTTAGTGGGCTTGCTGGAATATCTGATGAGGGTCTTCTTGCACTCTTGCAAAGTAGTCAAAAAAGTTTGGTCAATGTAAACTTGAGCGGGTGTGTTCAAGTCACAGATTGGACAATATTTGCTATAGCAAAGCTGTGTGGAGAAAATCTTCTAGCATTAAATCTAGAGGGTTGCAGAAAAGTAACAGACCAAAGTCTAAAGGTTATTGCTGATCTTTGCCCTGCTTTACAAGATTTAGACTTGGCAAAGTGCGGTATTACAGATAATGGTGTTGTTTCTCTAGTATCTGCAAGACAACAGGCCATACAGATTCTCTCTCTTTCAGGGTGTATGCAGATAACAGACAAATGCTTGCCATTTATAGAAAAGATGAGTGAGACGTTGCTTGGTTTAAACTTACAGCACTGCAATGGGCTGAGTCAGACTGCCCTTGATTCAGTGGGGGCACATTTATGGCGGTGTGACCTACTTGTGTCATAGGAATGACGGTAGAATCTGCATGAGAATCACAGTCAAATATCACAGGTTATCTGCATCAACATAAAATACAATGGCGAAGACGTTTAGTTCAGACGATAGTTGGAATTAATGCATTAGAATCAGAAGTTAGGGTTATCATATCAGTAACCATGTCAATAGATTCCAGATGGTTGGCGTGCTTGTGCTTTTTTGGGTCCATGGCAGGGTTGCACTGGGCTTTTAGGATTTTTCCTTTTTTCAAGAGTTGGCTCTTTTTGCAGGTGTTGTCTTCGATGACCCTGTTGATGCGGTCTTCAGTGGTCACTTTGCCTACTGTAATACGCTGGAGACTGGCAAACTCTTCTGCATGATTAGGGTTCTGTGCATGTTTTTCACTTTCGGTTTTTTTGAGGTCCTGGTTTACTTTGCTGGGAGTTACATCCTGTCTTTGAGCTGGGCTTAATATTAGCCAAGTAGTGTGTGTAGTTTAAGCTTCATAGTCTGTATAACACAGTTTACCAGCTTGTAGCCAATGGGTTTGGCCATGGCATTCTTGCTTGTTTTTCTTACCAATTCGGTGAGTTTTTCCAAGCCTTAGAGGCTACAGATTGAAAATTGTGTTCAATAGTAAATGGATTCAAGTTAAAGAATATATTTCTTTACATTTTGTTCTCTAGATATTGATATACCAAATGTTCCTTTTTTAGAAAGTACGAACAGTATACTCGGTGTATTGAGAATTTCAAGAGCGACTATGACTACCAAAAGTGACCATTGTTCCTTTGGATTGCTAATTTCTACAACCATCTTTTGCATGCTTACAAATTCAAGGATTACGGAGTATAATTATAGTAACAGTTCATAACAGTTCATGAGAAAAGTTAATCTTCATATTCTAAACTGTCTGGATAAAAAAATCATTTTCCGTGTTTTAGAAAGGAATTATCAAAGTAAAGGTTAGAATTATTTAATTAATTTTTTAAATACAGCTACTCAAGAAACTGGATATTTATTCTGTTATTTTTTTAGACTTTATTCTTATTCTTGTAAGATTAATTAAAGTGATCTGGGATTGATTAATTAGACTCTTCAATCTTGTGCTTCTTCTTTATCTTTTTCTAGGGCCTCAAAGAAGCATGTTGGATATTAATCACATATGTTTTATTTGCAATTCGCTCGGTATTTCAGACTAGACCACTATATCTCTTGTTTTCTGTAAAGCAATAAACAGCTCCATCTGAGATCAAATGTACCCATTGTGTGATGGACACGGCAGTGAAGAGATCAGTGTGCTCAACGGTTCACTGATACAGAGCTGAGAAGATCTATGGGTTGGCTAACCAAGGAAAATTTTGTGCCCCCTATTTTGAGATATTTAGAATATAGACCACTAGATGGGGCCTGTGGAGTAAAATGGTCTAAGCCTAGGGAACAAAACTATCTTCTGTAATTTTTTAACCACAATTTAATATTAATTTTAAATTTTTTGAGATATATATATTTTTTGATTTGAGTAATGTGATAAATCCTTATAAGGCTGAGCGGTCTGTTTCCAACTATGACTCCCTCTTACATGCCGTGATAAGCGACACACGCATGCAATGTAATTTTCCTTCACATGCAAAACACGGCATGCAATGTAATTTTCCTTCACATGCAATAATGGTGGGAATGACCTGTTTCTCTTCCTCTCCCTCATGTATATATATCATGGATACCCGAAAAAATATATATAATATATATATATATAAGGATGTCCAAAAAATATATATATATAAAAAGATGTCACGAGGATTTTCTGTTTATGTGACATGAACAATTTCTTTTCATATATCTATTCACAATGGGGTTCATTGTATTATGATTATATATAATGTCTTTTCATATATCCATCACGATGACTTTTTCACGTTTGGAATTATTCTCTCCTCAATTATCCAGTTTTCTTAGGAGGAATCAAAGCGCCGCGTGCTTCAAATTATCGGGTTCAATGTATTTTGATTAGATATAAAATGCATGAGATCAGATTCCCTTTAGAGTACGCGATCTCTCTTTTGCACGTTACTTATTGTTAAGTCATACTAAATTTTATAACATATTCAACAGTCAGCAGGTTTGACGGTGAAGAGAACTGGATAGAGGGTTAAATGTGTTTCAATACATGGGATCCATTGAATTATATGGCTATTATATAAATTGTATGAGATAAGATTTCCTTTCACACCTCTTTCAATGATAGAAATGACACGACCCTTACCAATTTTATAGCATATTCAAAAGCAAGAAGGCAAAGTTTTAGAATGTTTAGAGGGGTTTAAGGTGTGAATCCAAAAATAAATAAAGATATGGATGAGATTTAAAAAGATACAAGGTAAGGTCCGAGGTGTAGACCAATTGGTTCATCCAAACCTCATAAGGGGGCGGAGGTCCAAGGTTCAAATCTCGGGCCTCGTCGGACTGAACGCTTGTCTCTTTTCTGGTGCTTTCAGCGGCGTAAAAGGTTTAAAATGATTGTGGCATGGTGGTTATAGGGGCGGACTGCGCGAAGATCTGTGTGGGGCGTAAAAGGTTTAAAATGATTGTGGCATGGTGGTTATAGGGGCGGACTGCGCGAAGATCTGTGTGGCGGCTTTCGAGACAGACATCGCAGAATACTGTGGCGGCCATAAAAGTTGGACAACCTGCTCGGATTCGTGGCGGCTACCGATTCCACCATGTAAATACAAAAAAAAAAAGAAAAAAAAAGAAAAAGAAAGATACAAGGTAATTTGATTGAAATATTTTTAATTTTTATAAATATGTAACAAGACCTAATAAATTTTATAGTATAGTTAATAGTCAAACTGGACTTATAGTCACGGCCTAAATATTTCAATTAGAAGGTCTTAGGTTTGAGTCCAAAAAGATACGATATAGTTAATACTCAATCTAGACTTGATAGTTAAGGCTTAAATATTTTAATTAGAAGGTTTAAGGTTTGAGTCCAAACAAAAAATTAGACTTGATAGTTAAGGCTTAAATATTTTAATTAGAAGGTTTAAGGTTTGAGTCCAAACAGAAAATTTATGATGTAACTGTAAGAACTCAATGTTCGATAATTTGTATTATGAAAAGAGTATTTAAATACAATGATTGTCTAAATATGGTATACCAAACTTTTAATTAATTTTACAACTATTTTTGCTCTTTAGTGGACCTTACAAACCATGAGTTGAGTGGTTATTTAATTTATATTCATATTTTTTTGTTTACATAGGTGAATTGGTTACAACCACGATTTTTAGTAACTGCCAGCGCAGGGTTCAAACCATCAATGACTGCTTCCAACAAACCCACCGTCTCATTAACGTTAACCCGACGTGAGATGGGGATCGTCGGTTACATAGGGTTTGTACCGTCGTCGTCGGTCTGGTGCATCACTCAGAGGAGTCGAATCAGACTACTGCCTATGCTAAGTTGGGCGCGCCCGTGAGTTTTGAACCTAGGTCTCCTCTTGGTAAGTGCCTAAGCTTACCAATCCACCTAGCCCCGCAAATCATTTATATTCATATTATTCATGATGTAATAACTCCTAACATTTTTGCCCTTATTACATCATAGTCTTGGAGAGAGAACTTGAGAATTCTTCAAATTTATTACATCCAAGGGTTCTGGTGAAGATGTTTGTACATTGCTCTTGAGTAGGACAAAACTTGAGTTAAATATTATGCTATTGAACATGTTCATGGATGAAATGACACTCCATGTCAATGTGCTTGATTTATCCGTGGAAGAACAAGTTTCAGTACTCCTTAGTTGTCGTAGTGTATGGTTGTAGGTTTATCTTGTGGTATACCCATATTTGTTAGCATATGGTTTAACCATTTTTCTTCGTAGATAGCTCTTCCTCTTGCACAATATTTTGCTTTGGTGGAATATTGAGCAATTGTTTGTTGTCTTTTGCTTCCCTATGATATAGGTGTAGACCCAAAAAAGAATACATAACCAAAGGTAGATTTTTGGTCATCAATGCATCTTGTTTAATCTACATTTGTATAATGTATTAAGAAGAATTGATTACTCCTTTTGAATTCTAGACCATACTCAATAGTGCCTTGTATATATCTTACAGCTCTTTACTACCTTTCAATGCGTCAATTTTGGTTCTTGCATGAACTAAGAAAGATAACTCATTGCTAAATTGATATTGGGTCTTGTGTAAGTTAGGTAGATGAAACTCCCAACTAATTGTCGATTGAGTGTTGCATTTGTTGGAGAGGAATCAAAATGTGAGAGTTGTAGACTTGATTCCATATGAGTCACCATAGGCTTATAATATTCCATTTGATATTTCTCAAGGAGATATTTAGCATATTTTCTTTGTGAAACAAATATGCAATGATGGTTCTGCCTTATCTTGAGTCCTAGACAACTATGTAATAACCCAAGATCGGTCATGTCAAAAAATTTCTTCAAAGCTTCCTTTGTGGCTAGAATCATTCTTTCAAACTCCCTGTGATGACCAAATCATCTACATATACATTGATGAATACAATTCCCCCTTTGCTCTTTGTGATACAAACTTAGATCATACGAATTTCTCTTAAAGCCATGCTTTTCAAAATGTTCATCTATTTTTGTATACCATGCTCAAGGAGCTTGTTTGAGACCATATAGAGATTTGATCAATTTACATACCTTTGTTTCTTGTCCAAGTATGATGAATCCTTTTGGTTGAGTCATATAAACCTCTTCTTTTAAGTCCCCATTGAGAAATACACTTTTCATGTCCATCTGATGAATTCTCCATCCAATTTGCACAGCTAGAACAAAGATAATTTTGATGGATTTTATCTTTGTTGTAGGGGAAACACTTTCTTCATAGTCGCCTTCTTTTTGTGCATATCCTTTTGCTACAAGTCATGCTTTGTGTTTATCAATACTGCCATCTGATTTATATTTGATTTTGAAAATCAATTTGCATCCAATAGCCTTTTCCTCTAGTATAATATCAATAAGATCCAAGTCATGTTTTTCAAGAGTGCTTTATATTCAATGTTCATGGCATTTTTCCAAGCATTAAACTTAAGAGCTTCGTATATTGTAGATGACTCAATTGTGCTCATTAGAGCCATATTTTGGCCATTGTGATTCATACTTCATGTTCTCGGTCTTGTAGAAGATATGTCTAGGTTTCCATTTATCCTTGATGCTCTCAATGTGCTAGTGTACTCGTTGGGTATTTTCCTTGTGTGTTGTGGTGGAGTAGATTGATCCACTTCATTATTGTTCTCCCTAAAAATTTCATCAGTAACTTCATCTTCATCACTTTCAAGCATTATTAGATTTGAGTTAGATGAATATTCCTATGGTGGTGATGAGAGTGATTTTTCTTTTTCTTCAAAGATGACATAACGACTAATATATACATTTTTAGTAATTGGATCAAATAATCTGCAAGCTTTTGATTTATCATTGTAGTCTAGTAGAATGCATCACCTAGATTTTTCATCCAATTTATGTCTCTTCTCCTTCGGGATGTGCATATATACTATACAACCAAAATATCGAAGATGAAATATTGATGTTTGTGTTTGCTCCATGCTTCTTTTGGAGTGATATGTTCGATTGATGTAGTGAGGCAACAATTGAGTAAGTAGACTATTGTATGTAATGCTTCTACCCAAAAAGAGTGTCCACGTTGAGAATCCTTTAACATACATCGTACTATTTCCATGATTGTTCTATTTTTGTGTTCTACAATACCATTTTGTTGTGGTGAGTAGGCAATTGTTAGTTGTCATTGAATGCCATGTTCTTTCATAAGTGCTAAAAATTAGTTACTGGTAAATTTTCCTCCTCAATATAAGTGGAGGACATAGATATTTCTTGTGAAAATCTCTACTTGGGCCTTAATTTGCTGGAAGTAGAAGAAAGCTTCATCTTTGTTTTTAAAGAAATAGACACACATTTTTCAAGTATGATCATCAACAAAGAGTTGAAAATATCTTGGCCCATTGTAACTCGAAGCCATGGATCTACAAAAATAGGTATGCAACAAATCAAGAGGTGCTTTGGCCTATTTTTTGAAGACTTGAAAGGAGCTCGATGTTGCTTCCTAGCTAAGCAACAAGAGCAAATACGTGTGAAATTCTTTAAAGAAGCCAAATCTTTGACCATATTTTTGTTTTACAATGCAATAAGATGACCATAGCTTAGATGACCATATCATCGATACTAGAGTGATACAAATATATTGAAGCTGACTAATGCTAAATTGTCATGATGAATTGTGTGAAGTTTAATTTTTTTCCTATTCCTTTACCATATATGATGATCTTATAATTCTTAGTTTTATTAAGAATGAAGCATACCTTTGATCCCTATTGCTTATCAAACTCAACCTTCAAGTTGTAGTCAAGTAATTGATTGATAAAGTGTAGATTCTTGGTGAGTCTTAAAATATATGAGAAATTTTTTATTTTGCATGTGTGTGATCCAAGTCACAATTTTACATCACCTATGCCTTTTATATCATAATATGTGTCATCCCCTAGAGAGACTTTTCCTTCTTGTATGAAATAGTTTAGATTTTGAAACCAATATTTTCATCCTATCATGTGTTTGATTGCTCCAGAATCAACATACCAAATATCATTGAGCTTACTAAGTTGAACATGTGTAGCAAATGCATGCTCTTTTCCTTTAGAATGATTATCTTTGGCAACATTGTTCTTTTGACACTTTGTTTCCCAACCTTAATTCACTAATGAATTTTTTTACTATTGATGAGAATTGTTTCTTTGTTGGAAGTGTCGTTGAGGTCTTATGTCTATTTTGAATGATTGTTTCCTTTTTTGATTTTTAAGAGGTACTTGTTCTTCTTCTTGTCTTGAATGTGAGGCCTCTTTTTTTGAAGTAGATTCACCAACTTTTCAAAGCTTGGTGTTTGCTTAATGATATTTAATGTTGTCATAAATACATTATATTGAGAAGGGAGAGATCTTAAAATGATAGGAACAAGAGTTTCATCAAATACCATTTGTCCCAAAGCTTGTAGTGATGCTTATAGTTCAACAATTCTCCTCATGAATGATTCAAGTTTTTCTCCACTCTTTATCTCTACGTAATGCATCCGACTTTGTAGAAATAGTATTTGGTTTTGATTCTTTGCTTCAAAAACCATCTTTAGCTTCTCCCATACATCTTTGGATGTGGTTTAATCTTGAATGTATGCTTGTACTTTAGTTGTTACACTGAACTTGATGATTAATCTTGTCTTTCTTGTCTGCCTTGTCAAACTTTGTCTGATCTTCACCTTCTATAGTAAGATAGGAAATGTTTTCGTCTACAACTTTACATACTTCTTCAAACTTGAGTTGTGTTCTAACTTTGGTCTTCCAGGTAGTATAGTTATTCACTCTTAATAGTTGGAAATTAGGCAATAGAAATTTTGATGCTCCACCAACCATAGTAAATCTTAACAAAATTTGAACATTTTTCTTTCATTGAGTCGACCTTGAAAATACTGTCCAACGAGTATATATAATGGTATACTTGTGTTTAAAGCTATGAGCTTATTGTGGTGGTAAGGGCTTTGGCCTCTCTTTGAGAGGTCCAAGGTTCAAACCCCATTGAGTATGAAGGTACTGGGACCCCTCATAAAAGCTTGTGTAAACTCATTGAAAAAAATGGTATACTTGTGTTTTAAATGATGCCTCAAATTATGAGAAAATTAATGTCTCACCGAGCGAGACAAAAAGTAGAGAGCATGTTCTTCCTCTACGGAATAATCTTCACATTTCAAAATATTAGATGCACTTTTTCTTTTCACCTGTAATCAAAGAAAGGAAAAAATGACTATATTTGCTTTAGTGGCTTTCCCACTCTCAATGTGGGATTTTTAGAAATGCTAAATAATGTTTACCCAAAGATTGACATTAGAATTTGAAGTAGTCATTTGTGTGCCATCCATGTCTAAGATTTTGGTTCGTTGATCGGGCAAAATTTTATCTTTTAAAAATAATTCTAGTGCCATGAATCAGGCACAACTTGAAGCTTAATGCTTTTGCAAACTTCATAACTTTTTGAGTTGGGCACTTTGTTAGTGAGGCTCGAAAGGGTGCACAAGCACTTTATTGATTTTGTATACTTCTAACTTGAATATTTTAGACACCATCTCAATGTAATGACATGTTTGGGTGACAATACAACTCATATCATGGGTGCTCGACGTCTGTTGTTGGGCTAGTTAGCATTGTTTTGTGTAACACTTATAACGTTTGACTAATTAGGTCATTTTGACCAACTTCTTAATTGTCCATGCTACTTCTTCATTCAATCCTCTTCGTGACCTTGCTTCTTTGTCTAGGCTCCTTTTGGTTGGGACATCTTCCTTGTTTGAGTATACTCTCCTCATAGATAACTTCTTTCCTCCTTTGAGAAAATCATTCAATATATGTGTGTAATGGTGGAATATTCTTTTCTTCTCTACCAAAGTATATCTATCTATCTATCTATCTATATCTCTCTCTCTCTCTCTCTCTCTCTATATATATATATATATATATCCTCCTTTGAGCAAATCATTCAATGTATGCATGTAATGGTGGAATCTTCTTTTTTATCTCCACTAAAGTATATCTTTTGACGTATATATATGCCTTACAATGTTTATTCTTGTGAATTTATTTTGGAGAAAAAGACCAAAGATTATTTCATCTTAAAGAGATTCCATATTTTGGCCAAGGAAAGCGTGTCTTATCCTTTTGGTTATTTTTAACCAATACATCTATTATGAGGCACTAGGCAGTTATCATGTAAATGATATTTCTATGAATTCACACTTTCCATGAGATATTTCTTTGTTTATTTTTCTCGTGTTCTTAAAAATATAATAATTTGGTGAAACATTTATTTCTTGATATGAATAGTATCAATCCTTCACTAAAAATAAAAGTGCACTCTTTCAATGAACTTCTTGGATGTTCATGATATGCATACCTTTTATAATTTATTCACTTGAATAAAGATATACACTTTACTTTCCAATTCCGTTGAATGTTGCTACTCTTGCCTTTAGTGATTTTCTTGCAATTCTTTTAAGGAGCTTCAATGGATTCCTTAATGCCTTTGATGTGGCAAATTCTTCTATAGAGAATTCTTATGATCCCATTTATTTTTTGCTAATATTAATTTTGTTGTTTCTTGTAGGTTATGACTTTATTGGTATTTGATAGGATTGATACCCTTTTCACTTCTTGGAGAATTTTGCCTCTTTGGTCATTAGTAGGGATTTTTCATCCCGAGACCTTTGATTTAAAAAAGAATCTTCCATGGATTTTTGCTTCACAAAGAAGATGGTTATCTCTTATTTTTGAGGTTATCATGAATTAATCTATGACAGGGTTGTTTTACCTTTGAAAACCTTTTCAATAGAGATATTCCTAAGCTTCTATGGATTGAAGGGAAAGGAGGATCAAAAGGAGAGTTGGCTCTTCCTTCTACCTGCTTTGATACCATATGCTAGAACTCAATGCTTCGATGATTTGTATTATGAAATGAAGAGTATTTAAATACAATGGTTTCCCAAATATAACATAACAAACTTTAACTAATCCTACAACTACCCTTCTCCTCTAGCAAACCTTACAAACCATGTGTTGAGTGGTTACTCAAATTATAGTCACATTATTCATGATCTATTAAATCCTAACAACAATTTGATATGAGTCCAAGAGAATAAGAGATAATTTGATTGAATTATCTCTATACTTGAATATAATATTCCTTGACCCTACAAATTTCTTATCATACAAACATGGTTGACATGCACATTTATAAGATTATGTTATTTGTGCATTTCTTTTGTTCACATCTTTATTATTTCTTATCAGAGTAACACCTTTGACATGCATATTTATAAGACTAATAAGATTGACATTTTTGCATTTCCTTGAATAGGATTTTTATTTACATATAATCTATAATATTGAAAATGTCTAATTTAGCTAGCCAAAGAGCAAGGCATATTAATTATATTGTGGTATTTATGCATTTAATTCCTTAAGATCTCTATCTTAAGGCCTCTATTTAGGGACAATCCATAATATTATAAGTGCCTTTATTCATATGTCTATTTTAGTTGGTTAGAATTAGGTTGTTGCTAACTGAATCATTTGCACATATATATACAAATTCAAATGAGCATAGGAATATTTTGGTTTCTAGGTTATATATGTATACACCGATACATATCTGAATTCAATGGTCAAATCCACTGAAATGAACTTACATTACTTTTAACTTATTTATAATATATACTATTAAATCAAAATATTGAGTGTTGTAATACTATGGTTTAAATTCATTGTACATGCAAAGGCACGAGTTCACATATTATAGTGAAAACGTATAATATCATTAATAAGTAATATTAGAATTATAGAACATATAAGGTCATGTATACTTTATTTTATTTAGAGCATTTTAGTTGGACGTATAAATGTTTGTACTCCTTTAAATTTATATTGATGATCTATAATAAAGATTAATTTACATATAAATTCAAAAAATATTATTTAAGGTCTATTGATAGATGCACATGTCCTACTGATCTTGGTTATTTCACTAGCATTACTATACATTTAAAACACACTTGTCTACTATTAAAAATTTACTACTTTTAAAAATATGTATTTTCCTAAGATTCAAATTATGATAAAAGTAAGATAACACTATTATATATTTAAAACAAGCTTGTCTACCACTAAACATTTACTACTATTTAAACCTATGTATCTTCATAGGATTTAATTTATAAAAAAAGTAAGATAAGGGAAAACAAATTAACTTATGCTACAACTAAGTACTTGGCTTCCTTTACAACTAAGAATTAATTTAGGTCCAAGTCCTCTTGCACAACTCTCAAGTGAGCTATCTCTACATGGAATTGATTGAATTGAGTGTTCTATATCCTGGGATAAAATGTAGCTTCTTCTCTATCAACACAAGCCCATCATAAAGTTGCTACTTTTGAGATGTATTTGTTACTTAGGCCTCCTTCAATTTTCTTCATAGATGTTCAACTCTATAATATTGTTTAGTGTTGCAAATAAATTATATAGCCCGATTAAATATCATTAGAAATGAATAAGAGAAAATCAATTGGCCTCACTTGTCAATATTTAGTCGATACAACAATAGGGTAAGGAATAACATTATCTACCACTTGGTTTAGTATTAGTTGGAGTGCATTTAAATCTTCCATAGCCTTCATTTTTATGTTTTCCTTTGGTGCTTCTATTTAAGCAGATGCCCAAAAAAATCCTACATTGTGCATACTCGTACCCTCTTTTGATACTTTTTCTTTGGGTAGCAATTTGCTATTAAAACATCTGTATTAAACATACGACAATAGGGTGAGGAACACCATTACTAGCCACTTGGTTTAGTATCTATTAAAGTGCATTTAAAGATTTAATAACCTCCCTTTCTATGTTTTCCTTTGATGTTGCTATGTAAGTTGATGCCAAAATAAATACTATATGTTGTGTACTTGTGCCTTCTTTCAATAATTTTTCTTTGGGTAGCAATTTTTCTAGTAGATCATCTGTATTGAAGAATCCTACATAGGCTCTTTATTTCCTTCCCTCAAGCTAATATTAGGTTATTATTTATCATTTCCTCTAAGGAGCATATTGCCTCCTCAGTCTAGTTTGATTGCTTTGATCAATATGTTACATCTTATTGTGAATGTTATCTTGCATTCATAAATATTCACTTGCTTGCCTCTCCTCTTAAGAACTTCCCCACATCTTCAATAACTTTAATTTCAAATATATATATTTCATTAACTTGAATGAAATTTAAATTGTCATAGTTGACATGAATGCAATTAGAATTCTTACCTTGTTGAACATGGCTTCTTTAAGTACTTTTAATAGGATACCTTTACCTCTCCTCTTATCCCTCCCTCCATATATAGTTTGTGGATGCATTTGAAAGTGAATTGCATTCTCCTTTACTTTTGTTTCATGTCTTAATCCTTAATTTTTTTTGTGTCTATGAGTGGAATTACCCTTCTCTTCTCATGTTTAATAGACGATGATGAGTTCCTCCTTTGCATGATTCCATTTGATCCTCCTTATGCATCGAGAGAGAGAGAACAAACAAAGGTTATTTTCAATATTTTGTCCATTATGGTTCATGATGATATCCACTTACTAATTCTTATGATATAGAAGCATCAGGGTGAATAATAATAATAATAATAATAATAATTGAAGATCTTTCCCACTGCCAAGAAAATAATGGGTAATATATTTAACTTTCCATGTCCTACTTTCATTTTCATTGTAGGAAAAATATAAATTGGATTTTTGTTGTAATTTGTAGATGATCGACAAGAGAAGCTATCTAATGAAGTTTTGAGTGTTGTTGCAGTTTATAGATTACCAGTAAGAGAAGCAATCTAATAAAGTTTTGAATTTGCTACATTTTCTACTTTATTGGTAAGGGAAGCAATATAAGGAGGTTTTGAGTTTTGCTACAATTCCAGTTTATCGGCAAGGGAAGTTTTTTTTTGTGACTATAATTTTTGTTGTCGTAATTTTTTGTGCTAATGATTTTAATTTTCGATGCTCAAACTTTAACCAGTAAAATAAAATAAATTGTTTGAATACAAGTAAATTATTGTTCATTTTTGGTTGTGTGAATTTGTTGTGACACATTTAGGCTCCTAGAAGAGGTTGTGTTTCATTAGACCCCCTCATCTTGATTGTTTCAATTGGTATCACAACAATGTTGAAGAAGATATAATACATAGAGCAAGACCATGGGCATCACTAAATGCTAGAAATACTGACATCATTATTATATCAAGAAGAATTATAGCCAATGTGGATGCCATAGATATAACACAAAAAAGGGGAATGCATGTTGAGGATGTTAGTGATGATAAGGAAGAAGAATTAGTTCAGTATCCTAAAGAAGAAGGCCAAGTGGATGAACCAAAATATTCTTGTAAACAATCACAAATATGGGTAGTAAGCCAAAGTTGGAGACCTCGTGCACAGTGAAAGTTTGAATCCAAAGGAACTCATAGACTGAATTATAGACATGGATAAAAAAATTGAATTAGGTGAAGTTTACCTATAATAGGATGAAAGGAAATGCATCCTTATGGTGGGATTATATCCAAAAGGAGAGGGAAATAAAAGGAAAAGAAAATATCAAGGCTTGGGAAATAATGGTTGCTAAATTGAAGGCCAAGTTTCTTCCATTAGATTATCAAATGGGTCTTTTAAAAAAGTTGCAAAATTTGAAGCAAAAGGAAATGAATGTGAAGGACTACATGGAGTTTTACAAGCTTACCATTTGGGCCAACCATATAGAAGATAATGAAGAGAAAATTTTAAAGTATGTTAATGGTATTCACATATCTATTCAAGATGAGTTTAGTTTGATAAGATTGAGGTCAGTAGAAGAAGCCTATTAATGTGCCTTGAGAGCAAATGAGAAGTTGTCTTGAGGGCAACAAAATTATTCTAGAAGAAGAAGATGATTCTCTATAGGAAGAGAATAAGCCAATAGTGGAAGAGGAGAACATATGAAAGAAGAAGTGTTAGAAATAGAGTCTATTCCATAATTTGGGTTATGTAAATGTATCTTCTAAGGTACATACTTAGATTACTTTAGGGGCAAGTTATCTAGTTACTTCATGCAATGTAATAAGTGCACAAGTATCAATATGCAAGTTGTCCCTTGCACAACTAGATAGAGTGTTGGCCAAGTATCCTATTTTACCTATATAAGGATGGCCTCATAGATAGATAGATATAGAGTGATAGATAGAGTCATAGATAGAGAGTCGGGGGACATAGTGTAGCATAGTGTGTGACACCATCCATTGGTGATGGATGCAATGTAGTTCAGTAGCTTTATATTGGAGTGTTCATTTCCTCCATAGCTACATTGTAATCTTTTATATTTCAATCATCTAGCAAATTTACTTTCTTTCATATTATTCTGCATCTTGTGATTGCTATCTCTCCATGCTTGCTACATCAAAAGCTAATAGTGGTATCAAAGCTACGATAGATCTAGTTTGTGTAGGTCTATAGGAAAGCCACCATTATCATTGAGCCTGAGTGTTTTGACAAACTAACGCACCGCTGGACCAACCACTATCAAAAGCCCTCAGAAGAATCTAGGTGGTAGAATAAGAGAGAGTCACGAGTGAGGACTGAAAGAAGTCTCAGTTCCAGGAAATACTAAGATTGCAATTGACTAGAGTCTTTCCACAAGAGTTTTAAAAAAACTCGTGAAGACCAGGACTCAGGATTCAAGCCACTAGATTGACAGATCATTCAGTGAGGATTATCCAAGATATCTAGAAATTTGCTAACTAGTGCCTAAAGTTTCTTTTGTTTATAGAAAACTATTTCTCAGAGGATTGGGACTCCTCCTACGATAAAAAGCTAGGAGACTCTAACTTCATTACCCGAAGGTCGGCATGCCCTCATAGTGCAGATATTGGTTCTTTATGCAAGAGAAGAATACTATGGAAGAAGACTTCTTGTGAAGAGTTGTGGTGAAGTCAGGAGACTAAAGATCTCCATTGTTGAATCAAAGAACTTCACAAGTTGAAGAATATGCCATAAAAGCCTTGACATAAAAAGGCCATAGAAGCCTTGGAGAAGAGGCCACAAGAGCCTTGAAGGAGAAGCCACAAAAGTCTTGATACCAAAAGGCCATAGGAGCCTTGGTACTGAAAAAGGCCATAGTAGCCTTGATACTAAAAAAGGCCATAGTAGCCTTGGTACTGAAAAAAGGCCATAGAAGCCTTGATCCTAAATTTGAAGAGAATATCTGATTCAAAAGTAGACTAAAGATTTTGATACTAATACTTTGTTGCAAGGAAATAAGATTCAATGAGTTGGGAAACTTCCTACAAGAAAGTTAGGAAAGGTATCTTCTTCAGAATCAATTCAACACCTAAAGCAAAATCAAAGAGATCAGGAGAAATCTCATTGCAGAACTTCTAGTCAAGGAAGGAGAAGGAGAATAAGGACTAGGTGAGTCTTGCTCAAATCTAGAAGTAGAAGAATTAGAGATCTAGAAGAAGATCTCATCACCAACACTTCTAGGAGTAGAAGGTTGAAGAAAAGGTCTCAAGGAAGACCATTAGAATATGATAGATCAGAGACCTTGGGAAGGTCTTATTGAGCATCCAAAAAAGTCTAGGAGAGCCTTACTGAAGATATTCTCAAAGGAGAACTCATTGGAGAAATCCACTATCAAGAAGAAGCCTTTGATAGTGAAGGACTTGGGACAATTATCGCCATCCAACAACAAGCCCAAGAGAAGAAGAATTTGACAAGGAGTACCAAATTTGAGAAGAAGAATTTAGTAAGAAATTTGGCAAGGAGTGCCAAATCCATGAAGAAAAATTTGGCAAGGAGTTCCAAATATGTGAAGAATAATTTGGCAAGGAGTGCCAAATATGTGAATAAGAATTTGGCAAGGAGTGCCAAATCTCAAAAGAAGATCCTGCTTGAAGTCAAAAATCGACAAGACGACTTGAAGATAGAAGAAGCTCACCAAATATTGAAGATTTGAAGATTGCCTCTCATAGAAAGAAGGCATCACTTCAGAGACAAAGACTTCTCCAAATCTGCATTAGAAGGAGGATAACAAAAGAGGAGAACAAGCCATCAAATCCTAGGCTCATAAAAGAAAGGTCGAGACCATCATTTGGTGAAGAAGGAGCTATTCAAGATAGTCTACAAAGAGCAGCAAGGACATTCTCGTAGCAGCAACTTGGTGATTCTAGACACCAAGATCTACATCCTCTAAAAAAGTGATAAAAGAGCTACAACAAAAAAGGTATGCAACTTTTTGGTGCAAATAGGTTTATTAATTCATATACCTATTAGATTTGTTAGATGCACCTGCATTTGGATTAAAGTTGCAAATAGAAAATTGGATTGCAGTATTCAAAAGTGCAAAAAGAAAAAGTTCTTTTTAAGGTTCATTTGCACTTTTATTAGGAGTTTATTAGATTTCAAAAATAGTTTCTATCAACTACCTATTATCTATTTTGAAAAAAGGAAAAGAAGACTAAGTCCTACAATATTAGTTGTAGTGAAATTGTATAATAACTCTTAAAGATTCATTTTAGGTTATTCTTGATTAGTTGCAGTAAATTCTTAGTGCATTAATTTGAGAGTTTATTGGAGTGATAAGGTGTAATCTTAGTGCATTAAAAGTGAAAAAACTTGTACTATTACACTACTCTCAAAAGAAATTAGTTTTGTGTTCTTGAAGGGCACAAAATATGATTTGTATCAAGTGTCTAAAGACACTATTGAAGCACAAAAATATGCAACTCGTAGTGGCCTAAAGAAGCCACCCAAAAAGGTTAGAATCCTCCAAAACCTGGAGAAGAACATAACTAACCAAAAACAAAAATAGAAGCTTTATAGGATGAGACTTGGTGAGTCTCAAATCCAAAAGCATTAAAGAATTGAATGCAAGAAAAGAAAGTGCAAAAATATGCATAAAATAAAAAGCTTCTATCTACTGTTATATAAGCTTGGAATTGTTATCTAAGTGTCCAAGAAAAAAGGGGAAGGTGTCTACTTATAAAAGACAACCTCAAAACCCTTGTATTGCAGGAGAAAAATCTGCCATAAAATCAGATTTTGTCATCGAAAATAAGAGTGCAAAAGAAGGTGCATCAAAGGAAATTTATGTACACACTATAGTACATATTATAGCACCATTTCAATCTATTTTTATAGTCTAAAAACAGATTTGAATCTACCCCAAAAAGGACAATAAACACAGGAAAAACAGCCAAGAAAGGGTTGAATGTAAGAACTCTTCCCAAGCAATAGAAGCCACTCAAAGGGGCTCATCTTGGATGGTCTAACCTGTAGAAGACAAAGCATAAGAGAAGATCAAGAAGTGTACAAAGCAGAAGATAAAGCAAATGGATGTCAAAGGAAAGGAGCATTCTTATCAAAGCATTTCTACCATTAGTAAATGCTAACAATGGAGTAAAGCATCAAGGAGTCTTCATCCAAGCGCTGCCATTCAGACTCCATTCAAGGGCCACAAAAGTTACTCCATATCTCCACCAAAGCTCCACCATATCTCCACCACAGCTCAACCATTAGTTGGAGATACTTGAGCATCTATGTAAAACAACAAGGATTAAGGTGGAAAATGCATTGGAGAGTCTTCATATAAGCATTGATAGAAAGAAAGGTATGCAACTGCCACTTTTCATATTTTGAAAGATCCTCTATAATGCTCACAAAGAAGACGTTACACTTCTTGGTGCCCATACTCCAAATAGTGGAGTTACATACAACTTGACTTACGTTATAGGAAATATAGCTTGGAGACGTTGAGGAAGGAGCATTTCTTGGATAGCGCTCAAGAGAGAATCAAAAATATTTTCAACCCAAAGATGACATGTCATGAATAGTGGAGTGAGTTTGGCACCTCCACAAACCAAGTCAAAGCTTCCATGAGCATTCAGAAACTCATGCAGTGACACTTGTCACTCCTATCTCATATTAAATATGGGTTGGACTTTGAAAAGAAAGTGCAGCAGTTGAAAACATCACGAGTAGTAGTGGAAACTACTTGGTAGATCGATGGTAGATGCTCGACAAGAGTTTGAATGCTACATAGATCAATGATATACGCTCGATAATAGTTTAGGTGTGGTTTGACAGATTGAAGATAGACGCTCAATAGCAGTTTGGATGTAATTCGATAGGGATTTGAAGCAAGTTGGATACAATTGAAAATACTCTCGGTCAACCAACATTCACGAAGTGCATTAAAGCCTTGGGAATCCATGCTCAAGAAGGAGGTTTCACTATCATATTCACCCAACATATTAAAGGTACAAAGCCTTAATTTCTCATTCAATTTGCTTTCAATTTCAAAAAGGGAGTTATAAGGTTATAAGATAAGGTTGATATATTATTTAAAATAAATCTTTGTTTGAAAGCAAAACTTAAGGAATTAATATAATATTTGTAAAATATAACTTAGGAGCAATAAGGTATTCTACTTGGAATTAATCCATTTAAAGTTTACAAATATTAATGTGTTCTAGTTTTCCAAATTTGGGAGTGATAAGGGTTACAACTTCAAACTAGTCTTTTGGAAATTAGAAACACTTGAATAAAATTCCTAAGGGTTTCAAAAGGGGTTATTAATTTTTTTTATCAAAGTTGGAAATTTATATTCTTGTCTCAAGAAAATTTCTCTTTAGGGACAAAAGAAATCCAACATTAAAACCTCTTCAAAATTAAAAAGTGCTTAATTCAATAGGAGTATTAAGGAGATTAAGAAGTTGATTTTTGATCCTTACAAAACTTGCACAAAATCAACCAAAAATTGAACTGTATATTACAAAAGCACTATAACATACTCCAAAAACATATCTAGGGAGTCATAAGGAATTCTACAAAACTTGATAATAATATTTATCAAATATTGTCAAGTTGTGAAGAAATAAGCTTCCTTCAAAAACCTAAAATTAGGAATTCATACTCTCATTACTAGGGAGATATAAGGAAGCCTACAAGACTAATAAAGGTTTTATCAAATCAATCTTATATACCTCAATAGGGAGTTGCAAATTCTATCTTATTTCTTCTTTAAATGGGTAAAGGAATGTCATATAATCATGAACACATGTGGTATATTGACTCAGGAGCCAATCATCATATGATAAGAAATATACAATGGTTTGATTATCTTGAAATCACTAAAGGTTACATACTAAGAATTGCAGACAACCAAATGTATCCTATATATGGATATGGATGTATAAGAACAAGCAAATAATTTCCAAATCTTCTACTACAGAAAACATTGTATGTTCCTGGATTAACATTCAATCTCATCTCAGTAAGCAAGTTAGTTGAAAATAACTATGTGATTAACTTTGGATATATGGATGGGATCAATACTTGTCTCATTATGAATCAAGATGACATAAAAAAAACAAGTTCAATTCATGAAAATACATACATCCTAGACTCAATGGAAATATCACAAGACATTTTGATGTTTCAAAAAGATACTAACATATTTACAAAGGAAATAGGTTGAAGAAAATGAAGATCTAGCACACCAAAAATGCAAGCACAATAGGATCAAAAACAAAAATATGAGAGCCTTTGAAGGTTCCTGCAGAACCAAAGGTGCAAAATGAAAAAGTGCAACCACCAGCGAAAGCACTTGGTGCGATGACGAAGCAGCATGACTCTATCTTGTTAAAGGATCTGCTACCTAAGCAAGCTCAAGATAAGTTGTAGACCAAGGCATCAGCTTCACAACCCGCATCTCCTCAAACACAAAGTGAAGTGAAAGAGCAAGCCAAAGAGTGCCTCAAGTATCCATAATTGACAAAGAGACAAAGGGTGGAAGCTACTCAACAGTACTAGGATATGTATGAGTGGGGAGTAGAAGAAAAGGCTCCTAGGGTGTTTTATTATAACATCATGGAAGAAATGAAGAAGATTCCAACAAAGATAAGTTCATATGACGCATTGCAGTTGCCTGGGCAAGTTGAACTGCTGTAGGAGTCTCTCAAGACTACAAAAGAGCAAAAGAAGACTCATTCTTAGACAATGTTGGCTCAAATACTGCCTACTTCTGCCACTAGAAAAAATAGGCCACCACCATTCTATTTGTCACTTAGAATGGACGGGTGGATTGTGCACAACTATATGATCGATTTCGATGCAAAAACTACTATCATGCGAAAGGTAGTATGCAAAGTAATGGGAATGGAATATACAAGTAGTAGTCCAGGAGTATTGCAGTTGGATGGGACTCCAATAAAAATAGTGGGAGTAATCAAGGATATCCCCATTGTTCTACATAGCATACCACAAATCATTGTTATTCAATAAGTAGTGGTGGTTGACTTGAAACCATATTTCAGCATGTGTCTCTCTAGGGAGTTCACAACGAAATTAGGAGGATAAATTTCCTTGGACTATTTGCATTTGGATGTTTTGTTCAAAGGAAAGAGAATCCATATTTATAATGAGAATCCATCCACATTCCATATAGAGAAATTGGAAGAAGAAGAAAAATCTCTAGGTGTCATCAACATGATGACTGAAGAATTAGAAGAAGCTGACTTGATGGAAGAAGCACTTGGTGAACTTCACCTTGAAGATGAATTTTCACTCATGGATTTCAATGTGATGGTCAAAACTGACATTGGTTGCTATACTATAACCAGGCCTAAGCAGATTGAAGAAAATGCCTCTGATTCCCCAGATCTTGTTGCATATTATTTATGGAAGTTGTACTTTGATGGTGCCAGGTGCAAAAATGGAATAGGATCTAGTATTGTTCTTGTTTATCCTACTAGGTTGCAAAAGACCTATTTGTATAGACTAACTTGGAGTTGCACGAAAAATGTAGCCAGATATGAAGCATTGTATCTTGGCTTGAAAAAGACTAAAAAATTAGGCATCAAACAGCTTCAAATCTTTGGAGATTCTGAGCTCATTGTCAACCAAACCATAAAAAAGTGTGTCAAAGCAACACTACTTGAAGGCTTATCACAATAAAGTATGAGATTTATTTGAGTCCTTTACAACCTTGAATATTCATGTGATCTCGCAGGAGCAAAACAAACATGTTGATATTTTAGCTTCTCTTGGTGTAAATTTCTCTCTCATGGAACAAGTAGTTAGAAATCCCAAGATTATTAGGGTAATCTATAGACCCTCAGTCCCTAATAAGAACCTCTATTGGCAATTGTTCTACAATGATGAGAAAATAATTAAATTTTTTATTAAAGAAGTTGCAAGCGTAGATGATATAGTACTTGTCGAAGAGGAGATAAAATGGATGATTCAGTTGAAGAATAATCACATTCCTAGGGTATTGATTTTGCTTGAAAGTCTATTTGACCAAAATGAGAGGGATGAGAAGCATAAAATTAAGGTAGATGCCAAGGAATATAAGGAGTTGCAATTGGAGCCTGAGAAGATCATCAAGATCAGGATTGATTGCACATCAGAAGAATTAGAGGATATCAATAACTTGTGTTATAAATTCTTTAACATCATTGCATGAAGCTATCAAGATTTGAAGGGGTATGACAAGAACATAATTCAACACACCATTGAGCTGCAAGAAGGAGTGAAATAATTTTGGCAGAAACAAAACCCTGTCAATCCCAAGATCGAGGTGCTCATGAAGGTGGAGTTGTTAAAAATATTGGAAGTAAAGATAATATATCCAATTAAGCACTCAACATGGGTGGTGAACCTGGTGCCAGTTCAAAAAAGAATGGAGATATCCATATGTGTGTATATTTTTAGAATCTGAACCATGCATCACTAAAAGACCACTACTCCCTGCCACAGATTGATCAAATTCTCCATGTGGTTGCCAGAGCGTAAATATTTTCATTGTCAGATGATTTCTTCGGTTATAACTAGAACTGGATAAAATATGAGGACCAACACAAGATGCCATTCACTACTAAGTGAGGAACGTTTGCCTATCAAAGGATGTCATTTAGTCTTTCAAATGCTGGCACTACCTTCCAGAGAGCCATGGACATCAATTTCTGTGAGTTGTTAAACATGATTATTATGATTTACCTTGATGACATGATTGTGTTTTTACATCATAGAGAAGAGCACGTTTCTCATTTAAGGCAGGTGTTCGAGAAATTCTAGGAGTTAAAAATTCTATCAACCCAAAAAAGTCCATATTTATTGTCAAGGAAGGGAAATTATTAGGTCATGTGATCTCACAAGAATGACTAGCGATTGATCCTACAAGGGCCAAAGCGCTCTTGAAATTACCACTACCAGTAAACAAGAAAAAATTGTAGTCATTCTTCGGTCAGATAAATTTCATTCAAAAGTTCATTGCTGATTTTGCTCACATAGTGAAACCTATGATTGAGCTCTTGAAAAAGAATACACATTTTAAATGGACTGAGATAAGAAGACAGGATTTTTGGGAGATCAAGGAAAGAATCACTCAAGCACCAGTATTAATCAACCCAGATTATTCTAAGGACTTCATTCTCTATGCAGTGGGCGAGCAAGAGAGCTATGCCACCGTTCAAATGCAGAAGCAAGAAGACGAAGATGAAAAGATAATTGCATTTCTGATCCGAGTTATTACGCCATACCAGGAGAAGTATAATTTCATCAAGAAACAGGTGTACGCAGTGATGAAATCACTAAAGAAATTCTAGAACTTTGTCTCCCAAAGCAAAAATATCGTTTATGTTATACATCTAGATGTCAGAAACTTCATTCTCCAAGGGGAACTAGGTGAAAAAAGAGTAGGTTGGGTCTCAAATATTCAAGAGTATGACGTGGAGATCTAACCAATAAAGCTAGTTCATGGACAAGCTCTCTACCAGGAATTAGCCAAAAGTGCAACATCTGAATCGTTGGCTATGGTACAAAAAGAGGAAATTGGCAAGAGTGTTTGTGCAAATCATGCTATGACAGGTCGTGACTGGACAAAAGATCTTATCGAATTATTTACTTCAGGTAGATGTCCATCACACCTTGATGCTTCACAGTGTTAGAGATTCAGACTACAAGCGCTTAAATATATATTATTGCCTAAAGAGCTATTTCACAAAAATATCGATGGAGTTCTCCTCAGATGCGTGAAGGAATCAGAAAAGGAGAAATTATTGGAAGAATTTCATTCTGGATTGTTTGGCGTCCATTATGCAGGAAGGACCATGGCCTTAAAAATCATTCGAGTTGGATATTATTGGCCTACTCTGTTCACCGATGCACATAAAGTAAGCCAAAAGTGCAATAGCTATGAGTGGTATGTTGGTAGAACCAGGAAAGGATCATTGCCTCTGCACCCGATCCAAGTGGAAGCACCATTTCAGTAGTGGGGCCTTGACTTCATTGGAGTCATAGAACCACATTCCTCTATAGAGCACAAATACATCTTGACAAAAATAAATTATTTCACCAGGTGGGTAGAGGCCATTCCTACCAAAAAAGTAGATCAAGATACTGTCATCTCTTTCTTGGAGGGACTCATTACCCACTTTGGTGTCCCAGACTCTATTGTAATAGATAATAAAACTCCATTTATTAGGGCCAAGATCACCAAATTTACAAGTAAGTATGGGATCTATCTCAAGACATCATCTAATTATTACCCGCAAGGGAATGGCTTGGCCGAATCCACCAACAAAAACTTGTTGTGAATCTTGAAAAGGACACTAGGAAGCAATAAAAGGAGTTGGCACTTATTATTGAATTAGGATTTGTGGGCAAACTGCATACATGTGAAGAAGTCTATTGAAACCTCTCTTTATTCTCGTGTATGGAAAAGAAGTAGTGCTACCCACTAATATTGAGCTCAATGTCCTCCAGACCTTATAGTTGTTTAAATATGAAAATAATAATTACGATCCAATGAGCGTAAGGTTGGATCAGTTATTACGATTGGAGGAAGAAAGATAAAAGACATATCAAGCTTTCACTGAACACACTAAAGCAATGCAAAAGTGGTTTAGAAAAAAAACAATAGAGCAAAGATTCCAGGTGGAAGATTTAGTCCTCAAATGGAACAAAAACAAAGCCAAGCCGAGGAAGCACCACAAGTTTGATGCCATATAGGAAGGCCCATTCCAGGTTTTTGTAGTGAATTCAGCCAATGCGTATCATCTTTGGGATATCCCAATCCCGATTAATGGCCTTCATTTGAAGGCCTATGTTCAATGATTTAATTAAAAGAGGTATCACTTTGTAAATATGTACATATTGGGACGGGGGGGGGGGGGGCGCCGGCTCGGGGGGAGGAAAGGGGGGGGGGGGGGGGGGGGGGGGGGGGGGGATTGGGGGGGGGGGACGGGGGCACAGGGCCGGGGGGCCCCCCAAAAAAAAAAAAAAAAAAAATGTACATATTTTCTTTTCGGTATTTTATTTGCTTTATAAAATAACACAAAAAAAATAAAAAAAATAGAAGAGAAGAAAAATATTCTTTTGAAAATAATTTTCATCTCGAAATTCCCTTCAAAATTTATGATTGTGTTGGAAGAACTTGGCTAGTTTCAAAATATGACTTTTCAAAGCCCCTAGGTAAGAAGGAGCCTTCCAGAAGATATTTCCTACATCCAAAGGTACGCAGTCGAAGCATGGAGTCTTTCGCCCCGTTTCGAAACACAAGACAACAATTGCATAGACATGCGCTTTTGGCCAAGAGAAGGGGCGAAAAATCCATTTGCCCCATTTGAGGGTGAAGGAAAAAAGAAAAATAAAAGCACCAAGTCAATGCGCTATGAAAATGGTCAAAATCGCGTTTGCCCCAAACAAGGGGCAAAATATCCATTTGCCCCTCGTTCGGGTGAACGTGGCGATTAAAGCATCATCACCAACTCAAAGGAAATCGGAGCAGGTGCATACGGAAGGAAAGCACAAAAATATCACACATCGTGGTTATTTTGGGCAGTGCATTTAAATTTGGCACGAATATATATAAAATAAAAAAGGGGAATTTTGATTAAAAGTTCTTTCAAAACTTATCTCTTAAAACGCATGGCACCCCTGGAAGCCATAAAAGGTGTGCACCCCTCTTTCGTGAATGTATTTTAAAATTTAATGTATGCAATATTCGAGTTGATATAAATAGCAATAGAGAGGCACAAAGGTATAATTTATATAGGGCTTTCAACATGCAAGCTAGAAGGAACAAGCTAAAAAAAGAAAGAAAAGAGAAATAGCCTAAAAAGCAATTGTTTTTAGAAAATCATGTTTTTTCCAAAATTGGGCCAAAAGAAAAGCTAAAGTCAATTTAAAATATAGATATTCACCATGGAATTGCAATAAAATAGGTCAAGAGCACTTTCAAAAGTGAAATATAAGGAAAACAAGTGCGCCTCGAAGATGCTTTTGTCCCCCATTGTTTTTTTGAAGCGCCTTGATTCTGAAAGCGTAAACCAAAATTTTAAAAGCACTTTATCAAAGTGATTTCGCTCTCAGACGCGTGGCAAACATTGAAGAGTGTGCATGCAAGCTAGGGCATATTCCTGAAGCATTTAATTTTAAAGTGCACCTATATTGGCATTGAAGGGAGATTTGGGAATTTTGAGGAGCAAGATTTCACACCATCGAAAGTAGAAGCTTTTATTGGTTCGTAGGTAGTAGGGTTATAATCCCAAGGAAGCTTAAATAGCTAGGGCACATTTTACAACAAAAATATGTGGCAAGGGAGGCATGATTTCCAAAGAAGATCTTGTAGTGAATATTACTTGATACCGTTAGAGCATCGGGAATAGTGCCAGGCGGGTGAAACAAAGCACACGTTCTTTCAAAATCGCTCAAGGCAAATTCAACATTTACTGTGGTGGTTGGAAGGGTGCTCTATATAAAGGAACATGTAAAATATTCGTAGTTTTACTTTTCAATTTTTTACTACCGTTGTGTTTTTGGAAGTTGTGTTGCAGAAGTTACAGAGAAAATTCAGAGCATTCATCAGAGAGAAATAATGGGAAGAAGAAGCAAAGAAGCGACGGAGGCTACAGAGCCCAAGAAATCCAGAAAGAAAGAAGGTGGGTTAAAATACAAAAAGGCCCAAAGAAAAGAAAATGTGTATTTGAACCCATACGCTGACACAATGGTAGAAATTGGAGACTACGTAATTACCAACAAGGGCATTGAGAAACTATGACAGGATGTACAGTTCACAGTAAATCAAGGGTTAAAAATAGGAATCCCATTGATGGTGCCATATCAATCACAATTATTTTGGTATCTGTGTATACCTGTACACCCATGCCCAGAACTGGTGTAGCTTATTGCTTGATTTTATAATCCAGTTACAAGGACGGTGAGGAAGGCATATAGAGAAATACTTTTTACTATTACCCCGGAGGAAGTGCAAGAGGTATTTGCTTGTGGTTTGAAGCCTACTTCATACGTGATTATAAAGAAATTACATACCAATGAGTAGGAGAATAGATATATCTCTACTGTAATGATGCATCGATTCATGGAGATGCAGTTGATTAAGGAGCCAAATCTGGGGCAGCTTCCAAACCTACTGAAGTTACTTACAAAATTTAAGACCCTGGACATCTATTCAATGTTGGCATGGGTTGTTGGTTTACCAACAAATTCCACCATCCATAAGTGGTAGGTGGACCTAGTGCAATGCATTTGCCAGGTTGAATTTTACTCTCAGTCGGCCATGAAGCAGGGCACCAATCCGATTTTCTTCGATTGGGCCAATTTTATATCCAGAAAATTGCATTTTTAGTTGAAGAGGTTACAAACTGGGGAAGAGACGTCGTTTAGGTACACTTATTTTCTGGTATGGTATTTATTATTTCATCTACACTAACACTTCTCATTTATTATAGTGAGGCAAATGGATGAGAGGGATGAGCTTCTGCCAGTTTACATGTGGACTTTCACTTTATCAAACAGAGAGTCATTTTACAGTCTTAACAGTTTGTTTTTGGGGCCCGTCATAGAACTGCTTAGTGGTACATGTGAAAGAGTGCCACAAAATATGAGAGAAGTACTAGTTACAGTAGAAAAATGAGACATATTTTTGCTTACTCAGGATGTGGTCGTAAGAATTTTTGGCTTCCAAGGTAAGCCATTCTTGCTGCCATATTTCACCATTGAATATATTTTTGCTATGGAGGTGGTGTACCAATTAGACTATGTTAATGATGTATATGGAGTAGGGTGCGGTAAGAAAATGACTTGTAATATACCTTTCAAGTTTGGTAGTATAGAAGTGAGCTAGGTAGGGCAGAATAGGTTGCTCACAATAACACTTCAGGACCTGGGGTTGATAGAACTACCGCAATGTTGGAGGTATGACCCATTGGGAAAATTCATAGAGATAATAAAGGCCAAGATATTTCACTGTTGTCCTCAACTCGACATTGAAAAAGGTGAAATAATTTTGATGGACCTGATTTGGAGTGGCACATTGAAGACATGATGTCACTTCCACCCTGGCATGACTACTATGAAAAAGAGGCTGAGTATAATACGATGAAGTAAAAAAATTAGATTCCTTCACCCAGTTTGTTTAGTCAAGTAAAATAAAGTTAGCCCCTGTGGATCGAGGAGAAAATTATGAACTAGTGGATAATGCAGGTTCACCGAGGAAAAGCCACGTCTCCTTATAGGTTGAAGATGAATGAGGTATTTTTGGATACCTAAGATGAGTTCGTTAATTCCTATCAACCTGTCACTTTCACCAAAGTTTTACCCCAAAGCTTCCAACATTTCGACAATGATGAAATCAGGTCAAAGGGAGAGTGCCTGAAAGTTGAAGAAGAGACTCCAAAGAAGGAATAACAATAGTATCTATTTCAGTGAAGGTCGTAGCAGACAAAGCATAAATTTGAAAGGTACCTTTGTCGGAGAAGCAGAATATCTGAGACGTACCCCCATTTTTTGAAGCCACAAATAAACTAAAGACCGATGACAATTCCTCTTCTACTATTTAAGTTTTGGTTGCTATAGTTCCCATAATTTTAGTTGTTTTGGTGATTGTTATTTCCTCTCCGATAGTGATATATGCTCCGATGATGGTTGCATAAATGTTTCTAATAATTCATGAATAGGAGGAGGACCAGTAGTCGAAGAGCCCTCAGGAGGAGGTTGTGAATGTCTAAGAGGGTATAAAAATTGAGGAGGAAGCAGAGAAGTAATAAGAAGAGATCATTTTATAGCCGCTTCCATCACCCAAGCATACGGTGCCTATGCTTGCAGGTACATCCTCTGTTCCTTCTTCTTCTTCGTTGAAGTATGTAGTGGTTGTTAGCCTATTTACCTTAGTTTCTACATCCATCTCTCCACCTTTCGACATGCCTTTTGTGTCCATTTTTCTTCCCTCTTATTTCCTTATCAAAGTCACTAATGCTCCTTCTGTTTCCCTTTCTTCGAGCTCCCTTTCTTTTAGTTTGTATGCATTAGGGCCGAACCCATTTTTGTGCCTTCCCCTTCCATCGTCGACATCATTGTTACTAAGGCCATAAGTACATAAGCTCCTTCTAGAGTGAGCGTAACTACAGCTGAACCTGGTTCCTCCACCCACTCCACTATTTTAGTACCTCCCCTTCTAGCTGTCTCATCCTCTTCTTTTGAGCCTGATCAATCATAAGTTTTGATACCTTTCACCCTATTTTTGGAATTGCAAGCACTGCCTAAAGTTCAGGTGGCATCAAAATAGCTCGACATGGAGAAAATCAATTAGGTGCACCTGAGTTCATCACAGTGGTTGAAAAGAAAAATGCAGAAAGAATATCTAGCTCCAGCTCGGACTCTCAAAAAGGTTGCTTTCGATCCTGTTGCCATGGAAGCTCACACGACTAAAATCACTCCCTTGGTTCAGAAGCCACAAGGAGAAATGATGTTGAGTGATTATGTTTGTGAGACCATAATAGAGGACCTCACCAAGATTGATCCCACGAAGAATATGGGCAACATATAGGTGGATATGAGTTTGGTATACTTGCATGGCAAGTATTTCAAGTAGATATATTTTGATAATGAGAATAAAATTATCAAACTCAAAAATACCTTGGCCAAAAGTAGAGCGTAAGAGGAGAAGACATCCACGGAAAATGAACACTTGCACCGACAAGTAGAAGTGCAATTGAAAGAACGAGACGCTGTTAGAATAGAGATGTAAGCACTTCGAACGTAGCTAGAAGCCATACATAATCAATTGGCAGAGAATATCGTACATGCTACAAGTTTTTATTTGAAAAGCATTAAGGAGGCACTCCTTCGCTCAACCCAGAACTATGAAAAGCTGGCCACACAAGCAGTTCAAGTATTGCATTACCTCTAGGCAACTTGGATATAGATTCCAATGGGGCAGTAGTTGATTGACAACATAGAAGAGATACTAGAACCGTACATGGAGATGGTAGTAAAAATTCAGGCCCTAGTGCATTCCAACATACATATTCACCCCCTGAGCGAAATAGATCACGCTTGGTCAACATCAAAAGTCACACTACATAGTTATTTTTAGAGGATGGACCTGGTGAGAGAAGGTTAAAATATTCTTAATGCAATCGAGCGAGAGCATACTGTTTCCATGACTCATTTTGATGCTCTTATCGATATGGGATTTCTAGATTTTATAGATGAGTGGGGCGAACCTCTGTCGAAAGAACAATTGGAAGCATCCTAGAAGAATTTTATGGGGGATACCTCAAAAATTGATGCATGGGAGGAGCCCATAACAGAAGTGCAAGTGCTGTCACTTATGTATAAATTCACTTGCATGGAGCTAGCATTGTTTGAGTTAGCCCAGCAAGCGAAACACATCAGCTTGGAAGACATCTAGAATCTATGCTTTGTTTATGAGTCACTGAGCGTTCTCTATTTGTTCACCACTTATGCTTGGGAGGAGGTAGTCATAGTATATGAGGTAACCTCCGAAAGCCTGAAGGAATAAGAAGAGCGAGTTGCAGCAGAGAGGGCCATGGCAGAAAAGGTAGTAGAAGAAGTAGAGTGGACTGATGTACTATGAGTAGCAGTAGAAGCTGAAGCTAATAAGAAGGCAAAAAAATAGGTGCAAGCCAAAGCATCTTCATTAAAAGCACCAGCCAAATCCATCGACAAGAAGACTCAGTAGAAGCCCAATGGATAAAGGCTTGGGATCGCTTGCATCCATGTGAGCTGGATACCCCATGAGCCACTAGAAATGTTGGCAGTTTTGCAATATGCCACATTAAAATTTTTGTTAAATTTTATTGATGTAAGTCATGTTTTTTGGCCTATATTTACTACATTTTGAAATTAATGTTCCTTTTTGTTACTTGAAAATAAAGTGTGCTTGAAAAATAAAATGGGAAAACAAATGTAATAGCTCTTTCACCCAAATGCGGTTCAAAAATGTGGTTGACAAGTGCATTCACCCGAAGTTTGGGGTGAAAGACCCATTTGCCCTACTTTTGGGTGAACATAGGCGCATAAGGGTGAACTGTAAGAAGTGAGCAAACATATTGCAAGATCGAAATGAAATTGAAGTTGAAACGTCAGTGCTGTTAAAGATGTGTTCATCCCAAGGATGGGGTGAAAGCATCATTCACCCCACTTTGGGGTGAATATCTTTGAAAGTTAAAAAAGAGTGCTCAGTTAAAGCCTTGACTGGTCAAAGGCGCTTTCACCCCAATAGAGGGGTAAAAGTCCCATTCGCCCCTCTTTGGGGTGAAAGCTCACCAAAGGAGGATTCGGGCAGATTTTTGGGTAAGTGAGTGACTTTGAAAATTCAAATATGCTTAAGCTCCAATGGAGGGGCGAAAGTCCCATTTGCCTCTCCTTGGGACGAACCTATATGGAAATGCTTTGCTCACGTGCCAAGGTTCATTTCAGATGCCAAGTTCTCAAAAGACGATGTTGAAAAGTCAAAGAGGCGTTCACCCAAAGTAAAGGGTGATGACGCCTTTCACCCTTCTTTGGGGTGAATGTGTGCTTTGAAATAAAAGAAATATCTTGTGAAGCACTTCTACCTTGGGAAGTATGCAAGGGTCTTAATTAAATTTTTGAAAGGTTTAAATAAAGAGCAAAAATTCTAAGCATTGAATGTGAAATCAAGAACAAATTTCAAAAGCACCCAAGACAGGTGAATAAAAAACATTAAATGTTTGTGGTAAAGAGTAACTCAAGTTGTGGATATCGAGTGAAGAAAGCAATAGTGTTAAAGGTGCCAAACAATTTTCATGATTTCCAAGAAGAAGCATATTTTTGAGGATGACGAATGTGCCAAGTCAACGATCGAGCCTGGCAGTTTTTCATGCACCGACCCCTAGGAATGCTTATTTACCAAAAAAATTTCCTTAAAAGCTGTATCATCGCCTCAAAAGAAAAATTTTCCATGACTTCAAGGAGAAATTGTCTCACCAAGGTTCCTGATCTACGATCATTTCATCTTCATGTGTATTTAATGAAAGTGGTAAAATCCTCTATAAATACTATTCAATTTCCATTGTAAAGGAGGTTAGACATTCTGGAGAAAAAGTATCCAAGTTCTTTGCATCAATAGAAGATACTTGGCTTCTGAATTTACAAGTAATCTTGTGTGTGATTTCCTTCTCTTTTCTATGCATTTCTATTTTATGCTCATATTCATTATCTATTGTTAAGTTTAAATTTTGCATCTAAGTTTGAACATTGTTGGTAAGGGAGTGAGTTCTGGAATGCGATCCTGGAGGTTATCTTTGCAAGGTTGTAAGTAAATTCTATTATTTTATTTTGTTATATGCTTCTCCAATGCTTGGGTGGAATTCCTACTGCTAGTCTGTCCCAAATCCTACACCTTCGACCTGTGGCCATATTTCTCATCCCTTTCCATCATTTCTAATTTCTTTCCTGCAACTCTAGTCTTAAACCAATGTAGGATTTAGTAAGGGAGCCAACCCTCTCTGGAGATTGGCACAAAGGACATTCCTTTCCTCTGATATTTCAATGTTGGCCGTGTCTAAGGCGCACAAACGTATCTTTCTATAACTAAGCAGATATTTGACCAACAAGGATGTTTGATGTATTCATTTCAAGACAATCACCTATGTTTGGCCTTTCCATACCTAAGCTATGAAAGATAAAAGATAATATAGAAGCATATAATGCAAGAAGATAAGAGCTAACCCTAGAATGATTCTTTCTTTGAATGCCTTCTAACCCTAGGATTTTAAAATAGAAACCTTTAAGCAAGGGCTCAAGAGAAGATGCACAAACAATATTAACCCTAGGTGCGCACTATATGTTGTTTTACTTTCAATGCCTTTTTTTAAAAGATCTTTCTTTTTATATCAGATCTAGGGTTCAAACAAGAATAACAAACATTTAACAAATAACATAAAGATTAACTAGGACACTTATCTTATCTAATGGTTGATCCCTACTTTTATCATTTTCTCCAGTTATATAAATAATTCTTGCTCCTACAAGATAACTTGGAAATATGATCAATACTATATATCATGTTCTTGGAGATGCAACAATCAAGTCCCATGGGTCCTTTTAGAAGAACATGTGCTTATACTGATAGGGGGGATGAACAGTATAAGATAAAACTTTTTGCTTTTTTATCCAAATGTTAACATCAAAATTATTAAAGCAGTAAATATCATACAAAGCATCACACACATGAGAGACATGATTTTATGTGGTTCACCCAATGTGGGCTACTCTATGGAGAAAATATTCCTTATAATTTTTTCTCAAATAAATTCTCTTGGGAATCCTTTCCCTACAATATTTATGAACCTCTATCCAAAGGAGACACCAATCCCCTAATCAAGTTTGTGGATCTCTATCCAGAGGAGAACTCCTTTCTCCTCTTGCTCTGGTTGGTGATCTTCTAGAAGAACTGCTGTCTCTACTACACTGGCTAATGGATCTCTATCTATTGAAGACTCTTGTCCTCACTTAGAAGACTTGTCCTCATTGCCCTGGCTAATGGATCTCTATCCACTAGAGACTATCGTCCTCTATACTCTATCATCTCCAAAGCTTGCACTCAACTTTGTATCAAATATGTACTAAATATAGTTCATCGGTCTAGTACAAATCTGTCCTCTATCTCTGTCTCTGGTCTGTCATAAATTTGTCCTCAAATCTACACCAAAATCTATCCTCAAATATGTACTAAACATAGTCCTTTTGTCTAGCACAAATTAATCCTTAATCTCTATCCTCAAGCCTTAAATCAAAGCTTGATTCAATCTCAAATCAACTCTGCTGGATCTGCCCCAAACCTTAACTCAAGGTTTGAACAAATCAATCAATCAACTCTGCTCTCAATCCGTATTGTAAGCTTCCACAAAATTTTACTCAAATCTGTCCACAAGTCTTCTCAAAGACTTACCTCAAATCTACTCAACAAGTCCACACTAGAACTTGTCCAATCTCATAGAAACATAAAGAGAATTGTTAGAGACTCAATATGCTCTATACTCATCATAATGCTCAAACAATTTCAATCACTATTTTAGAAACATACACAGAATTGTTAGAGAATCAATATGCTTCAACTCAATCACTTTCTCTATTAAATTCAAAATATAGAATAGTTTGTTTTATGGAACTTGAACAATCACTTCACACATCCACTTTATTAGGCTCAACCAACTCTACTCAACCAATCACTCAATGAAACAATCCTTCCTTACAAACCCTAGTCCAAGTATATAAACACCAACTCAAAATATTTCCAACAATGCTCAACAATAAATCTCACATAACAATGATAATCCTAGTTCAAGTTCTTTGCTCAACAACACACTTCAACAACATTGCTCACAAAACAACTCTCACATAACAATGATAATCATGTTCTTTTAAAACCCTAGTTCTTTGCTCAACCAATGACTTCAACAACAATGCTTATAAAACAACTCTCACATAACAATGATACTCATGTTCTTTTCAAACCCTAGTTCTTTGCTCAACCAATGACTTCAACAACAATGCTTATAAAACAAGGTTTTAAACACAACTCTTTATTCCATAAAACCTTGAAGCATTAACTCAACACACTTAAAAGGAAACCCTAATCAAGTCCTTTTCACTCCAAACTTATTTTCAGAAAAACAACCAATTAACTTAACTATGGAAGAATGTGCTCATACATTTTTCTTGATGATGAAGGAATCTCATAAATCTGCCAAAACCACAAACACTTCTTTGCCAAGCTTAAAGAAGTTATAAGATGATAAAATCCCTCAAAAATACAATATAAATATCAAGACACACATACGCATTATCACTCCATCTTTAAGAAAAAATTCATCAAAATTTACAAAAATAATTCACCACTTACACCTTATAATCTCCCAATTAAAATAATATTCAATGCACTCTTATTTTCAAAATAACTCAATGCAAGAATTTCCCTTTATCCTTTTAAAACTTCAACAAATCAATGTGACACAAACATATTATTCAAAAATAAAGCTAACCCCTTATTCCTCCAATTTACCAAAAAATAATAATCAAATAAAAATCCTTTTAAGCAACCCTTTTAACTCCCTAATACCTCATGTCAAACTTTAGGTAACACAAAATAATAATCAAAATTTACTACCTTTGCCTTGGTGGGTTTCGAACTCACGACGTAGCCTCAACTAGTGCCCTAGTCGTGGCTCCAACCGTTGCATGAGATAGGCACTCGCTTGGGAAGTAAGGAGCACCATGTGCTCTATAAAGATCCTCGGTTTGCCTAGCAAAACATGCGCCATTTACTTTGGTGCTTCCAACACAAACACAACCACCAAAACACACTGTCGTCGCATTTCGAACGCACATCACCTATTGCCCAAACACTCTAACCGATGCCCTGTTACACTAGGCCACACTGCCCAACCGACTTTCAAATTTTGGTGCTTTTCATTTTTATCTCTATTTTCTGGTACATAACACAAGAAATTTGCTTCTCTTTTTCCACACGAGTTCTCAACACAATTACACACATTAACGTCCTAGCAAAAGGATAATTTTAATGCCTATAAGGTATGGGATTTTATATCAATTTACTCCTTCACACATATACATCGACGCTTCGAATTTCCTTCAAACTTTAGACGTCGACACAATGATTTTCCTTTAAACTTATTAATTTATAAATTATTTAAATTCTCTTGAATTTAAATTTTATAAATTAATTGTTTAAAACCCTTTGGTTTTATTAAGGCCTTCTCTCATTGTACAACTTTGTATAAATAATATTTATTTATAAAATTTAAATTCACTTTGAATTTAAATGTTTTATAAAATAAATATTAAACCTTCCTTTAGCTTTGCAATAAGCTTCCTTGGGTTTTTATGAAAAACCTTTCAACTTATTCTTCCACATAATATTAAAAATATTATGAAGCCCTTTTGCCTTTAACCTCTGCATTGTTTCTCTTGACCTTTTGACATTATCGGTAGCTCATTAGTGACAACTTCGTTCCTTGACATCATGACAACTTTGACTCAAAATTTCCAACACTTTTAGCTGACCTTTGAAAATAGAAGTGAAAGTTGACCTTCGAAAGATGAACAAGCATAATAGAATGTAACATAACAAAATAGTATAGTAGCTCACAAAATGCACCAATATGCCCTGTATGTAGTCTAAAGCATAGACCTAATGTTTGGGGGTAGCAACTTGTCCCTAGACTAGGTCTAGGAAAAATCATGCTTCGAAAGGAGTGATCGCGATTTCATAGATTGACGAAATCACACTTAAGGAGTGACTGTGATTTCATAGATCAAATAAATCACACCCAGTATAGATCGAGCATGATTTTACAAAAGTGAGGCAAAAAGCCTCAAACTAATGCAAAATAACTAATGCGTGATACAAAATATAAAAATATGCACGTATAAGAGCAAAATCACCTGGCAGATAGCGTGAAAGTAGAAAAAAGGGTTGATACCTCTGAAATAATCAATCTCTCCTTAGGGCTTCAACACCCGTCCACCAAAGTCAGCAACAAACAAATCAATGTAGCAGAAAAAAAGCTTCAAAAAACTATATATCACACTTGAAGAATGAGCACTTTATCAACTTGCGAGTTAGATTGATTGCAAAAGAAGAATGAATTGCGAGAACACTTAAGAGCTTTTGTGATTGTATCACTTGTCTTGCTTGTTCACTTGGAAGAAAAGAAGACTTCAAACCCTCCTTGTATAGCGGATTTGAAATCAAAATGGGTGGGAAAAACATGACGAGCTGACACCAAAACATGCCAACTTTAGAAATTAGGGTTTTCTTGATGAAAAACTTGAAGAGGCAAAATCGCACCCCGTTAGGGCCGACCACGATTTCACATTCTACAAAATCGTGCCCCATCGGGGCCAATCGCAATTTCGTCAAAAGAGGAGAAAAAGAAAGGGGATGAGAGGGAAAACCTATTCCTTGCCTTAGGCAAGTCTGAGATGTCTTCCTAAAGAATTTAGGAAAAATTACTCACTTGAGTGAGTCGATTTTTCGTGTCTATAAAAAGTAAGATAATTAGTCATCAAAATCAATAATAAAAGGATCATTGTTTAATACTTATTAGTTATTTAATCCTCTAATGACCTTTAATTTTTTATTGAGATTAGATAATTAATCATAAAAATAAATAATAAAATGATCATTTTTAATCCTTATTGGTTGTTTAATCCTCTAATGACCTTTAATTTTTTTTCATTTTAACTGAGGTTAGTGTAAGAAACCCCTACAATAAATGCTCATGGTGGCTGGACATCCTCATCCCTATTTTGGGGTAAACATATTGCAAGATCGAAATAGAATTGAAGTTGAAATGTCAGCATTGTTAAAGATGCGTTCACCCCAAGGATGGGGTGAAAGCATCGTTTGGCCCAATTTGGGATGAACGTATTTGAAAGTTAAAAAAGCACGCTCAGTTAAAGCCTTGACTGGTCAAAGGCTCTTTCACCCCAATAGAGGGGTGAAAGTCCCCTTCGCCCCTCTTTGGGACGAAAGCTCACCAAAGGAGGATCGGGCAGATTTTTAGGTAAGTGAGCGAATTTGAAAAGTCAAATATGCTTTGGCCCCAATGGAGGGATGAAAGTCCCATTCGCCCCTCCTTGGGGTGAACCTATATGAAAATGCTTTTCTAACGTGCCAAGGTTCATTTTGGGCGCCAAGTTCTCAGTGGGCGATGTTGAAAAGTCAAAGAGGCGTTCACCCAAAGTAAAGGGCGACAATGCCTTCCACCCTTCTTTGGGGTGAATGTGTGCTTCAAAATAAAAGAAATATGTTGTGAAGTGCTTCTACCCTGGGAAGTACGCAAAGGTCTTAATTACCTTTTTGAAAGGTTTAAACAAAGAGCAAAAATTCTAAGAATTGAATGTGAAATCAAGAATGAAATTCAAAAGCACCCAAGATAGGTGAATAAAAAAAATTAAATATTTGTGGCGAAGAGTAACTCAGGTTGTGGATCTCAAGCGAAGAAAGCATCAGTGTTAAATGCGCCAGGTGATTTTCATGATTTCCAAGCAGAAGCATATTTTCGAGGATGACGAATGTGCCAAGTCAACAATCGAGCCTAGAAATTTTTCATGCATCGATCCCCAGGAATGCTTATTTACCATAAGAATTTCCTTAAAAGCTGGATCATCACCTCAAAAGAGAGATTTTCCATGACTTTAAGGAGAAATTATCTCACCAAGGTTCCTGATCTGCGATCATTTCATCTTCATGTATATTTAATGAAAGTGGCAAAATCCTCTATAAATACTACTCAATTTCCATTGTAAAGGAGGTTAGACATTCTGTAGAAAAACTATACAAGTTCTCTGCATCAATAGAAGATACTTGAATTTTGAATTTACAAGTAATATTGTGTGTGATTTCCTTCTAGTTTTTATGCATTTCTATTTTATGCTCATAGTCATTGTCTACTATTAAGTTTAAATTTTGCATCTGAGTTTGAACATTGTTGGTAAGGGAGTGAGTTTTGGAATACGATTTTAGAGGTTTTCTATGCAAAGTTGTAAGTAAATTATGTTGTTTTATTTATTACATGTTGCTCCAATACTTGGGTGGAATTCCTGCTGCTAGTTTGTCCCCAATTCTAAACCTTTGGCCTGTGGCCATATTTCCCATCCCTTTCCATCATTTCTAATTTCTTTCCTGCAACTCTAGTCTTAAACTAGTATAGGATTTAGTAAGGGAGCCAACCCTCTCTGGAGATTGGTACAGAGGACATTCCTTTCCTCTGACCTTTCAATTTTGACCATGTCTAGTGTGCACAAACGTATGTTTCTATAATTAGGTAGATATTTGACCAACAAGGATGTTTGATGTATTCATTTCAAGACAATCACCTATGTTTGACCTTTCTAGATCTAAGCTATGAAAGATAAAAGACAATGCAGAAATAAAGAATGCAAGAAGATAAGAGCTAACCCTAGAATGATTCTTTCTTTGAATGCCTTCTAACCCTAGGATTTTAAAATAGAAAACCTTTAAGCAAGGGCTCAAGAGAATATGCACAAACAATATTAATCCTAGGTGCACACTATATGTTGTTTTCTTTTCAATGCCTAGAAATTAAAAGATTTTTTTTTATATCAGATCTAGGGTTCAAATAGGAATAACAAACATTTAACAAATAACCTAAATATTAAATAGGGTACTTATCTTATCTAGTGGTTGATCCCTACTTTTATCATTTTCTCCAGTGATATCAATTATTCTTGCTCCTGCAATATAACTTGGCAAAAACTTGGAAAGTATGATCAATATTAGGGGGTCTGCTTAGGCCGTTGTATAGCATGTGCTTGGAGATGCAACAGTCAAGCCCCATGGGTCCTTTTAGCTGACCTTTGAAAATAGAAGTGAAAGTTGACCTTCGAAATATGAACAAGCATAACAGAATGTAACATAACATAATAGTAAAGTAGCTCACCGAATGCACCAATATGCCCTGTATGTAGTCTAAAATAGAGACCTAATGTTTAGGAGTAGAAACTTATCCCTAGACTAGGTCTAGGCAAAATCATGCTTCGAAAGGAGTGATTGCGATTTCATAGATTGACGAAATCGCACTTCGAAAGGAGTGACTGTGATTTCATAGATCGAATAAATCACGTCCCGTATAGATCGAGCATGAATTTGCAGAATTAAGGCGAAAATCCTCAGATCAATGCAAAATAACTAATGCATGATACAAAATATAAAAATATGCATGTATAATAGAGAAATCACCTGGTAGATAGCGTGAAAGTAGACAAAAGGGTTGAGACCTCCGAAATAGTCAATCTCTCCTTAGGGCTTCAACACTTGTCCACCAAAGTCAACAACAAACAAATCAATGTAGCAAAAAATAAAGCTTCAACATACTATATTTCACACTTGAAGAATGAGCACTTTATCAACTTGCGAGTTAGCTTGCTTGTAAAAGAAAAATGATTTGCGAGAACACTTAAGAGATTTTGTGATTGTATCACGTGTCTTACTTGTTCACTTGGAAGAAAAGAAGACTTCAAACCCTCCTTTTATAACGGATTTGAAATCGAAACGGGCGAAAAAAACATGACGAGCCGACACCAAAACATGCCAACTTTGAAAATTGGAATTTTCTTGAGGAAAAACTTGAAGAGGCAAAATCGCGCCCCGTTAGGGCCGACCACGATTTCGTATTCTACAAAACCACGCCCCATCGGGGCCAATTGCAATTTCATCGAAAGAGGAGAAAAACAAAGGGGAGGGGAGGGAAAACCTAATCCTTGCCTTAGGCAAGTGAGGGATGTCTTCCTAAAGGATTTAGGAAAAATTACTCACTTAAGTGAGTTGATTTTCTGTGTCTACAGAGAGTAAGATAATTAGTCATCAAAATCAATAATAAAAGGATCATTGTTTAATGCTTATTAGTTATTTAATCCTCTAATGACCTTTAATTTTTATTGATATTAGATAATTAACCATCAAAATAAATAATAAAAAGATTATTTTTTATAATAAAACAAAATTATAACCATAAAAATCTAAAATATCTTATTATATAAATACTTTAAAAATAAAATATATTATAAAATCATGTTAAAAAATAACTAATCACTACTATATATGTATAGTGTAAACATTAATTTGTTATCCTAAAAATACTTTAAAAATAACATTTATCATAAAGTGACCACTACCCTCTATATATATATATATATAATTTATAAACATTAATTTGTTATCCTAAAAATACTTTAAAAATAACATTTATCATAAAGTGACCACTACCCTATATATATATATATATATATATATATATATATATATATATATATATATATATATATATTAAATTATATATATATATATATATATATATATATATATATATATATATATAAAATTTACAACATAAAGAGAAGAAATCTTATAATTAATTTTTAAAATATTTTTATTATTAAATTTTTTTGATTTAAAATTAAATAATTTTATTTAGTTACTTCGTTTTTCATAGCATGTATTATTAGTATTTTCTTATATTAAAAGTTAATTTTTTCAAGTAATATAATAATATAAAAAAATAATATAAAATAATAATTATGTTTTTGAAAATTTTATATTCATATTTTATTTTACTTATTATATTTATGAATTTTATTTTTATTAAAAATTTATTATTTTTATATTAAATTTTTTTTTTTTTTAAGATTGAGATTGAAAAAGGTTTTATCAGTTTTTTTTCTTATACATAGGGAAATTAGCTACACCTTTTGTGGGATACTTGATCTGCCATTATAACCCTAGTCAGCTGCTAGATAAAATGAAGTCAAAGAGACCCCACTCTCTAAGATATGAATTAGGGTAGTCCACCCACAAACACTTGGCCGCTATCATCTAGTCTAACCTATTTCCTTATGGGTACACCACAAGAATAAGACATCTTCACATGAAAGACAAGGATATGACATAATTTCTTTTGATATTGTACCCATAAGAATAAGACATGGTCACATGAAAGACAAGGATATGACATAATTTTTTTTGAAATTTTGTATAATAAAAAATAACAAAATTTATATAAATAAATTGATTAAATTATGAATACTCATTATTTAATATATATTTTTAATTTTTTTTAATAAAGGGGTAAGAATTTATTGATAAGAAGATAATATTACAGAGTACAATGAAACCCTAAACCAAGGCTCAAGTAAGTAATACAATAAGCTAAAACCACCAGACAGGGTCAAAACCCGAAGAAGACAACAAAGACAAACCACATTAATTGAATATCCTTGTGGATCAACTCCCAAAGGCACTGAAAGTCCCCAGATAGGAGACTCTCCCACTTATCCATAATCCAAGGACCCGAAATCTCAGAAGCCCTTTTGGCCAAATAATCCGCAACCCCATTCCATTCCCTTGGAATGTGCACAAAGGAGATGAATTCGAACTCTTCGCTAATTCTGAGAATCTAAATGACCACAGAGATCAACTACCAATTAACATCCTCCAACCTTTTGTTGTTTAAAATATTAACCAAAATTTGAGAGTCGGACTTGCAGATGCTCCTGCGCTAGCCAAGAGAAAACCCCCTCTGCAAGGCCTTGAGAATCACAAGAGCTTCTATAAAATTGTTGGAGTGAACATCTTTATAAATAGAAAAGAAAAATTTGACCACACCAGTAGAGTCTCTCCCAACATCGCCAATTCCAACATATCTAGGATTGCCCCTGGATGATCCATCAGTAAATAATTTTTAAAACTCCTCTAGGGGGCGGCCTCCACCTACCATCTCTCCTAAAATTATTTCTAAGCTGAGAATCCCTTCTAGGGCAAGAAGAGTCTGCACCAACCCCAAAGAAACCAAGGGATTGTCGTACCTTCTCCTCCCTAGAGTCCAAAAGAGGGTTCACATCGTATTTACTATGGATAGTTTTCTAAACCATACCCAGGATCCTTTGCCAGATCTGTTGAACAGCCAAATGACTACCCTGAAAGATGCAACGGTTTTGTTCGAGCCAAATCTACCAGATGATGCAAGAAGGGTCCAAATTCCAAGCCTCCTAGAGGAAGAGGGCATTGGATGGATGGAAGGGTACAAGTTACCCTTCATAGCCTTGCTCCTAAGGCACACACAATCACTCACAAGTATATTCACAATAACCAGCAGAACAGGTAAAATCAATTCACATGAACGAATAATACAATAATGAAATTGTAATAAATCAAGCCTCTTGAGGAGGGCAGATCCCCGCCACAAAAGGGCACAAGTTATGCAAAATTGCAAATGAAGAAAATGAATAATGATGATTCCTAAAACCTTTGGAACTAGCTATAAATAATAATTAATTTAAATCTTGCATAGCATAGCCGACGACTATACTCTTAGGTATGTAACATGGCTCCCCTCCTCTAAAAGCTTTGTCCTAAAAGTTGGAAATTACTGGAAAATACTTTCAAGTTCCCATGTAGAGTCTTCTTCTGGTAGGTCCTACCATTTAATGAGAAATTATTAGATGTGACGAGATCTTAGTATGCATGTTCTGCTTTGTAGGATATCTTCAGGCTGGAGATATATACGCCCTTCTTCATTTAGTATTGGTAATTCTAACTGAGATTTCTCGTTCTGGCCTATCATTTTCTTGAGACAGGAAACATGAAATACTGGATGTATACGTGATGAGGAAGGCAACTCTAGTTGATATGCCACTTCTCCAATGCGATGCATAATTTTAGAAGGACCATAAAATCGTGGAGCCAACTTCTAACTGGACTTGATATTCAATGATAATTGTTTGTAGGGCTGCAAATGCAGGAACACCATATCACCAATATTGATTTCTCTTTTCGAACAATGTGTGTCTTGTTGCTACTTCATACAATTTTATGCTTGGACCAGATTGTCTTTGAGAATGGTGAGCATTGATTGTCATTGCTGAAACCAATCATCTGCTTGGGCCACTTTGGAAGATCCGTGTACATAATATGCTACTATTGGTGGCTTAGTTCCATATAATTCTTCAAAAGGAGACATCTTGATGGAGTAATGGTAAGAAGTGTTGTACCAGCATTCGACCAATGATAGCCAAAGAATCCATTGATATTGCTTATTCTGAACAAAACATCTTAGGTAGGTACCCAAACACTTGTTAATTGCCTCCGTTTGGCCATCTGTTTGTGGATGGTATGCAGAAGACATATTTAATTTGGTACCACTAAGTCGAAATAATTCTCTTCAAAAATTGCTAGTAAAAATGGGGTCGCGATCACTTACAATATTTTTAGGTATTCCATGCAATTTGAAGTCCATAAATACCTTAGCCACTTTGCTTGCTAAAAATGAATGTTGTAGAGCCTGAAAGTGAGCATATTTGGAGAGGCGATCAACTACCACAAAAATTACTATTTTTCCTTCTGACTTAGGAAGACCTTCAATAAAATCTATGGAAATGTGTTCCCACTGACGATCTGAAATGGGTAATGGTTGAAGCAACCTTGGTGATTTGACTGTTTCACCCTTATTGCATTGGCATGCTTCACATTCAACTACCCATTGTATGACCTTCGCTTTTAATCCTTTCTAATAGAAATATTCTTCAACCCTCATATAGGTTTTCAAAAAATCTAAATGACCTGTCGATGGAGAAGCATGTGACTCATCTAGAATCCTTGATTTGATTTTCGAAGTGTGTGGAGTGTAAATACAATTCTTCTTTATTAATATCTTGTCTTCATAGGAGAAAAAAGGGTGTTTGGATGAACCTGTTGATAATTCCTTAATTATTTGAGCAGTTTCACTATTGGACAACCATTCTTCCTGTAAATGAGACACCCATTGAGAACAAGGACCCGAAATAACATTAATAACCACTTCATCTTCATATTTTTTGGATAATGCATCTACTACCATGTTTTATTTCCCTTTCTTGTACTTTATAACGAAATTATATCCCAACAATTTAGTTAACCATTTGTTTTGTTCCAGATAAGAAAATCGTTGTTCTAGAAAATTCTTGAGACTACTATGATCTGTTTTTATAATGAAATGACTACTAATTAAGTAGAGTCTCCATTTCTCCACTGCATGTAGAATACCCAACATTTATTTTTATATGTAGATCTTTCCAATTTTTTTCCTGAAATTTGTTTACTTTTGAATGCTAAGGGATGACCTTCCTGCATTAACACTGCCCCAATACCTGTTCCTGAAGCATCATATTCGATTACGAATGGTTTATGAAAATCTAGAGTTGCCAAAACTGGAGTAGTACATATTCCTACTTTGAGAGCCTCAAAGGCTTGAGTAGCTGCTTCTAACCAATGAAAAGCATCCTTCTTTGTTAGGGTTGTGAGAGGAGTTGCAATTTTACCATAGTTACGCTTAAATTTGTGATAGTAGTCAATGAGACCCAAAAAACCACGAAGTTTATTGATAGTTTTAGGTAAGGGCCAATATTGAATTACCTTTATCTTATTGGGATCCACTTTAACACCTTCTTGAGAAACTATATGACCTAGGTACTCAACTTATTGAACACCAAAAGAGCATTTAGAGTGTTTGACAAACAACTTTTCCCTGTGTAGGATATGAAGAACCCTTACCACATGCAACAAATGATCCTTCCATGATTTACTATATATGAGTATGTCATCAAAGAAGACTAGGACAAATTTACGGAGGAATGGATGAAACACATGGTTCATGAGACTTTGGAATGTAGATGGGGAATTAGTGAGACCAAAGGGCATGACCAAGAATTCATAATGACCTTCATGGGTTCGAAAAGCTATTTTGGGAATATCTTCTTCCCTAACTCTAATTTGGTGAAACCCTGAACGTAAGTCCAATTTGGTAAAAAAATTTACACCATGTAGTTCATATAATAGATCATCAATGATCGGTATAGGGAATTTATCTTTGATGGTGATTTTTTTAAAAGAATGAAAATATGGACACATATGCCAAGAATTGTATTTACGACGAGCTACGACTACTGGTGAAGAATAGGGGCTAGTACTGTGACAAATGACTCCATGTTCTAATAGTTCTTGGAAAATTTTCTCAATTTCTATTTTTGAGGTTAGGGATATTGATAAGGAGGGCCAATAGGAGGAAGACTTCCTGGAACAAGATGTATGGCATGGTCATGGGATATTTTGGGAGGTAGTCCCTTTGGTTCTTGGAAGACCTCATCATAGTTGGCCACAATATTTTGTAGATCTTTTGATTGGATTTCTGGCGTATCTTGTGCTTGCATTTCCATACAATTAATTTGAGCAATGAACCCATAACTACATTTTCTTAATAGTTTTTTCATGCTGTGCGAACTTACTATCTTTGATGGAGGTGTTGGGATTCCTTAGAAGTGAATGGTCTTCCCATTCAACAAAGTGCTTCTTTTAATTAAAACCAACCGTGGTTTCCATTTGTTCTAGCCATGTGACTCCCAAGATAACTTATGAATTCCCTATATTCATAACAAAAAAAGGATCCTACCAAGTATAACTTCCCATTTGTAATGAAATTAAAGATGTTTTACCTATACATTGAGCACTACTCTTGCTTACAATTCTAACTTAAAATTTATCTTGATTGGAGGAGTGGATGTGCAAGTTTAATGCCTTGGCAAGCCTTGTGTCAATAAAGTTGTGAGTACTTCCTGAATCAATTAATATAGTTACCTTCCTTTGTCGAATGAATCCTGCTACTTTGATTGTATGGTGAGCTAATAACCCCATAAGAGCATGTACTAAAATTACCATAGTATCTTCCTCAGCTACAACCTCCTCGTATTCAATGTGGTCTTCGTCTATGGGATCATCAAGAGAGTTGTTCTCCTCTATTTCTTCATCTTCCTTGTTAGCATATTCAATTTGAAAGTTCTATCGTGGTACACATGCCTGATATTTTGGATGGTGATTGTGATATTTATAGCAAAAATATCTTGATGGTTGATCATTTTTGTGAAAAGAGTTATTGCGGTATTGAGGTCGACCATATGAATCATGTCGTATGGATATCACCATTTGCACCTTCTTCTCAACCAACTTGGCAATCCGTATACAAGCATCTATAGTGGATGGATCTTGTAGATCCACTTTGACTTTAATATTCTCTTTCAACCCATTTCCAAAGGCAGGTACCACTACATCGGTTTGTAAATTTCTTGCATAGGAAAGCAAGCTAGTGAATTCTGATATATAATCCATTATTGATCCTATTTTATTAAGTGATAACAACCGCATCATGTAAGAAGATGAGGATCCTTCGTCAAATCTGTTAAGAAAGTATTTGGTGAAATCATTCCAGAAGATGATTTTTCCCTTCTCGTGTTTGAGCCATACAAACCATTTATAAGCTTCAGTACCTAGTTTGGAAGTAGCAAAAGGAACTTTTCTGAATCTCGAAATCAATATAATTCTAAAATACCTTCTATTTTGGCTATCCACCCATGTGGATCATGACCCTCAAAGGTGGGAATATCAATGCGTGGAAAATTGACCCCACTAGGACCTCTAGGTTGTTGGTAAACTTCATCTCTATCTTGGTCTTCATTGTGCCTATATCGATGGAAGTGATTTTGGGTAGGACCTCTTTGTTGTTCAAAAACGTCTTCATTGTTGATATCCTCATTATTCATCTGTCCATTGAAGTAATTTTGGGGACTACCATTATGACCTCTTTGTTGTGCATAAACTTCTTCATACTGATCCTCAGTGTTCCAATGTCTTTGGGGGTGATTTGGGCTAGGAGGATTTGGTTGGCTTTGTCTTTCCAATAGTTGGGTCATCTTGTCATTCAGAGTGTTTATACTAGCCAATAACGATGTTAAGGCCTTGTCAGTGGTAATGGGGCTTCCTGTTTCCTCTTGTGTGAGGTTCTCATGGGAAGAGTTTGGGGAGGGATTGGATGCCATATTGTTAAGCAATGGATGACTAGGGTTAAAGCTATTAATTCCTAAAGGAGAAGAATTATGTGTACCTTTGCTTCTAGGAGGTCTTCTTGGTGACTTCGAGATCCCCTCGTTGGAGTTCTCCAAGCTTGATAGTCATTTGTTTGGTCCTTTTGTCCACCTTCCGCTCATGCACTCTTCAAATTTTCCTGCTTATAAGCTTGTGTTTTTAATTTCTGTAAAATGTTGGTTAATTTAACAAAAACTGGTTGTTCTTCGCTTCTATTGTCGCTCCAACTGCAATGTGGATTTGAATTTTGAGCTTCCTCTCGTCTGCTTTGAATTTGAATTAGCAACTCTCTTTACCAGCTTGACACAACACTTGAAACTAATTTTGACACTATTTGAATTAGCAACTCTCTTTACCAGCTTGACACAACACTTGAAACTAATTTTGACACTCTTAATTGACACCACACTTTGACACTTGATTTTTACACTCTTAGTTGACACACACAAGGCACTATGACGGGACCGACTCGACAATGACACGAAAACTTACGATACGACCAAAATTGAGGCCAACTCGACAATAACACAAAAACTCATGATGCGACTGAACTTGACGACTAACTCAAGGTGCTATAATGTGTCCGACTCGAAAATCATGATGCTACCGAAATCGATGACCGATAGTACTGGACACGTGACAGCGGAGGGAACATCGATCGAGGGACGCGACAAGCACAGTGACTATGCGATATGGGACACAGTGAGAGGATTTAAATGACTAGACAACATGGGAAACCAGAAAGAGGGATCAACAATTAAGCGACACGAGGGACACAATGGGAGGCGCCACCTAGGCAAACACGAGAACGCGAGAAGACTGGCAACTACTGCTGACACGGAGAACACTAGAAGCCAATGCACGAGGGGGTGCTACTGGCATGACCGAGGTCACAGTTCAATAGACGCGATCCATGACTTTTAAATACCTCTTTTGCGTACCCCTCAAAAATGTGGGATAAATCTCTAGAGTAACAAAAAAAATTTAAAAATTATCGCTAACCTTATGTTTCCTGCAAATGCAACTTTAATACTGCGTTCTGATTGGCCTCAGCTTTCGATTGAGGTTGCATGAGTAACAGAGGGTTTCTATGCTGAGTTGCAATGACGAATCACTTGATTTACCTTCTGGGACTACATCAGACTGAAATCCTTACCGTACGCAAATAGTTGCTGGATATTTTGCTGCCCGGTTGCGCGAGACGTGAATTCCCATAGAGATGAACAGGTGCCTGAAGTAATGCATTTAACTGCATTCTTGGAACTCCTGGTTCTACTATGGTTTGAATGTGTCTATTCTGTTATTCGTGCCTGCTTGGACTACTCTTAAAAACTATACTTAACTGTCACGAACGCAAAGTATTTATCTGGCTACCATTGTGTAACAGAGTTTCTTCGCTTTGAAAAATATTTTGGACAATTGCTGACTCTTGATACCACTTGGAAGGGTAAGGGTTACCCTTCACAACCTTGCTCCTAAGGCACGCACAATCACTCACAAGTATATTCACAATAACCAGCAGAACATGTAAAATCAATTCACATGAACGAATAGTGCAATAATGAAATTGTAATAAATCAAGCCTCTTGAGGAGGGCAGATCCCTGCCACAAAGGGCACAAGTTATGCGAAATCGTAAATGAAGAAAATGAATAATGATGATTCCTAAAACCTTTGGAACTAGCTATAAATAATAATTAATTTAAATCTTGCATAGCATAGCCGACGACTATACTCTTAGGTATGTAACACCGGAGGTCTGCTCAGACTACTCCAAAACTCCACTAGAGAGAGCACATGAAAATAAGTATGGTTCCTGGCACTCCACCAACGGTACCAAATGTCTCTGGCAAGGGAGCATTGGAAAAATAAATGAGAAGAGACATCCTCATTATTACCACAAAGGACACAAATAAAGGGACCCTGAAATCCCCTCTTCCTCAAGTTCTCCCAAGTGAGGCATTTATTTTGAGCTACCAACCAGAGAAAGAAGTTACATTTAGGTCAAGCAAATCTGTTCCACACCTTTTCCACCATGTGACAGGGAGGCTCCCGATCTTCTGCATATCAAAAACCTGGTAGCCATAGGCTACAGAGTAGATTCCCTTAGGATCAGGGTTCCAAGCCAATATGTCTTTACCCCTCAATAAAGAATAAGGCCTCCCTGCAAGAATACAAGCAAGCACATATTTGTCCTCGATCAATCCCCCCTAGGCCATTCCTGCAGATCTTTCCACTTGTACATATCCAGATTACCAAAAGACTGGATTGTTTTAAAGTCCTCCACACTAGACCAGCCTGCTTCTAAAAAAATGCTTAGGGAATGTAGCCTACGATATTGAGTCAAGATAGGAGGGTGGCCATCCCAAGAATCCTCTTAGAAAAGAGTATCTGATCCTTGATTGCAAATCCCGAATAAACCCTGCTTAATTAAATTAGCCCCTCTTTTTAGAGTGTTCCAAATATTTAAACCTTTCCCAACCAATCTGACTCTAGGGATCTCAGCCTTAGAAATACCTCTCAAGTACTTACAAGATAAGATTATTAGCCCAGATGTGATCTTAAGAAGTACACCATCTCTAATAAAGTTTCATAGCTATAGATTGCCAAGAATGAGCCGCCTGTTGCAACCCAAGACCTCCCTCTTGAACCAACCTATAAATAGAATCCCACCTAACCAAAATTCATTTAGATTGAGCAAGTTTTTCCAAACCACAAAAACTGTCTTGACAAAGCATCCATGTCCTTGATAAAACGAGAGGGAGTTGTTTGCACACAAAATCTGTACATGGGTAAAGCTTGAACAACAGATTTTAAAAGCAACACTCTGCCCACAAAGGAGAGCCATATGATGGTCCAGTGATTCACCTTCATTCTAAACTTATCCAACATAGACTTCCAAGAAGATCTAGGTAGAGGATGAGACAAAATCAAAATACCAAGATAAATGAAGGGGGGAGTACTGACCTGAAATCTTAGAATTCGATCAATCTTGGCTTGAATAAGAGGAGGGGTATTGAAGAAGAAAATAGAAGACTTGTCCTCATTAATCAGTTGTCCAGAAGCACCAAGATATATGTCAAGAGACTGTCTAATGTTGCCAGCTTCCTTGATAGTGGCAACTCCCAAAAAAATAGTGTCATCAACAAATTGAAGGTAGGAAAGAGGTAACAAACTACTATCCCACTTCCAACCCTGAATGAAACCATGACTAACCCGAGACTTGAGAAATCTTCCCAACCCTTTCACCATAATGATAAAAAAATAAGGAGATAGAGGATCTCCTTGCCTCAATCTCCTCGAGGCCTCAAACAACTCCGACGACTCATTATTAACAAGAACAGAGAATGAGGAAGAAGAAACACAACTCATCACCCATCTAATCCAATCCTCCTCAAAGCCAAAAGCAACAAGAACTTTATGAAGAAAGGACCATTTGACCCGATCATAGGCTTTGGCCATGTCCAACTTAATGAACATAGATTTATCCTCAAAAGTTTCCATTGAGTGAACAACTTCCGTAGCAATAACAACGCCATCCAGGATTTTTCGTCTAGCAACAAACCCACCTTACTCCTTAGAGATGATTTTGCTCAACCATATCTTCAGCCTCTCGGTAATAATTTTGTAATGATCTTATACACAACATTGCAAAGAGAAATAGGCTTGGACATATCCAGGGAATTCACTCCTTTTTTGTGGGAATAAACACCACAAAGGTAGAATTTAGGGTCCTTATACATAATTACTTAAAGCCAAAAGCAGCAAGAACTTTTTGAAGAAAGGACCATTGGACCCAGTCATAAGCTTTGGCCATGTCCAACTTAATGAACATAGATTTCTCCTTAAAAGTTTTCATCAAGTGAATAGCTTTCGTAGCAATAACAACCCCATCCAGGATTTACCGACGAGCAACAAACCCACCTTACTCCTCACAAAGGATTTTGCTCAACCATATTTTTAATCTCTTAGTAATAATTTTTGTAATGATCTTATACACAACATTGGAGAGAAAAATAAACATGATTATTTCAAAAAAAAAAAAAAAAAAAATTCAACGTCATCTTTATTTTATTATTATAATATTAAAAAAAAAAATTAAAATATAAATAAAATTAGAATCACGATATCATGCTTAAATCTCAACTTGATGTGAAAGTTGAGCAACCATCCCATAATCAAAGCATTTAAAAAATATGAAGAATCTTATGTAAGTACACATCTCCCGAAGTCAACTAAACTTATCTAAACATGTGATACATTTAATCCTCTTAAAAAATACATACGTCCTACTTTAAATTATTTCTTCATGGAGAAACGTGTCTTGGGAATGGTACGGTGGTTTGTCAGAATAAAACACCGACTTTATCCGTCCATTAAGATAAGCATATCTTGTTTGTTTAACTTTAGTGGTAAAATTTTGTTTTTTTGGTTTTTAAAAGATTTAAAGTTAATTGAGTTAGGGCATTGTTAACTTTTTATACCCAATCAACTAAAATATATAAAAACAATCTAATAATATTACTAATCTCTTTATATAAAAAATAAAAATAAAAATTATTTTATAAAAATATAAATTATTGGACATACTTACTTGATTAACATTAATAAGTTAAGAAACGGTCTCTACGCTAATCACAAATTTCTTGAGCTTATCTATAAATATATTCACACCATTACCGACCCAATTTAATTTTAGCCGGCGCATATTTCGGCCTCGGACCTGCACAATACCAAATTTATTATTAAATTATAAATCAACAGTCGTTGTCACTTCTAATATTCCGTACCTGGATAGGGTACATCCTTGGACAGTTAGATCTGTTGCATTATCTCAAGTTAGATCTGTTGCCTTGCTTGTCATATTCAGCCATGAAGATATGCTTAAAGAAAATAGGCAAGAAGATGAAGGAAATTCTTGGACATTCCCTTAAGAGAAACCCTTACGATGCTCTAAGTGAAGATTGTGGCCAGTGGGAGAATGCAGAGAAGGAGACGAGTGGTAGCTGCAGTTGGAGAAAGCCAAAGCATGCAGTCCCAAAGGGATGTGTGGCCATCTATGTTGGGGAAGAGAGGTGGAGATATGTTGTTCCTACTGTGTACTTGTCGCATCCTGTGTTCCAAGGGCTGCTTGAGAAGGCCAAGGAAGAATATGGTTTTGCTCAGAAGGAGGGTTTGACGATCCCATGTCATGCAGAGGAATTCGAGCGGTCATTATCGCTTATTCAGTTGAGTCAATCGGCATCCAAAGACTTCGATGTGAACACATTTGTAGAGGAGTTCATGGTTCGAGCCTCCATGGCGCCGGAACCTGCTATATCAAGACAGTCATCATGTTACTTCTGATGCAGATCTGAAACACTGTCGAAGTCATGTTGATGATGTTCATAAGTCGTTCTTGTTTTTCTTTTTCCTCCTTATTTCTTGTTGTCTTAATATTCGTCAACTGTAAATAGTCTCAAACGATGGCCTTCTTCTCCATAGTAGTTATTCTGTAGAAGCATTTCCACTCTGTTTATATTAATGGATTTTTTTTCCCTCTGTGTTAATTAGGGGTCTTAGTTTATGCGAATGCTTAACAGGCTATCATCGAATTTGCTCTTAAAATGTTTTTAGTCCGCAAATTAAAAAAAACATAAGATTTTGTATATTGTATTTATTTTAATAAAAATATTTTATTAGGAACAGTTTTTGTGATTTGAATCTTAGGTTATTTAGTGGTGTAACCATTTACTATAAATAGTGATTGTAACCAACTCTCTGGTAAACAAACAAAAGTGACAATCTTTAAGTATCTTGAAGTAAAAAAACAAAAGTGACAATCTTTAAGTATCTTGAAGATTTTGAGGATGAAAAAAAAATCTTAGATTATCATAAAATTAAATTTTAAAGTATATGATTGATATGTGAGTGTGGATAACATATTTAGATTTTGATAGATATTTTTACCTGTAATTAATTTTTGTTGAAAAGATAAATTATAAATTAAATCAAGTTTTTTTTTTTTTGTTTTATATTTGGTGTGATAATCCTTAAATAGCTTGACCAGGGTTAGATTTTTCAATATTTAAAGAGGAGACCAAAGTTCAAATCTTGGTAAGCTATAGAGGGATAAAATCCAAGTTTTGTTGTAATACCATTATGTGGCGATGATGTAATATTGGTGGGCCCCTTTCAATTCCATATAATCAATTGAAAAAAATATTTTGAATGGCAATCTTTAAATAGTTTGAAGAGTTTGGAGTGCAGAATATAAAATTAAAAAAAAAAAAATCTCTACAAAATATAGTATTAATATGTTTTTGGATTTTCATATAGTATTAATATATTTTTGAATTTTCATCACAAAACTTAAGTTTAAATCAAATATGTGAGTGTGTTCAATAAAAGAAATAAATATTAATAATTTCCTTCTTTTTACTATGGATGACGGGTTTATTGAAAGTTTAAACCATAATAATAATAATAATAATAATAATAATAATAATAATAATAATAATAATAAGTTTAGAATTCTATGTGTATTTTCACTGTATAACTGATTTTTTTAAAAATAAATTATAAAATAAAATCATTTAAAATTATATTTATAAAAGCATATTTTTAGTTTAATAATTTGGAATTGAAAGCTACTTAATTTATAATATTTATGTAACTTGATTGAAAACTAAACGGTTTAAATTAATATTATTTAATATATTTATAAAAATATTGAAAAGATAAACAAAACTATTTTTACATATAAATAATTATATTTTAAATTAATATTATTTAATATATTTATAAAAATATTGAAAAGATAAACAAAACTATTTTTACATATAAATAATTATATTTTAAAAAATTCTTCTAATTTTTTTTTTTCCAAAATTTTAAGTCAGATATATAAGACAAGTAAACAACACTGATAATTACTTAAACTTTCAGACTTAGATGTGCCCATGTCTTATATGATTTACCTATACTATAGTATGAAGGTGAAATGGGAAATACTGATGTATAAGACAACTAAACAACAAAATACCGATAATTACTTAAACTTGTGCCCATGTCTTGTATGATTTACCTATACTATACTATGACGGTGGAATGGGGAGTTTTTACGAGCATTAACAATTTTAGTCCACCCAAAAATCATATTAAACGTTGGGTCAATAAAGCCTCCGGTTATAAAATAATAATAATATTAATATTAGTTAAAAATAATAGTATTGTAGGTTTCAGGTGTAGATCAATTGGTTTTAGGTGCAAAAGTTCAAGGTTCAAATCTCGGACCTCGTCGGACTGAACTCTTGTTCCTTTCGTGATGCTTTCAACGACTTAAAAGATTTAAAATAATTGTGGACTGCGTGAAGATATGCACGAGGCGAACAACGAAAAAGGCGAACAACGAAGAATACCGTGGACAGGCTACTGGATTCATAGGATTCATAGCGATTACCAATTCCACTATGTTTAAAAAATAATAATAATAACATTGTGATAAAACTTATATTTAAGAGATATGCAACATAAAACCATGTTATAGATAAGGGAAATAATAATATTAATATTAGTTAAAAATAATAGCATTATGATAGAACTTATATTTAAGAGATATGCAACATAATACCATGTTATAGATAAGGGAATACACAAATTTTAAAATAAAAAATATATTTTAATTATTAATAATAGATAAGGTGATTAAAAATTAATAGTGATAAGGGTTTTGGTCTGTTTTAAGGTTCAAATCTTATTTAATATGAATAGATCAGGATCTTTCATAAAAAAATCTGCAACTAAAAAAAATTATTACAAGCTTACTACATTGGTAAAGGCCTTTAGATCTTTTTGAGAAGTCCAAAATTCAAACCCCACTCAATATAAGAGGACCTAAACACTTTATAAAAACCCGTGTAAACTCATTAACAAATAAAATAAAATAATAAAATATTCAATTAAAATATTATTAAATAAATTTAAATAAAAACATCTAATGTTATAGATTTTCTTACATTAAAAAAATAAATTTCGTGTGCCTATCTCTAAATTTCGTGAGCAGCCCATATTTCGGCCTCTTTCCCGGTAGTGGGGCCCTGCACAATACCGAAATTATTATTAAATTATAAACCTAATTACTTCAACCGTCAATGTTATAAATAGTGGTTTTCCTTCCGTATCTGGATAGCGTACATGGTTGGATAATTAGATCTGTCGCGTTATATCAAGTGTGAACGCTCGGCCTTGCTTGTCATATTCAGCCATGAAAATCAAAAAGCAATGTAGATGCTTAAAGAAAATAGGCAAGAAAATGAAAGAAATTGTTGGACATTCCCTTAAGAGAAACCCTTACGGTGCTCTGAGTGAAGATTGTAGGCAGTGGGAGAATGCGGAGAAGGAGACGAGTGGTAGCTGCAGTTGGAGAAAGACAAAGCATTCAGTCCCAAAGGGATGCGTGGCCATCTATGTTGGGGAAGAGAAGTGGAGATACGTCGTTCCTATGGTGTACCTGTCGCATCCTGTGTTCCAAGGGCTGCTTGAGAAGGCCAAGGAAGAATATGGTTTTGCTCAGAAGGAGGGTTTGACGATCCCATGTCATGCAGAGGAATTCGAGCGGTCATTATCGCTTATTCGGTTGAGTCAATCGGCATCCAAAGACTTCGATGTGAACACATTTGTTGAGGAGTTCATGGTTCGAGCCTCCATGGCGCCGGAACCTGCTATATCAAGACAGTCGTCTTGTTACTTCTGATGCAGATCAATGGATCTGAAACACAGTCGAAGTCATGTTGATGATGTTCTTAAGTCGTTCTTGTTTTTCTTCTTAATATTCGTTAACTGTAAATAGTCTCAAACGATGGCCTTCTTCTCTGTGTTAATTAGGGTTCTTAGTTTATGCGAATGCTTAACAGGCTATCATCGAATTTGCTCTTGAAATTCAAAGTAAGATTTTGTATTTTTTATTTATTTTTAATAAAAATGTTTTGTTGGGAGCAGTTTTTGTGGTTTAAATTTTAGGTTAACTAATATTTGTAACAGTTACTAAAAATAGTAGTTGTAACCAACTGTACTATGAAATAAAAAAATAAAAAAAGTACTTTTTACTTTTTTTTTTTTTTTTTCTTTAAATTTAGCTTTGAATTGATAAAGAAAAATTCTTTTAATTTTTATTATTTAAAATTTGGTGTGACAATCCTTAAATATCTTGAAGAGTTTGAATGGATAAAGAAACATTTATTGTTCCATATATGTTATGACAATCTTTAAGTATTGGAAGATTTTGAAGATAAAAAAAAAAATCTTGGATTATCATAAAATTTAAATTTAAATTATATGATAGATATGTGAGTGTGGATAACATGTTTAGATTTTGATAGATATTTTCATAATTTTTTTTGAAAAGATAAATTATAAATTAAATTGAGTTTTATTGTTCTATATATTTGGTGTGACAATATTTAAATAGTAATATTTAAAGAGGAGATCAAGGTTCAAATCTTGTCAAGTTATAAATTGATAATATTCTAGCTTTCTTGTAATACTACTATGTGGTTATGATGTTATTTGGGTGGGGCAGTCTCAATTTCATATAACCAATTGAAAATAAATTTTAGTATAACAATCTTTAAATAGTTTGAAAAGTTTGGGAGCAGAACATAAAAATAGGAAAAAAAAATCTCTAAAGGATATAATATTAATAGGTTTTTGGATTTTCATATAGTATTAATATATTTTTGGATTTTTAGATATGTGAGTGTGTTAAAAAAAAAACATATTAATAATTTCCTTTCTTTTTACTATAGATAGGTTTATTGAAAGTTTAAACCACGTGAGATATATGCAAAAAATAATAATAATAATAATTCTCCCTTATGGATGACAAGTTTAGAATTCCATGTGTATTTTGACGTGTAACTGAATTTTTTTTGGAAAAATAAATTATAAAATAAAAGATTTAAAATTATATTCATAGAAGTATATTTTTAGTTTGGTTATATGGGATTGAAAGTGACTCACCTTTATTACATCTTCACAAGTATTAATATTTTTTATATATAATTTAATTGAAACTTAAAATGGGTTAAACTAATATTATTTAATATATTCATAAAAATATAAAACAAATAAAAAAATATTTTTATATATAAATAATTATATTTTAAAGAATTCTTCTCCACAGTATTAACGTTTTTGTTTTTATAAAATTTTTAAGTTAACTAAACAACAAAATACTGATAATCACTTAAACTTTCAGACTTAGATGTGCCGATGTCTTGTATGATTTACCTATACTATACTATGACGGTGAAATGGGGAGTTTTTACGAGCATTAACAATTTTAGTCCACCTAAAAATCATATTAAACGTTGGGTCAATAAAGCCTCGGGTTATAAAATAACATTAATATTAATATTAGTTAAAAATAATAGCATTATGATAGAACTTATATTTAAGAGATATGCAATATAATACCATGTTATAGATAATGGAATGCACAAAATTTAAAACAAAATATGTATTTTAATTATTAATAATAAATAAGGTAATTAACAGTCGTAAAGGTTTTGGTTTTTAAGGTTCAAACCTCAGATTCAAACCCTACTCAATATGAGGGGACCAAACACGTCATAAAAACTTGTGCAAACTAATTAAAAAACCAAATAAAATAAAATAATTAAATATTTAATTAAAATACTATTAAATAAATTTAAATAAAGACAACATTTAATAATGCTACCGATTTCCTTACATAAAAAATTAAAAAATAATTATTATTCAGCACTTAGAGCTCTTTGAAAAGTCCAAGATTCAAACCCTGTTCAATATGAGGGATCATTCAAGCCCTACTCGATAGGAGGGGACCAAACACCTCATAAAAACTTGTGTAAACTCATTGAAAAAACTGAATAAAATAAAATAATTAAATATTCAATTAAAATACTATTAAATAAATTTAAATAAAAACAACATCTAATAAAAATAATTATTATTCAGCACATATAGCTCTTTGAAAAGTCCAAGATTCAAACCCTACTCAATATGAGGGGAACATTCAAGCCCTACTCAATACGAGGGGACCAAACACCTCATAAAAAATTATGTAAACTCATTGAAAAAACCGAATAAAATAAAATAATAAAATATTCAATTAAAATACTATTAAATAAAATTAAATAAAAACATCTAATAATGTCACCTATTTCCCTACATAAAAAATAAAAATAAAAATTATTAAACAACATTTAGAGCTCTTTGAAAAGTCCAAGATTCAAACTCTACTCAATATGAAGGGACCATTCAAACTCTACTCAATATGAGGGGACCAAATACCTCATAAAAACTTGTTTAAACTCATTAAAAAAACAGAATAAAATAAAATAATTAAATACTCAATTAAAATTCTATTAAATAAATTTAAATAAAGACAATATCTAATAATGTTACCGATTTCCCCAAATAAAAAATAAAAATTATTAAACAGCACTTATTAAAATAAAAGGTAAGGAACTTAAGCTAATCACAAATTTCGTGAGCCTATCTCTCATATTTCGGCCTCTTTCCCAGTAGTGGGGCCCTGCACATTACCGAAATTATTATTAAATTATAAACCTAATTTGTTCAACTGTCAATGTTATAAATAGTGGTTTTCACTTATAATCTTCCGTACCTGGATAGCGTACATGGTTGGATAGTTAGATCTGTTGCGTTATCTCAAGTGTGAACGCTGGGCCTTGCTTGTCATGTTCAGCCATGAAAATCAGAAAGCAATGTAGATGCTTAAAGAAGATAGGCAAGAAAATGAAAGAAATTCTTGGACATTCCCTTAAGAGAAACCCTTACGGTGCTCTGAGTGAAGATTGTAGGCAGTGGGAGAATGCGGAGAAGGAGACGAGTGGTAGCTGCAGTTGGAGAAAGACAAAGCATTCAGTCCCAAAGGGATGCGTGGCCATCTATGTTGGGGAAGAGAGGTGGAGATACGTCGTTATTCTGGAGAAGCATTTCCAGACAATTTTTTTTCTCTTTTGCTTAAAACTCTTTTACTCCGAAAGTTAAGTTATATGGTTTAAGTTATATGTTTTTTTTTTTTAAAAGGAAGGGTTTGCCCTTGTTGAATTAATATCATTTAATTTTTATTTTGAGAAAGTTAAAAAATAATTTTATTTATTTATTTATTTTTAATAAAAATGTTATGTATATAAAAAATTAAAATTAATTTTTAATTTTTTTCTTTTAATTAATTTTAATATTATTCTAAATTTAGCTTTGAATGAATAAAAATAAATTCTTTTAATTTTTATTGCTTTAAAATTTGGTGTAATAATCCTTAAATACGTTAGAAGAGTTTGAATGGATAAAGAAAAACTCTTTTAAATTTTATTGTTCCATATCTCCTATAACAATCCTTAAGTATTTTAAAGGATTTAAGGATGATTAAAAAAAAAAAAAAAATAGTATTGATATGTTTTTTGGATTTTTATCACAAGGTTTAAGTTCAATCTATAGGATAGATATGTGAGCGTGTTTAACAAAAAAAAGAAAAAAGAAAAAAATATAATAATTTCATTTCTTTTTGCTATGGATAACATGTTTAGATTTTTATAAATATTTTCACCTTGTAATTAATTATTTTGAATAGATAAGTTATAAAATAAGTTAAGTTTTATTACTCCAAATACATAGTTGGTGTGACAATCCTTAAATAGTTTGAAAAGTTTGAGAAGCAAACCATAAAATGAAAAAAAAAAATCTCCAAAAGGACATAGAATTGATATGTTTTTGGATTTTTATCATATAATTTAAGTTTAAATCATATGATGATAGATATGTAAGTGTGTATGTTTTTGGATTTTTACTTCTGTTAAAGGAATTTTTTGTGGTTGATGATGAAATTACTGCTGACTCTATCAAGTCATGGTACAATGGCAGAGTTGAGGTTCGAGGCAGACAGTTTATGGTTGACTTGAAATTCATGGTTGAGGTGACAGAGATGGTTGCCCGGGGTAAGCTTACCCATGTTTGTGTGAGGTTTCTTTTCGATGGTTGGATCAAGGTGTGTGCCTCATTTTTTGGTTTCTCCTTTGGTTTGGGAGCTTTAAGGCCTGGGTGCCTCATGTCTTCTTCCTCCTGTATTGAGGTTTTTTGTTTGAGGAGCTTTCCTCAAGATTTGTTGTCCTTGTTGTCTTTGTGGTCAAGGATGACTGTTAGATTTAAGTTTAAACCATATGATGATAGATATATAAGTGTGTTAAAAAAAAAAGACTTATAATAAATTTTCTCCTTTTTGCTATGAATGATAGGTTTAGAATTTGATGGGTATTTTCACGTGTAACTAAAAAAACATAAAAGTTAAATTATAACTTAAATTAAGTTTTATTTGTCCATATGAAATTTTTTAAATAGTTTGAAGAGTATAAGGGAATAAAACATAAAAATAGGAAAAAAAATCTCTAAAGATATAGTATTAATATGTTTTTAGATTTTCATATAATATTAATATATTTTGGAATTTCGTCACAAGACTTAAGTTTAAACCACTTGATAGATATGTGAGTGTGTTCAATAAAAAGAAAAAAATATTAAAAATTACTCTTCTTTTTGTTATGGATAGCAAGTTTAGAATAAGTTTAAACCACATGATAGATAGATACATGCAAAAAGAAAAAACAATAATAATGGTCCTTTTTTTTTTTTTTTTGGTGGTGGCCACAAGGGGTAAACAGACTGTGACCACGAGGGAACCATTACATAACATATCCGCAACATGTGAGGCGAGAGATTTGAACCTGGGCCTCTCAGCAACTAGAACTAGAGAGGTTTAACTACCCACATGCTCTCCAACTCCTCTACATGGGCGGATATAATAATGGTCCTTTTTGATATGGATGTGAGGTTTAGAATTCCATGGATATTAACTGATTTTTTTTAATAAATTATAAAATAAATAGATTTAAAATTATATTCATAGAAGTGTATTTTTTAGTTTGGTTATATGAATTGAAACTGATTCACCCTTATTATATTGTCACCACATAGTAAAATATATCCGCCCATGTGGGGGAGTTGGAGAGGAGTGGGTAGTTGAAACTCTCGAGACCCAGGTTCAAATCTCTTCATCTCACATGTTTGTGGATATGCTATGTAATAGTTTACTAAGGACCCTATTGGTGGTGTGTTTATCCACCCGCTTGATGTAATAATGAGCTTAATGAAAGATCAACAATTATATATATATATATATATATATATATATATATATATATATTCGAGCCTAAATATTTTCTGCGGATATGCTATGTAATAGTTTACTAGGACCCTACTGGTGGTGTGTCCACCTACTTGATGTAATAATGAGCTTAATGAAAAATCAACAATTATATATATATATATATATTCGAGCCTAAATCTTTTCTTTAAATGTTAAAAAATTTAAACTAATATTATTTAATATATTCATAAAAATATTAAAAAAATAAGCAAAAATATTTCTATATACACAACTATATTTTTAAAAATTCTTCTCTACAATATTATGATTGCTTATTTTTCCTACAAATTTTAAGCTATAAAACAACTCTAAACAATAAAAAAACTGATAATTACTTAAGACTTAGATGGGCCCATGTCTTGTATGATTTACCTATACGATCCTATGACGGTGAAATGGTAGTTTTTACGAGCATTAACAATTTTAGTCCACCTAAAAATCATATTAAACGTTGGGTCAATAAAGCCTCGGGTTATAAAATAATAATAATAATATTAGTTAAAAATAATAGCATTTAGCGCATGATTGAACTTATATTTAAGAGATATGAAAGATAATACCATGTTATACAAAAGGCAATGCATAAATTTTAAAACATTTTTTAATTATTAGTAACCGATAAGGTAATTAACGTGGGTAAGTGTGTAAGTGTGTGAGGGGTGAGTGTGTTTCTCTGGTGAAGTTGTTGTAACAGGGGATTCCTCGTCAAAACCCTATCTCTTAATATTATATATATATATATATATATATATATATATATATATATATATATATATATATATATATATAATAAAAAATTCAATTAAAATATTATTAAATAAATTTAAATAAATAAATAATTATTACTTTATTAAATTAGTTATATAGAATTGTAACGGAATTTATTATAGTATATTATAATTATATAATGAGATTATAATAACTTAGTCATTATGAATTTACAAGTTTTAAACTTGGATCTCTTTCATAAAATTTAAAGAATTTTTCTAGATGAACTAATATCATATGATAAACAAATAAGTATTATTTTTCATAAATATTATTATTTTTTAAATCTTAAGTTTTGTTGATCTTTCATGGTTCAAGATTTAATTAATTAAACATAAACAAATATATTATAGTATTTTTATCAAAATAAAGAGAAATGATATATATTTTTTCAAAGATAATCACTTTTACAAGTTTAAGAAGAGAGAAAAAAAAAAAAACTTATACACTAGATAAAATTTTAATTATATTTTAATGGATAAATGAATCTAATATAGAGTAGACCATATTTTCCATTTTCAATGTTGACATATATCAATGGCATCAGATAATTAACTTATTGAAAGTTACAGGTTTATCAAGTTATATATGTATTATTATCAAGATATTGTAATACAACTACCTTTTATATATATATATATATATATATATATATATATATAAAATAAATGAGATTATATTGACAAACTTCAAAAAGTTTTGGATATTAATTTACACTTTAAAAAATATAATTCTCAGAGGATTAGTAACTCAATAGTTCTAAATCATACATATTCCATATTTTTTAACATGGTGTCAAAGCCAAACTAGGCATGTTCTTACTTGTAAGATGACGTTGAAGGTTGGTCCACACTTTTAATAATCAATTTTACATATTTTAAAAACGATAAACTTGTAGATATTCAATAAATTAGTTATAGAAAAATGTGAATATAATTTATTCTTTAACTCTCAAATTAAAACACAAATTTAACCCATAAAAGTCAATAAATTATATTTAATTTAAAAATAACAAATTCTTTAATTTTCAAGATAGATAACCAATTCATACCATAAGACTCTTGTTAGATGACGTTTTCTTCACGATTATGAGGTGTAATAACTTTGTAAGAGATATATTAATTCATATTATTAATATACGTGCATGTCTAAATCCTAGTGAAGAATATATATTTATTTATTGTGGTAATATTAAGTAATGGGAGTTTTGACCAGAATCCTCAACAACTTCATCAAGGAAACACATCCACCCCCTCACACACTCACTCACGCCACGGTTTGAACCTTGGACCTCCCGAAGAAGAACCAAAGCCCAAACCGTTGCGCAGGTGCAATTACATGAAGAATGCTAAAATAATAAAAAATATTTTAATTCTATAAATAAATTAAAATTTATAAAAAATGAGCAAGAAAATTTTGTTTTTTAATAATCTATATGTGGTTTTTATCTAGGACCATCCCCATCAAGATAATAAATTTATAATTATTATTTTGTTGTCAAATCAATTAAATCATATCTAACTTGTTTTTCTATTAAAGATATTCTTTGTCCTTATGTGTTAAATATAATCTTCATCTATCAAGTGACATTAGCTCAAGTGGATCTACCTCTTTGACCTAGGAAAATATTATCACTATGACTCTAGATAGACCAGGTCGGGTAAGGATACCCTGGGTGATGGGCAAGAACATTTGATATTCTGATATTAAAACCCATATTTTACCAAATTAAGTGTTGTTATGTATGTTAATTCTTTCTCTTTTTGACCAAACCACATAGCATTTTAGTTTTAAAACCAAACCGATGTCTTATCCATTGGGTAGCCATAACAAATTTGTAATATCTCATGAACTAAGAAAGAAAGGAGAAGAGAAGAACTAGTTTGTTCGGGCTCATCCAAATTATGTGATAAACAGGAACGATTAAACTAGTGAGAGAAAATATTATTTACACATTTAGAGACTGTAACATGCAAATAAGCAACACACAAGCCATTGACATGAAAATACCAAAAATGGAGTTGGAATTATATTTATGGAAAAATTACATAGAAAGATCCCAACAAGGTGCTTGGGTCTCTATGGCAATGGTTACAATGGCACCTCTATTCAAATATCATAACAAAGGGCTATGTCTCTCTATCTTGATTACAGTGATATGAGAGCTTCCAACTCCTCACACGTCCATTGGAAATAATCTCATCTGGTTGAGCTTCATGGGTAGTTCTTGGGAAATAACAAAGGAAAGGTGATAGTGAGAAACAAAATAAAGATGCACGAAAAGAGAAAATACGACTGGCCTAAAGACACAGTTATACCTGGACCAAAGTTTTTGCTACCTAAGGTTTGATAAAAAAATTGTTGCAACCTTCTTCTACTTATAATGTTGGGCAATTAGGTCGCGTTGTATTTTCTTGTAGGCCCTCCATTTGGCATGATCTCCTACCTCATACAATGATCAAGGTAGGGATGAAAAGGGATAGGTGTCCCATGCTTTTCTCCTATGATTGTTCTCCTTGCACACTAACATCCTCACCACCTTGAGTAGGCAGCTCTATTCTATCTTGATATGCTTCATCCTGTGCTACGTTGGGCCCCTCTTTGCTTTGTTTGTTACCAATCACTTTTCCTTGCTCTGGGTCCTCCACTACTTCCTCTTTCCTAAGATTTTGTAGTCTCTGATCAATAGAGGTCCAAGCTTCATTGTGGAAGGTCAACACAAATTTCAACATGTTGGCATCTTGCATAATTTTATTCACTCACTCCCTAGACCATGCCACGGTGTTTTTAGAGAACATACACAGACGGTCTATTATTTCTGCTAGGGAATTAAAATGCCTTGTCAACTTCGTGTCTTGACCAAAGTCAAATCCTTGTATTCTATTTGAAATCAAATCTTTGATGCTAATTGCCTGGAAAAAGTCTTCTAACCTAAATCCATAGTCACTGAGCTCACTCTATAAATCTTCTTCATAATTGGTCATTTCCTCGTCCCATTGGAGCCACTTTGATTTGTTTTGTAAAAGTATGGATATATTTGTGAACTCTTTTGCACAAAAGTAGATGAATCCATCTCCTTGAGTAACTACCCCTTCACTCACTTCCATGTAGTTCTCCCTAAACCTCTGGAATACAAGGTATATTTGATTTATTCTGTGATCTACCTATTGCAATAGACTTTTCAAAATATCTTCAATATTCTTGATGGCATAAATATTATAAAATATTGTAGTTAAATTGACCATCTTCCCATGCACCTTGTCCATGATATCCTGTTTAAAATCCTCCATGGGATTAAGGTGGTTGACATCCTGCATAGTAGTGCTTTGGGGGGTGGATGATCACTGCCTAAGCTGATCTATTTCTACTTGTAGCTGCTCTAACTTCTGTTGTAGTTGTTCTACTTCTATAGCTCTGGTATTTAAACCTATTACTTATTTTCCATGGCTTCCACCACCTGTACCTAAGAATCTATATGGCATTTCATCATGTTAACTGGGCCTATCGTAGCCATAATCACGCCCCTCTCTAAATCAATTCAGGTTTCCTTTAGGCTTGGTGGTAGGGGAATGGCAACCATGGCAGTAGATACATCACAAGTACTTTGTTCCACTCTTCTCTTAGCCATAATTACCCCTTTTCTAGAAGCTCTTTTCTCTTCCATATCTTGTATATATTCCTCCTCGATGGTGAATTGAATCACTTTCTTCACCCTGGCCAGTGAGAAGTTCTCTATGTTTGGAGTCGAGGTGTCAATCCTAGTCCCCTTTTCGGTAGGAGACTGAAGCAGGTTTTCTATCATGACCTCATAGTCCCTGAGTATGTTTGAAAATTGTTCTTCTTATTGTATCTTCTTGAGTGCTTTGGGGGGAATTGGGTGCTCCTTCTCATTTATGACCAGGGTGGCAGAGACCATAGAAGATTGGCCAACCACCAGGTCATTCTAGCTCAATGGAGACATCAATATCTAGGCCAAGACCACATCTATAGTTTTTTCGTACTATGGAGGGTAAGCTACCATCTCCTTTCATTTTTATGTTGTAGTGGGGGAACTAGAGGATACTCGAGCCACTAATGGTTGCCCAGTTGATGTATGGGCAACATCAGAGAGTCTTACCTATTCCTGAAGGGTTGCGTTTGAAATTATCATTACCACATCAAATAAATTTGAATCCTAATTGATGATATGGATAGTGGGATATCATAAGTCCTCATGCAATGCAATGGGAACCAATGGAACCACTTTTTATACTAAAAAATTCATGTGCATCCTCAAGTCGATAGCATAATTACCCACTGCTTCTAGCTTGTTGTGGGGCCTATTTTGCATTCACCAAACCAGCTCCAGTGATAGGCCTTGCCTGATGATATTTTACATTTCATATTTAAAATTGTTTACCCTGTGTTTGACCTATAAGAAGGGTAGTTTCTCTGTGATGTTTTGTTCATGGAATCTAGAAGGATAATAAGACCACGTTATTTCTAGGAAGCAGTACGTGTCCATATTCCAAATGGCCCAAAGTAATCTGAAGTGGCCCATGTAAACATAAGGGTCCATTACACAAGGGATCTACAAATAGGGAACCCCTCCCTTATTCTTTATGAACCTAACCTTTACTTCTGTAATTTTCCTGCTTATCTCCAGGATAGCTATGGATGTGGTGTTATCAAATGCAAGTGCAAGATAATTAATTAAGAACCATTAGCAATATATTGATATGTGTGAGTTTATATAACATTAGGTTTAGGCTATGAATAGCCTAATAGGTTATTCTCCCCTAAAGGTAGCTAAACACATATTAGGTAGCCCCCCCTAAAGGTAGCTAACAACTTAGGAAATAATGCTAACTACTAACAATATATTATTCACTTAACAATGTGAATAATATATTATGTCATTAACAATAAATCATTGTTAAGACATTTACAATAGTAAAACAAAGTAACTAATGTAATAACCTAATGGTAAAATTAAATACTACTTTTTACCCTAACATCCCCCCTTTATTACATTATTTTGAAATTGTAACCACCAAAAAGACTCACACCTAATGTATCTTATTGCAAGAATTGACAAAAACAATACAAAATGCATACAAGAACAAGAAATTGACAATGAGATGATCAATAAAAGATGATTTATTCCATTATATTTCGATGCCAAACTCAAATTACAAGTACATCCCTCTTAGGGATAATCATCTTGATACAATTGTTACAATAGGATGTATTTTATTTCCCTCTCAAGGGTAGGTCTGATTTCAAAGTTCCCTTTAGGATGACACGAACTAATCTAGGGTGGAGTAGACCCTCTTCTTCGCATTGAGGAAGGAAATGGATGATTGTAGCTTCTTTAAAACCCATCTCCTACGATCAAAAAACAACACAAGAATTTCAAAAGCATAGGAAGCCTCTCATAATGAGGCCCTTTAAAGACAAATAGCATGAGAATAGCATAATGACATGAAATCAAGAAAATGCATAAACTATCCCAAACATGTGCAAATCCTATCAAGATTGATGGAAATATATGAACAAGAAATACAACTATCAATCTATGGAATCAATTACTTGAAATGAAGCACTATAACATGAAAAGAAGCCATTAATGTCTAAACTACTATAATAAGAACAAGTTAGTAAAAACACTAATTATCTTGGTTAGAAGTCTCTAAAATCCTAACTAAACCATTAAAATTCTAAATGTGATCTACTTAAGCATACTGGAAATGAAACAGTAAGGATATCTATCACCTATTGCAAACCGTAGCTCTGATGAGAGGTCTACACTGTAAATGGCGGCTAAAAGTCGGGATGAGTAACCAAGTGATTTGCCCTCTAAATTTAAAGGTTGTGGCTTGACCTCCTTTTCCAATTGATGTTCAAGGATCACCTTTGATGTCCTTTGATAATTTTGGTGGTTGAATCGTTGAATAGGGCCTCCATTTTCCCGAATTAGAGTTTCTTGGCTCTCCTAGGTCCTTAGGGCATCCATGGCCTAATTCGTCATAATGTTTGACAAATTGACAATGGGGATGGCAACAAGGCTCTCTATATGCACTCAAGTGAATCCATAATTTGATAGGGCTTCACTGCTCTAAAATCTAATGCTTGCTTGATACAATATTTCGACTGCACTTCACTATCAAAATGCTCTATATGCTCTCTATATTTGCCCTATTTTGGAGGGGTACTTATAGGATGTCCCAAGGCTAGGGGTGGCTTCATGGAGAAGCCAATATCAAGAAGGAGTGGTTAGGATAGTTGGATTGGAAGCTTTTATCCTCTAACCACCTTCTTCTAGAACAAATGGCCATTCAAACCGATTTGGCTCGGATGAAGGCCAACTGAACTTTAGTTAAGACCGCAAGTTACAACTGTGGTCCAGACAATAAACCGTAGGTCTCAGCCATGGTTCAGACTATAGACCGTAGGTCTAGGCTACGGTTTAGAATGATTAGATCAAGGAGCCCAAATTGAGTGGTTAGAACCACTGCTCTATCTTGGAGTCTATCCAAGATCTTCCATATGGTCTTGTAGCATGTCCATATGAGTAGTCACCATCAACATGATACGTTTTAGGTGTCTACAGATGCCACTTTTGAGATGCATTGTGAGATTGAATAATACTGAGTAAAAATAGACCTCTTAAAATGATGTCAAAGGTTCTATGATGATCATTAGTCGAATCAACATGAGATGCCCTGGGTCCTGCAAAAGCATGCGCATCCTAGAATCATTGCTTCCAACTCTTTGGAGGCTTAAACTTGAAAGAGTTTGCACTCATCATCAGATATTCGAGTAGCTTTGGTGCTACAATAGTAGTTAGGTATATATAACCGAAAGGATGAGAGTTACAAACTAATTATCATATTAGCTATTTTCCCCAAGCAAAGGGCTAAGCTTATTATAGTTGTTGACAATAATTCATAAGGACGAATGCAATTTTGACAAGATCAAGGGGATCTACGATATCAGGGATCTTCTGTTGATTTTGATTATGATTTGATATGACTACCCCCTCAAGCAACAAGTCAATGAGGGTAATGAAAATTATTGAAGCGATGAAGTCGCTTGACCACAATGAATGATTTGAAAAAAATTATATTTGAGTCTTTTAATGCCTTGGATAGGCCTAGTTCAGCTTCTGATTACGACTGTTAATAGTATGTACACATTTCTATCCCATAGAGCAGTCAGGCTACAATAGTCGTCTTAGGGAATAAAAATGATACAAATCCAATTAGATTTGTGTTGAATCAAGTTATCGATGATTTGTTGAAAAGGTGTCATAGAAGAAATGACATGAAACGCCTTATTCCCATGGAGCAGTTTAGCCTTGAAGGTCTTATTAGGGATTGAAAAGAAGCATATCAGATCAACGATGATAATTTTTGTCCCAAATGTTCTTATGGTAATTTACTCATCTTGTCGGATTGCATGGATTGCAAGTCACTACAACCGCCAAGTGTATAGGATAAATTACTAAATATGAGGTGCATTTGGTTTTTAATTATTTGATGTTTTTGTTAATTTTGATTTATTGATCGATCTTGGTGCTTTGAACATCACAAAATTTGCAATATTGATTGCTCTTTTTGAAATTTGATCTGTTAGGAGTCATTGATTTTTCATTCTAGACCTTCCCATGGTGGGGTTTGAGTGCATTTATTGCTAGTTTTGAATCGTGGGTATTGTCTGTGGTTGAAGTTTTCAAATTTTAGGAACCGTAGGTTGGACCCGCGGGTGGTAAACCCTAATTTTGGGACCGCAGGTGTCAGATACGGTTCACCAAAATTAGGACCTATAAGTAGCATTTCCCATTTGAATTTTTCATTATTTTCTTGAAAGCAACTGCATATGTGAGAGATTTGAGAGATAGAAGACATCCCTAATCCGAAACGTTGCCTAAAACTTGATCAAACCTCACACCTATACCATGATGGCAGATCTTGGATAGCCATCGACTAGCGAAGGCTGCAAAATGGGTAAGCTAACTCAAAATCGAGTCCTTACAATCAATACCAAGTTAAAAATGAACCACATTAAGTAATGCGGTAAATTAATATCACTAAATAGTTGGTAATGAACCCCACACTAGATTAGGTTAGATTAGTTTTTTAATTTTTTTAGTCAGCGAGGCTAGGAAGTGACCTAAAATGGGTATCCTTCCTAGACCGTAGCTAGTAATGACGGTTCCCAATTATCAAATTGGGGACTGAAGCTATCATCTGCGGTTGGAATTCAAATTCCAACGATCAAAATTTGATCGCATGCAGACCGCAGGGTTGACCCACGGTTCACGGACTTTAGAAAAAATTTATCAAATTTTTATTTTTTCAAAGGTTTAATAGGCAATTAATATCCTTTAATATCATTCTAACTTGCCTAATTGATTTTTTTTATTTTTTTGAATGCTTTGTGACATGTTTTTGTCTTTTTATCATTTTTTAAAAGTTTTTGATGTTTTTAAGGTCATTTTTAATCTATTTTTGCTTTTTTTTAGTTAGATATTCTCTTATACAATGCTTTTATTTGAGGTTGACCTCTAGAGCTCGCGAGCCAGACCTTCTAAAGACTCTTTCTAGATAGATCACTCCTAGATAGCAGATGTGGTTTGGAGCTATCAGCTTTAGCTACATTTTAGATCTACCCACTATTAGGGTAGATCATTCCTATTTGACTATGTTGGCCCGATGTTGGAATGCATAAACCAAAACCGTTCACATGCCCACATGTGAGATGACCATCACTCTCAAGGACATCTATCAAATATTTAGGATCCCTATTGATGGCGAGGCCATCACCTCTTTCTCATTTTGGAGCAAGGGGCCTGTCTTTGATGTTATCTTCAATTACCAGAGCCAGGAGGCTCAGGGCATGATTGACCATGGAGGAGTCCATATCGTATATTGGTAGGGTCAGCGCATCTTCTCTGTGAGAGAGGCGATCTTCATGCACCTGGTGGTGCAGATTGTTCTTCCAGACTCCTTGGGTGTGAGGATACCCTAGAATCTCTTGGCCAGTGTCATGAGAGTTACTTAGAGCTCCACTGCTTATCCATTACTTCTATCTTGGGGGAGCACTCTACTATGCCAGCTCTTCTATGAGCTGTACTAGATCACTAGTCAGAGCCATTGTAGTATCAATTACATATTGTTACTACATATTTGGGGCTGGCAGCATATCAGGATCGAGTGTCATGTAGATCTACCTCTTATTATTACTATGATTGATGATCAGAATTAGTGCTACACCACATGTTGGCCTCGGGAGGAGAAGAGATTTTAGATCAGGACCCATGTTGGCAATGTTGATTATTACATTGCATGATTTGTAGTGCTCGGGCTAGACGATATTGATTGGCATTCCTATATGGATTTCTCAGACTGGCTAGAGGCGAGCGAGCGACTATGATAGGCTCACCGGGACAAGTGGCTACTCGGTCGTAAGGTCGAGGTTAGGGAGTACCATTTCTAATCTCATGTCCTATGGTAGTTTGACTTGGTGTAGGACATCCTAGAGATTTTTTTTGTTAATAGGCATATAGTCTTGGAGACGCACCTACCATGGATTCAACCTACAACACTTGGATATGAGGCTAATGATTTCTAGGATTATGGAGATGATAGGACTAGGACCACCCTCGCATATGACACATGGTGGTCCCTATTACAGTGACAGGGATCAGGACCTCTACGTAGGGTGGATGACCAGGCAGAGGTAGAGGTCGACCTAGACGGATGTAGGGTGCACTAGTAGACTAAGAGTAAATGGGGAACATAGGCCACTGCAGAGGAGGCTCCATAGGCAAAGGTTAAGGAGGAGTTTGAGGGATCCGAGGAGGGTGAGGCATCTCCTAAAAGTGAGGTAGGATAGATCCTAGCTTAGATCATTGACTTGCAGAGTCAGGTTGGGAGGCTACAAACTCAGCAGTTATAGTGGGATACTTCTATCACCCTTCTAGAGGTGAAGTTGACTCACAGTGATAGGCAACTATCATAGGTTCAATAGCATATCACGGGTCTCACAGTATGGGCTATAGCTGTAGAGACTCAGGTTCATGATCTCACTAGTGAACGTGATGTGGTACTATCACAGTGGGGTGAGGCTATCACAGAGTGAGACTTTCTTAAGGTACAGATGGGATCCTTCATCCTCACAATCTATTATGGGACCTCCAATTGCACCATTATCATTGTTACCAGGCAGCCGTGATCCGATGTCAAAGATTCAGTGCTTCCAGGACCATTTTGTGGATGCCAATGCTAGGCATACATCCAGGGTAGCTCAATTGGACCAACTAGAGGGTCACATCAGATTGATAGGTGGGGAGATCCTAGAGGATTCATATGCTACAGGGTCTCAGTAGACTAGGTCCATGACTATAGGGCAGTCCACAGTGAGCTCCATCTAGTGGACTCACCAGACCGAGAGGACACATAGGTCCTCTAGCACACATGGAGGTAGCTCCCATACCAAGACAATAGAGACTAGTCAGTCTTCTATGACCTCTAGTTATAGTCTCACTGCATAGACATACCATTATCCTATGTGCTAGGCCTCTTTGGGTTAGGTGGCACACATGGCCCTTAGTAGGGCACACAACAAGCACCAGATCCGACTATAGAGCAGGCTCCAGAGTGCAAGGCTGAGGGAGGTGGTGAGAGTTCTAGTTTCGGAGGAGCAGGCCAGAGCTAGGGCTCTACCAGATTTAGGCTACATTTTTGTATATGTATCATTTTTGGTGTAAGGTCTAAGGACCTACATGATTGTAGCCTACAAGCATTTTGTACTCCTGATGTACTCTTTTGGACAAATACATATATATATATATATATATATATATATATATATATATATATATGATTTGATCATTTATGGCTCATTATGTGTACTTGTGTATGTTTTTAATTTTCTATTTATGTTATGCACATGGATGCAATGCTTATGTTAATTTGATGCTATATGATGTGATGTATGGATGACATGCACTAGATAGCTATTTAATTTATGATGATGATGATATGCAGTGATCTAAATGTTTAGATGTGCGATATATGATGGATGCATATGGATGTGATGTTCACTTAAATGCATATTTGATTTTGCTTTATTGCATTCATTTAATTTTATGACATTGTCACAATATGTTGATACGATGTATGTTATGCATTATTTACATGATGGTAATCTAATGTAAATGAACATGTATGCTTTAATCACTTAAAACATAAGTACTGAATGCAGTATGTGTTTATCAATCTAATGGACGACACCATAGAATGTATAAAAATCATGAATGTAATTGAAAGATCCTCATAATAATAATTTAATTAATTAATCACCCATATATGAAATGCAATGATACAAAGTTGTATGATGTGAATGATATAATATGTCATTCTATTTTCTTTTGCAAGTTTGAAAAAAATGCACAATATAGTTAGTGGTCGTCTAAATATTATTTCTAATATTCATCCGGTATCTATCATATATCTTTGATTGTGCTTTGCAATTTAATGAGTGAGATGACTTTATTTTAGTGGTCTGTGATATTTTTATATTTTGTTGCTATTTAGAGAGATTTTTGAGGTTTTCCATGAGACTCAAACACCCTAGTAGACTTATCAAGTTGCAAACTGATCATACTAGACTTCTGAAGTGCAAGGCTTTCACTAGGATAGGCCCTAACTATTCATTATCCCTGTGTGTACACATGAATATATTAAGATAAGACATGAGCATTCCTCGATGTTAGGCGGGATTCTTTTAGCCCATTGCTAAGATAGGGGTTCCACAAATGTCTTATCCAATCCCAAGTTTAGATTTTAGTTGGACTAAGCCACTAGGAAATGCAGGTTACCTGAAGCTAGCTCTTCTACATTCAAACATTGGTCTGCCCACAAGAAAAATAAAAGTGTATCAGATATATCGCCATGCGTAAGGTACAATAGTGTCAAAAATTCCAGGGATTCAACCACATTCATTTCTATCCTTCAATTTTTGGGATACTTGCTCATATGTGGTGAAGCAATTCCATATTTGACTTTGAATTGTCTCTGGATATTCATTTGATCTCTCTTCGAACTGGATTTCTGATCTTCATTTGATCTCCACTCAAACTTTGATTTATGATCTTCATTTGATCTTCACTTTGAACTTGATTTGAGCTTGTTTTCTGATCTTCACTTTTTGGCATTTACATGTGATAATTTTCTTCAAAAACATTCCTTTGGGGGATTTACTTTGGGAAACTATTTTTGGTATATCGATTGAGGATATCGATCTTATGATATCAATCTGGGATATCAATCTGGGAAGTCAATCTATGATATCGATCTAGGGTATCAATCTTGAGGGTTGATATGGGATATCACTCTGGGATATTGCTCATTTTATTGTAAGTAAGGGATTTTGAATAGGGAACTAAACCATCCTTTTGCCAACTGCCAATATTTCCCATACCGTCGCACAAAGGGATAAGCAAGAATAACTCTTTTCACCTTAGGATACTCGGTCATGCTTCACGACTTTTATCTTCTCCTAGTACTTGTTAGGATTGTTTAATTTATTGATTAGTGATAGGATTATGATATGCTAAGGGCTATACTAACTGAACCTTAGCTACGAAAGTAAAACAAGGTTTCTACCAACTCTTGATAAGACCTCTAGGTATGGTTGAATGACCAAAAAACCCTAGTATATTCTCCATAGCAACAAAATACGTTGTGTTGTGTTGAGTGGTATTTTCACTCGATTGTGAAAACACACTCTTTGATAGGATTTGGGTTCCAAATCCTCTCTTGCAAAGAAATTTAATAAACAATTTCTCCAAGGTCTCTACTATGTTAGCATTTTGTATGAATAATAATGTTCAGTTCGAATGCTCGAAACACCTTAGTGGTTGCAAGTAACTGTAAACAAGGGGCACTATGGTTTATTTTATTTTGAAATTGTAATGATTGTTCATTTAATCAGAATGAACTCAATGTGAATTAATCTTAATGATGAAATTATTTTATTTTCGATTTCGGTAGATTTTCAAATATTTTATTTCAATGACTATAAATTCAACTAAAGTTAGATTTTTGAGAAAATAAAAAAAAATGCAGAGAATAAAATAAGTGAAAATAAAATACAAAGAAACTAAAACTAAAGTACATTCAGAGTGCTATGATCCTATTTGACAAAACCAAAGATAATGAGGTTTTCTGCATACAACCTAACCTATTGAACCTGCAAAACTCGCACAATCCAGATAAGCTAGGTGCTAGTTTCTGGGGTTTTAACTATGGTTTTCAGATTTAGACATTCGCATGAAGCAACCAAGAGAACTTGCATTAAACTTCACCTATAAGCCTAAAAATCTAAAAGGGAAAAAATAAACATTAAATATTGCATGTAGAGAATAACTCCTTTCTTGCTAATGAGGTGCAACTCTCTGAATTTTCTGTATTAAAAATTGGTCATTTTATAACAACAAAACTTTCTGGTTTCCCAAACCCAGTCTATGGAAGAAAATAGCCTCAAAAGTAGGCCCAGAATAGCCCTCTGGGCTTCAGCACTGCAACTATGCTTACAACAATTTCCTACCTAGTCCAATGTAAAGGAAAATATCCAAAAAAAGTGGAAGAAAAACACTCCAAAAGCAAGCCCAGAATGGCTTATTGCCTTCGGCTTTGCAACTCTGCCCGTAGTGGTTTTCGACCCCTGTACCTGTCTTTGGATTGTGCTTTTAAACTTTCTATTTCAGTTCTCTGTTTTGCTCTGTGACGCTTCGTTTCATTTCCCAAATTGCTTCGTTTCATCTTCCCCGCCTCTTTGTCATTTTTGACTTTCTGCTCTACTTCGAAATGTTTGATCTTCTCTATGAATTGTAATGCTTCCCATGATTCTTACACCTTTATGCCATGTGTTCAGCACTGCCCCTGTATTTTCTGTAATGGCCCGCCGTGAATCGCAACAAAAATAGCATGTCGTGATATTGCAACATTTTCTATCTATAGCTTTGTTCTTCCACCTGTATCATGAAAACAAGACATGTCGCGATATCACAATGTTTTTATACTCGTAGCTTCATTCGCCTTCATGCATCGCGAAAATGAGACATGTCGTGATATCGCGATGTTTTCTCCTTTGGGCCACGTGGATGCAACCTGTCGTGAAATCATGACATTTTTCTCCTTCACTGTGTTTTGTTGTACTTAGCCGTGAAAACGTGACATGTCATGAAATCGTGACACTTTTTCATTTCGTACCATCTCGTTGCTTTCTGTCATGAAATCACAACGCTTTTCTCTTTCGAGCTGTGCAGATGCAATCTGTCGCAAAATCGCGATGTTTTTCTCTTTAGCTCTATCTTCCTGCCTTTGGTCACAAAAATCCAACATGTCGCGATATCGCGACACTTTTCCTCTATGTTCACTTTGGCTGCTCCAGGTCGCGAAACTTTGACATGTCGCGATATCGCGACGTTTTTTTTGTTTGCCCTTCATCTTGTCTTCAAATCATGAAAACATGACATGTGATATCACGATAACTTTAGTGCCTTGCCTTGTTTGACTGGTTTGACCATGATTTTGTGACATGTCACGATATTGCGACATTTTTTTTATTGTCTTCTCTCTCCTCTTTGACCCGCGATTTCATGACATGTCGTGATATCCCGACAATTTTTGGTCAACACTTCTTCCTGCTTTCTTTGACCATGATTTTATGACATGTCATGATATCATGATATTTTTCACTTTGTGTTGCATTCTGTTGCTCTTAGCCACGAAAACGTGACATGTCACGAAATTGTGACACTTTTTTGTTCTACTGTACTTTGCTTTTTTGGGCCTCGAAAATGCGACATGTCGCGATATCACGACACTTTTCATTCGGTTGTACTTTTGCTATTTTGAACCACAAAAATGCTACATGTCGTGATATCACGACACCTTTTCATTCCGATGTACTTTGCCGTTCTGAGCCACGAAAATGTGACATGTCGTGATATCGCGACGTTTTTTCATTTTGGCTGTGACAGAGCAACATGTCACGATATCGCGACGTTTTTTCATTTTTGTTTTTCTTTGCTCTTTTAACATTTGGGCCACTGCAATCTTCTTGGAAAGCGTGCAAAAAAGGGGGTCCCCAATTTTGGGGTGTGTTGTGGATCAGCCACAACAAATGGCGACTCTGTTGGGAAATGCTCCTGAGCATTTCGGTGAGAACCTAACCTAGAAATATACAAGCTTAGATACAGGCATCAACACATAAGAGATAAAACAAATGTCGATAGATCAGAAATACATGAAACATTAGAATCATTAAGTATCATCTTGGTGTGTGCAATGTGCTCCATTTTCTATCATTTAAAATTGATCAACATTCCATTGTTAGTTTTACATGAATGCATATGTGAGATTGTGAATGATTTATGCATCCTGATAAATATGCTTAGAGATGTAGCAATCTGCTTTAAGCTTTCTAGTATCATACACAAACATTTAAAATTATCAAACCCTCTTAGGATCAACTATATATATAATGAATTGCTTTATTAGATCTCAAAGTTGGTTATGAGTCACTACTATCTTGAACCCATGTGCAAGTGAAAGTGAAATCAGAGCTTTGGGGAATCGGATTCCCAACCTAAACGAGATGGGAATTTAACCCTATCCTTACTACTTTAATATGGAATTCATTACCTCACTTTGAGCAAAATGATTTAACCAATTATGGATGAAATTGTCAAGCTAGTCTATCCGTTTGAGCAGTCAGTGGTCTTGCTTTAAACAAGACATGCTGCCACACATGAGCATACTTAACCCCATAATCCATAATTTGGCTTCATTCATTCTTTTTATTTTATTTCTTGGACCTTTGGGATGACTACCCATCCTTGCTAGGGACATGTAGTACGATCCTTCCAATCCAATATTAAGATAAAATGGGAAATATTAGTTAATTTTATTTCTTGGACCTTTGGGATGACTACCCATCCTTGCCAGGGACATGTAGTACGATCCTTCCAATCCAATATTGAGATGAAATGGGAAAAATTAGTTTTACTTTTATTGCTTGGACCTTTGGGATGACTACCCATCCTTTGCAAAGGACATGTAGTACGATCCTTCCAATCCAAGCTTTATGATGAAATGGGAAAAATGGAAGCTTTGGGGAATCGGATTCTCAACCTAAGCGAGATGAGAATTATGCCCTATCCTTACTACTCCATGTAGGTAAAATTAGATCTTTGGGGAGTTGGATCCTCAACCTAAGTTCGATGAGGATTTAACCCTATCCTTACTACTCTGGTTTTAGGCTTTAAGCTTTTATGGGAGTGGTAAAAACCAATGTTTCAAGGATTATGTTGCATGATAGGACAAACACGAAATACTCCTTTCGCCTCACATTTTATTCCAAGTCTGGTTTTGATCATTTTGCTCAAGATCCTCTTTAATATGAATAGAACGTGCTTGGTTCAAGATAGTTCGGGCATCAGTTCCCAACCTTAGGATTTTTTTTTTTTTTTTATGTTATAGAATAACCCTAAGAGGACTTGACACCTTTCAAATGATTGTATCTGAAATGCATATGCAACTAAGATGGCATGTATATGCGAAGTGGGATGTAATATGAATGCATTGCCCTTTTGAATTGCAGATGGAGTATACCACCTATGTTGCCATAATTTGTAAAACTGACAACTTCATGCATCACAAGTTTTAAACGATATTATTTAATGTGTTTGCGTTACTTGTGGGGCTTTCTGCAATACAATTCCAATGTTTCATATTCTCCTGAAATTAGGCATAAGTTGACATCTCAATTTTTTTTTTTTTTACAAACCAAACATGTCCATAGGACCAACACATAACTTTAAATCAAAACTTATTCAATCCAAAACCAAAATGCAATCCAAAAATGAAAATTTGAAAACACAAACCAAAACCAAAAATCAAAACCTATATACAAATGTACAATATAATACAAGATGATGCAAATCTTGGACTATCACTTTCCCGGATCCCAAACATGATTAGAACACTTCAACAAAAATATAACGTGATACGCATGCCAAATGTTGTGGGAATCCAACAAAAACAAGACTAGACCAAACAATGCAACCCACTTCAACTTTCCTCTCTTACCCCACCAATTAAATTTAGTTCCATTAGTACTCTCATAGGTGAGCGTCAAGTTACTAAAATGATTAGACAATAAATGATATTCAATTTTATCTTGTCTATTCTTTAAAGTATAAATCTTATAATTCCATTCATGATTTAGAACTAGGCTTTCCTTTTTAAATGTGAGATGCTGCAAATAAGAGTCTATTTCTAAAAATTTCAAAGCCAAATCATTTTCCAAATTTGTAGGCCAATCAAATTTGTGCAACAATTTACAAGCATCTAGGATATTTACTAAATTAGGTTCATTAAAAGTTTTTACCCTAGATTCCATTAATAATTGTTGATGAATTTGATTTAACAGTTCAAGTGCATCAACTTCTTTTTCATTCATTAAAAGAGTGTTATCAAAGGTGTGATTGGAAATCATACCTTGTTTTTCATTCACCTTTAATGACATTTCACCATAAACATCATTCAAATTCAAAATATGGTCATGCAAATTTTCACCTAAATTTTGGATGCTTGAACACAAAATGTTAGATTCTACCTTTTTAACATTTTTATTTACCAAAATTTGATGGGGATTTGTAATTCCCTCTTTTACCTCATGGTCTTCATACTCTTCATTGATTACTTGTTCATTAAACATACCAAAATTGGGCATCCAATTGAAAACATGCCCATCCTTTTCAACCCTCAAATATTCTTGGTCAAAGTGTATGTCCAATGACTCATCTTGATGATCCTTCATTTGAGTTGTTTCCAATTGATCCATCTCTTCGTCATTTAGTTCCCATTCTTTGTTCACTATCCATGGTATCTCTTCATGTGAGATAGAAGTTTCAACGTCTTGCATATCAAGTGAAATATGATTTTCATCTATAGGGGTGTGAGAAAAAAATGCATTATCATATCTCCCCCAACCATTGTAAAAATTGTCATCCAGATCCATGATGTTTGTGGCATGATCTTTTGATTCATTCATCAAATATTTTTCTTCTTTGTCCTTGGTAATGGAATCATTATAATCTTTCAAAATTTGATGAGACTTGAAACCCTCTTCCAAAACATCCTCAAATTGTACAGGATTTGTGATATCTTCCTTTGAGTAGGCGATTGTGTCATCTTGCATATCAATTGGCACACAAGTTTCATTAGCAGTTTTGGAGTGAGTGTAGTCTTCCCACTTCTTTCAAGCATTGTAATAATCATCTTCCAAAATCAAGTGGTGACGTTCAACTACTTCTTCAACATCCTCCAATTCATCAATGTGTTTCTCATCAAATTCAGCTTCACCTTCCTTAGATGGTTCCATTACTTCCAAAATTGGGTTATTGCTTGTATTCAAATTGATAAGGCTATCATAGTCCACATTTGTAACCCATGATTCCAGTTTATCACAATTTGGAGGGTGAAGAATTTTTTTATCATTAGTTCCTAGCTTTTCATCGAGAGTTTCTTCCAAGAACAAGTGGTGAAATTCTATCATATATTCAAATTCACTCATTGATTTTCTTCCAATTTCACTTTCAACCACTTAATTCAATTCTAGGGTAGGTTCCGTCCTATCACCTATCTCAAACCTTGTTGAATTTAGGACCCCATTATCCGCATAATCATGCATATCTATGAATGAGATCGCTTCTGCATAATCTTCACTAGCAAATGTTGGTTTAGCACTTTGCACCTCCTCTTGGACTACATCTAAGGTGGTTGTAACATTTGGATATTCAAATTCATCCCCTTGATCATTTACCTTAGGTATCATTGGAGTGGAGGGTGCTATATTTGATGGTTGGTGTAGGTTGGCATCAATATATTTAGAAGGACAATCTCTCATGTGAACATGTTGTGCCTTTTCTTCTTCAAGACCTTGTCGTTCTACCTCTTCTAGGATCTCATAGATTTTCTCTAGAGACAAGCCACCCATTTTTTCCTCAATGAGTGAAGCAAGTGTGGGGTGTATGGCTCCTAGGTATACTTCCATGGCTTCCTCTTCTAATGTGTTAAAATTTTCCCACATTTGGGAGTGCAACTCACAAAATATTCCATTGAATTGACTCAAGGATTCATTAGGCTCCTTACATATGGAGGTAAATTGATTTTTCAACATCTCTAAGTCAACCTGATTATCAAAATGATAAATATAGGCTACTTCTAGTTGTATCCAAGAAGTCCTAACCTCCATGGGTAGTTGGCCATACCAAAAGAATGGTTTATCATCCAAAATGTATGCAAATAACTTACAAGCCACCTCCTCATAGAAAATTTGGAATCGACATAATGTATCCTTGTAGACATACAATTTTTGCAAGTATCCTTGTGACACCTCTTGATTAAAACATCGTAGAAACTCCAATAACAATTTAGGAATTTGATAGGGTGTCACATGTGTAGACAAACCCTTATAATGATCCTCCATCGTTGATACCATTCTTTCTCTTAGAGATGCTATTTCAGCTCTTAGGGATACAATTTGCTCCTCAAATGTTGCCATTAGTAAACTCAAATGTAAATTTAGAACCAAATCTGTTAGTCAAATAAATATCTTGCAAATAAACATGAAATGACTAACAAATATCAAATGAATAAATCATCACACTCATTTATTATAATGCATGAATGAAACCACTGCAATAAAGAATATTCTCCAATTTATAATGAAGTTAGCGTTAACACATCATCAAATAGAGAATGTTAGAAATGAGAGTAATCATATGGAAATAAAAACTCGTTAGTCAAGACCAATGCTTTTCAAAATTAAATCAAATCACATTATTCCTGTATGAACAATCAAACAGCGTTAGAACAATGCATAGCAATTCATGTCCTCCTTTTAACACTACAAGGTTGTATTGTTAAAAGAGGGCTATATAATCAATAGGGCATGAAATATTCAAAATTTAAATCCCTATAGCATTTAAATCACTCTGAAATAAACCCATTCAGGCCCTCATTCTAACGCCAATCTGTTGAGTGGTGTTAGAATACTAAAGATAACAATCAGTAGGGCATGAAATATACAAAAAATTTAAATCTCACTAAAATAAACCTATCCAACCCTCCTTCTAGCGCCAATATATTGAGTGGTGTTTTCATCCGATTGTGAAAACACACTCTCCGATAGGATTTGGGTTCCAAATCCTCTCTTGCAAAGAAATTTAATAAACAATTTCTCCAAGGTCTCCGCTATGTTAGCATTTTGTATGAATAATAATGTCCAGTTTGAATGCTCGGAACACCTTAGTGGTTGCAAGTAATTGTAAACAAGGGGCACTGTGGTTTATTTTATTTTGAAATTGTAATGATTGTTCATTTAATCAGAATGAACTCAATGTGAATTAATCTTAATGATGAAATTATTTTATTTTCGATTTTGGTAGATTTTCAAGTATTTTATTTCAATGACTGTAAATTCGACTAAAGTTAGATTTTCGAGAAAATAAAAAAAATGTAGAGAATAAAAGAAGTGAAAATAAAATACAAAGAAACTAAAACTAAAGTACATTCAGAGTGCTACGATCCTATTTGACAAAACCGAAGATAATGAGGTTTTTTGCATACAACCTAACCTATTGAACCTGCAAAACTCGTACAATCCAGATAAGCTAGGTGCTGGTTTCTGGGGTTTTAACTATGGTTTTCAGATTTAGACATTCGCATGAAGCAACTGTAGACACCAAAATCCAACCACTTGCAAGTCATCTATACCTTCCTGTCAGCCATATGTCGGTCATCCACCTTCCCACCATTATTTGGCCCAAATCCACACTTTCCCGCCATTATTTGGCCCAATTTCACCTTTCCCGCCATTTTTCATCCCCAAATTTATTTAAATTAATATTTATATGTATATTTTAATATTTTAATATATATATTTAAATAATAGTTTAAGTGATTTAATCTGAGCCGTTCATCCTTCATTTAATCTCATCCGTCCATCCATCTTAATCCATTCCACAACCAAAATTTATTCTCTACCCTTGGATCCACTTTAATCTTAGCCACACGTTCAAAGTGTCGTTAAAACCCTAAAGTGTGCCCTAAGAGTGGATTATAAATCGAGTCACTTTGATGGATCAAACTCTATCTATGTCTTTATCTATCTTCTTCGCCTAGGTCTTTTGGGACTTCTATCTCTGATTCTAATTCTTCTACCGTTATCTCCTCTCTTCCGCTACCCTTTCACCGCATCCATCGTCGCTTCGTCGCCGCTTTCACCGCCATTCCTTCTGCAGCACTCTGCAGAATCTCCCATTCCTGTCGTAAGTGCCCATGGGCGTTTACCCCTTCACCAAGTGCCCACGGGCATTTACCAAGTGCCCACGGGTGTTTAACAAGTGCCCACGAGCGTTTACCTTCAGCCACAGACTCAGACCGGTGTCTGTAATCCAGATCCAGAAGCACGCGGGCATTCGACGAGTGCACCAGGGTGCCTTTCGTAGCCTATTCTGACAACAACATTACTTCTAGGTGTCGCCTGGTCTAGCTGCGTTAACAAAGAATAGGTATAAATTAGTTTAAAGCAAGTAGCCATATTTTATGTATTAATCTATTATTGATTTCCTGCATTCCATTTTTATAAGGTTTTAGATTTTTTCTGAGGGCTCACGCAGTGGAGCCCTCTCATTAATTTCTAACTCCTTGATAGTGTTAATGTGTGCATGTTTTTGATGACAGATCCAGTTTATTGATGGCAGCTGATTAAGCTGGAGTGGTCCAAGCAAGGGATACGACAAAGCCCACTCACTCTGTTGGGATTGAAGATACGTTCTTCGAAAGCGCCACCATTCGTGCCAGCTAGGGTTTCGGAGAACCCTAGCATAACTTGTAATTTTTGTATCACAAAAAGGGTTACAGGCCCAGTTGTATTCAAAAAGGAGTTTTTAAACTCCATCGATTAATATAAATCGTCTGTTTTGTGCAACTTTCCTGTATTCTATTCTTGTGGTTTTATCTTTCTGTTTGGCGTGTATTTTCAATCTACAGCAACCAAGAGAACTTGCATTAAACTTCACCTATAAGCCTAAAAATCTAAAAGGAGAAAAATAAACATTAAATCTTGCATGTAGAGAATAACTCCTTCTTTCTTGCCAATGAGGTGCAACTCTTTGAATTTTCTGTATTAAAAATTGGTCATTTTACAACAATAGAACTTTTTGGTTTCCCAAACCCAATCTATTGAAGAAAATAGCCTCAAAAGCAGGCCTAGAATGGCCCTTTGGCCTTCAGCACTGTAACTCTGCTTACAACAATTTCCTACCTAGTCTAATGTAAAGGAAAATATCTAGAAAAAGTGGAAGAAAAACACTCCAAAAGCAGGCCCAGAATGGCTTATTGCCTTTGGCTCTACAACTCTGCTCGTAGTGGTTTTTGACCCCTGTACCTATCTTTGGCTCGTGCTTTTAAATTTTTTGTTTCGGTTCTCTATTTTGCTCTGTGACGCTTCATTTCATTTCCCAGATTGCTTCATTTCATCTTCCCCGTCTCTTCGTTGTTTTTGACTTTCTGCTCTACATCGAAATGTTTGATCTTCTATGTGAAATGTAACACTTCCCATGATTATTACTCCTTTATGCCATGTGTTCAGCACTGCCCCTGTATGTTCTGTAATGGCCCACCGTGAATCGTGACAAAAAGAGCATGTCATGATATCACAACATTTTCTATCTGCAACTTTGTTCTTCCACCTATATAGCGAAAACAAGACATGTCGCGATATTGTGATGTTTTTATACCCGCAGCTTTATTCGCCTTCATGCATCATTAAAATGAGACATGTCGTGATATCACGACGTTTTCTCCTTTGGGCTGCATGGATGCAACTTGTCATGAAATCGTGATGTTTTTCTCCTTCGCTGTGTTTTGTTGTACTTAGCCATAAAAATGCGACATGTGAAATCACGACACTTTTTCATTTCGTACCATCTCTTTGCTTTCTGTCATGAAATCACGACGCTTTTCTCTTTCAGGCTGTGCAGATGCAATCTATTGCAAAATCATGACATTTGTCTCTTTAGCTCTATCTTCCTGCCTTTGGTCGCGAAAATCCAACATGTCGCGATATCGCGACACTTTTCCTCTATGTTCACTTTGGTTGCTCCAGGTCACGAAACTTTGACATGTCGCGATATTACGACGTTTTTTATGTTTTCCCTTCATCTCGTCTTCAGATCGTGAAAACATGACATGTCGCAATATTGCGACAACTTTAGTCCCTTGCCCTGTTTGACTGGTTTGACCGCTATTTTGTGACATGTCGTGATATCACGACATTTTTTTTATTTTGTCTTCTCTCTCCTCTTTGACCCGCAATTTCACGACATGTCGCGATATCGTGACAGTTTTTGGTCAACACTTCTTCCTGCTTTCTTTGACCATGATTTTATGACATGTCGCGACATTTTTCACTTTGTGCTGCATTCTGTTGCTCTTAGCCGCGAAAACGCAACATGTCATGAAATCGTGACACTTTTTCGTTCTACTGTACTTCGCTTTTCTGGGCCACAAAAACGTGACATGTCACAATATCGCAACACTTTTCATTTAGCTGTACTTTTGTTATTTTGAACCACGAAAACGCGACATGTCGCGATATCGTGACACCTTTTCATTCCGACGTACTTTGCCATTTTGAGCCGTGAAAACGTGACATGTCACGATATCACGATGTTTTTTCATTTTGGCCGTGAGGGAGCAACATGTGATATCAAGACGTTTTTTCATTTTTTCTTTTCTTTGCTCTTTTAACATCTGGGCCACGCTTTGCAATCTTCTTGGAAAGCGTGCAAAAAAGAGGGGTCCCCAATTTTGGGGTGTGTTGTGGATCAGCCACAACATGTTGAAAAACATAATTACTCATAGGAATTATGGATTATGATAAATGCAGAGATGCATGATTTAGACACAAACGTGGTGTCATTTGTAAGACTGACAAATACAATCCCTCCTACTACATAATGCAACGGATGACGAATGCCTATATGCAATGCAATAATGCAACGAATGAATGTGTGAATGCAAAATGAATATGCAAAATGTAAATGCAAATGCAAATGTTTTTTTTTTTGGATTTTATTGATTTTATAGTTTTTATGAGTTTTGAGCCTCATATCTGACCAAACGGTGAGTACATGCCTCTGGAGCCTTTAAGAGTGACCAAACGACGAGGAAATATCGTTGGAGCCTTTAGATTGACCAAGCGATTTTTTAGCGAAATCTTTGGAGCTTTTTAGGATGACCGAGAAGTTTTTAGCAAACCCTCGGAGCCTTTTGGGTTTTACCAAAGGGATTATGAGCACCTTTGGGACTTTTTGGGATGACCAAGCAATATTTTAAGAATCCTTTGAGCTTTTGGTTTGACCAAGTAATTTTTCAAAAACTCTTGGTTCCTTTTGATTGACCAAACTACTCACAAATGAGCGTGGAACCTTTTAGGATGACCGAGCGGTTTTGAACCAACCCTCGAGGCCTTTGACTGACATGACCAAATGGTTTCAAGAACCCTTGGAGCCTTTTACTATGCTCTTAAGCATAAAATGCCTTAATATGGATGATTTTTAGAGGTTCAAGCTCTTCAACACCTCCTAGCGACGTCAGGTGATAGGTACCCGGACCAATATTTTTAGATATGATATAGGGTCCTAGCCAATTAGCCACAAATTTGTCTCGCATATCTAGCGATAAATTAGAGTTCTATTGGTTCTCTTTCAAGATAAGATTCCCAACTTCAAGGTATCTCTGGTGGACTTTGATATTGTAAGCTCGTTTTAGGTGCTTTGATAAATGCAAAAATGCTCCAAGGCATTCACGTGACGTTCATCTAGCAGCATCAGTTGATCCAGTCGAGCTTGCCATATGGTGTCATCATCGATGAACTCTTTCAATATGATGCACAGCATTGGAATTTCCAATTCAAATGGTATAATGGCCTCAGAGTCATATACTAGTGTGAACAGCGTTGCTCCAGTGGGCATCCGAATACTAGTCCTGTAAGCCCATAATGCAAGGGGCAACTGGATATGCCAGTATTTATGGTTTTCTTGGTCTGTCTTTTTCAATATGGCCACCACTATCTTATTTGAAGCTTCAACCTACCCATTTTCTTACGAATAGTATGGAGTCACAAAACTATGTTTGATTCTATATTTATATGTCAAAGCTCTCATAGTTTTGTTCTTGAAGGACGTTCCATTATCTGATATTATTTTGGATGGAATCCCAAAATGACTTATCATATGCTCTAGTATAAACTCTGCTATACAAGCTCTATTTGTCATTATTAAGGGTATTACTTCCACCCACTTTTTGAAATACTTCGTAGCCATGATTATAAATGTATGTCAAACCGATGATGGAGGAGAGATCTTGCCTATAAGATCTAGTCCCCACTAAGCAAATGGCCAAGGCATTTGGATGGGTAGTAAGGCCTATGATGGCAAGTGCGTAGGATTAGCATGATGCTGATATTTGACACATTTTTTGACATACACATTACACTCCTTCATAGTGGGCCAATAGTAGCCCATTCAAAGGATGTGCTTGATGATGACCATGTCGCTAAAATGGCCACTGCACATACCATCATGAGCTTGTGAAATCACCCATGGTGCCTCTTAGGGCTCTAAGCAATGAAGGAGAACTCCATTGTAGCCTTTTTAGTATAATATGTCTCCTATTAAGACATATTTAGCCACTTTTTGTTAAAATTTGTGTTTTACGGCACGTGGTAATCCCTCTAGGATTACACCAAGCTTTAGTAAATTGTGGATTCGTGACATCCAATTTTGATAAAACTTAGCTTCAACTGCTAAGATGACTTGCTCCCCCTACGTATTTACTTTTGCAAATGCAATATGGAAAACAACCTTACGGTGAATGGTGGTACCACTCGCCATCAGACTCTAAGAGGTTAATGACCCCCAGGGTGCCTTCTTCAAAAAGTCTTCAGCTCTGTAGAACCATTTGGCTTTTGGTTCTATGTTGATCATGTTGATTGACATTCTATTATCAAAGGTTCGCATTTCGTAACTAGGTTTGAAAGTGTTTTAACATGAATGGTAGTGAAATCAGTAGATAGATTATGAGGGATTAAGGATCCCAAAGAGTCCATGGTGTCTGTATACTTATTTGACGATCAAGGGATTTCCTTGATGTTGTACCATTCCAATTTAGGTAGATATATAGCAAAAATATCCTTGTAAGCTTTCAATATGGGACATCAACACTGGAAGAGCCCCTTAACTTGATTTACTATGAGCAAGGAGTTGCCAAATATGTTTAATATTTTAATATTCATGGTGACAATTGTGTGGAGGCCCAGCAATAGGGCTTCATAATCAACATTTTTTTTGGTGCACGAAAAGTCTAGTTTAAATGACAAGGGCATAAGATCTCCTTGCAATGTGAAAAAAACTATTCCTACACCACCCTCTTGCTCACACTTTGAACCATCAAAGAACAGAGTCATATCAGCATTGTTCTCTGGTTCTTCAAGTTCAGGAGCTTCAGATACGACAAAGACTACATCATCCAAAATATCTATGGTCAAAGGCCTACTATTTGACAGTGGTGCCTCAAATAATTGATCAACTATGACTTATCCCTTAATGGACTTATGGTTTATGAATTCCAGATAAATTCTATCAGTAGCATGATCCACTTTGCAGTACATGTATTATGATACGTCTTACTCATCATGTACTAAAAAGTATTTTGTTTGGATATAACATATATCGTATGACTTAACATATCGTGTCACAATTTCTTTCTAGCGAACATTATTGCCAAACATAGTTTTTCCACATATGCATACTCGAGTTTATAGCTCACCAAGGTTCGAATAATATAATATATGGCCTATTCTTTTCCTTGCATGTTATTTTGGGCTAACATGGTTCCCAATGCAAAGTCAGTTGTCAATATATATAGTAGAAAAGGCACCTTTGGCCTTGGTGGAGCTAGCACTGGTGGCATCACCAAGTATTGCTTTATTTTAGCGAAGGCTACTTGATAGTCCTTGTCCCAGTTGAATGGGACCCCCTTATGTAGCAGTCAATTGATAAGTCGATATTTATTTGATAACTGAGTGATGAATCGCTTTATCAATGCTACCTTGCCCTAAAGGCTTCTTAACTCTTTAATATTTGTGGGAGGATGCATTTCCAAGATAGCCTTGACCTTCATTGGGTTATTTAGAGATGATGAATCCTAGTATTTTTCTAGAAGTTACACCAAGTACACACTTCTTAGGATTCAATCTGACATTGTGTTGTATCAGGCGATCGAAAACCATCCTTAAGACCTCTGCATGCTCTTCTCGTAGCAATGACTTGGCCAACAAGTCATCGATATAATCTTCTAGAATTTTATGCATATAGTCATGAAAAATGTATGTCATGGCCCGCTGAGATGTGGCACCAGCGTTTTTGATGCCAAATGGCATAACTTTATAGTAAAACATTCCCCATGGCGTTATAAACGTAGTTTTATGATGGTCTTCAGGTTTAATCCAAATTTGATTATAACCAAAAAAATTGTCCATTAAGTAGAGCATTTCGTGACCTACAGTTGCATCTACGAGAGCATCAATATTGGGCAATGAAAATGAATCTTTGGGTGTTGCCTTATTTAGGTCTCTAAAATCCATGCAAATACAGATTCTTCCATTATGTTTTCCCACGGGTACCATGTTAGACACCCATTCTGGATGGTGTATGGAGATTACAAATTCTACATCCAACAGCTTTTGTAGATCATATTTCACCATTAAGGATACTATCAGATGCATCTTTCTAAGCTTTTGCTTGATCGGCTTCATCATATCTAGTGAAAGGTTATGAGTAATCAATTTTGGGTCTAGACCTAGCATATCCTTATACGTCTAAGCAAACATATTTGGTCTCTATTTCAGTAGAGGGATGAGGGTGGCCCACTCATCTAGAGTGAGACTCTCTCTAAATTTAACCTTCTTTGCATTGGTAGTATCATTACTGATATCCACCTCAAAGGTTTCCTCTATTGACATATGTGATCACTCCTCAAGCTGATGAGGTGTAGGAATCAAATGGATGTCATCAGCGGGTTGATAGGTTCTATGTTGAAAGTATTTTTGAGATGATAAACATCGTATGCACATCCTGGTGCAAAATGGAAAGGTTGCAACATTTCTTCGTTAGGGAAATATTTAGGCTCAACGGATGAATCAGTGCGATCCCATTCAATAGCATCTTTGTTAAGATACAATGGTTTGGATGGATCTGCTAGATTATAGAGTGGGGTATTCAAATCAATGGATACCATATTGATGGAATGGCATTGATCTACATGACCATATAGATCAACGTCTACATAATCAATGTAGTCCTCATATCCATGATCTAGATCTAATGGCACATGAACAAAGGGGTCTTCTCTGTGAGGACTACAAACTACTGGATCCTCCTTATGCAATGGCTACAAAATAAGATCATTTGGCTCAAATATATCCATGTAGGTCGATGGAATGGGATTAACCAATCGATAAATTTGATCCAGGTTTAATCATCTTGCTTTCAGATGAGTACCAACATGTAACTAATGATAGACCTCATCTATTTCGATGGGTTGATGATAGTAATGCAAATAAGGAGGACCAAGGTAGGCCCTCTCTAACTCATCTTATTAATTATTTTTAGACAACCAGAACCCATTCACTCCTACTACTATGGGATGCTCTAGTAGGTGCGGTCCCATGAACCTCACTTCCTAGTCGCTGTCATCCATATTTGGAAAAACTAGATAATTGGTTTGTATGTATGACGCTATCGAGAAAACTGACTCTTCTTCTTCCCCCAAATGATCAATGTTGGGAAGGATCTCTTCGGTAACATGTACCGACTCTGTAGGTAGCAGGTGATGCGCATACAAAGGCCTTAAATAGCCCCCCATAACTTCCTCCTCAAATTGATCACTATTTGAGGATTCATTGTTGGCATCATAACTTGGTTCACTTATCTCGGAGGTGGACTCCTCTCCATAATCATTGTAGAGATCTCCTGACTTGAGATCACCTAAATCTATGGGGTTATGCACCTACACACTTGTGTCATTGGCTGCATTATGAATTTTATGACCCAGGTTGCCTTTGGGGTTTTGATTTGTATCAATCTGCTCTAGGATCCCTTCATGATGTTCTTCAAGTGGCTCAGAAGTGACAATAGATACCATCGGGTGAGTCCTCCAAAATTTGGAAAGATTAGGATGATATGGGTTGAAGTCCACATCGTCCCCCAGACTCAGGTACAAATGATCTAAGGATGCTACAAGCAAATCATCTTGTTCTTGTATCTGTAACCCCAGTCCAAACCTATCAGTTTCTAGCTGATAATGTGGCTCGAATGGATTTCTATGCCCTTTTTCAAATAGACCAAGTCCATACCCATGCAAATAATACAACTTGAAAATATGCATGGAGTACTTCGGGTTGGATAAATAATGAACATTTACAATGAAAGACTCGTCACTATCTTCATCCATGTGCTCTCACGTTGTAAGCTAATCTAGCCCAGTGTAGATGAAATTAGTCTGATTAGGTGGCCCTCCCAACATAACCACCGATCCAACTGAATAATGATGAGTGAGCAGTCAACCCATCTCTTGCATAGTCTTCAAAATAGGTTCGAAGGTTACATTTTGCATAATGTACTCACCTAATCCAATGTTGGTGAGATGTACTATCACCCGCGGTGTAGATGACCCTACTAAAGATGTAGGCGAGGCAGGCTGAGGTACCTCCCCAGCTATATCTTGGGCTTTCTCCACTTCCATGGGGATGGGAGCCTCCTTAGAAACTATTTTGGGCATTTGCTTCTTCTTTTTTTTGCCCATATTTGCGTTTAACTTCCTATCATCTCGAAGCATCACTGATGTAGTCGATTTCAATGAAATAGCAATAGTGCGATCACATCTATGTGACATAGATATCTATGGTTGAGCATGTACTATTGGTTTACCTCCTGGATTTTTAATTAGTGATGCATACCGAATGTCTAGGTGCATTTATAGGAGTATGAAACCCCCAGGAAAATCTGCTAGGTTCATGAACTTGAAATATTCTTTGTCTGATGACACTATGTGAACCCATCCCTCATGTAGATATTTTACACATTGGTGTAATATAGAGGGAACACAATGCATTTCATGAATCCAAGGCCTCCTAAGTAGGATATATTGCATGGCCCCCTCGATCACATGACACATCATAGAGATGGTCTTTAGACATACCTATAAAAGCAGGACAATTGTGTCGATCGTCGAGCATAAGGTGTCATTAAACGCTCTCAACGTGAAGGTGGTGGGAACAATGTGTGATTTTGGTATATTTATATGATTCAATGTTTTGGTTGTTATTATGTTGATCGACAAACCAGTGTTGATCAAGATCCTCTTGAATGGTATGTGATTGACGCACACAATGATATGCAATGGTAGATCAGTAGTATATGTAGGAACCATCTTAATTTCATCATCATAAAATTGGATCATGGGCTCCTGGCACTGTTGTACATGTCCCACAAAATTGGTAAATGCCTACGCATCCTGAGACTGTACTTTGATGGACCTTAAAATTTCCATAAGAGTCTCCCTATGCCTAGGGGACTACTGTATCAATTCATATATAGATAGCTTTGTAGGAGCTGTCTGCAGGTTTTGGACTAGCCTGCTCCATATGGTCACCACCGATTTCATTTGTGGGCTTGAAATATTCTATGTCAGTCGCTAATTCGGTGTGGCTTGTATTCTTATCAGAGCACACGATTGATTCGGTTGCTCATATCTCCCATTTCTTATAACAACATTCACCATGCCTACAAACCCTTGGGTAGGTGGTTCAATGCATACTTGGTTGACCTGGCCAATGTTGTTGCATGGTGCCTCATGGTTTGGTAGCAGATTTTTATAAATTCTCATGTAATGGTTGTTAGGAACCTATTGATTACTTGGTATTACAAGCTCACCCTTTTCAATCATGTTTTGCACAATATGCTTGAAGGACCAACATACCTCGATGGCATCACCCTTCGTACGATGGTAGATGCAAAACAAGTCGTCCTAATATCCATTTGACTTGGGTTGATTCAGATCGACTAGATTAACCTCGGGTAGTCTAATCACCTTAGCTTCTCATAATTGGTGGAATATTTAAGTCAATGATTCTGTTAGAGGCATGAATTTGCAAGGTGGGTGTTGTTCTTTATTTTTTTCCTTACAATTGTTATTGCGCTTTATTGTGCAAGAGGAGGTTGGGACTGATAATTCTGATTTTTTTGCCCTTTATCCTCTCTTTGGAGGTTTAGCACTACCTGGTTGATGTGGGCCTACTTGCCCTTTTTCTTCGTGGAGCTCTTCTTAGGCCCCTCTTTCCTTTTCTTAAGCTTTAAATTGCCTTCCTGCAACTTGATGTCTTCAATTACCTTGGCTTGCACCAAAACCTCCTTGAATATTTGATACTACTGCAGTTGCAATAGTAGTGAGATGTGCTTGGCATAACTCTTAGTAAACATTCAGGTTAATTCCATAGTAGGAATAGGGAATTGAATCTTTGCCATCAACCTTCTCCACCTCTTTTCGTATTGTTCAATTGGCTCGTCATCACACTGAGCTAGTGCAGCCAAATCAGAAAGGTTAGCACATTTCTTGATGCCAAAATAAAAGCATTCAAGAAAAGCTTCAGCTAGTTGCTCAAAACTAGTAATGATGTGCCTCTTTTTCTAATTGAACCACTCTCAAGCTGGGCCTAAAAGGGTCATGACAAATATGTGTAAAAGCAAGGCATTATTACTAGCAATTTGGAAACAGGCATCCAAAAATCCTATGACATGCTCCTGTGCATCTTCATAACATTTAAATTTGTCTAACTTGGGCATAACAAAATGCTCAGGGTACACTGGAGCAGGTATCGAGGGGTCCAAAGGCTCATTGTGAATCTTTCTTAATATTAGCTTTTGAAGTGTCGCGCCTTGCCTCTCAATCACTTTTACCTTCTCAGCTAGGGCTTTATAAGCCTTTGAGGATAAGAAGTCCTCCTCCCTAAGTTGGCATGAGGGTGGTCTCAAAGGTACATTCTTCCTTTGTCAAGGTGGAGGTTGTTGCTCTTCCTCCTCCTCAACTTGGGATTCTTTAGGATACTCTTGATTATTTCCCTCTCCCTCTTCTTCATCATATTTATGTTGCCCCTCATGTTCGAACGGTGGTGGTCGTTCTCTTTTTTGGGCACTCATATGATTATGAGCATCCCTACGCTCCTGCTGCACATCAGATTGTGAAAAATCCTTTCTTTGAATGTACTCTCTATTCTCGACACGAGTATATAGACCAGCCCTAGCTAGCCTATCATCTTGCTCTATGTGCTCCTTTTGGAAAAGGATGTATTCTTCACGTAGGCACTGCTTGTATAGTCTTTGTCTGATGAGCCTCTGTGATTGAAGATTCTCCTCTTCAATGCATGACCTTTCTAGGTGAGCATCCTCAAATTGATCTTGGAGGTGCTATCGTCGCTTCTCTGATATCATTCTATGTGATCTATCAAGGTCATTGGTCATGACAAACCTCTGGTATGTATGCTTTATGTGAGTGACCTTATGGGTTCTGTACCCATCTGACTAATTTGTGGTGCTTTTGCCCTTACCTGTAAAGATGGCATGGGCATCCTACTGAGCTCTATGCTCTGTGCCACCATGCATGGATGGTGCATGAGTCACATGAGGGTGCTTAGAATCCTCTCCATGTTCTCTAGTAGTCCTAATAGAACCTCCACTATGCTAACTTGGATCACGTGTGGGTGGAGTCGAAGGCTTCTAGCCTAGTTGCTCAAGGATGCTACCTAATTCGTCTAACTATCTGGATATCCACCACTCGTGCGGTGAAGTGCCATTGGCTCCCACCTTAGCCATATTAATATTTATCTTTCGATGTTAACCATGTGTGGGAGTCTGCACAAACCTATGCTCAATGGTGGCCTTGTCTGCATGCCCTTGAATGGGTGGGTCTCGATCACGTCTGTACTCCGAAGGTGGAGCCATGGATCCTCCTACAGACCTATGATGTAGGGGTACCAATTTGGATCCCTGTATAACATACTCTTCAACCGATCCTGTGGATGCACGTGCAATGTGATCTTGGTAATATATTTCGAGTGGAACACCGTTATTCTAAGAGGCTCCATGATTTTTTCTGCATCTATATGAATGCACATAAGCTCCTCTATTAGGGGTATTCTCAATAGGTTCCCATATTGTCGAATTATCTTCTCTAATGCTCACCAAACAATGTTTAGGAAGTGCATGTGGGTGAGTATTCTACATATGCTAATGTGAATATGTTGGGGCTTAGTCATGGGCTTCAGGCTTGTGCTTTTGTCGACCCCCCCGTGTCTCCACCATGGTGCACCTAGTGTCTATATTTATTCTTTATTAAGCAAACAAGGTATACAATGGTGTTTATCTTGTATTAATTTTTAAAAATGAGCCCTAGACTATTTGATATTGTTTCAATGGTCTGTTGTATCAGTATAGAACTCCTTATCATGTTTTGAAAATTTGATGTTATACTCAATTTTTTTAAATGTTTTCACCTATATACTTGCACAAGCCGAATATGGTAGTGAAGTCCATACTCAATGAGGTAGCATAGGTGCTACCAACCCTAACCCAGCACACAGTGCACAATGATACACTCTTTCGAAGATGAGTGTGTGCTATTTTTCATAGATAGGACGGTTCTTGGGTAGGCCTTGGCCATGAGTGGGTCTCGATAATACAATATCAAATGAGCCAACCAAGTGGTAATGACATCCACTGTTGGTCTCAATAAAATGGGTTGGATGTGATAACCCAACACCATTGATGTTTAAATGAAACATGGTGTGTGTGGTTCATTTTAATTTGCATAAAAGAAATGCATCATATAGCACTCATGCTCATTTTCTATATGCTATGCAAATGAAAGAGTGTTTCAAATTCAGAAAATGCAAGCTATTCTAGATGCTCCTTTAGACAATGCATATTACGATGATAATGGCCACTACTTGGACCTCACACATGCACACCAAACACACAAGTTTTAATATAGCACGTTGTATTCTACGGTGGACTACAATCAGAGATTCGCTGCTCCTAGCAATGCCTATCAAAAACTAAGAAAGAGAAACCTAAGGACCTAATCCATTTTTAGTTCATTTTAGCCTTAGTAAATTTATGTTTCAATTTTCGTTCTCGATAAAACACAAACAAAAATAATAAAACATAGAGGGTGAAAATGGGGTCTACCTCAGGTCCTCATCCGATCTGCACTCTATTTTTTGTTGTCTGCTTTGTCATATGTAAACTGTAGGTCTGATCTATGGTTTAGACTATAAACCGCATGTTGTACCTATGGTTCAGTTGTTGGCCCATAGCTAATAGCTGCGGTCTGATCTAAAATTCCAAAAACACAAGAAACACAGTCATATGTCTATTTTTGCGAGGTGTCGCTATGATCGCCTTTTGTAACCACCAAAAAGGCTCACACCTAATGTATCCTATTGTAAGAATTGAAAAAAAAAATACAAAATGCGTACAAGAACAAGAAATTGACAATCAAATTATCAATAAAAGACGCTTTATTCGATTATATGTCGAAGCCAAACTCAAATGACAAGTACATCCCTCTTAGGGATAATAATCTTGATACAATTGTTACAATAGGATGTATTTTATTTCCCTCTCAAGGGTAGGTGTGATTTCAAAGTGACCTTCAGGGTGACATGAACTGCTCTATGATGGAGTAGACCCTCTTCTCTGCATTGAGGAAGGAAATGGATGATTGTAGCTCCTTTAAAACTTGTCTCCTGCGATCAAGAAACAACACAAGAATGTCAAAAGCATAGGAAGCCTCTCATTATGAGGCCCTTTAAAGACAAATAGCATGAGAATAGCATAATGACATGAAATCAAGAAAATGCATAAACTATGCTAAACATGTGCAAATCCTATCAAGATTGATGGAAATATATGAACAAGAAATACAACTATCAATCTATGGAATCAATTACTTGAAATGAAGCACTATAACATGAAAATAAGCCATTAATGTCTAAACTACTATAATGAGAACAAGTTAGTAAAAACACTAATTATGTTGGTTAGAAGTCTCTAAAATCCTAACTAAACCATTAAAATTCTAAATGTGATCTACTTAAGCATACTAGAAATAAAACAGTAAGGAGATCTGTCACCTATTGCAAACCACAGCTCTCATGAGCAATCTACACTATAAACCACGGCTAAAAGCCATGGTGAGCAACCAAGTGATTTGAACTCCAAATTCAAGGGTTGTGGGCTTGACCTCCTTGTCCAATTGATGTGCAAGGGTTGCCTTTGGTTTCCTATGACAAGTTTGACGGTTGGATCGTTGAATAGGGCCTTCATTTGCCCAAATTAGTGTTTCTTGGCTCTCTTAGGTCCTTAGGGCATCCATGGCCTAATTCGTCATGATGTTTGACAAATTGACAATGGGGATGGCAACAAGGCTCTCTCTATGCACTCAAGTGAGTCCATAATTTGACAAGAATTCACTACTCTAAACTCTAATGCTTGATGGATACAATATTTCGATAGCACTTCGCTATCAAAATGCTCTATATGCTCTTTATATTTTGCCCTATTTTGGAGGGGTACTTATAGGATGTCCCAGGGCTAGGGGTGGCTTCATGGAGAAGCCAAGATCAAGAAGGGATGGTTAGGATAGTTGGATTGGAATCTTTTGTCCTCTAACCACCTTATTCTAGAACAAATGGTCATTCAAACCGATTTGGCTCGGATGAAGGCCAACTAACTTCAGTTAAGACTATAGGTTACAGCTTCGGTCCAAATTATAAACCATAGGTCTCAACCTTGTTCAAACTATAGACCGTAGGTATGGGCTACGGTTCAGACTGATTAGGCCAAGGAGCCCAAATTGAGTGGTTAGAACCACTGCTCTATCTTGGAGTCTGTCTAAGATATTCCATATTGTCTTGTAGCATGTCCATATGAGTAGTCATCATCGACATGACGCATTTTAGGTGTCTATAGAAATACAAAGTATACTTTTGAATAGCTCAAATTTGACACGTCCAAGTGCCTTTGTGAAGATATCTACAACATGTTCGTCAGTGGACATGAATTGGAGCTTGATGTTGTGTTTAGGAACTTCATCGTGAATGAAATGACATTGTGTGTCAATATGTTTGGTGCGCTCATGGTGAATTGGATTCTTCACTAAGTTCAAAACACCTTGGTTGTCACAGAACAAGTGAATTGAAATTTTCTTGGGCAAACCCATACTTGCTATGATGTGACTCAACCATATTGCTTCACACACTGCATATCGTGTTGCATGGTATTCTACCTCTGTTGAAGATATAGCAACCACCTATTGCTTCTTGTTGTGCCATGATATAGGTCCAGATCCTAGATGAAAAACATATCTAGTTGTTGAATTTCGGTCATCTATTGATCCAACATAGTTAGAGTCTATGAAACCCTGTAAGAAGAAATTGTCATTATTCCTATACTCTAAACCATACTCTATACTACCATGGATATAGAGGAGAACACGCTTTGTTGTTTTCCAGTGAGTAAATTTTGGTTCTTGCATAAACCGAGAAATATAATTAAGAGAAAATGTGATATCTAGTCTAGTGTTTTTTAGGTATATAAGGCTCACAAGTATCTGATGATAAAGAGTGTCATCTACCTAAGGTGAATCATCGTATCATGACAACTAAATCCCTTGTTCCATCGATGTTGCTTTTGGCTTACAATCAGTCATACGATACTTTTAGATCAGTGTCTTGGCATACTTATTTTGAGTCACCCTTAGGTAATTATTTTTCTGTTCAATATCCAAACCAATAAAATAGTGGAGTCCCAAATCTATCATATCAAATGACTCTCTCAAGTCATTCTTCACAACGTCTATCAATATCTCTAAGTTGCTAGTTATGATCAAATTATCCACATAGAGTATAAGTATCACTATCTAAAAACCAATGTTCTTAACATAGATATTTGCATTTGAAGGACTTCTCTTAAATCCATGTTGTAAAAGGTGATTATCTATCTTTATATACCATGATCTAGGGGTTTATTTCAATCCATACAAGGATTTAAGCAGTTTTTAAACTTGTTTCTGATGACCTTCCTCAATAAATCCTTGTGGTTGAGTCATTTATACTTCTTCGTTCAAATCACCATTGAGGAAGGCACTCTTGACATCCATTTGATGAATTTCCATCCGTATTGTGCTGCCATAGCACAAAGAACATGAATGGTGGTCATCCTTGTAGTGGGTGTAAAGGTCTCTTCATAATTGATGCCTTCCTTTTGAGCATAGCCCTTTGCCACAAGGTGGGCCTTATGCTTATCAATGGTTCCATATACCTTGTATTTCATTTTGTAAAACCATTTACAGCCAATTGGTTTTTTACCTGAAGGTAAATTAACCAGCTTCCATGTATTATTCTTGATAAGAGATTCATATTTAGCATCCATAGCTGCCCTCCATTGTGGCTCACTAAGTACTTATTTGACCGTGGTGGGTTCATGTTTATCATATGAAGACATATAAACCCTCTCATCATCAATCTCCATGTCTTATCCACTATCAATATATATCTCTACAGAAAGGTCTTTGAAATGTTGGTAAAGGTCATCAACTATTGGTGATGCTTCTGCCCTCTTTTGTCGAGATATACTGTGAGTTCAAGGATGATTCAGAGTAAGATCAGGAGGTGAGGTCAACTTTGAATCTCTCACCATACTTGTATACCATTTTGGTACCTTTTTTTGAGGTGGAGGAGTCTTTTCTATGGCTCCTCAATTTCTAGGTATATTGAGGATGTGATGTTAGGTGTGAAAGCCTCATCGAACACCACATCTCTACTTACATATATTTTCTTTGTTCTAGGGTCATACAATCGATACCCTTTAGAATATTCATCATAACCAAGGAAAATGCACTGTAAGGTTTTATTATCTAGTTTCTTGCTCTTTTCTTTAGGTATATGCATAAATGCTTTACATCCAAAAACTCTTATATGAGAGATGAAGGGCTTCCTTACGCTCCATGATTATTTTGGAGTTATATCTTTAAGGGTCTTTGTGGTTACCCTATTCAAAATATATATTATCGTTGTGATATCTTCTTGCCAATAGCATTGCTCAAGATTTTCACCCTTAAGCATACTATGAACCATTTTCATGATGGAACAATTTATCCTTTTAGCAACTCCATTTTGTTGTGGATAATAGGTTATGGTTAGTTGTATTTTGATCCCATGTGTTTTCAAAAATGAAGATAATTCATTTGAGGTATATTTTCCCCCTCGATCTGAGTAAAGGGTCTTTATGTAGCATCCAGACTCTTTCTCAACTAGTTGCTTGAACTGTTGAAAGTAGGAAAATGCTTTAGATTTTAGTTGAAGAAAGAAGACCCACATCTTCCATGAGTGATCGTATACAAACAACTTATAATACCTTATGCCTCCAAAACTTGGTGGCATGGGACCACATAAATCAGTGTGTACTAACTCCAATAGTATCTTAGCTCTAGAAGAGCTAGCTTCGCATGGTGCTCGATGTTGCTTCCCTACTAAGAAATTTGAGCATATGGAAAATGTAGATGAAAGGGTAGGAAGTCCCTTCACCATTTGAGATTTACTTAGCTCAAGTAAATACCCTTTACTAAGATGCCCAAATATATTATGCCAAAGAGAAGTGGCCTCCTTTGTGTTGACTGTCATGGCAACATGAGGCATTGAAACAACATCTAGTGTGAAAAAGCCATGCTTGTAAGAACCGGTTGCTATGTGTTTACCCTACTTGGTGATATAGCAATGTTTCAGTCCATTTTCCACTTTGAAATTGACAACCATATTTTTATCCAATATTTGTGGAACTAAAAACAAGTTATTTGTCAATCCTGGAACATAAAGGACATTGTGAATATGATACTTTCCATCTGGAAGGGAAATAGTTACACTTCCTTCTTCATGGACACCATAGGTCTTATTATCAGCAATTATTATTGGTTTGCCTTCTCTTGCCAGAAATATCTCAAACCGCTACTTGTCGCCAGTCATGTGTTTGTTGGTACCTGAATCAATGTATCAAATAGAATCCTTCTATGTAGAAGTTGTATGGGTCATGAACACTTTGTGTGCTCTTTCTGAATTAGAATCAGAATTTTCAATAGCAACATATCCTCGTTGTTGTCTATTGTTATTCTATGGCTTTTTTTTACCCTTTTTGTCTTGTTTGTTCTTAAACCAACACCAGTTGGTGTCATGGTTGTCCATTTTAAAATGTGTGCAGTACTTCCCTTGAGATTGAGGTTGCTTGCTTTTATCTCTTAATGATGATCATGAATATGACCCTCCCTTTTAAAAGTTAAATTTCTTCTTTCCACCTTGTTTGTTTGTGTAAAGTGCATTGTTTGACAATTCATCACTTTGAAGTTGATTTGCTTCTTCTTTTTGAAGTAAATTGACTAACTCCACAAAGGTGAATTTTATTTGAGATACATTAAGGGATGTTATTAACATCTTATAGGATTCAAGAAGATCCCTCAATATTACTGAAGTCATAATAGTATCTTCTACTTTGGCTCCTAAAGCATTCAACTTTGACTTTAGTTCTACCACTCTACAAAGGAATAACTCTATTGATTCTCCTGTCTTCATATGGAGTGTATGAAGTTGTGTTTGAAGGTGTAGAATAGTCGATTGATTCTTGCCTTCAAAAATGGTACAAAGTGCATCTCATGCATCTTTACCATTTTTAGCTTCACTTATGTGAGGTTGGATCTCATTAGTAGTAGCTAGGAGAATCAACATGAGAAGACGATTGTTCTTTTTATCCCATGCTTTTTGATATGCACCTGTGAATATGGGTCTTGTGTTAGTTCCATCCATTAAATCTAACATCTCCTCTACAGTAATTATTGCTTTCATCTTGGTTTTCCATGCTGAAAAATTAGAACCTTTAAGCAAGTGTGTATCATTTAGGTATTTTTTGATAGTTTCCATGATGAAGGTTCTAGAATTGTTTCAAGATGGTCTCTCTTTCTCTCTACTTGATATTTAATGGCACCTGCCTGAAAAATCTTTGTGAAGGATTTATCAATTTGAGGATATTTAAGTCAAACAAGAAAAATTAGAGATAATTCACTCTTTAGTGATATTTAATGGCACCTGCCTAAAAATCCTCCCAGAGAAGGATAGTTAGTTTGAGGGAATTAAGACAAACAAAAAAGAGTGAATTAGGTATTTTGATTTATGAGAGATCAAACAATTGGATTTAAACCTATGCAATGAGTTACACAAATTATTATGAAATTTTGGGGTTTTGAGTGCTCTTGATGTTGATGACTTAAAATTGCAGAAGACAAGAAAGTAAATGCAATAATCAATCAAAGAGTGCCCACAAAATTTTTATCACATAGGTGTGATATGCAACCGAAAATGCACCTTATTTAGCAATGTCAATATTAATTAAGGTGTCGAGTAATATAAAAAATGCACCTAATCATAAGTTTTTGCAACAAAAGATGTATTTGTGTTTTGCAAAAAAATAAATTTGATGTTCAAATTATCCACCCTTTGTGTTACATTTTTTTGAAAAAGACAATTTATCAAAGATCAATTATCCCCCCTTTTTAAAAAAAAAATAACAAAGTAGCTCACCTTTCAAGACAAGTCGACACATGACAAGCGTTTGAAAGGCTTTCCAGAACCAATCGATAAACGACTTGGTTTTAGTGGACCCTTTGAGGCTTCAATACTCAGATATTGGAGGGGAATCAGGATTAAAATAATACCTAATCTTGATGGGACCATAGCTTCGGTCCAAAACCTTCCAAGGATCGGTGTAAGTATTGAAATGAGGTAAACTTCTTCTATGCTTTCGAAGCATACTATGAAAAAGAGACCTTGTTGTTTGTCATAAAAGTTTGTTCCTCTTTTGAATAACTCTCAGACGACGAAGAGCTTTTTGTATCCAAGGCCTCTTCCTCATGAGACGAAACTTTATACTCTCAAAAAATTATTAAAAAACATTTTGGAGCAAAGTGTTACAAGTCTCAATTTCTTGCAAAAAAATGTGCTTTGATTTTTGTCTCTTATCCCCCCTTGATTTGGAGAAAACAAAAAAACATCAATTTTATATGTTTGAAAAAAAATAGGCCTTTCTTTTTCAATTTTAGTGCATAAATTTAATTTAATCTAGTATAATAAATTAATAAAAAAACATATTTGGAAAAAAAATCACTTAGTTTGTAAAAAAAATGATTTTTAATTCAAAATATTATCAAGTTATTAATTTTAAATACTAAAAAAAATAGTAAAAAATATAAAAAAATTTATACCTTGCAACCCTTAGTGCGGGTTGTAGCAAAAAATGGTTTTTTAGACCCCGTGGGAGTCGAACCCGCGACCCCGCAGGTGTTCACCCGTTGTTGGCTCGCCCAAGCCAATCGGGCTAAGCTTCTGGTTGGGAAGCTAAGTGCATGATGTGCGCTTTCTTCCTTTGCGGGGAGCACAAAAAGAAGAAAAACAATTGGGACTTTAGTCCCACATTGCCCTTGCAAGTAAGGTTTCACACTATAAAAGTATGAATCCTCTCCTTGTTAGTCGACTGCCTGCGGGCAGTTGAAAGAAGTTCACCTTTTGCCACATCGACCGGAGGACAACGTACCACATGGTTTAGGAGGACCCCATGTATACTGAGCCATGTTATATGCCACCTAACCTTACCATATCAGCAAATGCCTCGATCTATGCATCCACATTAGCTAACCTTGGTTTCAATGCTATCCACCTTGATCCATGGGCCATCTCAATTTCAATATCCCCTGGTTGTGTCGGTTGGTGTCATTCTATCCCCTATGTCAGGTCAGTATCAGTATATCCCCTAGTTGCATCGATTGGTTCCTTGGTTGTGTTGGTTGGTGACATTCTATCCCCTGTGTTAGGGACTCTCCACTAGTTGGGTCAGCAGCCCGCAGGCCGGACAGGGTCTGTCGGAGGGATCGTTGTCCACTTGAACAGGTTTACATCAAAGTTAGTAGCCCACAGGATTTTCAGATTTGATAGTCTATGGGACATAAATGTGTCCGCCAGTATGATAGAAGTCTAATTGTAGAATTAGGAAATCAAATTAAATTAAAAAAAAAATAAATGAATTAAAATTCCAAGCCTTCCAACTGAAATAGTGCATCACAAATTGTGCCTGTCTAGGGAAACCCACACCTTGAGATTTGTACCCCTTGGTCCAATTGGAATTATAAGAACTCCTACCTTGTACAGAGATGCTCGAAATAGTCGCTAGCCCAGGTGAGTCCTGTAGCTCTGATGCCAATGTTATCAAATGCAAGTGCAAGATAATTAATTAAGAACTATTAGCAATATATTGATATGCATGAGTTTATATAACATTAGGTTTAGGCTATGAATAGCCTAATAGTTTATTCTCCCCTAAAGGTAGCTAAATGCGTATTAGGTAGCCCCCCCTAAAGGTAGCTAACAACTTAGGAAATAACGCTAACTACTAACAATATATTATTCACTTAACAATGTGAATAATATATTACATCACTAACAAGAAATAATTGTTAATACATTTACAATAGTAAAACAAAGTAACTAATGTAATAACCTAATGGTAAAAGTAAATACTACTTTTTACCCTAACACGTGGGGCAGTGTTTTGGCAGGGCCTTTGGGGGTAGCATTGACCCGTGCAATCTAAAATAAGTATATTCCTCTACGAAGAAGAAATCACCTACTTTTGCCTCATGGAGGAATGATTTTATCCCAGCCTTGATCCTATCAGGTTCTTCTCCACATAAACAAGCATGTACAATTGGGAGGACTTTCTTGAAGAAAACTGTGTAACAGGAGCAGCTCTCCTGGATTCAAAGTAACCGGTCCTGGACAGTGGTAGTATCGGCTCCTCCCATTTTATTGACCAAAGATTATTCTATTTGTCCCAACATCAAGTGAATTAAGAATGAATAATACAAGAAAGAGGGGAGTTGTTCATCTTCGGCTAGAATAGCCTCCTGTAATGCTATCAACTCCTAGTTTATGTTATCACTAATTGTATCCTCCCACTTGTACATTGGTGTATGCTCCCGCTTATTGCATTGGATGATTAAGAACATAACCTCCTTAGTGATTTGGTCCAAATATTTCATTTCCAATGCTAGATTGATCATATCTATGTAATATTGGGACCAAGGACAGAGTATGGACTTGCGAATGGAGAAATTGGAGGGAATGAACTCATTTTGCTTCAAGAGTCTACTAGAAAAAAAGGTTTTGAGTATAAAATTAGATTGGAGAGCTAGTACCTGGAAATATAACAACTGAGTGGAGGTGGTGAGCCCGAACTCTTTTCTAATTTTGTTTTGCATGAGTCTGAATGCCACCTAGTTGGCGTGGTCCCTAATTATTCTATTTTTGGTGTCATAGGCCACATCCAACCATACAAGGAGATCTAACAAATGGTAGGCCCTAGGGGAGATCAATTTCCCAAGTTGGTAGTCCACTTATTGTAGATAGGGCTTGGTTCATCCTTGTCCCTCTACAACCTCATGAATATTCCCTTGAGCAGAGTAGGGTAGCACTGGCTATATTCCTTTGTTGGGTCAAAGTTGTATACAGTGATGTTCTCCAGCTCTGACTACTAGTCAGGTATAATTTCTTTATTTGGAATTGATTGAGCCACCAATACCTTCGGGTCCTTAGCCCTCCCTATATTTTTTATAACTAGAAAGTTCCCTATTATCCTCGTGATACGTGCTTTGATATATACCACCCTGATTAATGTAGCACTTGCATAAGATATTTGTGTTTAGATGTCATGAGTTGCAAATACTCCCTTTTGTTATAGCTCCTTCTTTGGCTACTACTAGTTCATATTCACTTTTACAATTGCTATTTACTATAATCCCTAAATGCACCAACTTTAAATGCCTTCATCGATGTTGTGGGTGGGACTTCACCACCTTCCTTATTTTATAATTGGATTAACGACTACTAGGTGGCACATTGCTTTCTTATTGGTTGAGGCAGTCTAGTTTGCCATGGCATGGGGGCTGGGTGCACGAACCAATTCTTCACCGAAATGGGAGGAAAGCTATTTCAATCTGCCCAGTTGGATATCTGCATTGAAAACCTATATTGTCCACATGTCTTCTCCTTATTGGTCTAGGTGTGATGTGCTTTGATTAATTAGGGCCTTCGCACACATCGAAATCTTGGGGTGCATGAACCCAAGAAGAGGTACAAGAAATTCATACGCCTTTAAGACCTTTAAATGCTTGGAAAAGGGGAGGTAGATGAAAAAAAAGGGTCACGCGAGCATCACACACCATTTTAACCTTGGTGCACCTCGAAGAAATGGAGCGCATGACTAAAAGAGGGCCGCGTGAGCTTTGCACACCCTCTAGGACTTCATATGCTCCAAATGAAAATAAGCGCATGACTAAACGAAGACCAAAGGTGGAAAATCAAGCGAAAATTTGGAAAGAAAGCTAAACGTTGGGAAAGAAGCGAAGGGCCTTATTGAAAAAATTTAAATAAATCATTGAAATAGAGTATAGGGGCTAGAATTTTTTGGAACAAGAGTGCGTAAAGTGGATTGGAAGGATTTTTAGCTGTTGTAAACACTTTTCCTCACCTTGTATGCAGAAATGTCTTGAATACAATATAAGCTTTATTGCATATTTTTCTCCACATGTATTGGGTTCATTTAATGGTGTTTTATGCATGGATATGGTAGCATCATTTAATGTTTTTAATGCATGTTTTTATTCCTCAGACTCTTGCACTTAACTAGATTTAGGTTGTGTGGATGCACGTCTAACCTGGTTTTGTTTTAGTATTTATGATTTTCCATTTTCTGCATAATAGGAGGGATTAATTTACAGTAGCTCTCTTTGATCGCTTTTTCGCACTTCATTTTTCATCTTATTTCATATTTTATCATTTTTTTCTCTAACCTTAGATTTTGTTATTTTTTATCTTTCATTTTATTTTCTTTAAGCTCCATCAAACACTCAAAACCCTAGGAGGTTTATATTTTTTTGCATTAAAAATTTGGGTTTTGAAGTAATTAAAATATCCAAATAATAATTTCTTCAAAGCTAAAACATTAAATTATTTGGACACATTTAATTAAGGTGTTTCTTAAGGTTCCAAAATAGATTCTTGCACTCCACAAGTTTTATTATTTTAAAATTTGTTTAACAAAAGCAATATAAAAAAATTGTTAACAAAGCAAGATAAAATGAATTAAATCACCGTTCTAGGATTAACATTTCAAAAATTAGATTTAGTCATTTTATTTCATGCTCAAACAAAGCTTAACAAAAGAAGATAAAATTTGTTAACAAAGCAAGATAAAATTCATTCACAAAGCAAGATAAAATGAATTAAATCATCGTTCATGATTCACATTTCAAAGTTAGATTTTAGTCTTTTCTTTTATGCTCAAATCAAAGCTTAACAAAAGAAGATAAAATCTACTTAAAACACTTTGAGATAAAATGAATTAAATCACCATTCCAGGATGGTCATAGAGGACCAATAATGTTACATTTTCTTTTTTATTTCATGAACAATAAAGAGCATATCAAATCAAAGTAATACCAAACCATAGACCCCTTGTTAATAGTTACTTGCACCTCTAAGGTGTTTCAGCATATTTTACATATTTTCACAAGCATTCAAGCACACATTAAGCACATAAGAACCTTGGAGAGTTTTAAATTTCTTTGCAAGACAGGATTTTGATAATACCCTGGATGTGAGTATGGTTTTGCAATTGGGTAAAATTATCACTCAACGGTACCCTGGAGTTACCAACCATAGAGGTTGTTGGACCCAGCAGCGGTTACTAGCAAAATACTTGAAATTCAAAATTTACTTCTAAATTTATCAAATAAAATTGTAAATCTATCTTTTCAATAAAAACACAGTAAAATTAAGTACAGTAGTACTCATAAGTGAATCCAAAATTTGATGAAGATGTTGTTTGCTTGATTTTTGAGCTCTATTTTGAGACTGTCAGAGGGCAGAGCGGCTGGATTTGGTGACTGTCACAGGGTCTGACAGCTAGGTCTGCTGACCATCATAGGGTATGATGGATGAGACTGTGAGCCATTCCAACCCATAATGATGGTACCTGTGATTCAATAAAACCAAGAAAAGCAAACATTAGCGATAAATTAGGAGATTTTGGAAAACATTTCACGGTGATCGCCACTATAGAGTAGCAAAATCCATACACCTAAACATGTAATATGCAATCAAATTGACAATGCAAATCAAGTAACCATAATGAAAAAAATATAGAGAAAATATGGTGCCCTTCTCATTAATAATTTAGAAATGTTTTTTATAAAAGGTTATAAAATATCCCTCTTAGGGATTTACACCAATTGATACAATATTATAAATGATAACCCCACAAGTGTGGGTGTATTCGTAGAGTTTTTGCTCTTCCAAAACTAATTATGGAGGGTTTCTTTGCAACCTCTACTTAATGATGTAAATATTGAGGATCTTTATGATGATTAGCTCCTATGGAAACCTGAGATCTACACACAAAAGAACTTACAAGAAATTAGAAGCAAATGTAGAACCTCTCAAGATGAGGTCCATTTCATGATAAACCATTGAAAGGAAAATGCATAAAATAGTAAAGAAATGCATGAAATATTGAATGAAAATATGCTAAACTATATTAGAAACCATATTTAAAAGTTGTTAAATCTAATCTAACTAAGAAAATATAGAAAATAAAACATCTCTATAAGGTCATCGGTATAGCAGCTAGCTCTGTTAGTCGTCAAAGGGTCCAACAGTTGCACTTGCGGATGGTTGCACCTACAGGCTGCTTCAGGGTGAAGCAGTCGTTGAACAGAGAATATGTTCTTCATACTTGATGTGGGGTGATATTCAATTTATCTATAAAATTGGATGATGTTCTTGGTGTGTTCGTGAGGAATGAATTAAAGATGGAAATTGGCTCGAATTAGTGAGGATTTATGGTGAACAATGGTGTGATTTTCTCTTCCAACCCCAATGGATTTCATTGGTGCAAATGCAAGCTTCATAGCTAGATTTGGGCAACACTCCATTGCATATGATGGAAGGTTCTCTCTATTACTTAAACCAACAACACTTCTTAGCATTAAACTCTAGATTATCTCTATGAATACCAAGGGGTATTCTTATAGAATTCTCGAATAGGAGTCTTAGATTCCTTGAGAAGCCAAGAAGTGATTAGGATCAAGAAGGACAATAGAACATTCAATAAGCTTCCCACAACTGTTTACAACTACCTTTTATCTTGGATGACCATTGAAACTAAATTTAATTCAACTCATGATCCTATGCTTGTTATAGGTGAGGTCATCCTAGGGTGGAGCGACCAGGCTTGGGGGTCGTCACAGGGTCTAGCAGCCACTAGAGGCTACTCCTGGGTATAACATTCCAGACTGCAAAGGGAGATTCTTTCTTGATAAAGTTATAAAAATCATGGTTAAGACCTAAGGTTGTCCCAAGGGTGTCATATGGCCTGAAAAGGTGTCCATATAAATAATCTTCTCAAAGTGACATGTTTTAGGTGTTTATAGTTAGAATCTCCTTAGAAATAATTAGGGTAATCTTAGGGAATATAAACCCTTATTTATAAGAGGTTTTGAGGGGAAAATGAGTGAGAAAATGAAATTTCACTATGGGCAAGGTCCGACCCCAAAACGGGTTGACAAGGGGAGGGGTTTTAGTGATAAAAACCCCTAGAACATCAAATTCATACCCCATAATTACAAGGCATGAATTTGGTAAGCCAAATTTATGCCTCATATATATCGGGAATGAATTTGACAAGGCTAAGGAAAAAAGGCAAAAGGAAAAGGAAAAAGTTCCTCAAATTTACACTTAGCAAGTCTGAGTGGCTAGCTAAGGGTCTAATGAAGAATTAAATCATTTTGATGGGTCAATTTTCCATGTCTACATCTTGCTTGAAAATATAGTAAATATGGCCATTCTAACTGGCATGATATTGTAGGATAGGCTTCATTATGTGATGAGTTGTTTCCTTAACTTCCATATGATTATCTTAGGTAAGCTAGGTTGCAAAAGTCAACTTCTACAACCAATGGTAAGTATCCTCTTAAATACCCTTTACCTACCTTCTTCTATGTGCATGCAACTGCCATGTGTCCTTGGATAAGGTGGGACATCTTTTGGCCAATGTTGGACCTTTTGTGAATTTGCCTTGATAGTTTTCTACTTTAGATTTTGACTAGCCACCACATGTCCAACTTTGGATCATGTTGGAGTCTTTTTTCCTTTCTTCACTTTCCTCTATTATAAGGATCACATGGATTAGATGTAAAATCAATGGCACATGGGCCTTAATGCTTTAAGGTTTCCTATCTTAGGTGGAAATAATGTGTCAACCATTGATGGAAGATCTTATAATTGACATGATTTCAAGCTCATACATCTTTTCTTTTGCTATCAAAGTCGACACCAAGCCCTCTGACCATAAGATAATTATTTATTTTGACATTCCTTTTTACATGTCTTATTTCCTAGAGTCTTATAACTAGATATGACTATGAATTTAATATTTTTGGGTGCTTATGGAGGTTCATCCACTCATGGCACCCTCCTTTTAGTCTGGTAGAAATATGACATATATTGTAGTGGGAGGCATGGGGCCAAGCAGACATGATCAATACCTAGGCCCAAGATCTCATATTTCAAGAAGTCAGATCGACTTGAATCCTTTGTCTAGATCACACTCCCACTAGTTAAAAGTCCTTTAGTTATCATTGATAGGGCTCTATGACTTATTTTTTCCATGGTGTTTGACTTAGATATTATTGAGAGGGTTGTCATGGATGACACAGGCTATTGGCCACTCAAAATAGTGAGTTGACATGGACACATGATGTAAGGCCTCCCACCACTATTTTGAACCTACAATGAATAATCTCCTCAATCAACGTTCTAGGTGACCTCTTGATTCAAGTCATGGGGTGGTAGCATGTAGTGAAGTTTAACTATATTTACGATGAAAGTCGTTAAGGACTTCAATTGCTTATCTATTCAAACACCTCTAAAAAATTCCTTCGTGATTTCTTCTATAGATAAAGTTTGATTTTATCATGAAGTTTACACTTTTACGGTGTAGGTATCTTTTCTAAGTTGAATTTAGGTGACCAAGACACACATTATTTAGTAAGTAATGAACTATATCCTAATACCACTCATTATTAGTTATCTCTCCCATTTAATAGTATTGACTTAAAATTTAGGAGTCAACCTTAGCCAATATCTTCCTCAATCCTTGTCCTCTAAAAATTTTTATGGGTTGGATTTCCAAATTTAACTCTTATAGAATAGACACCCATTTACCTCTATGTTCTCCTAACTCATTGTACATTAGCATTGTCTTTACAGTAGTATTTGACACTACTACAAATACTTTGCTAAGCAAGATATAATATTTGAATTTCTTCATAGCTTTGATTAGAGCAAAGGATTGCTTGTCAATCATTGAATACCTATATTGAGCATCCCTCAAAGGTGATGTTATGTAAAATTTTGGCTTCTCATATCTATCTTCTTTCTTCTAAGTTAGAATGCCAATAATCAAATATTGTGATGCAAATAAATCAATGTAAAAAAATGAATATAATTTGGACAAATCAAGACTAGAGTATTTACAATTTCCCTTTTTATTTCTTGGAAAATAGTTTGAGATTCCCTAGTCCATGTAATTTTAGCATATTTCTTGAGACTTGCATTCAAAGGTCAGATTATTTCCACAAATCTAGTAACAAACTTCCTCATAAAATTGATCTTGCTAAAGGACTTTATCTTTGTTTTGCTTCTAGGGAGAGGAGGTTTTTGAATGGTTTGAACCCTCTTTGGATCAATGGATATACTTTATTCTAAGATAACATGACCCATGAGTATTCCTTTGGTAAATCCAAATATGCACTTCTTTATAATCAATGAAATTCCATGCTTTTGAAATCTCTTCAATACTTTTCGTAAGTCTTCTACATGGTCTCTATGTCTTTTAAAGAAGACAATAGGTTCATCCATTTAGATCACAATGTACTTTCCAATAATATCATTGAAGGTAATGCACATAGTTATTTGGAAAGTAGATCCTTCATTGATAAATCCAAATGACATTATCTTGTATGAAAACATTCCTTATTTTGTGGTGAATGGATTCTTAATCTTGTCTTTGGGGTCTATCATTACTTGGTTATATTATGAGTAACCATCTAGGAGGGACATCATCTAAGAGCCTTCATTATTTTTAGCACTTCATCCAAGGAAGGAAGAGGATAAATATACTTATTAGATGCCTTGTTGAGATTTTTGATGTCTACACATAGGCATATTTCTCCATTCTTCTTGCAAACTAGTACTAAATTGGCAGCCCAAGAAAAATATCTTATAGAAAAAATGATGCAGGCTGACAATTCTTTTTACATGTAGTGGGTTCATAAGACTTTACCTTTGGTGGAAGGGCTTTGTATCTAGTTTGAGGGGGATGATATGGGTAATGATAGTTGTATCATAGACCTTCAAATTTTCATAACTCTAGGCTTTGAAATATTTATAATCCTTTATAACTTGAGATATTTATAATCCTTTAGAACTTGAGATATTTATAATCTAGAATATTCACCACTTGGATACCAATGTATTGTTGTATCTTAGGTTTAGAAGCCAACTATTTATGGATCTAATTCAACACCCAAACCATTTTTAATTCCATATTTTCTAAGTAAACAACCTTCTTATTTGATGCAACAAAGATCAATCCTAATATTTGGTAGATAACATAGGGTATCATGTTGCCATAAGCACTAAATCCATAAGATAATTATGTAAGTCCATACCATTTATCTTGATAGTTATAAGTAAAGAAGGGGACTCTAAATTTTATTTATATATGGACACTTGGGCATCAATAACCTTCTTAGTCTCCCTTTTATTTTTATCAAATAGAGTTTTAAGTATCAAATATTTTTTGTCATTCAACTAAGCTATTGTAAATAGAGAGATGTTTTGTCAAGGTCTTCTTAAGATCTTCAATGATATTATACCTAGACCTATTTTTCTATGAATGTTTCTCTTTCTATGGTGGTGGTGTCTTGGATTTTGGTTATGTAGGCACTATGAGACCCTTAGGTGGGACTAGGTTCTTATTATATCACTTAGCAGGTGGGATATAAGTACTATCTATTGGGACTAAAACATGACATCACATGGAAACACAACAAGGAGGTAAAACAACACCATAAATTTAGGCCTTAGCCTATTGGATAATACCCATTGACCTCAAATTTTCATGAAGTACAAAGCATATATATAGCAAAAAGAAGAGGTGTTAGGGTTTGTAAAGAGAAAAATCCTAACCCTAACCCTAATCATGTGCAACATAGGCAAAGTGCACATTAAATGTTCTAACATCCCCCCTTAAGGTGCACTTTCCTAAATACAAAAATAAGTCAACAATACAAAAAATGAGTCAACATTAGATATGTCCCCCCTTAATGTTGATGCTCATGACAACATACATGGAGCATGGTGCTAAACTTGGAAAACTTGTCAAGCCCAAGTGACTTTGTGAAGATGTCAGCCACTTGATCTTGAGTTGGTACATACTCCATGTGGATAAAATTCTCTTGGACCATTTCTCGGATGAAGTTATGATGGATCTCAATGTGCTTGATCTGGGCATGGAAGACTGGATTTTTTATCATCTTAATGGTACTTTGATTGTCATAATATATGTGTGTTGGGCCATCTATGACTAGCCCAACATCCTTAAGTAGTTACCTCAACCAAAGGGCTTTCTTAGTTTCCTCAACTGTTGTCTTATACTCTACTTCTGCTAAAGACGAAAATTGTATGTTGTTTCTTAGTGCTCCATGAAATGGTACCTTGATCCAACCGAAAGCAGTAACCAATAGTTGATCTTCATATTTTAGGGCAACTAGCCCAATCTAAATATGTGTACCCAATCAATGATAAGTCATCACATACTATGTGCATAAGACCATGATGAGGGGTGCCCTTGAGGAATCTCACAATCCTCTTAGTTGTTATCCAATGTCTCTTCTTAGGATATTGCATGAATCTAGAAACAAGGCCCACTAAATAGGTGATATCTAGTCTAGTTGAAGTTAAGTAGATCAAACTTCCAACTAGTTGTCTATAAAGGGTGCCATCAACCATTTATTCATCATCACTATTAATCAATTTCAATCGGGTTTCCATGGGAGTGAGGGAGGGTTTACACTCCTACATGAAAAACCTCTCCAAGAGAGAATTAATATATTTAGCCTGGGATATGAAGATCTTGTCAAGTTGTTGCTACACATCTATGCCTAAGAAGTACTGAAGGAGGCCCAAGTCAGTCATTTCAAAGTTTTTGCATAAGTCCTCTTGAGAAACCTTATTACATATATATCATCACCTATAATGAGAAGATAATCCACATAGAATATCATAAAAATGATACAGTTCCTCCAATATTTCACATAGAAAGTAGATTTGGCTATAGATCTAGTGAAACCAAGGTTAATAAAATAGGATTCAATTTTGGTATACCAAGCTTGTGGGACCTGCTTCAACTCATATAGAGATTTTTTCTATCTAATGACTTTGTTTTCTTAGCCTTTGACTTTATAACCTAGTGGTTGATCAACATACACTTCTTCCTACAATGTGAAGTATGCTAAAAATATCGTACACCTATGCAATGAAATAAAGAACAAACTAGATAGTAAATTATGTAACCATGATGACAAAAAAGATTTGCAATAGTGGTGCCCTTTTATTAATATCAATTCTTGTTCCTTCAAGAGAGGTTACAATGGATCCCATTGAGGGATTTACTACCAATTTGATACAAATTTACAACAAGAAAATATATCCAAGGTGTATCTCGCAGGATATCTCTTGCATCCTCACAAACTGATTTGGGGAGGGTTTCTCATGACCTTCATGATGTATGATGATGAAGGATGAATATTTATGCCATTTGCTCCATGTAAAGTCCTGTAATATGCACACAATAAAATCTAAAGAGCATCAAAAATATATGAAGAGCCTTTCAAGATAAGGTCCATATCCATGATAAAGAAGCTAAAATATGAAAAATAAATGCATGAAAATGAAATCTAACTATGCTAAGAAGTAATTGAAATGCTGCTAAATCTAATGAAAGTAAGAAAATAGGTAAAATAAATTTGTATCAGGAGGTCATATATGTGTAGGGCGGTCTTGCTTGCTGGTTGTCTCAGGGTGAGACAATCGTGACTGCGGGCCATCTTGGGGTGAGATGGCCACTGAACTACGAGTGAATTACTTGTCGCTGATGCGAGGTGATGCTGGGTTTGATACATGGATGAGTTGATGTTCTTGGTGTGCTCATGAAGAATGACTTGATGGTAGGATTTGACACAAAGCAAGAGCGCTAGATGGTGCAATAAGTACAAATTTAATCTTCAACATTTAAAATGGTCCATTGACATGCTTTGAAGCTCCATGGTTGAATTTTGGTAGCACTTCATTGCTTATGAGAGTGAGATCTCTTTTATTCTTCAGTTCGATAACACTTTGACACATAAAAATTGGATATATTCAATGAATGCTAGGCACCTTTAAAGAGACTTCCTAATGGGATTCCAAAGCTTGCTAGTGAAGCCAAGAAATGGTTGAATTCAAAAAATCATTATCAATAAACCATTATGCTTAGCTGGTGTGTAACCATTTGAATTGTAGCATAGGAACTTGCTTCTAGCATGTCATATTGGGGTGGGATAGTTGTGACTACGGGCCATATCAGGGTGAGACAATCGTAGTTAGGGACTGTCTCGACGTGAGACGATTTCTACTGCAAAGGAAAATTTATCCTTGTTTGAGTGGTGAGAACCACTGTTAAGCCCTAAGACTTCCCAAGGTGGTTCATATGGCTTGAAAATGTGTCAATATAGGTAGTATCCTCAACATGATGTGTTTTAGGTGTCTATAGATGCCCCTTTTTGGGATGCAATGTGTGAAAGCACAACGCGAAGCAAAAATAGATGACCTAAAGTTAAATTGAGGGTTGATGGTGTTCATTGATCTGGTCAATGTTAGATGCCCCATTCATAAAAAGAGCATGCATCCTTAAATCATATCTTCCAACTCATTGGTGGACTTTATTGTGGTAAACCTTTCAATCATCAGTGGACAATGTCATATCTACAACTTTTGTCTTAAGGAGACATGCTTATTTGACTTATAGACTTTAGATCTACCAAGTGTTTATTGAGATTTTTGCTTTTGCCTTAGTAAATAGGTAAATGTATGATAGTTATTGGTAATGCTTCATGAATGAATGCATTTTTTATGATTGAGTGTTTGATTATTGATTTTGATTATAGATTCTATGATGTATGACTACCCCCTCAAGCGACAAGTCGATAAGGATATGGAAAGTGATGAAAGTGATGAGTCACTTGACTAAGATGACTTGATTTAGGTTTGTAGGACTTTTATGAATGTGAAAGGAATAAAATCCCATTTTATTTGACCATTATTGGTAATTATACATCTCTATCCCTTGGAGCAGTCCAGCCGCATGGCTTTCTTGGGGAATTAAGATGATAACAATTCAATTTGTTCTAGAGGTAAATAATTGTATACAAGGATCAATTGAGGTTTAGTGGAGGAAGGAAATGTACATCTATATCCCTTGGAGCAGTCCAATCACATGGATTTCTTAGGGAATTGAGATAATAACAATTTGATTCTTCTAGGAGCCTGTTGAAATATTTTTGACCAAAGGAATTGAAATACCTTTGGATCTTTTTGCTCTATTTATTTTTTGAATTTTTTGTGACCAAAGAGGTTTAAGCACATTTGAGGCCTTTCAAATTGATTTGGTCATTATTGGTGATTGTTTTTATTCAATTGGCCTTCTGGTAATCTATCCATCTGACTAGATTGCATGGATAATTAGTCATTGCAACCACCAGGTGTATAGCATAAATTACTAAATATGAGGTACACTCGAGATTTTTGATTTGATGACTTTTAGGTATTATTTTTGTAGTTTTATATTGTTTTGTGGTTTTATGTCTACTTATAATTTTTTTTGTTTTTGGTATCATCCCGTAGTAGGAAATTCGCATTAAATGAGATTGTCTAGCACAAAGACGGTCACGAAATTTGAAAAATACAAAGAAAACTTTTCAAATTTTTGATGTTATTTTTACTGTTGACAGTTGGAGAAAAGGAGAGATGAGGAGGAAGAGAACAATTTATGATGTAAAGCACTTATGTATTTCCTACCCATTGCAATCATGGACCAACCCGAGGCTTCAACCAGTGGAGGATCCGGAGCGAGGAAGGTAGAAACATTGTTCCATTTTTTGTTATTTTGTTATTTTGTAATTTAAAATGAATCTCATTAATTAATGTGGAAAATGAACCGCACTAAGAAAAATAAAGGAAATGAACCTCATGTAGGATGTAGGATGTAGCATATATTACTTAGGTTTTCTTTTTTTAGATGTTTTTTTTTGTGTGTGTGAGTATTTTTTATTTTTGTCATATTTTTGGGGTCACCTAAGGTAGGGACGGTCCCTATTTTACAGTTTGGGGGCCATCTTGAGATGGGACAATCACTTTTAAATTCCAACGGTCAGATTTTTTACCATTGTGGTTGGCGTCTCAAGGTGAAAAATTTGCATCTCCAAACCATCTCGCCCTGAGATAGCCACGGTTTTAATTGATATTTTTTATTTTGATTATTTTTTTTGAATTTTTGATTGATATTTAGCTAATGAAGTTCTTTCATAGAGTTTTAATGGTTTTTGAAATGGTATGATGATACCACAATGGTAGTGCTTCAAATCTAGCTAGCTAGGGGGAGGCAACAATGGAGAGGATTCTCTGAGGAGAGGGACCTTCTTAAGGCCTAGGTAGATAGTGCCCAGGCAATGATTGACAGGGTGACAGTAGAGCGAGATGCTCTACAAACATAAGTGATGAGCAGGATAGTAGAGCAAGATGCTCTACAGGGTCAGATGACTATTCAAATAGTAGAGCGAGATCCTCTATTGGCTTAGGTGGTGATATTGACCACAACTCAGGGGTAGGTAGGGGTAGGTAGCAAGGCCATAGGTGATGTGGTGACACTGCAGGCATAGGTAGCTTGGTATTCCTCTCTTCACCAGTTAGATTGAGCTTACATTATGAGCTTCTTGAAAGCACCTTTATATTATTCATCTCTAGAACACATGTGCTAACAAGTTGTGTCACCTTCACTTCTCCATTTTTCTCACCCCATGCATATTTTGCATCTCACTTCCTATCATCCATTCTATAGTCATGTCATTACCATTATATTGATGCCCTTGATTAATCCATTAAAATCATGAGTAGCGATATATGTCTAAGCATTTTTTGAATGACAATCCAATGTACATGCATACATCTATTCTCTTATATCTATCCCATTCACTATCATCCATTTCTATCCATTCATACTTAAATCCTCTCACACATTCATCATTCATAAATAATCACATCATCATCCATCACTTCAACATATCAAATCCATGTCATGTCCCATCTATTCAATCACATACCTCCATCAAGCACCCCAACCTAAAACACATACACAACACCATCCATACATCACCTCATATCATGGCACCTATCCACTTATCACCATCTTTCTATTATAAATCAATCAACCAAACCTTCACATATCCATGCCCATGCCTCATCCTCATATCAAACAAAAAATCTTAAAATGATTGCAAATGGAGGCCTCTCATACCTCAACCATAAATATAATATATTTTGTTGTCCCCAAATACAAAATTAGTTGCCAAGTTCAAAAGGTTGCATCCTTTTCAAAGGTTGCACTCTTTTCCTCACATTCACATCCCAAAATAAATCAACTACCAAGTTCAAAAGGTTGTGTCCTTTTTCTTGCCATCTCCAAAATCATATTTCAATTCAAAGGCTCCAAAGGCACCTAGCCCTTTGGTCAACATATAGAATAGCTTAGGATTTTCTTTCCTACAATAGCTTAGGATTTACTTTTCTATCGTCAATCGGCTAGCCTAGATCATCGAGTGAACCTCATATCTAGTGATCTACTCTAGGTACCTAGCGATTATAGTGACTATTTATCTATGCCCTCCAATAGGATGGGCTGATTACCATAAGCACACTTGTTTCAAAAAATCCAAAAAAAAACCAACAACACACAACAACAACAACCACAATGTCCCCTTCCATTTCATTCTAAAACTCACTATTTGATCATCCTATCTCCATTCTTCCATTTTCCATTTCACATTTTGTCAATCGGATCCTCAATGTCATATATTCTATATTCCATCCACTTGTCAAATATCCAAACACCCATTTTTTGAATCTATGTCTATCTCAAAACCTTGTTCAAGACTATCATTCACGCTAATTAGTTCTTTTAATCATATAATAGTTTTAACATAATAAATCCAGTCACATTAGCATAGTGACTTTGATCACACTAGCATAATAACTCCAATCACATTAGCATAATGGCTCATGACTCAGTAGTTTAGTTGTTAATCTAGATTAGCATAGTTATTTCAAATGCACTCATCAATTCATCAATGACAAGGTTCATATATATTCATTGTTTTCATGATTGGGGCATCCTACATTATCCTTGATTTAGGGTAACCTTATGTCACCCTCCTCAAGCCCAAAATCTACTTTCGTCATCACTCACCAGCCATCATCGTCCTTTCATCATTATCTAGTAATCAATCCAATAAACATGTATCAATTATTTTTGCACCGCATTGTGTGTATAAAAATGAGCATCTATGGACACCTAAAATTAGTCATTTTTACAAGCACCCAATCCCATCTTCCAATCAACTCACCAATTGCCCAAATTCATTCAATTCCTCCAATTTCTCAAAATTTCTCTAAATTTTTTTATCTCTCTCTAATTTTCTCCCACTCCATTTAATTCTCTTAATCCTTTCTTATCCCCTTCCTAATCCTATAATTCCCACTTAATTCCTTATTTATTCTTATCAATCCATAATAATTCCATAATCCCTCTTACCCACTAATTAAACTCACATTTTCCCCTAATATTCCACCTAACACCCACCTTAAATGCATAAACCCCCTTTCACACCCCCATGTGATTTAAATTCAAATTTATTCAAATTTAAAATTCACATGGGTGGTCTAAAGTCCATTTTCATGAAATATCTCCGATTACCTGCCCAATTCAAAACACACACATTAAATACCAAATCTCTCCACACTCTCCATTTCGTCATTTCACACTGCCACATCAATATATTTTTGAAACTAAAACTACCTCATTCTTTACAAGGCCACAAATGTGGTAAGGCACCCATTTTCCCCCAATAAACACACATTAAATTCTCAAACCCCTTTTCACACTTGGTAAAATTACCACTTCAGATATTGGGTACCCTCCCCTCTCTCTCGTAATTTCCTATAAATACTCCCCCTTTTTCCTTCATGAGAGAGAGAAAAGAAGCAAGGATTCCTAAGCCCTCATGTTGCCAAAATTTCTTTAGCCTTGAGTGCCCTCTTTTGAGTGCTTAGTCCTTTGAGTGTGAACATCCCCCTTGAGATACAAAGTAAAAGCAGGTATATTGTTAGTGTTTTACATCATTTGCATGCATTTTGGGTTATTATATTAGCATCTTGTAGTTCTTTGTTTACATATTTCTTGGCTTGGGCCCAACTAGGGTGGGCCCTTTTGGTATTACTGACTTATTGCCATTAGTTTATGTTTAGGTATTTCAAAGCTAAATATAACAAACGAACGGTCTCAACACACTCAAGATCAACATAAAATTCCTTTACCTCTTGATTGTGGCATAAAAAATAAGATTGCACCATAGCTATTGCTTTGTAAAAGGGGTCACTCCCTTCTTTAAAAATTTCATTTGTAAAAACCCTAAGGAGGGTTCATTGTACTCAAAATATTTATTTATAATATCATATTCCATTTATTTTCATACATGGTGCATTTTTATATATTAAAAATACTATTTATTTCCAAGTAGAATATTGTGTTTTGTCCATAAATCAACTTGGATTGATTATAATAATGTCTTTGATGTTGTAAGGGCCCAGAGACTTAAGAAGGTAAAAGTAAATAAAAACAATGATCCTAACACTTACCAAAAAATATAAAGTATGGTAAGGAGAAAACTAAGGATTAAATAAGGTGATATGATTCTTATTCTAACAAAAAATTTGAAGACTTGGATAATAGATTTGAAACCCCCTTGAATTGGGAATCCCCCATATCACACACAATTAAAGAAGAGAAATTCTATAGGATATCCATGGAGAGGATATATTTTAACTTTATCTTTGGGTATCATTTTAGGATGAGTTAGTAGGAATAATATATTTAATAGGAAAATAATGAAAATTTTGGATAAGGCAATGGGATTAGATTTTGTTGATATAGAACTAAAAATAAGCAAGGTATAGACAACCATAAATGCAAGTTCAAAAACCTAAAAAGATAAAAGCACCTAGAGAAAATATGATAGGACAATAATCTTCAAAGACTATGCTAATAATAATATGGATATCCAAGGTTTAACAATTTTCCTATATTTAAAAGGGACACTAAAAAAGGAAAGGAACGTCTATTTTTTTTAACAATATTTGGAAGATGAGACACATCATGGATGGAGTCATCATGATCTAGAAATTTTCTTATGCTTTGTAAAATAATATGTGATAATATTACACCATATTCATTGGAAAAATACCATTACACGTAATCAATGTAAAGAAGGATTAAATGCTTAGTTTCCATTTCCTAAAATTGGGACTTAGAGAATGACAAAGAATGAGGGAGCTTTTCTAGACACTAGATGAACTTGTGGAAAATTTTGATAAACTATTTAAAATCACCTAAATAAAACAACAAAATTATTTACTTGAGAAGAAATAAATTGGATGGCTTGTGGTAGGATTAAAACTTGTATTAAGAAAGATATGAGTGATAAGGTTTTCAATACTTAGCTAAAAATGCTAGAGTTTGTTATGATATTGAAGTCTTAGAGCTAGTGCCAAATAATTGTGCCATGGATTGAACACTTAGAATTAATAAAGCATAAAGAGGATCTAAAGGATGTAAGAACACCTAAAGAAAAATATATAAAATTATTTAACTATGAAGAAAAAAATTGAATAATTTATGATAGGATTAAAACCTACATTAAAAAGAGAGAAAATGGTAATATTTTAACACTTGAAGGTATTACATTTTGTTATTAGATTGGAGTCTTGAAGGTGGTGCCAAACAGATGTGCCATGGAATGAACACTTAAGATTAATTTGTAAAGAGAATAAAGGATCTACAGCTAATTCAACAACACATAACATGAATATCTAACTTGATCTGAAACCCATAATTTGGAGTTAAGGAAGATCATGAAAGAGTGCAATAAAAAATAATAGAGTATAACAAACAAGAATAGCAAAATAGACTAATAATTTTATTTCTTAGGAAATAGAGGATGATGCAAGTAATCTCTAAGAAGATATATGAAGCTTTAACAACATATGCATTACTCATACTTTTTGTAGTTAGAGGTGCATCTCTCTTTATACAATATTTGGTGTGGTAGAAATTCACCATATTGAATATGGAAAGTCATCCATATTGAAATGTGGTGATTCATCTTCTATGAATTACAAAGTGCATAATATATATATATATATATATATATATATATATATATATATATATATATATATATGGATTATAATTTGTGTTTTGTCTTCTATAGATATGTTAACATGGCTAGAAATGTATTTTGGCTACAAATATCTAAAAATAGAAAAATGTTGTTTTTAGAAAAAAAATTGCACTTTTGATGGCCTTTGGAGCATTTTCCCATGTATTTGGTGTCGAGAAATCAAATGATATAGTCCAACTTAGGTGGAAAAGAGCCAACCTGTTGGTAGGGTTAAAGGACAAGCCAACTTACTTGGAATAAATCCTATTATCTCTTCAAAAGGAATTTGTTTCCCCCAAGTTTTATGTGTGACCAGGTCTTGGTTGAATTAGAAAAACTCATAGGTCAATGATGGCTATTCCTTCAAGGGTCTTGTTGGTGTAGGTATAAGATATATATTCCTCAAGCATAAAATCCTAGTCCTTATCAGATAATTGTCTGAATGATAGTTTCATTGCTTTTATATTATAAATATGCATAATCTAGCAATACTTACAACCAAATGAGTTTCAACTCTATAAAACAGGAAATAAGATTGAATACTAATAGCTAGAATCCAATCTAATTCTAATATAAACAGATTTTAAATAAAAATTAAAATATTAAATGCAATAGAAATAAAAGAAAGCAAGCTTGTTTTATCCTAAATTCAATTTTGATTTGTTAAAGAAATAAATTTAATTCAGAACCCGTCCTAGCCCAATTGGTATTTACATAATATGAGCCATAAAATAATGCAATCTTCAAAGAGAAAAAAAACTATGAAGTAAACTGAATGTGATCACCATTAGCATGTGCAGATTGAACATAGAACTTCAAATTCTCTTAATTATCAAAGATATATCATGAAGTACATGTAGGTTCAAATTCCTCTCACTTCGATGAATTACAAGAAAATAACTCAACAAAAACTGGGGCCTCCTTCATTTTTCCTTTTTTTCTTCCTAAGGTTTTTTATTTATAGAATTCTCAACTCCCCTCATGTAGTAACATTTTATAATATTTAATTGTTGCTTCACTCATGCACTAATATTTTACAATATTTGGTGAGGGTTTCCTATGGCCTGAGCCTAACCATGGCATAGAAGGCCTAAGCCTCACCACCATGGCTAGGAGGGCCTGAGCCACACCATGGTAGAGAGGGTCTAAGCCTCACCGTGGTAGAGAGGGCTCATGAGGGTTTCCTTCGTGAGGGCTTCCTCCATGAGGGTTTCACTCTCGCTCCGGCTTCGATGCTTTGAAACCCTTTGAGTGGGAGGCCTCCTTTCTCCCATTTTGGATATGGCTGCTAGTCATGCTTAGTTTCTCTATTATGGTTCATGACCAAGGTATTTTCTTGCTAGGGGTCTTACTGGTAGGTTCTGCTCTCTTATGGTTTTGGCATTATCACTCTTATCTGGGGCAAAGGATCGAATGTTGACCCAAACCTGTAGGGGTGATCCTGGGCCGTTATAATGTAGTGGAAAATTTTTGTTTTTGACCCTTTGGATGGCTCTCACTCTGGTTGGTGGGTGTGTTGGGTGGTTGTGTTTCTTGGGTTGTTTTCTAGTTTTAGGGACTTGGTTGGATTGTGCAACATTTCTTCTAGGTTCGATAGTTTCATGTTTTTTTTTGCTTTCCAGGGACAAGAAAGGGCCATCTATCGACCCAAACCTATTGGGGTGAGCTTGGTATGGTGTTTGGTTGTAGAAATATGATGGTGTTCCCTTGGTTGGCTTCATCTATGATGGCTTGGCTACTCTGGTTGGATGGTGCTTGGATGGCTCTGTTGCTAGGGTTCTCTACCAATAGTGGGTTCATGGTTGGTTTGTGTTGCTTTCTTCTAGGTTTGGTAATTTCTTATTGTATCTAGCTATTTCGGGGAGACAGGGCCAAATACTAACCCAAACCAATTGGGGTGAAAGTGGGTTGTTATGTTGCGATGGTTTTTGACTTTTGGTCCCATGTCTCTGGTGGGTTTTCTATCTTCAACGGTTTGCAAAGATCTCTTTCTCCAGTTCTAGCAGTGATGGTGTGTTTGATACCAGGGTTCTAAGGCTTATTTTTTAGGATATTACCCTTCTCCCTCTTAGGTGTGGTGCGGAATGTTGCTATCTCCTTTTTCTTGTACCTGAGAGCGGTTGTTCTTGAAATGTTTTTGGTTGGCTCCAACGAGATTTGTGGGTTTCATAGAATTTCTTGTGCAGATCTCTTGGATGGTTTTTATGCTATGGATTTTGTTGGCCGGTATTTCTAGTGTTTTTTTCTTAAACCGGCTATTCTCATGAGGGGTTCTCCTGTTATGTGCTTTGTTGGATAGATTTTTTTATTGTGATGATAGGATTCCTCTGTTCTCCTTTCATGTTAGGCGGTAAATGCTTCGGTTTGGGCAGTTTTTATTTATAAATTTATTTTTAACCGGTAGCATTTTCATTATTCTACTATTTTTCTCCATTGCTTTAGATTCAGAGCACATAGTGGTTTGACCATGGGACAATCTCTTGTATTTTCTTGATAAAAATATGTGACTTATTTGCTAGGAGGTTGTTTCATTGGATTTTTGGGTTTGATTCGTGGAATCCAGCTCAGTATTTCTTGATGTCTTATTGCTAGATCTAAGGTTTGGGGGTGCCTTTCAAAACCCTACTTGTAATAGGTTTGGGGACCCTTTTAAAACCCCTTCTACTATCAATAAAAAAATAGTTTACAATATTTAAATTGTTGCTTCCTTTCATCAAATGGGGCATATTAAATTTAAATCTTGTTCTCCAACCAATTTGTGATGCAATATTCTTAGGATTACCTTGATCATGTCTCATTAAAATCTAATCCCCATAAAATATTAGCCTTCTAGCTGATATCCTTGAGTAGTTACACCTATCATAGATAGTCTACCCACGACAAAATTCATATTTAAAATCCAAATTAAAAAAGAGAACAAATATGAACTAAAAAACTTAATTATAAATCTAAATTAAAAAATCCAAATTAAAAATCTAAATAAAAGTTTGTGGGTCTAGGTGGATTGGTAAGTTGGGGTGCTTACTGAGAGGAGACCTAGGTTCCAATCCCACGGGCATGCCCATGCATAGCCAGTAGCTTGATCCGACTCCTCTGCATGTTGCACCTGACTGATAACGATGATCTGTTTCCTGCTTGTCCGACGGTCCCATTCATGCCACATGTTGAACCAGATAGACGAATACGGTGTGAACCCTGTGCGTATGGCGGTCCCCATATCACGTTGGATTACCATTAATGAGACGGTGGGTGCATTGGAAGCCTTCATTGATAGTTTGAACCCTGCCAGCTGTGCTGGAGAGTTACTAAAAATTGTGATTGTAACCAATTCATCTATGTAACAAAAAAAAAATATGAGTAAAAAATCTAAAAATCTGAATTAAAAAAAATTGAATTAAAGATCTAAATTAAAAATCTAAATTAGAAATCTAAGTTAAAAATCTAAACTAAAAAATCCAAATTCAAAATCTGAATTAAAAACAAAAATTTAAATAAATTTTTTTTGCAAGTAAACTATAGTGGTAAGGGTTTTGGCCTCTCTTTAAGAGGTACAAGGTTCAAACCCCAATTAGTATGAGGCGGCCAAGAACCCTCATAAAAACATGTGTAAAATCATTGAAAAAAAAAACTAAATAAAAAGAAAAAAGAAAAAAGAAAAAAGAAAAAAACTCTAAATTTAAAAAAAAATCAAAATTAAAAAATATAAACTTGATATCTAAATTAAAATAAAAAATCTTAACAAAAAAATCTAAATTAGAAAATTCAAATTAAAATTGTGTATCCTAACCCTCAAGAATTTTAATTAAGATTTTTAATTTAGTTTTGAAGGTGTTGCACTAGATTTTTTGACCAATAAAACTTTAGAAAGTTTGATGGATTGTGTTGTGTAGAAAGAAAAAAGATAACAAAATGGAAACCATAAATTTTCAAACAGTGGACTACTATACAAAAATTAACCAAGGAAATACACTAGATCAGGTCAAAGCAAAAAAAACGAAAATTGGAGGGATTAAAAAGAAAAGTTGGTCCTTAATTCATGTAGACTAGGGCATATTGTGTAAGCAACAACAAATGGCAACTTTGCTAAAAATTACTCCCAAACATATAAAAAATAACATGTGCTATCCCAAAACAAAAGGGATTGTAGAATCAACATAATCAAACACTTGGTGTTTATTCAAGGTTGGCACTATGCAATTAACCTAAAAGCAATACTTAATTTTTTTTCCATTCTAGAATTTATTATTATAGTCCAAAAATTAGGCTAGTTCATCCCTAAGTAGACATTGGTCTACTAATGGTGTGCTTTCTTCATAGGCAGATATGTCACAAACTGTTGGACATTGTTACATTGCTAGCCAAGCATTCATAGCTCTGATAGAGTTATATTTGGTCTCACTCTAGACCTTGCTCTACTTCCAATCAAGCATCTATAGCCCCAGTAGAGTTTGTTTGAACTCCTTAGGCAATTAAGTTTTTGATTTTTTGTTTCCTCAATTTACATACACTAAAGCCTGTTTTCTAGTTTGGTGACCACTATGGCAAACAACAAGGTAAAAATCAAAATGATTTTCACCTAATGACTAATCCATGCTATTTTTATTTCTACCAATTTAGAATTCTTTAAAAAAAAATTAGTGTAAAGTTGTAACAACCTTTTATATTACTTCCAGATTGACTTGACTTGTCCCAAGACATGAATGTACATCAAATAACTGATTAAGCTGATTATAACTTTCTTGAGTCTGGAATAGGATTTTTACTTCATGTAGATACGAAATTGAACAACACCAAACAATATACTTAAATAAATAAATGAATAAAGCAGAATAAACACATATGATTACACATAAATAAACTTTTATTCTTATTTTCGGGTGGATCTCTAATATTACAACCAAGTGTACCCCAAATGAGGGTTTACAATGCTTTATTATCCAATACAATGATTTCAATATGTCAGGGTTTTTGAAACCCTAGCTAACAAACAAGGGTGGTGTCTTCATGTTCGATCTAATCCCAACAGTGTGGTGAGTGGGCTTTAGTATCCTATACAGGACTACTCAAGTGCTTTGGTAGCTTCCAATAAATTGATCCCTAAACTTGCAAACAACAAACAGCAGCAGAAGGTCAATAATATCTACGAGGGCTCCACTATGTGAGACCCTCAATAAGAAAACTACTAATCCTAGTTGCAAAAATGAATCTATACACAGATCTAAAGAATAAAAATATTTGCAATAAATGAATAACATTGTCACACTAATTTCCTATTCTCTAGTCTTCATCGTTGCTACAAAATTTGGTGCATAGATGCCCTATCGACACCCGAGGGATTGCTAGACTGTAGAACTAGGACTGTGAATGTTTGTGAGTGCTCAGTGATGGCGAAATGCTCCCAGAGGTGCTCTATGATGATAGAAGATGCCCATATGTGCTTTGAGGAACTTGAAGGGGTGTTCTAGGAGCGAAGCAAATCTAGTTCGTGTGAGGTGGGTGGCGACGAATACTGAAAAACATAAGCTTATACTGATAGGGGGGGTGAACAATATAAGACAAATTTTTACTTTCTTTCCAAACCAATATCAATTAATGTCCTTAATTGCAATAACCAAATATAGCAATGTGCATTAATAACTTAGATAGCAGTAGTAAGCAAGAGCACAAGTCACCACACAATTGAGACACAACAATTTACGTGGTTCACCCAATGTGGGCTACTCCACGGAGAAAATATTTTACTAAAACTTTCTCAATCAATATCTTTGGGAATCACTCCCAATTACAATGTTTATGGATCTATCTCCAAAGGAGAACTCTTTCCCCTTATGCTTTGGCTATGTGATCTTCTAGAAGACTTATCTCTTTGTTGCACTAACTGGTGAACCTCTCTCCACTTGAAGACTCCTCACTCATATCTGTCTTCAATTGTGTTGGTTGCTGGATCTCTATCCATTGAGACTCTATCCTATGTACTCTGTCACCTCCAAAGCTCTGTCAATAGGCTCACTAAGAACCTGCTCAATAGGCTCACATAGAAATTTCGTAACAAGCTCACATAGAACTTGTCCAATCCTAAATAACAATCTCATACAAAACCTGTCCAATGCTGAATAACAAACTCACATAGAATTTGTCCAAATCTTCTCCAACAAGCTCACTAGAACTTGTCCAAATATGCTCTAACAAGCTCACCAAGAACTTGCTCAAAATTTCTCTAGCAATCTCACCAAGAACTTGCCCAAAACTATCCACAAATCTATCCCAACACTATCCTCAAATCTGTCTCAACACTATCCTCAAATCTATCCCAAAGGCCTTCTCAAAGGCTCAATCAATCATGCTCAAGTAGTACTCAAAATGAACTCAACAATGAATGGCAATGTACTCTTCAATGAATGACAACAATGATCCACAATGCTCTCAACTCAAATCAATCTCAAGTCAACTCATAGAAACATAAAGAGAATTGTTAGAGACTCAATATGTTCTAATCTCACTCTCAACTCAACTCAACTCAAATAAATCTCAAATAAACTCATAGAAACATAAAGAGAATTTTTAGGGACTCAATATGTTCTAATATCACTCTCAACTCAACTCAACTCAAATCAACTCATAGAAGCATAAAGAGAATTGTTAGATACTCAATATATTCTAAACTCACTCTCAACCCAAATAAATATCAACTCAACTCAAATCAACTCATAGAAGCATAAAGAGAATTGTTAGAAACTCAATATGTTCTAATATAACTCTCAAGTCAAATCAACCTCAACTCAACCAATCATCACAAGGAACAATTCTTTCTCACAAAACCCTAGTCCAAGTATGTATCAACCAACTCAAATGTTTCCAACAATGCTCAACCACAAATCTCACATAACAATGATACTCATATTCTTTTCTAACTCAAGTTCTTTCACAACCAATGGGATTCAACAACTATGCTTATCAAACAAGGTTTAGAAACAACTCTCAATTTAGAAAACTTTGAAGCATTCAACCAACCACTTTCAAAAATGAAACCACAAACAATCCTTTTCCCTCCAATGATATTTCAGAAATCAACCACCATAAACAATCAATAGGAGAATATGCCCATACCTTTTATGAAGATGAAAAAACCTCTTTGTAAATCTACCACAATCACAAAATTATTTTGCCAATATTCACAAGGGTTAGTAGATCACAAAATAATCAACATTACTCTACTTTTCAATAATCATCACCAAGGCATTTAATTGCACAACTTCCTTATCTCTCCTAAAACCACTTGTACCATAAAATAAAATAAATCAAAATATTTCATAACCTTTTCACTCCCAAAACCACTTATACCATAAAATAAAATAAATCACAATATTGCATACCTTGTCACCTCATGAAAGTATTAATCCTCTTGAAGAAGAACAAGGCAAACTTCACTTTTGGAACCCCTTTGCAAAATCAGAAATATCTCTTTACACACATCTTATTTCTCCTTATAAATAAGTTAGTAAAATAGCCCTCAAAATAATCTTTCCGACGATATATAATATGCCCCCTTTCCGAAATAAATTGAAACCTTTACATATATATATATATGCCACCCTCCATTAATTACACATAGGTCAGCCCTCCATTAATTTAAACTTAAACTTTAAACTTTAATATCCTCATCACCGGAGGTCCTTTTTCGATGAAACAAAATTCCACCTTGGATTTTTAGAAAAGCCCTTTCCACATAAGCCCACCATGGTTTTAAATGAAACCTTTTATTTTGCCTGCCTTGGTTTTCATAAAAACCTTGTAAATAGCCATGCTTTCCAAAATATCATAAATTCTTATTTATGAAATATTTTGGCCACCAAAACCAAATGTGATCCATGTGACATCAATGACAACATAAAATGTCTCAAATTACCTCAAATTTCCAACAATCTCCCCTTTTATCATTGATGGCAACACCTCTAATGCAAACACCACAATAAAGTTGTTAACAACTATGGAGGTATAGTGAGTTAATTCTTTACTTAAGGTGGTTATATTATTTGAAGTAAATATTTTACCATAATTGTTGGTTTTATAAAGTGGGAGGTATAAGGAATTATTAGATACATGATAATGAAATGAGTTAGAAAAGAGTTTTCTATTTTGATATACACGTGGAAATAAGTAAATGAGTGTAGTTTCAAGAAGACCTTGTGATAGAATTATGTGTAGTCCTGTATGGCATTATTGATCAGATTTTGAGCAGATCTGAGCGATATTTGTGATTATTTTTGAGAGTATATTTGAGCAGTATTTGTAATCAGATATTGGAGTAGAATAGAGTGAGGTTGGTGCCTCAAGGGGATTGGTGTCTCCTGTGGGTTGGTGCCCACAAACTTGTATAGGGGATTGGTGTCTCCTGTGGGTTGGTGCCCATGAAATTTATTGAAGAAAATATAAGCAATATTTTGTCATGGTTTTCTCCCGAGAGGGTGTTTCCACGTAAAATATTTGTCTCTTATGTGTGTGGTGATTTGTGCATTGTTTCATTATTGCATTGATATTATTTCAAGTTATTGCTTTGGAAAGAAAAGAAAATTTTTATCTTATACTGTTCACCCCCCTCTCAGTATAAGCTTGTGTTTCTTCAATTGGTATCAGAGCAGGTTCCTTCATGAAAGCCTAACAACTTGAAGGAAGATCTTACAAGAACACACATGGCCATGGAGGTGAAAGAAAATGCTCCTATTGTTGAAATCCAAGAAAAGGAGAAAAATCCAAAAAATGAAGAGGAAGCCATAGTTGACATAGAAGAGGAACTTGTTTTTGCTCTTGAAGAGTTGAAAAGGCTTAGAAAGAAGAACTCAAGATTGAAGACTCAAGTACAAGAGGATGAGGAGACAAAGGCAAAGCTTTCACAAGATCTCATCGACTTAAAAGTTAAAATTGAAGAGGCAAAGTGAATTGAAGAAGGTATGGCTGAGCAGTTAAAGGCAAAAGAGTTGGAATGTGAAAAACTAGAACATGAGGTTGTCTCTCTAAGGAAGGAAGTGGAAAAATCTAATGATAAGCTACAATATAGTTTGAGAAAAGCACAAAAATCTTGGATGATATTATCAAAGCACAAAGATATTTGGTTATAAATATTAGACTTGGTTTTGAAGAAGGTCAAAAGAAACAAAAGGGGGATTCAAGCTCAAAAGAAATAGAGGCATCAAAGAAAATAAGTAAAGAAGAGCCTAAGACCTATGCTGATGTATTGAGAAGTGGAAGCATCAAGAAGGAAGAAAACAAAGAATCATCATGGACCAAAGTCAATCATAGAAACAACAATGAGAGAACCATGCGACCATATCCTCCAAGGCAATCAAACAGGTTTCAATATTTCTTCCATGGTTATTGTTTTTCATGTAATCAATTTGGTCATAAAGTTGTACATTGTAGGGTCCATGCTAAGAATGATTTTGGCTTCACCAAGAGGAATTTCAATTCATTTGCACCTCTCATGGATTACAATATCATTTGTTACAAATGTAATAATTTTGGGCATAAAGCTAAATGGTGTAGAACAGTGTTCCCTGAACTTCCAAAATCAAGCAAGAAGGAGGATGGTCAAACTTTCAAAAGGATATGTCCTCCAAAGTTTGGAGAAAGAAAATGGAACAAGAAAAGGAGAAGTCTATGTTGGTACAAACGACTCTTCATGTGCAAAATGAAGGAAATCAGTGGTACATTGATAGTGGTTGTTCAAGCCATATGATAGGTGACAAAAGCAAATTTCTCTCTCAAAGAAATAAATGGAGGCACAATGAAATTTGGTGATAATGCTTCTACCAAAATTATTGGAAAGGGAACCTTGAGCCTGGATAATGGAAGATCAAGGATAGAGAATGTGTTATATGTTGAAGGGTTGAAGCACAATCTACTAAGTGTAAGTCAACTATGTGATCAAGGGCACACACTCACATTTCACCCAAATGGATGTGAGATCAAGAAATCCAAGATAGGAAAGCTTATTGCAGATGCTAGTAGAACTACAAACAATCTCTACATGTTGAGCAAAATTAAGGGAGAAAAATACTTTTTATCACAAGAAGATGAGAGTTGGTTATGGCATAGGAGAATGGGCCACCTGAACTTTGACAACATAGTGAAAATAAGCAACAAATAGGCAGTCAGATATTTTCCCAAGATAGCAAAACCCCCAAGCATGATTTGTGCACAATGCCAACATGGTAAGCAAACAAGATCAAGTTTCAAATCAAAGGAATTCTCTTCATCCAAGCCTTTGGAGCTAATTCACACCGATCTATGTGGCCCTACAAGGACAAAGAGCTTACAAGGTGAGAATTATTTCATGTTGTTTATTGATGATTATTCTAGAATGACTTGGGTAACATTCTTAAGAGAAAAATCAGAAGCTTTTGAAAGGTTCAAAGCATTCAAGGCACTTGTAGAAAATGAAATAGGTAAAAATATCAAGTGTCTAAGATCAGATAGAGGAGGTGAATTCACTTCAAATGAATTTGTAGAATTCTGTGAACAACATGGAATCAAGAGATAATACTCAACAACAAGAACTCCACAATAGAATGGAGTAGTTGAAAGGAAGAACATAATTGTTCAAGGCATGTCCAGGGCCATGCTAAATGAGTCTAAGCTTTCTGATGCTTTTTGGAGAGAGGTAATTCATACAACTATTTATATCATCAATAGAGCTCAAGTAAGAGTAAATCACCACAAAACTCTGTATGAGCTTTGGAAGGGAAGACCAGCTACTATGAAGTACTTCAAAAATTTTGGAAGCAAATGCTACATTAGATGAGAAGAAAAATATTTGGGCAAGTTTGATTCTAGGTGTGATGAGGGTATCTTCCTTGGATACTCTTCAAAGAGCAAAGCCTATAGATGCTACAATAAAAGATCACATAAAATTGTGGAAAGTGCAAATGTAAGAGTTGATGAAGAAATAGATCTAAGAGAACCAGCTCAAGAGATTGTGTATCAAGAAGGAGAAAGTTGCAAATATGAAGAAACTGAAGAAGATGAGAATCAGAGGACACCCTCAAGAACACCCCCCAATATACCATCTAAGACACCATCCAAATATGTGCAAAAGAACCATCCGAAAGATCTGATTATTGGGAATCTAGATGAGAGACAAACAAGGAGGAAAATAATAGGTATAGGTGAACATGCCAACTTCTCTTTACTATCTAAAGTTGAGCCAAAGAATTTCAATGAAGCAAGTGAAGATAAATATTGGATTAAGGCAATGGAAGAAGAGTTAGATCAAATAGAGAAGAGTGAGACTTGGGAACTTGTCCCACATCCAAAAGATAAGAATGTAATTGGCACCAAATGGGTCTACAAAAATAAGTTGAATGAAGATGGTCAGGTTGTCAAAAATAAAGCAAGACTTGTGTGCAAAGGCTATGCACAAGTTGAGGGAATTGATTTTGAAGAGACATTTGCTCCTGTTGCTCGTCTTGAGGCCATAAGAATGTTCTTGGCCTTTTCAAGTTTCAGAAACTTCAAAGTGTACCAAATGGATGTAAAATCAACATTTCTTAATGGTTACTTAGAGGAAGAGGTCTACATTGAGCAACCAGATGGTTTCAGCCTAATAGACAAGCCAGACTATGTATGCAAATTGAAGAAGGCTCTCTATGGACTAAAGCAAGCCCCTAGGGCTTGGTACTCAAGGTTGGATAAATACCTCCAAGAATAGGGTTTCAGAAAAGGTATAGTTGATAGCAACCTATACATCAAGAATGAAGGAAATGACTAGTTAATTATAGTAGTCTATGTGGATGACATCATTTTTGGAGGCAGTAATAACAAGATGTGTCAGAAATTTACAAAATGTATGCAAAGTGAATTTGAGATGTCAATGCTTGGTGAGCTATCCTTCTTTCTTGGTTTGCAAATCTCATAGTCAGATAAAGGTATATTTCTCTCTCAAACCAAGTATGTAAAAGAAATGTTGAAAAATTTCAGGATGGAGGATTGCAATCCTGTGAGTACCCCCATGATTACAGGATGTAAGTTAAGTAAATATGATGAGTCTCCTGAGGCTAATCAAACTTTGTATAGATCCATGATTGGAAGTTTACTATATGTCACAGCTACAAGGCTAGATATAATGCAGGCAGTCGGATTGGTGGTAAGATTTCAAGCTGCACCAAAGGAAACACATGTACAGGCAGTAAAAAGAATCTTCAAGTATTTGAAAGGAACTATGGATTTTGGACTGTGGTATCCCAGATGCGATAATTTCACTCTCACTGCATATACAGATGCGGATTGGGCAGGCAGTGTGGATGACAGGAAAAGCACAAGTGGAGGAGCATTTTTTCTTGGAGACTGTTTGGTCTCTTGGCTAAGTAAGAAACAAGCATCAGTGTCCTTATCTACTGCAGAGGTGGAGTACATTGCAGCAGCTGCTTGTTGCACATAGGTTTTATGGATGAAACAAACCTTAAGTAATTTCAAAGTAGAGCATGATCATCCTATCTCCATACTTTGTGATAATACAAGTGCCATCAATATTTTGAAGAATCCGGTGATGCATTCAAGGACCAAGCACATTTCGATCAAGTATCACTTTTTGAGAGAGCAAGTGACTGATCAACAAGTCAAGTTGGAATACATTGCTACAAAGGAACAAATTGCTGACATCTTTACCAAGCCACTTCCAAAGGAGACCTTTGAGTATCTCAGAAGTAAGTTGGGAGTAGTTTCACTCCCATCTCATCATTGAATATCTCAAGAAGAGCAGGGAGTAAGGGGGCATTGTCAAGTGTCTTATCCTTTAGCCCCAAGGAGCCTTTGCCATTGATGTCAAAGGGGGAGAATTTTAGTAAGGGGGAGCAACTTGTCAAGGGGAGCAACTTGTGATCCTGTTGCAATAAAGGACAGTTTCTTTGCAGGGTTGCCATCAATGACAAAGGGGGAGATTGTTAGAATTATTGAGTTGTCATTGATGTCAAAGGCATGTTGAGTAGAGCTTGGGTGAAGTAATCAAGGAAAATACATTTTGAGTAGAGGTTTGAATATTTAAATATTATAAAGTTGAAATATTTAAATTAAATATTTAAATATCTCAATATTTAAATATTTAAATTTAAATATTAAGAAGGTAAAGTTATGTTTCAAATATTATTGTGAATGGCTGACCTCCTTGGGTGCCAAAAGGAAATGAATGGTTTGATATATAAATAAAGCAAAATTTCATTGTGGAAAGGAGTCTCGATTGAAAAAGTATACCTTCGATATAAGTGTGCATTGCAAAGAACATGGAGAAGGAGCAAAACACGTGGTGGCAAGGGAAATGACAACGTAGTAGAAGATGCGGGAGCTCGATGGTGCAGTAGAGTTCGAAATACAACGAATAGCATGGAGGCTCGAAGAAAGAATACAATAGAAGGAGCACAATTATAGAATTGGTTGTACACACCGAGGAAGTTCTACCATAGTAGAAGACAAACACTTCCGGCAAATTAAAGATAATGATGGCTCCTAGGTTTGATAGCAATGATAACAACACAATAGGAGAAAGTGTTGGTAGTGTGAAGGTGGGGTGGTTATTTGGAAGAAGATGTTTTCTTTTTTTTGGGGTGGGAGGAGAGGGTTTTTGGGGGAAGAATATGTGCATGTAAAATTAAAAGGAACCCACATTTATGGTAGAAGGGAAGACGTTACATTAGAGCCCAAAGAGACATCCTCATTCTTGGAGAGGCATGCTCGGTTGACTATCCCGCTTGAAGAGACCAAAAACCATTTGTTTCGCATGGAAGAGAAGCACTTTTCGCTTGGAGAAAAGACACACGAAGGAGATTGTAGACTAGCCAGTTCAAAGGAAAGTATTTTGCTGAATTTCAATAGGAATATTGTATGCTATGAGTATATTTATGTAACGCAGATATTGACCGTCTATATCATCGAGCTAGGGCATGAGATTGTTGATATTCAAGCATTGGAGAGGGATTTACCAAATCAGAGTGGTGCAGCGGAAATTGTGAAGGAGAAAACAATTGGGGTGGCTCAAAGGGTGAAAGCGACGGTGGTGACAAATAATGCTTATTATGATATCATCTATAGTTAAGGAAGAGTAACAATTTCACATGACTTCAGTATATGAACTCTTGGTTTAAGAAAGAAGCACAGGCCATCATGTTTACATGAAGAGTTCGTAGAATCAAATACAAAAGTTAGAGATATTTCCAGCACATGACATCAAATTGAAATTATGAAGTTACTCTCCATTGGATGGTGTACCTAAGGTGGTTCACTTTCCATTGGTAAGGACTTAAAGCAAGAGACCTGGGTTCGCAAGTTATTTTGGAAAAAGGAGATGCAATAATGTTCATTTGATATTGTTGTTAACAACTATGGAGGTATAGTGAGTTAATTCTTTACTTAAGGTGGTTATATTATTTGAAGTAAATATTTTACCATAATTGTTGGTTTTATAAAGTGGGAGGTATAAGGAATTATTAGATACATGGTAATGAAATGAGTTATAAAAGAGTTTGCTATTTTGACATACACATGGGAATAAGTAAATGAGTGCAGTTTCAAGAAGACCTTGTGATAGAATTATGTGCAGTCCTGTATGGCATTATTGATCAGATTTTGAGAAGATTTGAGCGGTATTTGTAATCAGTTTTGAGAGTAGATTTGAGCGATATTTGTAATCAGAGATTAGAGTAGAACAGAGTGAGGTTGGTACCTCAAGGGGATTGGTGTCTCCTGTGGGTTGGTTCCCACAAAATTGTATAGGGGATTGGTGTCTCCTATGGGTTGGTGCCCACGAATTTTATTGAAGAAAATATAAGCAATATTTTGTCGTGGTTTTCTATCGAGAGGGTGTTTCAATGTAAATATTTGTCTCTTGTGTGTGTGGTGATCTGTGCTTTGATTTATTATTGCGTTAAGATTATTTCAATTATTGTTTGGAAGGAAATTTTTTATCTTATACTATTCACCCCCCATCTCAATATAAGTGTGTGTTTCTTCAAGGAAAGGCTGCAACTCTTGGATATATGAGGAGTGCAATATTCAAGTATTTAAGAGTCACCTTTATAAGGTTATATAATATAGACAAAGCTCCATGAAATATATGCAAAATTTAAGATTATATTCAAGTGTTAATATTGAATCTTGTATGCATATTTTGAGTAATTCTACTGTAATTTTTTTTATGTTATTGCATGAATGATTTTGGCCATTTGTTTTCATATTATTGTCATTTTTATGAATATTATTGTTAATTATTTTATGCATAAAATATATTTATTTCTCTTATATTTCCAAGTAATCAAGATCTAGAATATTGATACTTGAGATAAGTTGGATTAAAAACAAATAGTGGTATCAGAGATGCTTTGAGCAGTCTTTATGGCTAGCATCATAGGAAGTCTTCGATGTGAATTTATAGTAAGAGTCACATGAAGGAAAATGTAGAGTCATAGTGCTATAAATATCAAATTTACAAATTGATATAAGAAAAGAAGCTATTACAAAGCTTCCAATATTTGAAAATATTTCATTAAATGTTGGAGTTTATCCATTTGGTTCTATGACCAATGAAGACTAGGAATCTATTCAAAGGCATTATTTTAAAGATAGTGTTTACTATCACAAGCTTGTATATTTGAATATTGGATAGGAGATAATCTAAGTCACCCAAATTTTGAGGATTCTATAGGAAAAGAGAGCCAAAATATTATAGTCGTTTAAACCACCATTGGATAATGTAAAGTCCATAAGCATCGGAGGACAAAAATTCCATAACCATTGAAGTATGTAAAGTCTATAAGTATTCATCAACAGTAAGGGTGAAAAGTCCATAAGCACTTTGTTGGATGAAGCATCAAGTAACATTCAAAATACTAGAGGATGAAAGGTCCATAAGTATTATAAAGTTTGTGACTAGATTATACAAAGCAAAGGAAAATGAAGACTTTGTTGTAAAAGAGCATGCTGTATAAGCACCAAGCTGTCTGAGAACTAGTGTTGAGCCAATTTAGCCTAGCCAGAGAGGTGTTTGAATTGAGCCAACTTAGCCAAAATATTCTACATGCAAGCTAGTGACAAGTCAAACCAATCCTAGACAAACCATGTTGTTTATTGCAATTTATTTTTGAGTCTCTATTACTGAATATAGAGAGATATAAATTGTTTTTATGAAGGATATAAGTTGAAGGAAATGAGATGTTTGAAAAATTTGCATTCAAATACAAAATACTTCAATTACATCCATCTAAGAAGAGTCAAATGTTAGTGTAACACTTGATTAATCAGATCTAAAAGACACAATTGATAGGGGTGAAGCAAATTTTATTTCATTAGGCAAAGCACCTTCATTGAATGTATTATTTAAATAAAAAATCTAAGTATCCTCGAAAAGCATTTCATTGGAGGATTTTCATTCCTAACATTATGTGGTCAACGATATTTACAAGACCTAATTCGATAGGAGAAATTAAATGTTAGTCTTATAATGGCACTGAGAGGGGGGGTGAATCAGTGTAGCTCTTTAATCCTGAATCTACAGCTCTTAAAACAACAACAATTAAAACTTATAAATAGATACAGTAAGAATAGCAACAGAGCATCACACAACACAAGATTTAACGAGGTTCACCAATGTGGCTACTCCTCAAAAATGACCGCTTGGACTACCATCCAAATCCAGCCTTTGCAAAGCAACAACTTTACAAACAATTTTACCAAGCACCCACCGGAAGGAGCACCAACCCCTGATTTCTCTGCACCAACAGAAAGGAGCACCAACCCCTGATGCCAAGCACCAACTTGGACTTCAAGTCTGAAACTAGAAGATTGATAATAAGATACCTTTGCTTTTGCTAGACCCTGACTGGTCACCTTTGATTCCTCTACGCACTCTGCTTTTTTTGCACAGGCACTTCGCACACTCTACTGCACCTCGCAGTCGTCTTCTCCTTGTTGCGCACTCTGCTTTCTTAGCAAAATTCCACACTTCGAAAGATTCGACATGACTTGCTCTCTGCGCTCAATGACCGTATTTTGCACACTTCGATACACACTAAATTCTCCAAATAGCCCTACTTTTATAACAAAATTTTCATGATGAAAAACTCTAATCTTAGTCGGCTATAACCCTAATCTTAGTCGGCTGCAAACCCTAGTCTTCATCGGCTGCAAACCCTAATCTTCATCGGCTTACATCGGTCTTCGTCGCTTCAACTGCCCCTGTAACTCTTCTGTTGTTGTTGCCGAGAAAACATGTCGCGATATCGTGACACTTTCACCTCCGTACGCTTTCTCTTAGCTTTGGCCCATGAGAATACAACATGTCGCGATATCGCGACACTTTTGCTCCTTGCACTTTTTCTTTGCTTTGGCCCAAAAAAAAACATGTCGCGATATCGCGACACTTTTCTTCTTCTCTTTTCTTGCTTTGGCCCTGAAAATACATGTCGCGATATCGCGACACTTTTTCCTCTTTCTCTTCCTTTCAGAAAATGACATGTCAGGATATCGACAACATTTTTCTCCTTAAGACTTTTCTTGCCTTTGGGTCACGAAAATCGCACATGTCGCGATATCGCGACACTTTTTCTCCTTAGCGCTTTTCTTGCCTTCGGGTCGTGAAAACCCGACATGTCGCGATATCGTGACACTTTTTCTCCTTAGCACTTTTTCTTGCCTTCGGGTCGCAAAACCCGACATGTCGCGATATCGCGACACTTTTTCTCCTTAGCACTTTTTCTTGCCTTCAGGTCACAAAAACCCGACATGTCGCGATATCGCGACACTTTTTCTTTGGACTCTCTCTCTTGTAATATGTCATGAAATCGTGACACTTTTTCTTCCGTACAAAATCTCTTGCAATATGTCATGAAATCGTGACACTTTTTCTACTTGTCTTTTTCCCTTCCAACATGTCACGAAATCGTGACAGTTTTTCAACTTGAGTTTTTTTTCTTTCCAACATGTCACGAAATCGTACAGTTTTTCTTTTCTTTTTCAATTCATCTTTTTTTTTTTCTTTTTTTTTTTTCTCTTCCAACATGTCGCGAAATCACGATAGTTTTTCCACTTGTGTTTTTTCTTTCCAACATGTCACGAAATCATGACAGTTTTCCTTTTTTTTCTTTCCAACATGTCATGAAATCGTGACAGTTTTTCCTCCTTTTTCTCTCTCTTCAAACATGTCACGAAATCGTGACAGTTTTTCTTGCTTGTTGTATATGTCGCGATATCGCGACACTTTTCTTACTTGTCTTTTTCTTTGAACTTTTGCAAATGGGCCACTTCGGTCTTCTTGGAAAATCACTGTACATACTCTGAATAACCTTTGAACTCCTGTCTTCTGTATCTGAATAGCTTTTGAACTTCCTATCCACTGCATCAATAGATCTATCTGATCGTGTTGACAATAATGACAATATTGTTGTTGTACCTTGCTCAACAATCTCCCCCTTTGGAATTGTTGGCAACACATGTGCAATTTCCTGTAACTCTTCTCCCCCTTTGACAATAATACCAAAGGGCTACTGCAGACTCCCCCGAGTCCATGCACAACATTCTCAGACACAATTTATTACACTTAGCAAAAATCATGAACATGAGCACAAAGATAATCAAATACTTAAATGCTCCCCCTGAGAATGTGATCCCTGTAGCTAGTCAATTCTTGGGAAGAGTGACCACTCCCAGTTTATTTCGAAGGTACTCAAAAACTTCCTTTGGCAAAGGTTTCGTGAAGATATCTGCTACTTGTTCTGTAGTTGGAACAAAATCCAACTTAACCTCACCTTCTGCAACTTTCTCCTTCAAAAAATGATATCCGATAGCAATGTGCTTTGTGCGTGAATGCATAACTGGATTCTTGGAGATGTTGATGGCACTGGTGTTATCACACTTAACTGATATTGGCTCACTGAAGCTAATACCAAGATCTTTCAAGGTTTGTTTCATCCATAGTACCTGTGTACAACATGTTGTCGCTGCAATATATTCTGCTTCTACGGTCGATAAAGAAACTGACTCTTGTTTCTTACTGTGCCACGCGACTAATCTGTCTCCAAGATAGAATGCACCTCCACTAGTACTCTTTCTGTCATCTACACATCCTACCCAATCTGCATCTGAATACGAAATAAGGGTGAAGTCTTTACCTTTCGGATACCATAATCCATATTCCATAGTACCCTTGAGATACCGAAGAATCCTTTTCACCGTTGTTACATGAGTCTCCTTAGGATTAGCTTGAAATCGTGCTACCATGCATACTGCCTATAAAATATCTGGTCTGGTAGCTGTCAGGTATAGTAAGCTTCCAATCATGGATCTGTACATGGTTTGATCAACAGGTGGAGATTTGTCATCCTTGCTCAACTTACAGCCTGTCGTCATGGGAGTGCTAACCGGCTTACAATCCTCCATTGTGAACCTTTTAGCATCTCTTTTACATATTTAACTTGAGAAATGAATATGCCCTTCCTACTTTGGTTAACTTGCAATCCGAGGAAATATGACAGTTCTCCAATCATTGACATTTCAAATTATTTCTGCATCTTATTTGCTAAGTCCTTGCATGACTCATCTTTGCTGTTGCCAAATATGATATCATCTACATAGACAACAAGAACAATAAGATGCCCATTTTCTATTTTGACATACAGATTACTATCCACCATACCTTTCTTGAACCTTTGTTGAGTGAGATAGTTGTCTAGCCTTGCATACCATGCTCAGGGTGCCTGTTTTAAGCCATATAAAGCTTTCTTCAACCTGCAAACAAGGTTGGGATTATCACCAAGTTGGAAACCATCTCGGTTGCTCAATGTAAACTTCTTCTTCAAGTTTCCCATTTAAAAATGCTGATTTCACATCCATTTGATAAACTTTGAAATTCTTGTAGACTGCTAAAGCCAGAAACATTCTGATTGCCTCTAGTCTAGCTACTGGTGCAAAAGTTTCCTCAAAGTCGATGCCTTCAACTTGTGCATAGCCCTTACAAACTAATCTTGCTTTATTTCTGACTACCTGTCCATCTTCATTCAGTTTGTTTCAAAAAATCCATTTGGTTTCGATGATATTTTTATTTACAGGTCTAGGTACTAGCTCCCAAGTGTCATTTTTCTCTATCTGATCTAATTCTTCATTTATTGCCTTCATCCAACTTTCATCTTTGCTTGCATCATCAATATTTTTGGGCTCAATGCTGGATAGTAGAGAGTAGTTACTTACTGCTCTTCTTCTTGTCTGAACTCCAACTTTGGGATCTCCAATGATTTGCTCTCTAGGATGATTTCTCTGCCAGCTACCTGTTTTGAATTTCTTATTCTCTTCCATTTTTGAATCACAATTTAAATCATCTGAGTCAATTTCCTGTATCTTCTCCACTTTGTTTTCATCATCTCCTTCAATAACCTCTTCATAAATAGGGTAGTTCGTTTCATAGCTAATTACTTGTTCTCTACCTTCATCAAATTTAACATCGGCACTCGTCCACAATTTTCTTTAGCCTTTTGTTGTAGCATTTGTAAGCTTTGCTTTTTGATGAATATCCGACAAAAATACCTTCATCTGCTCTATCTTCAAACTTACCAAGATTATCTTCAGTTCTTTTGATGTAGCACTTGCTGCCAAAAACTTTGAGATACTTTGTTGTTGCCCTTTTTTCGAACCACAACTCATAAGGAGTTTTGTTTTCATGTGTTCTCAGCATGTACCTATTTTGGATATACACTATAGTGTGGACTGCTTCTTTCCAAAATCTGTCTGCTACTCTGCTTTCAGCTAGCATAGTCCGTGCCATTTCCTGCACTGTCCTGTTCTTTCTTTCTACCACTCCATTCTACTGAGGTGTCCTGGTTGCTGAAAACTGTCTCTTAATACCGAACTTCTCACAGTACTCTAAAAACTCCTCTGAAATGAATTCTCCTCCTCTATCTGATCTTAGACATTTGATCCTCTTTCCTGTTTCATTCTCTACTAGGTTTTTGAAAATCTTGAACATATCAAAGGCTTCTGATTTATGTTTCAAGAAAAATATCCATGTCATTCTAGAATAATCATCAATGCACAACATAAAATATTTGTCACCATTTATGCTTTGTGTTCTCATGGGACCACATAAATCAGTGTGTATTAGTTCCAGAGGTTTGCTTGTGTAGTACTCTTTGGTTTTGAATGAGACTCTAGTTTGCTTCCCTTTTTGACATGAAGCATAGATGCTATTTGCAGGTTTGTTGATGGTTGGGATATCTCTCACTGCCCTTTTTGAGGTGATCTTTAGAAGATTATCAAAACTGATATGACCGAGTCTCTTGTGCCACAACCAATTTTCTTCTTCCTGTCCAATAAAGCAAGTCCCTTTTGAAGTCTCTGAGAGCGTGTACAGGTTACCAGATGTTCTTGACCCTATTGCTATCAATTTTCCACTGTTTGTTTTTTTGACTTCACAACCCTGCTTCATAAAGACTACTTCATGACCTTTATCACAAATCTGACTTACACTCAATAAATTATGTTTCAACCCATCCACAAATAAGACTTCTTCTGATTTAATCCTTCCATCACTGATTTTGACCGAGCCTTTGCCGACTATCTTAGCTCCATCATTATTTCCAAATTTTACTGATCCTCCTTCATATTTCTGTAACTTTTCAAATTTTTGTTTGTCACCTGTCATATGACTGGAGCATCCACTATCTAGTATCCATGGTACATATTTATTCTGTGCTTTGAATGCAGTTTGAACGATTAAGGATTCCTTTTCTTCCTTCAGTCACTCTTTTCCTTTCCACACTATTTTGATAGTAGTTTTGGGCTCTTGTTTTGCCTTTCCCTTATCAGTAGTTTGAGCATGATTTTCGGGAAGCTTTCTATTTTGACTCATCCTGTATGGTTGAAATTTTCTTCCCTGAAACTGATTTGATGTAAAAGTATTTCTACAGTTTCTTGCAATATGCCCAAAATTATGACAGTTATAACATTCTACTGTATAATTCATCAGAGGAGAAAAAACATTTCTACTGGTGAAATTCCTTGGTCTTACATTATATTTGCAGTCTGAGATTTTATGCCCATAGCCATTGCATTTAAAACAGAAACCAGAGAAAGGATAATTGAACCTAGGAGATGGTCTTTGCCATGTTGTCGTAGGAGCCATAGGTCTTCTTCTTCTTTGATGTGAGATATTGGTGAATCCATCATTGTCAGTTTTCCTTTCGTGCCTGGCATTGATGCTTTCTTTTGCATGAGACATTTTTCCTTGATCAACCTGTCTCTTAGCTTCATTCTTTGTGGATTCTATATTTCTGGCCTTTGATCCACTTGATGATTCTCCTTCGATGAAACCCAGACCAAATTTGATGCCTGTAGGTCTTTGGTCATTTATGATCTTATCCAGCTTCATAGAACTTTCTTCACGTTTGTGATAACAACTGATTTTCTTATTCATCTCTTCTAGCTGCATTCTTAAACCAACAATCTCTTCTTCTAACTTGCTGCAAAGATCTATTTTCATAGTTAATTGTACTTCGAGATCTTCGAAGATTTTCTTAGATTCTTCTATCTATACTTTTAAGCCGGTTATGATTCCATTTGTATCCTCAAGCTTTCTTGATAGTTTCTTATTCTTTTTCTTTTCTATCTCCCACTCTTCAAGTGCAGATATCAACTCACCCTCCAAGTCTACTTCAGCCTCGAGATTTTCACCACAAACTTCAGAGGTCACTCCTTTTTCTGATTTAACTTCTTCAAATGCCATAAAAAGAGCTTCATCTCTTTCTTCTTCAGACTCTTCACTGAAGCTATTTTTTGATGAACTAACATTCTTGGATATGAAACTTTTCTTTTTGAAGTTGCCTTTTCTAAAATTTGTTTTCATCTTCCAGTCACTTCTTTCTTGGTGGGATCCTTCATCATTTTTGTTCTTCTCTTTCAGTGGACATTTAGTCACAAAATGCCCAACACCTCCATAGTTGAAGCATTTAAATGGAAGCTTCCCTCTGTATTTTCCTTTCCCCTTTTTCAGTTTTCTAACAAAGTTTGCTTCCATTTCATCTGATGTCTCTTCTTCCTCGAACTCTTGTTTTGTGTTTTTATTTTTAAGGGCTTTGAAAGTCGCTTCTCTGTCAGTGGGTTTAGATCTTCCTATCCTCATCTCATATGCAGTTAAAGAACCATACATTTCATCTATACTAAAAAAATTTAGATTTTTAGCTTCTTCTATCATTGAGACTTTGGAATCAAACCTTTGAGGAAGAGATCTTAATACCTTTTTCATGATAGCAGAGTCATCGATATCCTCGTCGAGTCCTCTGATCGCATTGATGATTCCATTAACTCTCAACATGAATGCCTCAATGTTTTCATCGTCATTCATCTTCAATGCTTCGAACTGAGCTCGATGTGTCTGTAACTTGGCTTCTTTGATCTTATCATCTCCTTCATGAACACTCTTCAGTTTGTCCCATATTTCTTTTGTCGATTTATAGTTCATGACCTTTACTAGTTCACTGTCTGCTAATCCACACAAGATGGCATTCTTTGCTTTCGAATTATTCTCAAACAGTTTCTTTTCATCCACTTCTTTTGGAGGAGTGGTAGGAATTGTGTATCCACTAACTACTAAATTCCAGATGTCGTATCCCAAGGCATAGAGATATGTCTGCATCCTGACTCTCCAGAACGCATAGTTAGATCCATCAAATAGTGGTGCTTTGTTTGATGAGAAGCCTTCACCACCTGCCATTGTGTCACTTCCAAGATCACCCTAGCTGGTTAAGCTTGTATAGGGACTTAGCTCTGATACCAATTGTTAGTCTTATAATGGCACTAAGAGGGGGGGTGAATCAGTGTAGCTCTTTAATCTTGAATCTATAGCTCTTAAAATAGCAACAATTAAAACTTATAAATAGATACAGTAAGAATAGCAATAGAGCATCACACAACACAAGATTTAATGAGGTTCACCAATGTGGCTACTCCTCAAAAATGACTGCTTGGACTACCATCCAAATCCAGCCTTTGCAAAGCAACAACTTTACAAACAATTTTACCAGCACCCACTGGAAGGAGCACCAACCCCTGATTTCTCTACACCAATAGAAAGGAGCACCAACCCCTGATGCCAAGCACCAACTTGGACTTCAAGTCTGAAACTAGAAGATTGATAATAAGATACCTTTGCTTTTGCTAGACCCTGACTGGTCACCTTTGATTCCTCTGTGCACTCTACTTTTTCTGCGCAAGCACTTCGCACACTCTACTGCACCTCGTAGTCGTCTTCTCCTTGTTGCGCACTCTACTTTCTTAGAAAAATTCCACACTTCAAAAGATTCGACACGACTTGCTCTCTACGCTCAGCGATCGTATTTTGCACACTTCGATACACACTAAATTCTCCAAATAGCCCTGCTTTTATAACAACATTTTCATGATGAAAAACTCTAATCTTAGTCGCATGTAACCCTAATCTTAGTCGGTTGCAAACCCTAGTCTTCGTCGGTTGCAAACCCTAATCTTCGTCGGCTTACATCGGTCTTCGTCGGCTTCAAATACCCCTGGTAACTCTTCTATTGTTGTTGCCATGAAAAACACATGTCGTGATATCGTGACACTTTCGCCTCCGTACGCTTTCTCTTAGCTTTGGCCCATGAGAATACAACATGTCGCGATATCGTGACACTTTTGCTCCTTGCGCTTTTCTTTGCTTTGGCCCATGAAAATACATGTCGCGATATCGTGACACTTTTTCTTCTTGCTCTTTCTCTTAGCTTTGGCCCGCAAAAAATACATGTCGCGATATCGTGACACTTTTCTCCTCCTTTCTCTTCCTTTGGGTCGCGAAAACCTGACATGTCGTGATATCGTGACACTTTTTCTCCTTAGCACTTTTTCTTGCCTTTGTGCAAAAACCTGACATGTCGCGATATCGCGACACTTTTTCTCCTTAGCGCTTTCTCTTGCCTTCGGGTCGTGAAAACCCGACATGTCGCGATATCGTGACACTTTTCTCCTTAGCACTTTTTCTTGCCTTCGGGTCACGAAAACCCGACATGTCACGATATCATGACACTTTTTCTCCTTAGCACTTTTTCTTGCCTTCAGGTCACGAAACCGACATGTCACGATATCGCGACACTTTTTCTTTGGACTCTCTCTCCTATATGTCACGAAATCGTGACACTTTTTCTTCCGTACAAACTCTCTTGCAATATGTCACGAAATCGTGACACTTTTTCTACTTGTCTTTTTCCTTCCAACATGTCTGAAATCGTGACAGTTTTTCAACTTGTGTTTTTTCTTTCCAACATGTCACGAAATCGTGATAGTTTTTCCTGCTGTTTCTCTCTCTTCCAACATGTCGCGAAATCGCGATAGTTTTTCCACTTGTGTTTTTCTTTCCAACATGTCACGAAATCGAGACAGTTTTTCCTATTGTTTCTCTCTTCCAACATGTTTCTTCTTTTTCTTTTTTTTTTATGACAGTTTTTCCTCCTTTTTCTCTCTCTTCAAACATGTCATGAAATCATGATAGTTTTTCTTGCCTGCTGTATATGTCACGATATCGCGACACTTTTCTTACTTGTCTTTTTCTTTGAACTTTTGCAAATGGGCCACTTCGGTCTTCTTGGAAAATCATTGTACATGCTCTGAATAACCTTTGAACTCCTGTCTTCTGCATCTGAATAGCTTTTGAACTTCCTGTCCACTGCATCAATAGATCTATCTGACTGTGTTGACAACAATGACAATACTGTTGCTATACATTGCTCAACATTAAAGGTAAGAAATATTACCTTATATTTTATATTTGGTACATGAATATAGTTCTAAGGTTGATATTTGAAGAATTAAGAACCTTAGGAATTATAAAATTAAAGGTGGGAGTTAAAGGACTTCAACCTCAATATTTTTGAAAATTGAAGATATTAACAATATTTTTTATTTTTTATTTATGTAATTTATTTCCAAAATTTGATTTTGAAATCTTGATAAATTTATTAAATTTTGGAGAGAGAAGGATTTCTGTTTCATAAATATTTTTGAAAATTTTAAGTTTGAAGATTTATATAATTTTGCAAAATTGATAAACTATTAGGGAAACACAAGGTATTTTACTTTAAATATTTTGAAAACTTTAAATTATTGAATTTGTAAATTTATTTTTTAAAAATAATTGATTACACATATTTCTTAAATTAAACTTTAGAATAATAAGGATTTCAACTTCAAAGGAATTAAAAGATTTAAAAATTTATTTTTTATATTTGAAGAAATGGATAGATGGAAAAGAAGAATGGGTGTTTCACAATATTTTATAATAGGAGAAATCTTCAAAATTCACATAAAGAACCATATCCCATGAGAGGAAAAATTCAAAATCAAAGGTTTTATCAAAAATAATCTTTTGAATTCAAAGGGCCAAATCATAGAAGAAATTTTCAAAATTCTTATCAAAGATGTGAAATAAAATCACTTGAATCTCACCAAAACATACAAAGAGAAAAAGATGCTTGGTATATATATTCAAGTGCTAGTCATCATATGATTGGAAATTTGCATTGGTTTGAATATTTAGAAATCAAACAAAACATTCCACTAAAAATTGCAGATGATAAGATTTATCATGTTCAAGAAGTTGGAAAAGTAATACCTAGCATACCATTTTCAGATTTTGTGCTAGATGATATTTTATATGTCCTTGTATTATCAAATAATCTTATCTTAGTTGCTCAATTAGTTGAAAAGCGAAGAATAGTGAAATTTAGATTCATAAATGGAAACAAGAAATGTATCATAGAAAAACAAAATAGAGTTGATAGAAAGTGGAATTTTATTTCCCCATTATGTAAGTGTCTATGGGCAAGATGTGCACAAGTGTCATATAATTATATGTGCAAGTGTATAATGAGAGAAAGTTTATAAGTGTCATGTAATTAAGTGTGCAAGTATGTAATGTCAAAAAGTTCGCAAGTGTCATATATTAGAGTGTGCATATAGAAGTGTGCAAGTGTCAAGTATGCATGTAGGAGTGTGCAAGTGTCATAGAGTAAAGTGTGCAAGTAGATAGAGAGTCAAGATTCATGTATACAAGTGGCAATATGAGAAGCCAAAAGGACATGAGAGGTTTATCTTATGTATAGAATAGGAAAGGTTATAACTCTTGGATATGTGAGGAGTGCAATAGTCAAGTATTGAAGAGTTACATTTATAAGGTTACATAATGGAGATAAAACTCCATAAAATATATGTAAAATTGAAGATAATATTAAAGCATTAATATTGAATCTTGTATGTATATTGTGAGAAATTTTACTGTAAGTTTTTCATGTTATTGCATAAATGATTTTGACCATTTATATTCATATTATTATTATTATTATGAATACTTGTTAGTTATTTTGGCCATATAATATATTGATTACTATTATATTTGAGACTACTCAAGATCCAAAATATTGGGACCTGAGATAATATGGATTAAAATCCAACAAGTAGTGGATGGGACTACTACCCATCCTGAAGAGACAAATGAAGGCCAAATAAAATTTGGCAAGGTAGAAAAAAAGGCAAGATGAATCATCACGTTCAATGTAGCAAAGGAAGTCTAAGCTTACATTCAGTATTCAACCATGTCCAAATATGAATGGGAGAAGATAAGAATAGTTTTCTAAGAAATGAAACAAAATCAAATTCTATTACTCTAGAGCCATATCCATTATTTGAAGATAAAATATGGAGAAAAACTAGAAACTTTTATGAGGAGAATAGATGAGTTATGAGTGTCATTGTAAGCATTAGGAGAAAAGGTATCTGATCAAACTATAGTTCCAATTATTTTGAAATCTCTCCCTTAAAAGTAAAATGTTTTCATGACAACATTAAATATCAATGAATAAGCACCAAGCTTTGAAAAATTGGTGAACCTACTTGAAAAAGTAAAGGTATCACATACAATAGATGAAGAATAACAATTGCTACTTACAAGTCAAAGAGGAAAGCAATCATTCAAAAGAGACATGAGACCTCCATAGTGCTTCCAACAAAGAAATTTTTCAAAGATATTAGAATTAGATAAATGATTCTCAAAGAAATAATTTTCATGCATAAAGGATGTATGAACATTATGACATAAATAAACACACTATAAAGGAATGTTGTCATATTTCATTAAAAAATGGACCCCTTTATGAGATATGAACAAATAACAAGATGACTCATCATCAGAAAAGTAAAATAAAAATTGGAAAAAGGTATAGCAAAACAATATATTTGAAGAGATTCAAGTTAAAAATAAGAAAAAAATATCAAGAAGAGCAAGAACATGTATTTGTTGAACAAGTAGAGTTGAGATAATATAATAATGTTTGGTATGACTCCAAGCATATGGCAGGTCAATAAAATTGGCTCCACTCAAATTCAATAAAAAATATCAATAGCCAAGCACCTAAAAGTGAATATGTACACTCAGAAAATCACTTCTCACCATCCATAGAAGAATTTTAAATAGAAGATAGTAAAGATAATGAGTAGTCAATGCAAAAAGTTCAACCATCAATAGCACAAAAATAAAATATGAATACAAATATTTCCATAAACACCATATTCTTTAATTGAATAATGCCAAGAAGAAGCTAAAAATTATTGATCTCACTACATCAAGAGAAACAAAACTTGAAATAGAAATTAGTTCACACATAAGATATGAAAACATACAAAAAGTATTAGAAACCAGTAAATTCAATGATTGACATAGGATGCATGATAGCACAACATAATGAAGATAAAATAAAGCAAGAATACATTATATATCATGAGCATAAGCTTAATAAAATAAATAAAGTTATTGCAAAGAAGAAAAGAGAAGAAGTAATTGACCTCACCATAGTAGAAGTTATTGATTATGACAAGATTTGGTGGAAAGTCTATAAAGTAGGAGAACACTTGATCTCATCAACACTTGACATATTTAGTGAAGATCCTCCACATTAAATAGACATAATTATACAAATAATGAATAAGTATTTTGTAATAAAAAAATATTTTTAGAGTGCATGATTAATGGAACCTATTGGGATCCAAATTGCCATCAAGCAAAAGCTCGATACTGTGATTGTTATCTTCCAATTCTTTGATTAGGCATGCACCCGCTAATCATAGTTTAGACCGCAACATTGGATGGATTAAAGATTGCTCTAATCCAACCTCTAGAGTAGGTTGGTATTCCTTGTCAACTAATAAGGTGTTGACTCATTTAAGCTCAGTAAAATGTTTAAGAGATAGGGATAGAAATGAGTTAGGGTTAAGAAATAGTAATAAAATAGTGGATGGATAGAGCTAACAACATAGGCATCTACAAGAAAAACCCATCTTACAAAACAATTTCTAGTGTCCCACACTTGAGATTAACAACATTCAAAACAAGTGATCTTCATCATTATAAACAAAACAAAGATATACTTCAAGAAAGCTATTTCAATATCAAGATACTAATAATCCAAATTAGTAGAATAAGATCAGTATCAATATTTAACAGAAAATAACTTCTTACAAGTACAAATTCAATTATGAAAATATTTCAATTGCTCTAAGTTAGCAATCCAATATCAGCAGAATAGACTAACCATAGCAATAGTAGCAAAAAAGCAATCCACAACTTGAATCTCTCCAAAATTATAGAAGACACCAGTTTGAGGCAAACATCCAAGTAATGTTCCTTCTATTGATTTGCAGATAAGTATTACATAGTAGGGCAAGCAAACACTCTAGAGCTGACCCTTCAAAATGAGGGTTCGACCTCCTTTTATAGTTTTTACATGCTTGAAAAGAAATTGAAAGAAATGGAACATTACAAGGAAAATGAAATGCTAGATCAACCTAGATCAACCATATGCTGAGGTGGTAGCCTCTGATTTGTGTTTGAGAATGGAAGAAACTATGCGATCTTGTGCTCCTTCATAGCTCAACCCCTGCAACTTGCTAGTTCTTCATGGTGGTTTGGCTCCAAGCTATCAAAATTGTGATCTAGGACCATATTTCATTCTTGTAGACATTATCTATCATAGATCTGCAACTGATTGAGCAACTATATTTTCTTGGTTCTTGGCCTTGTTGATGCTTCGTCTGCTAGCTCTCTTTGCTCAACCAGTTCATGTCACAAAGGCTCTATTTTTATGTGCCCGAGATATAGTCAAAATGATCCAACCATTGATCTACTCATGAATGGCCAAGATTAAATCTTTAAAGTCTTTGATAGCTCTACGACATGGAACATGTCGTAGCCCACTCCTCTTAACAACTTCTCACATCCTTTGACCACTTTGACCATGGGCTAGAGCACATGAGGCTTTAGCATGAAAATATACTTTGAGGTGCATGGGATGGAATATTGTGCTAGACCATGACTCTTATTCTTCAATATGCTTTAGAGTTGATTCGCATCTATGATGTAGAACATGATCTACAATGTGTTGTAGCTCGTGCCTCGAAACTTGTGCCTCCAAGTTTGACTATGGTTGATCGTGGGGTAGAGCATCGCTCTGGCCTACATGGGATATAACATAAGACTTATGCTATATAAAATCTTGTGCTAGCCCATGACTTTATTATTCACTTTTGTAATGTTTGACCATTTTGACCGTGGGCTAGAGCATGTGTTCTGTGCTACTACAAAATACACTTGAACTCTCATGGGGTAGAACAAGCTTGAAATAACCTTTAGCTTGCATGGGCTAGAACAATATGTGCTGTGCCATGGTTTGAAAGTAGCCAAGTGCAAACTTTGACTACTTTGACTATGGGCTAGAACCATGTCGGATGTCACGTGGATTAGAACATGTTGCAGACTGCTGAGCTTTTAGACTTAATCAAAAATATGTTGTGATCCATGATTTTGAAAGTGGTAAAGTGAACTTTGACCACTTTGACTATGGGATAGGACATCCTATCCTGCACCGTTGTAAAATACACTGGATCTCATGTGGGATGGAACATCCTTCTTTGCCTTAGAAAATATTTCAAAAAGTTTTCTAAGGATGTGGCCATTTTGGGCCTACATTCTGGCGCCTCTTGGGGGTTTTGCTCGCAAAGCCTGAGAACTCAAAGTCTTATCCATTGGGTATCAGGAGTAAAAAATGATGAAGTCTGTAGACTATGCTTCATAGAATAGCTTCTATGTGACTATTACTCTCTAGAACATTTATGAAGATACTCAGAGAGTAACGGTTCACATGGAAACCATGTTAGAAACAATATACTTCAAAACTCTCGCCATGGGCACCACCTTAGTCTAGCAATATGGACTTATATCCCCTTTTATAAACTCAGTTAGTTTGGATAAAATGCCTTCATGTATTTTTCATTTTTTGCCATAGGCCTCATGCTTTTATTATTGTTTCTCTGATAGTATCAGAACCAAAACAAAATACACAATATATACATGAATGCAAAAATGTTAAAGTCTACTTCGCCACAAGGCTGCTTATTCTTTTTCATTCTCTTCTTGGTTCTGCTCCTTGAGTTGTTCATCTTGTACCTTCTCTGTATCCTCAACATCCTTCTCTAATTGTTCTTTAGCCTGATCTTCCTCAACTTCTTCTTCTTGAGAAGTCTCATGCTTATCTTTGGGGTTCAGATCTATCCCAAATAGTTGAACCATCATTTTCAAAGTTTGCAAAGCTTGATTCCAAATAGCATCAGTAGGGTTGGAGGTTTCTTTAAGCTTCTTATGGACATATTCCAACTTGGAGGTCTCCTCATAAGTCATAGAGTTACCTTTGTTTACTAGGTCTTCCATTAGATCCTTGAGCCTAGTTAAGTCTTTTATCATTTGAGAGACCTGCTCTTGATCAATCAGATCCTCCCAACTTGTCTATCTCAGATTCATATTGAATGATTGAGGCTATACTCTTTTTTATCTCTGCTTCTGACAACAAGGTGTTGCTTTCAATCCATAGTCCCCCAAAACCATATTGTGTCATTTCCTTATTGATATCCACAATATCCTGAATTGTGTCTTCAATTTTATCAGATAATAACCAACCCTTCTGGAGTAATCTATTCTTCTCAACCACAACCCTAGCAGCTAATCTGGAAGTGCTCCATGCCTTATTGGGAATAGGCTTTGTAGCTTCACTAAATCTGCTCTCATATAGCTTGTATATCTGCTCTACTGGTATCACCATAGGTTGTAGTTCCTCCATGAATTTATCCAAGTCTTCCTTGGTATTTTGCAATAAATGGCTGGCATCATCCATGTAGTTGATTACAAGCTGGATTCTTGAACACTTCTCAAGGATTTCAGACCATAGCTCTTTCCTAACCTTCTTTACTCCTTTTGAGAAGCTTGAGGCTTTGGCTTTCTCAATCTGAAGCTGATGCTTCAAATCTTGTATTTCTTTAGCTTGGTCTTCATTATTTTTCTTCTGCTCTTCAACTTGTTCCTTGAGCTTAATAGCCTCTTGATACCTGTTCTGCCAACTTTTGACTTCATTTCTTATGACATTTTCCACCTTCTTCTAATTTTTGACTATCTTCTCCAGCTTTTCTATCTTTTCTTCTAGCTTTCCAACTTGCTCCTTGTAGATGTTGATCTTGACATAGAAAGTTTCAAGGTGAGATTTTTCTATGACCAACTCATCCTCCACCGGTAATTGCTCAATATCTTCTGTATACTCTTCTAGATGATAATATTGTACAATCATATCTTCTTCAGGTTTTCTCACCAGAGGGGTGATGGATCTATTGGTCCTTTGCCTTGTCACTGGATCAACGATCATTGTCTTCCTCTTTGTAGCCATCTTCTTTGAAGGCTTAGAAAGTTTCTCAGCCCAAAAATATTGAATCTTCTATGAAACCTCCTTTCCTTTCTGTAAAGAAGCTAATGTAGAATGAATTTTAAGGGGAGGGGAAGCTATAAGATAAGGGAGGATAGACTCATAAGTTGATGAGAATGGGGTAGTGGTGATGACAATTGAATCTATACTGATTGTAAGAGTTGTAATTGGGGAAGACATAGGGATGGAAGTTGAAATCATGGAATGGGTTGGAAGGGATGAAATATTTTGCCCTTCTGATGTTACTGAAGGTAATAACTTTGAGGGAAAAAGATGAAATTTTATGGGATGATGTGACTAGGATTTCATATGAAGGTGGAGGAGGTGGATTGGTTTGACCCTCTATGGTAGCTGATGGATTAGGTGGTGAGTCATGAGGGGGAGAGGGTACCTTTTGTTCCAACTTTTCTTGAGAATGGGAAGGGGATTCCTTTGGGGAAGGAGAAGGAGAAGAAGGGATAGAAATAATACCTTCACCTACATAAGTAGGATGCTCAAGAATCTCCTCTACACTTTGGTGTTGTGCCTATTGTACTGATAGCTCTGCAACTATAACAGGGACTTGTTCAACACTCTACCCCTGATCCATTTTTAGCTTCTTGTAGACCTCTTTTTGAGCTTCCTCTACTGAATATTTTACCTTTCTCTTGAAAACTTGAAATAATCGTAGGCTTATCACTCTCTGTATCCTCCTCATATTGTTCTTTCTGCAATGCAACTTCGACGGTCGAGTTGGCTTAGCTGTAGCTGTAGTGGTGAAACTCACAGGAGTGAACACAAAACTATCATCTTTCTTTTTCCAATTTATCTCAGTCATAGGAGGTTCTCCACCCAGGGCTAGGCGTTTAGGCCTATTTGTATATTTGTATGATTTTTGTATTTACTGCCTTATCACTAGAATAATGCATTTTGCTCATAATCTGGGCCCCTACAGAATACTTCTTTAATTGCTCCTATGAAGGTTCAAATGCTTTTGGGGCTTCTTCAATCATTAATGGAGCATTGGTCTCTACTTCCTAAATTTCTTCCTGGGAAGGTGGGGAAAGAGAGTCTGATGTTGCTTGAACTTTCTCTTTTTCTTTTGTTTCAGCCCTCATGTAGCTTAATACCAAGTTCTTGGTATCTTTGGCCTTCCAGGTCTTAATATGTTTTTCATACAACTCAGAAAAATCATTGTCAGCCTGTCGGCCCACTCTAGCCTTGTTTGTACCTATTTCCACTCTCATTATCCACCAATATACAATTTTACCTTCGTCCCATCCTTTTTTCCTCTCAACTTCCTTAATCTTAGACTCTTTCAGACAGTGGTCTTTGTTCTTTGCAGGGTCAAAATCAACTATTTGTTCATAAAAGTCTCTCCATGGGGGAAGTTGTTCCATTTTAGCGATATTCCACTCCAACGGAGCATTTTATTTATTATTCCTGCCCTCTTCAAAATGAGGTCTTGAAGTATTTTCAAACTTGAGAGCTTTTTCCTTGTTTAGGGCAATGTTCCTCTTTGAGAACTTGTCATCAGGGTCATATCTCCATCTTTGTGGGATGTATAACAGTCCTAACCTCTCCAAATATTGGGTAATTTGCTCACCTTGACCCCTTCTGGTTATCGTTATATCATCCACATTATGAGAGTAAGCCAGGAAAATTTTCCTCCCTTTGCTAGAGCTAAAATTTAAGTTGATAAAGTCTGCTTGCCTTAAGTACTCTAGGGCCAATAGCCTACTAGTTACAAAATGAGGCAACAGAAAAGGTTTACCAATAAAACCATAGAGTCTGATGACAATGCCTTCTATAAGAATATACCAGTCCCCTTCTTCGGCATCTTCTACTCGTAACAATTCTTTAGCCAAAGATGGCAACCTAGGGCATTTCCCATACATGATTTTCAAGGCCAACCCTAGAAATTCCAAGTTGAACCTGTAGTAGGATTCTGTGCTCCTCAGATGGCTGGTCCAATAATAAACAAGGATAGGATCTCCTTTATCATTCTTGTCCTTTACTGGAATCTAGGGCATCATGTGCCTTACGATAGCATAAAACATCCATACCAAATTCGAACAGTGCCGGAAGGAAGGGTTCTCTGAATATTTCTTCATCCTAACTAGCTGCTCATGCATTCATTTGGAGAGAAAGGTAGGCTAGTCAAAATAAATTGGCTTGACGCCCTCTTCTTCTACTTTGGGTCTGTACATATTCTCATTTGAAATGTAATACACAGTAGCTATTTTCTAGTCTCTCACATATCGATCAAAATCTAAACCCTCTAAGCAGGCCAACATGGAGAAAATCTCAGGGTTGGCAAATTGTTCAATGGGAATCGAGGCTTTGGGCAAGGGATCCTTGGTCTTAAACCTTTTGAATTGACTAAAAATCCACTTCCTAAATTGAGGTTTAGGCTCTTCATATTGAGCATGTAATTATGAGGAATAATATCTAGCTTGCTCTGCTATATCAAATAATTTAGGTTTTATAGAGGGTTTTATTCCAATAGCGAACAAATCATGATAGGCTTTAGCTATGATACTGAATAGGGTTTTCCCCTTAGCTGTCTTAACTACTTTGGTCCCTAGGTCATAATATCTTACAATTGTAGAAACTAATTCTAGGTAATGATGAACTGAATCATAGATGTAAAATGATAGGAGGGAATTTACAACAATCATACCTTGGAAGGAAATTGGTAACCCTTCGAGGTACCTATAGTCGATATTTCTTCTAAGCTTGGTCCTTCTTATTTGTGTCATTATAGTATTTGCTAATGCTCTTGTTTGGTTTATATAGCTTTCTAACTCAACCTTTGTCTTTGACATTATTTCCTGGGTTGCTTTGAATACCATTTTCTATGAAAATTCACTAGGTGTTCGCTCTCTCTTATGTTCTTGCAAAATATGCCTTACTACTTTGCTATGCTCTCCTTCATAAGTGAGATGTTTGTAAAATGGATAGCAATCGACATTCAAGATTTAAATTATCTCACATGCATACCTTCCACTAAAGAACACAAGCTTATACTGAGAGGGGGTGAACAATATAAGATCAACTTTTACTTTTCTTTCCCAAACAATATTATCCAATATTATCAATGGCAATATCAACAACAATAATCAAAGCAATGCATAAATCATCACACACAATAGAGACACCAATTTAACGTGGTTCACCCAATGTGGGCTACTCCACGGAGAAAATATTTCTACTAAATTTTCTCAACAAATATCTTGGGAATCACTTCCCTATTACAATGTTTATGGACCTCTATCCAAAGGAGACACCAATCCCCTAATGCTCTGATTTGTGGATCTCTCTCCATAGGAGAACTCTTTCCCCTCTTCTCTGGTTCATGGAACTTGACCCAGGAGAACTCTTTCTCCTCAACTGGTTCGTGGATCTCTCTCCATATAAGAACTCTATCTTCCCAATTGGTTCATGGATCACACTCCATAGGAGAACTCTTTCCCCTTGCTCTGGTTTATGGATCTCTATCCATAGGAGAACTCTTTCCCCTCTACTCTGGCTAATGATCTTCTAGAAGACTTCTACCCCCACTACTCTGGCTTATGGATCTCTATCCATTGAATACCTCTATCCTCACTACCCTGGCTAATGGATCTCTATCCACTAGATATTGCTATCCTCTGCTCTATCACCTCCAAATATTGCTCTCAACTCTATCTCATATCTACACCAAAATTTATCTCAAGTCTAGTATAAATCTGCTCACAAATCTATACCAAAATATATCTTAAAATCTATCCTCAAGCCTTAACACAAATCTTGATCCAATCATAAATCAACTCTACTTAGATTTACCCCAAGCCTTAACACAAAGCTTGAACAAATCAATCAATCAATCTCTTTTTAAGCTTAACACAAATTGAAAAAACAATAATTCAAACTCAATCTCTCTCAAGTCTTCACAAAGACTTACCTCAAATCTACCTTCAAGTCCTCTCTAGAACTTGCTCAATCTGCTCTCAAGTCTTCACCAAGACTTACCTCAAATCTACCTTCAAGTCCTCTCTAGAACTTGCTCAATATGCTCTCAAGTCTTCACCAAGACTTACCTCAAATCTACCTTCAAGTCCTCTCTAGAACTTGCTCAATCTGCTCTCAAGTCTTCACCAAGACTTACCTCAAATCTACCTTCAAGTCCTCTCTAGAACTTGCTCAATCTGCTCTCAAGTCTTCACCAAGACTTACCTCAAATATGCTCAAACACATGCTCAAAATATCTCACAAGATATGCTCAATCAATCTCAAATCTTGCACACAATGCTATCAATTGCTTTGTCTAATCTTCAAAGTAATTCCTTTAACTTGAAGTAGTTTAGACATATTCTATTCAAAATTCGTTTAACCTCTGGAACATATAGAGAATGATGTACTCTATCAAAAACTCAATATGTTCTACTCAATCATTAAGTCTGTCACTTTCACAAATCTGATTTCTAATGTTTGCACATTCACTTTCAATATCACTCAAAACCAATGCTCAAGAATTTCACTCAATCATTCAACCAATGAAACACAACTTGTTCACTAACCCTAAACAAGTGTTTTCATACTTCTTCAAACAAAGTGCACAATGTGGGTCTCAAACCCTAACTCAAATAATCCTCAATCTCTATCTCAAATGTTCTCTTAAACATTCACCAATGAAGCATATGAAAACTCACTCAAACATTTCCAACAATGCTTATCAAACAATCCTTTTCACTCCACCTTGTATTTCACAACATTCAATCCAACAACACTTTAATCAAAATATGATGTGCCCATACCTTTTTTTTTTGATGGAGATATGTCTTCAAAACCTGTTTTACTCACAACCAAATCCTTTTGCCAATTCTAGGTTAGATAGCAACAATCTATCTCAAAATCTCCACAAGAATATTTACCTCAACAAATATTTCACCATACAAGAAATACAATAAAATGTCAAGTCACAAATACACCTTATTACTCCTTCCTTAAAAATAAATCCTCAATCAATAGATCATACACTCACTCAAGTAAAACCACTATAATGACAATATCCCTATAGCTCCTTTTAACTCCAACTCAACATAAAATATTTCAACCCAAATTTCAACCTTCCAAACACTTTAATATTCTAACTCAAAACAGATTTCAAATTACAATAATAAAGTCCTTTGTTTACACCTTATACTCTCCAATTCTTAACCCAACATACATTCCAAATTACAACAATAAAATTCCTTGCTTACACCTTATAATCTCCAATTCTTAATCCAACATACATTCCAAATTAAAATAATATTCTTCTTACACTTATAATCTCAATTCTAATTAACATACACTCTATCTTTTCAAAGTACACAACAATGATAAAATTTTTGAATCATACCTTAGCCATGTAATAAAAATAAATTTGCGCACCTCAAAACACTAACATGCACTCCACATGAATCGAACTCGCGTTCACCGCCTGCCTAGCACCTTAGCCTTGGCTAGGCTACCACTTGGGCTGCGTGCCCACACAAACACCATGATGCGCTCACTGCCCTTTGTACCTTTCTACTGTGCCAAAATATTTGAAACAAAACACTTCCCTCTACTACCATCGGGAATCGAACGTGAGACCTACTATCCGCAAATGCCTTACGCTGCCAAGCCTTGCCACTAGGCCAACCGTGTGGTTGGTAATAGGGACATGCACCCTTCTACCTTTATGCATCCACTATTCTCCTTTAGCTTTAAAAATAAAAGCCTTCATCTTTCTTTGCTCATGAAATTTGCATCAAATAATTTTGTTAACCCTTCGCATGTGCATTTCGGAGACTTAACTTTTGTCTTCAAAACTTTATGGTATAAATACCATTTTTCTTCCTTGCTTGGACGTCGATGGAAATTAGATATTTGAATTTTATTCTTGGTGCCAAACCCACTTAGGGTTATAAAATTATTATAATATAAATATTATAATTATTTTATAATTAATCTTTAGGCTTCCTCTTAGCACTTTAATATTATAATAATAAATATTATAATATTATTTCCTTTGGGCCTAGATATTTCCTTTCTTCGGGGTATTTAAACCAAATCTCTTGGGCTTAAAATATAAATATTTTAACCCTCCTTTTGTCAATTCCTTTGCACTTGAGATGAACTGACTTTTGACATCAATGACAACATAACTACTCAAAATTTCCAACAATCTCCCCCTTTGTCATTGATGGCAACCCTTTTCCTTAACCATTCCTTTTTCCTTTTTCCAATTCTTCTCCCCCTGGGAAATTGCTCCCCCTAACTGAATGCTCTCCCCCTAACTCAAATCTCTCCCCCTTTGTCATCAATGGCAAAGGGACTCCTTTGGGGCTAAAGATAAGACTCTTAGCTCAGCCCCCTCCCCACCTCCTCTCCTTGAGGTGATTAATTTTGGGGTGGGAGTATCTCTACTCCCAGCATACACTACTCTTTTTCTTTGTCCACCTTCTTCCTCAATTGATCCTTCTGATTCTTTTGAATATCCCTGTTCTTGCTTGTCTCTAGAAATTTTGTTCTACACCACTTAGCCATATGCCCAACATTATTGCACTTATAACACTTAATGTTGTAGTTCCTTGAAGGTGCAAATATCTTGAAGTTCCTCCTGGTGAAGCCATACCCATTCCTATCATGAACCCTACAATCAATTGCCTTATGACCAAAATGATTACAAGAGTAACAATACCCTTGAAAGAGATACCCATTTCTAAAATTCCTCTTAGTGAAACCATATTCCTTCTTTTTCATGTGTCCTGCACTGCATAGCCTTGTGACCAAACCTGTTACATGAGAAGCAACATCCTTTGAAGAAATATTTCCTTGAACCCACTGGTCTCTTAGTCCTTTCTTCCCTGTGATGTTTCCTGTTCCATCTGTTCCTTATTTGTGCATTATTTCCTTCCTTGGTGAACCTTCTATTTTTCAACTTATCCTCATAAGTCTCACTTTCTCCTTCACTCTCTTTTTCTGAAACTTCTTCTTCTTTGGAGCTTGAGCTTGACTCCTCTCCTTGTTCTCTTTGTCCTTCTTCAAAACCAAGTCCTGTCTTGTTTGATGAAGATATTTGTACATTGATAATCTTATCCAAGGTCTTTGAGCTTTTCCCAAACCTGTGTAGCTTGTATTTAGACTCTTTCACTTCCTTCCTTAGTGAAACTACCTCATGCTCTAATATTTCACATTCTAAGACTTTTACCTCTAAATTTTCTTTAAATCTCCTTGTCTTAGATATTGAGTTTGTCAGATCTTGTATAAGCTTTCCTTTCTCTTCATCACATTCTTGAAATTGAACCTTGAATCTTGAATTCTGCTTTCTTACCTTTCTTAATTCTTTAAGAGCATAAATAAGTTCACCTTCTAGATCTACTACTCCTTCTATTTATTGATTCTTCCTCTACCTTCTTTTAAGAGCATATTCATATCTTTTTGATTTATCTTCAATAGAATCACTTCCTTCATTCTTCTATTTCCAAGAAGAGAATTTCTTCTTCTTCATTATCTGAGGATCTTCCATCACTATCACTTGAAGTCTTGCTTGTCTTATCTACATAGAAAATCTTCTTATGCCTTTGAAAAACTTCTTTTCATGCTTGTTTTGTCCATACCTATTTTTCTTTTGATACCTGGATTTTCCTGCTTCCCTGTTCTTATGATCTTGTTTCTCTTCACCACTACTACTTCTAGCTTCTATATAGTTAGATGCATAGTGACCATATTTACCACAATTGAAACACTTAACTATTTTAGTACCTTTGTGCTTTCTTGAGTCCTTCTTGTTCCTTCTGCCATAGTTTACTTCTTCATCATTGGATGACTCATCACTTGAATCTGACTTCTTATATTTTGTCTTCTTTGCTACTTTGAAGGCTACCTCTTTCTTGGGGATAGGATCCTTTCCTATTCTCATCTCATAAGTTGTGAGAGTTCCATGCAACTCATCCCTAGTCAAAGTTTCAATATCTCTTGTTTCTTCTATGGCTGAAACCTTTTCACTATACCTCATAGGGAGTGACCTTAAAACCTTTTGACAAACATCTGATTCTTCAACTTTAAACCCAAGTCCTTGCATGGAGTTAACAACCTCATCCACATGAAGTAAGTATGTAGCAATGTCTTCCTCATCCTTCATCTTCAAGTCTTCAAATATTTTCTTGTGATTTTGCAATTTTGCCATCTTGACCTTTTTGTCTCCCTCATATGTTTTCTTCAACTTTTCCCAAATCTCTTTTGCTGATGTGCAATGCATAACTTTTACAAACTCTACTTCATGTAAACCACTTAATATTACATTCATTGCCTTTGCATTATATATATGTAGGAGCTTACCATATTTATCTATAGGAGGACTAGTTGGAGGTGTGTATCCATCCTCAACTGCTTGCCATGTCTCATATCCTTGTGCCATCAAGTAAGTCTTCATTCTTATTTAGAAAGCATAATTTTTCCCATAGAATATTTCAAAAGCATAATTTCAAAACAATGGTGCCTTATTTGCTGAAGATCCACTCTGAGATGCCATCTGTGTTCCTGTATACTTTTCCTTCAAGTTGTTAAACTCTTTCGAAGGAACTCGCTCTGATACCAATTGAAGAACACAAGCTTATACTGAGAGGGGGTGAATAGTATAAGATCAAATTTTACTTTTATTTCTCAAATAATATTATCTAATATTATCAATGGAAATATCAATAGTAGTAATCAAAGCAATGCACAAATCATCACACACAATAGAGACACCAATTTAACATGGTTCACCCAATGTGGGCTACTCCATGGAGAAAATATTTCTACTAAATTTTCTCAACAAATATCTTGGGAATCACTTCCCTATTACAATGTTTATGGACCTCTATCCAAAGGAGACACCAATCCCCTAATGCTCTGATTTGTGGATCTCTCTCCATAGGAGAACTCTTTCCCCTCTTCTCTGGTTCATGGAACTTGACCTAGGAGAACTCTTTCTCCTCAACTGGTTTGTGGATCTCTCTCCATATAAGAACTCTATCTTCCTAGCTGGTTCATGGATCACACTCCATAGGAGAACTCTTTCCCCTTGCTCTAGTTCATGGATATCTATCCATAGGAGAACTCTTTCCCCTTTGCTCTAGTTGATGATATTCTAGAAGACTTCTACCCCCACTGCTCTGGCTTATGGATCTCTCTCCATAGAAGACCTCTATCCTCACTACCCTGGCTAATGGATCTCTATCCATTGGAGACTATTGTCCTCTACTCTATCACCTCCAAATATTACTCTCAAATCTATCTCAGATCTACACCAAACTCTATCCCAAGTGTAGTACAAATCTGCTCTAACTCTATCTCAGGTCTAGCACAAATCTACTCACAAATCTATACCAAACTCTATCCTCAAATCTATCCTCAAGCCTTAACACAAAGCTTGATCCAATCATAAATCAACTCTACTTATATTTACCCCAAGCCTTAACACAAAGCTTGAACAAATCAATAAAATTTTATTACTCCAAGCCTTAACACAAATCTTGAAAAATCAATCAATCAACTCTGCTCTCAAGTCTTCACAAAGACTTACCTCAAATCTACCTTCAAGTCCTCTCTAGAACTTGCTCAATCTGCTCTCAAGTCTTCACCAAGACTTACCTCAAATCTACCTTCAAGTTCTCTAGAACTTTCTCAATTCTCAAGTCTTCACCAAGACTTACCAAATCTACCTTCAAGTCCTCTCTAGAACTTGCTCAATCTGCTCTCAAGTCTTCACCAAGACTTACCTCAAATCTACCTTCAAGTCCTCTCTAGAACTTGCTCAATCTGCTCTCAAGTCTTCACCAAGACTTACCTCAAATCTGCTCAAACACATGCTCAAAATAGCTCACAAGATATGCTCAATCAATCTCAAATCTTGCACACAATGCTATCAATTGCTTTGTCTAATCTTCAAAGTAATTCCTTTAACTTGAAGTAGTTTAGACATATTCTATTTAGAATTCGTTTAACCTCTGGAACATATAGAGAATGATGTACTCTATCAAAAACTCAATATGTTCTACTCAATCATTAAGTCTGTCACTTTCACAAATCTGATTTCTAATGTTTGCACATTCACTTTCAATATCACTCAAAACCAATGCTCAAGAATTTCACTCAATCATTCAACCAATGAAACACAACTTGCTCACTAACCCTAAACAAGTGTTTTCATACTTCTTCAAACAAAGTGCACAATGTGGGTCTCAAACCCTAACTCAAATAATCCTCAATCTCTATCTCAAATGTTCTCTTAAACATTCACCAATGAAGCATATGAAAACTCACTCAAACATTTCCAACAATGCTTATCAAACAATCCTTTTCACTCCACCTTGTATTTCACAACATTCAATCCAACAACACTTTAATCAAAGGATGATGTGCCCATACCTTTTTGTTTTGATGGAGATATGTCTTCAAAACCTGTTTTACTCACAACCAAATCCTTTTGCCAATTCTAGGTTAGATAGCAACAATCTATCTCAAAATCTCCACAAGAATATTTACCTCAACAAATATTTCACCATACAAGAAATACAATAAAATGTCAAGTCACAAATACACCTTATTACTCCTTCCTTAAAAATAAATCCCCAATCAATAGATCATACACTCACTCAAGTAAAACCACTATAATGACAATATCCCTATAGCTCCTTTTAACTCCAACTCAACATAAAATATTTCAACCCAAATTTCAACCTTCCAAACACTTTAATATTCTAACTCAAAACAGATTTCAAATTACAATAATAAAGTCCTTTGTTTACACCTTATACTCTCCAATTCTTAACCCAACATACATTCCAAATTACAACAATAAAATTCCTTGCTTACACCTTATAATCTCCAATTCTTAATCCAACATACATTCCAAATTACAATAATAAAATTCCTTGCTTACACCTTATAATCTCCAATTCTTAATCCAACATACACTCTGTCTTTTCAAATTACACAACAATGATAAAATTTTGAATCATACCTTAGCCATGTAATCAAAAATAAATTTGCGCGCCTCAAAACACTAACATGCACTCCACACGAATCGAACTCGCGTTCACCACCTGCCTAGCACCTTAGCCTTGGCTAGGCTGCCACTTGGGCTATGCACCCACACAAACACCATGATGCGCTCTCTACCCTTTGTACCTTCCGCTGCGCCAAAATGTTTGAAACAAAACACTTCCCTCTGCTACCATCGGGAATCGAACGTGAGACCTATTGTCCACAAATGCCTTATGCTGCCAAGCCTTGCCACTAGGCCAACCGTGTGGTTGGTAATAGGGACATGCACCCTTCTACCTTTATGCATCCACTGTTCTCCTTTAGCTTTAAAAATAAAAGCCTTCATCTTTCTTTGCTCACGAAATTCGCATCAAATAATTTTGTTAACCCTTCGCATGTGCATTTCGGAGACTTAACATTTGTCTTCAAAACTTTATGGTATAAATACCATTTTTCTTCCTTGCTTGGACGTCGACGGAAATTAGATATTTGAATTTTATTCTTGGCACCAAACCCACTTAGGGTTATAAAATTATTATAATATAAATATTATAATTATTTTATAATTAATCTTTAGGCTTCCTCTTAGCACTTTAATATTATAATAATAAATATTATAATATTATTTCCTTTGGGCCTAGATATTTCCTTTCTTCACCTTGGGCTTTCTCTTGACAACTTTAATATTATAATAATAAATATTATAATATTATTTCCTTTGGGCCTAGATATTTCCTTTCTTCGGGGTATTTAAACCAAATCTCTTGGGCTTAAAATATAAATATTTTAACCCTCCTTTTGTCAATTCCTTTGCACTTGAGATGAACTGACTTTTGACATCAATGACAACATAACTACTCAAAATTTCCAACATCCACCATTAATGCGGACATTGGACAACTACCCATTGCACACTTCTCAAATCAAAAGATGGGTGACTTGGTGGCGAGAGATATGATGTTGTTCATTGATTGGTCATGGACTAGAACATGTTTTCAATTATGATGCTTTTCTGTCCCTTTACATTTTTAAAGTGGTGTAGAGCACATGTTGTAACCTATGACCACTTTTAGCATGTTGAGCGTGGCGTGGAGCATATGTTGTGGCCTGCTGCCACCCTTAGTTTTTTTTACAATATCACCTTAGTCAACCGCTCAATACAAACCATAAATTGCCTTGTAGCTTTTTTATTTCATTTATTTTTTATATCTAGATAAAAACATTTTAGAATAGAAAACAAAAGTATAATACAAATATACACATATGTTACAAGAAAATATTAATTATGAATCAAAGTATAGTTTGATATGGAATCATTTAACCAAGATCGGTTGATTGTTTTCCTATAAATATTCAAGCTGGAAAGAGTTACTTTCTTTAACCTCAGCTACTTTGAAAGGGTCATCCCAGAAAGAGTTAAACTTTTGATGATGTCCTGGTTAAGCTCTCTCCACATTCCACTTCAAAATAGAGTCCCCTACTTTGATTTTTTTGAATTTGGATTTCTTATAAAACCATCCCTTGATTTAAAATGAATGTTTCTGGAAATAATCATATGCTTGAGTCCTCTTCTCTTCTAACTGGAGTAGATATGTCAATCTAGTTTTAACTAGACCCTGATCAAATTCTTCTTTTGAGTCTACCAGCTTGAGAGCTGGTATTTCCAAGTGAATAGGTAGGACTACTTCTTTGCCATACACCAAAGCATAGGGAGAGGTTTTGATAGACTTCTTGATGGTGATCCTATCTACCCATAGAGCCTACTCTAACAATAGGTGCCAACTCCTTTTGTTATCTTCTAATGATCTCTTCAGAATTCTCAACAGATTCTTATTAGTTGACTTTGCTAGTCCATTCCCTTGAAGATAGTAATTGGAAGAAATTTTTATGATGATACCATACTTTCTAGCAAACTCAATGTATTTAGCTCCTATGAAGGTTGGACAATTATCACTTACTATAGCTTCGGGGATGCCAAATATTGCAATCAAGCTTTCCATGAAGTCAATTACCACTTCCTGGTTTGATTTCTATGTGGGAATGGCTTCTACCCATCTGATGAGGTAATCTATCGTAGTCAAAATATATTTATCCCGTTGAGAAATTTAGGTTTATTGTCCCAATTAAATCCAAGCCCCATTATTGAAATGGCTCTTCTACCTAGATAGGCTTGAGGGGGAATGATGTATTTCTAGTCCTTCCCACATACCTCTAACATTCATCGTAGGTTCTTGTCACTTTGAAGGTGTTAAAAAAAATAGTAGGCCAATAATAGCCTACCCTAATGATTTTTAAAGTTGTGACCCTTCCTAAAAAATGTCCTCCATATAATCCTCCATGGAATTATTTAATGACTTGCTTTTGATCATCCTTCAAATATCTTTGGAGGACTCCATCTAGATTTCTCTTATATAGTCCTTCTGGTAGTAAGACATACTTTAAGGCTTGAAGCCTATATCTCCTCCTTTGTGATGGGTTAAGATCCTGAGGACAAATCCTTATTTTAAAATATCTGGTTATCTGATCAACCTAGTCTAAATCTCCTAATTGAGACTCTTCAGTCTAGTTTTCTATTATTGGTTGACAAGCTGATATTTGTTGTATAGCCATCTTCTTTGTTAATGCTTGGCACAATTATCTACTTCATATAAGCTTGATAGGATGAATTTCCACCTCATACTCCTAGATTTTTGTAATCTAGCCTGATATTTTGTCTCCTATCTCACCTTATAAAATAAAACTTCTTACATCAAAGTGAACTACATACACTAGGGTTTTACTTTGAGCTAAGTATTGCCTAAATTTTTTCAATGACTTCATCACTTCAAAGACTTGTCTTTCTATGAAGTTATTTTTGTTATGATACTCATGGAGAGTTTGGCTCCAAATAAATATGGGATGTTTTTCTTCATTATCATTATTTTGAGTAAGCACAGATACATAGCTCTCTTCAGCTACATAAGCATACAAAATGAAATTCTTGCTGAAATCAAGATTCACCAGAATTGGAGCAGTGGCAATGGATTGTTTAATAATATCAAAAGATTTTTTTCCTACTTCAGTCCACTTGAAATCTGTATTTCTCTTTAGCAACTCTGAGATGGATTTCACATCTTGAGCAAAATTTGAGATGAACTTCCTGACAATTTTGATTTTCTTGAAGAAGGATGTTAGGATCTTCAATCCTAACATTATTAGTTTGTATTTGTTAGTATTATTAATCATTTAATTATTATATTATTAACTTATAAAGTGAACCATCACAACCCTTCATAACGTGAACCATCACGTCTCTTCATACGTGAACCATAATGTCTCTTCACCAACGTAGCTTTAGGGTAGATATATATATTAGGTTGGCCATCCATATCAAATCATCCAAGAAGAAGAATAATAAGCATAGATTCTAAGGAGGGAGCCACCTATAGTGGCAAAGCGATTACAAGGGAGCCTCCTTTGAGTGGCCTGCGATTACATTTACATTAATTTGTTAATAATTTTATCGTAAGACCTTGTGGTCTTACCATTTGGTATCAGAGCCATGTGGGACCCAGTCATATGGGAATTGCTTAAATATCTTCATCAAATAACTTCTGTGCATGAGTATCAAACTCGGTTTGAGGATATCACTAAACACAACACAATATTGGATGAATCAATTCTCATCAATGACTTCATTAGGGGATTAAAAGATGAAATTAGAATGGAGGTGACAAGGTTCAATCCATATACCATGATGCAGACCTATGGAGTGGCAAAATTAGCTAAAGATAAAATTAATGCACAACAATGATTAGGGAAACTACTTATGGAAAAATCATCGACCACTTACATTGCTCCCAAACCTATGCATAATGGAAGGGCACAAAGCACTTACACAACCCCAAAATCTAATAGAAATTTACAAATTAAACATCTTAGCTTTGAGGAGATGAAGGAACGACGAGCAAAAGGACTCTGTGATAATTGTGATGAACAATTTGGACCCCACCATAAATGTGCTACACTAACATTGTATTTATTGAAGGAAGTTGATCCCTGTCTCTCCATAGAGCAAGCATATGAGGTAGTTGTGTCTAAAGCGACCAATGCACCTACTCACCGCAATGAAGACAATGAGGTCTATGTGCAAGAAGTGATTGATCTACCAAGCAAGGATGAAGTAGACATACCCAAAGTGATCAATGTTATCCAAACATGCACTCTACAATACCTACACATACCTTCCTCACCAATAGTGAGTTCTTGCCATATGATCAAACCTATTTAGAACCAACACAGAGTGACTACACACTCCTTCTATGTTGGCTCTACCAAGGAACCAAAAAAGGATATGAAATAATTACCATCACTTTTTATGCATCATTCTGAAGTATTTGAGGAACCCCAAGGGTTGCCCTCCCATTGTCATCATGATTTTCCTAAGGGAGATTCTACTATTGTTCTTGGAAACCCCTCGCTAATGCTTCATCCTTCTCGATATCCCTACCTACGAAAGGATGCCATTAAAATAGTCCAAGAACTTACACAAATCCTTCTTGGAAAACAAAGGACAAATCTTCTCACTTTGAGATTTGAGGACAAAGCTCTTTTTAAGGAGGGTGGCATGTTAGGATCCTCAATCCTAACATTATTAGTTAGTATTAGTTAGTATTATTAATCATTTAATTATTATATTATTAACTTATAAAATGAACCATCACAACCCTTCATAACGTGAACCATCATGTCTCTTCACCAACGTAGCTTTAGGGTAGATATATATATTAGGTTGGCCATCCATATCAAATCATCCAAGAAGAAGAATAATAAGCATATATTCTAAGGGGGGGGCCCTATAGTGGCAAATCGATTACAAGGGAGCCCCCTTTGAGTGGCCTGCGATTACATTTATATTAATTTGTTAATAATTTTATAGTAAGACCTTGGGGTCTTACCAAAGGATTGCAACGCTTTCTTGTTCATGGACAAGGGAAGGGTAAGAATTGATTTAACTCTGTCTGGGTCAATAGACATTCCTTCTTTAGAGACCACACGGTCCAAAAACTTTCCTTTGTGAACTATAAATAATGATTTATTTGGGTTAAGAGATATATTAAATTCTTTGCATTTCTCAAATACTTACTTCAGGTGTGTCAGGTGATCTTGTTTATCATGAGAGAACACCGTCATATCATCCAATTAGATCAGATTGAATTTATTAATCAGTTCTCCAAAGGTATAATCCATAGCTATCTGGAATGTAGTCCCTGCATTGGACAGACCAAAAGGCATCCTCTGATAAGCAAAAGTACCCCATTTGGTAGTAAATGCTATCTTGAGTTGATCCTCATATTTTACCTAGATCTTATTATAATTGAAGAAGCCGTATAATAGTGAGAACCTCCCTGCTCCTACAAAAAATTATAGAATCTGGTTGATATTAGGGAGAGGGTAGTGATCCTTCAATTATTCCTGGTTGAGATTTCTAAAATCTACACACATGTGGATGTCTCCATTCTTATTCCTCATAGGAACCAAGTTAGCTTCCCATGTGGAGTGCTTAATTGGATATATATTTTTAGCCTTTAGCAGTTTGAGTAGCTCTTCCCTCATTATGGATTCAATCCAGGGATTCACAGGCCTCTGCTTCTGCCTAAAAGGATTTTCATCTGGTTCTAGCTCAATTGTATGTTGGATCACCCTTTTATCATATAACTTAAGATCTTCGTATGACTAGACCACAATGTCTTCGTATTTTAGGCACAGGGTTTTAATATCCTTTACCTCTTCTTGAGAATAGTGGATACCAACTTTGATCTTCTTTTCTTTCTCAATATTGATCTCCTTGTAGATTTTTTCATTGATCTCCATAGATTTTATTTTTTCTATCTTCATTATCGAAAAGGATTTCAAGTGTGACCAACCCTCTTGGGATATGATTATTTTTTAGTTCGATAACATCTTTTTGGTCAATCTCATCTAGCATCTCCTCCTAAATAGTGGATAAAAAAACCTCTCTTACCAGGAAGTCGATGATCTATTCATCACTCTCAAAGACCTACCAAAAAATCTATTTGTTTGGGACTGTAGGTCTAAATATCATTTGATTATTTTGTCCTTAGAAACTCCTATATCTGTAAAATGGTTAAAATTAGATCCCCTAACTACAAAAGAGTCAGCGAACATGTTCTAGGAACAAAATGTATGTTGATGAAATCAAAAGATTCCATCAAATCCTACACCTTGTTTCTATATACCTTTTGGTAATGGTGCTTACTACTGCATCTCTCTCTCACCTAATTTACTATTAGCTCAAAGTCAACATATATATTCAATATCTTGATACCCATGCTCTCAGCTTGCATCAGACCTATGTATAAAGCTTCATAATCTACAATATTGTTGGTGCAGGACCATGTCAGCTTGTATGAAAAATTCTTTATACCTTCTGATGGAGACTGTAAAACTACACTAGCACTAGCCCTATTTTTTAACTTGCACCATCGACGTGCATGGTCCAAGTATTTGTTTCTCTCAAAGACTAATTGGATATAGCAGGGATATTTTTATCTACTTCTAAGGAGATGTTGTATGTGCCCATTCCTATTCCAAATTGGCTATAATTATCTCTAAATGGCAACTCATCTTCCACCTATAGTTCTTCAAAAATTTCTACTATTTTAAAAATATCTAGATGTGTGAGGTTACACATGTCTTCTTTAATATTCTCAATGATACAGGCTTCTTGGGTGTGATCCTTATTCTCTTTCCTTTGAAGGGAATCATCATACTAGAGTAATCCAAGTACATACACCCTCCCAATTTGGCAGTGAATTCTATGGAAATACATAGACCAAAATAGGGCTTCAAGTCTACCACCACAATATCTTGTACAATGATCACCTCTAGGGCTCTATGCAATCTCATAATTACACCTTTTACTACCCCAATTGTCTTTACTGGTGTTATGTCCAACTGTAGAACTCTAGGATATAATATAATATACTCTATAACCATATCCTTATAGACTACCTTGGGATTAACTGTGGTGCAAGCCCCTGAATCAATCATATAGTTACGAACTATCCAACCCTCCATCCACAAGGAAATATAGAATGAGGGGGTTATTTTTTAAAGCAGTAGGAGACATATTATATTTTCCAATAGACACACTAAGGATGGTAGTGGTCTACTTTTCTTGGGGATTCTTACTCAAAAAATATTTTAGCAGATCTATTTGACCAGGAATAAAGAAGGTATCATAGAGGCTATATTTGGAGGGAATCATTTTCATCTCTTCTACAATGTTGTACTCTGATTTTGTAATAGTAAAATTCTTAAAAAATTTCTCTAGCTCATCATACTTCCTCTTGTATTGTTGTGTGGCTTCAATCCTTTACCTCTTAGTTATGGAGGGAAATTTAAGCTTTTCTTGTGCTTCACTTTTTGATCTCATCCTCTCCTTATCATTTTATTTGTCAAACCTCCTAGGGAAACTGGCTTCCTTTTCTTGGCCTTTTGGTACCATGTCCTTTATTTAAGTAGATTTAAGAATAGGAAATTGGTCATTATTTTTTAGAGAAGAATATTTCTTCTTATGAGAAGGGACTTGAAATTGTCTCATCTTCTACGAATCAACCTGCAATGTCTTCTTTCCAAATATTGTCATGATAGTAATAGGTCCCTCTTCATCAGGATCTTGCCCAACCGTGATCTAGTTTGGTTTCTAAAGCATATTGATTCTATATTTTTGTTTTCTCTTTGCCTTTTCCATGGCTTATTGCACATGATGCTGATACATAACACAACTCTGAGTCATGGGGATCATTACACACAAGGTACCATACATTCACAAGAGTAGTTTCTGAGGAATATTTTGGATCTTCTTGAATTACATTAACTCTGATTCTAGCATTATTGCTAGTACTAGGCTTATTATCTTTATTAACATAGGGAAACCTTCTTTGTTGTGATATCTCTATCTCTCTCTTCTCCATTGAATTCATATTTTTACTAAGATTTTTCAAAGTTTTTTGAATATCAAGAAGCACAAAATATTCTTGAGGTGCTTGAGATGAAAGAGGAGGGAAAGAAACTATAGCAAATGATGATTTGAGGAGGGGAATTGGAGCCATATTGGGAGTTGGTGATGTTAGAGGAGGAGGGTCCATGTAAGAGGACATATTTGCCTAACCTTGGATATTAAGAATTTTGGAGCAGTAACACATCACAATATTTGGGGGTAACCTCCTTACATTGATAAGAATATTCTTGGCCTATATGACTGCATTATAAACTTGGGTAAAGGTATATATCCTTGCCTATTGAGTTTTTAAATCCAAATCTGATCCAAGGGCTCTGATATAATACATAAAATCAAGGGTTGTAGCTAGCCTAGCTTCAAGTGGAATTCTCTTCCAGGTTCTGCTAAATCTTAGATTAAAATCTGAAACTTATTCTTGTTGATGTTTTTGCATGGATGTAAAATGATTTAGAAGGGAGAAGGGATTAGCAGACTCATTGAATTCCTCTACAAAAGGTTCTACTAACTCATTCCATGAAGTAATGCTATTTTCCTCCAAAGTCCTGAACTAGTGTAAGATTTTCCCTCTAAAGGACAGGGCTAGGATTCTGACTATGACATATTCATTCTTTATGTTATGAATTGCTGTTAAATTTAGAATATATTGGCAATGTTCATAAGCAGTTTTTCCCGACCCATCATAGGTAGGTATGGCTTTGGATATAGCTTGGGGAATATCATGCATATGAACAAGCCTCAGGGGTCAACTTTATTCCAACTAGGATACTTCTATAGGGGCAGATTTGGGACCACATTGGTATTATTTGCTGCATTATGAGTCATATTTCTCGCCACTACTCTTGGTGGAGGTGGTCTTGGAGGCACCTCAGGTTGAATTTCTGGAGGAGTTTCACCTGACTGGAATTATGGGTTCAAATTTCTTAAGACAATATATCCTCTCAAAGGGAGCTCATAATAGATAAAATACTTTGGGTTATTCTTCACATATGACCTAGTATTCATGAAAACTATGAGCTATCAAAAAGGCTTTTCTGGATTCTTGCATTTAGGGAGTCACTAGGTGAATTTATTGATTAGCGCTTAATAATGTCAAGACAATTCACCAAATCTTGATTTCTCTAAGAAAAGATAAAGATAGAAAGAGTGAGTTAACTAGTGTTCTTGTTAACAGATCTCATTGGGCATGCCAAAAATTATTGGGATCCAAATTGCCATCAAGAAAAATCTCAATACTGTGACTATTATCTTCCAATTCTTTGATTAGGCATGCACCCTCTAAGTACAGTTTAGACCACAACATTGGATGGATTAAAGAGTGATCTAATCCAACCTCCAGAGTAGGCTAGTATTCCTTGTCAAATTATAAGGTGTTGACTCATTTAAGCTTAGTAAAATTATTAAGAGTAGGGATAGAAATGAGTTAGGGTTAAGAAATAGTAATCAAATAGTGGACGAATAGAGCTAACAACATAGGCATATACAAGAAAAATCCATTTTACAAAACAATTTCTAGTGTCCCACACTTGATATTAACAACATTTAAAACAAGTGATCATCATTAAAGACAGAATAGAGATATACTTCAAGAAAACTATTTCAATATCAAGATACCAATAATCCAAATTAGTAGAATAAGATAAGTATCAAGATTTAACAAAAAATAACTTCTTACAAGTACAGGTTCAATTATGAAAAGATTTCAATTGCTTTAAGTTAGCAATCCAATATTAGAAGAATAGACTAACCATAGCAGTAGTAGCAGAAAAGTAATCCACAACTTGAATCTCTCCAAAAGTCACAAAAGACACCAGTTTGAGGCGAACATACAAGTAATGTTCCTTCTATTTATTTACAGATAGTATTACATAGAAGGGCAAGCAAACACTCTAGATACGACCCTTCAAAATGAGGGTTCAACCCCCTTTTATATTTTTTACATGCTTGAAAAGAAATTGAAAGAAATGGAACATTACTAGAAAAATGAAATGTAAGATTAGCCATATGCTGAGGTGGTAGGCTTTTATTTGTGTTTGAGAATGAAAGAAACTGCACGATTTTGCACTCCTTCGTAGCTCGGCCCCTGTAACTTACTGGTTCTTCATGGCAATTTAGCTCTAAGCTATCAAAATCTTGATCTAAGCCATCTCTTATTCTTGTAGACATTATCTATCATAGATATACAACTTATTGAGCAACTACATTTTCTCGATTCTTGACCTTGTTGTTTGTCTTCTAGATCTCTTTGCTTTAACTAGTTCATGTCACAAAGGCTCTATTTTTATATGCCTGAGATATATTCAGAATGATCTAACTGTTGATCTTCTCATGAATGGCTAAGATTAAATCTTTAAAATATTTGATATATCTATGATGTGGAACATGCCATAGCCTGCTCCTCTTAATAGCTTCTCACATCCTTTGACCACTTTGATTGCGAGCTAGAGCAAACGAGTCTTTAGCGTAAAAATATACTTCAAGGTGTATGGGATGGAACATTGTGCTAGACCATAACTCTTATTCTTCAATCTGCTTTAGAGTTGATTCACATCTACGACGTAGAACATGATATAAAATGTGTTGTAGCCCATACCTTAAAACTTGTGCTTCCAAGTTTAATTGTGGTTGATCACGGGGTAGAGCATCGCTATGGCTTGCATGGAATATTACATAAGACTTATGCTATATAAAATCTTGTGCTAGCCTATGATTTTATTATTCACTTTTGTAATGTTTTACCATTTTGAATGCGGGTTGGAGCATGTGTTCTGTATTGCTACAAAATACACTTAAACTCTCGTGGTATATAACAATATTGAAATAGCATTTACCTTGTGCGGGCTAGAACAATATGCGTTGTGCCACGGTTCAAAAGTAGCCAAGTACAAACTTTGACTACTTTGACTGCGAGCTGGAACTATGTCGGATTTTACGTGGATTAGAACATGCTGTAAACCACTTATATTTTAGACTTAATCAAATATGTTGTGATCTCGATTTCAAAAGTGGTAAAGCAAATTTTAACCACTTTGACTACAGGATAGGACATCCTATCCTGTGCCACTTTAAAATACACTGGATATCAGGCGGGAAGGAACATCCTTCTTTTCCTTAGAAAATATTTCAAAAAAATTTCTAAGGATGTGGCCATTTTGGGCCTACATAACCCAACACTCTTAAGTATCAAAGTAGTAAGTCTAAATTAAGAGAGGAATTTCTATCTCAAATTTCCATTACCCTAGAGATTATAATTTTATCATAAACTAAAAAAAGATATTTGATTATGATGTAATAAGGGAAAAATGTTAGGAGGTATTACATCTTAGCCCATGTGAGAAATCAAGTGGTATAACCACACCTCAAGGTATATGCATGTAGTATAGGATAGAGATAGTTACAAGTTTGGTTGAAGGTTTATTATACCTAAAATAGGTATTTTATGTGCTTATATGCCCTTCATTTCTATAATGCAATCATCAAACAATTGATTTCAACAATTTTTTCATGCTATAGGAAAAATAAAATTTTTATTTCATTACATTAAAAGTATTTAAATCCAAATGGAATAAATATTGAGTAAGAATAAGATATTAGGAAGGATGAAATTAATATTTCAGTAATAGTTTAAGAAATATTGGGCAAGATAAGGAGGCACTAGGTAAGCTTTTGTAAAATATTCCATCAACTATCAGAGAGGGATAAAATAAGAGCCTGGTGAATAAGATGTCTATCAAGAAGTACATGAAGTAGTCTTCTCCTTCCATCCTAACATGGCACCTAGCCCTAATGGATTTATTGTAGTTTTCTTTCAAATATTTTAGGATGCAATGAAGAGTGATAAGTTGGTTGTGGTTAAAGAGACCTAGAAGATGAGGGCTTCAATAAGTTAGATCAATGCCACTTTTATTACATTGGTTTTCAAGAAATGCAAGACAAAATATTTGATAATTTATGTTCAATAAGTCTTTGTAACATGATTTATAAGACCATTAAAAAATTATAGAAATGTGTTGAAAATCATTCTAGATTGTATTATCTCAAAGGAACAAGATGGTTTTTTTCATGGTAAAAAAAATCATGATGGCATAATCATTTTATAGGAGTCCATACAATCTATTAATTCCTTGAAAAGAAGGTATGATTGTGAATTAATATATGAGAAAATCATATAATAGGATTCGCTAGATTTTTCTACATGATATTCTCCAAACATTTGGTTTTGATCAAGATAGGTGTGAATGGATTAAATTTTATTATAGCTATTTGAAATATTTTATGTTGATTAACGATTCTCTTGTTAATTATTTTAAGTCATCTTGTGGATTCCACAAAGGTGATCACTATCTCCTTATCTAATAATTATTTTTGAAGAGACATTAGAGAAAATTTTCTCAAATAAAAAATATAAGGCATTTAGGTTGCAAAATATGGTCCCATCAAATCTCATCTCCAATTTGTGATGATAATTTTCTTTTGGGCTATCCTTCAATTAGTGAGGCCATGGAGCTTAAATCAATATTATCATGCCATGAGAAGCTTACTAGACAATTTGTTGATACTACATAATCTGGTATTTTTTCATTAATACTTTCCTAGATTTACAACCAATTATTGTGGATATTTTAGGGTTTAATATTGAAAAGTTCCATCAACCTACTTAGGTATTCCATTATCTCCTAAGAAAATAGAAAGGAGCTTTAGGTCTATTGTTTGAATATAATAAAATCTTGTTTTACAATTTGCAAAGTTAAGTTCTTAACAATGGTGGGATGGCTATATCTCATAAACACTACATTGCAATCCATCCCTATTTATATGATGATACTTTCAAGATTACCAATAGGTATAACATTAGAAATTGATAAAATTCAAAAAGACTTTCTTTGGAGAGGAAACATTTAGGTTTTGTTCTTGTAAGTGGGATGGGATTTGAAAAGGATGGAATATTGTAGGATTAGGCTTGAAAAATTATAGACTTATGAGTTTTGCCTTAGGGGTAAAACTTGGGTGGAGAATATTCATAGATCAAGAAAAGAGATGGGCAAAAATGTTACATCAAAAATATATATGTTCTTTTGTTGCAATTAAATTATTTAGAAAAATAACCCTATCCAAAATATCACCAACATGTAACTTAATTTCAAATAGTTTGCAATTCATCAAGAAACATATTAGATGGTCATTCAATGAGGAGAATTATGCAAATTTTTGGTTTGATGCTTTGTTGAAGCCTCATCCTCTTATCTTTGATTCAAAATAGTGACCATTGGATTAGGTATACCTAGATTATAAGTGTACAAAGATCATAATATTATATTAATATGACCAACAACTCTAGATCATGAATTGATATTAGTAACCTAGTTGAAGGAGAGTAACTCAAAAAAATTGCAAATGAGCATCAAAAAATTCTTCAAGAGTTTCATTTACCTATTTTTACATAGAAGGATGAGTTGTTTTGAAATTTATCAAAATATGGTGGATATTTAATCATTTTTGGGATATGAAGATTTAGAGCAATTTAAATTTCCTATTCCCAAAGATTTACCTTGGAAGAATGTTTAGTCACTAGAGGTTCTTCTTAAAACCTCAATATTTCTTTGATTAATAGTTAAAAATAACATTCTTATGCAAGAGAGTTTACAAATAAGAGGATATAATGGACATTTTAGATGTGCCTTGTGTGATAAGGATTTAGAAACATCAAACTAATTACTTCTTTACTATCCCTCTGCTCACACTATTTGGGATTACATTCTACAAAATACGATAATATATTGGGTAGCTCCATCAACATTGAAAGAGTTGATGAAATTTTGAATTAATTATTTCAAAGATTAAACATTACATATTGTTTGGAATATTGTACTACCATTATTTGTTGAACTTTATGACTTGAAAGGAATAATATAATTTTTTAAAATAAATCTCAAAATCATGACCTAGTTTAGAATCATATTATTGGATCTCTTACAAAATATGTACAAATATGATGCTCGTCATGGGAAGTATCAAGTGTATAAAAAGAGGTTCTAAGAACTTGATTACAATATTTAGATATACATGGAAGATCATCCATAACAATGACATTAAAACAAAGGATCTCCTTCAATATATGGTAAAATGAAAATGTCCATAAATTTTGTTTATCAAAATTAATTTTGATGGTGCTTCCAAAGAAAATTTGGGAAAAGTTGGTAGAGGTGGTGTTTTTAAAAATAATTAAGGTAATATTCTCTCCATTGACTTTAAATTATATAGAAATTCAACTAACAACCATGTAGAGACTAGCACACTTCTTACAAGGATTAAAATTGTAATTAAAAAAGGGTGCAAATATGTTTCAATTAAGGGAGGATTAAAAAATTATCATCAGTGCTATCAACAAAAATGGATTTGGGGATTGGTTAAAAATAATATTATTGTTAATGTTTATTATCTATTTTTTGAGGCAATCTGCTAGAAATGCGAGCATATCTATAGATAAGGAAATTAAGTAGTAGATGTTGATGTTTTTCTTGGTAAAATTATAACTTTATAAGGCAAAGTAAGATTTCATCTCTTAATAAAAATGACTTAAGGAGCAAGAAAAAATAATGAAAAATATCATTAGCCTAACCAACATTTGTGATATTTTAGCATTCTAATTTAAGTGGCCCCTAATAAAATCCACATATAACTTATTTTTTTAAATAATATTTCCAATAAACTTATGGAATATAACAAAAATGTAAATAAGTCTTGACACAGACACCACAATGGTAAAAATCATTGGACTCTCTTAACAAAGACCCAATTTCATTTCATGATAAGGGTGGTCCTTAATATACTCGGCTTTTCAACCTCTTTTAAAAAAATAAAATATATATTTAATAATAATAATAAATTTTTTTTAAGATATTGTGATAGCCATGCTAGAATTTTTTATTGTGATATTAATGTATTAACATGTTGACATCTTTTATTAGAGATATTAATATATTGGTTGAAATATTGGGGTTCAACCGATTAATCATGAGACTATATTTGTTTGGATCTAAGTTTAAGTTTTCTTTGTTATGGTTGTTGGCTTCTCTATGACCCATATCCTACGATTCACTGTAACCTCATACCCTTAAAGAGAATTTTATTATTTAAAAAATATATATTTTTTGATTAGTTGGATGAAAGGAGTTTTGAAAGGACCTCCAAACCTTATAACAAAAAGAAGCTAATCTCCAGCCACTAGGAGACTGAGGACACTTCAAACATTTAAGCCAACCAGCCCTTGGACACAACTACCTACACCTAGACCAACATATACTAGCCGAACAAACCTAGACACATAAGCCAAATAGAGATAAAAGTTGGGCACGCAGGCCCACATGGATAAACAGAGACAAAAAACTAGGCACGCAGGCCCGACCAAAACAATCAAAAAGCAACATCTAATGGGGAGGGTTCCAGCCACCCACTCTAAGTATTCTAACTCGAGTTTGACCTTTGTCTGAATTCATTGTCCAACGATCTAAGGCCATCTGGGAAATTACCTGTCCAAATGTGAAGATCTTGTTGTGTAAGACCTTGATTAGCCAGGAAGTCCGCAACTTTGTTACCTTCCCTGAACTGGTGCTTGAATTGGACTTCTAAATTTTGAATCATTCTCTTGGCTTCAATTATAAAATTTGCAACAATCCAGGAGGGATTTTGGTTGCCATTAATCATGTTGATAACATTGAGTGAATCTCCTTCTATGATTAGTTTCTTGCAATTCACCCAGTTCAGTTGGGAAACACCCTGAAATAATGCTCGAGCTTCAATGAAATGGCTGGTTTGGTGACCCAAGTTTTCAGCAAAGGCAAGAAGGATTTTGCCCTCCGAGTTTCTAAACAAACCCCTTGCACCCACCGGACCCGGGTTCCCTTTAGAAGCTCCATCAAAGTTGAATTTCAGCCAACCCGATGGAGGGGGTTCCCAAATTGTGCTAGCCCTGTCTTGACTCACCTTGCTCACTGTATTCTGAGGTTGAGTTAAAAAACCCAACGATCTCTCCAAACCGATCTCCCCTTCACAAGTTATCGAATCTAGTTTTAAAGCTTTCACATTTTCCACTGTATCTACAATGGCCCTCGAGGAGACCAATGACTCAGGATGGCAAATATTTTTAAAGGCATGAGCATTCCTTTCCTTCCACACCCACCACCAAATATGGGGTAACCCAAATTTCCAAAACTGGCATAGGTGGGGAGAGGAGAAGGGGGAGACCCATTGAACAACCAGGTCCTCCAGTGAGTTGGGAAGAACCCAAGCAACACCCAGCTCCAAAAATAACTGACGGAAGACTTCAAGGGTATAGGCACAATAGGAAAATAAGTGGAAAGGTGATTCAAAAGCCCTACCGCACAGGAAGCACCTATTAGGGAAAATCATTCCCCATTTTTGAAGATTATCAAGAGTAAGGCACTTTCCTTGAATTGCCAACCAGAAGAACACATTGAATTTAGGCGTCAGGCCTTTAATCCAGACTTGATTCATCGGGAACCAGGGATCCGAATCATAGTCCAAGCAACCATAAGCAGACTTAACTAAAAACTGGCCATATTTCTCAGGACCCCAAACCAGCCTATCGTGAAGACCAGTACCTGGGGTTAGGAACCATTTTATGGAGTTTTTTAAATTTATAAAAGCAAGTTTCTCCTCTTGAGAAATATTTGGGAAGTCAAAGGACTTCCATTGAAGATGACCATTGAATAATTCTAAAAATTCAGAAACTTTGGGACCAAAAAACCTATCTGTGATTGGCTTCAGATAGGCAAAGGTCGGGCAATATTCAAGAGGGGATGGCGAGGCCCAAGAATCTCCCCAAAAATCAATGGAATAACCATCCCCCACCACCCAACGAAGGCCTTTACGCACATCCGCCCGACTACCAACTATGCTGGACCAAAAAGTAGACCCCGGAGAGCTTGGGATTTCAAGAAATTGTTGTCACCGCCAAGATACTTAGCCTTCACAATCTTAACCCAACTGACATTGTCATCCTGAACTAATTTCCAAGATTGTTTTGCAATCAAGGCTCTATTCAATGTTCTCAACCTTCTCAAACCTAAGCCTCCTTCTTCTCTCCTACTGTAGACTTGATCCCATGCCACCAGGTGGAATCTCTTCTTCTCTTCAACCCCTGACCACAAGAAGGATCGTTGGATTTGCTCTAACTTATCAATAACTTTCCTTGGAATCTTGAACAAGGAGAGGAAGTACACCGAGATGCTTTGTAAAGTGGCTTTGACCAATAAAATCTTCCCCGCTTGACTTAAAAGGGCACCTTTCCACCTCGCTAACTTCTTTTGAACTCTTTCAACTACTGAATCCCACAACGATGGTTTCGATGCACCCTTGAATAGTGGCATCCCAAGGTAAACCGAGGGAAGGGAACCAATGCTGCACCCCAAAATATTTGCTATCTTCCTCTACCTATCAACCGGGGTGTGAAAGAAAAAAATAAACTTTTTTTTGAAATTCACCTTCTGACCTGTCGCATTCTCAAAATCCACCAAAATTGATTTAACCACTTTAGCCTGAGGGATTGATGCCATGAAGGAAAGAAGAGTGTCATCAATGAATTGGTGATGGGATATGGGATCTATCGATTGGGCTGGCTTCAAACCTTGAATAACCTGATTAGCTTTGATGGACCTGCCCAATGCCTCAACCATAAGAATAAAAAGGTAGGGTGATAAAGGGTCTCCCTGACGTAGACCTCTATTGCTACGAAAGTAGCCCACTAGAGATCCATTAATAATTACTAAAAATATGGCTGAAGATATACAAGATTTAATCAGTCTCAACTAGCACTAGGCAAAGCCAAACCTGTCAAGGACCCTAAGAAGAAAATCCCAAGCCACTCTGTCATATGCCTTGTTCATGTCCAACTTGAGAAGAGTCTCGGGCCTCCCACTTTTATCAGTAGAGTGGATGATCTCATGAACAACAATAACACCATCCAAAATCTATCATTGGGGCATGAAACCACTCTACGGAGCATCAATGATTGAAGGGAGAAAAATTTTAAGTCTATTGGCCATGGATTTAGTCAAAATTTTGAAAATCATATTACACAGGCTAATCGACCTAAAATCTGTAAATCCTTTGGCACCCGACGATTTAGGCAGTAAAACCAAAAAGGTGGAATTTACATCGGTCGGGATAAAATTAGATCTTTGGACCTCTCTGATTGCATTACAAATATCAGGACCCAGAATATGCCAAAACCTCTAAAAAATATAGGTGGGAAACCATCTGGACCTGGAGCCTTAAGACCTCCCATTGAGAAAACCGCCTTTCTGATCTCATCGTCATTGAAGGGATCACACAGGATCTTGTTCATATCTTCGGAGACCAGCGCTGGGATGTTACAGAGAAGATGATTTTCCACTTGCAAGTTTCTGGGAACCGAGGAGCATAACAAGTCTTTGAAGAACTCCACAACACTTTCCCTAATTTCGTTAATTTCCTTAGTAACCTCACCATCCGCCTTTCTGATTTCCTTGATCCTGTTGTGACTCCTATGCCTCAATGCAGACGTATGAAAAAATTTGTGTTTTGATCTCCTTCTTTGAGCCATAAATTCCTTGATTTCTGATGCCACATAATCTCTTCTTCAGCCAAGACATTGTGCAAATCCGCAAGCAGACTTCTTTCTTTGGATCTCACCGCCTCCACTACCTCCGACCTGGCTGAAATGGCTTCCACTTCTTTGAGCTGCTCAATGAGTTCATTTTTCCTTAACAAAATATTACCAAAAATAAATTTATTCCATTCCTTTAGCTTTGCCTTAATATACCTCAGCTTCGATGCAACTTGAGCAATAGGGTGGCCCGAAAAGTCCTTAGCCCACCATTCCTTGATCTTATCTTCCAGGTTCGGGTGAGAGAGCCACATGGCCTCAAATTTGAAGGGCCTAGGAAAAAATAGATAATTCTAAACTTGCTCCAGCACTAGAGGATTATGATCGGAGGCCACTTTAGGAAGAGACTACAAAGATGTATCTCCAAAAAAAGTAGCCCTTCCTTAGATATGAGGATTCTGTCTAGCCTGACCTGAATATTTTGGCATCCCAATCATCGATTGCTCCACGTATACCTAGACCCCTTCAACTCCAAATCCATAAGCTCTTGGGAATTCACAAAAGAGGTAAAGTCTTCCATGCTTTTGCAGACTGGAGTCCCTCCTTTCTTATCAGACGGGTATAAAGGGGTATTAAAGTCTCCTACCAAAAGCCATGCTTCCTTGTTAAAAATATCTCTCATAACTCGCAAGGAGTCCCAGAATACCAACCTATTCTGAGGAGAGTTAGGGGCATAAATATTCGAAGTAACCCACTTGACCCTTGAGACTTTGGAAGAAAACAAAATATTTATAACTCTATCAGAAACTAGCAGAGTCGATCCTTCAATAGATTCTGGGTTCCACATACATAACAGACCTCCTGAAGCTCCATTTACCGAGCTGGAAACAAAATTTGATTCTCTCCAAATTTTCTTTTTAACTAATTCAACATTGTAACTATCCATTTTTGTTTCTTGTACAAGAATAATATCTAGCTTAAACTCTTTCCTTAGAGAGGCCAATGCTCTTTGTTTAGCAGTCCCGTTCAGGCCTCTAATATTCCATGTGATGAGTCTCATTTACAATATTTGGAGCGATTGCCCCCCTCAGGAGAATGGGGCGAGTGACAAAATGAATCCAGTTTAAGTTGCTTCCCTTTAGACTCTTTCTCAAATTTCAATTGGCTTTGCAAGCCATCTGCAATATCTGCTTTGCCTCCCTATTTCTTACATTTTTGTTAGAGGGCTTACCCACCTTCTTGGGCACTCCAACATCAACCAATCCCTTTTGGAAACTTCTTGTTTTTGGATGAGAATATTTCACCCCTGACGAACCTTCTCCCCACTCCGATGACTTGGCCATATTTGGCTTGGGAGAAGAGCTAGAGTCTTTCACCATCTTCTGAGGTGAGACAAGCACCTCTGGCTCATCCTGATTTCCTTTCTCCTCCTTAGGGTTAGCATCTTTAGGATTTAAGCATTCAAAGGAATTATGAAGAAAATTTGATAGCATACCTATTTCAGTCACCAACTCTCCTCTATCCACCTACGGGAGGCCAGAATAAACACTAGACTGATTAATAGCAGTCGTTTTTGGGTTGCTAACTTCCATCGCCCTAGAATCATTCTCAGTTTGGTTGGGTCCTAAGTTCTCTGAAGTAAACTGGTTGGGGCCTAAGGCCTTAGATAGCCCTGACTGAGGATGGCCCTGAGACTTAAAATTTCCCTACTTTCTAACCTAGTTCCCCTTGGGAACCTCCTTTCTAGTCGAACATGAACCAGCCGAGTGGCCCAACCTCCTACAAACTGAACACTTAAGAAGCCTATTTTCATAGACTATCATTTGAGTCCATACACCGTGTTTGGAAATAAGATCGATATGACCTGGTAACTCCGCCTTCGGGTCTGCCATTACGCACATCCGAGCAAAAATCATTCTGGATTTTGCTCTAGTGGTCGAGTCTATTAACACTAACTCACCAATCGCCTTAGCTATACCCCTTAGGATGTCTTCATGCTAGAGATGGAAGGGCAAATCAGGAAGACGTACCCATAAAGGAGCCAGATTGATCTTTTGGGTTCGTGGATTAAAATTTGACCCCCACTTACGTAGAAACAACCCTTTTCTTCCAAAGAACCAGGGACCCCCTCCAAGGATTTGCTTTGAGTCCTCCTCGCAATTGAGTTTAATCAAGAAGAATGCATTAGAAACTACAACAATGTCCAAAGAACCTTTCGGTTTCCATTTGACCATCGCCCATCTCCTTATGGCATCAATATCAGGTTTGCCGCCATGGAATTTATCAACAAGGTTCCACGAGCCCTCCTCCATGGTGACCACCATAAGATCATCTAGAATGACCAACTTATCTCCAACAAGAGAGAGGTAAAAAATAGAGCAAGAGTTTCGAGACCCAAAACTCTTAGTTGTGATCTCGACAAAGGATAACTTACCTGGCTTGAGGAAGGTACCGAAACTTGGGGACCCACCTGTATTGCTAGCGAACAGAGTCTCATGAACCACTGAGCTGGGAGACTCACCACCGGGAACAATTACCTCAATCGTCGGGCCATCAGAGCCTGACTTGCCAGGTAAACTCACCTCCCTAGGAATGGCCACTTGCTCACCATTCTCCTGCCTGCTAGCAGCTACCTGACCGCTCGAATCCTACGAACCGGCATTTTCTCCCTGTCCTACCACCGCCTGTAGACCGCTACTAACCTCACCCTTCTACCCATCACCGAGCCCTGCTTGCTCCCTCCCACTATTACTCAATTCAAATTCTTCGACTCTCATCGTAGGAATTCTCGCTCAACTTTGTTTATTTGACTATCCTATTTGAGGAGAAACACCCACCATCCTGAGAAATTCCTATTGTGAAAATTAAACCCTAAAAACCCATCTATGGATCTCTGCAATTCTTTCACTTCCTTCGTCGCTTGAGCCATCGCAAAAAATAAACCTTAAAAACCTGTATGTGGATCTCTGCAACACTGTAATTTTTTCACTCCTGTTGTCGCCTGAGCCACCATGAAAAATTCTTTCACTCCCTTCGCCGCTTGAACCGCCACAAAAAAATAAACCCTAAAAATCCTTTTGTGGATCTCTGTAACACTGTAATATTTTACTCCCACTATCGCCTGAACCACCACAAAAAATTCTTTCACTTCCTCCACTGCTTGAGCTGCCGCAAAAAAATAACCCTAAAAATTTGTTTGTGGATCTCTGCAACACTATAATTTTTTCACTCCCACCATTACCCGAGCCATCGTGAAAAATTATTTCACTCTCTCCTCGCTTGAGCTGCCATTTAGCCATCCATCATGTTTTTTCAAATAAAATTTATTAATAAAAAATATAAATCTATTAAATATACAATAATATTGATAGATTCATTGAAAATTCACAATATGTAAGATATTGTTGAAATATAAATATTCATTTTTATAAAAAAATTAAAGCAATAAATCATTTAAATATATTATGAGATAAGTAATGAAAATATTATTTTAACTTTAAAATAATATTTATTAAAAGGTATTAATTTAATTGGTTTAATTTTTTCAACATTTAAAGAGGAGATCAAGTTTTAAATTTTGTTAAAGATACGACACACTAATGATCATTTTTTTTTTGGAAAACATATCAATTGAGATGCCACTTTTGGGTAAGTCCCATAGAGACCGAGATATGACACACTAAAAAAACATGCCTAAAACAATAATATTCCAACTTTTTTTAAAATACCACTATATGATAATAATGTGACTATAACTCTTATAACTAATTGAAAACAAATATTTATGGAAATATTTATTTCAAATAAATTGTTCTATTTACACCCTCCATGTCCACCCTCCACTTTTAAAGGTTAAAAATTTGAAACCTTTAAAAATCAGAACCACTCGTGCCAAGATCCGATTGAGCTTAAGAAATACAAAACAATGCCCGAGACAACTGGATTATCACGTCTGGTTCGTAGAAAGAAATAAATTATGGGTCTCGTAAATTTGGGTAATATTTAGGTCTCCGTTGGCCAAAATTTGAAGTTAAATACATTAATTTTACTTCTATGTGTTGTTACCTTGTTAGAGACATGGTGATTTTTTATATAGTGGTTAAATTTTTATTTTTCACAGTAGTAAAATACTTTAAATTTCAAATTATTGTGGTGTGAGTAAGTGTGTGAGGGGGTGTGTGTATGGCTGTGTGTTTGGGCTTAGACTTATTGATAAGTTCAACTCTCACCCTTATCAAAAATCATGGTTGAAATAAAGATATCCAACCTTAAACTTTGATTATAAATTTTTTTATACTAAATTTTTAAAGTTATAAAGTTTGTAGTTTTATAGTTTTACTTTAGTGTACCACTACCTTGTCCAGGCATAGGTATGGTTATTTTCATAGCATACCTTTAAAACTCCTAAGGAAACAAACTCATTTTAACCTTGCCACCATTGGAAAATCTTAATTTAAGCTAACTATTTTGTACTTTGCTTCATATTCTGCAGCCTTGAGAATGGAAATTGAGCAAACAACCAATGCAGTATGATCTAGAACAACGAGAGAACCATAAAAATTAGTTTGGATATCAAAGGTGTTCATACAAGCCTCAATACACCTATGGTGGTGGTCCTAAAATAACTTTTCGAAGCTAATATGATTGAGTTGCCTCCCATAAGGTAACCTAATACCACAACTAATTGGTATAAGCTTGGTCAACATTGTGAGTATTATAGAGTGGAGGGACACAAGACAAATTCATGTAAGAGGTTGAAACATATGGTTTAGGACTTAATTGATGAAGGTCGCCTTGTTATAGAGGGTCCTCAACCTAATCCTCCAACAAACAATCAACCTCCTACTCAACAAGAACCCACAAATAATCAAGACATGGGGATCTTCCAAGACCCCTACCTAATCATGGGAAACATGTAGCTAATCAAGTGTCATATCATAATGTGCCACCTCCTTTCAATATATGGTTGGTATGATAGTAGCTACCACAAGACAACAAGCTGAAGCTCAACCGACTCAACAATTTCAGTAAGAGGTAAGTTGTACATTCAATAAACCTTCAAAATCACCCTTAGTTTTGAAGAGCACCCAGAAAATGAGAATGGGAGTAGAAAACCCACCTTTAGTATTGAAGCCATAACCTAAAGTCTCCTTCGATATTCAACAACAATTAGCTCGTACCCCAAGTAAGATCTCCCTCTTAAAGCTTTTGTAAAATTCTCTTATTCATAGGGAAGCCTTGTTAAAGCTTCTAAGTCAATAATTTTTCCCTCAAGACATCTCCCCTAGTGCTATAGTTGATGTTGTAGGTTCCTTTGGGATACATCATATCACATTTTTAGATGACGATATTTCTTCCTCATACTCGCCAGGGGATTCTTCCCTGTACATCATTGCATTTATTGGAGAAATATTTATCAAGCAAATTTTGATAGAAAACGGTTCCTCCCTCAATCTATGCACTTATCAATTTTTCCAAAATTTTGGATTAAAAGAGGAATATCTAATCAAATCTGATGTCATCATAAAAAATTTCAATGAGTTCCAAGAGGTCTGCAGTGTTATATCTCTCCCCTTTAGGGTTGGACCTAAGGTCTTAGATATCTTGTTTTATGTGGTACCTTGCCCTACATATTTTAATATTCTTCCTGGGTGCCCTTGGATTCATGCGATGAGAGTTGTCCCTTCCAATTTTCATCAATGTTTGAAGTTTGAATTCAAAGATCAACTTGTCACCAATTTGGACGATCCTCATCCATTCCAATATTATTTGATGGTTGAGCAAGCTCAATCTAGTCTCAATATATGTCCATAAGTTTCTTCATATCACATCACCAAGCAACTTGAAAATCTAAAGGTGAATGAGGAACCGCTAATCAAAGTCTCATCACAAGATTAGGTCAATCCATTTCTTCAAGAGCCTCTTCTAGATTTAGCCAAGCTACCACCTTCACCAAGGACTATGGGTTTACCTCATAAGAAGGGTGAAGTAGTACATGTTGGCATGTGTACCTTTATCTTTGCAGGTACAACCCTTGAAGAATATATCCTTGGTAGCAACCCTTTGCCTATAGAGCATTCTTTTTCCCATTGTTACATATCCAATGATTACCTCCTTCCCAAGCAAATCTTGTCTAGTATGGGATACATAGGTAAAGGTTTGTGGCCATGACATAAAGATATTCGAGATCCTTTGAAAGTTGATATTTGGCCTGGGAGATGTGGTATACGCTACATACCCAATAAAAACCAACATTTACCATTTGATGATGATGATCACCTCATTACTTATGCCAAATATTTGGATCATCAAGGTTTGGAATGGAGTGATGAGGATGAGGGACCACCTTATCCCACTGACATTTTGTTTTGCAATGTGGTAACTTTGGTGCATCCTGAGTTAGTTGCAACCCTAGGGGAGTATGTTGAAGGGGATACTCTTTGTGACATGGATCATGAGGATATCCTTTGCAACAACTTCTTCTTTTATGAGTTAGTCCCTTATATCGCGCATGTTGAGTCTTCTATTTCTCAAGGGGATCCTATTTCTCTATCTCATAAAGACCTTGAGAAATTAGGAGTCTCTCCCCCTTTCATCAAGACGGATGACACAATCAGAGTTTGTAATGACTTTCGTGCAGTGACTCCCAGAGAATATAGTGATATAGATACTCTTTATGATATAGGTCACAAAGATATCCTCCATAATAGTTTTTTTTATGGGTCAATCCCTTTTACTACCATCTTTGTCATTAAGATAGGAGGTACAATCAAAATATGTACTATCATTTTGATAGTTTACACTAGTTGGAGATGTTGGATGAAAAGTGCATTCATGTATTAGAGAATTTGCGAGCCTATCAAATTAGACTCAAGTGATATTATTCTAAGATAGTTTACAATCATTCTTTTGAGATTAGGGACCTTATCCTCAAGGAAAATCAAAAGAACACCAATTCCTATTCATATCTTAAGGCAAGTTCTAGCCCAATTGGTTAGGCCACTTGTCATAACAACCAAGTTTGGCTTAGAAGCCTATCATTTAGCTTATTTATATGGTAAAGGGCTTAAAGAATCAATGGACATAATGCATCTAAAAAGATACTATACATAACTTTGCATTCTTATGTTGCATTTAGCTTAGTATTTATATTGCATTTGGTTTGCTTCATACTGCATGATTGCCTATCATATTTTGCATGGTTTGCTTGACATTTTGTTCTATTTGCATTCAGCTTGTCATACAGTTGCATTGTTGTCTTATCATATTTGCATGACTACTTGATCATATAGATTTTTGGGAACTTCGTGAGGATGGCAAGTGATAAAACATAGTTAGGTTATATCGCACATGCATTGCACTTATACTAGGGCTATGATGGTTAGTGAATCCCTAACCTAGGACCCATTTCCATACATCTCCATAATTGCATTTGCTCATACCTTTCTTATCTTTTGTTATATTCCTTGAACTTGAAAGTTTTCATCATTTCTAATTTCTCCAAGTCAAGGGAGATAAGTCTACATCTCTTGTATGTCCTTTGTCCTTTGAAATTTTTAATCATTTCTTCTCTTCCCCAAGACAAAGGATGCATGTTCCTTCTTCTATCTACTTTTTCTTTTACCTTTGCTTTTGCTCATAGTTTTCCTCCTTGATATTTTGATTGTTAAGTGATCCTCATGAGATAGGATAGATACCACATGGGTATAATTTATGGCATTCATACATCCACTGAATATCTTATGCACACCTCTTAACTCTTGATATTTTAATAAGGACACACACACACACACTATTATTTTGCTTCTTGCTTCTTTATTTTTTTTGTCCTCTCTTTTCACACATGCTCACATTGCTTTGCTAATTCATATTTTACACACACCTCACACCTATTAGGTAGTACTCGTACTGGAAAATCAATCTCATATTTCACCCCATATGGGATAAGCTTCATGGCCGCATGTGAGGGGAATCCTCCATATCAGCCATTTGTGAGCATACATACTAGCGGGTACCATCTTGGAAATTAGTGAGCACTAATCCCAAAACGAGTATCACTCCACACTTGACCATCTCTATGAGCATAGTACCCTTACAGGATTACTTCATGGTCATGAGCGAGGGGTAGCCTCCATTCAATCATTTGTGAGCATACATCCTTATAGGATCCCGCCCCATTCTTTTCTTTATTTTTTGCTTGGTCTATGTTCATTTGATGACACTAATATTTAACGATCTATACTAATTCAACCATCATATTACAAGAGTTGGTTGTTGTTACTCCCCACCCCCGCCTGTTAACCTTCTCCACCTTCTACTTCTTATTTTCCTTCTTTTTCCTTTTTAACAAAATTGTACCCTATTTATATGGGATGCAACTTCGCTCTACACCAAAGTCATAGTTCGTATTTATAGGGGATACTTTTGGCTACAACCATATTTTTCTCTCTTTTCTTCTTCTCTTTCTTCCATCATATTTTTATTTCATTCCCTCATCCATCCATGCATTTCATTCATTAGTTAGGTTTCATCACATCATGCATTGCATTTAGTTTAGTCCATTCATGCATTCATTGTTATCATTCATTCATGCATAGTCAAACATAAAAACATAAAATTAACAACACATGCGTAAATGTACACATTTAAATTCAACATGATATAACTCGAGAAAGAAAGGGTACATAGGTCTATTTGGTCAATGTACCATAGTCTAAGCCCGACACACTCGATACTCCTTAGGGATGCATGCCACACTTAAAATTGGCATGTCATCCTGATTTTATCCCTAGCTATGTGATCCTGTATCCTCTGCCCTTCCTGTTAGAGGTGGTCTTGGTGGGGGCATGTTCATGGACCATAAAATTATCTGACTTGGACTATGACTGACCCTGTATTTGAAGGGAGGATGTTGGAGGCACTCTCTACTCTACTTACATCACTTGAAAGTATTGTGTTTGGTAGAATGTCTCCCTCTATACCATCAACTCTAGCCTCTCTCCTTCCCTTTGTAGCTTTACTTGTGGTAGGTGTATCCCCTTTCCCTATTGGCTATCGATAACAATATCCATTCCCTCTAATCAAGCTTGCTATAACTCCTAGTCCAGTCAAATCACCTCTCACCTAAGGTGGTCTACCTCAGCTTGTGTCACATCCTACTCTATGAGTATCATGCTAAAGGCCCTTTGTAGCCCCTCTATCCTCTTAGACCTATTCTATTATATTAGGTCCATATCCCTCTACATGATCACTATCTAATCCTGTAGCACCTTTGTCTCTATCATAGGGTCCTCATGACCTATGATCCAACTCAATATGATTTCCATTAATATGGATACCTCTCTAGATGCTCTGTTTGATCCAGCTTTGGCCATCATGGGGTACTTCCCACTGCTCCCCCCTACCTGGTCATCGTAGTAGTGGTGGTTGTTACCACCATATTTAATCGAACATACGCCTGTACTTACCATAGGGTCTCTTAGCTCTTCCACTATCGCTCTATGGTGCATTGTGTTACCTCTCACAGTGCCAACTACACCCATCAACCCATAACCTAGCACCTCTACAGTGGCACCAATAGGGAGATCCTTTGGGGCATAACACCCTCATACCATATCCAATACCTGAGAGCCACCCCAATGTCATCCACCCTTGGATATACATAGAGTGGGTCATCTAGGTCCTCCTCTACCCATCTGCTCACATCAAGGTCCCTTCTAACTTTTGATGGTTCCCTTTGCACCCACTTATACCAGTAGTCACCTAGGTTTGGTATCTCCTATAAGATACTAAATTATCACTAGAATCAATCAAATCTGAAGAGTTCCATCTCCTCCTTATCCATAGAGACTCACTTGATCTTCCTCATATAAGCTAGCTTCTCCATGTCCTTCATCCATATAGGGTGTATATGCCATGACTATCATATGATTCTATGATCCCATAGCTCATCTATCACCTACCTCCCTAGTGATAGGTTCTTAATGTATGTCCTCTAGATTCGCTCAAAGATCTTAGACCATCTATATATTGCTAGTCACTCAGGGTTGGGAAATGGCCCTAGTAGTGTGTATGATATCCTAACTACTATGTGCTCCCAACACCACACATGGAGCAACATCATATACACTAGCCTTCTATGTCACTTGTACACATTGTATAATATCCTGTATAATTGGGCAACAAACATGGATCCTATGTGAACTGCGGTTATTAATCCTACATGTCTACCACTACTCCAACCAATGCCATGATAGGTATTTCCTACTAGTATGACATACCAGGAATCTTATCGCTAACCCACAAAGCACGGTTGTTAGAGCATCAATACCATAGTGCCCCACCAAATCATTAACAAGGATCTAACTCTCTTGGACTTAGTGGACCCAAACCTCTAATAGCCTTTGTAGTATAACCTACTTCCCTCAAGCTTTGTAACCTACCCTCCCCTTGATGGGAATATGCAAGATGCACCACACGCCCTCTAGTATGACTGCCATATCCCATGTTCATATCCAGAAGGTCAATGACTCCAGATACCATCTCTCCGCTTGTGCTATCAATAGCATTTTATCTACCTCCACCTAGAGTATATTTTCCAGGTGATGTAGCCCCACTACCTTTAGAGTGTCCATCTCTGATTAAGAGAGACCCTATAGGTCCACCTCCAAGGAACTCAGTTTCCACTCTTGGCTCTCTAGTACGTCATGCTACAACCAGAAACATCACAAATTTTTTAATCAGTACCATATAAAAAATCAAACAACATAGAGCAACATTTCACCACCTAAGCTTGCTTGTCTTGGTCTTTCTTTCTTTTCCTCTTCTGTGATTATTTTTTTTTGTTTTTTGTTTTTATCCTATCTGAAATTGTGCCTCATTCTCCTTGTGCATGATTTTGTTTTTTTTCTTCTTCTTGTGAAATTGTGCCCCATGATTATGATGCACAACTTCATGAAATCATGTCCTAAAATTTAACGACATGACATCGGTTGCTATGGTAAACCAACCTAAAGTGCAAGGGATAACATCTTCACCCTTTCACTTTTATTACCTGGGGAGGATTCTATACTACTTGAGGAGAATGAAGATGATTTACTCGAGATAACATATTCTCCACACAAGCTTTGAACTCCTTGAAATAGTGGAAAGTCTTATCTTTTATCTTTAGGAAATACACCTACATTCTTCATATATGATTATCAATGAATAGTTGAATATATCTATAAGCATTTAAATTCAAATATATAGGTCTACATAGATATGTATGTTCTAGGTTGAATGGACCAGTAATTTTATGACTCCTTGATCCAAATAGTGCTCAATGTTACTTTTTAGCCAAATAACTTGTACAAAGATCACAAGGATTTGTCAAAGATGGAAATCCATGTACCATGTCATGATGTAGGAGTGAATTTATATGGATGAAGATGGGATGTCCAAATTGCATGTGCCACAGTGATGTATCTTCATCTACCTTGGATACCAAATCTTGGTTGTCTTGCATTACAAATGTAAGACGAAATATCTTATCTATGCTAGTAGTTAGAGTAATGATTGTTAAACATCTAGATTTCTCTCAAATGAGATACAAATTATTTGCACTTATTTTTAAAAAGTCAACTCATAAATTATGATCAAGCAACTAATTCACATTAAATAATTTCTTCATGAGGCCATGCATGTAAGAACTTGATCCAAGTGATAGGTATGTGGTCCAAGATGCAAATGATCATTGATACTATAAATGACGTATGTTGAATTATCACCAAGAGTAACTTGCCCATGGTAAGATGAATAGTCAAGGCTCATGAACAATTTATTTTGGCCTATCATGTGTCTAGTAGCTCATAAATTAATGTATAAAAATAGGCTACACTTCAAAATAGCATCAAGATATCAAATAAAATAGTCATGGTCTTGTCCTTCTAGATCAAAATCAATGTCCTCAATTGCATTACTATTTTGGTGATGAATTACATTTCTCTTTTGACAATGAGAACTTTTTTGCTTACCTCATGATGAATTATTTGGTTTATTCTTGGAAGAACCTTGTGAGAATAGTTTGTAGTTGCACTCTTGAAGTACATGTCCTAGTTCTCTATAGATAAAAGTTATTATGCTAGAACTTGAATAGTTTATTTTTTCTTGATATTGATGTTGTTTTTACCCTTTACCTTTTTGCTATTTTTTTTGCTTATTGGGAGGTCTATCAACTTTCTTCAACTACATTGACTTCTTATATTTTTGATGTATGAGGAAAGCATGTTCATCTTCAATCTTCATCTCTTGAATTGCTTCCTCCTACTAGAGCAAGTTCATAAGTCTTAAAAATGGGAATCTAATTAGTCATGTCTAGAGTTATTACCAAAATGATAAACACACATGGAAGAGTATGTAGTGCTATTAGAACAAGCACATCATCACTACCACTTTTTCTTAATGCTTATAGTGAGGATCAAAATTTAGGAATTCATTATAGAAATCCTTATAACCTCTCAGCTTCAAGTACTACAATTGGCTTTGTAGGTGTAGAATTTGATTCTAACTCTTGGATTTGAATACCATACTAAGTTTATGGAATTTATCATTATTTTGGCATAAAATATGCTTAGCTTATGGAATGCACCCTAGACTTTATCCAATATTTTGGCTGAATGAGATTTCTCTCAATTAAATCTTCAGATAAGGTTGGCTCCTTTGGTATACTTGTGAACTAAACGAGGTTTTAAGCTAAGGGTAAAAATAAAGGAAGGTTAGAAGAAAGTAAGGGCTTAAAAAATGAATAAATAGTGGATGGAATATAGTGTAATAGCATTAGATATTATCATGTAGCAAGTTTATAGAATCAATGTAGATGATACTTAATAGACCAGCCATTGTCAGATGTAAAACATTTTTTTAATTCCAATTACATACTTTAATCATTCCAAAGACTCCAATGAATATCAATCCAACAACAATCTAAATATTAGAATGCACTTTAATAGAATAGACTAATCATAAAAGTGTAATAGAAATGACTTAAAGTAAATATATATTTATAAAAATCTATAATGACACCAGCAATGGAGGCCAAATAACTATCACTTCTCATTAACTAGTAGTAAAATTATATAGCAAGTATCCAAGCAAATGTCATAGAGTTGACCCTTCAATTAGAGTTATCGTGGTAAATTTATAGGTTCTCTTTTGAATCTTACATTAGAATATTTACAATGTTAGTTATAGGTCTGTTATGAAAATAGCCTAGCAGAGAAATCTCATGTTGCTAAGGTGGTATTTTTATATTTTGATCTACGTTTAAATTTTGAATTTATTTACAATCTGCTTGGTCGATCTGCAACTATCTTCTACAAGTTGCCAAACCATTGCAAACGATACATCAAAATTATCATTTTCATGCTTTGATGTCATTAGCTAGAATTAATAACAAAGCATAAATTTGATGATCTAGATTCATGCTTCCTATTTACATGGCATGAATTTGGTAAATTAGGGTTGGGAGCAAGTTTTGCACCCCAAAACCCTAATTTACATTGTGCATTTTTAGAATCTATTGTGTCCATCCTATCTACATTTCATTTTACTATTACATATTTGTTTTTCTTTGTTTATTCATGTTTCAAAGGTCAAAGATCAATTTTGCTTTTAAATGGTCATATAAAAGGATAAAGGAGGCTTGACTGCTATGCCTCCAAGGTAAGTCTTATAACGACCTAATAAAGCCCCCAAATGCTGATCAAATTTTCTAGGGTTTATGGAGTTATTTTGCAAGTTTGGAACCATTGGATATTTTGGATGTAAGATAAATCTTGGATTAACCATTGGATCAAATAAGTGCCCTAATAGATATTTAGGCTATTTTGTACTTTCTCTTGTTTATTTCTGCTCAAAAATATAGATTGCAAGTAAATAAAAATATTTGATCAAATTTATAGGCATTTGAAAGAATAAAACCATATAGTATGTATCTAGGGTTTTAATATTGTTTATGCATCTCACTTGGACCCTTGTTCAAAGGTTTTATTTCACATTCTTAGGGTTAGACATCATTAAATTACAAAATTATACTAGGGTTAGTTCTTATCTTCTTGCATCTTGTGTGTTTTGCATTGTTCTTTCCTTTTCATAGTTTAGTTTAGAAAGGCCAAACAATATGTGTATGCTTACTTGACACATCAAAAACATTCACCTCATACTTGGAGCAAGTCCTAAAATAATTCTTGGTGAACTCGTCCTTTCGTATCCTTGAGTGTAGAGAATATAACACACCCCCATGGTTCACATCAGCTCCCAACAGATCCAACCAAGAATCATACGTGGTAGGGTAGTTTTCCCCCTCTACATATTTGGTGAATCCAACATGAAAACATGTCTTAGTGGCCAAGATATAAATCATCTTACTTTGTGTTTTCTTAAAAAATTTAAGCAATACCACTATTTATATTTGTTTAGATTATAAAATATTAAAAATATCTTAAGAATATTCTTGTGTGCCTTTATTTAGTTTTCTCCTCTATCCTTTCACTTCTTCTAATGGCTCCATTCCTTAGAAGTTAGTGAAGGTATCTAAAATTTGATCAAATTCCTTAAGAAGATGATCAAGTTGATAGAGAGAATCCTAGCCCTGATGCAAAAGAACACAAACATGTTGAAATTAATACTAACTATGATCCCTTTGAGGAGCCTAATGGTAGCTTCACTTTTATATTTGTTTGTCATTTATGGGGTTTCATAAAACATGACAAAGAGACTTTATATAGAGTTATTGATGAGAAGGCTCGACTCGAAAGAGGTGAGGTGCCTCCTTCTATTGTCTCTCCTAGGAATTTTCATAACAACCTCTTGTTTGAATTTTTACATAATAGTAATCCTTCCCATAAACTAAAATATGCTACTATTGTGACCACCAACATTGGAAGAATTCCACAAGTTCCTCCAACTAGTAGTGCATCTAAAGATTATGTTCAATTTTCTCCTCATTCAACTAATCTCAATATTTATGTTTTTGTTCCACAAACTATTAATTATCCTCCATAAAAATATACCACATATCACAACCCATACCATAATAGTATCAATACCTCCAACATTGGCCAAGTTCCTTATCAATAGCCTGCCTATACCTCTCCCTTAGGGAACCTAAGGGTATTGCACAACAACAACCCTGAAGTGCAAAGTTTAACTAATATGGTGAAACAATTAGTTTCAAGAGTGGATATGACTCAGCTACTTAGTTTCACCTACAACTATAGAGAAATGTGCAACCATACCTTAGACCCTCTAACCTAAGCATTTTTTAATGCTGATTTTACCTATCTATAAGGGAATGGAATATCCAATCAAGCATTTAAGAAATTTCAAAACAACATGCCATGATATCATATATTATGATATTTTGTTACTTAATATTTTCCCTAAGAGCCTTGGTGGTATGGAATTAGAGTGGTATTATCAATTGCCTAATCATTCTTTGAGGAATTTTGAAGAGATAGCTGAAATGTTTGTCCAAAAATTTGGTGCTTATGTTGAAAAAAATGTGACTATGAAAGATGTCTATATGTTGACACAAAGTAAAGATGAAATATTTTCAGAATTTTTATCTAATTGAAGGAGTCTAGTTGAATTCTTGAGATACATATTACCTCCTCGAGACATGATTGAGATATTTATTGGAAACTTACAAGAACAAATCTCTTATGAGTTGGAAACAACAACTATCACATCTTTTGACCAAGCTATAGATCTAGCAAGAATGGTAGAGAAAGCCCTTATTAGAAGATGTCAACTTAAGATAAAATAATATAGGACCACTAAAATTCAGTATAAGAACAAGCATATAGTTGGTTATGGTGTAACAAATAGTAGACCTATTAACAATTTTAACAACCTACAAAATATGGTGCTTCGCTAGCCTCAAAAACCCCCACCAAGAAATTTTACAAGACTCAACACACCTATGAATGTGGTCCTACAATATATTTTGGAAGATAATATGATTGAATTGCCTCCCATAAGGAAACTAGATACCACGACTGATTGGTATAAGCTTGGTCAACATTGTGAGTATTGTAGAGTGGAGGGGCATTGGAAAAACTCTTGTAATAGGTTGAAACATGTGGTTCAATACCTAAATAATGAAGGATGACTTGTCATAGAAGTTTCTTAACCTAATACTCCAACAAACAATCAAACTTATGCTCAACAAGAACCCACAACTAATCAAGATATAGGGATTTTCCAAGATCCTCTCCCTAAGTATGATCAAAAATCAACTAATCATTGTCATATCGAAATGTGCCACCTCCCTATGATAATATGGTTGGTATGATAGCAATAAATACAAGGCAACAAGCATAGAATCAACTGAATCAACATTATTTGCAAGAGATGATTTCTTAATCCAACCCACCTTCAAAATCCACCTTAGTTTTTAAGAATACCCAAAAAAGTAGCATAGAGGTAAAAACCTCATATTTAGTGTTGAGGCCACAACTTAAAGTCTCCTTTGACATTCAACAAAAGTTAGCTAGTACCCAAACCAAGATCTCTCTTAGAAATTTTGTAAACTTCTCCTATTCGTAGTGAAAGCCAAAAATTTGCACCAAATAAAGTAATATAAAGTAGTAATGAATGAATACATGATGATAGAACAATGTAAAATAAGATGGATCCCCCTTTTATTTATTTGTATTATATTTCAAGGTGTTACAATCATAATACCCTCTTAGGAGATGCTACCAAATTGATATAATGATTTACAACATCATGAATAAAGTCTCTTGGAGCAGTAGAACAATCTTCATGGCAACGCAGTTTGTAAGGGAGCACGTTTTTTGGGACAGCTGAGCGAGGGTTGTATCTTGAATATTTTGCTATCCTTATACCTATAACCTACACACAATGAAATAGCAATAAATTAGTAGCATATGCAGATTCCACCTAGGTTGGACCCATGTTCAATCTAAAGATAAATAAAATGAATAAAAGACAAGTGCATGTATGCGATAAAGAGGATTTAAACTGATGGAAAATAGTAAAGTAAGCAAATCTTATATAATATAGAAATAAAATAGTAAAACCTATGGACTACCCAAGAGCATATTAGGTCAAGATGATATCTATCTATAGAAAATCTCGGGTCAAGATAATAATTGTTTCATCGCCAAGCCCGAGCGACATTCAGGATGACCTGGGGAATATTATCTATGGATTTTTGTGGTAGGGAGATGAATTTTGGGAACATGAAAAATCACCAGAGTGAGCGTATTTATTATGTATATGATGAAAGTGAGGCTTTAAATCCTTTATGGTAGTCCAACAACACAACATTTGCAGCAAGAGAGCCTAGCGGATTTTGGGCAGCACTTCATAAGTTGGGGTTCAAATTCAGTAGCACTTGTGAAAATTTAAAATATTTGGATTTAAATTGATTTTAGTAGCACTCCATTGCACAAAATCAAAGGTTGATGGATATTTAAAACTGAGGAGTGACTTCCATTTTATATATTTCTTGATCTAGGCTAGGGCACTCTACATGAAAAAGTAAAGGGGTAGTTCGCATTAGGAAAAGAGATTCATACCCAAAATAGCTGATTACATGAAATAAATTCGAAAATACCTCATGCAAGGTATCTAAAATTGGTGCAAGATCATGTGTGGCACTAACGGTCAGTTTTGAATACCAACTACCATTTTATTATTTTTATTTTTTTACTTTTTGTGACCATCTCGGGTCAAGATGATCACAATCTGGAGACCGTCTTGAGTCGAGATGGTTAGGCAACTTATAGGAAAAGTTGCCCAATGTTGGTAAAAACCATCAAATTAGCCCTAGGGCTGCCCAAGGAGGACTGTGTGAGTTAGAAAGGCCTTTTGGAAGTCTCCTCTCAAATAACGCATTTTAGGTGTCTATCGATGCCCCTTTTTGGGGTGCTTTGTACAAAAGCACAATGCAGAGCAAAAATAGATGATCTAAAATGGTCAAGTTGATACTGGATGATGAAAATGAGCTCAAAGGGGAGTGGTGTAATATGGTCAAAAATAAAAGTGAATATGGGATAAAAAAAAGCATGGAAAAGGATGCACATCATCAAATCATTACTTTCGACAAATTGAAGAACTTAATTTTCTTGGTAGACTTTTTAGCCATGGGTAGACATACCAAACAACCAATTTTGGCTGCCCTGTTATTAGTCTGCGGGCGATGGCATTGAGTATACCAAATTTTTGGTAACCTTTCAGTCATGGGTAGATAGGCTCAAGTGATAAGCTCAAGTCTACAGGTGATGGCTTTAGGTATACCAAACAGGCAGTTTTAGCTACCCATTATCATTTGGTTTAAATTTTTTCTTGTTTACCCCAGCAAAAAGGGCTTGTGATAGTATTTAGTAATGATTCTTGGACATGCATAATTTCCAGTATTGAGTGTTTGAGTATTGAATTTATTTGAGATAAGAATTTTTAAGGTATTGACTACCCCCTCAAAAAATGAGTTGATGGAGAAAATGTAAAATTATGATAGTGACGAGTCGCTTGACCAAAAAGAATTGATTAGCTTGGGTGCCTTGGTTAATAAAGTGAAATCCTAAGACTGTCTCGATCTGAGATAGTTTTTTATGTATTTTTATTTTTTTTATGAGTGACCTTATGGTAATATACTCATCCTACCAGATTGCATGGATTGCCAATTGTTGTTACCGCCAGGTGACTAGAGTAAATAACTAGGTATGAGATTCATTCGAGACTCTAATTGATGACCAAAAACAAATCTCTAAGCTATTACAAGAAAGAAAAAACTATTTTAAATATTGAGTAAAGGGATTCTGTGCCTCTAGAGCCTTTTAAAGTGACCAAAGGGGTTTGGTTCCTTTGGAACCTTTTGAATTGAATTGACCAAAGAAGTTAGGTGCCTTTGGACCCTTTGAATTAGATTGACCAAAGGAATTTGGGTGCCTTTGTAACCTTTGAATTAGATTGACCAAAGGGATTTGGGTACCTTTGGAATCTACTCAAGTATCCTTATGGTAATCTATCAATCCTACCAGATTGTATGGATAACCAGTCACTACAATCGCCAAGTGACTAAAGTAGATCACTAGATACAAGGTTCACTCAAGAATCCTTTGACCAAAGGGGTTAGGTTCCTTTGGAGATTTTTGAATTGAAATGTGACCAAGGGGTTAAGTACCTTTGGAGCCTTTTGAGTTAGATTAACCAAAGGGATTTGGGTACCTTTGGAGCTTTTGAGTTAGATTGACCAAAGAGATTTGGGTACCTTTAGATCCTTTTGAACTGAATTACATGGAATCTACTCAAGTATCCTTATGGTAATCTACCTATCCTACCATATTGCATGGATAACCAGTTACTATAACCTCCAAGGGACTAGAGTAGATCACTAGATACGAAGCTCACTTGAGAATTGTTTGACCAAAGGGATTTGGTGTCTTTGGAGCTTTTGAATTGATTGTGACCAAAGGTTTTAGGTTCCTTTGGAGCTTTCTAAATTAAATTGCAACCAAAGGGGTTAGGTACCTTTGGAGATTTTTAAAAAAATTAAATTGTGACCAAAGGAGTTTGGGTACCTTTGGGGTCTTTTGAATTGAATTGTGACCAAAGGGGTTAGCTACCTTTGGAGCATTTTAAACTAAATTCCATGTAATTTACTCAAGTTTACTTATGGTAATCTACCCATCCTACAAGATTGCATAGATAACCAATCGCTGCAACCTCCAAGGGACTAGAGTAGATCACTAGATATGAAGATCACTTGAGAATCATTTGACCAAAGGGGTTTGGTGCCTTTGGAGCTTTTGAATTGACTATGAATAAAGGGGTGAGGGGACTTTGGGGATTTTTGAATTAAATTATGAACAAAGGGGTTAGGTGCCTTTGGATATTTTTTTAATTAAATTGTGACCAAATGAGTTTGGGTACCTTTGGGGCCTTTTGAATTGAATTGTGACCAAAGGGGTTAGGTTCCTTTGGAGCCTTTTGAATTGCATTGTGACCAAAGGGGTTTGGTTCCTTTGGAGCTTTTTGAATTAAATTGTGACCAAAGAAGTTTGGGTACCTTTGGGGCCTTTTGAATTGAATTGTGACCAAAGGATTCTGGGTACGTATGGAGTTTTTGAACTGAAATATGACCAAAGGAGTTAAGTTCCTTTGGAGCATTTTGAGTTAGATTGACCAAAGATATTTAGGTACCTTTGGAGCATTTTGAACTGAATTACAAGCAATATACTCAAGTGTCCTTATGGTAATCTACACATCCTACTAGACTGTATGAATAACTAGTCACTACAACTACTTGTTGAGTTGTATTTTCACAATTGGGTGAAAATACAACTCAAAATTTTGGCACTAGAAGGAGGGCCTAAATTGGTTTATTTCAGAGTGATTTAAATGCTATAGGGATTTAAATGTTGAATATTTCATGCCCTATTTGATTGTTATATTTAGCCCTCTTTTGACAATACAACCTTGTAGTGTTAAAAGGAGGACATGAATTGCTATGCATTGTTATAACGCTGTTGATTGTTCATATAGGAATAATGTGTTTTGCTTTGATTTTGAAAAATTTTGGTCTTGAATAATGAGGTTGTCTCCATGCAATTACTTTCATTTGATTTTAATGGATACATCTCTTGGTTGATGCTAACATGATTATTCATACGTTACATTTTTGATATTTTCTAGTCATTTCATTCTTATTTGTAAGGAATTATTTTGTCTAAAATGTATTTGTTGTCGGTATTATGCTCTTCACTTGCGTGTAATGTGATCTTGTAAATCAGAAAGCCTACAATACTATGAGTATGCTCTTCACTTGCGCATATGGGATTTGGTGAATCAGAAACTAATTTACATTTTTAGAATATTGTTTTGTCATGGTTCCTTCTTTTATTCATGACTAACAAATGGGTTTTGAAGTTATTTTTTGAGTTTCATTAATGGCTACAACTGTAGGAACATGGTATGGGATACATGTTAATCCTTTGAACATTAGTGGATATTCTCATGATTTACCCAAGAACATAGAAAGACATTTGCCCAAATTTAAACACAATGGTCCAACATTAGCCGAGGAGCATATTCAAGCCTATGTGGATATCCTAGTTAGATGGAATGTCGAACATGAGGATGTGGCATGTAGAATGTTTCCTATAACCCTAGATGAGGTGGCATATGATTGGTACATAAATTTACTCACTAGTTCTATTACATCTTGGACTCAATTGAAAGATGATTTTATCAATCAATTTAGGTTGCTCATTGATCCTATCATGATATATCAACAATTTACTTCTTGCAAAAGAGAACCTAATGAGCCAGTGAGAAGTTTCAACTTGAGGTTTCGAAAGCTTTATGCGAGATTAATTTCTCCCTATACTATTGAGGAAAGTTGTGCTCTTCAAATATAATTTCGAGCGTTGGATCCATTGTTTGCCATATTTGTTAGGATGAATCCCTTGGTTACTGATCTTGCATTGGCCTACATAGAAGCTATGATTGTAGATCAACAATTGAGGCCACAAGGTTATGGAATGGAGCAAACAACTATGATAGGACAACTAGGGGATTTCAATCAAACCTCGATGGTAAATTAAGCGTGGGCACCACAAAATTTGATATCAAATATTTTTCCATACAATTGACTTCATCCTACCATACCAACTTATGCTCCCACATGCACTTATACAAGTACTTCCATCCATCCAACTATGCCTCAATTAGAGAATCATGTGGTCACTCATGGAACCATTGCAACAAATATTCAAGCTTTGTCCATGGATATCAATCCAACTAATCCTACTACTTCTACCACTCAACCCAAAGAGTTCGTATCGAAAGTAAAAGAGCAAAAGAAAGTGGTTAAGAAGGTATGTAGTCATGTTCTACCACAAAAACAAGCACATCAATGTATGCATCCAAATCATCCTAGGAAGAAAATTCATAATGCCGATCTTAATGATGTTTCATGTTATGCTTCTTCAAGTGATACAAGATATTTTGAGGTGACTTACGTTGAAGTAAATACCTATTCGAAATGTCTTGAAGAGCATGAAGATTTTGGAGAAGAAATTCTATGGATGGGTAACAAGAAGTTGGAATCAAATGATCAGCATCTTGTTTTGGAAAAGAAATATCTAGAATCATTACCCAAAAAGGAGGATATGGATGAACAAACTTATGTGGATATGATTTGGTTAGATGTACTTGCAAAGGATTGGAGCAACTATATGACACAGAATTCAAAACTTGATCCCATTATAGAAGCTCCTAAGTCATCACAAGTGGCTAAAAAGGAATTTGAAAGAAAATCAACAAATGAAGTTGAAGACATAATCGAATTTCACCACTTGTTCTCGAAAGACACTTTGGATGATGTTCTCGAAAGTGATGACCAAGAGGATCCACACCTTCCAAATTGTGATAAAATTGAATCATGGGTTACAAATTTGTATTATGATAGCTTTACCAATTTGAATTCAAGAGATAATCCACTTTTGGAAATAACTGAACCATCTAAGGAAGGTGAATATGAATTGGATGAGAAACATGTTGATGAATCAGAAGATGAATAAGAAGTACTTGAGCATCACAACTTGAACTTGGAAGATGATTACTATGATTTGTGGAAGAAATGAGAAGAATATTATCAATCTAAATCTTCTAATAAACTTGTGTCAATTAATATGCAGGATAACTCAATTGCTTCCTCACATGAGGATACTATAAATCCTGTACAATTTGAGAAAGTTTTGGAAGAGGAATTTGAATCTCATCAAATTTTGGAACATGATAAGGATTCTACAACCATGAATCAAGAAAGAGAGTCATTTGATTTAGATTCCTTTGAAGGAAAAGAAATTGAAAATTTTGATCCACTTGTGCTACAATGACTATGCCATTTCAAAATGAGAAAATTACAAAACCTAAATAATTTGGGTTTGATATCATTGATGATCCAATTGAAAATCTCACGTTACCCAAAACAACCCAAGTGATTGATCATGGAAATGTGTTAGTTAACCCACCCCTAGATAGACAAGACTTATGGTTTGTAAGGGATGGACATGTTTTCAATTGGGTACCTAAGTTTGGTGCCTTTGATAAACAAGTCATGAAGAAAGAACAAGTGCTACATGATGGTGAATGTCATGAGAGAAAAGAGGAATTTTCAAATCCTCTTCAAGTAAGGTTAAATGAAAACATGCCAAAGGTAAAATCTCACCTTTTTGGTTTCACCATGCAAAATTCTAATGAAGGTTTGCCTAATGAATGGTTTGATTCAATTTTTATTAATGTTATGGCTTTATTGAATAAAAATGAAAGCTCATTTTTACACCATGAATCAAAGTGCGGAATGGACATATTAAAGAATAGAAATAAAAGAATTGAATATCAATCATTGTCTAATCAATTTGAAAACTTGAAACACCACCATAGGATTATTAATGAAACTAAATCAAATTGGTATGGTGAGAGGGGGAAGTTGAAGTTTGTTTCTTTGTTTGGTTTGATCTTGTTTTTGTTGGATTCCTACAAAACTTGGTATGCGTATCACGTCATATGTCTTTTAAAGAATTCTAATCAGGTTTGGGATCCGGGTAAATGATAATCCAAACTTTGCACCATCTTGTATTATATTGTACATTTGTATATACTTTTGGGTGTTCGTATTTTGGTTTTGGATAGGATCTAATTTTGGTTTTAAGTTTTGTGTGTTGGTCCTTTGGACACTTTTGTTTTGTCTTGAAAAAAAAAGAAAAAAAGAGAAAAGTGAGATGTCAACTTATGTCCTTATGAATGTTGACTAAGACTAAGAGAATATGAAACATCGGAATTGTATTGCAAAAAGCTCCACGAGTATCGCAAACACATTAAAGTATATCATTTGGAACTTGTGATGCATGAAGTTGTAAGTTTTACAAATTATGGCAAAGTAGGTGGTATACTCCATCCGCATTTCAAAAAGAGCAATGCATTCACCCATATCTCATGTTACATTCCACATTGCATATACATTTCATCTCAATTGCATCTACATTTCAAATACAATCATTGAAAAGGTGTCAAATCCTCTTAGGGTTATTACATAACATATATTAAAAGGATCCTAAGGTTGGGAATTGATGCCCGAACTATCTTGAACCAAAAATGTTCTACACATATTAAAGAGGATTTTGAGCAAAATGGTCAAAACCATACTTGGAATAAAAGGTGAGGCGAAAGGAGTATTTTGTGTCTATCCTATCATGTAACATAATCCTTAAAACAGTGGTTTTTACCACTCCCATAGTGCTGAAAGCCTAAAATCAGAGTAGTAAGGATAGGGTTAAATCCCCATCAAACTTAGGTTGAGGATCCAACTCCCCAAAGCTCTGATTTGACCTTCATGGAGTAGTAAGGATATGGTCTAATTCTCATCTCGCTTAAGTTGAGAATCCGATTCTCCAAAGCTTCTATTTTACCTCCATAACGCTTTAAGAAATTAAAAGCACGATCTACACTCAAGAACTTGAAGTTCCAAAGCAAATATTTTTCATTCTACTTTCATTTCATCATTAATATTGGATTGGAAGGATCGTACTACATGTCCCTTGCAAGGATGAATAGTCATCCCCAAGGTTCAAGAAATCAAAAGTAAAGCCAAATCCTGGATTATGGGGTTAATCTCCACCGGGGCTATAGACGCCTGAATGGCAGTGGAGTATGCTCATGTGTGGCAACATTTCTTTTCTAAAAGCAAGACCACTAATTGCTCAAACGGACAGGCTAGCCTGACAGTTTCATCCATAACAGGTTAAATCATTTTGTTCAAGATGAGGTAATGAACTCCAGATCAAAGTAGTAAAGATAGGGTTAAATTCCCATCTCGCTTAGGTTGGAAATCCTATTCCCCAAAGCTCTGATTTCACTTACACTTGCACATGGGTTCAAGATGGTAGTGACACATAACCAAATTTGGTATCTAGTAAATTAATTCAGTATACACATATTTGGTCCTAAGAGGGTTTGACAGTTTTAATATGTTTGTTCATTGTACTAGAAAGTTTGAGCTTTTGCAAAGTAGGTTGTTATATCTCTAGCATCTTCACCGTACATTAAGTCCTACAAGAATCATCCATAACTTCTCATATGCATGAATCATAAGTGAAACAGATGATGGAATGTTGATCAATTTCAAACGATAATGAATGAATCACACCACACACATTGAGCTGACGCTGAATAATTCTAATGCTTCATGTATTTCTTGTCTAGTTTCATTCTTTGGGTATTTGCTGACGCTTGTGTTTGAGTTTTTTGTTTGTTTTTAGTTGGGTTCTCACCTGAAACGCCCAGGAGCATTTCCCAGCAGAGTCGCCATTTGTTGTGGCTGCTCAACAACTAGCCCCAAAACTTGGGGATCCACTTTAAATTTTGTGCTTTGAAGTATTCCAATGGTCTCGGAGCGATACTTTTGAGAGTTCTCATATTTGATGTGTGCATTTTCCTTTGCAAGTCTATTGAGTAATTTTGTTGGTCGATTCCAAATTCCTTGGTGGAGTAGTGTGTAGAGTTTGTCTTCCTTTGCCTTCTTTGAGTTGTGTGTAGATTTTGTTGGTTATAGAGTATCTCCCTTGGTTTTTGAAATGGCTTTCTAGGTCATTGTCCAGTGTGTTTGTGTTGGTGTTCATTTGATCAATTTTAAGTTTTAAAGTAAGTCAATTTAAAGTATTAAAATTGTTTAAATAAAAAAATAATAAATAAATAAATTTACATATAAAAAAATAATAATAAAAAAATATAATCTAATATATATTATATAGTATATAATATATATTATATTATATAAAAACAAAAATAAAAATAAAAATAAAAGGGATAGTAAAAAGAAAATTTATAAATATAAAAGAAGCCACATGGCTTTCTTTTCATTTGAAAGGAATGGATTCTTTTGACTATAAGTGCCGATGGTAGGAGTTTAGTTTAGAGTGTATTGTTTTGTGTTGAAATTTTAAATATTTTAATAAATTAATGATACTTTGTGCTATGGTTTAATTTTGGGTTTACTTTCTTGCAGGTGACGACGAGACGGACAACAAGGATACCCACGTGGAACACAGATTTTGACCAAGACTAAGACGACGATGTGTAGATGAAAGGCTACGGTGGAAGGAAAATGAAGATGCAGTTGCCTTCGAAGCTCTGGCTCAAGCCGCGGATGACAAGGCCCCTTCCACGTGGACGATGTACAAGGTGCCAAATGCAGTGTTCGAAAGGGAGTTCGACATCATTAGGGAACGCCCATACTAGTGACGTTGGTGGCTAGTGACAGGGCATGGAGTGATGCGACATGATAAGGGATTCAAAAAACTGACAGATCGACGATACGTCGGGATACCACCAGGATTTTCGAGGCGATGTGGTTAGTGTGATGGTGATGAGATACCTCATTCAGTCAATCGATGAATAGAACAAGATGAACCCAATGATGAGAAAATAGCATGCGAGGTTGGTATAGTCAGACAAACTGACAGTTTGACGAGCCACAATCGACAAATCTAATCACAGGTGGTAAAATTGCTAACACCGGTTACACGACGTCAAGGTGATTTAAAATAATACAGCGGTTTCAGCGATGGTGTGGATTCTTAACGGCGACGGTATTATTTCGAAGGTGATTCTTGACAATTTCTAAGGAGGTAAACAAATGGACGTTCTGACAGCATCGTGGCACGTCGAGATCATCGGTGAGCAATGGCAGGATTTGAAAGCGGTGAATTGAACAGGGAAATCACCGAAATGAACAGTCTAGTTGGATGTCGGAGGGAACCGACACCCAGACGATGAGCGTCTACATGGTGGGAGACACGGTGGATGCCTTGAGCAGTAGGGCCCACTGGCAGTGAATACGTGGATTATGAAGACTCGCCAATGCTATGCCGTAGAAGCGTTATAGTGAGTGGTTCAACGCTACGGACACGACCAATCATGATGGATATCATTTCAATGAAGCGACCAAATGGGCATTGTTGGAAAGAGTTAGGGGAAACTTGTATTGCGATGACACCAAAGTTTACCTGGTAACAGTGGACGACGATGGATAGAATACAATGAGTACATCGTGGCAACCAAGGCAGATATAGTTCTCAATTTCAAATTGGCGTCAACCTAAAACATTAATGACCGGATGCGAGAGTTTCGGTGACCACGTCGGACAAGCTCAGTTTTCAAGTCATGAATGGATCCTCGATGGGGTGTGGCAACGTAACACGGTAGGGCACAACAGCCTGGACAAATAATGGCCTCCACGACTTCTAAGAGCCCGACGTAGAGAACAGCAGTGTGGTCATTGCAGGGTCTAGATCGTAGCGGAGCAATGAGAACGACAACCCAAGCGACGGATAGAATAACGAGTGTTTTGTAGACTCCACCGAGGACGATAGTATAGTGTGGATAGAATAATGAGTTTTTTGTAGACTCCACCGAGGATGATAGTCTAACTAGACTCCCAAGCACGGTATGATGCCTGCAGATAGTGTGTGGTCTCACGGGTGATACGACTTGCAGGGTAGCAACGTTCGAAGGCAACAATGAATACCGGGCAGTGAGTAATCCTGGAAGCTGAGACAGGCCAAACGCACCGATGTGGAATGGGATAAACGAAGTGGACCCCACCCGGTCCACGATTGGCGAAAGTGCCCAAAATTGGACGAATACAAGCAGCATTCACCGTAGTATGGTGAAACATGGAAGACCAAAGTCCCGTGATAGGCTATTCCATCGTAGTGGGCGTTGGGGGATATCGTCGATAAAGCACAGTGGGGAAGCCACGTATGCAATGGACAGGTGTTCACAGTGTGCAGAGTGAAGGTACAGTGGAAGTTTAATACGACAAGGAGTTTTCCAAATGCGCGGGTGGCAAATCAAATGAAGACGCGACATCGATGACAGTACACCTGGTGCGACGGTTATAGCAGGTGGAGTAGCAAAGTACCGAGAAAGCATGCAGGTGGGACAGTCGTAGACAAGTGGGGATTCCTTCCCCAGCAATTCAGAACAGGCAGCAACCGAATGATCAAATTGACCATGCATAATCAAATTTCTCGGTGCTATATCATTGATTTTCGACACCGGATATTTGATCGTTTGCAGATGAATATTGAACAGCTCAGTGACAGTGAAAGTAGGCGGCGATAACGTGTGTTTCTCAAGATGATTGAGTACTGGAACAAGACGTCCATGCATCTGATAAAAATAGAAAGTCATGGTGTGGGATAGAAATCCAATGCATCAAGGACAACGAAATGAAAGGCTTACTTTTGTTTGGATAATCCAATGCGTTCAATGGGCTCGTATGGGGCATAGTGGGGATTATTTTAATTAAAATAATGATAGTGACAAAAGCTTAAATGCCTTTGCCACTCAATAAGAAAATGACCATATCACAAATGGTGGTAAACGTCTTATGATTTGGACTAAAAGGGGTCTAGTGGGCCATCCTTAATAAAGATGGGGATATAATAAAGTGAGTCTTTAAAACGTAAATGAAATAAGTCCAATACCACCACTATAATGGTAGACGTTTCATTGCACGAAAGCATTGTTGCCAAGTTAAACACATGATGAACAGAGAAGAGCCCTTTTGAAACCTAAAGAGGGGAACTGAACATAGAGCCAAAGGAAGTCGAAATGAAACATTTGCATGCCCAGCATACAAAAAGGAAATCGAAAATCAGGAAGACGAAACGCATGTGGGTCTTTTGAACAACCATGAAGGAAAACCATTGGAAACCCAAACGAAGCATGAAATGAAGAGTTTTTTTTGTTTCAAGTTCATATACGTCGTTGGAGGAGGAAGAAAGGGTTGGAAACTTCTAAAACAGAGTTGCAGAGCTGAGGGCAAGAGGCCATTCTGGACTTACTTTGGATTGTTTTTCTTCCACTTTTTCTGGTTTTGGAGAACCAGATTTTTGCCATGTACAAGGACATATTTTTAATGCAGATAGCTTTTCAGAAAGTTGCATCTTATGGACAAGAAAGGAGGAGTCATTTTCTGCATGCAAGATTAAATGTCTATTTTTTTTCCTTTTTAGATTTTAGGCTTGTAAATGGAGTTTATGCAAGTTTCTTGATTGCTTCATGTGAATGCTTAAATTTGAAAACCTCATTTAAACCCTAGGAGCCAGCACTTAGCTTATCCGGATTGTGCTTGTTTTGCAAGTCCAATAGGTTAGGTTGCATGCATGAAAACCTCACATCTTCAGTTTTTCCGGAATAAGATAGCATCAAACTGAATGTATCATGTGTTTCATTTTCTGCATTTCATTTTCATTTTTCTGCATTTTATTTTTCTAGAAATTTTAATGTTTTTTTTATTAATTTTCAGGCATTAAAATAAACATTAAAAAAATTTCAAAATCCAAAAAAAAATTCACCATTACGTATGTTATACTTCATACCTCCAATACGCACTTTGAAATTTCATTTTCGGAGTTGTTCAGTATTTTTTAAAATTCATCGAAGTTGCTGTTTTATTATAGATTTTGAAAAAAAACCGAAAATAGAAAATTTCCATTTTTGGGTTGAATTTCACTTTTTCAGTTTCATGCTTCATTCATGAGCCTATGATGACATTCCCTTCATGAAAATTCTAATTTCAACGAAGGAGTCGTGTTTTATGACACTTTGCAAATTACCATCTTTGGAGCAATCAAAGCACTAAATTATTCGTCTTGATGAAAATCTGATTTCATTTAAGAAGGATAATTAAAGTGACATTTTGAAGCTACATTTGAAGACCCTATTCATCATGGAGGGTTTAATGCAAGATAAAATCTATTTTAAAACCCTCAAGATAAAAGGTATTAAGGCACTACATCGTGGTCATATGAGGGCCAACTCACATTTGCTTTACTTTGGTTCAATGAACAATCACTAAATTTCCATGGTAAAATAAACCAACATTGACCCTTGTTTACAATTACTTGCAATCACTAAGGCGTTCCAAGCTTTTAAATTGAATATCTTTATTTGATATTACTAATACACATATGCAAATGCTAATATAGCGGAGACCCTGGAGAAGTTTGTTTAACTTCTTTGCAAGAGGGGATTTGGAACCCAAATCCTAAGGGAGAGTGTACTTTCACAATTGGGTGAAAATACAACTCAACACTACTAAGGAACTAGAGTAGATCACTAAATACGAAACTCACTTGAGAATCATTTAACCAAAGGAGTTTGGTGACTTTGGAGATTTTGAATTGCTTGTGACCAAAGGGGTTAGGTGCCTTTGGGACTTTTTGAATTAAATTATGACCAAAGGTACTAGGTACCTTTGGAGCTTTTTTTAAATTAAATTGTGACCAAAGGAGTTTAGGTACCTTTGGGGCCTTTTGAATTGAATTGTGACCAAAGGGGTTAGGTTCCTTTGGAGCCTTTAAATTGAATGTGACCAAAGGGTTTAATTAACTTTAAATCCTTTTAAAATTGATTTACATGGGATCTACTCAAGTGTCCTTATAGTAATCTACCCATCCTACCAGATTGCATGGATAACCAGTCACTACAATCGTATAGTAATCTACCCATCCTACCATATTGCATGGGTAACCAATCGCTACAACCGCCAGGTGATTAGAGTATATCACTAGGTACAAGATTCAATTGAGAATCTAAATTAGCAAATCTAGTGGATAAATTCAATAAATAAAAGGCATGCAAGAAAAATGAGATCAAATATGTTATGTTTGTGAAGGTGAGGTAAAGGGCGCAACCTTTAACAAAAGGATGCAACCTTTTGAACCTAGCAATTAACCTATTGATTTATGTTTATGCAAGGAAAAGGGTGTAACCTTTGACAAAAGGATGCAACCTTTTGAACATGGCAATTAACTTATTGATTGATGTTTATGCAAGGCAAAGGGTGTAACCTTTGATAAAAGGATGCAATATTTTGAACCTAGAAGTTCACTTATTTATTGATTTTTATGCAAGGCAAAGGATGAAACCTATGATAAAAGGATGTAATCTTTTGAATTTAGCAGTTGATGTCTTGATTGATATGCAAGGTAAAAGGTGCAACATTTGAGAAAAGGACATAACCTTTTGAATCGAGAAAATGATGAATTGGTTGATGTTAATGCAAGGTAAAGGGTGCAACCTTTGACAAAAGTATGCAACCTTTTAAATTGAGAAGATGATATATTAGTTGATGATAATGTGATTGATTGATGATTGAATTGAATTAGATTTTTGGTGGGAAAGGTGTGTTACCTTGATTTTCCCAAGTTGGTTGACTACTTGATGTGGTTGTTGAGGGGGTGTGAGACCTTGAACCCCTCCTCCATTTGTTTGATGATTTGATGTGATTGATCAATTTATGTGATTTGAATGATTTGATTTATTTTTTGGTAATATGTGATACCTTGAATACCCCCAAGTGGATTGATTATTTGTTTGATTGTTGTTGGACGAAGCTATGATACCTTGATTAACCCAAGTTTACGTTGTGTTTGTTTGATTGATTGATTGGTGGGGAAGGTGTGATACCTTGATCTCCTCCAAGTGTTTTATCACTGTTTAATGTGATTGATGAGGAAGGTGTGAGATCTTGAAACCTTCCTCAAATTTGGTGGATGGCTATGATGTGTCTTATATGTGCTTGTGATGTGAGGAAATAATGTGTGAAATTATTGAATGCAATTTATGTTTAATTATCATTCAAAAAATGCTTAGAAATGTATCATTATTCATGAATTTTAATCAATTAACCAAGGGTATCAACCCAATAATACTGACATACATGGGAAATTAATGTGGTGGAGTGCTTTTGCAATGACTGTGCTATTGTGAATACCAAGATGACATGGCTTGTTCTTACACTTGTCTTAGGAAAGAAGATTATGAAAGTGCTTTCATGATGCTCAAACACCCTAGTGGCGTCGATAAAACTCATCTACTGATCATATGGGCACCTATAGATACTAAGACCAACCAAGTTATTCAAGTTTCACAAAGATCAACTATGTGTGCAGTGAATGTTCATTTCTAATTTTGGGTGAGGTTGGACTCATCATGTGTGACTCAAGCCATTATAAGCTAGCTCATCCATAAGAAGACATTGATATGTACAAATGAAGGTCACTAATGTGACACACATATTAATACACATAAGGCTACTCCACTACCATGCAGGAATCTATAGCCTATTTATGGTGATGGGGATTACCTCATGGTTGTCAAAATTTGAGAATTCCAGGGATTCAAGCTCTTTTTCTTTTATTTTGGGATTTTTGCTTTGTAGAATTTTAGGGATACTTTGCTCATTTTCTGAAAGAGCAAGGGATTTATTTTTTTGTAACTTGCTTATTTTGTGGAGGAGAAAGGGGATTTTATTGCTTTTGGGATCTTGCTCGTTTCATGGAAGAACAAGGGGATTTATTTTTTTTGGGGGGATTTGGGGGTGAGCTTGTCCTTTTGTCAATTCTCAACTTTTTAGACCATGTGCATGATAGGATGAGCAGGGGAAAATATTATTTTTATGGTGATAGCAACTCATAAGTTTGTCTTTCCTAAACATAAAATTTTTATTTAATGTGTGATACATGTGTATGGTCTTAGAGAAAACTTAAGGTCACTAGGAAGACCTATAGCACTCAAGGACTATTGATATTCAATGTAGGTTGAATGAGACACTAGGTATGGTTGAATGACCAAAAGTACCTAAATATTTGTCAAACCATAGACTTAGGAAAGAATAATCTATCATAGGGTTTTTGTGGGTGGTGGATGTAGCAAAAATATGTGCCATTAGGGACAATGCGAGATAGACACCATAAGGAAGATGTCCTCAATTAATGTGACAAAATCAATCCTAGAAAAATAGATAAAAGCATGCATCAAACAATAACCAAAGTATAATTGGTGATGATGTGAAATGAGATGTGTGAATGCAACACACTTTGGAGCGGTGTGTGATTGATTTTGGTTTTTGTGATTGTTTTTATTTTTTTTATGATTTTGATGATTTTATGATGTTTTTGAATTTTTGATGATTTTTTATTTTTTTTTTTTTTGTGTGGGGGAAGGTGTGATACCTTGAGCACCCCTAAATTGCTTTATGTTTATGATATAGTTAACGGGGATAGTGTGATACTGTGAGTATCCAAACTATAATTCTGATAGACACTAGGGTTTTGATTGGATGGAGTGAGTGGACCGTCGATAGGAAGGTCACCACTATTGATAAGATCTTGGACCATATTTTTAAATGTGAAGCAATTATTGATGTCATGATAAAATTGTCGATGTTAGAGGTAATATTGATATATTCTATACTACTTGGATTTAGGCCTATTGGGATATTTGGGGCGTATGTCAGGTAAACCAATTATTTTTGCCTCCAACTTGTGAAATATTATCAACATGGGCTCAGATAGAGGGGTCCAGGTACAGGGCTAGCATTTTGAATGAGGTGGACAAGATGAATTATTTTGATGAGGTGGGTGAAGTCGATGAGGTGGGTGAAGTTGATGAGGTCACAATTGTAGCTCAATGTTTGTGAGTCAATTCAAGATTTATTGTAAAATTAGAGTGTGTCAACTCCATTGTAACTCATATTCACATTCAAACTTCTCAAACTAAGAACCCTTAAAATGGGATGGATATGAGGGTGATGAAACCAATTTATGAATGGATTTATGGTTGAATTGCCATAAGATTTACCTTTCAAGGAAGTTAATGCGATCAATCAGCAATTGGTAAGCTTCAGGTAAAATCATGTTGATTGCCCACCTTAAATTTTGAACATGTTGAGGTAGCTGATGGTGATGTTGTATTGGACACCTTTGATGATGTTGTGCACCAGCCCTAGAGTGGTTAGCAATTTATTTCCTAGGACCATGCACGACTCCATTATATTGATGTCAGAGGTGACTGATATGTTTCTCATAGGTCAGTGGCACATAAGTGCAATGAACTTGAGAAGATTATTTATCACAAGTAGTAGAGGGATGACTAGACTCAAAGGCCCTCAAAACATGAGTAGAGGTGTATGATTTGTTATGATTTTTTTTAATATATGTGTCCACATGCTCATATTCATGATTTAAATCAGGGCACTCATCTAAGGTAGCTTGAGTGTCCCTATTTTGGTGTAGTGTATACACTTGTTCTTTATTTAATGGTGATGTGGGGTGATATGGAATGTGAATGTGAGGTAACAACCTTCTATGTGATTCAGTTTGAAAATATGTGCTCTTATAGAAGGTGCATAAGGTGGCAATATACAGATAGTCAATATCTTGATCACCACCAATCCCTGTGAGTGGGTCCTAAGTAGAGACACCTGGCACATCAAGATCCATGTGGTGTTATATGATATTTGAGTCATGGTGGTTGTTTGGATGCCACTCAGGGACGATAAGGTCTTGTTGATAAACTCAAAAGTGATTCATATTTCCTTGTGTTTATTTAATAGTGTTCACTCATGACTGATCTTGACTACATATCTCCACCATAAGTTAAATAAATGGTGTGTTTTTTAAACTACCAAAACAATGCAAAAAAAACAAGCAAGTTAATTGGTTTTTAATATTTTTAATGTTTTTGGTTTTTTTTTTGTATTTTTATTTTTCTAAACCTATAACTAGAGATGGGATGATGGAATTTAAACTAACCAGGCATGTTGATGTCCACCTCAAGGATTCTCTCTTGACACCTTACACTTTCTCTCATATTGACACATACTTTATATAAAATATAAATTAACTACCAAAGAGGGCCAAATAATGTAATACTTCCAACACCCCCCCATATTACATTATTTTGTAGGAAATATTTTTGCCTTCATTCTTTGATTCTTCTTTATTTTCATTCTTCAACTTTGACTTTGGCATGGCTGGATATGCAAACTTTAATAGGTATTCCTTTATCAATTATATGTTTCTACCTCTAGATCAATGTATGAGTTACCTCTAGGTCTTTACCTTTGGGTCACTGCCACTAGGTCTACCTCTGGATCACTACCTTTGGGTCACTATCTCTAGGTCACTGCCTTTAGGTGTCTGCCTTTGGGTCACTACTTCTGGGTCACTCCCACTAGATCACTACCTCTAGATCACTACCTTTGGAACTCTACCTTTGGATCACCTCTAGATTATCATTGTCTCTAGGTCATCCACTAGAACATTCATAATACTATCATATTTGTAGGATCATCACTACAATTGCTTTCACTGTAGGCCATATTCCAAGATATGATTTGGTCATAATCATTTATTTATTTATGATAATATTGATAATATTCTCAACATACTTTGGTTATAATTGGTTTTCTTTTTTCGAAACTATACAATATTCTTTTTATTTTATTCCATTCATTTAAGTTTTTCCATCCATAATCCATTTTGTTACAACACCAATATAGCCAAGTTGACTATATTTACAAGTTTCACTTATTCATTGATTCTTTATTATAAGTAAAAGTAGGTTGTTATTAATTAATAATTTATCTGGAATATGATTGGGTATTCACAAGGACGTAGCCATCCTTCATGGCAAAGGACTTAGCCCTCCTCAAGTGGCAAACAAATATTTGATTTCCTCATTCGTGTTTGTGTTCATATTATTTTTGGAAGAATTTTTATTCAAGTGGTATCAGACACTCCGATTATAACTTGTGCAAGGTTAAACAATCAGTTTGCAATATCATTTGTCTTAAAATATATTTTTGGTGATTCTAGTATTGTGCAGGAAAGTTTTTCATTGGGTGGGTTTCAGTGAACTTTTCTGTTGTTATGTTGGTTACGCATGCTGGTTCAAGTAGACATATTGGACATAGAGAAGTCAAAATCGGTGTGCAGTATTAAAGCATTAAAAAATCATTGTGAAAATCAGAACGGTATCTAGTGATAGTTGCTGTTTTAAACAACAAATAATTTTGCAATTTGGGAAACCCTAAATTTTTAGTCATCACATATAAAAAAGGATAACACATGCAACGTAGGGTTTATTTAGCTGTGGAAATTAAAATAAGGAATTTAATTTAATTAAGCATTCACAAAAAACACTGAAGCATCGCCAATCATTTGTTAAGGGATCTAGGCAGTTTTCACAGCAAAACATTTGAAGAAAGGCCAAAGGTATAACTGCAAAGGCACCTTAACAACATAATGCATGACCTGTTTATTCCAAAGACATCACTATTGAATAATAAGAACCAACAAAGGTTTAATTAGTACACAGAGTAAGATCACTTTGAAGAAGTGTTGTAGAGTAAGCAGTGATTACGACCAGACACTCAAGATAAAATTAAAAAGTAATCAAACATTGTTGTAATTAAATTGTTACCAGCCAACTCGTTAAATGGATAATTGAGGTATCAAGTTATAATATCAATTTTATTTTTTCCTTTCATGAGAACGCATTATTATTAGTACATGGAACACCCAATCATATGAAGATATTAAGGTATAAGGAATATAAGATAAATTTTTTATTTTTGAAACATTCGCGACTGACAAAGTATTAATAATTCACGCCATTTGAATTCCAAATATTTGCACTAATTTTTTACAAAAAATGATAGAATTAGTGTAATATTAATGGTGAAAGGACAACTATAATGGTTACTCCAAAATTGGATAAACCAAATTACCATTTGAATATCATTATGTTACGTTCTACTCGGGGCAATTTCGTGGCATAAAATTTTGAGTTTGCCAAAGAATATGGGGTTCTATGCCAATCAGGTGATAAAATAAATAAGGTACCAAAGGTTGCATTTAATATTTATGTATTCACACATTTTTTTCCAAATATCCCACACGGTGCATGTGGTGAGTTTCAAAGGGTATAATATCAAATTTTTAGCACCAAAAGAATTGTGACTTTGGTCACATGTTGGTCTTCTCCCACGTGTTGTCTCATCGTCCCATCTATTCATGATTGGTGTATTTTGAATTCCATTAAGTCAAAATATCCACTCTTTGGTAAATCCTTCTACGTATCATAAAATATCCTCACATGTCCTATTGTGTTGCTTCTTTGCATGTCTAAACCTTATCCGCTCTTCGATAAATCCTTGTTTGTTCCTCACATCTTAACTTGCATTGTGTCCCCACAAAACCAGGTCATCGCAAATGTATATAGACATTGAACATTCAATAGCCTTGAAAATATAGCCATTGGAAATTCAAAACACCAACTAGCCGTTGGAGTGGAAGAACCAAACTCTATCCGTTTTGTAGTTGGAGCAAATTTGAATGGATCATGACAATTTTTTTATATTTTTTTCATAACCAAATATTGTTGCATATATAAACAAAATTATTCGAATATTTTCCTAGTACACATTTTTGGTAGTCAAAAAGTGCATGAGTGGCAGGTGGAATAAAGGGCCAAATGAAATATTATATAGCATAAATAATATAAACTAAGGACCCTCAAATTCACCAAGAAGACCTTCATAAAATAAAGGTACGCAACATAATTCCCCTTTACGCATTAATAGTTTTAACCCTGACCATCTTACTATTAACCCCATGGATCCTTCCAACTCATCCAACTCATCCCAAGAAAATTTCACACATGAGGATATAGTAATCCCCACTACATGCAACCAATAATTACAAGCTTGTTTGACTGAAATAACTACTAATATGAACAATATGTCAATAATTATTGGACGACTGGTAGGTAAATAAAACCAAGAAGCTCCTCCTTCCCCAAATAATTACCATAGACAAAATGATAATGCGAATCAAGATACAGAGGAATTTTATCAATATGCAAGATGGCCTACAGGTGTTAATGTTCCATGTAATGATATACCTACCTTTGAGGGTGGGGATCCACATGGTTGGTTAGCTAAAATGGAAGGTATCCTACACTTATATCATATTCCTAAAACCATAAACATTTCTTACACCTCTTAAAAATTGGGTACATAAACTTACCAACGGTTCTCTTGGCAACAACGTCAACATAATCGTCCCATATTATATCTTGAATTTAGAGATATTTTTTTCAAGATATTTGACAAGTATAGTTATTATTCCTACATTTTTCACCTATTGGGTCTCAAACAAACTGGTTCTGTCCAATATTATGTCTCAGAGTTCACAAGTCTTCTCGCTTACACAGAAGAAGTAAATGCTTTTGTAGTGGTTTTTGCCTTTCGACATGGTATAAAATAAACTCAAAGTGGAATTACAAAATCCATACACTTTGGATGAAACTATAAGGATTGCTAAACTTGCTAAAAAGAAGTTTTGAAACTGGACATTTTCTAGACGAGAATCTAATACACGTCCTCAATATCGCAATAATTCCTTCTGCAAAAATGAACAACCATCAAGATATTTTTCCTATAAATATTACAATCATCATCCAAGAGATCAAGCATGTGTACCAAGCCAAACATTTCAAATAGAATATGATAATAAGGATGAAGAATATGAAACAAATGATGTCAATCAGGTAGAATCGCCCATGTATGTAGAACAAATATATAACAATAAAATAATACTCGAAGAGGATACTATGGCTATTTCAGTACATGCTCTCATGGTATTAACATCTCACCATACAATTAAGATACCAGGATTTATTAGGCACAAAAAAAAAATGTGTTTATTGGTTAAGGTAGTACTCATAACTTTATTGACATCAAGATGGCTAAAGCATTGAACTTGCACATTAATTCTTCCAATCAAGATAAGTTCCAAGTTTTAGTTGCAAATGGAGGAAATGCTCAATATATTGGTAGAACATATTCAGTTTCAATACAAATAGGAAGTTACACATGGTGGGGAACTCTCTTCGTTACGAGTTTGGTAAGTTCAAATGTTATTTTGGGTTTTGAATGGCTAGAACAACTCAACACTGTTAGTTTCAACTTTCGAAAACTATTTATGGAATGGAAATAAAACGGGAAGATTATTAAAATCCAAGGAATTCAAACTCCACCATCACAGGTAGTGAGTTATCACAACATGAAAAATATATTAAGGAAAGGAGGTTATAGATTCATAGCTCGAATCTATTACATGGAAGTGCAAGCACAAGATAAGGTGGTAATTACCTCAAAGGATCTTCAAGATATTATGCCTAACTATGATGAAGTTTTCAATAAACAAAAAGGTTTCCCTCCCAACTGATCTCATGACCATGCCATTGTAGACACTAAAATCTAGTCAATCTGATTATGCTATTGAGATCAATGACTAAGTTGACACACCAAGGTCCCTAGGGCAGCCCTCTGAAGGTATACAGTGGTTCTAGCCACTTTGTGCAAGGTTTTGGAAGGTCCTAGCTCATTTTTAGGACCTTTTGGCTTATTCAAGGTCATATCACCCTGGGATGAATACAGATCCTATTTATCCCACCTTGGATCAAATAGCAGCATTCATCCCAGGGTGGGGCGAATAACAGTTTTGACTAGTAAAAAGTCAAATTTTGGACAAATGGCACCCAGAAACTACTATTTGCCCTGCCTAGCCTAGCATGTGGGTTAGATCATGTAGCAAAAATATGACATGCTTCATAAGGAAGGCCAAATTAGGATATTCTCTTCCTCCTCCAATGCATGCCACCCCGGTGGCCAAGTGGCACCTCTTGCCACGCATGCCCTTGCATGCCCTTTTGTACATGAGCCCCACATGGATATAAAGCGAATGAATTTTCCATACCAAAAAAAGGACAGGAGTTTAAGGTTTATGCAATGGAGCACTGCCAATATTTCACCACCTAATTGTGCTCTTTCCCTCAAAATATCTTCTTAACAAAGGAGGTTATTGAATGACTCAAAGAGACGTAATTTGTTTACAAAAACCTATCAATAGAGTGAATTTACACCCCAAATTTGATGAAAATACCTCTCATAGTGTTTTGGATCATTGCACAATGGAATTGGTGGTAAAATTTAGTTGGATTCGATGGGCGTCCCGCCCCCAGGTGCCCCCTAATTTGTGATAGTCAAATTTGTCATCCCTAGAATGAATACAAATCTATGTATAATTTTGTTACTTTTTTTAAATATGAATTTTATATATTATCATATGATGCTTTAGTTTAAATTTCATGCTTTTCTGAGTTATATTGGCCGAGATATCATGATTTGAAGTTTTTGTAGGCTTGTAGGACCCATTGGATTATACATCACGATCCGATCCTTATTTATATAATATGACCATATGGGTTGCCCTAAAATGTTATTTTATGCATTCCATCCAAGTTTCATATGTTTTGAATATGTGTAGGGGTAAAAAATTCTTGGATTGGGTTTTGCATGTTGGAGAAATTGTACTGTGATTACGCCATGCCTATGGATGCAATTTCGGTGCAATTTATGGTTATATATTCCCAAAACCTCTTATTTTACTTAAATTTGTAATTTCATAGTATTTGGAGTTTATTTGGTATAGGCGCACCACATATGCCCCTTTCCTGCATGTGGGGATTACATGTTTTAGATCATACACACTTGCTATTTTACATTTCTAGTTTCCTTGTGTGTAGGTTCAGGTCATACAACACATTGGGGAAGCATAATAGGACATAAATATCAGAAATACAAGCAACGAAAACCTTTGGCTTGCCCACTTTGAGTGTGGGTACACGGAAAGACATTGGATGTGCACCATATTTTCTCTTGAAGGATTTCGATCCTCGGGCACCCAAAATTTGAAAAAGTTGTATCAATAATTTGAGCCCTCAAGGGTACATCTATGTAATCTAGATTTGATCCACCTAATTAATAAGAAATCAATTTGCTTTGCTTCATTTCTTGTTACTCGCTATCTTTTCCATCTTACTTGCATGCTTCTAATTTGATGCTCATTAGACATAGGGGATAGATGCAATTTGTTATCCATATTTAGGTGCATCATTTTTACCCAATTTAGCGGAAATCATGGTGGGACCTAGTCCCTTTTGCTTTAGGTGAATTTTAAAGCTCATATTTCATCTTTTTATGTCACAGGTGCTAGTCGCTCTGGACTAAAATGAAATCTGACCTGCTATTCATGCCACCCTAGGATGGATGCAAATCCATACCACTATAGGATGAATGCAGACCTACTATTCATCCCACCCTATATTGAATAGAAACCAGATAGCTTTCTGGTCAAAATTTCAAAAATGACAGGTTTCATAAGTGATGAGGTAGGTACCTAAACCCTCTATTTTCACTTTTGTACTTTCAAAAGTAGTTTAGTTTGGTTTTTATCACACCATTTGTTTGCCTAGAAAGGTTAAAAGTAGATTTAACTTTACCATAATGCAAAATAACAAAAAGAAGAAAATCAAAGTAGTAATGCATCTCTGTGGTCTAATTGCTTATGGCCTGTAGACACTAAAATCTGGTCAATCTGATTATGCTACCAAATGTAACAGCTAAAATGACATACCTAGGACCCTAGGGCAGCCCTTAGCAGGTATACAGTGGTTATAACAACTTTGTGCAAGGTTTTGTAAGGTTTCAAGCCACTTTTTGGAAAATTTTGACACCTTTTTTTTATTCATCCCACCCTAGGACGAATACAAATTCTATTCATACCACCCTGGAGAAAATAGCAACATTCATCCCAGGGTGGGGCAAATAGCAGGTTTGACCAGAAAAAAGTCAAATTTGGACAAATGGTGTCTGGTAGCGGTCATATTCCTTCCTATTCTCACATACCAGTCAGAACACACAACATCTTTATGCCTTGCTCCATGAATGAGGCCAAATTGGGAGATTCTCTTCCCCTTCCAATGCATGTCATCCCGATGGCCAAGTGGCACCTCTTGCCCTACATGCCCTTGCATGCATTTTTGAACCATGAACCTCATTCCTCCTTAGGCTATAAAGTGGATGTATTTTCCACACACAAAAAAAGGAGATGAGTTTTAGGACAAAGCAACAGAGTGTTGTTGATATTTCCTTCCACATTTTGTGTCTATTTTTACCTCAAAATCTCTACCTAGCGAAGGAGGTTTGCAAGTGAACTAGAAGATGCAATTTGTCACATAATCGAACCATCCAAGTGAATTTCCTCACCAAATTTAATGAAAATACCCCCCATAGTGATTTTCATCAATCCCCAGTGGAATTGGTGGTAAAATTTAGGAAGAATTGGTGGTAAAATTTAGGCAAAATTGGTGGTAGTCCCACCCCGAGCACCCCCAATTAGTGAGTCCTATTCGTCCCACCCTATGATGAATAAAAATATGTCAACATTTTTTTGACTATTTTAAATTAGTTATTTTCTACATGTTCATATTATGCTGCAGTTCAAATTTCAGGTCATTCTGAATTATATTGGCCGAGATATCTCAATTTTAGTGTTTTGTAGGGTCTCACATAGGTCTACAGTGGTCATTTAGAGAAACACCTAAAATATCATTAATTTTACAAATATGATTATATGGATTTTATTAAAATATTATTTTATGCACTCTGTCCAAATTTTAGTTGTTTTGGATATGTTTAGGTTGGGAAATTGCTTGCTTTGGGTTTTGTAGATTGGAAAAGTGCCCTGCGATTACACTACACATACGGATGCAAATTCACTGCAATTTCTAGTGATGTCTTCCCAAAAATACTTGCTTTACATCCCTATACAATTTCATATCATTTGGAGTTGTTTTGATACAAGATCTATGCATATGCCCATTACTAGTCTTTTAGTGCCTATGAAGATTGCATGTTTTACATCATACACATTTGCTATTTGATGCTTTTTGGTTTCCTTGTGTGTAGGTTCAGGTCTCTAAAGTGCATTAGGAAGGATAATAGGACATCAAGATCTGATATACAAGCGGTGACAACCTTGGCCCGCCCACTTCGATTGTGGGTACGAGGAAATACATTGGATGTGCACTCGAGTTACTTGAAGGATTTTGATCCTTGGGCACCCGATTTGTAAACAGTTGTATCAATAATTTGAGCCCTCAAAGGGGAAATTTTGTAACCTAGATTTGATCTACCTAATTAATAAGAAGTTGATTTACTTTGCTCCATTTCTTGTTATTTGCTATCTTTTCCATCTTACTTGCATGCTTCCATTTGATGCTCTTGAGCAGTAGGACATAGATACATATATTGTTTATAATCATTTGGTGCACCATTTTTCCATACTTCAGTGGCGATCATGGTGGAACCTTGCCTACACGTTGCCTTGATAGGGTACATCAACATAGGCAACTTGATGAGTATGATACTTGTCGCTCGGGGTGAGCCAACTCTGCCCTGCCCTTTCTCATCCACAAAGGAAGGCATGACGAAATCCTAGATTTCTCTCAAGAGCAATATTTCGTGCATGCACGATGTGCCTCTGCACCCACTAAGTATAATGAGCATATGCTCCATCCTGAACCTCAAGTCAATACGATAGCCTTTGATCGAGGGAAGCACTTGATATATGTCACTGATTATATTGAATGAGGTCAGCCTCAAGGCAAGACTCACAGGCCTCCTTAGGCTCCACACTGTGGAACAAGTCAATCAGGTAGTTGCAATATATGCAGAGCACCAAGCTCAGTTCAAATAGTTTTGAAAAGACAAGGAATAACTAGACCGCTTGCATAAGCTTGAGAAAGAAATAATTAAACGACAGACCAATGAGTTGTTCCAGAATACTTTACGAGAGAGGGTTCCTATCCCTAAGACACATAGATAGGAAGTCCACCCAAGGTAGCCCATGCTTATTCAATATAGGTCTCTTAGAAATTATTTAATGTTACCTCCATGACCTCCTAGGCTAGATCGAGACATGCCTCGTAGGCCAAATATAGGGCACCCCCAAAATGGGCAGATACCCCTCTTTATAGACTGACTCGAGAAACACCCTATGGGACCTACACTGAGCATGAGCCGAAGGTAGAGTATTTTGAGATGCCTTACCAAGGTAGGGGGGTGACATGCCACCACCTTGCAATAGGTTGGAAGATCCTAGACCTCCATCACAATATGTGAGCAAGGACGAGGAGATAAAATCCATGGCCCCATATAAAGCGTTGCTAGAGTGCCTAGAGTCAGTAGAGAACAAGACCTCTTAGTATGGATCTCAAAAGCCCACTATATGTCAGTTGCATAGTCAACCCATCCATCCTTCAATGCTTGTGCCTCCCTATCCAGAGCAATTTAAGTTACCTCAATTGGCTACGTTTAAGGGAGAGGAAGATGCGCAGGAACATGTCACCAAATTCCTAGGTCAATGCTTTGGCATTCACGATGACGATGCTTTTTTGTTGTGGATATTTGTGACTACCCTCTCTGGCCCTACCTTAGAATGGTTTTACCAACTCCCTAAGAATAGCATCCAAAACTTGGACCAACTTGCATATGTGTTCCTAGAATTCTTTACCTTCAATACCAAGAGGAAAGCGACACTAGTCAATCTAGCTGGGTTGAAATAGTATGACGATGAGTCAATAACAAACTATGTCCATAGGTGGTGAGCCCTACTTGCCAAGTTGCCTTATCTTCTCCCCATGTCGGAGTTGACCCATATGTTTTCCAAGAGCTTCCTGAAGCCAATATCCTTGTTGTTATAGCTGCAATAGTATGCGACTCTTGAAGATGCCCTAGCATAGGCTAGTATCATCAAAGAAATCAAGATTCAAGAGGGTGAGATTGTGAAGCCTCATAAGAAGGAGTGGAACAAGAATGCTAAAAGCACCCCAACATAGCCTAAGCCAATAGTGAATCAGGTTGCCATTAGTGTCCTAGGGCTAGCACAAGTCGTGCCATATCAAAAGCATAATTATTAGGCCACTCCTGGGAACTATACCAAGGACAACCAAAATAATCAAGGGCAAAATCAACAACATCACCCCAAGTGATAGTTCACACCCATTGTAGAGTTGATGGACTCATTTTTTGAGCACCTCTTAGCAGCCAATGCAATCCATCTGCCTGAGAGTCGACCCGTTGACCCAAATGCATCGAAGCCCAAAGGATACAAAGAAGACCTATATTGTAAGTTTCATAGGCAAAATGGGCATGATGTGCAAATGTGCTACAAGTTCAAGCACTTGGTGCAAGACATGATCGATAGGAATGTCCTTCAAGTGGACAACCCTATTGTGCAAAACAACCAAAAAATGGAGGTCTTTAAAGACCCTTTGCTTGCCCATGCGAAGCAGGCCACACCTGTACCCCAGGTGAATGAGGTTCACCATGCCCCCCCTAAGTAGAGGTATGTTAGTATGATCAACATTCTAATGAGGAATAGGTAGTACCCAAGTCCAGCCATGCCACCCGTGGCTCAGAGCAATGTTCCTTCAATGTCGTAGCCTTTACTGCCTCCTATGTCATGCCTACCACCTAGGCCTATGGTCACAATTAAGAGTAAGATCTCTTAGAGCTTAAGAATGACATCTGCTCGGCTCTCCATATATGAGCTCATATATAAATTGCCTCATTATAGATAAGCCTTTATGGATATCCTTAATGAAATCGAGCTTCAGCCCCAGGAGGTCAACTCCTTCAAAAACTTCATGGGGCATGTGCGACAATGCACGAAACCGGTGATTACCTTTCAAGAAGATGAGCTTAAATCGGTTCCAAATGATATGGTATATCCTCCATTGCACATCATCACATGTGTGAACGGAACACCATACAAGAGAGTGTTGATAGACACTAGGTCTTCTAGCAACATCATCACAAAAATAACTCTCAAGCACCTGAAGCTCCTAGCATCCCACATTGTCGCATCTACCTACATCCTTTGAGCATTCAACAATGCCATATGATCAATGATTGGTATGATAACCCTACCTATTCAGGTAGGGGAAAATATCATCCTAACACTATGCCACATCTTGGAGGGTGAGATGATGTACAATAGCCTACTAGGCAAAGCATGGATTAGGGACATGAAGTGTGTCCCTTCCATCACTCACCAATGCCTCAAGTATACCCATGAAGGGCAAGTTCATGTCATCCCTGTAGACCTAGAGCCCTTAAAGTATTAAAATATGGTGCAACAACTCCCTGAGTTAACCTTACCATCAACCAATTTTGGTTTCAAACAAAATAAGTCCAACCAAGGTTTGACTCCATTGCCATAACATGTCATACCATCATCATCATCGACACTCCCCCAGATGCCCATTGCACCTATGGATCCTTTACCTAAGAACCTGAGAAAATGGCCTATTAATGAGGTCCAACCAACCATCACCACCGAGGAGATACCGAGCCCAGATAATAAGGAACTACCACATGAGACAAATTATGAATCAGATCAGGTATCACTCTCATCCCTCTTCTATTTGTATCCTCAGGTCACAATGCACCTAGCTTCCACCAGATTGGGAGAGTATATGGTTAGGAATATTACAACCACCCCTACTATAGAGTCAGTGCAAGACATGGGTTGACCTTATCTTCCCATAGGCATTATCATGCCTCTTGGCCTCCCTCCTAATCAAATGAATTTAATCTATGGGGGCCTTGACTATCGCATTGAATCCTATCAATAGTATGAGGAGGATGAAGAGCCCTTATTGAAAGATGTCAACTATTTGTCTAATCCTAACTTTGCCTTGAAGTACCTTGACCTTTGCAACTGGTATGGTTATGGGTTGGGCCAATACAAGCAGGGCACTTGAATTCCCTACCAGCCATAATATCAAATGCCTTATGACAAGTCTGGCTTGGGACTCAACAAACCTGTGTCCTTGGACGTCCTCACAGATAGCTTAGAGTGCATGACTCTAGACTGTAGATATGAGACTGCGACCTTTTCACCAACCCTGGTCATGTCTACTCACTAGGGGACTACTTTCCTATGCCCTTAGGAGATGATGACCCACCTCACGATGATATACGATCCTACAAGAGAGGTGAAGGTTCATGCACCCTTCCCCACGAGAGTGAGGAAGGAGATTAGGGGTCTCCTTATGAGTGGATGATGAGGCTTGGAAATGCCTCAATCATAACATGTTTTGAACACTGAAATTTCATACAAACTCTTATGTTTAATCTAATATGCTAGTTAAGTTAATTCAATATGCTGTGTATTAACTATTTGCATGATGAATGTATCTGAAATACTATATTCTGATTTTTATAGCTTTTTGCATAATTTTTATGTTGTTTTGTTATGACTTGCTAAATGAGATATGCTTAGGTTAATAGCAAAATTTCACTAATCATGTTTTGATATGGCTCAAGTATTTATTTTACCTAAATCTAGCAACAGTGCAAGTAAACTGTTACTGTGCAGCAAAAACTAGTTTTTTCCATGTAAATTCCAACCAGCTGCCAATGAATGGCAAGGCATGGAATTCACCTGTGGAAAGAGATGAAGACCATGGGAATATGATCCTGAGAAATAACCCACATGAGAAATGCAGAGGAAATCATTTAAAGAGCACACATTTGTTCATTCTGAAGTCTCTTTGGAATGAACAGATATATTTGGAGTGAGAAAACACAGTGTCTTCGAAATGAGTGGATATTTGGAATGAGAATTGTAGTATCTTCGAAATGAGCGGATCTTCGGAATGAGAATTACAGTATCTTTAGAATGAGCCACTTATCTTTGCAATGAAAACAAAATGTGCTTTTTGACTTGTTGACTGATTTATGACGCTGGAAAAAGGGAAATAAATATTGAAAAGGGTAAGGGAAAATATCTTAGATCTGACTTTGCCGTCCTTGCCGACCAAAGCCACCATTTATGGAAAGATCAAGTTTGATCTTCTTCTAGGATAAAACCAAGAATTGTTGCAGCATAATAGGATTAGATATTTTGAGATATTCTCAGCTTGTTAGTAGATCTTAGGACATCTATAAATATGGCTCCCATTCAGGTTGAGCTAGAGGTAGTAAGAGGAGTAGAAGATAGAGAAATCAGAGAATAGAGAAAATAAGTGATAATCAGAAAGTGATCATATACGATCTGTAATGAGTTTTCAGTAGAATTATTGTAATCATGTTCTTGAATCAATAAAGTATACTATTTCTATTTCACATTACTTGTAAATGAGTGTGAGTAATATCTAAGAGAGAGAGAGAGACTCATACCTTCTTCTGGACAAGGAGGCTGGCCACTTCCAGATGTAGGAGGAGGACTAACAGCAGGTTTTTATTCTGATTTTGCTACAGCAGAATGAGTTGTAGAACTTGTCATTTCATTCCTTTGTAAACAACTAATGATATTTGCAATCTTAGATTATTTTATGTTTTGTGATTAATGGTTTGGTTGTAATCCCCACTTTTAGAAAAGCTTTCAATTTATTGCATAACGTCATTTCCAGAATTTACTATTTTTTGTAATTTCTTGCATTTTATGTTTTGCTGTCAACCCCTACACAGAAGATTGACAACCTTCTATTACAGAGCCTTGACGAGGTTTCATTTCCATGTTAGAAGTAGGTTTTCATTGCTGCAAAAGTAAATAGATTTCATTTATGCAATTATAATTAGACTTTTAATTCTGCAACTATTATTTTTGCAACATAATTAGGTCTCATTATGCAATTGTAATTAGGACTTCATTTCTACAGTTAATGATTAGTTTCCAATTTTGCAACTTAGATTAATGTTTAATTCATGCAATTTAGAGATAGGAATGTCCAAAATCCCCCACACAATTAGTTTCACCGATAAGACCTATTGCTCTAAATTGACCTAAGTTATAACTCTGTTCACCCCTTCTTTCGCAGATAGCCTTGTACACTGCCCTAGATTGACAAATTCATTGATAATTAATGATGTGTATAACGACTACACATCAGTGGACATCTGATGATGATTTAGATTATGAAGTAACACCTATGAACTTTGATAATTCAAATGGTGAAGGCCCATGGGTCGTACCTATAGATGATGAGGATGAGTTATATCTATCTATAGATGTTCCCATTACACCATCCCATCTAGAGAAAACTTATACCTTTAGAAGAGCAAGCTTACCCATAGCCACATCGACCACCTCCGATCATTCTACTGCCTTCGCAACCACCTCTAGAGATATTGTGACATCTTGATGTCCATGAACACCACCAGCCACATAGGGGAAATCATCCATCCATAAATATGATTTCCATAGATCTGTTTGAGCCCCTGCAATATCTGAATAACCCATTGGATCCATTGCATCTTGACTTGGGGGGAATTGAATTTGATCGAGGAGATTCAAACCCCTCACCCTTCGAGTACTGGCCTTGCGATGAGATGTTATAGCCATTTCATTTCTCTACAAGGCCAACTCATGATGTCTTCCACATTGAGGAGGAACTCAAATTTCCCATTGATGATCTAAATCCAGTTGATGACATCCATTTGATCCCTACCCCCACCATTTGGATGAGGGGTCGCATATATCGATCGAGCCCATGATTGACAAAGATATTGACTCAGATCCTGAGAACCCACAATTTATCAAGCTAGGGGAAAGTCTATCCCCCATAGAGAAAGTTGATTACATAGCCCTTCTCATAGAGAAGGAGGCAAATTTTGCATGGTATTACAAAGACATGCCAGGACTGGATCCAAATCTAGTCACCCACAATCTGATGCTTGACCCCAAGGCCAAGCCTGTCAAGAAAAACCTGAGAAATATGCATCCAACAGTGACCTTAATGGCCAAATATGAGCTACATAATCTACTGGATGCTAGGTTCATCATTTCTATAGACTATCCACCATGGTTGTCCAACATGGTTCCCATCAAGAAGCCTAATGAGAGGATTCACATTTGCAACAATTTTTGAGACCTAAACATAGCGAGTCCTAAGGATTTTTTTGTCGAGAATCAATGCCCTAGTAGATGCCATGGTGGGCCATGAAATTTTATACCTTATGGATGGTTTCTTTGGTTACAATTAGATTTTTTTCAACCCAGAGGACCATGGTGTTCACGATGCCTTGGGGAAAATTTTGTTATAAGGTCATGCTCTTTGGCCTTAAAAATGCTAACACTACCTACCAGCGTGCCATGACAAATATCTTCCATGACTACATGCATAAGATTTTGGAATATTACATGGATGACTTACTAGCTAAATATTTGTTATGCCATGAACATTTTGATGTCCTCCACAAAGTCCTAGATCACCTTATTGAGCATAATGTGAGACTAAACCCCAAGAAGTGTGTCTTCGATGTCACATCTAGAAAACTATTGGGATTTATATGTTCTAAATGAGGCATTGAAGTGGGTCCCAAAAAGGTCAAGGCCATCCTCAAGATGCCTCCCCCGACTACCATCAAGCAACTTCAAAGTTTACAGGGCAAGATCACGTCCATCAAACACTTCATAGCATAATTGTTGGACAAATGTTGACCCATGAACAAGTTATTACACAAGGGAGTCACATTCCATTGGGATGACGAGTTTCAAAAGGCCTTTGATGCAATAAAGCAGTATCTACCTTCATCACCAGTGTGGGCTCTCCCTAGACTAGGAGTGTCATTTCGCTTATACATCTTAGCCACTGAGATTGCAATGGGTGCCATGTTAGCCCAAAAAAATGAAATGCATAAGGAATAGGCTACTTACTATCTCAGCTGCACCTTGGTTAGCTATGAGATCAAGTATGCATACATTGATAAGTTATGCCTAGCAGTGGTTTTCACCACTAAGAAGCTATGACATTACATGCTTAGCCATACCATGTATGTTGTATCTAAAGAGAATCCATTATGATACGTGATGAGACACACCTATCATAATAGTCATATGGTGAGATGGATCATGTTGTTGATAGAGTTTGAACTAGAATTTATTGGACAAAAATCAATTAAGGGTCAGGTCGTCGTCGATCAACTCGTAGAGGCTCCTCTCCAAGACGATCAACCTCTTAACATGGAGCTTCTCGATGATGGAGTCTTCCAAATATCAGAATTGCCTAATTATGATGAGCTCGAGCCACAGGTACATATGACTCTATTTTTTGATGGCTCCAAATGTGAGAAAGGAGGTGGTGCAAGGGTTATGTTTTTCACACCTCATGGGGCTCCCATGCCCCTTTCATTTAAACTTGATTTCCTATGAACCAACAACAATGTCGAGTACGAAGCCCTAATCATAGGCCTTCAAATGGTTATCGCTATGAAAACCACCAAGCTTAACACTTTTGATGATTCCTTGCTCATTGTTAACCAGGTCAAAGGGATATACCAATGCAAGTGCCCAGTTCTGCAAGCCTACAAAGCCCTTGTGGATAAATTCTTGGTAAAATTTGAATGGTAAGACATCGAGGAACTCCCTCGATCATCTAATAATTTTGTGGATACAATGGCCTCCCTAGGGTCCTTGATACCGCATAACCCTACTAATGAGATGACAACCATTCAGGTCAAAATGCTCTCACAGTCTGTAGTTGAGCGTGAGAACACTCAAGCCACACCATAAGTCCACTTGATACAAATTTAACCTCATCAAGAGAGATTCTCATACATTCATGAGTGCTTGAACCATGCTAATTAGGGGACTTTGTTCCCTCAAGCCCCTTTTGATAATAGTACGACGCTATTTTTACAAGTTCTTTCCCACTCAGGATTTTCTTGGGATGAATTTCAAGATGGACATGCGGTTCATACAATTGAGGCTTCCTCATAATAGGACTGGTCCACACAAGTTAGGGAGTATCTAAAACTAGGTAATATCCCTCCTAGATTGTCGCATGCTGCTAAAAGAACATTCAAATGGAAGGCAACAAAATATGTCTTGCTAGGAGATATTCTGTATCGTTGATGTTACAAAGGAATCCTCCTTCGTTGCTTAGATCATCAAGAGTTGGCTTGGGCAATGGCCCAAGCACACGACGGTACATGCAATGGCCATTTCAGCGGTATGGTTATCGCAAAGTGCATTCTTCGCATGGGCTATTATTGGCCAACTTTAGAGTAAGATTGTTGCATGTATGTGAAGAAGTGCGAAAGTGTCAGCAGCATGCTAAATTGACACACATACCTTCTTAGGCTTTACAAACGATCTAGTCATCTTGGCCATTTTTGCAATGGGGGTTGGATTTAATCAGGAAAATCTCCCCTGCATCCTTGGATTGTCATACGTTTATCATAATGGCTACTGAGTATTTTACAAATTGGGTGGAAGCAATCCCCCTTACCACTACGACTGAGCCCCACATTGTAGAGTTCATATTGCACAATATCATTTGTCATTTTGGTATTCCATCCAAGATCAGTTTGGATAATGGGACACCATTTAAGAATAGGGATGTGCGTGCTTTAAAAACTAAGTATAATATACAACATAACTTTTCAATGCCTTAATATCCACAAGCAAATGGGTAAGCAGATGCTTCTAACAAAACATTGATTGTTATTCTCAAAAAAATTGTTAAAGCGAATTACACCAATTGGCACATGCAAATACCCCTTGCTCTATGGGCCTATCGCACTAGCATTCGGACACCCACTGGGGCTACTCTATTTTCACTAGTGTATGGCACCGAGGTAGTCATACCTCTAGTGCTGTAAATTCCATTGCTGTGCATATCCATGCAAGAGTTCATCGATGATGACACCACGTGGCAGACTCATCTAGATCAACTTATGTTGCTTGATGAACGTCGCGTTAATGCTCTTGAGAATTTACACATCTATCAAGAGCGACTTAAAAGAGCCTACAATATAAAAGTCCATATTAGATATTTTTAGGTTGGTGACCTCGTTCTAAAAGAGAACTAATAGAATTCTAATTTGCTACCCCATCTGAGGGATAAGTTTATGGTAAACTGGTTAGGTTTGTTTGTTATTACTAGTCAGATAGGACCCAAAACTTACCGCCTAGCCTCCATTGAATGAACTGAGGATCTTTAACCCTTGAAAATACTTCATTTGTGGCCTTTCTATGCTTAGAGTGTTATGGCTCAACCTATAATGCTCTTATGTGGTCTATGACAATTTAGGTCACCCCAAAATGCTCCAAGGGTGTCTACAACCCGCTTGGTCAACCTAAAATGCTCCTAGGTGGTCTATGACCGTCTAGGTCAACCCAAAATGCTCCAAGGGTATCTACAACCTGCTTGGTCAACCTAAAATACTCCTAGGTAGTCTATGACCATCTAGGTCACCCTAAAATACTCCAAGGGTATCTACAACCTGCTTGGTCAACCTAAAATTCTCCTAGGCAGTCTATGATCATCTAGGTCACCCCAAAATGCTCCAAGGGTGTCTACAACCTACTTGGTCAACCTAAAATTCTTCTAGGTGGTCTATGACCATCTAGGTCACCCTAAAATGCTCCAAGCATACCTTTAACCTACTTGGTCAACCCAAAATGCTCCTAGGTGGTCTATGACCCTCTAGGTCACCTCAATAGCCCCAAAGGCATCCATAAGCCCTTTGGTCACCCCAAATGCCCCAATGGCCCCCAATAAGCCCATTGGTCACATGTGCATATATATCAATAAAAATAAAATAAAAAACATCATATATATCAATAAAAAATACAAAAATATTGCATCACATTGCATCGTCAAACATCATCAAAACAACAAAAACACAAAAATATCATATTGCATTTCATCACATTGCATCTCATTGCATTTTGTCATCATGTGCATTAGGCATACTCATTATGGCACTTTGCATTTTAGGGTTGCTCATACATGTCTAGCACTGAGACTATACATTATTAATTACTTCAAAAATAATTATGTCAAAATCATTATCTGCATCATTTTAGTTTTCCACTTATCATGTTTATTTACATTTCACACTATTCATAGTAGTGTCTGTTCCCATAACCTAGTCATTTGTTCTATAATTTCCTTAGGGTTTTTAGTCACTCAGTTGTCGCTAGTTTTCTTTTTAGATTTTGTAGAAAGCTATCATGATTTTTAGGAGGTAGGATCTTGCTTAGATTATACCTTGTATACAACAAATCCCAACACATTTTCACACTAATAAATCCAAGTTTTGCACAAGGAAAGATGAAACCCACAAAGTGGTCTAGGTTTCTTTAAGATAAAAGGTTATCCTGCTCATCCCCCTGTGCAAATGGTTCAAGAATGCTAAGAATTGGCAAAAGGAAAATATCTTCCATACCCAATTCCTCAAAATAGCAGTGGTTTTCACCACTATCAAAAATCCCAATTCCCAAGAAACCCAAAAATTTCAAAAGCAAAATCCCACAAAAAGCAAAAATCAAATCAAAATAAATAGTGGTTATCACCACTCCCCAACTCCCTTGCTCAAAGAAAACAAAATATAAAATAAATAGTGATTATTAGAACTCCATATGAGCAAGTATCCCAATAAAATTGAAGAAAATAAGGGACTTGAACTTGAATCCCTAGAATTCTCAGCATTTGGAAAACCATAAGGTGATCCTCATTATAGGTTTGGTTGATAGCCTATCTATCAATGGTGGTATCCTTATGCATGATGATATGTTTGTCATATTAGCCTTTGGCGTGTGCACAAACCAATATTTGCATGTGGATGAGCTAGATTTTGGTAGTCTATACTACCTAGTGGTCTAATCCTACTAAGGACGAAACCTAGGATCATGACATTCATAGGTTGATCCTCATTACAATTTTGGTGGATAGCCTACCTAGCAATGGTGGTATATTTATGCATCTCACAAGAATAAACTCACTTGCACACACAGGGATATGAAGTATCTTGGTCATCCCAGCAGATTCGTACCTTATCAAAAAGTCTTGCATGGTTAGTATACAACTTTTGATCAGTTATCTAGAGTGTTTGAGTCTCATGAAAACCTCATCAACATTCTATAACATTTCATTTCATTAATTCCATTTTATCACATTGCAATAGTACATTTCTACATATCAATTACACAAAAACAATATAAAAATGAATTAATGCATTTTATACAGTCTATGGTGCTAACGTAGTGTTTCAAACCAAATCATATTACAACATATGCATCCATAATAAACATCCATCAATATGCCATCACATCATAAAAGCATACATATGCATACATGGTAAAGCATCCATCAACACTACAACAAATCACATAACAGTATCCATCTGCATCCATCATAAGCATTTAACATATCATCATAAATCAAATACATACATTGCATCCATATCATAAAAAATAATCAAAATATATGATGACCATAACAAAATCTCATATATATATATATAGGGAAAAAATATACATCATAGTTTCCAAACATGCCTATAGGCTACAATAAAGTGGGCCCTCAGACCTCACCAATATCAGAAGGCAAAACTCCAAAAAGAATCCAAAGAGTCTCCATAACCATGGTCATGCAGGACTGATGTTATGACTTGCACTACCACCCATAGTCTGGGTCTGCTATGATCCCTCATGCCTATTGTTGTCAGTACTCCACCTAGAAGAAGACTGCACTGTCTCACTTTGCTGAGTACGGTGTGATCCATCGGTTTCCCCATCATCAATAAGACACCCTCCAAGGTGCATGACCTCCATATCTAGTTGATCCACATATGTTTGTATCTGCTACCCCCATGTCTAGTACATCTCCATCACTGACTACAACCGTAGCACCTCTGCCCATAGCCTCTCTACCTCTCTAATGTTGGATCCCTCTTTCCTAGGAACCTGTGCTCTCAGTTGTTCCTATAGGGAGGATATATCAACCTTGTCCTCTTATGCCTGTGCCCTAAGGATATCCCTCTCCTATATGTCCCTTCTCAACTCAACTTGTAGCTCCAGATATCGGTCACCCTGTGGAACTTATTGTACCTGCACCCCCTGATCCTCAACATCCCCCTAATCACCCTGATATCCCAAGTCTAGGAGATCTACCTGCTTGTCTACCTACTGGTTATGCCCATGTGGCTCACTAACCTTTGCCTGGTCATCCTTTGGGGCATCCTCCATCACCTCATTTGCTTCCCTAGACACCTTGCTCTCTAGGACCCCCACACATCGCCACTAGCGCATCACCCACCATGAGTCATACTCCTCTATAGTCCCGACATCATCCATACCAGGAACATCTACTATGGGATCTGCCTCCTTGCCCACATCCTCCACTACTGGACAGTCCAATGTCCTCTCATCCCCATTTCGTTGATATACTACTGGCTCATCGGGAAACCCCTATTGGACATTTTGAGTCCCTAAGCTGAAATGTTGTCATTGATGTCAATAGAGCAATAAATGTCAAAAGGATCTATAAAGGGTTTTTGTGAAAACCAAGGTAGGGAAAATAAAAGGTTTTATTTAAAACCATGAACAACAGATTTGGTCTGGGTTTTTCTTAAAACCCATGCTAGGCTTTCATTTCGTCAAAAAAGGTGCCCCAATGATTGAGTTATTTGAGTTTTAATGTTTGGTTTAAATTTTAATTATTTAAATGGAAATTTTCCCACCGACGTCATCATGCAAATACAATTTTAATATTTCTGTCGACGTCTTCAAAGTGTTATTAAAAACTATATAAAGGGGTGGAAATTACCAAATAATCATCCTTGCTCTCGTGTGTTAATTGCCTTGGAATTCGAAATAGCTCATGTGAATTATTGAAAAGGAAGTAGAGAATAAAGCCTACCGATTTGGAAATCTCAAACGTGGTATGAGGCGTGGTGCATTGGCATATCGATTTTGCTAATATTGTGGGTAGCACAAATATCAGGGATCGAATCCCCTTAATGACAACATGTGGGAAGCGCTTTGGCGCTTTGTCCTTTGTGGTAGGTGGAGGAAGATTAAAGGCCATTTTGGCCTTTGCTTTTCCAATAAGAACTTTGGCTTGGTTGGAATCTTAGCCGTGGCTAAGACGCTTGCAGTGTGTGGCGGACGGGGGTTCGAATCCCCTTGAGAGGTATTTAATTTTTTGCCTTTAATAATTTTTATTATCCCTAAAGTTTGGAGTTATAAGGTATTTAATGGGAATTAAATTTTATCATTAGGGCTGTGATTATTATTGCAAAAGCATATTTGATTTATGTTTTATTTTGATGGAAAAGGAGAATTGATTTTAGGAGAAATAAGGAGTTGTTGTTAAAGTTATTTTGAGAGATTTATTGTGGGTTATTTTTAATAAGGGTTTTTATTAAAATAGACTTTGGTGGATGTGTTTATGAAGTTGGAGTGAAAAGGGTGTAAATTAAGTTATGCTTTTATTGTGATTATTTAAATACCACTAACCCTTATTAATATTGAAAAGGAAAGTTGTGATTAAGTGTGGTAGATTTTGTGGACAACTTATTGGCATAAAAAATGTATGGGCACATTCTCCTATTGATTTTTTGTGGTGGTTTATTTCTAAAATATCATTGGAGTGAAAAGGATTAATTGAAGTTTCCTTTGTGAAGATGGTTGGTTGAATGCTTCAAGGTTTTTTGATTTGTGAGTTGTATTTAAACCTTGTTTCATTAGCATTATTGTTGAAGCCCATTGATGATGAAATGAACTTGAACATGATTTAGAAAAGAACATGAGTATCATTTTTATGTGAGACTTGAGATAAAGCATTTTTGGAAACATTTTGAGTTGGTTGATACATGATTGGACTAGGGTTTGTGAGAAAGGATTGTTGCTTGATGTGATTGGTTGAGTTGATTTGGTTAATCCTAGTCAAGTGGATGTGTGAAATGGTTGTTCAAGTTCCATAAAACAAACTATTCTATATTTTGATTTAAGTTGATATTGAGATTTAAGAATAGGACATATTGAGTCTCTAACAATTCTCTTTATGCTTCTATTGAGTTGAGATTGGGATTTGAGTATAGAACATATAGAGTCTCTAAAAATTCTCTTTATGCTTCTATGAGATTGAATTGAGATATTGATTGTACTTTGAGCTTAGAACATATTGAGTCTCTAACAATTCTCTTTATGATTCTATGAGATTGAACAAGTTATGTGTGAGCTTGTTAAGTAGATTTGGATAAGTCTTTGAGAAGGCTTGTGGAATGTTTTGATTTAAGATTTTTTGAAAGCTTACTTGAGTAGATTTGAGCAAGTCCAAGAGAGGACTTATTTAGCAGATTTGAGCAAGTCCAAGAGAGGACTTATTGAGCATATTTGAGCAAGTCCAAGAGAGGACTTATTGAGAAGATTTGAGCAAGTCCAAGAGAGGACTTATTGAGCAGATTTGAGCAAGTCCAAGAGAGGACTTATTGAGAAGATTTGAGCAAGTCCTAGAGAGGATTTGTTGAGCAGATTTAGACAAGTTTTATGTGAACCTATTGAGTAGATTTAGATAGGTTTTGTGTGAACTTGTTGAGCATATTTGGACAGGTTTTGTGTGAACTTGTTGAGCATATTTGAGCAGGTTCTGAGAGAACCTATTGAGCAAAATTGTACTAGACCTACTATAATATGTTTAGTGTAAGATATTAAGCAGGACTACGCTAGACTAACTGAATTGTGTTTGGTACAATATTGAGATAGAGCTTTGGATGTGACAGAGTATAGAGGACAAAGTCTCAATGGATAGAGATCCAGCAGCTAGGACAATTGAAGATAGATCTAAGTGAGAATTCTTCAAGTGGAGAGAGATGCAACAATTAGTGCAGCATGGAGATAGAGTATTCTAGAAGATCACTAGCTAGAGTAGAAGGGGAAAGAGTCCTCTTGTGGAAGAGATCCATGAACTTGAGATTAGGGGATCAGCATATCCTTTGGACAAAAGTCCATAAACATTGTAATTTGGGAAGGATTCACAAGAGATTGATTGAGAAAGTTTTAGTAAAAGATTTTTGTTGTGGAGGTAGCCCACATTGCGTGAACCACATTAAAATGATGTCTCTTATGTATGTGATGCTTTGTGTGATGTTTATGGTTTCATTAATTTTTATGCTTCTATTTGGGAAATTTTTTTATGTTATATTGTTCACCCCCCTCTCAGTATAATAACATGTTCTTCAATCCCTATCATAGCCCAAACTATCACATGACCCAAGTAAAAGGGAAATACTTCTGCTTGGTCCCATAACTCATGATCAACCATCTACCCTACATCAACCATTTGAGCTACTCTCCAGCATCCACCCAATCTAGAAAGTCCCTGTAAGATTGCCACATGACCTGCCCTAGTGCCAGTCATGAGAATGCATCAACATAGCACTACACATGTCCTGTATGATAATGAATTTTACCTCTCTCCTACAACTTCTACCATAGGATACCATACCCTATCTCCCTATCAACTAGCTATGCCCGAGTCATTCATGACAGTCCATGTGGTCACCCCATAGCTATTTGTTGCCATACATAGCACTACAATAAGAAAATACATCCTAATACCTTCCACTGATGGCAATGGATCTCATACAGCTTGTCATAGAGTTATGCTAGTAGGGTAGACCCCCAAGCCATCATCAAAGGCTCCTCCTTGATGCACCCTACCAGGGTGTACACCAGCTCCAATAGTTTCCAAGGGAAGCTAGCTCCTAAGGAATCAGGGAGGAGAATATTGGAGATGAGGGTCATTAGTAGTGCATGCCTCACCCCGAATACCCCCTCCTTGTGCTAGAACCCCACCAGTATCCCTCCATTATAGTAGTGTAATTATAATGCATCTGCATCCTCACCAAAGTACCTCATCAGCATTGCACATCTTTGATCATAATGCATTGAGTGGATCAGTCACTCCTCTATGCATCACTGTCATCTACCCTATGGGTAGGTGTAAGGCATTGGTGTATGAGTACCACAGGCTAATAAGAGTGGTCAAATACACCCAGTAGCCTATCACAAGCTCCAATCGAGTAACCTGATTGAGCCCCATGGTCTCAAGACACTCCTAGTCAGCCTCAGTCAAGGCATCTCAGGTGGTCTTGAAGAGCTTTGGTGTGCGGTACCGACTCTTCACCACCTGGTAAAAACAACAAAACAATATATAGGAAAAGTAATAAGCAAAAATTTGCCATGCTTCAAAATGGCCTTGAAAAGGTCCAAACTAAAAACAACATGCACAACTAATCTATTATAGCAATATAACTGCACAAAAACATAAAGAAAATACAAAAATTTAAAATTTGGCATATTCCCTTTACATTAGGTTTAATTACCCATCCTGTAATGTGATGTGTCTAAAACAAAATACAAAAAATAAATATCTGGTATATTACATCTACATTAGGTTTAATTACCTATATGGTAATGTGATATACCTCAAAAAAAACACAATTCAAAAGTACAATGTATTCCAGTTGAATTAGGGTTAATTATCTATTATGAGTAAATCAAATAACAACAAAACAAAACTACAATTTTAAAAGCAAAAATAACGAGGAAGTCGAGTTAGCACATACCCGCCTAGCACTAGCTCCTTCATTGGATCCCTCTACTTACCGAATCATGGTGGTCATGGGGTGATTTCACCAATGCTTTGCTACAAAAAAATAACTCTCCTCCTCCTCACCTTTCAAATCGCCAAAGAAAACATGTAATAATGAGCCTAAAACTCACATTTGAGATTTATATAGGCTTGTGGTAGTTTTATTTTTTCTAGGGTGGGATGAATGCACTTTTTTCCATTCATCCCACCCTAGGATGAATACAAAATTTGCATTCATCCCACACTGGGATGAATACATAATTTGTAGGTTAAAACTACTAAAAATGCACCAAAAAGGGTCCAAAACCCCCAAAAATAGCTACATTGTGGTCAACTTTTTGCATAAGTCAAGAGGAAAATAATAATACTCTTGGATGCTTGGAAAGGACCTTAATTAAATCCCTAAGAAGTCCAGTATGGCCAGAACACCCTGCGGGAATGAGGTTTTTCATTCCTTTCCTCCAGGAAGCACCAAAGAAAAGGGTCCAAAAACCCACCAAAAACAAGTCAAATCTGATGGAATTCATTCAGGGTCAATATGGAATACAAAATTCTCATGGATGCATGGAAAATTTATTTATTCACTCCCTAAGAAGGCCCTTGTGGTTGGACCACCCCACGGTAATGAAGTTTTCAACTCTTTGCTTCCAAGAAACCTCCATAGCATCATCAAAATCCTTTCAAAACTATGCCATTTTTCAATGGATACACTTGAAGGCAACCTTAATAAAAGTTATTTGGGTCAAGTGACTCATTAATTTTCTCATGAGTCATTCCCTCATCGACTCGTAACTTGAGGGAGTAGTCATATTTAGTTCAAAATCAAGAAGCACACACTCAATCAGGAAAATTGCGTCCGTTCAACGAATCATTGACAAAGATAATCACGCTCCTTCTTGGGGCTAAAAACAATCACAAAATTATAATTAAATTGCTTGAAATTGCTGACATCATGGAATAAGAGGCCTCACCTCTTCATGACAGAACAATTTCCAAGCTCAAGCAAGTTCTTTAGCTCATCTAAAGCAAGGATTCAAGAACGCATGCTCTTTCTAGGATTAGGGCATCTAAATTTTGTTAGGTAATTGAGTAACCCTAATCATTGAAAATTTTAGTCATCTATTTTTTACTTGATGCTATGCTGCACACAATGCATTCCAAAAAGAGGCATCCATAGACACTAAAATCTGGTCAATCCAATTATGCTACCAAACATAACGGCTAAAATGACATACCTAGCCCGCTAGGGTAGCACTCAGCAGGTATACATTGGTTCTAACCACTTCATGCAAGGTTTTGGAAGGTTTCAAGCCACTTTTGGGACTTTTTTTGCACCCTACCCTAGGATGAATACAAATTCTATTCATCCCACCCTAGAGCGAATAGCAACATTCGTCCCAGGGTGGGACGAATAGGAGGTTTGACCAGTAAAAAGTCAAATCTGGACAAATGGCACCTGGTAACGGTCATATTCCTACCTATTCTTGCATGCAAGTTAGAAAACATAGCATATTTATGCCTTCCTCTATGAATGAGGCCAAACTGGGAGATTCTCTTCCCCTTCCAATGTATGCCACCCTGATGGCCAAGTGGCGCCTCTTGCCCTGCATGCCCTTGCATGCCTTTTAACCCATGAGCCTCCTTAGGCTATAAAGTGGATGTATTTTCCACAAAAAAAATTAAGAGGAGTTTTAGGACAAAACAATGGAGTGCTGCTAATATTTCCTTTCACCTTTTGTGCCCATTTTTACCTCGGCATCTCTACCTAGCGAAGGAGGTTTGCGAGTGAACTAGTAGGCGCAATTTGTCACATAACTGAACCATTTGAGTGAATTTACTCACAAAATTGAACAAAAATACCCCACATAGTGTTTTTCATCAATATCCAATGGAATTGGTGGTAAAATTTAGGCAAAATTGGTGGGCGTCCCACCCCCGAGCGCCCCCCAATTTGTAACAGTCCTATTTGTACCACCCTATGAAGAATAGAAATCAGTCAATAATTTTTTGACTATTTTAAATTAGTTATTTTTTACATATTCATATTATGCTGCAGTTAAAATTTCAGGTCATTCTGAGTTATATTGGCCGAGATATCTCAATTTTAGTGTTTTGCAGGGTCTCACACAGGTCTACAGTGGTCATCTAGAGAAAAGCCTAAACTGTCACTGATTTTGCAAATATTATTATATGGGTTTTCTTACAATGTTATTTTATGTACTATGTCAAATTTTCAAGTGTTTTGGATAGGTCAATAAATTGCTTGCTTGGGTTTTGTATATTGGAAAAGCTTCCTGTGATTACGCCACACCTAAGGATGCAATTTTGATGCAATTTATAGTTATATATTTCTAAAACTACTTACTTTACATTCCCTTGCAATTTAATATCATTTGGAGATATTTTGATACAATATCTATGCATATGCCCATTACTAGTCTTTTAGTGCTTGTGGGGATTGCATGTTTTACATCATACGCATTTGCTATTTGATGATTTTTTGTTTCCTTGTGCGTAGGTGCAGGTATCTATAGTACATTAGGAAGGATAGTAGGACATCAATATTCAAGATACAATTTATGGCAACCTTGGCCCACCCACTTCACTTATAGGTACGAGGAAAGACATTGGATGTGCACCCGAGTTACTTGAAGGGTTTTGATCCTTGGGAACCCGATTTGTAGAAAGTTGTATCAATAATTTGAGCCCTCAAAGAGGAAATTTTTTAACCTGTATTTGATTTGCCTATAAGAAGTCAATTTACTTTGCTCTATTTCTTGTTATTTGCTATCTTTTCCATCTTACTTGCATGCTTTCGTTTGATTCTCTTGAGCAGTAGGACATAGATACATATATTGTTTATCATAATTTGATGCATTTTTTTTACCCACTTCATGGCCTATACAATAGATAGGTTGGCATTTAGGGTTTACATTTGTAAGATTTACTTGTAGGTTCCTTTTATCCTAACTTTGAAAGTAAAACGCACTTTTACATGTATTTAGTGAATGATCATCGAATGCTTTATTGTTTGTTTTCTTTGGATTAATAAGAACCACACACACAATGATTCACTTAAAATCTAGTGAGGTGGATTTAATCACCATCCACTAGTAGATTTCAACGAGGTGGATTTCATCTCCACCCGTTGTCTCAAATCCCACGAACCTTGTTCTTTGCCAAGGCCGGTTCCAAGATCCGTCATAGCCCGTGGGTTATAGCACGTATCTCTCTTTAGAGAGGTATATCGCAGACTACAGGTGAATTGGGTGAGGAACTGGTAGGACCTGTGTTTCCTGGCCATGTGTGGACTTCATCACCACACATTATAGGTAGGATAATGCGACTTGGAGTTCATCGCTAGGTTGTTGAGCTGCGAGTATATGGGTGGAATCTAATTAAACACAAGATTATCATTCAAAAATATTTCAAACATGTGACACAAGGTCATATTTAAAAAAACACACATATGAAACACACAAAATTATTTAGGGATTCATATTTAAAACTTAAACGAGATAATCATATGTCTTATCGAGTGCTTCCTTTTCTTGTTTGATATTTCATTAAGAATTTGTAAAGGAGATAATCATCTAGGATTTGGTAGAGAGGTACAATGGTGTGCACCTACAACCAAGCCCAATCAGAGGTGGAAGCTGTGGAGAGTGGACTAGGAGATATGAGTCATCTCTGCTATAGGCCCAAGGAATTTGTCATACCTCCTTGGTGAACCTCTACTCACCCAATTCCCCAAACAACGAGATGAGAACCACACTTACAAGGGAGCCCTATGTGGGACACCCCTATGGGTGATGGACCTTATCTAGGAGATATTTCCTGGTATTTAGACACATCACATGCCTTATTTGATGAAATGCAATAGCATGTTGAGGCACTAGTATATAGAGTAGTGCCACACATCTGTGTACCTATTAGGTCTGACATGCCTGTTCATAGGCCAGAACATGACTTCACACATTAGGCAGAGTAGGTTTATCTGACCTCACCTATACATCACATTAATAGGGTTCCCAAGCTTAGGCAACCTCAAGGGGATGCTATTCATTGCTCGAGATGAGCTAACTTTACCTTTCCCTACCTCATTCATGAAGGAAGGCATGAGGAAATCCTTGATTATCCTCAAGAGTAGTATATTGTGCACGCACGATGTGCATCTACACCCACTGAGTACAATGAGACCATGCTCAAGCCCAAACCTTAGGTCAATGCGATGGCCCTTGATCGAGGGAAGCGCACGATAGATATCATAGATTATCTTGAATGAGGTCGACCTCAGGGTGAGACTCCTAGTCCTCCTAGGCCCTACACAGTGGAACAGATCAATATAGAAGTTGCAATATATGTGAAACACCAAGAACAATTCAAGCAGCTTTTGTAGGAAAAATAACAACTAGATTGCTTGCATCAGCTTGAGATAGAAAGAATTGAATGACAGACCAATGAGCTATTCTAGAAAACTTTACGAGAGAGGGTTCCTACTCCTAAGACACATAGGCAGGAAGTCCACTTATGGTAACCCACACTCATTCAAGATAGGTCTCCTAGACCTTATCCAATTTTACCTCCATGACCTCCTATGCCAAATCAGGACTTGCCTCCCAGGCCAAACATAGGGTACCCCTAGCAGGTATATACCCCTCTTTATAGAACAACTCGAGAGATGCCCTATGGGGGTTACACCAAGCATGAGCCGGAGGTAAAATATTTGGAAATGCCTTACCAAGGTAGGGGGGTGACATACCACCACCGCACAATAGGTTAGAGGATCCTTGACCTCCACTGCAAGATAAGAGTAAGGATGAGGATATTAAATCCTCGGATGCATATCAGGCATTACTAGAGCACCTAGAGTCAATAGAGAATAAGACCTTTAGGTCTAGATCTTAAAAACCCACTTTATGCTAGTTACATAGTCAACCCCTTCATCCTTTAGTTCCTTCCCCTCCCTATCTTGAACAATTTAAGCTGCCTCAGTTGGCCACATTTAAAGGAAAGGAAGATGCACAGGAACATGTCACTAAATTCTTGAGTCAATGCTTTAGTATTCAAGATAACGATGCTTTGATTTTATGAACATTTGTGACTACCCTATCTGACCCAGCCTCAAAGTGGTTTATCCAACTCCTAAAATATAGCATACACAATTTGGATCAACTTGTAGATGCATTCCTAGAATGCTTCGCCTGTAACACGAAGAGGAAGACGATGCTAGTAGATCTCGCTGGGTTTAAATAGTATGACGATGAGTCAATATCAAAAAATCAATAGGTGGTGAGCCTTACTCGCCAAGTTACCTTATCTACTCCCCATATTGGAGTTGAATTAGATTTTTGCCAAGAGCTTCCTAAAGCCGATCTCCTTGTTGTAGCTGCCTCCAAATAGGACTAGACCTCTATGCAAAAATCAGTTCTCCACCTAGACCTTGATGCCTCCATACTAGAGGAAGACTACACTATCTCACTATACCGAGTACGATGTGATCCACTCGTCTCTCCATCATCAGGAATATTCCCTCCAAGGCGCACTACCTCCATATCCACTGATGGTAATGGATCTCATACAACTTGTCATAGAGCCATGCTAGTAGGGTAGACCCCCAAGACATCATCAAAGGCTCCTCCTTGGTGCACCCTGCCAGGGTGTACACCAGCTCCAATAGGTTCCAAGGGAAGCTAGCTCCTAAGGAATCAGGGAGAAGAATATTGGAGATGAGGGTCATTAGTAGTGCATGCCTCACCCCGAATACCCCATCCTTGTGCCAGAACCCCAACAGTATCCCTCCATTCTAGTAGTGTAATTTTGATGCATCTGCATCCTCACCAAAGTACCTCATCAATACTATACCTCTTTGATCACAATGCATTGAGTGGATCAGTCACCCCTCTATGCATCACTGTCATCTACCCCATGGGTAGGTGTAAGGCGTTGGTATGTGAGTACCACATGCTAATAAGAGCGATAAAATACGCCTAGTAGCCTATCACAAGATCCAATTGAGTAACTTGCTTGAGCCCCATGGTCTCAAGCCACTCCTAGTCAGCCTCAGTCAAGGCATCTCAGGTGGTCTCAAAGAGCTTTGGTGTGCAATACCGACTCTTCACCACCTGGTAAAAACAACAAAACAATATATAGGAAAAGTAATAAGCAAACATTCACCATGCTTCAAAATGGCCTTAAAAAGGTGCAAACTAAAAACGACATGCACAACTAATCTATTATAGCAATCTAAAAGCACAAAAACATAAAAAAAATACAAAAATTCAAAATTTGGCATATTCCCTTTACATTAGGTTTAATTACCCATCCCGTAATATGATGTGTCTAAAACAAAATACAAAAAATAAATATCTGGTATATTACATCTACATTAGGTTTAATTACCTATATGGTAATGTGATATACCTCAAAAACAACACAATTCAAAAGTACAATGTATTCCAGTTGAATTAGGGTTAATTATCTATTATGAGTAAATCAAATAACAACAAAACAAAACTACAAATTTAAAAGCAAAAATAACGAGGAAGTCGAGTTAGCACATACCCGCCTAGCACTAGCTCCTTCATTGGATCCCTCTACTTACCGACTCATGGTGGTCGTGGGGTGATTTCAACAATGCTTTGCTACAAAAAAATAACTCTCCTCCTCCTCACCTCTCAAATAGCTAAAGAAAACATGTAATAATGAACCTAAAACTCACATTTGAGATTTATAAAGGCTTGTGGTAGTTTTATTTTTTCTAGGGTGGGATGAATGCACTTTTTTCCATTCATCCCACCCTAGGATGAATACAAAATTTGCATTCATCCCACACTGGGATGAATACATAATTTGTAGGTTAAAACTACTAAAAATGCACCAAAAAGGGTCCAAAACCTCCAAAAAATAGCTACATTGTGGTTAAATTTTTGTATAATTCAAGAGGAAAATAATAATACTCCTGGATGCTTGGAAAGGACCTTAATTCAATCCCTAAGAAGGCCAACATGGCCAGACCACCCCGTAGGAATGAGGTTTTTCATTCCTTTCCTCTAGGAAGCACCAAAGAAAAGGGTCCAAAAACCCACCAAAAACAAGTCAAATCTGATGGAATTCATTCAGGGTCAATATGGAATACAAAATTCTCATGGATGCATGGAAAATTTATTTCTTCACTCCCCAAGAAGGCCCTTGTGGTTGGACCACCCCACGGTAATCAAGTTTTCAACTCTTTGCTTCCAAGAAACCTCCATAGCATCATCAAAATCCATTCAAAACTATGCCATTTTTCAATGGATACACTTGATGGCAACCTTAATAAAAGTTATTTGGGTCAAGTGACTCATTAATTTTCTCATGAGTCATTCCCTCATCGACTCGTCACTTGAGGGAGTAGTCATATTTAGTTCAAAATCAAGAAGCACACACTCAATCAGGAAAATTGCGTCCGTTCAACGAATCATTGACAAATATAATCACGCTCCTTCTTGGGGCAGAAAACAATCACAAAATTATAATTAAATTGCTTGAAATTGCTGACATCATGGAATCAGAGGCCTCACCTCTCCATGACAAAACAATTTCCAAGCTCAAGCAGGTTCCTTAGCTCGTCTAAAGCAAGGATTCAAGAACGCATGCTCTTTCTAGGATTAGGGCATCTAAATTTTGTTAGGTTATTGAGTAACCCTAATCATTGAAAATTTTAGTCATCTATTTTTTACTTGACGCTATGCTGCACACAATGCATCCCAAAAAGAGGCATCCATAGACACTAAAATTTGGTCAATCCGATTATGCTACCAAACATAACGGCTAAAATGACATACCTAGCCCGCTAGGGCAGCCCTCAGCAGGTATACATTGGTTCTAACCACTTCATGCAAGGTTTTGGAAGGTTTCAAGCCACTTTTGGGAATTTTTTTGCACCCTATTTCTATTCATCCTACCCTAGGATGAATACAAATTCTATTCATCCCACCCTGGAGCAAATAGCAGCATTCATCCCAGGGTGGGACGAATAGGAGGTTTGACCAGTAAAAAGTCAAATTTGGACAAATGGCACCTGGTAACAGTCATATTCCTACCTATTCTTACATGCAAGTTAGAAAACACAACATATTTATGCCTTCCTCCATGAATGAGGCCAAACTGGGAGATTCTCTTCCCCTTCCAATGTATGCCACCCCGATGGCCAAGTGGTGCCTCTTGCCTTGCATTCCCTTGCATGCATTTTAACCCATGAGCCTCGTTAGGCTATAAAGTGGATGTATTTTCCACAAAAAAAAGAAGAGGAGTTTTAGGACAAAACAATGGAGTGCTGCTAATATTTCCTTTCACCTTTTGTGCCCATTTTTACCTCGGAATCTCTACCTAGCGAAGGAGGTTTGCGAGTGAACTAGTAGGCACAATTTGTCACATAACTGAACCATTTGAGTGAATTTACTCACCAAATTGAACAAAAATACCCCCCATAGTGTTTTTCATCAATATCCAATGGAATTGGTGGTAAAATTTAGGCAAAATTAGTGGGCGTCCCACCCCAGGACGCCCCCCAATTTGTAACAGTCCTATTCGTACCACCCTATGAAGAATAGAAATATTTCAATAATTTTTTGACTATTTTAAATTAGTTATTTTTTACATATTCATATAATTCTGAAGTTAAAATTTCAGGTCATTCTGAGTTATATTGGCCAAGATATCTCAATTTTAGTGTTTTGTAGGGTCTCACACAGGTCTACAGTGGTCATCAAGAGAAATGCCTAAACTATCACTGATTTTGCAAATATGATTATATGGGTTTTCTTAAAATGTTATTTTATTTACTCTGTCAAATTTTTAGGTGTTTTGGATATGTTTAGGTCAATAAATTGCTTGCTTTGGGTTTTGTATATTGGAAAAGCGCCCTGTGATTATGCCACACCTAAGGATGCAATTTTGATGCAATTTATAGTTATATATTCCTAAAAATACTTACTTTACATTCCTCTACAATTTAATATCATTTGGAGATATTTTGATACAATATCTATGCATATTCCCATTACTAGTCTTTTAGTGCCTGTGGGGATTGCATGTTTTACATCATACGCATTTGCTATTTGTTGATTTTTGGTTTCCTTGTGTGTAGGTGCAGATATCTATAGTACATTAGGAAGGATCATAGTACATCAATATTCAAGATACAATTTATGGCAAGCTTGGCCCGCCCACTTCGCTTATGGGTACAAGGAAAGACATTGGATGTGCACCCGAGTTACTTGAAGGGTTTTGATCCTTGGGAACCCGATTTGTAGAAATTTGTATCAATAATTTGAGCCCTCAAAGAGGAAATTTTTTAACCTGTATTTGATCTACCTAATTAATAAGAATTCATTTTACTTTGCTCCATTTCTTGTTATTTGCTATCTTTTCCATCTTACTTGCATGCTTTAGTTTGATTCTCTTGAGCAGTAGGACATAGATACATATATTTTTTATCATAATTTGATGCATTGTTTTTACCTACTTCATGGCATATACAATAGGTAGGTTGGCATTTAGGGTTTACATTTGTAAGATTTACTTGTAGGTTCCTTTTATCCTAACTCTCTGAAAGTAAAACACACTTTTACATGTATTTAGTGAATGATCATCGAATGCTTTATTGTTTGTTTTCTTTGGATTAATAAGAACCACACACACCATGATTCACTTAAAATATAGTGAGGTGGATTTAATCACCATCCACTAGTAGATTTCAATGAGGTGGATTTCATCTCCACCCGTTGTCTCAAATCCCACGAACCTTGTTCTTTGCCAAGGCCAGTTCCAAGATCCGTCATAACCCATGGGTTACAGCACGTATGTCTCTTTAGAGAGGTATATCGCATACTACAAGTGAACTGGGTGAGGAACTAGTAGGACATGTGTTCCCTGGCCATGTGTGGACTTCATCACCACACATTATAGGTAGGATAATGTGACTTGGAGTTCATCGATAGGTTGTTGAGCTACGAGTATACAGGTGGAATCTAATTAAACACAAGATTATCATTCAACAAGATTTTAAACATGTGACACAAGGTCATATTTAAAAAAAACACATATGAAACACACAAAATTATTTAGGGATTCACATTTAAAACTTAAACGAGATAATCATATGTCTTATCGAGTGCTTCCTTTTCTTGTTTGATATTTCATTAAGAATTTGTAAAGGAGATAATCATCTAGGATTTGGTAGAGAGGTACAATGGTGTGCACCTACAACCAAGTCCAATCAGAGGTGGAAGCTATGGAGAGTGGACTAGGAGATATGAGTCATCTCTTCTATAGGCCCAAGGAATTTGTCATACCTCCTTGGTGAACCTCTACTCGCCCAATTCCCTAAACAACAGGATGAGAACCACACTTACAAGGGAGCCCTATGTGGGACACCCCTATGGGTGATGGACCTTATCTAGGAGAGTGTTCCTAGTATTTAGACACATCACATGCCTTATTTTATGAAATGCAATAGCATGTTGAGGCACTAGTATATAGAGTAGTGCCAAACATCTGTGTACCTATTAGGTCTGACATGCCTGTTCATAGGCCAGAACATGACTTCACACATTAGGCAGAGTAGGTTTATCTGACCTCACCTATACATCATCTTAATAGGGTTCCAAAGCTTAGGCAACCTCAAGGGTATGCTATCCATTGCTCGATATGAGCTAACTTTACCCTTCCCTACCTCATTCATGAAGGAAGGCATGAGGAAATCCTTGATTATCCTCAAGAGTAGTATATTGTGCACGCATGATGTGCCTCTACACCCATTGAGTACAATGAGCCCATGCTCAAGCCAAAACCTTAGGTCAATGCGATGGCCCTTGATCGAGGGAAGTGCACGATAGATATCATAGATTATATTGAATGAGGTTGACCTTAGGGTGAGACTCCTAGTCCTCCTAGGCCCTGCACAGTGGAACAAATCAATATAGAAGTTACAAGATATGTGAAACACCAAGAACAATTCAAGCAGATTTTATAGGAAAAATAACAACTAGATTGCTTGCATCAGCTTGAGATAAAAAGAATTGAATGATAGACCAATGAGCTGTTCTAGAAAAATTTACGAGAGAGGGTTCCTACTCTTAAGACACATAGGCAGGAAGTCCACTCAGGGTAACCCACACTCATTCAAGATAGGTATCCTATACCTTATCCAATTTTACCTCCATGACCTCCTATGCCAAATTAGGACTTGCCTCCTAGGCCAAACATAGGGTAACCCTAGCATGTATATACCCCTCTTTATAGACAAGCTCGAGAGATGCCCTATGGGGCTTACACCAAGCATGAGCTGGAGGGAGAATATTTGGAAATGCCTTACCAAGGTAGGGGGGTTGACATACCACCACCCCATAATAGGTTAGAGGATCCTCGACTTCCACTGCAAGATAAGAGTAAGGATGAGGATATTAAATCCTCGGATGCATATCAGGCATTACTAGAGCACCTAGAGTCAATAGATAACAAGACATTCAGGTCTAGATCTTAAAAGCCCACTTTATGCTAGTTACATAGTCAACCCATTCATCCTTTAGTTTCTTCCCCTCCCTATCTTGAACAATTTAAGCTACTTCGGTTGGCCACCTTTAAAGGGAAGGAAGATGTGCAGGAACATGTCACTAAATTCCTGAGTCAATGCTTTAGTATTCAAGATAACGATGCTTTGATTTTGTGAACATTTGTGACTACCCTATCTGACCCAGCCTCAAAGTGGTTTATCCAACTCCTAAAACATAGCATCCACAATTTGGATCAACTTGTAGATGCATTCCTAGAATGCTTCGCCTTCAACACCAAGAGGAAGATGATGCTAGCAGATCTCACTGGGTTGAAATAGTATGACGATGAGTCAATATCAAAAAAAGCAATAGGTGGTGAGCCTTACTCGCCAAGCTACCTTATCTACTCCCCATATTGGAGTTGAATTAGATTTTTTCCAAGAGCTTCCTAAAGTCGATCTCCTTGTTGCAGCTACAAAAATATTCGACTCTTGAAGATGCCCTAGTGTAGGCTAGGATCATTGAAGATATTAAGATTCAAGAGGGAGAGATTTTGAAGCCTAGCAAAAAGGAGTAGAACAAGAATGCTAAGTATACCCTAGCATAGCCTAATCCAACAATAGTGAATTAGGTTGCCATTAGTGTCCCAAGGCCAGCACAAGTAGCGCTGCCTCAAAAGCCTAATTATCAGGCCACTCCTGGGAACTATGCCAAGGATAACGAAAATAATCAAGGGCAAAATCAGCAACATCACCCCAAGTGATAGTTCACACCCATTATAGAGTCTATGGAATCATTGTTTGAGTGCCTCTTGGAAACCAATTTGATCAATATGCTTGATAGTTGACCTGTTGATCCAAATGCATCGAAGGCCAAAGGATACAGAGAAGACGTATATTGCAAGTTTCATAGGTAAAATGGGCATGATGTGCAAATGTGCTATAAGTTCAAGAATTTGGTGCAAGAAATGATTGATAAGAATGCCCTTCAAGTGGAAAACAATATTGTGCCAAATAACCAATAGATGGAGGTCTTTAAAGACCCTTTACCCGCCCAAAACAATCACAAAATTATAATTAAATTGCTTGACATTGCTGACATAATGGAATCAGAGGCCTCACCTCTTCATGACAGAACAATTTCCAAGCTCAAGCAGGTTCCTTAGCTCGTCTAAAGCAAGGATTCAAGAACGCATGCTCTTTCTAGGATTAGGGCATCTAAATTTTGTTAGGTTATTGAGTAACCCTAATCATTGAAAATTTTAGTCATCTATTTTTTACTTGATGCTATGCTGCACACAATGCATCCCAAAAAGAGGCATCCATAGACACTAAAATTTGGTCAATCCGATTATGCTACCAAACATAACGGCTAAAATGACATACCTAGCCCGCTAGGGCAGCCCTCAGCAGGTATACATTGGTTCTAACCACTTCATGCAAGGTTTTGGAAGGTTTCAAGCCACTTTGGGACTTTTTTTACACCCTATTTCTATTCATCCTATCCTAGGATGAATACAAATTCTATTCATCCCACCCTGGAGTGAATAGCAGCATTCATCCCAGGGTGGGACGAATAGGAGGTTTGACCAGCAAAAAGTCAAATTTGGACAAATGGCACCTGGTAACAGTCATATTCCTACCTATTATTACATGCAAGTTAGAAAACACAACATATTTATGCCTTCCTCCATGAATGATGCCAAACTGGGAGATTCTCTTCCCTTTCCAATGTATGCCACCCCGATGGCCAAGTGGTGCCTCTTGCCTTGAATGCCTTTGCATGCATTTTAACCCATGAGCCTCCTTAGGCTATAAAGTGGATGTATTTTCCACAAAAAAAAAAATAAGAGGAGTTTTAGGACAAAACAATGGAGTGCTGCTAATATTTCCTTTCACCTTTTGTGCCCATTTTTACCTCGGAATCTCTACCTAGCGAAGGAGGTTTGCGAGTGAACTAGTAGGCACAATTTGTCACATAACTGAACCATTTGAGTGAATTTACTCACCAAATTGAACAAAAATACCCCCCATAGTGTTTTTCATCAATATCCAATGGAATTGGTGGTAAAATTTAGGCAAAATTAGTGGGCGTCCCACCCCAGGACGCCCCCCAATTTGTAACAGTCCTATTCGTACCACCCTATGAAGAATAGAAATATTTCAATAATTTTTTGACTATTTTAAATTAGTTATTTTTTACATATTCATATAATTCTGAAGTTAAAATTTCAGGTCATTCTGAGTTATATTGGCCAAGATATCTCAATTTTAGTGTTTTGTAGGGTCTCACACAGGTCTACAGTGGTCATCAAGAGAAATGCCTAAACTATCACTGATTTTGCAAATATGATTATATGGGTTTTCTTAAAATGTTATTTTATTTACTCTATCAAATTTTTAGGTGTTTTGGATATGTTTAGGTCAATAAATTGCTTGCTTTGGGTTTTGTATATTGGAAAAGCGCCCTGTGATTATGCCACACCTAAGGATGCAATTTTGATGCAATTTATAGCTATATATTCCTAAAACTACTTACTTTACATTCGTCTACAATTTAATATCATTTGGAGATATTTTGATACAATATCTATGCATATTCCCATTACTAGTCTTTTAGTGCCTCTGGGGATTGCATGTTTTACATCATACGCATTTGCTATTTGTTGATTTTTGGTTTCCTTGTGTGTAGGTGCAGGTCTCTATAGTACATTAGGAAGGATAATAGTACATCAAGATTCAAGATACAATTTATGGCAACCTTGGCCCGCCCACTTCGCTTATGGGTACAAGGAAAGACATTGGATGTGCACCCGAGTTACTTGAAGGGTTTTGATCCTTGGGAACCCGATTTGTAGAAAGTTGTATCAATAATTTGAGCCCTCAAAGAGGAAATTTTTTAACCTGTATTTGATCTACCTAATTAAAAAGAATTCAATTTACTTTGCTCCATTTCTTGTTATTTGCTATCTTTTCCATCTTACTTGCATGCTTTCGTTTGATTCTCTTGAGCAGTAGGACATAGATACATATATTTTTTATCATAATTTGATGCATTTTTTTTACCTACTTCATGGCATATACAATAGGTAGGTTGGAATTTAGGGTTTACATTTGTAAGATTTACTTGTAGGTTCCTTTTATCCTAACTCTCTGAAAGTAAAACGCACTTTTACATGTATTTAGTGAATGATCATCGAATGCTTTATTGTTTGTTTTCTTTGGATTAATAAGAACCACACACACCATGATTCACTTAAAATATAGTGAGGTGGATTTAATCACCATCCACTAGTAGATTTCAACGAGGTGGATTTCATCTCCACCCGTTGTCTCAAATCCCACGAACCTTGTTCTTTGCCAAGGCCAGTTCCAAGATTCGTCATAACCCATGGGTTATAGCACGTATCTCTCTTTAGAGAGGTATATCACATACTACAAGTGAACTGGGTGAGGAACTAGTAGGACATGTGTTCCCTAGCCATGTGTGGACTTCATCACCACACATTATAGGTAGGATAATGTGACTTGGAGTTCATCGATAGGTTGTTGAGCTACGAGTATACAGGTGAAATCTAATTAAACACAAGATTATCATTCAACAAGATTTCAAACATGTGACACAAGGTAATATTTAAAAAAAAAACATATGAAACACACAAAATTTTTTAGGGATTCACATTTAAAACTTAAACGAGATAATCATATGTCTTATCGAGTGCTTCCTTTTCTTTTTTGATATTTCATTAAGAATTTGTAAAGGAGATAATCATCTAGGATTTGGTAGAGAGGTACAATGGTGTGCACCTACAACCAAGCCCAATCAGAGGTGGAAGCTATGGAGAGTGGACTAGGATATATGAGTCATATCTGCTATAGGCCCAAGGAATTTGTCATACCTCCTTGGTGAACCTCTACTCACCCAATTCCCCAAACAACGAGATGAGAACCACACTTACAAGGGAGCCCTATGTGGGACACCCCTATGGGTGATGGACCTTATCTGGGAGAGTGTTCCTGGTATTTAGACACATCACATGCCTTATTTGATGAAATGCAATAGCATGTTGAGGCACTAGTATATAGAGTAGTGCCACACATCTGTGTACCTATTAGGTCTGACATGCCTGTTCATAGGCCAGAACATGACTTCACACATTAGGCAGAGTAGGTTTATCTGACCTCACCTATACATCATCTTAATAGGGTTCCAAAGCTTAGGCAACCTCAAGGGTATGCTATTCATTGCTCGAGATGAGCTAACTTTACCCTTCCCTACCTCATTCATGAAGGAAGGCATGAGGAAATCCTTGATTATCAAGAGTAGTATATTGTGCACGCATGATGTGGCTATACACCCACTGAGTAGAATGAGCCCATGCTCAATCCAAAACCTTAGGTCAATGCGATGGCCCTTGATCGAGGTAAGTGCATGATAGATATCATAGATTATATTGAATGAGGTTGACCTTAGGGTGAGACTCCTAGTCCTCCTAGGCCCTGCACAGTGGAACAGATCAATATAGAAGTTACAAGATATGTGAAACACCAAGAACAATTCAAGCAGATTTTATAGGAAAAATAATAACTAGATTGCTTGCATCAGCTTGAGATAAAAAGAATTGAATGACAGACAAATGAGTTGTTCTAGAAAAATTTACGAGAGAGGGTTCCTACTCTTAAGACACATAGGCAGGAAGTCCACTCGGGGTAACCCACACTCATTCAAGATAGGTCTCCTAGACCTTATCCAATTTTACCTCCATGACCTCCTATGCCAAATTAGGACTTGCCTCCTAGGCCAAACATAGGGTACCCCTAGCATGTATATACCCCTCTTTATAGACAAGCTCGAGAGATGCCCTATGGGGCTTACACCAAGAATGAGCTGGAGGGAGAATATTTGGAAATGCCTTACCAAGGTAGGGGGGTTGACATACCACCACCCCATAATAGGTTAGAGGATCCTCGACTTCCACTGCAAGATAAGAGTAAGGATGAGGATATTAAATCCTCGGATGCATATCAGGCATTACTAGAGCACCTAGAGTCAATAGATAACAAGACATTCAGGTCTAGATCTTAAAAGCCCACTTTATGCTAGTTACATAGTCAACCCATTCATCCTTTAGTTTCTTCCCCTCCCTATCTTGAACAATTTAAGCTACTTCGGTTGGCCACCTTTAAAGGGAAGGAAGATGTGCAGGAACATGTCACTAAATTCCTGAGTCAATGCTTTAGTATTCAAGATAACGATGCTTTGATTTTGTGAACATTTGTGACTACCCTATCTGACCCAGCCTCAAAGTGGTTTATCCAACTCCTAAAACATAGCATCCACAATTTGGATCAACTTGTAGATGCATTCCTAGAATGCTTCGCCTTCAACACCAAGAGGAAGATGATGCTAGCAGATCTCACTGGGTTGAAATAGTATGACGATGAGTCAATATCAAAAAAAGCAATAGGTGGTGAGCCTTACTCGCCAAGCTACCTTATCTACTCCCCATATTGGAGTTGAATTAGATTTTTTCCAAGAGCTTCCTAAAGTCGATCTCCTTGTTGCAGCTACAAAAATATTCGACTCTTGAAGATGCCCTAGTGTAGGCTAGGATCATTGAAGATATTAAGATTCAAGAGGGAGAGATTTTGAAGCCTAGCAAAAAGGAGTAGAACAAGAATGCTAAGTATACCCTAGCATAGCCTAATCCAACAATAGTGAATTAGGTTGCCATTAGTGTCCCAAGGCCAGCACAAGTAGCGCTGCCTCAAAAGCCTAATTATCAGGCCACTCCTGGGAACTATGCCAAGGATAACGAAAATAATCAAGGGCAAAATCAGCAACATCACCCCAAGTGATAGTTCACACCCATTATAGAGTCTATGGAATCATTGTTTGAGTGCCTCTTGGAAACCAATTTGATCAATATGCTTGATAGTTGACCTGTTGATCCAAATGCATCGAAGGCCAAAGGATACAGAGAAGACGTATATTGCAAGTTTCATAGGTAAAATGGGCATGATGTGCAAATGTGCTATAAGTTCAAGAATTTGGTGCAAGAAATGATTGATAAGAATGCCCTTCAAGTGGAAAACAATATTGTGCCAAATAACCAATAGATGGAGGTCTTTAAAGACCCTTTACCCGCCCATGAGGAGCAAGCCAAGCCAATGCCCCAGGTAAATGAGATTCACCATGCCCCCCTAAGCAAGGGTATGTTGGCATGATCAAAATTGTAATGAGGAATAGATGGTACCCAAGTCCAATCACACCACCTATGGCTCAAAGGGATGTTCCTTCGATATCATAATCTCTACTACATCCTATGTCGAGCCTCTCACCTAGACCTATGGCCACAATTAAGAGCAAACTCGCTCAGAGCCTGAGAAAGACATCTGCTTAACTCTCCATCTATGAGCTCATTCATCAATCGCCACCCCATAGAGAAACCTTTATGGAGATCCTTAAGGCAATAGAGCTTTAGCCCCAGGAGTTCAACTCCTTCAAGAATTTTGTGGGGCATGTGTGAAAATGCATGAAACAGATGATTACCTTTTGATAAAATAAACTTAAATTGGTTCTCAATGATATGGTAGATCCTCCCTTTCACATCATCGCATGTGTAAATGGGATGCCATACAAGAGAGTGTTGATAGACACTGGGTCTTCTAGCAACATCATCACTACAAATCTCAAGCATCTGAAGCTCCCAACATCCCATATTGTTGCATCTACCTACACCCTTCAAGCATTCAATGCTGCCATATGCTCGATGGTTGGTACAATTGTCCTGCTTATCTAGGTACAAAAAAAGACCATACCAGAACTGTGCCACATCCTGGAGAGTGAGATGGCATACAATATCCTGTTAGGCAGACCATGGATCAGGGACATGAAGTGTGTCCCTTCCATCACCCACCAGTGCCTCAAGTACACTCATGAAGGGCAAGTCCATGTACTCCCTATAGACCTAGAGCCATTTAAGTATTGAAATATTGTGCAACAGCTCCCTGAGTCAACCTTGCCACCAACCCATCTAGATTTTCAACCAAATAAATTTATACCAGGTCTAACTCTGTCACCATCTCTTTTAAGCAATCCATCGCCATCGTACACCATAACATCCTCATCATCAGCACCCCCTGAGATGCCTATCGTCCCTATGGATCCTTTGCCTAAGAACCTGGGGAAACGACCTATTGATGAGGTCCAGCCAACCATATCCACCATCTCCATAGATGAGATCCCTAGCCAAGTTGATGAGGAGCTATCGCAAGAGGAAAATGATGAATCAATCCAACTCTTGCTCTCATCCCTTTTCTATCCGCAACCTCAGCTCACAGTACACCTAGCTGCTACCAAATTAAGGGAGTACATGGTTAGGAATATTACAAATACCCCTGATATAGAGTCGATGTAGGATATAGGCACTATCATACCTCTCGTTATTCCCCTTAATCAAATGAATTTCATATATGGGGGCCTACTCTTAAGACACATAGGCAGGAAGTCCACTCGGGGTAACCCACACTCATTCAAGATAGGTATCCTATACCTTATCCAATTTTACCTCCATGACCTCCTATGCCAAATTAGGACTTGCCTCCTAGGCCAAACATAGGGTAACCCTAGCATGTATATACCCCTCTTTATAGACAAGCTCGAGAGATGCCCTATGGGGCTTACACCAAGCATGAGCTGGAGGGAGAATATTTGGAAATGCCTTACCAAGGTAGGGGGGTTGACATACCACCACCCCATAATAGGTTAGAGGATCCTCGACTTCCACTGCAAGATAAGAGTAAGGATGAGGATATTAAATCCTCGGATGCATATCAGGCATTACTAGAGCACCTAGAGTCAATAGATAACAAGACATTCAGGTCTAGATCTTAAAAGCCCACTTTATGCTAGTTACATAGTCAACCCATTCATCCTTTAGTTTCTTCCCCTCCCTATCTTGAACAATTTAAGCTACTTCGGTTGGCCACCTTTAAAGGGAAGGAAGATGTGCAGGAACATGTCACTAAATTCCTGAGTCAATGCTTTAGTATTCAAGATAACGATGCTTTGATTTTGTGAACATTTGTGACTACCCTATCTGACCCAGCCTCAAAGTGGTTTATCCAACTCCTAAAACATAGCATCCACAATTTGGATCAACTTGTAGATGCATTCCTAGAATGCTTCGCCTTCAACACCAAGAGGAAGATGATGCTAGCAGATCTCACTGGGTTGAAATAGTATGACGATGAGTCAATATCAAAAAAAGCAATAGGTGGTGAGCCTTACTCGCCAAGCTACCTTATCTACTCCCCATATTGGAGTTGAATTAGATTTTTTCCAAGAGCTTCCTAAAGTCGATCTCCTTGTTGCAGCTACAAAAATATTCGACTCTTGAAGATGCCCTAGTGTAGGCTAGGATCATTGAAGATATTAAGATTCAAGAGGGAGAGATTTTGAAGCCTAGCAAAAAGGAGTAGAACAAGAATGCTAAGTATACCCTAGCATAGCCTAATCCAACAATAGTGAATTAGGTTGCCATTAGTGTCCCAAGGCCAGCACAAGTAGCGCTGCCTCAAAAGCCTAATTATCAGGCCACTCCTGGGAACTATGCCAAGGATAACGAAAATAATCAAGGGCAAAATCAGCAACATCACCCCAAGTGATAGTTCACACCCATTATAGAGTCTATGGAATCATTGTTTGAGTGCCTCTTGGAAACCAATTTGATCAATATGCTTGATAGTTGACCTGTTGATCCAAATGCATCGAAGGCCAAAGGATACAGAGAAGACGTATATTGCAAGTTTCATAGGTAAAATGGGCATGATGTGTAAATGTGCTATAAGTTCAAGAATTTTGTGCAAGAAATGATCGATAAGAATGCTCTTCAAGTGGAAAACCCTATTGTGCCAAACAACCAATAGATTGAGGTCTTTAAAGACCCTTTACGCGCCCATGAGGAGCAAGCCAAGCCAATGCCCCAGGTAAATGAGATTCACCATGCCCCCCTAAGCAAGGGTATGTTGGCATGATCAACATTGTAATGAGGAATAGATGGTACCCAAGTCCAATCGCATCACCTATGGCTCAAAGGGATGTTCCTTCGATATCACAATCTCTACTGCCTCCTATGTCGAGCCTCTCACCTAGACTTATGGCCATAATTAAGAGCAAACTCGCTCAGAGCCTAAGAAAGACATCTGCTCAACTCTCCATCTATGAGCTCATTCATAAATCGCCACCTCATAGAGAAGCCTTTATGGATATCCTTAAGGCAATAGAGCTTCAGCCCCAGGAGTTTAACTCCTTCAAGAATTTTGTGGGGCATGTGTGGCAATGCACAAAATCAATGATTACCTTTTGATAAAATAAACTTAAATTGGTTCTCAATGATATGGTAGATCCTCTCTTTCACATCATCGCATGTGTAAATGGGATGCCATACAAGAGAGTGTTGATAGAAACTGGGTCTTCTAGCAACATCATCACTACAACTCTCAAGCATATGAAGCTCCCAGCATCCCATATTGTCGCATCTACCTACACCCTTCAAGCATTCAATGATGCCATATGCTCGATGGTTGGTACAATTGTCCTGCTTATCTAGGTATGAAAAAAGACCATACCAGCAATGTGCCACATCCTGGAGGGTGAGATGGCATACAATATCCTGTTAGGTAGACCATGGATCAGGGACATGAAGTGTGTCCCTTCCATCACCCACCAGTGCCTCAAGTACACTCATGAATGGCAAGTCCATGTCATCCCTATAGACCTAGAGCCTTTTAAGTATTGAAATATTGTGCAACAGCTCCCTGAGTCAACCTTGCCATCAAACCATCTAAATTTTCAACCAAATAAATTTGGACTAGGTCTAACTCTGTCACCATCACTTTTAAGCAATCCATCGCAATCACACACCATAACATCCTCATCATCAGCACCCCCTGAGATGCCTATCTTCCCTATGGATACTTTGCTTAAGAACCTAGGGAAGCGGTCTATTGATGAGGTCCAGCCAACCATATCCACCATCTCCATAGAGGAGATCCCTAGCCAAGTTGATGAGGAGCTACCACAAGAGGCAAATGATGAATCAATCCAACTCTCGCTCTCATCCCTTTTCTATCTGCAACCTTAGGTCACGGTACACCTGGCTACTACCAAATTAGGGGAGTACATGGTTAGGAATATTACAAATACCCCTGCTATAGAGTCTGTGTAGGATATGTGTTGACCTCATCTTCCCATAGGCACTATCGTACCTCTTGGTATTCCCCTTAATCAAATGAATTTCATCTATGGGGGCCTTTTTTATGGCATCAAACCTTATCAGCAGTAGGAGGATGAAGAGCTATTTTTTAAGGAAATCAACTACATGTCCAACCTTGAATTTGCCATGAAGTACCTTCACCTCTATAATTGGTATGGCTATGGGTTAGGCTTGTATGAACAAGGCACCAGAGTTCCTTACTAGCCACAGTACCAGATGCCTTATGACAAGTCTGGTTTGGGACACAACCAACCTGTGCCCCTAGACATCCTCATAGATAGCTTAGAGAACATGACTCTAGACTTTAGGTATGAGCTTACGTGAGACCCTTTCGCCAATCCCAATCATGTTTACTCACTGGTGGACTACTTACCTATGCCCTTGGGTGATGATGACCCAACTCACGATGTTATCCACTATTATGAGAGGTGAAAGTTCGTGCACTCTTTCCCACATCAGTGAGGAAGAGGATCCAGAGTCCCCTTATGAGTGGACATTCGATGATGAGTCAGACTATGGAGTCACACTAATTGACTCTGATAGCTCTGATGGAGATTACATGTGAGTTGTCCCTTTGTAAAATAAGGATGAGTTCTATTTGCACATGTTACCATTACATGATATCATTTGGTGATAAATTTTGCCTCTCAAGGCGCAAGACCACCTGCAACCACACCGACCACCTTCGGTCATTCAACCTCCACCGCAACCACCTCTAGAAGTCTTGAGACATCCTAATGTCCATGAACACCATCCACCACATAGGGGAAATCATCCATCCATGAATATGATTTCAATAGATCTATTCAAGCCTATGCGAGATCCGAATAACCCGTTGAAGCCATTGCACACCAACTTGGGGGCAATAGAATTTGATAGGGGAGATTCACCCCCATCACCTTTTAAATATTGGCCTTGTGATGAGATGTTGCAAGGGGGTATTTCAAGGATCATGTATTTTACATCGCGTGGGGCTCCCATACCCCTATAATTTAAACTCTACTTCTTGTGCACCAACAACAATGTCGAGTACGAAGCCTTGGTCATAGGTCTTCAAACTGTTATCGCCATGATAATAACCAAGTTCAATATTTTTGGTGACTCCTTGCTCATTGTAAACTAGGTCAAGGGAATTTACCAGTGCAAGTGCCCAGTTTTGCAAGCCTATAAAGCTCTTGTGGATAAACTCATGGTAAAGTTTGAATGGTATGATATTGAGGCACTCCCTCAATCATCTAATCATTTTACAAATACAATGGACTCCCTAGGGTCCTTGATCCCAAAGAACCCTACTAATGAGATTAGAACCATTTAGGTCAAAATGCTATCGTAATCTATGGTTGAGCATGAGAGAACTCAAGCCACCCAGAGGTCCACTGGATTCAAATTGAACCTCATTAAGAGAGATTCTCGCACATTCATGAGTGCTTGAATCATGCTGCTTGGGGGAATTTTTTCCCTCATACCCCTTTTGATAGCAGTACAATGATATTATTACAATATGTTTTCCAATCAACATTCACTCAGGAGGAACTTCAAGAGGGACATAAAATTCATACAATAGAGGCTTCCTCATAATAGGACTGGTCCACACAAATTATGGAGTATCTAAAGCTTGGTAATATCCCTCCTAGATTGTCGCATGCCACCAAAAAGATATTTAAATGGAAGGTAACAAAGTATGTCTTGCTTGAAGATATTTTGTATCGTCAGAGCTACGAAGGAATCCTCCTTCGCTGCTTAGAGCATCAAGAGTCAGTTTGGGCAATGGCCCAAGCACATGATGATACTTGTGGTGGCCATTTTAGTGGCATGGCCATCACAAAGCGCATTCTTTGCATGGGCTATTATTGGTAAAATTTAGAGTGAGATTGTTGCACATATGTTAAGAAGTGCATTAAGTGTCAAAACCATGCTAACTTGATACATGTACCTTCTCAAGCCCTACAACCAATCCAATCGGCTTGGCCATTCTCATAATGGGGGTTGGATTTAATTAAAAAAATTTCACCTACCTCCTTGGACCGTCACACATTTATCATTACAGCTACCATGTATTTTACAAATTGGATGGAAGCAATTCCCCTTACTACTACGATAAGACCCCAGATAGCAGAATTTATATTACATAATATCATTTGTCATTTTGGTATTCCATCCAAGATCATTTCCGATAATGGGACATCATTCAAGAATAAATATGTGCATGATTTGACAGCAAAATATAATATCAAGCACAACTTTTCAATGCCCTATTATCCATAAGCAAATGGCTAGGTGGAGGCATCAAACAAAACATTGATTGCCATCCTAAAGAAAATAGTTAAAGAGAATCACACTGATTGGTACATGTAAATATCCCTTGATTTATGGGCCTATAGCACTAGCATTCAGATGCCTACTAGGGCAACTCCATTTTCACTAGTGTATGTCACCAAGGTAGTCATGTCTCTAGAGCTGGATATCCCATCATTGTGCATATCCATGCAAAATTTCATCGATGATGACATTGTGTGGTAGGCTTGCCTAGATCAACTTACGTTTCTTGATGAACAATTTGTCAATGTCCTCGATCACTTGCGCATTTATCAAGAGTGACTCAAGAGAGCTTATAACATGAAAGTCCATCCCAGAGACTTTCATGTTGGTGATCTCATTCTGAAATAGAACCAACATAATTCTAATTTGCCACTCAATATGCGAGATAAGTTCACAAAAAACTGGTTAGGTCCTTTGTCATCACTAGTCAGATTAGACCCGATAATTATCACCTAGCCTCCCTTTAGGGAATCGAGGATCCTAAACCCTTGAACATCCTTAATTTATGGCATTTCCATGCCTAGAGTGCTATGGACCACCCCAAAATGCTCCTAGGCAGTGTATGATCATCTAGGTCACCCCAAATATTCTCCAAGGGTGTCTACAACCCGTTTGGTCAACCCAAAATGCTCCTAGGTGGTCTATGAGCATCTAGGTCATCCCAAAATGCTCCATGGGTGTCTATAGCCTACTTGGTCAACCTAAAACACTCCTAGGTGGTCTATGACCATCTAGGTCACCCCCAAAATGCTCCAAGGGTGTCTACAACCTACTTGGTCAACCCAAAATGCTCCTAGGTAGTCTATGACCATCTAGGTCACCCCAAAAATGCTCCAAAGGTGTCTACAACCCACTTAGTCAACCTAAAACACTCCTAGGTGGTCTATGATCATCTAGGTCACCCCAAAATGCTCCAAGGGTGTCTACAACTCGCTTGGTCAACCTAAATTACTCCTATACGATCTATGAACATCTAGGTCACTCCAAAATGCTCCAAGAGTTTCTACAACCTACTTGGTCAACCTAAAATGCTCCTAGGTATTCTATGACCATCTAGTTCACCCCTAAAATTCTCCAAGGGTGTCTACAACCCACTTGGTCAACCCAAAATACTCCTAGGAAGTCCATGACCATCTAGGTCACCCCAAAATTCTCCAAGGGTATCTACAACCTGCTTGGTCAACCTAAAATGCTCCTAGGCAGTCTATGATCATCTAGGTCACCCCCAAAATGCTCCAAGGGTGTCTAAAACCCGCTTGGTCAACATAAAATTCTCCTAGGTAGTCTATGACCATCTAGGTCACCCCCAAAATGCTCCAAGGGTGTCTACAACCTGCTTGGTCAACCTAAAATGCTCCTAGGTGATCTATGACCATCTAGGTCACCCCTAAAATGCTCCAAGGGTGTCTACAACCCACTTGGTCAACCTAAAATGCTCCTAGACGGTATATGATCATCTAGGTCATCCCCAAAATGCACCAAGGGTGTCTACAGTCCACTTGGTCAACCTAAAATGCTCCTAGGCGGTCCACGACCATATAGGTCACCCCAAAATTTTCCAAGGGTGTCTACAACCCACTTGGTCAACCTAAAATTCTCTAAGGTAGTCCATGACAATCTAAGTCACCTCAAAATGCTTCTAGGCAGTCCATGACTGTCTAGGTCACCCCAAAAGGTCCCGAAGGCACCCATAAGCCCTTTGGTCACCCCAAAATTCTCTAATGGCCCCAAAAAATCTCGTTGGTCACATGTACATACATCCACATATCAATCAAAAATTCAAAAACATAGTCAAAACATCAAAAATACAAAAATATCACATCTCATCAAGTTGCATACCATTGCATTTCATTGTTGCTTACATTAGGCATATTCATCATTACACTTTGCACTTTTGAGTTACTCATACATGTCTAGCACCGAGACTGTACACTAGTCATCATTCAAACTCCATGTTGTTCAAAGCGTCATTTACACCAGTTCATATTTCACTCACTATTTCCATCCACATTTTATCACTTTTCACATTTGTGTCCATTCCCTTCACCTAGCCATTTTTTCTAGAATGTCATCAGGGTTTTTGGTCACTCAGCCGTCTCTAGTTTTCTTTTTAGATTTTTTAGAAAGCTATCTTGATTTTTAGAAGGTAAAGTATTGCTTAGATTGTACCTTGTATGCATCAAATACCAACACATTTTCACATTAATAAATCCAAGTTTTGTACAAGGAAAGATGAAACCCACGAAGTGGTCTAGGTTTCTTTAAGCGAAAAGGTTATCCTGCTCATCCCCTTGTGCAAACGGTTCAAGAATGTTGAGAATTTGCAAAAGGACTATTGGAAATTTGAGTTAATTTGATATATTTTATGTTGTCATTGATGTCACATGGATCATTCATGTCACATGGATCACATTTGGTTTTTGTGGCCAAAATATTTCATAAATAAGCATTTATGATATTTTGGAAAGCATGGCTATTTACAGGGATTTTATTAAAAATAAGGCAGGAAAAATAAAAGGTTTTATTTAAAAACATGGTGGGCTTATGTGGAAAGGCCTTTTCTTAAAAGCCAAGGTGGAATTTTGTTTCATTGAAAAAGGACCTCCGGTGATGAAGCTATTAAAGTTTAAAGTTTAAGTTTAAATTAATGGAGGGCCGACCTATGTGCAATTAATGAAGGTTGACATATATATATATATATATATATATATATATATATATATATATATATATATAGTAAAGGTTTAAATTTATTTCGAAAAGGGGGCATATTATATATCGTCGGAAATATTATTTCGAGGGCTATTTGACTAACTTATTTAGAAGGAGAAATAAGATGTGTGTAAATATATATTTTTGATATTGCAAAGGGGTTTGAAAAATGAAGTTTGCCTTGTTATTTTTCAAGAGGATTAATTCTTTCATGAGGTGACAAGGTATGCAATAATAAAATAGTGAAGATGAATGCAAGAATAAAAAAGAAAAGGAAAACATGTATGAACAAGGTAGACATGATAATAAGAGCTTGTATATGGAAGAAGCAATGAATGCTTCTAGCAGAAATAATGAAAGTCTCTTAGTCAGTGAAAAATAAGAAGCTCCTACTGAAGATCAAAAGCAGGAATCTCAAGTAAGAATTTATCATGAAGAGAAAAATAGGCACAATTATGATCATGAAGAAAATAAAGTGTCAGAACAAGATTTTGAAGAAATGAAAAGAGAAAACTCAAGACTAAATTATCAAGCACAAGAGGATGAGAAGATAAAGGCAAAGCTCCTACAAGATCTCATTGATCTAAAAATGACAGTTGAAGAGGCAAAGAAAATTGAAGAAGATATGCTTGAACAATTAAAGGTAAGGAAGCAAGAATGTAAAAGATTAGAATATGAAGTTGTTTCCTTAAGGTTGGAAGTGAAAGACTCCAAGGATAAGTTGCACAAGTTTTGTAAAGGTTTCAAAGCACCAAAGGTCCCATATTTTAGGTTTGGGGAATCACACTCAAAAGGAAAGGAAGTTCTAAAAGATGAAATCAATGAAGCACCTAAGATTTCTGATGAAAGTTCCAAAGTTCCTATGGCTCCAAATATTTAGTTTGGTTCTTGTTTTGAGATAGGTGAATCAAGTTCAAAGGGAAAATAAATTATTGAATAGAAAGGCAAGGAAGAAACTAAGGAAGAGGTTTTAGATGCTACAAAGAAGGTTCAAGAATGCAATGCACAAGTTGAATATGATCATAAGTATAATGGTCAAGAAAGGTATGAGGAACCAAGGCATGAACAAAGGGCTTTTAAAGGATATTGTTTTTCTTGTAATGGATTTGGACACAGGGCTATACATTGTAGGATACATGGATCAAAGAAGTTTGATTTTGCTAGAATAAACTTCAAAGGAAGAAGGTGCACCTGTTAGTGCAATAGAGAGACAAATTGTTCTAGAGATCTAGTAGTAGAACAGATGAATACAGATCTAAGTGAGGAGTCTTCAAGTGGAGAGAGGTGCACCTGTTAGTGCAGCAGAGGGACAAATTGTTCTAGAAGATCACATAGCCAGAGCATAAGGGAAAAGAGTTTTCCTATGGAAGAGATCCACGAACTTGAGATTAGGGGATCAACATATCCTTTGGATAGAGATCCATAAACATTGTAATTGGGAGTGATTCCCAAAGAGATTGATTGAGAAAGTTTTAGTAAAATATTTTCTCCATGGAGTAGCCCACATTGGGTGAACAATGTAAATTGTGGTGTCTCTATTGTGTATGGTTTTTGTGCATTGCTTTGATTACTGCTATCTATACTGCTATCTTTACACAACATAATATTGAATTGGAAGAAAAAAGTAAAAAGTGGTCTTATACTGTTCACACCCTCTCAGTATAAGCTTGTGTTCTTCAAGGACAAGCTCTTCCCTACCTAATTCCCAAAAATAAATAGTGGTTTTCACCACTATCAAAAGCAAAATCCCAAAAAGCAAAAATCCAAATCAAAATCCCAAAAAGCAAAAATCCAAATCAAAATCCCAAAAAGCAAAAATCCAAATCAAAATCCCAAAAAGGCAAAAATCAAAAGAAAAATAAATAGTGGTTATCACCACTCCCCAAATCCCTTGCTCAAAGAAAAAAATACAAAATAAATAGTGATTATCATCACTAAGTATAAGCAAATTTACTTGAATTCAAATAAAAGAAAAGAAGGGCGTTGAGCTTGAATCCCTGGAATTCTCAGCATTTGACAAGCCATAAGGTGATCCTCATTACAGGTTTGGTGGATAGCCTACCTAGAAATGGCGGTATCCTTATGCATGATGATATGTCTTTCACATTAGAATTTACATATGTGCATACCAATACTTGCATGCGGATGAGCTAGCTTTTGGTAGCCTATAATACCTAGTGGTCTAATACTACTAAGTACAAAACCTAGGATTGTGATATTCATAGGGTGATACTCATTATAGGTTTGGTGGATAACCTATCTAGAAATGGTGGTATCCTTATGCATCTCACAAAAATGAACTCACTTGCACACACAGGGATATGAAGTATCTTGGTCATCCTTGTAGATTCATACCTTGTCAAAAAGTCTTGCGTGGTTAGTATATAACTTTTGATCAGTTGACTAGCATGTTTGAGTCTCATGAAAACCTCATAGACCTTCTATAACATTCATTCTATACATTCCATTCTATCACATGTATGTTAGTTTCCATTTTTACAAACCCATTACATAGTCTCATGACAACATTATGCATGAACTGATGAATTCTATACAGTTTATGGTGCTAACATAGTATGTCAAATCATTAGTCATATTTCATCATTAAGTCAAATCATATTAAAACACTATACATCCATGCATATACATAACATCAAAATCACAACATATTACCATAAACCTCAAGATATGCATACATGATAAACATCCATCAACACTCCATCATATCATAAAAGCATCCATAAGCATACATGATAAGCATCTAAACATAAATACATACATTGCATTCATCCATAAAGCAATAAAGGAAACACATGATAGCAATAAAAAAAAAATCTCATATATAGATATATGGGGTAAAAATATACAACATAGTTTCTAAAATTACCCGAAGGCTACAATAAAGTGGGTCCTCAGAGCTCACCCATACCAAAAATCCAAAATCCAAAATCCAAAGAGAGCCCCAAGAGTCTCCATCACCATAATCACATGGGATCAGTGCTACAACTCACACTACCACTTGTAGTCTGTGTCTGCTATGATACCCCATGCCTACTGCCACCAGCCCTATCAGTTCTCCACCTAGACCTTGATGCCTCCATACTAGAGGAAGACTACACTATCTCACTATACTGAGTACGATGTGATCCACTTGTATCTCCATCATCAAGAATATTCCCTCCAAGGTGCACTACCTCCATATCCAGCCTATCAGTATAGGCCTACCTCTGCTACCCCCATACTTGGTAAGTCTCCACCACTGATTGGAGCCGTAACACCTATGCCCGTAGCTTCTCTGCATCCTTCCTGCTAGATCCCTCCTACCTGCAATGATGCTATCTTGGCCTAATACTCCTATGGCTATGCCTGAAGGATATATCTTTCCTACTTGAACTTGACGAGATCAACCTACAGCTCCATGTATAGGTCATCTCGTATACCCTACTATGCCTATGTCCCCTAATCCTCTGCATCCCCATAGTCACCCTGATCTCCTAAGTCTAGGAGGACTACATACTCATCTATCTAATGACGATGCCTATGAGGCTCACCCACATTTGCTTGGTCCTCCTCAGGGGTATCATGCATACTCTCATCCACTGCCTTAGCCGCTTCACCCCATAAGGTTCCCACATCTCGCCACTAGTGCATCACCCACCATGATTCATACTTCTTTGTAGTCCTGATGTCCTCTATATTAGGAATATATACCATAGGGTCTGCCTCCTCTCCCACCTCCTCCACTATAGGCCAACTCAGTATCCTCTCATCCCTACAGCACCTGTATACCACTGGATCCTTGAGCAATCCCTGATATAGCCCAAACTATTGCATAACATGAGTAAAAGGGAAGTACTCCCACTTGGTACCATGCTTCAAAATTAGCCATCTACCTTGCCTCACCTAGTGGAGCTGCTCTCCAACATCAGACCAATATAGACAGTCTTTGTAGGGTTACCATATCACCTACCCTGGTTCCAGTCATGAAAAATCATCGGTGTAGTGATCCACATCACCTACATGATGATGAATATACCCTCTCTCTTGAGTCCTCTGCCATAGGATCACATATCCTATCTCCCTATCTGCTAGTTATGCATGATCTATCCATGGTAACCCCTATGGTCACTCTATGACTGTCCTATCATCCCTAGAACTATAGTAAAAAGCTACAACCTATGCCCTTCTACTTATAATAGCAAATCTCCTACAACTCATCATAGAGCTATGCCAATAGTGTAGTACCCAAGCCATCACCAATGGCTCCTCCATAGTGCACCCCGCCAATGCATACACCAGCTCCAATAGGTTCCATGGGAACCTGGCTCCTACGAAATTAGGAAGAAGAATGTTGGATATGAGGGTCATCAGTAGTGTATGCATCACCTTCAATACCCCCTCCTCATACCATAGTTCCACTAGTATCCCTCTGTTTCGACAATCTTCCTCTACCACATCTGCATCCTAACCAAAGTACCTCGTCAGCACTGCACCTATCGGGTCACAATGCGTAGTGTGGATTGGTTACCCCTCTATAAGAATCCATAGAATTTGATAGATGTCCTCCAACGTCACCGTCATCTCCCTCATTGGTAGGTGGAAGATGTTTGTGCATAGGTCCCATAAGCTAATAAGAGCAGTCAAGTAGGCATGGTTACCTATTAAAGGCTCCAACAATATAACCTGCTTGAGACCTAAGGCATCAAGCCATTCCCAGTCAGCCTCTGTCAAGGCATATTGAGTGGTCTTGAAAAGCTTTGGTTTTCAGTACCGACTCTTCACCACTTGGCAAAGATAAGAAAAACAATAAGTAGACATTCACCATGCTTCAAGATGGCCTCAAAATGACCCAAAAACAATGCAAGACTAATATACAAAAATAATATAATTGCACAAAACATTAAAAAAATACAAAATATGGTATATTCCATCTAAATTAGGTTTAATTACCTATTATGTAATGTGATATGCCTAAAAAAAAAATTGCACTTTTAAAGCAAGAATAACGCGGTAATAGAGTCAGTACATACCCACCTAGCACCAGATCCTCCACTAGATGCATCGACTTGCTGACTCATGGTGATTGTGGGATGAGTTTGACAGTGCTTCGATATGTAAAATTGTTCTCCTCCTTCTCACCTCTCGAATCACAAAAGAAAACATACAATAATGAGCCCAAAATTCACATTTGAGGTTTATATAGGCTTGTCGCAGTAGCATTCATACCAAGATAGGGTGAACACACTTTTGGCCATTCATCCCATCCTAGGATGAATACCAAATTTGCATTTGTCCCACCCTGGGATGAACACAAAATTTTTAAATCAAAACAACTTAAAATGCACCAAAAAGGGTCCAAAAACCCACCAAAATAGCTCAATTTTGGTCAAGATTTCACCTGCATCAGCAAGTGAAATAAACCACCACAAAGGTCATGAAAGGACATAATTTCACTCCATAAGAATGCTAGCATATCTAGACCACTCCACGATAATGAGGTTTTTTCTTTCTTTCCTCTCCAAAATGTGTGAAAAAAGGGTCCAAAACCCACCAAAAACCACCAAAAACAAGTCAAATTTTATGGAATTCATTCAAGATCAATATGGAAACCAAATATCACCATGGATACACTAAATATTTACTACTTTAATCCCTAATAAGGCCATGATGGCTGGAATTCCCTATGGGAACAAGGTTTTTCAAACTCTCTTCTTCCATGAAGCATTCATAACATTGTCAAATTCCTTCCAAAATTGCTCCATTTTTTAATGAGTACAACTGGAGGCAACCTTAACAACAGTCATATGGGTCAAGTGACTCATTACTTTTATCACTAGATCATTCCCTCATCAACTTGTTGCTTGAGAGGTAGTCATACCCAGTTCCAAATCAACAAGCACACACTCATTCAGGTAAATTGCGTTCGTTCAAAGAATCATTGACAAAGACAATCACGCTCCTGCTTGGGACAAAAAACAAGCACAAAATATAAATCAAAATGCATGGAATTTTGCAAGAATGAAAAATTGGACCTCCTGATTCATGACTGAATAATAGCCAAGATCAAGCAAGTTCCTTAGCTCGTCGGAAGCAAGGATTCAAGAATGCATGCTCTTTCTAGGATTGGGGCATCTAAAGTTGGTTAGGTTACTGAATAACCTCAATCATTGAACATTTTAGTCATCTATTTTTTCTCATCATTGTGCTGCACACAATGCATCCCAAAAAGGAGCATCTGTAGACACTAAAATCTAGTCAATATGATTATGCTATTGAGAGCAACGACTAAGTTGATACACTAAGACCCCTAGGGCAACCCTCAGAAGGTATACAATGGTTCTAGCCACTTTGTGCAAGGTTTTGGAAGGTCCTGTCCCATTTTTGGGACCTTTTTGCTCCTTATTCAATGCTATACCACCCTAGGATGAATACAGATCCTATTCGTCCCACCCTGGAGTGAATAGCAACATTCATCCCATGTGCGGCGAATAGCAGGTTTGACTGGTAAAAAGTCAAATTTTGGACAAATGGCACCTATAAACTACCATTTTACCTACCTAGCCTATAATGCACATCAGAGCACATAACAAACATGACATGCTTCATAAGGGAGGCCAAATTGGGAGATTCTCTTCCTCCTCCAATGCATGCCACCTCGGTGGCCAAGTGGCGCCTCTTGTCGCACATGCCCTTGCATGCACTTTTGCACATGAGCCCCCTGTGGCTATAAATTGGATGCATTTTACACACCAAAAAAATAAAATGAGTTTAAGGTTTATATAATGGAGCACTTCCAAGATTTCCTCTCACCTGATTGTGCTCTCTTTCCCTCAAAATCTCTTCTTAGCGAAGGAGGTTATCGAGTGACTCAAAAAGATGTAACTTTAAAAAAAAACCTATCAATCAATTGAATTTCCAGCCCAAATATGATGAAAATATCTCTCATAATGTTTTGGACCATTCCCTAGTGGAATTGGTGGTAAAAGTTAGGCAAATTTGGTGGGCATCCCGCCCTCGGTGCCCCCCAATTTGTGATAGTCAAATTCATCCCACCCTAGAATGAATACAAATATGTGCACAATTTTGTTACTATTTTTAAATAGGCATTTTCTATATTATCATATGATGTTGTAGTTTAAATTTCATGCTTTTCTGAGTTATATTGGCCGAGATATCATGATTTGAAGTTTTTGCAGGCTTGTGGGACCCATTGGAGCATACATCAGGATCTGAGCTTGATTTGTGGAATATGAACATATAGGTTACACTAAAATGTCATTATGTGCATTATTTCTAAGTTTTGTATGTTTTGGATATGTGTAGGGACAAAAATTGCTTGGATTGGGTTTTGCAGGTTGGAGAAGCACACTGCGATTACGCCACACCTACGGATGCAATTTTGGTGCAATTTCTAGTGATATCTTCCCAAAACCTCTTATTTTACTTAAATCTATAATTTCATAGCATTTGTAGTTGATTTGGTATAGGCGCGCCACATATGCCCCTTTCCTACCTATGGGGATTACATGTTTTAGACCATACACACTTTCTATTTGACATTTTTGGTTTCCTTGTGTGTAGGTGCAGGTCATACATCATATTTGGGAAGCATTGTAGGACATAAATATTAGTAATACAAGTGGCAAAAACCTTTGGCCCATCCACTTCGAGTGTGGGTATGCAAAAAGACATTGGATGTGCACCAAATTCTCTTGAAGGATTTTGATCCTCGGGCACCCAAAATTTGTAATAGTTGTATCAATCATTTGAGCCCTCAAGGGGACATCTATGTAACCTAGATTTTATCCACCCAATTAATAAGAAATCAATTTTCTTTGCTTCATTTCTTGTTACTCGCTATCTTTTCCATCTTACTTGCATGCTTCCGATTTGATGCTCATTAGACATAAGGGATAGATGCAATTTGTTATCCATATTTAGGTGCATAATTTTTTCCTACTTTAGCCATAAATATTATCCCTGGAAGTATTCCTCCTAATGTACGTCCTTATTGATACCCTCAACCTCAAAAAATAGAAATTGAAAATATTGTCCAAGAACTATTAGAACATGGAGTCATTCGTCATAGCACTAGTCCTTATTCATCACCAGTGGTTTTAGATCATCGTAAAGAAAATTATTGGTGTATGTGTCCTAATTTTTGACGCATTAATAAAATCATAATAAAGGACAAGTTCCCTATTCCTGTTATAGATGATTTATTATATTAATTACATGGTGCTAAATTCTTCACCAAATTGGATCTACGTTCAGGTTTTCATCAAATCATAGTAAGAGATGAAGACATTCCCAAAACTACCTTTTGTACTCATGAAGGTCATTATGAGTTCTTAGTCATACCTTTTGGTCTCACCAATGCTCCCTCCACCTTCCAAAGTCTCATGAACCATATATTTCATCCATTTCTTTGCAAATTTATCTTAGTCTTATTTGATGATATTTTAATATATAGTAAATCATAGAAGGATCATTTGATGCATGTGGGGAAAGTTCTTCATATTTTACATAAGGAGAAACATTTTTTCAAATTCTCCAAGTGTTATTTTGGTGTTCAATAAGTTGAATATTTGGGTCATATCATTTCTCATGAAGGTGTTAAAGTGGATCCTAATAAAATTAAAGCCATTCAAGATTGGCCTTTACCCAAATCCATCAAGAAACTTCATGTTTTTTTGGGCATTACAGATTACTATCGCAAGCTTATTCACAATTATGATAAAATTGTAGCTCCTCTCACCACCCTAACAAAGAAGGATTCTTTTCATTGGTCGGATGTGGCCACTCAAGCATTCATGGAACTCAAGGAAGCTATGTGCACTACTCCAATTTTGGCAACTCCATATTTTCACAAACCATTTGTTATTGAATGTGATGCTTCGAGAATAGGTATTGGGGCAGTTTTAATGCAAGAGGGGCATACCTTGGCATTCAAAAGCAAGAAAATTTTAGGTAAAACTTTTGGAAGGTCCACATACGAGAAAGAGATGTTGGCTATACTACATGCAGTTGAGAAATGGAGACACTACTTAATCAGTAGTCATTTTATCATAAAAATAGATCATAGTAGTCTCAAGCACTTTTTAGAACAATGCTTTTCTTATCCAGAGCAAAACAAGTGGCTAACAAATTTATTGGGATATGATTTTGTTATTGAGTATAAGAAGGACAAAGAAAATATGGTAGCAGATGCATTATCTTGTAAATATGAATATGAAGTTTCCATCAATGCCATTTTGGGTCCTTGTTCTCAATGGGTTTCTCAACTCTAAGAAGAATGGTTGGTAAACATTGAAACTGCTCAAATAATTCAAGATTTGATTCTAGGATCATCCAAGCATCCACATTTTTCATATAATGACAAGGTGTTAAGAAAGAAGGATTGCATTTATATTCCACCAAATTCCATCATTAAATCTAGGATCCTTGAAGAATCACATGCTTCCCCATAAGAAGGGCACTCAAGATTTTTGAAGACTTATATGAGGGTAAAACAATACTTTTATTGGAAAGGATTAAAATATGATGTCAAAATATTTGTGGTTGAATGTGAAGTATGCCAATGCAACAAGGGTGAAACAATCAAATCTCTAGGACTTCTTCAACCATTACCAATTTTGGACTACCAATGGGAACACATATCAATGGATTTTATTGAAGGTCTTCCTAAATTTGAAGGTAAAATAGTGATTTTTGTGGTAGTGGATCATCTCTCCAAGTATGCTCACTTCAATGCTCTACAAAATCCATATTCAGCAAGCAAAGTGGCTAAGGTATTTATGGACTCCATTTCCAAGTTACACGAAATGCCAAAAAATATTGTAAGTGATCATGATCCCCTATTTACTAGCAATTTTTTGCGAGAATCATTTTGTCTTAGTGGTACTAAATTAAACATGTCGTGTGTATACCATCGTCAAATTGATAGCCAAACTAAAATTATTAATAAATGTTTGGGTACCTATCTACGCTGCTTTTCTCAAGATAAGTAGTATCAATGGAGTCACTGACTATCATTAGCAGAATGGTGGTACAACACTTTGTACCATTACTCTATCAAGATATCCCCATTTGAAGCATTGTATGGGGTAAAACCACTAGCAATAGCAAATTATTTTCCAATATATTCCAAAGTATCTCAAGTAGATGATTGGTTCTAGCACTGATAGACAATGCTCAACATTCTCAAAGAATTTGATCCAAGCACAAAACTGTATGAAGAAAAAAAAAATTACATCATTCAGAGCAACAATTCAAGATAGGTGATATGGTTTTCTTATATCTGCAACCTTACAAACAACTGTCATTGAAGATCAAGATTAGTAAGAAGTTGGTCCCAAGATTTTATGGTCCTTACAAGATAGTGCATTGCATAGGCGAAGTGGCATATCAACTAGAGCTTCCTCCCTCATCCCGTATACATCCAGTATTTCATTTTTCATGTCTCAAAAAGGTGATTGGAAAAAAAGTACACTCTTAGTTAGAACTTCTAGTACTTGATGAATAAGGACGTATATATCTTTCGCCAGAGGCAATATTGCAAAATAGATCACATCATCTTTGTTCTCGCCATATCAAAGAATTTCTAATTGAATGGTAGGACCTACCAGTAGAGGATGCTACATGGGAAACATAAAGTATTTTTGAGTCATTTCCAACTTTGAGAACAAAGCTTTCCGAGGAGGGAAGCCATGTTACAACACCAATATGGCCAAGTCGGCTATATTTCCAAGTTTCACTTATTCATTGATTTTTTATTATAAGTAAAATTAGGTTGTTTATTAATTAATAATCTATCTGGAATCTGATTGTGTATTCGCAAGGACTTAGCCCTCCTTAGTGGAAAAGGACTTAGCCCTCCTCAAGTGGCAAATAAATATTTGATTTCCTCATTCATGTTTGTGTTCATATAATTTTTGGAAAAATTCTGCTTCACATTTTTAATCTATAATATTTCTCTTATTTTTGTAGACAAATATTTGTAGTATGTCCTCCACAAATTTCACAATAGAAATTCCAACATTTTTATATATTATGCCCACATCTACCACAATGATTACATCTATTCCATGTTATAGGATTACTTTTTTTTTTGATACATTATATCTTGTTTGTCCTTCATTGTTACTAATTTTATCAATCTCTATCATAGATTGATGTCACTATTTCTTGTCATAAATTTAGTTCCTGATTCATTGTTGCTCGTCTATCCTATATATCTAAGACCTTCATATTTTGGTCTTATTTTTGGTACAATTGGCTATTTCATTTCTTGTCCATGTTTTCCCAAATCTGTGTCTTTATATCCCATTTTATTTAACAATTTTGAACCAATTCCTTTAGTATACCTTTCAAAATAACCAAAAATATCATCAGACCGATCCTTATCAACATCAACACAAATATGAGCATCACTATCTTTGTCACCATTTAAATCTATGTCATCATCAATTTTGATAGCATAAGCTTTCTCTGAACAATCACAAACTATATTCATATCATTTTGTCACATGTAGCATCTATTTTTGTAACAATTTATTCTACCTTTATCATGAATTCTAAGTCACAAGAATCATTAATTGCATCACAATTTTTCTTTTTATTTTGATGAGGATCATAACATGCATATTTTTATTTTTTATTAAGATCATTAGTATCACAACATGCATCTATCATCATGGGATTTAATTTTATAGAAGCTTTCATAACTCTTAAATATTTTTCTTCACTACTGACATCTTTTCAAACTTTTTTGTGGAAAGCACCCCAATTGTAATGCCACTTCTGGGTAAGTCCTAAGGAGGTAGGGGTATCTATTCCACCAAAATCACCTAGGGCTCACACTTGGACTGCCTCATTCGACATACTCAAAGCATACCTAAAACAACAAAAATGCAAACAAACAAAAATAAAAACACAAACAAACACAAAAAACAACAAAAGACAACAAAATAGGTCCGAGGTGTAGACCAATTGGTTCATCAAAATCCCATAAGGGGGGTGGAGGTGCAAGGTTCAAATATTGGGCCTCGTAGGATTGAACGCTTGTCCCTTTCCTGTTGCTTTCAGCAACATAAAAGGTTTAAAATGATTATGGCATGGTGGTTATAGGGGCGGACTGCGTGAAGATCTGTGTGGCGAATTCTAGGGTGGACAACACAGAATACTGTGGTGGCCATAAAAGTTGGACATCCTACCCGGATTCATGGCGGCTACCAATTCCACCATGTAAATTAAAAAAAAAAACAAAAGACAACAAAACAAACACAAAAACAATAAAAACATAAAAAAAACAACAAACAGCAAAACACAAAACACATATAAAAAAACCACAAAAACAACACACAAAAAAAACATAAAAACACACACAAAAAAAAATAAAACAAAAACACAAAACACAAAACACAAAAAAATACAAAAACACAAAAAACACAAAAAATACAAAAACATAAAAAAATCAAAAATACCAAACACAAAAACAAAATAGAACAAAATAATAAAAAAAACACACACACATTGAAAAACTAAAAAGAAGGAAAAAATAGATAACAACTTTGGCCTTTCTAGGCCAATAGGCTATTCAGGCAAGAATCAATAGAGGAAACATAAGAATGATCAGTTTGAGCAAGGGAACTAAAATATCCTGACTGAACCAAAGAGAAGCAAAAACAAAGTAAAAAGGAACTAGATACCTCTAGTACTAGAGCCATCCAGAGAAAGGATAGAAATAAGAGCTTCCCTTATTTGTGAATCCCATAATTTTGGAGGGCGGTTGTAGTAAGTAAAATTACCTTTGTCTAATATCCAATTAGCTAAAGCATCAACACTCCTATTCTATTCTCTGACCACATGATTGTATTTAACTTTCAAAAAGCCCATCTAGATTAATTGAATCTTCTCAACAATTCTTTTTACTCTCTAATCAACCTTATGATTCTTAGAAGGAGTCTTCAATAGATTAATCATAACTTAAGAGTCATATTCAACCAAAACCTTTTTCCATCTGACCTTAATAGCCTCTCGAAGGCCTTTAAGGATACCATACCCCTCAACAAGGTTATTGGAAAGGATATCCAAATTCTCAGCAAAAGTGAAAACCATGGAACCATTTAAAATTCTACCAATTCCTCCTACACTAGCTTTTACAGAGTTCCCCCTAGAGGCTCCATTGGTATTGGATTTTTCCAAACCCTTAGGGGAGGCTACCAATTCCTTATTCTATCCATATTTTGATCACTCACATTCTCTTTAAATTGGTTTCCCTTAAAAAAGTTAATATTCAATATTTGCATCACTTGATCCCATATTTTATGGGAGTTCTGGGGGTGATTAAGGAGTTGTTAAACTGATTCATCTAAGTTGACAATGGTATTTTACTAGATATAGTGAATGTCCTTCCTTTCCTGATTGAAAATCTGGTTGTTTCTTTCCTTCCAGATATTCCAAGGTAGAATGGTAGAACCCATCCAAACTAACTACTTAATAAAATAATCCCTACAGAGTTTTACTTGGATTATAGTGGTACATTTTTTTATTTTGAACACTCATAGGCTAAGGTACACTCAATATCTCCACACATTTCACACCTAAATGGGCCATGAAAACCACATTTCATAAGTTTCTCACCAGTAAGCACCTTGTGATGCAATAAAAGCTAAGTAAAGAACCTCACCTTAGGCCAAATATTTAAAGCCCACAAGTAAGTAAATACATCATATGATTGGTTGGGATTATTATGGCATAAGGCTAGATAAACTTGAGCAACTAAATACTCATCCTTAGTAGTGTCGTTCCATCTAAAACAATATTTATCATGGGACCAAGAGAGAGATCTCATATCGAGGATACTTTGGATGTTTTTTCTTTTCCTTTCTAGAATTTGAATAGGCCATTCCTCAATAGGGATATAATTTCTACCAACATCTAAATTACTAATATGGTACTGATAGTAATTAGCTACATTTATCCAATTAGCTCAATGAATCTCCTCCATTTAAGGTCTTTAATAAGGAAACTGAGTTATCAAAGGCTAGTGACCATCCCCAGAATATATCCAAAAATTTGCTTGTTGACCATTATGAATCATCCAAAATAACTTTTGCTTAATCAAATCCTTACAAGTCTTAAGAGCCACTAAAATGGAAGAACCTTTGGTAGGCAATTAATAGCAAACAAGATCTTCAAAGACTTTTTTTCTCAATATATTTAGCATGAATATTTTTGGCCCAAAGAGCATTGGGGTTAAGCAAAATCCTCCAATACATTTTAGCAGTTAAAGCCTTATTGTTAGTAATAACAGTCCATAATCCTAAACCCTCTTCATTCTTGGGAAGGCATAAAGTATCCCATTTTACCAAGGCCTATTTTCTTTTCTCCTTAGTACCACTTTAGAGGGAATTGATGATTGATTTGATCTAATTCTCAAAGAACTACCTTTGGGATATTCAAAAAAACAAAAGCATAAATAGGTATAGCTTGAAGGATTGATTTTACCAAGGTAATTTTACCCCTAAATTAAATCCACCTATTGGTCCAATTTCTAATTTTCTCCTTAACTATGTCCAACAAACAATTCTAGTTTCTTGTTTTCTATCTTTAAATATTGATAGAAATGCCTAAATAAGTGATTGAAAGGGAGGTCTTCTTATATCTTAATTTATCCAAGATTATGGATTTTTATATGGGAGAGCAATGAAATAAAATGAATTTAGATTTGTCTTCACTGATCAATTGCTTGATAGCATTAGAAAAATAACTAATGATTTGCTTAATTTTAGAAGATTCCTTAACAATAGCTTTACCTAATAGAGTAGAGTCATCAAAAAATTAAAAATGAGAAACAGGCCTAGCTCCATGAGCAAAGGTAACTCCCTCAAGGGTTTTTGTTTTATCTATTTTTGGTTATAGTTCTACCCAAGCTTGAGAATGATGAATAAATAAGGGAAGAGGGGGTCACCTTACCTACTACCTATGGAAGATGGAAAAAACTGAGAAGGCCTAGTCCTCATCAAAATTGTCTACTCAATGAATCTTTTATTTACCAAAAATTCATCTACCAATATCCTATGCGTCTTCACTTCATGACCTCCTTCATTGGTATGTAGGTTGTGGCCTTGATCATTCCTCTTGAGACTTCATGTGTTGTTTCTATGGTGCCTGAGTCCCATCCATCGCACTCCTTTGCAACCTATCTTCTACTTTCTTAAGTGTTACAATCCACTCAAATAAATCTCACACAACTTCCTCATTAACATTTTCACTTATGTCAACATTCTCCTCGACTCTTGGTGCTTCTTGCTTCTATATTTATGTGTCAATCAACAATGTATCCAACCTTTCAATGTCTGTTATATATCCATACTTGTTCTATCACTGGTTCATGTGTATTGTGTTCAACACTTTTCATGTTTCCTCTTTGAGCAATTCTCGTGCTCCTCCTAACTAGGATATCCTTTCCTTGATCCCATATCCTACACCTTTGCAAACTTGTGTCTGTCATTCACCTCTAATTTGTGTATTCCAAAATTTTCACTTTGCACAATCTTCTTAACTACAACAATTTTGACCCGTTTTAATAAAATGCCAAAGTTCGATAAGGAAACAGTGCCAAATGTAGAGCTAGGATGTAGTATTCTTGAGATGGAGGTGATTTGGTACTCAAAAAATTCACTGTAACAGGTTTTGCAAGTTAAATCAATTAGTTTTGTAATCGATTTCTCCAAACTAACATTTATTCCTTATTTGGCAAGTTTTAGGTTGCAAATTATTTACTAAATCAGGTAAAAAAATAGTTTATACGAGTTGGTACAACACTTGTACGGTTTGTACGAAGCCTTGCTGTAGCTAATATTTAGATCTATCAGCCTGCACAACCATTCCTTCCATGGCAAGTTTTGGTATGTTTCCTATGACAATTCCTCACTTTCTTCCTAACATGACCTAATTCACTAGCAATGAATTGTAACCATCAAAAGTAATTCCAAAAATTGTAAAAATACCTGGAAATGTTCTTGTATGACTGTAATTCATCATTAAATCAATTCCTATCTTCATACCAAGTCTTTAGGATGATTCAATTCACTCACAATGTAATTCCATTCAATTAACATGACAAGTTATGCATTCAAATAGTAGTTACACAACCAGCAACAACTAGAATGTACAACGGAATTCACAAGGGTAAGGAAATAAGGAGAATTTATGTCATATTCAGATTATGAGTATTCTTGTACAATATAGCCATTGGCATTACTCACAACCATAACAGTTATCACAATGAACAACCTACAACTCTACCATAAGCAATCAATACTCCATGAATGAATAACCATTAATGCATCAACAATGAACATGAATGAAAAACCTAAAAAATGAATGGGGGGGCTATATAATGCATGCCTAGACCATTCCAAAGAGGTTTATGAGACATTGTATTACTTACAACTACTATCCTTAATTAACTCCAAAACAATTCTTTACAAGGTTTACTAATATCTAATTTTATTTTTATCAAATTCAACCCAAATGTACATTTCACCTAATTTCATTAACATTTCACATCGTACATTTGCAACCTTGTATGTTTTTCTCATGCTTGTACATTTTGAAACTTGTACATTTTAATCAAAATTGAGCAAAACTAAACAAAACTGTACAAATCCAAAGACCATTTCTTCTTATTCTAGAAGGTGGATTTATTGCCTACAGATACCCAAACAAAATCATCAAACACATGGTTACACAAGTGTTACACAGGCTAGGGTTCTTAGAGTGCACAACCAACATGAGTGTATTGAATCCTGTTACAACCAACGAGAGCATCACAGTAAAGATAAAAAGATTCAAATAGTGCACATTTAATTATGAGAGGTATATTATATATTTCCAATTAAAAGTGCACTTTATAAAATTTGAAGGAATAATAGTAAGGTTTATTAAGGTTGAAGTTAATTAATTATTAATAGTTGAGATTAATTAGTAATTTGGAGATATAAGGATATAGTTCAACCTTAAATGTAATTAATTGAGATATTAATGCATTTTATAAAGCTTAGAAGATCTAAGTAATAGTATTTGGTTTTACTTTGGAGATATAAGGTTTTCAACATTAGATAAATTGAAACTTTTATTTGCAAATATTATTATTTTCTAAAATTTTAAACTAGAGAGTTATAAGGGTTACTACATCAAACCTTAGGTTGTTGGAATTTAGAAATTTTAAATTATTGGATACTAAGAGATATAGAAAGCAAGTTAATTAATTGCTTAGAGGTTGTAATTTATTACTCATACTTGACTCTTATACAAAGGGATAAAAGAAACCAACCATATTATCTTGAAAGATAGATAACCTTAATTAAAACTTGAAGGTGCATCATCATTATTTAGCTTTCTATTTACTATTCTATAAGGAGAAGTAAGGCAATATATTGAAGTTGAACATTAGGGAGATAAAAGGGATTCAAATCAAGGAAACTAAGAAAGCTAAACATACTATCAAAACATATTGCACTTAAAAACCAAGTGTGATGGAGAATAAAAGTCCATTAATTGGAAAGAATGGTACTAATCTTATCATGCATAAATATGAAATAAATTATCATGATCAAAGCACAACTTGGGAGGAAACCTATAGTGAAAGCGATGGAAGCATTTGTAGTGATGATCCTATAGAAGAAATACTCTTATGGGTATTCTAGTAGATGACCCAGTGATAATTATTATCTAGAGGTGACCCAGAGGCATAGATCTAGAGTCAATGACCCAGAGGTAGATTTCTAGAGGTAGTGACCCAAAGGTAGTTATTCAGTGGCAGTGACCCAGAGATCAAAACCTAGAGGTAACTTAGATATATTTATCCAAAGGTAGACACAAATTACTTATCCAACCATGATAGAGTCGAAGCTAAAGATTGAAGACTGTACCAGATGAAGATCCATATCGAAGACTAAAGTCTACAATAGGAAAAAATTGACCAAAGTTAACTCTCAAATATCATACCAATAGGAAAACATTACCCAAAGAAATTACAATTGATGAGTGGTATCAATTATTTATTAAATAGAGTTTGTCCTAATAACTTAATTTCCACCCAAAGAAGAGCATTGCATCTTAAAAGCATGACTTTCAAAATCAAATTAGATATTATATAGGAAATAAATTATGAGGGAATCTACCTAAGATGTTTCAACAAACAAAAAGCTACATAAGTCCTAAAATATTTTTATGGAAAATATAGAGTAGGACATGGCTAAAGAAATACCATAGCAACTATATACCAAGAGTTAGTTACTACTAGTCCTTTATCTTTAAATATGCACATGTGCATGCTTGATCATGCCATATTTTCCAAATTACTTGTTGGGAAATAAATTATCCAAAGCCACTACAACTAGTGATTGAAGCTCACATATTTGCATAGTGGGGACTAGGCTTTGTTGGTGTCATCAATCCTAATTTTCTAGCCGACAAAAAATTCATCATGACTACAATATATTACTGCACCCACTAGACAAAATCTCAAGCATCTAAGAACTACACAACAAATTTCATAATCCAAATCCTCGAGGATATCATAACTAGGTTTGGGATATCGTATGCTTTCGTATGTGACAATGGCCCTACTTTTTATTTCTTACAATTTGTTGAATGGACTTATATTAATAAGGTAAATTTGATTTTTTTCTAATTACTACCCTCAAGGTATTGGAGTAGTAGAACCAACTAACAAAAACCTTCTAGAAATAATTAAGAAAAAAGTGGCTAAAAATTCTAGAGACTGGAATAATAAAATAAAGTATAAATTTTTGTTAGACAAGATAATGATTAAGTCTTCATTATGAATATCTCAATTTCCCTAAAAATATCAAGATCCTGAAGCAATTTATGGACTACTTAGAAATAGATGATAGGATTGAAGCCATGGTATCTAATTTAGTGTGTTTAGATGAGATAAGGGAATATGCATTACAATATTTTAGTAAATATAAAGGAATGGTAAAATGATGGTTTGATAAGAGAGCTAAAATAAAGGCCTTTAGGTTTTTAGATTTAGTGTTACTATGGGTAAAGGCCCATGAAAAGAAAGAAGACCAGGGGAAATTTAACCCCTTTTGGCTAGGTCCCTTCTAGATATCAAATATTCTAGAAGAAAATACCTTCAGGTTAAAAATCCTAACTAGAGAGGATTCCCCATCATTCTAATTAATTATTAACTAACTAGGAGTGTATGGCCATGGATTCCTCGTTGACTACCTTGCTGACCAGACCATTTGAGGACTATTGATTACACATTCCAGTTGACGTTGCTTCTTGGGTTGACAAATACTTGAAAGCGCTAAAATATTTTTCAAAAGGGGTTAAATTATTATGCAAAAAGGGGGTAAATTAATATTTTGCAAAAATTTCTTTTAATTTTGCAAAAGAAAGAATAATAATTTGTATTTTGCAAAAAAAAATGGATTTTTTGTGCTTAGTCTTATTATTTTTTCCCTTCCAAATATTGTAAAATTACAATATGCTTTTGTAATTATTTTGGATGAATAGGCACACTATTTTTGTAACCCCTCAGGCATAAAATTAGCTCATTTTTGAAATCCTACTGCTGGCTTACACATGGGGTCAAATGGATTCTAATTTGGTGGAGCAAATGACCACAATAGCCATAATAGTTAGCATTTTGGTTGATAATATCATTAATATTACTACTCCTAGTGGTCCTAGTCAAGCCCCTGAAATTCACTCACAAGAAAAATGTGAGGTCAAAATTTATGATGGGTCCCATGATCCCGAGGTCCTAAACAATTGGATCCTTGAAAAGGGCACGTGGTTTACCTATAGAAAAATGCTAAAGGACAAACAAGTCCCATTTGCTAAATTAAAACTTTTTGCTATAGCCAAAGTCTTGATGACGGACCACCAAGGAAATCAAGATACCATTGACGATTGGGATGATTTTATGTAGGTATTCAAGGATACTTTTTATCCTTCAAAGTATGCAGAAGATATTGAATTTAGATGGCTTTAATTGAGGTAAGGATACAACATGAGTGTCCAAGAGTACATCGACCAGTTCAATAAATTAAGGATTTTAAATGGTATTCATGACTCTATTGTAAAACTAATAATAAAATTTAAGAGTGTATTACAAGAACCACTTTTTAGGGAGTTGAAATACACTCCTATCACCAATTTGAATTCCATGTTCAATCAAGCACAGCTTGCGGAGGAGAAGTATGCAGCTCAATCAGGTGGATCTCGTTCTTCAGGCACCACCAAAGCACCCAAACAATGGCAACCTCATCAAAAAATAAATAAGAATTGTTTATCTACTTCTTCCACTTCTTCTTCTTCAACTTCTTCTTCTTCTACTTTCAATAGTAATAAATTTTATGACTATTGTAAGAAGAGAGGCCATATGGAATCTAAGTGTTTTCAAAATAAGAATAATATTATTGTAGAAACTCAAACTGAGGAACCACAAGATGTTTCTATTGATGCTATGGAAGAACCTTAAAGATATATTGATCTTAAAGGTAAGCTCCACAATACTACCTTGTTGACACAAAATATGTATGAAGGTGGTCGTGAGGACTTTTTTATCACACGAGCCCACCTAATGCACAATTACTTTGTTGATTGTATCATTGACATAGGCTCACAAGTAAACTTGATTTCAAGAGCTATAGTTAATAAGTTGCAGCTTCTTGTAAAACCTCATCCTCAACCATACCCACTTGGATGAGAGGATGTGGGTTCCTCCTCCTTTATGAAAACCTACACTATGTGGATAGAGTCACCTACAATGTGACTCCAATTGATTTTTGTGATCTAAATCTTGGAAATCCCTATAAACATGACAAAGGGCTCTTTATGATGCTTATAAAAGCACCTACATAATACATCACAATAAAAATAAATTTCTCATTCATTCAAAGAAGTTAATTCTTGATTACATAGGACCACAAAATATTGCATTGGTCTTCAGCAAGCCCAAGGACACACCGACACCAGTTCCACAAAAGGAGGTCATTCCTCCTTCTTCAGTACCTCCTCCTGCTACTCCAACCACTCCTACTTCTTCATCTATTTAGTAACCATAACCTTATTCAATTCAATAAGTTCCTAATTTGAAGAAGACTTCACAGAATAAGCAGTAGGTCATTGGCCATCAACAACTTCCTCAGGCTTTTTATTTAGTTTAAAATCAAGTTGTGACCAAGCGTTGTCTTCTAAATAAGGCACCTCTTGGAATTATTGAAATCATCAGCACTTCTTCCCATCCACACCTGATTTGCAACTTTTGCTTCACCCAAATTGAGTTCCTCCACCTAATCCCACTACTATTGTAAAAACATTAGAATCAAATGCTTCTATTTTTGGGAGGTATAATGAGGACATAAAGTGATAGGTTAGGTTTGAGGTTTAATAATACCTTAGTTTAGGCTTAGTCTTTTGAAATTAGAACTATATTATTTTTAGAAAAGAAGCAATTTGTTGGAAATTTTAAAATATGGATTTTATGAGCTCACATTAGAATCTTCTAGATTAGGAGAGTTGGCAATATCTTCTAGAGGATGTTGCTAGTTGGATTGATGATTAGTTAATCCTTGAAATAAGCCCTATGGATAAGATCTTATATTCCCAATTTGGAAATTGGTTGCTCCTTCCAAGGGATTGGTTGCTCATTCTTAGGGTAATTGGTTGTAAATTTGGGCCTATATAAGCCCTTGTTCTTAATGCAAATGTTAAGGTTCTTTGATTCCACATCAGGTATCATTTGGAAAATGAGAGGTGTGATGAGTGAGTGATTTTGAATGAAATGGAAAAAACATGGATGACTTATAATATGGGAATAAATGGTTGATGAAATGAATGTTGAGATGAAGTAGAACTAAATCATACCTTTTATAGACTTTCCATATGGTATTTCCTCTGTGCTTCTCCTTTTTGGACATCCAATGATCTTTTGTTGATGCATATTCTCCACTTTTGGACACCTTGCACTTTATTTTCACTTTCATGGTGCTTAGGTGTCATGTCTTGGTTGTTCATCACTTTGGCATTGCTCTTTGTGTGCCAAGTATCTCTTAACTATCCTCTATCCTTATAGATTTAGTAGGAGTTTCTATCATAATATCTCTTTATCTTTGCTCATTCTCTTGATTATCTTCATCAACTAAGATAATTTCTACTCTTTGGAGGACTTGATAGACTAATGTCTAAATTTGTAGGGAGGGATTTTTGAGTCCCATGACTTTCTCATGCATCTTTCTTATTTGATAGGTTTTTTTGTAAGAGGGATATCGATATATTCTAGTTATTTCTTGAATCTTAGCCTATATCATATCAATTCTATTTAGGAACTCAAGAACTTGGTATTTGTCAATAGGCCCTTGCCATTGGTTTAACTCCTCATCATTGGATATAGATTATATCTAGGTTTGAAGGTCCTCCCTGGTATGAAGTTGGGATTATTCATCCCAAAAGCCTTGAAATACTATATCTTTGAGTTATTTTACTAGATCCTTTTTCCTTTTTGCTCTGATTTATAGCTTATCTACCATCTTCCATCCTTGTTGGACCCACTTGTCTCTTTTCATTATGATTAAGAAGACATATATTGTTGCATTTCATTGGTTTTTTGGTATAGCTTTTATGGTTGGTTCAAATCTTCTCCTAGCTAAATTTATTAAGCTCTAAAATTCTTTTATTTTATTATTCAGTTTGACCTGAGCTTGTGTTAAGTCATTTTTTACAATTTTTGTGACTTTTGCATTAAATTTCAGGTAGTCGATGATTGGGTAAGCTTCAAGAGAATACTGAAGGATTTTATTCCAGTTGTTCTTCCTTAATTGTTTCAATGCTTCCAAGGAGAAGCAAGTGGCTTTAGTTATTTCTTTTTCTCTTTCCAACTATTGTTGCAAGTCCTGAATATATTATATCAGCACTTGGTTCATTTCCTCCTGTTCTTGCATCTGCTCAAGAGTTTGGAGTTTCATAATCATTCTATTCAACTTTTGATTTTTATTTTCGAAGAAATTTTTAACATTTTTTTCTTATTTTGCCATTGTTTCCAAGTTTTTTACTCTTTCTTTTAGTTGCTTATATTTGTCTCTTAGTTTATTACCTTGTAAGTAGATGGTGTCCATGGGATTGTGTTCTAAAGGACTATTTCCCCTTACCATTCATTGATCAAGTTCTTGATACCTTGGCTAGGAAGAAATATGTTTTCTTCTTGGATGGTTTTAGTGGGTATAATCAAGTTTCAATAGTTTAAGAGGATCAAGAAAATACAACTTTCACATGTCCTATAGGCACCTATGCTTATAAAGTCTTACCTTTTGGACTATGCAATGCACCTACCACTTTTCAAAGGGCTATTTTGGCTATTTTTTTTTATTTGATTAATGAATGTGTAGAAGTATATATGGACAACTTCACAGTCTATGGTAACACCTTTGAAGAGACTTTATCAAGCTTGCAAAAGGTTCTGGTTAAATGCCAAGAACAAAACCTCTCTTTGAGTCATGATAAGTGTTTCATGATGATGAGAGGAGGTATTGTTTTAGGACATTATATATCATAGGAAGGTGTTAAAGTAGATCCTAAAAAATTCAAGTTATCCAATCCCTCTAACCTCCATAAAAACAAACATAGGTAAGGATTTTCTTAAGACATGCAGGATACTACCGTAGATTCATTAAAGATTTTAGTAAATTTGCTGCTCCTATGATTAAGCTCTTAACCAAGGAAAATAAATTTAATTATACTGAAGCATATTAGGAAGCCTTTGAAGTTATAAAGAATAAACTGACTACTACTCCAATCCTAAGGGGACCAAAATAGGAATTTCCCTTTCATATATTGTGATTCTTCAAGATATGCAATAGGGGTAGTACTACAATAGATAAAGAACAAAATACCTTATGCTATCTATTATGTGAGTACAAATTTGCATGGGGCTGAACTTAATTACATAGTTATTGAAAATAAATTCTTAGTTGTAGTCCATGCTATTAATAAATTCAAATGTTACATAACAGGGTATGAAGTATTTATTCACATCGATCACTCAGCCATAAAATACTTAATGAATAAAGCTACAATAGGAGGTAGAGTGGTTAGGTGGCTTCTCTTATTGCAAGAATTTAATGTCACAATTATAGACAAAGCAAGCAAGGATAATGTCATTGCAGATCATTTATCTCATATGCAAATATTTGATGATGATGAGTTACTTCCTGATAATTTCTCGGATGAACATTTTTTTGCTCTCTCTATTTTCACTCCTTGGTATGTCGATATTGTAAATTATTTAGTAATAGGAAAAATGCCTCAAAATTTTACATCGCATGAGCATATAAAACTAATACATTAGAGTGCCCCTTATATGTGGATTGATGGAGTCTTGTTTAAATCTTGCCACGACCAAGTAATTAGGAGATGTGTGCAAGAAGAATATGTATATGACATCATTTGGGCAGCACATGAAGAACCTTGTGGAGGCCATTATGTATCCCAAAGAACAACCAATAAAATGCTTCAAACCGATGACTTTTGGCCTACTATGAATAAATATACCTATAAATTCATTGATAGATGTGATGCTTGTCAAAGGGCTAGTAAATCTACACCTTAAATGGAGATGCCTTTGGTACCGCAAATAATTTTTGAACCCTTGAAGAAATGGAGAACTAAATTTTTTGGACCAATAGACCGTCCAAGTGTAGACAATAAACACATACTTGTGTGTATAGATTATATCACCAAGTGGATTGAAGTTAAAGTCTTGCCACAAGTATAAGCTGAGCCTGTAGCTGATTTTCTTTATGAAAACATCATGCAATGCTTTGGAGCACCTAGAGAACTAGTTTCAGATCATGGATCTCAATTTATCTCCAAAGTAATCAAACATTTTGTTGAAATCTATAAAATAAAACAAGAAAAACTTCACCATATCACCCTCAAGCTAATGGAAAAGTAGAAGTTACAAATAGAGAACTTGAAAAGATCATTACAAAAACTATAGCTGTTAATAGGGTTGATTGGGAAAAAATATTAAAAGAAGTTGTATGGGCATATAATACAACTTGTAAAACTACCATATGATTGTCACCTTATGAAATGGTCTATGGAAAACAAGCTATTTTTTTAAGCAAAAAACCCCTTGCAAGGCCACCTTGGTCCGAGAGACCATGACCAGGGAGTTCTACACCATCAAAGTCACCCAGGATTTGTGCCCACCCTGTTCACACCAACATTATCAATTGGATTTTGGGTACCCAATTCAACTTTTTGGTAGGGTGGAGATTCAAACCTGGGATCTCCCTTGGAGAATTGCCCTCTCCTCTCCAAATCACCTATAGCAACTGGGTGGCAAGCAAGCTATTATGCATATTGAATTTAAGATAGAAACTCTTCGCACAATAGTACAACTTGACATGAACTTGAATCAAGAATAAAAATATAGATTAGAAAAATTAAATATTCTAGATGAAAGAAGACTAGAGGCATTACACATGACTAAATTAACTCAACAACAAAGAAAAAAATGGCATGATAAACACATTGTACAATGAAAATTTTAACTAAAATATTGGGCCTTGTTATTTGACTCTCACTACCAATATTTTCAAGGCAAGTTAAGGACAAGATGGCTAGGACCCTATGAGATTGAAGAAATGTTTGGGAATGGTACAGTTAAAATTAATCCTATAGATGATTCAGCAAGAATATTACTAGTAAATGGGCATAGGATTAAACTCTATAAGAAGCCATTATCTAAGGAAGAATTCATACACTATCTTAAGTAACAGGTTGATTTGTAGTGCATTTTTGAACTGGAATAAAATATTATTGAATAACAATTTCTCTTTCCTCTTAGCAATATATATGTGTGTGTGTGTGTGTGTGTGTGTGTGTGTGTGTGTGAAATATACCTATATAATAATAATAAGAATAAATAGAAAGATGTATTGTTGCTATACATCACTTGGTAGATGAAAGAAGATTATCATAAAAAATCACTCTTTAAATATATAATTCCTTTGTTTTATGATGGAGTTCCAATATCTACGATGTTTTCATCTTATTTTTCATCAATATTTAGTCTCAATATTATTTCAAAAATCTCAAAAGGAGATACCTCTTCTAGTTAAATAAGTTTGAAAACTTGTAGGGAAACTACTACCACATCTTGCATAATACTTTTTTTGCTAAACAAAATCTAGATGTTTTCAACCACCGCCCCTAGTGTTTTAAGCAATCCATTGAAAATCAAACAATCCTTAAAATTTCCATAGGTTGTTCCTATTGGACTACACACCTTATAACAAATAAAAACATTGTGACGTATGGAAAGGCATAACTTATGAAGTTAATTTTGCCATAAAGTGAATGGTTTTCTCTACTCATTCAATTATGCGCATGGTCTAGAAAGCTAAATAATCGGCAAAAGGACAAGCTCCCCTTCACCCTTGAAAAAAATAATTTCCTTTCTCTTCCTCAAAACGAGCAAGTATCGTAGAAAGAAATAACAATTTCCTTGCTCTTCCTCAAAAATGAGCAAGTACCCCAAAAGCAATAAAAATTTCCTTGCTCTTCCTCAAAACAAGAAAGTATCCCAAATAAAATTCAATAAAATAATGGAAAGTAGCTTGAATCCCTAGAATTCTTAGTGTTTCAAAAACCATGGGGTGATCCTAATTACAACAATGGGTTTAATGAAACCTACCTAGCAATAAGGTATCCTTATGCATGGTGCCAAGTATATCACATTAACAACCTTCTTTTGTATAGATCTATGGATGCTCACAAATGAGCTAGCTTGTTGGCATAAGTTACCAATGGATTAGTTGACCCTTACTCATAATGAGAAATGAACATTCACTACACAAACAATTGGTCCTTGAGAAAATTGAAACCACTAGGACAACCTTAGCATCATATCAATTCGTGAGATAAATAGACGAGTTTGTTTAAGATCACTAGGATGTTTGAGTCTTTGTAAAACAACTCTATATAATTTATACCTAAGGCAAAAAAAGTCATAAGAAAGCTTCCATTCCATACCACAATCACATTGCCACACATATATCATAGTTTATTTCATCCTATAAAGTGTGGCTCAAATTTTCAAAGCCTTAATATTCACTTGTAGGGATAAAACAATAAGGATAGGGTTACAATTCCCATCAGGAATTTTATAGAGTGTTTGGGAATCCAATTACCCAAAGCTTTGCACCCCTAAAATAATAGCAAATAGATGCACATTTCTATAGAACAAGGACATCAAAATGATACCAGAATGACTATCCTATTTTTCTCTTCCAAAAAAAGTTTTGAAAATACCTAATCCTTTGATGAAGATCTATTTTGCAAAAATATTGATGATTGATATTAGGTTTAAATTCATTATTTTTTCTCTCACATGGAACTCATTAATAAAACTAAAAGAAGTAAAACAAGACAAAAAAATCTCTATATCATTGGAAGACCATGTGATCTTTTATTTAGAAGCCAAGGAGGTAGTTACATTTTGCATAATATCTTTACAAGAAGGTTTACAAGCCTATTTGATGGCTTGACTTGCATAAATAATACATAAGTAAATCCTCCATATCCTTAATTAAATAAATAAAACCATATTAAAATTATTATATATAATATTTTCCATAATATAAACTTTTACAGAATAAAACCCTCTCTATCCTATTTTGGCTATATAGCCAAAAATACAGTTTGGGGGAGGTAAGTAAAAGATTCATTCAAAATTCATGATACAGTTTGGGGGAGAAAAATAAAAAAATAATGAGGAATCAGGTAAAGTATTCCTTTGACTCTATAATTAAGTTTTTGTAGACATTTTTTGTAGATAGTTTCTGTAGATAGTTTATGTAGATATTTTCTATAGACATTTTCTGTAGATAGTTTTTGTAGATATTTTCTGTAGACATTTTCTATAGACATTTTCTCTAGATAATTTTCATAGAAATTTTTCATAGACAATTTCTATAGATATTTTTGTAGACACTTTTTGTAGCATATTTCTAAAAATACACATTTCATAAAAAATTTCTAAGTATTAATGATCTCAGATTTGCGTAAAATAGACAACACGTATCAAAGTAGAATAATACAAGGTAATTATCAACAATTATTTATTTTTACAAGAAATTTGGTATGAAAAGGTAAATTCACATGGGATGGATACCTTTCAAACCTAAAAATCATGACATTAAAATCAAAATACAGACTCAAAATTGCAAATAATGCACAAAAAAATTTGACAACCAAGAATTGACTTTGGGAATCGTTTACATAAGGTTCGATTTAACAATTCGAACACTCTAACCTTTGCATGAAGACAAAATAGATATTACAACCTAAAGCATGAAGTGATGATGCGTACATTTATGGTTGGTTGAAAAATGTGTCGTGAACACGTTTCAATTAATCACTTTGGAGAAAGGTAAAGCACGGATCAAATGCCACCAATTTATGAATGGATTACGTGGACATTCATGACCTAAAAGGTAAATAAAAAATAAGGCATTGTATGGTGATCATAAGTCTAAGTTTAAAATATGGAGAAGCCGATGTTGGATGAAGAAGGTACATGTATCAAGACATGGAAATAAATGACCAAACGAAGAAGGTACACGTGTTAAGGCATGCCAATTCAATTTAGGGGATTTAAGTTTTATTAATTAAAAAAATAATCTCCTTCTGTAGCCAAACTCATAACACAAACACTAAATTTATTAATTTTATTATTTTATTCCCATGCAAGGTGGTAGGAAAGCGTCACACAAAAACATAAGATAATTCAACCACCTCATGACCCAAGCATCAATCATGAACACTTGGCCATATGGACTAATGAGCGAATACACTATGGATCATGATTCTAAATTATCGATTAAGAGAAGAGAGAGAGCTAAGATCTTAGTTTATTGAAGTCGCGTGACTTGGAAAAAACTTCCCCTGTAATCTAACAACTGACCACCACGTATGAGGAAAAGCTGATTAGCGACACTTGGCCATGCGAAGCAATGAGGAGCATCGCGAATCGAAATTGTGAGCCATCAATCGAAGAGGAGTGAAAGGCTAGGATTTACCCATTTTTTTTTGCTTGAGAAACCTAAAAATAATATTAACCCTAACTTTAATCTTTTCATAGCATGAGATCTACAAATTTGATGGGAAATCCTCTACATGGTCAAAAGACGAAACCACCACGATCGAGAAATGAAACCACTATGTGACAAAAAAAACCACTGTACAATAGAAGGAAATGACTGTGCAGTGGACAAATAATGGAGAGAATTATAGATAATAAACAAAGCAAAACAAAGATAGTTTTTTTATCTCTTGGCCAAAGCAACTTCACGGTAGAATTCTAAGGGCTGAAGTTCATCCCAAAAAACATTATATTTCTACTGATAAAACCCTACCTTGTCCACTAAATTAATCACTATGCCTAGAACCACCTTCCACAAATGAAGTGAACCCTAATCCATCAGTACCCAGAACCCTAGTGATATTGTTAAAAAAAAAATTCAGGAAGCTTGCTGGTGAGATAGCGTAACGAAATTCCATGGGCATGACCAAGGCATGGCAAAGCAGTTAATTATGAACTACGATCCCACGACCATGGTAACCCATGTAGGTGAAATAAAAATTAAAATTACCGCCAACCTAATATTTAAAGTCTTGAGTCTTTTCAAAGTCGGCCAAAGATATTATAAGTCTACCTATAAAGGAGTGAATCAGATGATTGAAATATTTGGGTAGAGATGCACTGTAACCTGAGATAGATATGGGTGGATAAAATGCGTAGTCACTTCCTCACTTCCTATAAAATGGTAGGAGGCAACTACAATCCTAATGAAGTTTTTTACGTTGGAAGGGATATTGTCCAATTATGGGGGTTATCACCTCAAGATGATGCTAAAATTAAAATACCCGAGGCATGAAGATTGTATAATAAACCTCTCATACTTCCTCTATCATTCTGTAAAAGCCATAATCACTCAAGTCTAACCTAAAAATTCTAAATACAATCCCAAGTTTCACTTAATTGCCCATCATGGGTTGATAAAATTGATAGTTTTACATAAAGCATTTGAAATTAGGATTCCATGGGATATCGTAGTAGAAGAAGCCAACTTGTCTATTCATTATGAGTTGAGTGAGTTGAAATCCATTGGGGATAGTGTATCTGAGGGAAGTTTAATCTAAAAGTGAGGAGGAAGAGGAATACCCTGTAAGCAAACACCCTAACCATTCCAAGCCATCCAAACCCTCTTAACTTGCAAGGAAGACTAGACATGAGAAATAGGTTCTAAAAAATTAGAAAATAGGAGAGATGTCCAACCCAAAAATAAACCTACTTACATCAAATTCTTTCATAAAGACTCTTAGGAAAATCCAAACTTAGCAAACCCTGTTGCATATTAAGCTAAATAGACTCATAAATGAGTTTACCGAGCATGCCACCCTAGTGATACATGCCCTTACTCTCCAACTTGATATCCTAAAGAATATTTCTATGAATAGGATGGTAAAACCAGTTGACCCAGTCACCCAACCAGTAATTGTCAGTACCTCTCCCAATAAAAGCTCCACGTCCGGTAAAAAGCCAAAGAAATCGATGAATTTTAGCAAGGTTATTGATTTCACCAAAGTACTTGAAGAAGATAGCTCAATTCTATTTGTCAAATTGCTTCAATAGTACTGCCTTCAAAGATCATAATCATCCATCAAAATAGGGATACCTCAAATAGGATTATCTCTTAACATTGGGATACCCCACGATATAGATGCAATAATCAACCACATCGTTGAAGCAGTTGAACCTCCTCCTCCTCTAGATAAACAAGATGCGCTGTATGAGTCATAGGATGGAGCATTTTATGGAATTCAAGCATGTGAATACCGTATCTATTGAACAACCACTTGATCCCAAGGAAACCAAATAATAGGTGCAGAAGGTGAAGCTAGAGAAGAATTTATCGGTAAAGATACCAAAATCTACACGAGTTTCATCTTGTCTTAAATCTAAGTCAAACATGGACATTCAAAAAGTCATAACAAACATTCGATGAACTTGCATAATTTATTTACAAACTTTATTTGATTTTAATGATGATGTTGATTTTAATTATTTGTAATTTTTTTAATTATTTCATCTTTATATCTGCAGTATTTTCCTTTTTGCATATATGAAAATAGTTATTATTTCAACTTTGCAATATTTTATTTTTGCAGACTTATTTTCATGAATGAATGCAAAATATTTCATGTGTACTATTTTAGTATTTCATTTAAAGGAATTTACATTCCCTTATTTGATAAGAATTATCAAAATATTTTTGAAAATAATTTCAATGTTTTATTTATACTTGAAAAATTATTTACATAACATTGCAATGTCTTATTACTATGTTTGCAAAACTATTAAAATTATTAGTAAATTTTTGCAAAAGTTTTATTGGGCATACTGTAATTATCTATCTGCATGAGCACATGCATCTCCTTCAATTTGGGAGAATGATAAAGTATTAAAACAACACATATTTTATGTAAGTTTAATCTATTTTCTGTCTATAAATTTATGAAAACAAATGTATTTTGATGATCATTTAATCTTATTTATGTGATTTATAAATTAATTTGATCCATAATGATAAAAATTATTTGTGCTTGTGTTTTACGTAAAAGTATGCAATTTTTGGTGTGTTTTCGATAGGAGAACGTTACAGGAGCTTTGTAGAAAATGATGCAGTAAGGCACGAACCAGATGATAAGTGTGGACAGACCAACCATAAGAATGGTGTGCTAAGGAGACTCATGTATTAACGTTATGGAAAGGCACTACAGAATATAGCTATGGAAATCTGTTATAGAAAGTGTCTATTGAAAGGTGTTACAAAAATAATATTGATCAAGTCAAACTATCTAACGAATTGTTATGCCACATCCAATGATAATGTAGCATCATTACAGAGCATATACGATCAACATAGTTGACTGACATGTTGGAATTTTGCACAAAATTTTATATTTATTAAAGTTGTAATAAAGTTATTAATAGAAAGTTGTAATATTATTACGTTTTTAAGATGTTTAGATTTAGATGCAAGCCTATTTTATCTCTTCCTAAAATTAAGGATCAATAGTTGTATTGTTGCATCACTAGATTATTCAAATTAATAAATTTTGTTATGTTAGTTCATCAGTTTGCGACTTGGACCATCATGATTGTGACAAAGTACAAGGAGGTTATGAAATAGTATTAGTTTAAATTATTATTGTTAAAATGTTAGGAGTCGCATCGACAAGCTAATAAGAAACATGGCAAAATACATGGAGGAATTCCATTGAGAATGTCCAAGTGACATTATAAAATACAAGAGATACCTTTGAAAATGTCTAATAGTTGAATGTCTAATTCTAATGTTTGAATGTTGTAAATACTTTTTTTGCTATATTGAAGGGTTGATGTTCGAGATACTGTACATTTGAAGTTTTATCAATAAAATAGCAACACTTTTCTCAATGAATTTGGTAACTATATCATTGACTTTATTATGATTTACTCACTTATGTAATATTTACTGTATTTTCCCGCATCAATGAATTAAAATAATGTTAGTAGTAATGCACATTAGTTACTGAAGTAAAATAGTTTAGGGGAAAAATATTTACACCGTCCTCTAGGAGGCAGGGCCCACTCCTACAACCAGTCCCTATCTCTCGCCCCTAAAATAGGTTAGGATTAGTTAGTACATAAATTAATTTCAAATTATCAATTAAATTAAACTGCATCATTTTAGACTATAAGGTAAAAATAAATAGTTAAATTAATAGGTTGCATGTGGATCCACACAAATAAATAGACATAGCATTTAATTAGCATAAATCATAAAATTACATTTTATTTTAATTCAACACAATTTCTTTTTTTTGTAAATATTATTATTTTTTGCAAACCTAAAACTAAGAAAAGCATAATTAAGTCTAAGATTAATCATCGTGGTATAATCTATATTGGATTATTGCTCTTTAAATCATTCGCCCTGGATTGATAAATATATGTAGAGTTTACAACTAGATAAAATTATTAGTGACTTCAAGATAATCAAACCATTGTAAATTTCCTATCATATGATGACTTGTAGAAGAATTAATATACCAAATATCCTTTTCAATTTGACCTATGAAATTGTTTGTGCTTGAAGTAATTTTGCATCTTTGATATGGTATATTGGGTGGATTTTGATCTTGAATCCTCTCATAGTGTATCTTGTGGTGATGTGTTCCTCTTGCTAATTTATCCATTGTCTTGAGAAATTGTAGTATTCCTTATGTTTCCCAATATAGATTCTAACTTTTAATTCTTGTAGTATATGACCAATTAATAATCAAATTTTAAAAATAGAATTTCTTTGAACTCTTTAGAATTGAGAAATTTTTTGATATAATCTTTTATATTTCAAAATATTTAAAGTTGACTTCCTTATATCTCCATAGTTTTAAGTATATGATCAAACTTGATAAAATATTTTATATTCTCAAGTTTTGTAGAACCCCTTATATCTCCCAAGTTTTTTGAATATACTCTGGTCTTGATAAAGTGATTAGATTTGTTTAAATTTATTTTGAGTTGAATTTATTTTATCTCTCTCATGTTCAACTACTATTTTTCACCGTATTTCTCCCTATTTGTGAAAGCTAGAAATAATTTTAATGCACTTTCAATTTTATAATGTTCTCTATTTTCCAAGACCCTATAGTTGGATTCCTTTTTTCCCTTCAATTTGTATAAGAGACTAGTATCAACAATAATTTTCCAACTTTCAAGCAATTCTATGTTTTGCTTCCTATACCCTTAAATTAATGATATGGTTTCTAAATTTCAAGATTTTTAATTTGGTGTTGAACTCCTTATATATCCCTAATTTAGAAATTTAGAAAATGATAATATTTGCAAAAATAATGCTTCAATTTCAAGGTGGAAAATCTTATATCTCCTAGTTTAATTATTTTCAAATATTTTGATAATTGAATCTCAAATAATGCATTTTGAAATAGTTCTTAAAGATATAATCCCCTTGCTTTAATTGCTTTCTAAACCATCAATAATTATTCTAAGGTTGTAATTTCATTATATCTCCATGCAAAAATTTGCTAAAATAAACCTTAGAAATAATGTACCTTATATCTCCTTGCACTTGATGGAAAGCAAATATTAATTCAATGTAAATATACCTCTTTGATGTGATGCACTACATGCTGATTGGTTTATTCCTTGATTGCACTTTCAAAGCTTTTGGATGTTGTATTTTCCTTAGTCTTCAAGGTATGACACTATGCATTAATTTCACTACGTCCTATGACACACTCTAGACTGTCCTCTTATCCCTTCAATGCTCTTTGACCTATAGAAGCTTGATATGCATTCTCTTCTTAGGTAGACCTATTAATACTTTTCTATGTCACTTTGGAATGTATGCCACATGGCATTTACGTTTCCCTTGAACATAGATATCCTTTTTAGGTGCCATAGGTATGTTTTAGTCTTTAGAATACGTTGATTTAAATGGTGTAGGCATTATCTCTCCTTATGGATGCTGAAGTAATGTTGTTTTATTCTTTTCTTGCTTGAATGAAGTGTTACGTTAGAATTGGATGTTGTTCTCCTTACGTAAGCATTATATTTCTAAGGCATTACTAATAATTCATAGGCACTCTTATCCTTTGTGCAAAATGACACAAGATTATTTGTTTGGTGTGGCAAGTGGAGGCTTCTTCCCTTGCATGTAACCAAGCACTCAATGTCCCTTATATCCTTAATGCTCTTGCCAACTCCTTGCAAGTTTTTTGGCTTCTCTTGCAACAAAAAAATGCTTTATCAAACATATGGTGGCTCCTCCTATGGTGTTTCAATGATCTTTTACAAGTGGTTGTTCATCCAAGCTTCTCTCCTATTTTGCTTGGGTAACACTCATTGATACTTGTATCTTTGTTATGTTATTCTCCTTGTAATTTGCACCTTAGTTGCATTGTGTTGTCCTTGCTATTGGTGTAATGTTGTCCTTATTTAGTCTCTTTTCATGGGACTATGGCACCGTATTTGGTGTCTTTATACACCTTGAATAAGATGATTTTTAGCCCTTAGTTGGCTCATTTCACTTTGCTTCGTAGCTTCATCCTTAGACTAGATAATATTACCTCTTGATGACTGCAAATTTATGCTACTTTGGTGTCTTAAGACACTTCCATTTTTTTCTTCTTTTTGTTGCTTTGGAAAAGAAAAATATGGTGCTATTATGGAATACAAATAAATTTGCTTTAAACTAAGATAACATACCTTAGTTGCACCTGAATTTCAAGACTTTCTTAGTCTCTGTATGTAGATTTTTTCCTTGTCTTTAGTAAGGTGACACCTTCACTATTCCTTGATGGTTTTAGTGCTCCTTTGGCGGCTTCTCTTCACCAAGACTTGTATTTTTACTTGTTCTTAATGGTGTATTTTGACACTCCAACTCAATTTTTTTTTTGCACTAATATTCCTTTCTTGCTTAATACTTAATGCACTTTTAATAGCTCTTATAAATAACTTGTATTATGCACTATCAATTCCTCCTTATTACTCCTTTTAATCAACTTTCTAACACTAACTTGTGTTAATATATTTTGTAGGTTTCAAGATAATAATGCTACCTCCTTACTCAACTTGAAAACCTTTAAACTCAACCTCCTTATTGCTACTTTTAATAACTCTTAAAATGGTGTTTTAAAGGAACTTAAATAATACTTAATAAGAAACTTTAATAACACCAACTATCAAAACTTATTTTGACCTCCTTGTAGCAATCTTGCTTGGAAATTTGGTTCACCTATTTGCTACCCTAGATTTGTAAAAATTTTAGCTTTAACTCCTTTAAATTGCCTTCTATAAACCTTCAATTTTCTTGCTGTAAAAATCAGAAAACTACTTCTCTCAAATCAACCTTCAAACCTTCAATGGCAATCTTCAAATATCTTAGATTTGGTGGCTTCTTCTAGAACTTGTATCCTCCAGTATTATTTTTTGAATTTTGACTTCAATATTGGCTTATTTTCTCACCTTCTTCTCAAGAATCTAAATGTATTGAGGTCTTTGGAAATACTTTCCATAATTTGGCAAAGTTATTGGCAAATATTTCTTTTTTTGGGGCTTGTTATCACATGGTGAAAATTGTCCTAAATCCTTCTTTCTTAGTTGCTTCTCTTTGCTAACACTCTTCTCACTTGAGTTATCATCAAATATTCTCCAATTGCCTTATTAAAATTATCCAATGTGTATTTCCTAGCCTTATTATTTCTCCTTTCAGCCTTTCTTGAGACCTCTTCTCTTGGGTATTTTATTTTTTGCATCTTCTAAAATCTTCAATAGGACTTTTCTAGTCCTCTATCATCAAGCTTTAGTCTTTCAAATATGGAAGTTCTTAAATGATATCTCTTTTTTGGGTCTCCTCCTTCTAGAGTTGCTTTCTTCTTTCTTCACTTTGAAGTCTTCAATATTCAGATTTCTATGAGGACCTCCTTCTTGGTTCTCCTATATATTCAATCTGTAATGAGGCCTTCTTTCTTGGTCCTCCTCCTTGATATGTAGTCTTCAATATCACTTCTTTGGCCTCTTCCTCTCTTTTCAATATTTTAATTGGAATATTTAATCTGTGAATCCTGCAATGGGACCTTTTTCTTAGGCATCAAAAATCTTCAATCTTCAACTTGTTGCTTCAAGTATTGGATTTATTCCAAAGAAGATATTCTTCCTAGATCTTGTAGGAAGCTTCCCAAATTTATTTGAATCTCCTCTTTTCTACAACAAAATATTAGAAAATGATAATAGTAATTTCTTTAAATCTAAAGAAAACAAGCTTCAATAGTTGATTTGTCAATTTAGTGGAATCAATGCTAAGTCCTAGTCTTCACAAGTTTTTCTACAACTTTATGGAAAGACTCTAATGCAATTTCAAAAATTTTGAAAATCATATTTCCTATATCCTCTCAATATCTCTTGTGGATCTCTCTATTTCCTATCAATCTACCTTGTGCTTTGATACCACTCTTAGCTTTTGATGATATATATTAAAGAAAATGCAACCACAATATCTAAAATGAGCAAGCAATATTAACTATATGATAATGGAAACATAATGCAAGAAAAGTATATGAGAAACTTCTACAATAACTCAAAAAATAGCCATTAATGAAATATCATAAAAATAGTACAATATAATATAATGGAGGTCTTAAACTCTTCAAAAATTCTTGCATGATCTACATTGTATCTACCTTCTATTCTCATCACTATGCTCTACTATTCTATATGATTCTCTCTTACATTCTATCATTTTCTTCACTCTATTAAAATGTAGCAACCCCGGGGAAGTGGCGCACCATCCACTACTCCTATTTACGAATATTATTTATCTTATTCATATTTAATCATGCATTAAATGAAAGATACAACCGAGACACAAAGAAAATGAATAGAAAATTATTTTTATTGCTTTTTCTCAAGTTCGGTTACATATAGATCCCTCTAAGGATTTTTCTTCTTTTGATACAAATTTTACAAAGCAGGGCAGCAAATGTATGGTATCCCCTCACAAGGGGTGATGCACTTTCGCAGGCTTCTCGGTGACACACACGAAACTGTATGAGGGCTGACAGATGCCTCCTTATCCAGGTCTAGTTCCTAGAGGGATCCTTTTGCTTTCATATGTTGATAACCTATCAGATGTACTTGTAGTCCTGCAAGCATGAAAATAATAGCAAACGCTTAGCTATCTGATATTACCTTCTCGGATGAGGTTGTTAGCAGTAACCTAACTATAAATAAAAATATACTCCATGATAATAAAAATTAATGCTATGAATGCAACGAATCAGATCTATGCTAATGACGTGAAAACATGTAATAAGCTAACGAAAATAATTCTAAGAACCCTAGACTAGGCCTATGGGCCACTATCCGAGATAGTGGCCACTAAAGTAAAAACCTATCTCTATTGCTCCAAGGCTATGAATCTAATTTTGTTATCGATGTTTGAAATGATTGTCATTTCTTGTCCAATGTGTTGAATATATTGCATATGAAAAACTCCAAATCGGTTAGCACTTTGTTGCTCCTCAAAGGTGCTTCGATTTGCTCTCCAATACGACAATGCTTCGCTACAAGGAGAGCTTCCTCAAGTTTCCAAAGCTCTTCTCGGTTGTATCTCTGCAAAATATTTCTCTGAATTGATGATAGGTTCCTTGGTGCTCTTAGGTTTGCACCTTATAATGTCTTTGAAACCCTAGGTCAATGTCCAACCCTAGGACTAAATTTTGCATGCACACTAGAGGTTAGCATGAGAATTTTTATCTTTTTATGCCCTTGAGGGCTAGTTAACTGGTGTCTAAATCAAGACATGAGTCTTTCATGTAGACTGGTCATGAGGAATCATGTAAAGTTATCTCTGCTCAGCTTTATTGCATGCAAACTACCACTTTCACTTGTGATTGGGTTGATTTGACGACAAGTTGATTTGGCTTTATTGCATGTAAACTACCACTTCTGCTCATGGTTGGGCTGATTTGATGGCAAGTTGCTTTTTAAGGTTTAGTTGATGTCATCTGCAGTGATTAAGATTTGGCCACTATGAGCTATAGTGGCTAAGGTTTGGCTGCTTTGAGCTGAAGTGACCAGGATCTAGCCACTCTGGTTCCTAGCGGTCAGGCTTGTATGGGATAAAACTACCCCAAATGAGTGGTGAAAAGTCACTTTTGATACTTGGAAGGTCCCAAGGTTTAGTCACATGATCTATGAGTGTGTCGATATGAGTAGTCTCCCTAAACATGACAAATTTTAGGTGTCTTTAGATACCCCTTTTTGTGATGCGCTGTGTGGAAAGCACAGTTCGGAGCAAAAACATAGACTACTATGTTTGTAGGGTGTATGATGATCATTGATCTGATCAACGTTGGATGGCCCAATCACACAAGACGACACACATCCTTGAATCATTGCTTCAACCTTATTGAAGGTTTAATTTAGCACAAGGCTTGCACATGTTCACTTGCACTTATTCCTAAAACACAATCGGGTAGCTTCTGTTGCTACAATGAGATCCGATCGGAGGAGAGCTACAAGCTGAAAATATCATATTTGCTTATGAACCCAACAAAAGGGGAAAGTTTTGTAAGAGTTGTGTGCAATGATTCATTGGATGAACACAATTTTGATATGATCGAGTGATCTTTGGTTGATTTTGATTATGATTTTCTTTTGAATATTTGAACTACCCCCTCACACAATGAATTGGTGAGGGAAGGACAATGAATGAAGCGATAAGTTGCTTGACCAACTTGACTAGTTTGGCTCCTTTCTAGTTTTTGTTATTTCAATGGGTAAACCCCCATCCAAGTGTGATTCCAATTGTTTATGATGATCATTCATCCCTATCCCGGGGAGTGGTCCAACCACAAATAGCCTTCTTAGGGAATTATGATGAGTGATTCTATTTATACTTATATTTCATCACTTGGCTCAGTGCTTTTGTTTCATAAGAGAATTAGGATGATTCCATTGCACCCCTGGAGCAGTCCGACCATCTTGATCTTCTTCGAGGTTGAAATGATACATCATAATTCTAAAATGAATAATTTACCCCAAGTAGCCCTATGGTAACTTACTCATCTCATCGAATTGCATGGAGTGCAAATAGCTGCAACCACTGAGTTGATAGAGTAAGTAACTGAATACGAATCTTACTCAAGATTTGTTTTTATGTGATTTTTTTGTTATTTTAAGCATTGTGATGATCAAGGACCATCAAAATGTGTTTATTTGATTTTTTTTGCTATTTCTCCTGGAAGGATTCTTTCTAATTTTGCCAACGACATCCAAATGTCTACTTTTTACTGCTCTCGACTACAATGGCCAAGAAGTGCAGGCCGCTGATGGTAGCAATGGCCAAGGCATAAATTGGGAAACATAAAAGCAACCTAGGGTTTTGACTTTTCATTCTTCCAGCTGGCAATTTGATTTTCAGAGCTCTATAGAGAAAGTGACATTTTCAACTTGGAGTGCTGTTGCATTGGATATTATGGCTGTGTAGGGTGAGGCATCTTCGATTGGAGGAGTTGGAGCTTCTCGGGTACTCTTCGAAATCCTAACCCTGTTTGTTTCACTTTTGGGTAAAATGAACCGCACTAAGCAATCGGTTAATGAACTCCGTTAAACTTGTTGGTAATGAACCAAACCTATAGTTAGGCTTAGTTTAGGATTTTTTTTGGTGGGCTTACCCCCATTTTGTAATTTTTCAAATTTTTTTGGTGTTTTTTGCCTAGGGCAAATGCTGCTTTCACGTCACCCATTGGCCCCTGTCGCACAGAGAATCCATTTCGGCCTGCGGCTTGGCTGTTGTTGATGACAGAGATCAGTTCAAAAATATAATAGTAAAAAATCTAACCATTGGGGTTTGGCCGCTATCAGCATTAACGACCGATTTATGGTTGTTGTAAGTGAAAGTGACCAAGAACCTTAGGCAAAATGTTTTAATTTTTCTTGATTTTTTTGAAATTTTGAGATGATTAATTGATATTTTTGCATTTGTGATTACTTTTCTGCACTTTGCTTCATCATTACATGCATTTATTCCTCTTTCATTTAGAATTAGGATAGTCTATCTTTGTTTGCATCATTTTTCATGTTTTATTGTGATTTATACCTTAGATGCACTGTAGTTATGCTTTTATTTTTGTCCTTAGATTATTTTTGCTTGGGCTCAGGACCCGAAGATCTTGAAGGACCTCCTACCACTCATGGATGATACAGAATGGGTATGGTTTAAGGCTCGTAGATTACAGTATGTGACCAAGTTGCCCTCGATTATGTCAGATCAGGCCTACCTCACGACCCTGGCTCACCGATGGGATTGTCGGACTAACACCTTCCACCTTCCTAATGGTGAGATGACTATCACATCGAAGGATGTGTACAAGATTTTCTAGATCCCCTTTTATGGAGTGGCCATTGTTTCTTTAGCCACTAATGACCGTGATGTAGTCTTTGTTCGAGTGTTCGAGAGGCATGTTGTAGATGCTTTCAAGAATACTAAGTCTAGAGGTGTAGTTATCTTATGTTGGTACATGGAGAATGTCTTCTCTAAGAGGCATGTAGTGTTGCTGATGGTTATTAGCAACATCCTTATCCCAAATTGCTCAAGCTTGAGGTTCCCATGGAACCTCCTTGCAATGGTTCAAGATTTGGTGGACAATGAGGAGCCTATCATCTATGCATGGAGGAGGTCATTGCTAGCATAGTGCTATGATGAGCTGTATCACATTCCCTGATGGGATCATGTCAAAATTTCTTACAGCTTGCTCCTACAGATATGAGGATGGGAGCATATCCGTATAGATCATCCCAGAGAGCTCCTAGTTGATATTACCACTATTGATGCTCGGATGTAGTGCTATGCTACCAGATGGGCTCGAGAGTGCGAGAAGCGCAAGAGTCATCCTCATGCATGGGATCTTCCCCATTACATTGCTACTTTCACCTCCCTGTAGGCCGAAGATATCATATGGCATCCATACCACGAGTACCCAGCTTAGGATGATCCAGAAATATTTATAGCTAGGATGCGATGTGAGCGGTGGCTCATTGGCCACAAGGTTGGTATCAAAGAGTATTTATTTTACTCTTGAGTTCTTCATTAGTACATATTATAGTAGGTTATGCCCTTTATCTCATTTTTGTATAGGCATCTTGCAGCAGAGGGAGATATTCCTTCTCCATGGATTATGGAGCTCACTGATGAGGAGGATTCCCCAGTAGTTGATGCAAGATTTGCTGGGGGAGTTACAGATGCATTTGCACAGTTGTGGGAGGATCGATTGTGGCATGGTGATGGTAGTATGGACCACGAGGATGATGGTAGGGATGGAGGTGTAGATCTAGCAGGGCACAAAGTCTAAGCTAGGATTGAGGGATGGGGCCAACTAGTAGAGCAGGTGGCAACGAAGGAGTAGGATGCTCCTGATGAGGATGAGGACTTGGATCTCAATGAGAGAGATTCTCTTATGAGAGCATAGTTGCATGAGGTAGTGTTTGTGCTCCAGTTAATCAAGATCCAAGTACAACAGTGATATGCTACTATAGAACAATGAGATGCTATTATAGAGCAACTCACAACATAGATACAGGGCTTGTAGGCTAGTATTAGGGGCAGTGCTACCCGGATACAGATTGTTATAGATCCTCCTATGCCTCAGGGTCCTACAGGATAGATCTAGGGAAAGAGATCAGGCAGATTTAGGCTTTGCTAGATGAGTATGAGGTGATGTTTATTGGTCATGTAGGTCACATTGCTTCTCTCTAGATGTAGATTAGGAGGCTAGGAGCTATCACTAAGGAGAGGATGGATGCATGTGGATCACAAGCTAGTGGATGCTCCACCTCAGGGTAGTCTTTTGTTCGACCTAGTCAGAGGACCCAGACTCACACAGAGAGGCCAACAGGTTCACATCACTCCACTCGATATCCAGCCCCAAGGGGTGGTGATGTAGGGGGTGCAAGCCCAGTGTTTGATTGATGATGTACTAGGCTTTTATTTTTGAGGTTAGCTGACCTATATGACTGTAGCCTTCAAGCAATTTTTGTACATCCACATGTTTGATACACACATTTATATAAGATCTTTACTTTATGGTTCATTATGTGTATCCCTTGTTGCTCTTGTTTCTATTTTATTTTTGTTTTATGTGATGTGATGATGGCATTATGATGAATAGATGTTTGTGTTAGATGATAGATGATATTTATGATGATGCAGATATTTAGATGGATGCTTATATTATTTGATTATTATGACACGATGTGATGTATTATGAGTTGATTTGATGATGGATTTGTGATTGTATGCATAGGTGGATGTAATGATGTAATATTAGATGTAAATGAATGATCTATGAAATTATGTGTTTATGGATGCAATGTTTTCATTAGATGCATGTTTAATTTTGATTTAATTGTATGCATCTAACTTATGTTATGATATGGTAAATACAATGTGTCATGCATTGTCTATATGATGTTTAATATAATGTGACTAAAACTGTATGCTTTAATCACTTAAACCATAAGGAATGCATATGATATGACTTCAAAAATATAAATGGGTGATACCATAGAAATTATAACAACCATGAATGTGGATAATCATTCTAATCATAAGAATTAATTATTTAGGCATTCATATGTGAAATGTAATGGCATGGAATGTATGTAATTTCTTGATAAAGCTTATGTGATTTAAAAGATTCAAAATAGTCAGTGGCTGTCTAAACATAATTTTTGACATCATCTGGTATCTATCCTACTTTATTAATACCCCTTAATTCACAAAACCTCATAAAGAAAACTGACGATGTGACAAATGATATGATTTTTTGCTATGTAGGAATTTTTTAGGCTTTTCCTGAGACTCAAACACTCTAGTTACCCTATCAATAGCTGCATACTGACCATACAAGACTTTTGAAAAGCAAGGCTTTCATCATGAACCTAGATATTCATTATCCCTATGTGTGCAAATAAATATATTTAGATAGAACTCAAGCATTTCCTCCGATGTTAGGCGGGATTCTTTTAGCCCATTGCTAAGATCGGGGATCCTCAATTATTCATCTGATCTTGTGTTGGACTTAGTTGGACTATACCACTAGGCAGTATTGAGTTACCAATAGCTAGCTCATATACATATAAAAATTGGTCTACATAAATACAATATGCTATTGTGATAGACATATCATCATGCGTAAGGGTATCACCATTGCCAAACATGGTTGTACACCAAACCTATAATGGAGATCTTCTAGTTTTGTACAATGCTGATAATTCCAGGGATTCAAGCTCCATTCCCTTATTTTCTTCATTTTTTGTGATACTTGCCCATGCTTAGTGATGAAAATCACTATTTATTTTTTATTTATTTTTCTCTTGATCAAGGGAATTATGTAGGGATGAAAATCACTTGTTCATTTCAACTTTGAATTTTGCTTGATTTTGGAATTTTTGCTTATTTTAATGAAAGCAAGGGATTTATGTAGTGATGATAATAACTTGTCTCTGGATAGGGCGAAACTTGTCCTTTTGCCAATTATCAACACCTTTGAACCTGTCACACAGGGGGATAAGCGAGGAAGACCCTTTTTGCTTAAGGTAACCTAGACCACTTTTGCAGCTTTCATATTTCCCTTGTACCAACTAGGATTTTAGTGTTTTTAATTAGTGATGGGATCCTTAATATCTAAGGTATTATCATGACTAGACCTTACTCTCTACTAATCAAGATGGCTTCCCACAAAAACTGATAAGACCACTAGATATGGTTGAATGACTAGAAAATCTTAGCCTATTCCTTATAACAACATGATATGGTTGTGTTGAAAAACACAGTTACACACATGGATGAATGGATGAAGGTGGACTTATGTATTTGTGTTGTGATACAAAATATGGCATTATTTGCAAGAGTGTGATCATAACATATGCAAATGCAATGGATATGCATGTTTGATGTAGTGCAACTATATGGATGCAGATGTAAGATGCAAATGTTTTTGAATTTTTGATTTTTGCATTGTTTTGTATTTTTTATTTTATTTTGACCAAAGGGCTTATTGTGCCTTTGGGGCTTTTAGGGTTTGACCAAGTGGCATGAAGTAACCCTTGGAGAATTTTTTATTGAATTTGACCAAATGACTTGGATACCCTTGGAGCATTTTTGATTGAATTTGACCAAGCAACTTGGATGCCCTTGGAGCATTTTGTATTGAATTTGACCAAATGGCTTGGATACCCTTGGAACATTTTTGATTGAATTTGACCAAACGGCTTGGATGTCCTTGGAGTGTGTTTGATGGAATTTGACCAAGTGGCTTGGATGCCCTTGGAGCGTGTTTGATTGAATTTTACCAAGCGACTTGTATACCCTTGGAGTGTGTTTGATTGAATTTGACCAAGCGACTCGTATACCCTTGGAGCATTTTTGATTGAATTTTGGCCAAGTGGCTTGGATACCCTTGGATAATTTTTGATTAAATTTTCACCAAGCATCTTGGATACCCTTGGAGCATTTTTTATTGAATTTGACTAAGCAACTTGGATACCCTTGGAGCATTTTTTGATTGAATTTTGAATTTTTATGTTTTTTGAATTTGTTTGTATTTTTATGACATATTTGAATGTTTTTTGTATTTTATGAATATTTGAATGTTTTTTGTATTTTATGTATATTTGAATGTTTTTTTGTATTTTATGTATAATTGGATTTTTTTTTGTATTTTATGTATATTTGAGTGTTTTTGTATTTTATGCATATTTTAATGTTTTTTGTATTTTATGTATAAAATACCTTCAAATGAACGATATTGAGAGGCTCACGCTCTTAAACATCATCCAATGATGTGACGCGATATGCCCCAGGCCCAACCTTCTCTGAAATCATGTAGGGACCTATCCAATTTGTCATAAATTTATCTCGTAGGTGCGACGGTAGATTTGAGTTATGTTGGTTTTCTTTAAGCACAAGATCCCCAACTTTGAATTCTCTCAAGTGGAATTTACTATTGTAGGTTCACGCAAGGCTATCCTGGTAAACGCGAAGATGCTCCAAGGCATTGACTCAACGTTCATCAAGAAGCGTTAACTTATCAAGGCGAGATTGCCACACGATGTCATCATATATGAAATCCTTCAACGCCATGCACAGGGTTGGAATTTCCAACTCTAGAGGCATGATGGCTTCAGTGCCATATACAAGTGAAAATGGTGTTGCCCCAGTGGGCATCCGCACACTAGTCCTGTATGCCCACAATGCCAGAAGCAATTGCAAATGCTAGTCATTATGATTATATTTTATCGTCTTCCTAAATATGGAGACTCTTCCTATGTTTGGGAGAAAGCCCGAACATTTAATGGATGGGATTATAAATTGATCCCTACAATGAAAGTACATAATTGATGTATGGCATTTTGAATTAGTCCCTTGTTTTGCAAAATGCTAGAGATGGATGAATTTATAGAAAATCATGCTTGGTGATTGATTGATATGCAATATACATTTGGTAAATAATTGTTGCATATTTGCATAAGACATGCATGGGTTGCTTGTGATGCATTGGCATTTTTTGCACTTGAGTTGTCCTTATCCCTCATCACTCATATCTCACCTCCTGAAGATGCAAGGATTCTAGAGAAGATCCAAGAAGCCAATATTGAAGACTTTTGATGTATATTTGATTATATTCATTATTAATGTAATTTTAAACGGCTGAAAAGATAAAGCCAAGGGTTGTAATATTTGATGTATTTCTCTTATTGCTTTTGTAAATTAGAAAGGAAGTCTTTAAATGATGAAAGCATTTCAATTAGATAGAAATGATGTACAACAAGATAGCATTGTAAATGATGTAATTGTATCAATTAGGGTAGATGATGTATAGTTTCTGGAAGGAATATTAATGGAAGTATGTTGCATTAAGATTGTTCTCCATTTTGCTTGTATAGTTACTTCTTTTAAGTTATAGGAGTATATGCTTGAGAACTAAACATTCAAAACATAGTAGGAGGAGGATAATTCATGAACAATTCATATACAGAGGAGGCACACCAAGGTCTTGAAAACTCATAAACTAAAACCCGCCACCACCAAACTTATCAACACCATGAAGATAAGTAATTCTTATACTAATGCTTAAGACATTTAATCCCATGAGATGTGTTAGTAGCCATGGTTGCAATAGAATGTTGATTTTCCTAATTTACTAGCCTTCATTGGTAGTATGGAGAATTGGAGAAGGGTAATCCTTGGGTGAGGATCCCTATGATATATCCATTCACCAGTATGGGATGGTGAGATGGTAATGTAGGAATTGGTGTTCCTACATCTATTGCAATTCGGTCTACTTACTTTAATGGGAAGATCATGTCTTTATTCATTATTATAGTTGTGACTTATCGTTGGGTGAACAATGAGTTTATATGTATGGAAAAAAAGAAAAAAAATATAGTGGACAATTCGGGGATCATTATAGTTGGTATCAAAGCTTAGGCTAACTGATATATTTTAGATGAATCTAGGTTAGTGAAAATATTTGGGGTATGATTCAAAACATAAACTCTCTAACTCTTGACGATGCATACTTGTTAAGGATTAGGTCAGTTATTGAGATCACTGATGTCCAAGCTCCTTTCTCCCACGAAGTAGATCCATAGTCGTTCAAAAAGTGGAAGAGCTAGGTGAACCCCCCTTAATGGGACTTGAGCGGTGTACCTTAGACTCTTTTGGGAAACTTCTCGACATATATGTCTTAAGATCTACTTATTTCGTATGTCAAGGATGTATAAATATCAATCGGAGTTAGAGGAAGAAAACTATTACTCAACTTAGAAACAATAAACTATTTGGAAATTATTCTAGTTAATTAGAACATTGGACCTTGGAAATGAGCAAATATTAATACAAATATTTACCTCTAGGTCAATATAGCAAAAATAATGAGAGGAAATAAGTAAGTGACATCACACCAAGATAGGTCCGATACTCTTTAAGCTAGTTGGATAGAAGAATTTTTTTTGAAATTTGAATAAAGGAGGAACACCTTGATGCTATAGTATCTCTTTTACAAGACCATATTCAACAGATCTTACAGGCCAAGAATTCTCAACAAAACCAAATAACAACCATGATATGAACATTTCAAATGATAAGGTTAGAAAGGATGAAGATCCTAAGAGCATATGAAAAAAGAGTTTGGCAATGATTTGAAGTATATTAAAGTGAACGGGTTCAGTAGAAAAATGGGGAGAAAATATAGTTGTGATACTTCCAAACATAGGAAGAGTCACATACCTCTTCCTATGTACTTCGAGGCTTCTGCTTGTCCATTTTATTGTGGATAATAGGGTGTTGAAAAATTGTGTTGAATATGGTATTTTTTCATTAAAGCATGCACATTTTTGTTCTTGAAATATGGCCCATTATCTAATATTATTTTTTAAGGGACCCCAAAACGACTTATGATATTGTGGAGTATAAAATTTGCAATCCTTGGTCTATTTGTCACTGTTAAGGGGAACACTTTGACCCATTTGGTAAAGTAATCAGTGGTCGTTATGATGAACGTGTGTCGGCCTAAGGATGGGGGTGAGATCTTGCCCACTAAGTCTAGTCCCCACTGCGAGAAAGGCCATGCTTCCTGGATGGGTTGCAAGGCTTGTTATGGGAAGTGAGTGAGATTTGCATGATGCTGGAACTTAACACATTTCTTGACATACTCGCAACAGTATATTTCCATAGTGGGCCAATAGTAACCCATTCTCAAGATGCACTTATTTATGGCCATGCCACTAAAGTGGCCGCCACACGTACCATCATGAGCTTGTGAAATTGCCCAGGCTGCTTCCTGGGGCTCAAGATAATGAAGGAGCATTCCATCGTAGCCTCTTCTATAAAGGATCTCTCCTAGAAATATGTACCTTATCATCTTCTATTTAAATGCTCATTTTTTAGCATGCGACAGGACTTGTGGTACCATTCCAAGTTTCAAAAAATCTCGTAATTGATGAAGCCAATCCTGATAAGCCATAGATTCTATGGATAAAATGGTATGTTCCTCTTGTGATCTAGTATTTGTAAACACATATTGAGAAACAACCCTATGGTGAATGGTTGTACCACACTCCACAGTACCTTGAGATATCAAATATTCCCAAGGTGATGTTTGCAAGAAAGCTCTAGCTCTGAAGGACCAATCCTGATTTGGTTTGGTCTGGATCATGTTGACTGACTCTTGATTATCAATAGCCTCAAGTTGTATCATTGAGTGTGCGAGCATTTTAACGTGAATGGTTGTGAAATCAAAAGACATATTCTAAGGGATTAAAGATCCCAAATATGCCATGGTATCTGCAAATACGTTTGACGTATGAGGGATTGCCTCGATGTCATACCATTCCAATCGGGATAGGTAAGTGTCAATAAGCTCCTTGTAAGATTTCAATAGTGGTCACCTACATTGGAACAATCCTTTGACTTGATTAGCTATGAGCAAGGAGTAATCAAAGATATTCAATATTTTAATTCCCATTGAAATGGCTACTTGGAGTCCCAAGATCAGGGCCTCATACTCTGTGTTATTGTTTGTCCATGAGAAGTATAACTTGAATGATAAGGGCAATGGGGCACCCTACGGTGTTATAAATACTATCCCTGCACCACCCCCTTGCTCGTACTTCGAACCATTGAATAATAATGCCATGTATCTTTCTTTCTCAAGTTCCTCGGGTTCGAGCGGATCTGATAATGCAAAGACTGCATCGTCAAGAAATTCTATGGTGAGAGGCTTTCTATCCGTAAGAGGTGCCTCTGCTAATTAATCTGCTATGAATTATCCCTTGATGGACTTTTGGATTATGAGTTCTAGATAAAATTCTGTTAATAGAATGATCCACTTTGCAGTACATGTGTTGTGATAGGTCTTATTCATCATGTACTACAAAGGATTTTGTTTTGATATAACGTAATTCATATGGCTCAACATGTAGTGTCACAAATTTTTGGTCACAAAGACTACTACTAAACATAATTTTTATACATACACATATCGTAGCTCATAACTTACCAAGGTGCAACTAATGTAATATACATCTTGCTCTTTGTCTTGTGCGTTCTTTTGAGACAACATGATGCCCAACATAAAACTGGTAGCTGATATGTATAGTAAAAATGGCACATTTGGACTTGGTGGAGCCAACATTGGCGATGTTTACAGGTAAGTTTTGATCTCTACAGAGGCTTGTTGGCACTCTTTATCCCAATGAAATGGGACATCCTTACGCAACAACCGGTTCATGGGTTGACACTTGTCTGATAAATGAATAATGAACCATTTGATGGATGCTACCTTGCCTTGTAGGCTTCTTAACTCCCTAATGTTGGTAGGGGCAGCCATTTCCATAATAGCTTTTACCTTTGCAGGATCGACTTCAATGCCTCTCTTAGAAATGATGAACCCTAAGAGCTTACCAAAAGTTATGCCAAACACACACTTATTAGGATTCAATCTAACGTTGTGCTCAATGAGGCGATCAAAGACCTTTGTAAGGATTTTAGCATGCTCTTGCCACAATAAAGACTTGGCCAATAAATCATCAATGTAGTCCTCCAAGATCTTATGCATATAGTCATGAATAATGTATGTCATGGCCCACTGATATGTAGCACCAACATTATTTAGGTCAAATGGAATCACCTTGTAACAGAATGTCCCACATTGAGTAATGAAAGTAGTCTTATGTTGGTCTTCAGATTTTATCTGGATTTGATTGTATCCAAAAAAACCATCCATTAGGGAGAGCATCTATGTTGGGCAACGAGAATGAATCCTTTGGATTTGCCCTACTCAAGTATATAAAATCCATGTAAATATGGACTCTTCCATAAGGCTTTCCCACAGGAACCATGTTCGATACCCATTCAGGATAGTCGATGGAAACTATGAAAATCGCATCCAACAGTTTTTATAACTCATTCTTCACCATCAAAGTGATGGTTGAATGCATTTTCGTCAATTTTTGTTTGACTGGCTTCTTCATGGGATCCAATGAAAGGTTGTGAAAAAATAACTTTGGATCAATCCCTGGCATATCTTGGTAAGTCCAATCAAAATAATTTGGCCTCTCTTTAAGGAGAGAGATTATGATGGCTTGTTCCTCTGGAGATAGACTTTCTCTAAACTTGACTTTCTTTGGTTGAGTAGGATCATCACTGATGTCCACCTCGAAAGTCACTTCTATAGCCATATGTGACCCATCCTCCAACTGGTGAGGTGTGGGTATTAAATGAATGTCATCGACATGATTTAAAGGTCCTACTAACTCAGGATCCAAACTAGTATGGAATACGTCATATGCACAGCCTGATGCAAAATAAAATGGTTGTAACACCTCTTCATTAGGGAAAATATCCTCAGGCTCTATGGGTGAATTAGTGTGATCCCAATCAATAGCCTATGTATCAAGACATAGTGGTTTAGTAAGATCTACTTGGTTATGAAGTGGAGTGACCAAATAAATGGAGATCGTATTGATGGATGGAATGAAATCTCCAGGACCACATGGGTGAAACGTTGTCTCAGGGGTTCCCCCCCATACTCGTGATGAGGCTTTGGAGAAAAAGGAATCTCTAGATCTAGCCCATGAGTGGGCCAGATAATAGGATCATTAGGTTCTAAGAGCTCCTTGAACATAGGTGGAGGGTGATTGACCACATGGTGAATGGCAACGTCGACAGGTCTCCCCAAAAACTATAAGCCAGGTCTATGGAACGAAGTACCGCTTCTCTTTCTATCAGCATGTTGACTTGTCACAAGTGGTGAGGCCCAAGATAAGCCATCTCAGTCTTATCTTCAAAATCATCATCACTTATCTATAAACCATTAGCATTGGTATGTGACCCCAAGACAAAGGGCGGGTGTCTCGACCCCAAGTATGCCATATCTATTTCATCCTCATATTCTTCATCACTTATGAAGATGCCATTTGCATTAGTGTCTTGCCCCCAAGCTATGAGGCCACTGCCTTGATCCTAGGTAGGATCTCTCTATTGAGTCCTCTGACTCATAACCACTTTCATCCGATATATATCCACTCTCATTGTGGTTGGACCAGGCAAGGCTTTGTAAATAGTGAGGCCCATGATAAGCTAATATTGCTTGTGCTTCATCATCGCTTGCCTCATATCCATTTTCTTCTCACTCTTCATCCCACAAGTTGCAACCTATTGGGATGGCATCAATTATGAATCTTGGATGATAAGTCTCGAGTGGTGGTATGTTTACCATGACCACTTGTATGTTAATCGGATGTCTTGTACTTGGTGGGTGATAAGGAATAAAATTGATGTCTTCTCTTGACCCTAAGCTTAATCTATCCAAGGCTACTGCTAGAGAGTCATCTCAACCTTTGATGTTATAGCCTAACCTAAACCTGTTAGAGGGAAGCTGGTATTATAGCTCGAATGGCCGCCTACGCCCCTGCTCATATATACCAAGACCATAGCCATGCCCATGGAAAAATTCAAAGTAGCTTAGAGAAAAATCAATATTAAATAGGTAATAAACATTAACAGTTAATAGTTCATCACTGTCCTCTTCTATGTAGACTTATGGGTGTAGTCCAGGCCAACATATACAAATTTGGTCTGGTTGGGAGGGATTCCAAGTGGAACCACTATTCCCACTAGTGGTCTTAGGTATTTTGGTCATCCCTTGTCTTGTGCAGTCTCTATTATGGGCATGAATGTTATGTTCTATTCAAGATACTCTCCTATCCCTATGCTTTCCAAGTTTATTATCACATGTGATGTGGATGATCCTACAGACGACACTGGCAAAGTGGGTTCTAGTATCTCCTCAGCTTGATCTTGGAGATCTTATTCTTCCATGGGACTTGGAATTTTATCAAAAGCTATGGTTAGCACTTCCTTGGGCTTTCCTTCCTCAAATAAGAGTACCTTTAGATTCTAATTGTATTTTGGATTAGACGTTGATGGTCTCTTAGAAGCATCATTCATTTTGGGTGCAAGAGGAGGTGCTAATGTGTATGGGTCTTTTTGTACGCCTTTGTCTCTGTCATCTAGTTTCATAGTTGGATATGAAGGTCCTACATACAAGTGGGTAGAAGGAATGATAATATCTCTTGTAAAATCCACCTGATGGAAATATTTGAATGGCTCTTCATTAGCCAACACCACATAGACTTTGTCATCATGCACATACTTGACACATTGGTGTAAAATTGAAGGAACACACTTAATATCTCTTATCCAAGGGCATCCTAAGAGGATGTTGTATTGCATGGCCCCTTAAAATACATGACACATCACAATGATGGTCTTATGCCCCACCTTGATAGGTAGGATTATCATTCCCATAGTATTGCATAAAGCATCATTGAAAGCTCTTAATGTGTAGGCTATCGAAATGATATTTGAATTGGGGATCTTAAGGTGTTCTATTGCTATTGTTGTTGTGATGATGTTGTTGTGTTCTATTGCTATTGTTGTTTTGACTTGGGGATCTTAAGGTGTTCTATTGCTATTGTTGTGATGATGTTGATTGATAAAATTGTATTGATAAAGACCCGCTTAAAAGGTAAATCATTGAATGATGCAACAATGTGTAGTGGAGGGTATGGTAAGGTAGTAGGCACTGTCTTAATATCATGATCATATAATCGAATTACAGGTTCCTGGAACTCTTGTACTTGTCCCAAAAAATAAGTGAATGCATTTGGATCTTGTGGTTGGAGCTCAATCAATCTCAAAATCTCCATCAAAGTCTCCCTGTGCTTTGGGGAATATTGTATGAGATCATAGATAGATAGCTTGGTCAGAGTTGTTTGTAAGTTTTTCTCTAGTCTACTCTAAAAAGTTACCATAGATCAATTTTGTGGACCTAGAGGGTTGTTCTACCCCTACATCCACCTAGGTGTAGTTGGGACATTAATGGAAGTTGTAGGAGGCTACATTTGACCATATCATCTATTCCTAGTGGTTATATTGACAATTTCAACCATCCCAATGCACCCGTGGGTAGGCGTATCAATTTAGACCTGATTGAATTGGGCACCTTGCCCTCTAGGGTCCTCATGGTTTGGTAGCAGGTTTCTGTATATGCCCATATCTTTGTTATTGAGGGCCAATGGGTTGTCAACTTTAAGTTCTCCTGGCTCAATCATGTTTTACACTTGGTGCTTGAAACCAATGCACACTTCAATGTTATGCCTCGGTATCCTATGATAAGGGTAAAATTGATCTTCCCTATATCCTTTTGGCTTAGGATGGTTGGGATCTACAAGAGGTATATCAAGAAATCTGATCTTTCCAGCCTTGCTCAATTGGTTGAAAATTGATTGCATTGACTCTGATAGAGGTGTAAAATAGAGAGGTGGCTTACGTTCTCTATTTCATCCCTGATTGTTCTTTTGATCGTAATTGGCTGGTGGGGGCTATGCTTGATAATTTTGGTATTTTTGCACAACCCCATCCTTAGATGTAGCCAATACTACTTGATTAACTAGAGTAAGGTTTTCCTGCTTCCACTTGTATTTGTCATTCTTGCCATTCTTGTTCCACTCCTTCTTGTCTCGGAGCTTGATGGTTCTCTCATCTACTTTTATGTCCTCAATGAGTTTGGCCTATTCCAAGGCTTCTTCAAATGATGGATATTGTTGAAGTTGTAGCAAGAGGGAGATGTGTTTAGAACAACTCTTGGTGAACATGCAGATGATTTCTTCTGTGGGGACAAAGAGTGATAAATTTACCATGATTTTTCTCCATCTATCTCCATATTCCATTACTAGCTCATCGTCATAATATTTTAAGTTGGTCAAGTTTGAAAGGTTCACCTTTATTTTAGAACCAAAGGATAAATACTTCAGAAATGCATTTAGTAGTTGTTCAAAATTGGATATGTTGTGCTTGGGTAGTTGGTTGAACCATTGAGTGGCAACACCCAAAAATGTCATAATGAAAGTCCTTAGCATAAGAGCATCATTTTCTTCAATATGAAAACATGCATTGATAAAATTGGTGACATGCTCGTGTGTATCCTCTTCACCCTTGAAATTTTCTAACCTAGGCATCTTAAAATTCTTAGGATAGGTAGGGCTAGGGACTGATGGGCATAATGGTTAGTTGTGTATTTTACTCAATGTTGGTTGGTTCCCCATCGTCTCTTGTTTCTCAAAGGACTTCATATTTTTAGTGAGTTCCTAGAATGCCTTTGAGGTGAGGAGTTCCTATTATTGCAGGCTCCCTCGTGGTGGTAGTGGGGGTAACCCTATGTGCACTTGACTTGTTCTATTCTCTTTCCTCCTATGAGGGGATTCAGGATGTGTTTGATCATGATTTATCATGTTTATCCTTTATCAACCAGTTTGATGTTTTTTAGGATGTGAGTGGTGGTTTTGTTGTGGGCTTTCTTCTTGTCTAGTGCACCCTTCTTGTTGTGAGTCAATGCATTCATTTCTTAGGTGATCACTACCATTTTATTATAGGTTTATATGAGCTAGCTGCTCAGCTTGTTCTATTAGACGCTGATCATTTTGGCACAAAAGCATTTCTATTTTTTGTCATGATCAAGATATTCCACTAGCTCTCGCTCTTTTTGCAATGCATTTTATATTCGTTGCATGAGATTAGATTGCACTGTTAAATAAGATTCATGTTTGTCTGATTCTGTTCTTGTGGTTTTGATTCACAAATTACTCGAAGAGGTTTTTGTTGTTTCTTTGCTCTTGCTAGCTAATGTAATATGTTCCATGTGTTGATAAGTGTCTCCATGGTCAGACTCTACATGAGACTTGTGGAGTCACTCTGAAGCATCCCTAGGTTGAGAGGTGCGCTTAGAAGTGACAGTTCATGAATTTCTAGATGCAAAAGTTTTTGTGGCTACGGTTTTGGTAGGTGGCCTCAGATGAAACCGATCCAACTCATCCAATTGTATTATTTTCCATGGTTTATCCCTTGGAGTGCCATTTAATCAATTAGGTCATGATCTATTGGAATACTTCCTCTTGTATGAAGGGTATCTTCTATTTTATGTCTATGACTGGATGTAGCTCTAGTTTCTTGTCCTTTAGTGGGCAGACTTGTTCTCAATGTCTCTTGTGAAGTTTGAGAAGTTGTGACTCTTGTGTGTCTTTTTTGTGATGAGGTTTTTGTGGCCCCACCTACCCTCCATGAGGATGGATATGGGGAAACCTCATCATCCCTATGTGAAGAATGAGGTCTAGAACCCTTCTTATGTCCATGTGGGGAGGAATCCCTTGAATCCTCCTCATGTATTTGAGAAGTTTTTATGTGTTTGGATGAAGATCTTGAGGCTTCCTCATGTCTTCTTGATGATGATGGTCATGAGGCCTCTTTGTGTTCTTGTGATTTAGTTCTATTATTCAAATCTCTATTTGGGGTTTCTCGAGGAGAACCCCCAAGGGTTGAATTTTCACCCCTTAGGCTTGCGGAACTATATCTCACAATATTATGAGCATGTGGTTCAATGTTACTACAACTTCACATATGAGTATGTGTTGCTTCAGATTCTCCCTCAGTATTGGATCGAGGATGTTTAATTATGGTTTTAACCATTGTGCTTGTGAATTGGTCTTTTGGATTTCAATTTAGAGATAACCAAACAATATCAAGCAAGTTTTTATCTTGATTATCAATTTATGTGTGCCCTAAACTATTTACTGTGTTTTTGATGCGTTGTTCTAGTTTTCTTTCTCTTGTTTTAGATTTAGAATAAGGAAACTTATCCATAGTGGGAATCAAGAACACCCATGCCAAACAAGATTTTCTCAAAAAGAGACTAGGGTACACCGCTTAAATCCCATTGGGGGGTTCATCTAGCTCTTCTACTCTGAACCAAATGTTCCAATAGTGGGAGACATTTTGAACACGAGTAACTTAGTACCACTATAAAGAAGTTCATTATTCTATTCTATAAAGATCTAGGTGGCAAGCTGGTGGAAGGAGATGAATGTGAACATCACCAAACAAAATTGAGGGTTGGTGATGAAATCCAACTCCCCAATGTTTAAAACATGCATGTGTGTGTGGGGTTCATTTTAATTTTACATAAAGTAAAATGCATCATATAGCAGAAATGTACCTTTCTTATATGCCTAATACAAATGACGTTTTAGTTTTTAGAAAGATACATAAAATAATATGAGTATCATGGATGCACTCTATTCATGCAAATATGGCCTCTACTAGGGTCTTAAAGCAAGCAAACCAACACACAATTCCTAGCACGTTGGATTCTAGGGCAGACTTTACAAGCATAAGTCATTGTTCCTAGAAATGCCTAGTGGAAATCTAAAAACCCTAAGATGCATAAGATGCAAGTTCTTTCCTTTCCATTCCTTAATTTTCCAAATTAAAATGTGTCTTAATGTTCACTATTTTAGGAAAATAGAAGCAGATAAAAGAACATAAATCATCAAAAAAGTTGAACCAACCTCAAATCTAGCTTATAGAACCAATATTTTATCCTCTACTACACTCTAGTTCTGACCACTATCCACCAGAGTGGTTGATTCCTAGCCACTATGAGCAGGAGCAACTAAATTTTGGATGATGTAGACTAGAGTGGTCGATTTCTAACCACCGTAGAACAGAACGGCTAAACCTACACACAAAAACATGGATCAATAAAGTGGAAGAAAATAAAAATTTGGTGGGGGTCCCACCATGATAACCATCTATAGTGATCTCGGGGAAGCAACGCACCGTCCACTACTCCTATTTGTGAATATTATTTATCTTATTCATATTTAATCATGCATTAAATGAAAGATACAACCGAGACACAAAGAAAATGAATAGATAATACTTTTTATTTTTTTTTCTAAATTTCGGTTACATATAGATCCCTCTAAGAGATTTTCTTCTTTTGATACAAATTTTACAAATTAGGACAATAGATGTATGGTATCCCCTCGCAAGGGGTGATGCACTTTTACAGGCTTCCTGGTGATGCACACAGAACTGTATGAGGGCTTACAGATGCCTCCTTCTCTAGGTCTGGTTCCTAGAGGGATCCTTTTACTTTCATATGTTGATAACCTATCATATGTACCTGTAGTCCTATAAGCATGAAAATAATAGCAAACACTCAACTGTCTGAGATTACCTCCTCGGATGAGGTTGTTAGAAGTAACCTAATAATAAATAGAAATATGCTCCATGATAATAAAAATTAATGCTATGAATGCAATGAATCAGATCTATGCTAATAACATGAAAACATGTAATAAGCTAATGAAAATAATGCTAAGAACCCTAGACTAGGCATGCGGGCCACTATTTGAGATAGTGGCTGCTAAAATAAAAACTAGTCTCTATTGCTCCAAGGCTATGAATCTAATCTTATTACCGATGTTCAAAATTATGATCGTTTCTTGTCCAATGTGTTGAATATCTTGTAGATGAAAAACCCCAAACCGGTTAGCACTTCATTGCTCCTCAAAGGTGCTCCAATTTGCTCTCCAATACGATAGGGCTTCGCTACAAGAAAAGCTTCCTCAAGTTTCCAAAGCTCTCCTCGGTTGTATCTCTGCAAAAGGTCTCTCTAAATTGATGATCGGTCCCTTGGTGCTCTTAGGTTTGCACCTTATAATGTATTTGAAACCCTAGGTCAATGTCCAACCCTAGGACTGAATTTTGCATGCACACTAGAGGTTAGTATGAGAAGTTTTGTCTTTGTTTGTGGCCAGTTAATTAAGATCTAAATCAAGACATGAGTCTTTCATGTATACTGGTCAGGAGGAATCATGCAAATTTATCCCTGCTCGGCTTTATTGCATGTAAACTACCACTTTTGCTCATGATTGGGCTGATTTGATGGCAAGTTGCTTTTTAAGGTTTAGTTGTTGTCATCTGCAATGACTAAGGTTTCGTCGCTATGATCTATAATGGCTAAGGTTTGGCTACTCTAAGTTGAAGTGGTTAGGATCTAGCCACTCTAGTTCCTAGAGGCCAGGCTTGGATGGACTAAGAATGCCCCAAATGAGTGGTGAAAACCACTTTTGGTACTTGGAAAGTATCAAGATTTAGTCACATGATATATGAGTGTGCTCATGTGAGTAGTCTCCCTAAACATGACATGTTCTAGGTATCTACATAAATACCTATATATAGGAATATATGAACCTTGGATTTTCACCTACCTATAACTCTTCATGTTCCTATTCTATGGTGCATGTACATGTGGACTACATGCACATTTACATCATTGCACATTCTAACACTTGTGCATTTATTACATTGCATAAAGTAAATACTCAAACCTTAATCTAAGACACTCTCCTAATCTAATAATGTATCCAAGGTGGCACATTGGCATCTACCAAATAATGTAATATATTCCAACAATAACCTTAACCATATGTTCTATTTCCTTTGATTCTTAATTTTTTTGTTTCTTTATTTTAAAATTTTATTCATGCTTTTCTCTCTTGTGTCCTTTTTTTTTGTGCATTCATGTGCACTTCTAATAGGTCTTCCTTGCACTTTATGACTATTTCATTTATGGAATCTACTACTACTACTATAGATTTAACTTCTAATTTTTCTATTGGTTCCTTAACTTGTTTTTATATCATAATTGCTTCTTGATTCTCCTTGGACCTTTGCTTCTTAAGCTAAGAAATATCTTGTTTTGTTATCTTCTTTTTTATTGTACCATAACCTCATAAACATATTTTGCACATTAATGTTAACAATAACCAATAACAATATCCATGTCATCCATCTTAGTAGCCTAAAAATCTAAAAATAAAATATATTTATATATGGTGTTCTTCAAATTTTCAAAAATTTGAACATTCTCACCCTCAAGAAGTATATCCTTAATTATTACTAATTAAATTTGCAACCTTTTAGCTAAATCACTATTAATGGAATTATATCTATTGTTAGGGTTAATAGAAATAATAACCTTTTCCTTTTGATTACATCCATGAACCCACAAAATAAAATTTGTAGATGAATTTAGATCCTTATCTTGCTTTTATAAATCCAAATATATGGCTTCTTCATTATTATCACTATATTAACAATTTCTCTTTCTCCTCCTTGAGTAATTTTATTTCTTTTTCATAGTATTCATTTTGTTTCTTAAAAAAATTCCCAATCTCCTTTTATTTCATTTCTCTCATTTTAAATTATTTTTAGTTTCTTTTCAAGATCTTTTATGATACCCATCAAACTATCTATATTATTATCCCTTCCCTCAAGCTCTCTCATAAAAATACCCAACTTCCTTTATAATTGAATAGGTTACTATCTACTCAAGAATATTAGTTCTATTTCATTCGAAGTGTATGAGGGATTTACACTAGCAAAAAATTTCTACCCATTGTAAATATTCTCTAGATAATAAATCATAAATGGCACAACACATAATGTGTTGGATATGAGATAAGGCACGCAATAAATGAAACACTAATATTTCATATATTTCTCACACCAACACAAATCCATGTACAACCTTTAAATTTAAATAATATGACGACTCTTAGTTTCAAGAGACCCTTCGATGTTTCACCTCTTGGTATTTCACCTTCATAAAAAAAATTATCTTCTCATTCTTCTCACAAGAGATTTTTATTCACCCACATATGGGATGAAATAATTAAAATCCATAAAAATATAATCATTATATAACAATAAATAGTGTAATAAAGTCTATATTATAATATATTATGGCAAATTCATTGAGTGTAGCTACAAGTGCAAGCGTGATCCAAGAATGAGTGCAGTAGCGAGTGTGAGTGTGAGCCAGCAGTGAGTGTCGTAGTGAGCACGAGCATGAGCTAGGAGTGAGTGCAACAATGAGTGTGAGTGTAAGCTTGAGTGAGTATAGTAGTGAGTGCAGTAGTGAGTGCAAGCACAATCCAGGAGTGCAAGTGTAAGCTAGGAGTGAGTGTAGCTAGAAGATAACACAAGCATGATATGGGAGTGAGTGCGAGTCAAGAGGGAGTACAACAATGAGTGTGAGCACGAGCTCGAAGTGAGTGTAGTTGAAAGTGAGTGTAAGCATGAGTTGGGAGTGTGTGTAGCCAGAAGTGAGTATGAATGTGAGCTAGGAGTGAGGAGGAAGTAGAAAGAAAAGTGTGATCTAGCTAAATAAAATCTAGTGTAAGCCAGGAGGAAGTGCATTCTAATATGGAGTACAAGGTAAGATTCAGTCATGGAAAAAGAGAAGCAGGTTCATCTAGAGTGCATGAATTCTTCAAACCCTTACCATGAATGCATGTAACATTATTTCCAAAATTTGTTGAAGTGAAGGAACATCGATAAAGATAAGAGATAAGTGGTATTACAAGCCAAGAGGGATTTCAAGCTAGGAGTGAGTGTGAGGTAGGAGAGAGTGCAAGCTGGGAGTGAGTTCAAGCCAAGCGGTAAGGTGAGCCAAGAGGGAGCGCAAGCCAAGAGAAATCCCCATTAGATAATATGGATGGAAAATCATATTTGAAAGACCTAATGGGAAGTCAAGATGCCCTAGTTGGAAGTATAGAGGTCCAAGTTGGAGATAAGTAGAAGAGCGAAGACATGGTAAGTTAAATCCAGGTAGCAGATGTTACACTAGAAGTGAGTATCAATGATGAGATGGTTGAAAATAATATAATGGTTCTTAAAAGTATAGGGATTCATGCAATAACATGAAGAAAAAATTACAATTGAATTGCTCAAAATATGCATACAAGTTTCAATATTAACACTTGAGTATAATATTAAATTTTGCATACATTTCATGAATCTTGTCTCTTCTATATAATCTTATAAAGGTGACTCTTCAATACTTGACTATTGCACTCCTCACATATCTGGGAGTTGCATTCTTTCATATTCCATATGTAAGACAAACCTTATGTTCTTTTGGCTTCTCATATTGCCACTTGTATACATGAATCTTGACTCTCTATCTACTTGCACACTCTAATACATGACACTTGTGCACTTTATCACATTATACACTTGCACACTTTCTCTCATTCTACACTTGCACACATAATTACATGACTCTTGTGCTCATCCTGCACATAGAAACTTACATAAATGGGAAATATAAATCACATTCCTAAACTATAGACTCAAACCCTATTATAATATTTACATTGTGCCATAGGTACCATGGGGATATATTATCATGTATAAAATAATGTAATATTATCCAACACAACTTGCCATACTTCCTAAAACTGAAGTTGTGTTATAAGTTTGCTTTTCTAGCCAATATAGTTATTTCCCCTCAATAGTTGGGAATATGACAATAAAAACTTTGGTTCTCCACTAGCCATAGTAAAATTTCACAAAATTTTAATATCTTATTTTCATTGAATCAACCTCAAAAAATACTTTTTGATGAGTATATATAAGCCTATACTCAAATTTTGATTGATGTTTCAAATGTGAGAAAATTGTCTCATTGAATAAAGGAAATATGAAGGTGAACAATTTTATTTCCCTCTTGAAAAAGAATAATCTCTTTCAAAAGAATAATATTTATTATTTCTACTTTTCCATAACACTTTTTAAGTTTTTGTACCCTTGTTTTCTCCTTCCCACTATGAAATAATCATGTCTTTAAATATTGTTTCTTCTGAAATTTGATAGAAAATAAATCAAACTTTGACTTTTACACCTATTATTTTGGAAATTGTACCAATACATTCATCCTTTGAAAATAACTTAGGTAAAATTAATTTTCATGCATCGTGAGATGTTTCTAATATTTCTTGATATAATATGAGCAATGGATAAAATAGACACCTTATTATTTGAATGGTTCATTCTTAGGGAAGAAAATTTGCATGAAATATCATGTTCTAATTATGTGAAGCTTCACTCAGCTGAAAAAAAATATTTTGCAACTTTGTTTTGTCTTTCTGTTGGGTTCTTAGTTTATAAATGACTATTTTGTCATTTGGCCAAATTCTCTTGATGTCTGGATGATTTTTTTTACCTTCAATTAGTTCCTTTTTAATGTGCACAAGGTGCTTCTTCATTTGGATGAGTTCCCTTGATGTCCAAGGGTTGTATGGTTGCCTTCATCCTTTGGGTGAGCCTATAGAAGGTGCTTCTCTATTCTATTTCATTTCTATATGTGTCTTTCCATTCTAGTGGTGTTATATTCTATATTCCATTCCAATAGGTGCTACCAATGGATACCTTTTCTTATCCCTTATGTTCGAGCAAGTGTTACTTTCTCTCTTTCATTTGAGTATGTTCAATATTTCATTCGCTATTTGAGGTAATCCTATCTTCTCTCTTATGTTTGAGCAGGTTATATATATATATATAGGTTCCAAAATAATATTTGGTCTATTGGAATATGGGTGTTTTTCTTGAAATGTCTTTGCTAATTCTATATCCATGGTTGTTGCACTTGTATTTGTTTTGTCCTTCTTGGAATTTCCTTCCTAATAAAGTATCTTTTTCTTGTTTTATGCAAATGAATTTTCTAAACTTAGACACTTTTGAGTATTCTTTCAATGATTTTTTTTTAAATAATCAGTTGTTCCAAATTGAAAATTCAAAATAATATCTTGAAGAAATCTACTTTAGTCTCTCAATGATCTATTACCTTTGTAAGTCTTTCATTCAAGATTATTCTATCCCATTTTGAGTTCCTCTTTGTACTAAATGCCTTTAACCCTTTGAAAGGGAAGCCACTTCTACAATCTTCATGTAATGCTTAAATAAGCTTCAATGGTTTCTTTATCTTCTTTAATTTTTAAGGAGATTCTTATGAATTCCTTTCCTTCTAAAAATGGCCTAGTTGTAGCTTAAATGCTTATAACCTCTGGTCTTAGAAGGGATTAAAAACATATTTTAAGCTTGAAGAATTTTTGTCTTATGTAGGATTTTTCACCCTAAAACCTTTAAATCTACCATGTAATTTCTCCATGGTGATGTTCTTCCTCTCTTTTGAGGTTTATTTTGAATAATTTTATATAGGGAAATATTACCCTTGAAACTTATTTTCTCAAACTTGAATTTTTTTCTCAAACAAAGTGCACTTTTGGCTTCTCTATGTCTAATCTAGAGGAGTATTAGAAAGAGAGCTTTTCTTCCTTCTACCTGCTATTATACCATATGCCATACATAGCAACAACATATCAATAATGGATTTCACAATCAATATATTTTATTATCCATTGTCGATAATACAATTCAAAAAAATGGTGTTAGGTGGGATTTGGTGATAAACAAACTGTCATGGCCACCTTCATACAAATTTTGATTCATGAGGGTAAAATTATTTAGTTTACCCTTCAACTTGTCATACTCTCTTTCTTCTATTATCTTAATGGGATCATCTTGCGGTTCCTCCTTTTGAGATTTTACAATGTGGTTCTTCCTCTTCCTAAAATGGCTAGATTCTACATATCCTCTTCTTTTACAATGATTATAAAATTTGTTATTATTAAAAGAATAAGAAGAAGAGGAAGAAGAAGAAGAGAAGGAAGAAGGTGTCTTTGCCTTAAGTGATTTATGTTGATTCAAAGCTCTAGAAGTTCCCCTTTACTAAGTCATAAGCTTCTCTTCTTCCAACTGTGCATGATTGAAAGCTACATCCAAAGTAGCCAAGGGATTATATTTCAACTCTCGATACAAAGGTTCAAGTAGTTCACTTGTAAATTTAATGATAAAGGCTTCTACTAGATCCTTCACATGAAGTAAAATTATCACGATTGAATTGGAAGATGTAATATTGAACATGCATATTACAAGTCTGTCTTAATATTATATCATTTGACATTTAACTCTTGTTCATAATTTGAAGGGTAAAATGTATCCTTCAAGGCTTGGATTAAACCATCCCAAGTGGTAATTGGGTTTTGACCCTCTTGTCTTTCCATAATCACAAGCTTGGCTAACCCTAATAATTCGAGTTTTGCAAAGTTACTCTTTCCTCAATAAGTATCCATGTACGTTATCTAGCTACCTAGGACATCATGATCTCTAGACCTATCATATGTATTTACATCACATTTTTTCTTTGCCCTTATTTCATTATTATAGATATTTACATTAGGGGTACTTTGGACTATGATGTCTTAGATATTATTGGCCAATAGATCTACTATCTGGGCTAAAGCAATCATTTGGTCTACTAAATATGAGGCCATTTAGGAATGGGTATAAGATAGGAGTGGCTACAAGACCAACCCAAAGGATTACAAAGTTTTGCCTTTTCTTAGGCAATTATAATAATTTTTCAAGCTTGTACAAGAAGTGGAATTTTGTAAAAGAAAATACAAGAAGTGCCTTTGTTTGCTTGGATAAGCATTTACAAGGGGAAATATCAAATAGTTTTACAATTTATGTTAGCCTATTAGGATTTTAAAAAATCCAAATTTTTATCATCTAGTAGAAAACAAAGATATATAGAACGTATTAAATTAATTACATAATTAATTTAATAAAATTATTTTCCGCTTGTTGAAAATGCAAAGGTTTCAAATTTTAATTTTTTTTACCTTTGGCTCTTTCACAATGCACCCATGCTAGTCAACTAAGGTCTATAGAATAGGGTAAACACAACAAAGTCCATATCCACTCAAAACCTTCCAAGTGTCACCATTGAAGCCAACAGATTCGCGTGTACCAATAATAGCATGTCTGCTAGTCGATATGGCTTGTCCTAAGCACCTTTTAAAATCCTAAGTGTTTGCTTGAACCACACATGTAGTATAATCAAACAAGTAAATGTAAAGTAGCCCCCTCTAGCTTTCTAGATTGTGCAAAAATAAATTATCCTTTTTAGGACGAGGTACACCTAAGACCATGAAATTGTAGTTAGAATAAAATAGGACAACGATAATAGTCAATGAAAATCAATAGATTAGTGCCCAATAGGACAACGTTAAGAAAAATGCATTGACCCATGTCAGCACAAGTGGTAACAGAGCCAATCACCAATAATTGTGTCAATCGATTATTGTATGCTCCAAACAAGGTTTTAAACCACCTAACCACTTCTTACACTATGTATGTGATAAAATACCGAAATCAAATTGTATCTTCAATCCACTTTGGTCTACTCTTGATAATGCATACCAAAAATATTCTCTCAATTTGTGAGCATGAGGTTTGAATCTACCATAGAGGAAATGTGTTGAATAGTTGGATGTTGCTGATAATCCTTTCATCAGATGATCGATGTTTGAGAAGGTAGTTGTCTAGCTAGTTGAAGGTAGTTGTCCAACTAGTTAAATTTCATCAAAAAAATTGACCTATCTAAAGAATGGCTAGGAAAATAACGCAACATTGAAACTTTCTTTTCGTTGTCTAGGAGTATTTGGAAATTATGATATAGTCCACCTTTTGCAACTCCAATGAGAAAATTCCAACACACAAACCAAATGGGTGTCATTGTTAGGCTAGAAATCATAGTTTCTATATAATTTCATCATTGAAAATAGATGTAACACCTAAGGATGAAGTAACACTAGGTGGCCCTCACTATGATTAAAAAGGAGGGCATTCAAACTTTGTTTTGGCTAAAAAATTGGCCATAAAACCAACCAAAATCCCTTCAATGTCTGGCTATCATGATCAATATCGTTGAGAATTATCTTTGTTTTGGATCTGATTCTGCACTCGTAAAGTTGCACCATCCAAAAAAAATATGTCACCTAGCACAAATATTTATCACCAAGCTAGTTCTCATCATCTCTAAACCAAAAAGAGCCAACAAAAATAGTCGATAACTAACAACTGGTCATCATGGTTATTTGTTAGAGGGTAATGTTGTCGATCACATCGACAAAGATATCCCACCGTTGGAAGGGGTGTTGTCATGGTAGTTGTCTGCCTCCTAAAACTAGAAAAGACAAACTACGTCTCATGCCTACATCACTAAATCCAATATTAGGTTGATCTCGAGCAAAAATGAAGATTTTTTAAGCTGGAAGAAACTCCAACGGGTCAGACATTTTACATCTTAGGAATATCAAATTTTTTGAGAGAACAATCATGTGTTATGCAAACTAAAACTTTCTAACAAATAGAGGTTTCTCAAAATGCTATGGATGATAATGAACTATCATCTAGCCCACAATTTACACAAGCTTGATCATAGGCTCTGATACCAATGATGAGGCACCAAATTTGAAAATTACCAGATAAAAAATTTATTTCATCAAAGTGCTTAAATAAGCACGTGTAACAACAAAAAATCGACCATATATGGATAACCAAAACAAATTTCTAACAATCGGCCAACTATCAAGCAACTAGATACAACCAATAATCTAAACTTAGCTAACTAAAGCTAACAAATAAGATACCTTAGCTACCTAAAGCCTATCTCTGAAAGCAAATTACAACTAATTCTAATCCTGCCTTAGCTTGTAGGTTAGCTTGTAGAAAATTCACATTAGATATTAGGAAACATACACAAATGCATTAAATAATAATAAATATATATACAATATCCTATGTCCTAAATGATTTTCTCATCGATAGTATACTTAAAACAATGTATTATATTATTATTTTAATAGAAATTACCTCGATAAAAGCCATACATAACTTATTTAATAAGTAAAAACAAACTTTATATAATTTAATTTTTTTTTGTTAGTGTGAGAAACCCCTACGACCAAATCATAGGGCTGAGCAGGCTCCCCAACCATGACCTCTCCTAAATCCGAGAGCTATGCTTATCAATAGAGAATTTAACACACAACCACCACACACCCACCCTCACACACTCGCCCATGCCGCGATTTGAACCTTGGACCTCCCAAAGAAGAGCCAAAGTCCGAACCATTACGTTGTCCCCCTATGACTAAATATAATTTAATTGATCTAACAAAAAATAAAATATTTTTATTATTTTAATAAAAATAATCTTAATAGAATTTACATAAGAAAACATAATAAAAAATATTGAATTTTTTTTATAAAATATTATTCCACCTTTATATCATTTTTTTTCAATGAGTTTACACAAGTTTTATAAGGGATTCCGTCACTTCACACTGAGTGGGATTTGAACCTTGAACTTCTCAAAGAGAGACCAAAATCCTTACCAACTTAAATTTGAACCTTGAACTTCTCAAAGAGAGACCAAAACCCTTACCAACTTCAATTTATAATTAAAGGCCTTAATGGGTACATGATCGACTGATTCTGGACATATATTTGGAGATAACTTGTCATCCCCTTCTGGTTTGGGTGTTGGTTCTTCTAAAGCTGGAGTTTTCAGAGCTTCAAAGGTGAATGGATGTCTTGAACATGCGGTTGATAGGCCTGTTTTGGTAATTCAACCAGAATCAATTGCAGAAGATGTTCAATATTTGGAGAAACATGCTTTGATTTGCAAATTTTTAGGTATTCGGGTTCCTTTTATTGCATTTGAAGCTTGGGCTCGCAAATTCTGGAACCCGATTGGTGATATGGAGATCATGCAAGGAGCAAAAAATTATTTCATGGTTGTTTTTTCATGCATGGAGGATCGGCTTAAGGCCTTTGAGGGTGGGCCCTATTTTTACAATCAGGTTGGCTTATTCATGAAGCCTTGGCATATGGGTTTTAATCCAGCAGAGGAGATTCCATCGTGGGTCCCAGTTTGGGTTCATTTTCCTTGGTTACCTTTAGAGTACTGGCAAACTGATATTCTTCATTTGCTTGCGTTATTTCTTGGGGAAACCGGTTGGACCTTCTCAACACACTATGGATAAAAAGGTAGTTTCTTGTGCCCGTGTTTGTGTTGAGATAGATTTAAATAAACCTTTGCTAGATTCTCTTGAAATTTGTGTTGGATCTGCATCTTGGATTCAACAGTTGGATTATGAGACTCTTCCTTTTAGATGTCGGATATGCCATGCTTACGGACATCTCCAAAGAAAATGTCCCAAACTCTCTGGGAATTCCTCTTCTAAACCACAGTCTTCTCCTACTTTGCCCTCTAAGGGGAAGACTCCTATGCAGGATATTGGTTCTGGTAAAGGGAAAGCTTCAATTTCGGATAGTGGGTCAGTCAAGGGAAATGCTCATAAGCTAGTTAGTGAATCAGACAAGGAGGGTTTCATCCTTGTTAAGACCCATAATAAAGGAAGGGGTTTGAAGAGACCCTTTAATGAAAGGCAATTTGATGGCTTGTATAATAGGTTTGATGCTTTGGATGATTTGGAGCAGCATGATGAAGTTTTTGTAGATCCTCTAGATAATGGTCAAAAGATGCCAGTCAATGGAGAAGTGCTTTCTAATGGTAATTTGCAAATAAATTCATCTGGTGCTCAGATGGATAATGAGCAGTCAATGAGTAAAGTGATTGTTCCAGTAAACTGTGTGGCCCAACTTGTTGCAGGGGATCTGATTTTTGCTCCTTCTGAGGAAAATATGGATATTCTGGAGGAGGGTTTAGTGGTGAATGATCCACTTTTGGTTGATTTGATGGATTTTGGACGTGGTAAAGGTTCTAAAGTGGGCCCTATGCTGGGTTTGTATCAAATGACTCATAAAAAAAGGACCCTTGTAAAATATTCTAAGGTGGGAAGGAAAAAATATGGAGAGAAAATTAAGAAAATAGGAGAGGATCTAGTTGAGTCTGGTTTAGTGTGACCTCTTGACTCTCATTTCTCTAAATGATTATGCTTTCATGGAATGTAAGGGGTTTGAATAGCACCCCTCATCAAAAAGCTATTCGAGATATGATTAAGGTTCATATGCTTGATGTTGTTTTCCTATAGGAATCTAAGTTGTCTGTAGATAGTTTATTTAATGTTACCTCTAAATTATGGGCTCGTGGATAGTGTCAAGGAATTGGGGCTCAGGGCAGTGCTGGTGGTATTGTTTGCTTATGGAATTCATTGAAGGTTATTCCAATTTGGTGGGTCTCTATTAGATCTTCTCTTTCTTTGGCTACTATTTGTCAGGAGTCGAGGGAAGTGGTTCTTTTAACTAATGTTTATGCTCCCTCTGATCTTGCTGGAAATATTAATCTCTGGAACCATGTGCGGGAGGTTCGTGCTCTAGCTCCTTATTATCCTTGGATTGTTGTAGGAGATTTTAATGTTGTTTCTTGTTTGGAGGAAAAGCGAGGTGGAGTGAGTTTTCTTGGTCAAGCTTCGTTAGTTCTTAATGATAATATTCAGTTCCTCAATCTTGTTGATATTAAGTCGGGTAATGGTATGTTCACCTGGTCTAATAGGAGATGTGGAATTGAATCTATATCTGAGATATTGGATATATTTCTTGTTTCTCCTTATTGGGTTAGTAATAATTGGCTCACCACCTCTGAAATTCTTGACTAGAGAGGTTCTAACCACTGGCCGATCAAACTTGTTGCTATCAATCAACATATCATCCACCATCCAAGTTTTCACTTTCAGTTAATGTGGCTTCGGGAACCCTCTTTGTATGACTTGGTAAAAGGTTGGTGGACTCAAGGGAAACCGTTATATGGGACTGCTATGTACTCTTTTGCTAAGAGACTTCAATTTGTGAAATTTTGTCTAAAAAAGTGGAACAGGTAATTTTTTGGTAATATTTTTCATGCTAAGGCTATGGCTCAAGATCGACTTGATTCTATTACTAGATAAATCAGGGAACATGGACTTTTTGAACAGACTCTTCAAGAGGAAGCAGAGGCTTTGAAGGACTTGGCAAAATGGGAACTTCGTGAGGAAATTTATTGGAAGCAAAAAGCTCATGTGGATTGGTTGCAGGAAGGAGATAGGAATACTACTTTTTCTTTAACTCGGTTAAAGCTAGAAGACATGTTAATGTTATTCCTTCCATTGTCTCTTCTCGAGGAGTTCATTTGAAAGCTACCCATGATATTTTGCAGGAGGTAGTTACCTTCTTTTCCTCACTTTATACTGAGGATTCTTCTAGGATGGATGTTGAAGAAAATGTTATTTTGGATTGTATACCTTCAGTTATTTCTGCTGAGATAAATGCTGATATTTTAAGGCCTATTTCTCTTGAAGAGCTAGAAGGTATTGTTTTTCATATGAAAAGAGGGAAAGCTCCGGGGCCGGATGGTTTTCCAATTGAATTCTTTCAGGAGTTTTGGGAAATCATCAAATTTGACTTGTTGAGGGTTGTGCATGAGTCCTTCAACAACAAACAGATGTTGAAGGCTCTGAACTCTACCTTCCTAGCTCTTATTCCTAAATGGGAGGGAGAAAATTCTTTTGATCTGTTTTGGCCTATAGCTCTGTGTAATGTTATTTATAAAATCATTACTAAGTTGATTGTTGAGAGGCTAAAACCTTGGTTGGGAATGGTTATTTCTGATGAGCAAGGAGGTTTTGTGGCAGGCCATCAGATTCTTGATGGTGTTGTTATTGCTGCTGAGACCATTCATTCAATGGGTACATCTAAGGAAAAAGCAATGTTTATGAAACTTGACATGGCTAAGGCTTATGATAGGGTTAGATGGTCATTTCTTCAAAAAATTCTTACGACCTTTGGGTTTGATCCTATGTGGATTAAATGGGTAATGAGTTGTATTACAACTCCTTTTTTTGTTCTTATTAATGGAGATCATTCTTCTTTGTTCCATGCTTCGCGGGGTCTGCGTCAAGGTGATCCCTTGTCTCCGTACTTGTTCATCATTATGGCTGAGGGTTTGGGAAGGTTGTTAACATCTCAAGTGAATCAGGGTCTGCTTCATGGTTGGAGGTGGGGTAGTAATTTGCCTACGTATTCTCATTTGTAGTTTGTTGATGATACTGCTCTGATGGGTGTTGCTTCTATTAGGGAGGCAACTAATTTTAGAAGAATCTTGGATATTTATTTGGCTGCTTCAGGGTAGAATATTAATGAGGCTAAATATTTCATTTTCTTTTTTAATACTAATCCCCGTATTCAAGCCAGAATTGTTCAGATTCTTAGATTTCAGGTTGGAGTTCTCCCTTTTAAGTATTTGGGTATTCCTATATCTGTTGGTCCTTTGCCTAGGAATGTTTGGGCCATAATTTTGGAGAAATTTTGTACTCAGGTTAGTCATTGGACTTATAGATGGTTGTCTTTTGTTGGTCAGGTTTTGCTCCTCAAATCTGTAGTTCAAGCATTACTTGTGTATAGGTGCTTAATTTAGGTTGCTCCGACGAGTTTTCTTCATGATCTTGATTCTCTTTCATGAAGATTTTTGTGGGCTGGTAATTTGGATTCCTCTAAATGGAGCTTGGTGAAATGGGAGTCTCTTTGTAGACCTAAACAAGAGGGCGGTCTGGGTCTTCGCCTGAGTTCTCTTTATGGGCAAGCTCTGGCTGCCAAAATTTATTGGCGTTGGTGTACTAATCATGACCAAACCTAGGCTAAAATTCTTTCTTATAAATATCTCTATGGGGTGGATGGTACTGAGCTTTCTCGTTATAGCTTGTCTGGGAGAGGCTCTTTTGTTTGGAACACTCTGAAGAAGGGAGCTTCTCTTATCAAATAGGGGCTATTTTGGATTTGTCATAAAGGCTCTAGGGTTCTCTTCTGGCATGATTCTTGGGATGGTTTTCCTACTATTTTAACTGAGTATCCTCATCTTCTTGATCTTGCTCAATGCTTTTTGGCTGTTGGTTGGTCTAGAGTAATGGATTTTAAATTTGTTAAGAGAATTGGTCAGATGGAATTGTTCCAATGGAGGGATCCCAGTGAATGGCCTGTTGGAGGCTCTATGGAGAATAGAGAGGAGTTGGTGTGCATTATGGCTTCTAGAGAATGCTCTTCTTCGTAAGATGATGATGTGTTGGCTTGGGGTCAGGATAGTAGAGGGATTTTCTCGGTTGCCTCTGGATACCGTGAATTGGATCGCCAATGTTATGGTACTGAGGATGTTCCATGGTGGAAGCAAGTGTGGAATAAATTTGCGTGGCCTAAGTGCAATTTTTACTTGTGGGTTGCCACTCGTAATCGATGTCTCACTTGGGATAACCTTTAGAAGAGAGGTATTCATGGTCCTTCCTGTTGTTTCCTATGTGAGAATAGTGAGGAATCTATTGGTCATTTGCTTCTTCAATGCAGTTTTGCGCATCAACTTTGGCATTTGTGGTGGGGTGTGTGGAAACTGTCTTGTGTTCATTCTTCTTCTCTTTTGGATTTTTGGAGGAGTTTTAGAAGGCCTCCGGCTAAGGTCTTATTTTTATAGGTTGCTTGGCATATTGGTCCCTCATGCATTTTTTGGTAAATCTGGCTTGAAAGGAATCAAAGAATTTTTCAAGGGAGACAGTTATCTGCTTATCAAGTTTGGCAGAGAATTTTGAGAATGATCCAGGAAACTATGTCTACCAAATGTCAGATTAGTATTCCTGTGGATACAGTGGAGGTCCAGATTATGCATGGTTTGGGTTTGATGGTGTCTGGTCCACGTGCTACTATTTCTTTTAGCATGAGGGGATTCAATAACAAAGTGCAGAGAGAGGGTAGATGGCACCCACCTCCTAGGGGGTTCTTAAGATTAATATTGATGGGTCTTCAAGAGGTAATCCTAGAAATGTTGGTATTGGTGGAGTGGGACGTGATTGCAGTGGTGCGGTATGTTTCTTTTTCTCATGTTTTAAAGGAAGACATACCAATAATTATATGGAAGCCCTTGCTATTCTTTATGCACTGGAACAAGGATATGGTTTGGGTTGGCGCAGGATAATTTGTGAATCGGATTCTAAAATTCTCATTAATTTGTTGAATACCTATAATCTTACCAATGTTAATTGGAGGCTGGTCGGGGTGGTTAGGCAGATTCTCTATTTTTGTTGTCATATGGAGTTCATCGCTTTTACTCATATTCCAAGGGAGTGGAATGGTGTTGCTGATTGTTTGGCTAAATGGGCCTCTGAATTTCAAGAAGGTTGGGATGTTAGGGAGTGGCATCAACTTCCTTCAGCATGCTCTCAATCTCTTACTAGTTTGCTGAAAGATGATATGCCTGGATGAGGCAATTTGTTGTAATCTGATTCTTGGGTCTTGTATGCTTTTCTGATTTCAATAAAAATTTTACCCTTTTTATAAAAAAAATTAAATACCAACATTAAAAATTGAGGTTTGAACTTCAATTCATAATTAAGTACCAACATTCGAAATTGGGGTTTGAACCTTGAACTTCTCAAAGAGAGACCAAAACCCTTACCAACTTCAATTTATAATTAAGTACGAGCTTTAGAAATTCTTTGATACTATATTGAGAACTAATTCACACATACATAATTTATACAGAATATATTTTTTTATAAATTTAATTCGTAAGAGACCAAAACCCTTACAAACTTCAATTTATAATTAAGTACCAACATTAGAAATTTTTTTGATACTATGTTTAGAACTAATTCACACATACACAATTTATATGGCATGTGTTTTTTATATATTTGACTATAACGAGAAAATGTTTCTTCGTAGTAGAGAGGTAGATGAGGACAATTAAACATACCTTATCTTGAGTTAACAATTCACACTATATATATTATTTTTAAATATTTATTTTATGGTTACGATATACATAGCATATTCGCAATAGTAGAGAGGTAGATGAGGACAATTAAACATACCTTATCTTGAGTTAACAATTCACACTATATATATTATTTTTAAATATTTATTATATGGTTATAATATACATAGCATATTTGTAATATGTGAGGGGGAGATTTGAATATGGGCCTCTTGATTTCAATTAAAGAGTTTTAACTATCCACTTACTCTCGGATAATTCACATTATATTCTTGAAGAGGAAGATAAAACTCCACATATTTTAATAACAAAGAACAAGTAAAAATAATGGAATGCTATTGCTGTAGGAAACTTTCTTTGACTTCTTGAGAGCCAAAACTTAAAAAATAATAATTATGCAGGTTCTTTGGTATTTGTTGCAAGGATTAAGATTGAAGAAGAGAGGGAAAATATAAAATCATTATTAATTTTATTTTATATATATATATATATATATATATATATATATATAGAGGTGTTGTTGTTATATATTTTAGTTTGTTAGATTGGAAGAAGATATTTTATGGCATTTGAGGCAATTAATCCGTAAGTATTGGGGTTTATTTAGGTGTGTTGTGGTTTGAACCTTGAACCTCTTCAAATAAAAATCAAAGTTCTAATTATATTATTATTTTTTAATTCTATAAATTATTTGTACAGTATTATTTTGGATATGCCAATAAAAATACATATCTAAAAATACAAATTATTTCATATTTATTTTAAAAATTATTATTATTATTATTTTGTATTTGGTTAGTGTGAAAAATCCTATAACCAACGCACAGGTTGAGCAGTCTCCTCCCAACCATGACTCCTCATAAAGCTGAGAGCTACTTATCAATAGGCAATTTAACACACGCCCACCCCCTCACAACCATGACTCCTCGTAAAGCTAAGAGCTACTTATCAATAGGAAATTTAACACACACCTACCACACACCCACCCCCTCACACATTGGCCCATGTTGACACTTTATTTCAAAAATTAATTAGTTAAAAATATTTCATTCTTCAATTATGACCCCTCGTAAAGCCTAGAGCTATACTTATCAATAGGGAATTTAACACTCACCCACCCACCCCTCACACATTCGTCCATACCGACACTTTATTTTAAAAATTAATTAGTTAAAAATATTTCATTCTTCAATTAATATAACACAAAAAATTTGAAAAAAAAAAATAATAACTCCACTAAAAAATATCTTCATTAATAAGATAAACTAATAATTATTCATATAATATTTATTTAGACATGAGAAGAAATATAACTTATTAATATTTTAATGAAAGTAAGCTAAAAACTCTTTTATATTCAATTCAACTCTTAAATTAAATTATTTTATATATTGATTTTTAAATAATAAATAAAAATAAATTATTTAATCATAATTAAATTATTTTTATTTTTTTAAATTGTTTGATGTGACCTGAGTTCAATCCTTATGATGGATGTGTATAAAAAGTATTACTAAAAAAAATTAAAACTATTAATATCGAAAGAAAATATAACATAAAGACAAATTACTTCAAACATTCAAATCTAATACACTATAAAAACATAAAAAATAAATGATAAAATAAACTTAGGTACTATATAGCATTACAAATCATTTATGATAGATAATACAAATAATAATAATTTTTAAAATAAAATCAATACATAAATAAATTTTATAAAATCATTAAATTATAATAAAATCGAACTTGAATAGCTTTTTCAAATGTATTCTTTTCAAAATAGTATTATAAATAATTAGATAACATAATTATATGACATAATAAAAATAAATATTTTATAAAAAACCATTAAATCACCATAACTAAATAAAAAAAAAAATTAATAATTAAATAATTACTAAAAAAAAAAAATTTAAAAATATTATTTGCTTTATGTTTATTACATATTAGATTTTTTAAATTTTAAAGAAAATAAATAAATACATTCATAATAAACAAGTTGTTATATAGTTGTAATCTAAAACACATAAAATCCATTTCATAATTAAAAAATATTTAAACAAACATAAATTAATTTTAAAATTAAATAAAAGTTATAAACCTAATTCTTATTTTTTTTTAAAAGGGAAAAACCCCTTATGGGGCCGCCTTGGTTTGAGAGACCACGAACAGGGGGTTTTACACCGTCAAAGTCACCCGGGAGGGGCCGCTTTGGTTTGAGAGACCATGAACAGGGGGTTCTACAGCATCAAAGTCACTCGGGAGTCGCACTCGACCCTGCACGTACCAACATTATCAATTGGATTTTGGATACCCAATTTAGCTTTTTGGTAGGGTGGAGATTTGAACCTGGGACCTCCCTTGGAGGATTACCCTCTCCTCTCCAACTCACCTACCTGGGTGCCTAATTATTATCTTGTTGCGCTTATGTTTTCGAGTATTAGTGAGATTTTCCCTGGTTTTCTTGCACTTATGTTTTCGAGTATGGCCCCCGTGAGGAGCTTTCCTCACCTCCTTGGTGCCATGGACGTCTCACTTTCTGTCAAGGAGTGGATTTTTGCTTTGAGGCCCCTTCCCGATACTTGTTGTGGTTATGTTTATGGGCCTGTTTTGTCCTTCCTTTCTGTTGGGGGGTTGTTTTCTATTTTAAGGTTCCAGTACTTAAGCGCTATTCTTCATTGCATTGTTTATTGTTGGCAATTGTTGGTCCTTGCTATTCTCTTGTTTAGGGTTTCTCCTGTGTGGTTTGTGGGAGTTGGTTAATCATGGGAAAATCCAAGACCTACCCTGCTAAGAATAAGTTGAGCAAATATCATCTGGAACCTTCGTCTATTGCTTTTGATGATGAGGTTAAGTCCATTTTAGTGGAAGGTGGTCTTCTGAATTGCATTTCTAAGTTTCACGATCATAACCCCTCCCTCACTAACTGCCTGGTTTCTTCTTGGAATGAGGGTTGGGTCAGGGTTGGCTCTTGGTCATTCCTTATTTCAATGGATCTTATCAGCAAGGTTTGGCGTTGTTGGTCTTCGAACAAGTGGCTTTGGAAAGCGGCTTTGATGCTAACGTTGTGTTAAAGTCTATTGCAGATCCTTCTGGTCAGTTGGTTCATGGCCCTAAGCGGAGTGTTGTTTCCCCCTCCTTGGAGGGTGGTTCTCGGTTTGCTTCTAGATCAAACTCTGACGAGATTTTGGACTCTCTCTCCTTCTCTTTTGGTGTCGGCCCGGAGAGGATTTCTAAAAATATTCAAATTTCTTCGAAAGGGGTGTGGGGTGGCGACCCAAAGGCAAAAGAGGTTCTTTCCTCAGGCCCCAATGCTAATGCTATTGTTGATTTGGCTCCCAAGGAGAGCATGGCTGATCTTGGTGGTTCTGTTTCGGTGCCGGAGGGTTCTTCTGTAGTAGATCGTCGTCTGTCGAAGCGACTTCGGAGCAATTTGGTGGAGGAGGACTCTCCTTTAGTGAAGGCTTCGTCTGATATGGATTTTCTCCCACGGAATTTTCCCTGGGAAAAGTCTGTGGAGGAAATTTTTTCTTCGAGAGAGTCGAAATATTCTAAAGATGTAGTTCTCAGAGACTTATTGCTTATTGATGTTAATCAACATAAAATTTGGAGCACGCTGAAACTTGCCCTTGATTTAATGGAGAATGTTTCTAGTCTAGCGGCCAATGTCTCTCAAGGTGTGTAGAACCTCCTCAGTTGTCTCTTCTTTGCCGCATTTTTTTCTAGTTTGCCTTTGGTTTTTTCAGGCTTGTTGGGTTTTCACCCGTTTGTTTTCTCCTTGTAGTGGTTGTGGGATCCCGTTAAAACCCTCTGCTTTTAATAGTACCAAAAAAAAAATTCTTATCTTGTTGCAAACATATAATGGTTAATTACTCGGTAACCTTCTTAAAAAAAAACATAAAAATTATTTCTATGTCAAATCCTTGTATCCTAAGAGGTTGAGTTCATCACCTAATAGTATTCAGAACCAAACATTGGTCTCTGAAGAGTTTTTTTGCCTCAAAGAGATGCTAGTAACTCCTCTCCTCTATCGGACCAAATCCAGACTTTTGATAATCAACCTTTCAATTTGTACGTGTTCGTTCCATAATTTCCTATAATGGTCATACAAATTAATTTTTTCACACCACATCTCCCCTCCACTCACTTCTATGTATGAAACACTTGTAATTCCACGACCCAATACAAACAGATAGCGTATGGCAACATCCATTTCATTTTCTGGAGAAACCACCAAGCAGGAATTTAAAGTGAAATGCTTTTGAGCTGAAAAAATTTCGCAAAGAGCTATCACAGAATATTGTGACCTGGGTTCAGAATCATATGAATGGGAGAATGCACTTGAAGTACTCGTATGGAAGTGGATACAATCCACTGACATTCCTTTAAATATATCAGTTTTCTTTCTCGAACACATTAAACCATTTCTGCACTATCCAGGACAATAATACCATCAGATTATCATGTAAATAATTATTAATAGTCTACCAATTGAAAGAAGAATTTGAAAAGAAGCAAAGAAGAAAGGCTTAAAAACAATAAAAAATAAGCAGAACATGAAACACTATCAACAAGAGTACGCACCTCAAGATAGAGTGCCAATTTACTATATCACTTCCATGGAAGGCCAAGATCGATCCTTCAGTTGTCCTACGGTGCTGAAAGTTTTGTTCCCTCTCAAAATCATAGAAAACTGCAAACTGATAAAGACACCCACTTATATTCAATCTGCAATCTTTCTGAATTGGATGAAGTGATAAATTATACATGAACAACACATATTTGAGGGTATTGTATGGAAGCCATATTTGTTCTGTATATCTTCTTGAGATAAGCCAATTCCATTGTTATTGTCAATCTTGTAATGTGTTTTCAGCCATGATATCCCTAACTTCACAACTAGTTCAAGCTCATTGACACATGATTTCATCTCATGAGTTGAGAGAAGTAGTAAGTGCAGTAGCTCATCAAAAAGGTCCAGACTTTTGTCAACCACACTGTCCTCTCCATGTCTCTCCCCTTGCTCTATTGACTCCAGCAAAGGAGCAAGTCTTCTCTTAGATGAAAAGTTCTCTTCTTTGCTGGAAGTAGATTGGTCTGATGTACTTGCGTTTTTCAAAGAGCTCTCTCCTTGAGATGAAGTAAATTGGTTTGATTTAATTGCCTGATAAACACCAGCTTGGTCTAATTTAATTTTCTTGCAAGGAAGTCTCATTTCTTCCCTTGTTAACAAGAAAGTTGGATATGGCTGAAAAGCATCAATGCTTCTACTAGTTGCAGCTAAAGCAAGGTTAAGCTGAAAGTCCACTAACTCTGGATCCTTCACTTGATGCACCATAGATGTTCCAATACCTTGATCTGCAAACCTGAGGAAAGAAAACAAAACACGTTCACCATATATTACAAGGGTTAAAGTGATATACCATCCCCTTTTTCGTGAATACACTTATTATTCAAATGAATTTTATAATCACGGATGAAATTATGACTACAGAGCTGGGGCAAATTTATTGAAAAATGAACAATATTTCAAGTCATATATTTCCATAAAGTTTGCGGATTTTGATGATTTTGTGTTATTTTGTGCAGATTTTGAAAAACTTTGAAATGAATGGTCATTTACAAGAATCCAAGCACTATTGAGGGAGATATAACCATATGAATATAGTAGTTCAAAACTAGGGTAGTGTTAGGACAATTTGTTTTTTAAACATCTCATTTTTTAGAAGCTTTATCTTGGCGAGAAGAGTTTTAAAATGAGTGGTCATATAAAGGAATTCGAATAATATTGAGGGAGATACAACCCTATGAAGACATTCATTCATTCGATTCGAAACAAGGGCAGTGACAATTAGTTGCAAAAATCTATCAACTTAGGATTTGGATTATGGGAGGAGCAATGGAGGGCTAGGGTTTCAGTAAGGAAAGACATTCTAGCTAGGCATAGAATTTTTAGCTAAGTTCCTTTTTTCCCTTTTCTTAAAATTTTGCATGCAAATAATTTTAGGTTTTTTTCATATATTATAATTGCTATTTGATATTCTGGTAATTTTTAGTATATTTTGAGTTTTAGTTTCCTTTCCATGGATAAATTTATAGCTAAATCCTTAGAATCATCCCTAGTAGTAGAGGTTAGTGAGCACCTCATAGGGGATCAATTCTCATATCTCAAAGATAGGTTAGTTTTTGATAAATTTAATGGGCTTTGACCAGGGGCTTCAACCTTGAGAAAATGAATTGATAGGAGTTGGAAGTCTCTAAAAGTGACTTTATCCTTTCTTCCCAAAGGCTTCTTCCTACCATTTTTTGTTCTAGGAAGGAAAGAGAGAATTCTAAAAGGGGATCCTTGGTTTATAGGAAGATTAGGACTCTTTCTTACCTATTGGTATGAAGGCTTTGCATCTAAAAATGTAAATCTAACCCTAGTACTAGTTTGGGTTAAAATTAATGGATTACAAATTGAAAATTTTAGAAATAGAAACCTTTAAGGCAATAGGAAACATTTTTGGAGAATTCCTTGAGATTTTAAAAACTATAAAAGATGGATTCTTAGTTATTTATGCTTGGATATTGGTCATGATTGATATAAGTAAACCTTTACCAAATCAATCATTCTTAAGTATGGGGGTAAGTTGTGGATCCAAACCATAGATTATGAAAACATATATTTTAGATGTAGAAGATGTCACGAGGTGGGGCATATTGAAATATCATGCCCTCAGAAGAATCTAGCGGAAACATTTGTAGAAAACTGTAAGAGAAACTTACAAATGGATACATATGAAGATAGTTTTTTACTTCTAAAAAATAGGTCTAGATAAATGAAATTAAATAAATAATGGAGACCAATAAGGGAGGATATTGGAAGAAATACCAATTATTTTAAGGTTTTAGCCTATAAATAAAAGGTAAATCATAGCTTAGAGGACATAATACAATAGGTTCAAAATATTAACAAGGAATTATCTATTAGTATGATTTTGATTTAAGGACAAAAATTCTTGATGAACCTAAGAAATATGTCTCATCAGATTTTTAAGACTTTGTTGAAGTACCATGCTCCATTCAAGAGAAGAAAATTGATTGAGAAAATAGACGTTAATACCTCTACCATTAATAAGGAAATACCAAAAAGTGAACAAGACAAGTCAAAATCTTTCATAGTAGAACTAGGAGAGGATAAGTTTAATGCAAAATAAAGTTATGAAAGAATATTGAGGAATAGAATAATAAGACCTATGCCTTATACGTAAGGCAAAAAGAGAAAAACTGTCAAATTATCAACTAAGATCCAAAGAAGCAAGACCAAATATAGAGAAAGGAACACAAACTAAGTTGGTTGAACTTCTCTTTGCCAAATAGTAAAATAATATTGGTAATTCACAGGTGGGGCTAGTATCCCCTAATGAGAAATGATTATCATCTCATGGAATATAAGGGGTGCTAATGCCCCCTCAAAGTAGAGGTTTATACATAAAGTATCCCATTTCACCAAGGCCCATTTTCTTTTCTCCTTAGTACCACTCCAAAGGAAACGATGATTGATTTGATCCAATTCTCGAAGAACAACATTTGGGATATTCAAAACAAAAGAAACATAAATAGGAATAGCTTGAAGGACTGATTTTACCAAGGTGATTCTACCCCCAAAAGAAAGCCACTTGTTGGTCCACTTTCCAATTTTCTTCTTGACTTTGTCCAACAACCAATTCCAATCTTTATTTTTCTGCCTTTGAATATTTATGGGAATACCTAAATAAATGATTGGAAGAGAGGTCTTCTTATATCTTATTTTATCCAAGACCATGGATTCCTGTCTAGCAGAGCAGTGAAAGAAAATAACTTTATATTTGTCTTCATTGATCAACTGCCCGATAGCCTTAGAAAAACAACTAATGATTTTATTAATATTAGAATCTTCCTTAACTGTAGCTTTACCTAAAAGAGTAGAGTCATCCACAAATTGAAGATGAGAGATAGGTCTAGCTCCATGAGCAATGGTAACTCCCTCAAGGGTTTTTTTTCCCTCTTTTTGGTTATAGTCGTGCCCAAGCATTCAACAAGAATGATGAATAAATAAGGGGATAGTGGGTCACCTTTCCTAATACCTCTAAAAGCTGGGAAAGACTGAGAAGGCCTGCCATTGATAAGAACTAAGTAGGAAATTGAAGAGATACATCCCATAATCCAATCCATCCAATCCTTAGAGAAACCAAATTTCCTCAAAACTTTGATAAGGAAGTGCCAATCCACTTTGTCATAATATTTGGATAAGTCTAACCGAATGAACATGGAAGGAGAATTTTGCATATCCATGGAATGGATGGCTTCTTGAGTAAGAACTATCTCATCTACTATTTGACGTCCTTCCACATAACCCCCTTGCTCTAGGGAAATAATCTTATGCAAAAGAGGCTTCAACCTTTCTGCCATGATTTTAGTAATAATTTTGAGAAGAACATTACATAAAGCAATAGGTCTAAAAGTTGAGATATGATCAACCTCTTGATCTTTTGGAACAAGAGTAATATAAGTTTTATTTATAACCTTCAAAATTCCTTTGGCTTTCCTGGCTTCTTCCACCACCTCTAATAAATCAACATGAAGGATATCCCAAAACTCTTGGTAGAACTCAATAGGAAAACCATCAGGACCTGGGTTTTCCATTTTTGCATTTTAAAAACTACTTGTTGAAGCTCATTGATAGTAACAAGAGTAGTCAAAATAGATTTCTCCTCAAAAGTGATAAGAGAAGGGATTGCTTGAAGAACATTATTTTGAGAAGTTGAGTCAAGAGGAGTAGTAGCAAAAATATTGGAAAAGTAATCAACAACAATAGAGTTCATGTCATCCCAAGTATAAACAACATCTCCAGAATTTGATTTTAAGGAAGAAATAAAGTTGTGAGATCTTCGAGCTAGAAGATATTTGTGAAAGAAATTTGTGTTTTGATCTCCTTCTTTGAGCCATTGAATTCTAGATTTTTGCTTCCATAAGATTTCTTCTCTTTTTTCCTATTCCTCTAACTAAGTTGTGAGTTTAATTTCATCTGCACTTCTCTTCTATGTGAGGCCATCTAAATGGATTTTCTTATTCAAATTTTCAATATGAGCAATAATTTCATGTTTTTTTTATGAACATCCCCAAACTCTTTCCAGTTCCAAGTCTTGATTTTGGATTTAATGTATTGCAGTCTTTTGGAAAAACATAACATCTTAGTCCCATGCCTAGGTTTACCTTCCTTCCACCATTGTTGCACATGAGGTCTGAAGGAAATGTCTCTAAGCCACATTAATTGAAAATTAAAAGGAGAGAAACTCACATTGGTTTTCCACATTTCCATCATGATTGGCTAATGATCCGAACCAACATTATTAAGAGTCTTCACTTTAGGAATGTGACCATGGATTAAGAAATTTTCAAAGAGCAAAAACCTATCCAATATCTCCATTATACAAGCTAAGCCTTGCCTTTTGTTAGACCAAGTCATAAGGCCATTATCTAGTTGGATATCCACAAGATGGAGGTTTGCAATATATTCGCTCATGAGGTCAGTGATTTTGTCCAAATTTATATTTCCCCCCCTTTTCTCATCTAGAGAGAGGATGGTATTGAAATATCCTCCGATCAAGATCCAAGCTTTAGAAAAATGAGAGATAATATGAGTAATATCCTTCCACTGTCTTCTTTTTTCCTCCAAAGAAGTCGGAGCATAAACAGTAATGCAGAGCATAATCTGGTTGGAATGTCTACTTTGAATAGCTATAGCCAACAAACCCCAACTGCCAATAATATGGTGAATAACTACCTCTTTTGGGTCCCAAAGACAAGCAATGCCACCCGAAGTCCCTTGGGAACTGAGGGAAACCACTTTTCCAGCTGGCCAAATTTTACTGGTAATTAAGTCCATATCCTCCATTGACATCTTTGTTTCTTGAAGGAAAACGAGATGTGGATGATTTATCTGAATCATTCTTCTAATTTCATTTAGTTTTGAAACTCTTTGAGTCCTCTAATATTCCATGTGATGATCTTCATTAATACCAGGGCTAAAAAATTTGGGAAGGGCATTAATCTTACCTTCCTCTACAAGCTTTTCACCTTCTTTTACCATATGATATTGATTGGTCTTGCGACCTACTTTTTTATTAGAATCCATCTTCAATTTTTTTTTCCCTGTTTCTTGACTTATTCCAATTGAATCTGAGATGGCTTCTAACCTTGAATAATGCTCGTACACAACCAAAATTTTACTAGATGGTTCAACGGAGTCTATATTGGGACCTGCATTATTTGAAGTTTTGACATTTGAAATATTGTTTTTGTGTAAATTTTCTCCTTTTTTTCTGTTGAAAACCTTTGATTTGTTGGTTTTTCTTTGAGTTCTTCCCTTCATATTTAAATTGTGTTTCTAAGATTTCAGTTTCCATTATTTCCTCTTCCTCACTTGGGACATCATTTGTGGAAAGGATTTCAAACATATTAGCAGATGACTTTGATTGATCCTTCATAACTAGTTTTTTTCGAGTGTTCTTCTTCTTAGGTATTTGGAAACCTACTGAGTTTATATCTTCTTTCTTTTGATCAGGAATTTTATTTGGGAAGGCACTGGCCAAATGACCATATTCATGGCAAATTCTAAAATGAAAAGGAATGTTCTCATAGTCCACTACTTGCTCCCAAGTGTCTTCCCCAAATTGTAATGTGATTTTTTAGGTAGGGGTTTGTCAAAATCCATTAAAACACAAATCCGAGCATAAATAATATGTTCAAAATTTTGAGTACAATCAGCAGTGATCATAAAATTTTCTAAAGAGTTTCCAATTGAAAAAAAATTAGTAGGATTCCAAAATTCAATAGGGAGGCCAAAGAGTCTAACCCACACGGGAGCTATAGGAGGCATCTCTTCTTCGACTTTAAATTTAGTATGCCAGGGCTTCATGAAAAGCCTTGCCCTTCCAAAAAACCAAGGACCCCCTTGAAAATTTTTCTCTCTATCTTCATTATTAGCAAATAAAACAAGAAAATAACCATTTGGATAAATAGAGATTTGTAACTCACCTTTAGTTTTCTAGATTTTTGCAGCCTAGACTTTGAAAGCAGATAGACTCGGAAGAAAACCCACGAACCGACAAATTAGTCCTCTTTTTTCCAAATCTTCAATGCTAGTTTGAATGTTACCCATATCAAGCTTAACAATAGGAGTTCCATCAGCTACTTTAAGACATCCTGACTTCATTTTCCTAGGATCAATCTTAGGCATTCTTAGAGGTTTATGGGAAGCCCTAATATTGATATTAGCATTGGGCTAAGGTTGTCCACCACGAAGGGCATCCCTAAAATTCATTTTTGGGACTGAGTCTTCAAAATTCTTACCCTTGACAAGGGTTTTCATAGTAGAATTATTTTGTGGGTGCACCTTAGCACCAGATTCACTTGAGATATGAATCATTTTTTGATCAACTACTTGAAATTTGTTTCGTTATCTCTTTAATCCTTGCCCTAGACACCATGGAAAGGTATGGTTTTCACTTTTATTTTGTGCAGCAAATTGGAAGCCGTTGTCACTCAAGTTCATAGTATGATCTGTTGAAAGACAAATTTATAACCCATATTGTATCCCCTGCAACATTTCGTGCTAAAATATTGAGCATAAACCACAAAAATATTGGCCGCTATGGCCCAAAGGCCCTAAAAACCAACCTCTGGAGCTACTTGCACTCAACCTAGATGAAACCCTCGCATAGTCGCTTGCCAAATATATTGTTAACACATAGGGATGTGCTAGGATATTTGTTGCTCCAAATGATATGAAAATTTGTGGAGATGTTCTAGGATTTTTAAGGCATCTACCCTCAAAATTTCAACTCAATCCGAGTCTGGATGAGTGAGATATGATCGAAATGAGTTCGGTAGTTTGGGCAGTCCTGCGAAAAACATCTAATCCTCCAACATAAGTCTCATTTTCACAAGTCTCACTTTAATCAAATCATATCAAACCCATTATTTCAAATAACTAAGGTCTCATTCCTTAATTAAGCAAATAATCTATATTCCTTTTATTTAAATTAATCAAAGTCTCATTCCTTTAATTAACCAAATAAACATTAATTTCTCTACTTAAATTAATCAAAGTCTTATTCCTTCAATTAACCAAATAAGCTAAAATTCCTTTATTTAAATTAATCAAAGTTCCATTCCTTCAATTAACTAAATAAACAATAATTCCTCTATTTAAATTAATCAAAGTCCCATTCATTCAATTAATTAAATAAACTATAATTCCTCCATTTAAATTAATCAAAGTCCTATTCCTTCAATTACTTGAATAAACTATAATTCCTCTATTTAAATTAATCAAAGTCTTATTCCTTCAATTAAATATATAAAATATAATTCTTCTTTATTTAACTTAATCAAAGTCTCATTTGTTCAATTAACTTAAATAATTCCAATAAGCAACTTATTCATTTAACTAAAGTCTCATTATTTTAATCAAATAAATAAAACAATAAGCAACTTATTTATTTAACTAAAGTTCCATTATTTTAATCAAATAAATAAAACAATAAGCAACTTATTCATTTAACTAAAGTCTCATTCCTTTAATCAAATAAATAAAACAATAAGCAACTTATATTCTTTCTCTATTATTTAAGAATTCCTCATTAACTTCTCAAATAACATAAGTCTCTATCCTTTACAAAGATAAACCTAATTTATTCCACTTATAAAGTGTACTTTCAGCTCATTTAAAAACTAAAGATTGTCTTCCCTAAATTAGTATATCATGTGTCCCTTTCTTAAAAATACCGTCGAACAACATGTGTTCATTTACAAATTAAAAGCTAAAGGGTCCATTCCATTGTTCATAAAAATATATGATCAAAGCTTGAAAAGAGTAAATAGATCAATGGAAGGATGACATGACAGGAGAGCTAAGAGCTGCAAGGTGAAACTAGGGTCGATCGAGGTGGAGTACACAAAGACCACCACTACTAATATGGTGATTACTGCGATCAATTGGTAGTGGTCCATAGGCAACACATGCCCTACCAACCCTAATAGTGGATGAGTTGGTGGTATAACATCAAAGAGAAAGGAAAAAATGAAGACAATCTTGACATATAATACTTAATGATGCAATCAAACCTAGAATCAAATAAAAAGGAAAGACCATAGCCAAGTGGCTAGGTGTCTATAGATCTAGGGATTTCAACCTGAGGATGGCTAAAATGGTCGACCACCTTACTGACAAGGAGCGACTCACAAATAGTTGCAGTGTTAGTCACAAACATGGGCAACACCACGATTAGATCACAATGATATCACAACAACAAGACAGTTCAATCAAAATATAATGATTACAAGGTTCTTAATCCAATAAGGAATCTAGAAGGGTGGATCAACAACAATGGTTGTATTAGAAGGGGAAACATCCCACGGTTCCAACAAGGAGATCCAATAAGAGGCACTAAAAGTTACAAAAGATAAACCCACATTCCCACAAACAAAAACCAACAAACCGAACCCAAAAGAACCAGCGATGCCATGTGGTTAAAACGATTTTAACTAAACTTTTAAAGTAAAAATATAGTTTCCTTAAAATAACCTGTGGATTGCTAGCGACTACCACTTTCTTCTCAACTGGACTGTTGCTTCTAAAAATGTCAAGTGCTCGCTTCCCTTTCTAGATTCTTTTTTTCCTTTTTTTACTTCGTTGTCTTCCCTTTTCTTTGTTGTCCTTACTTTTTATTAACGTCCCCTCGAGTCCTATTTCTCTATGGCTCTTATTACCTCTCTTCAACCACTACACCCATCCACATTTATTTCCCTTACCTCCCAATGATGGTGACATTTTTAATACTTTTTTTTAATTATTCCAGGACTTCATTATTAATGAAGCTCTTTGTCAAGTCGACAGGAAGCTTCCATTCACCCGAACGCATAAACTCACAATGTTCTTGAATAAAAAAAATTATAAATTTCTCTTATTTATAATATTCTTTGTAAGGTCTTAAAATTATTTAGATAAAAGTTCTATTTTTATTTAAATAAAGTATTTATTACTTAAATGAAATTCTATTATCATTAAAATAAATATTTTATTACCTATTTAAATGAAATTCCATTATCAATTAAACTAAGGTTTTATTATTCATTTGAATGAAATTATTTCATCATTTGAATTAATAACTTATATATATATATATATATATATATATATATATATATTATATATATACACTTAAAAATATAAAAGGGTTCTTTTATTAAATACTAACATCATGCTATTCTTTAAAAGATTTAAGCAACACAAGGAGTTTTAAAGGCAACCAACTTATGCACATTTTCTCAAAACCAATGATGCAGCAAAGTGATGAAGTAAAAGACAACCAATTATATGCAACAAGCAAAGTGGAAATCTTTCCATCAACCCAAGCAAAGAGAATTTATGATTACTAGGCTATCAACTACGACTCTAAGTGGTTGGCTAGTTAATGATTATCCCTTAAGCGGTAATACATGCCTATATGAGGGTGGTCATCCATGTTATCCCTGAATTGTCTTAATCATCACTTCCCCTATTTCAAGTACCCCATTTCTGGTGGACGGTTCTATTTCTTCCACCTACGAGTGTACCTGATCCTGCACATTGATAATCTATTAGTAGTACCATGTTCTTCAAAGATAAATCAATCTAAGCATTGTATAGTCATTCATTTGCAACAAAACTAAGTATCAAATTAACATTGATCATCACATAGTCTTTCATGTCAAAATTTCTACCAAGGGGGTCATGACATACTACCCCCTAGGACTAAACACCATCCCAGATATTTCTTGCTTTATAGAAATAAAAATTATCATTATATTTTCAAACAAATGTCCTCCACTTTTTCCCAAGTGATATTTATTTTAGAAAAATAGTCCTATTGGGTCCTACATTGTTCAAGAATCTATTTTCGCATAGAATTAGAACGAAACTCAAGAATCTTCATCAACATCACTTCAATAGCCTTAGGGTTTGCCATCTATAATTTAGACACATCCCACACATGTTCAGGGTCAACAACATATTTTCTAAGTAGGGATATGTGGAAGGTTTCATGGATATTTGATAGGTTAGGTGGTAAAGCAATTCGATATGCAACCAAGATGATCTTCTCAATGATATCAAATGGTCTCACAAATTGAGGATTCAACATTATGGATTTGATAGCACTTTTCATTGGTTTTACCCTTAAGAACACTTTATCTCCTATAGAATACTCCCTTGGAGTTCTCTTTAGATCGACATAACTTTTCTATCGATCGACAACTTCCTTGAGTCTTTGCCTGATCACCTTTAGTTGATATTCCATTTCTCTGACCATATCTGGACCAATCACAACTCGATCTTCCATATTGTCCCAAGATAATGGTGTTCTACATTTCCAACCATACAAGGCATCGAAAGGAGTCATCCCCAAAGAGGAGTGATGTCCATTATTGTAGGTGAACTCTACAAGGTGTAGGTAGTCTTCCCAATGAGACTTGTGATCCATGCAATACATGAGAATCATATCTTCTAGTACTTGATTTAACCTTTCTGTTTGACCATCTATTTTATGGTGGTATGCCAAACTCGTGTTCAATTTCGTGCCTACTACACATTGTAGGTATTTTCAGAATTCAGAAGTTAATCTAGAGTATCTTTCTAAAATTATTATTTTAGGAAACCCATGCAATCAAAACACCTCCTTATAAAATCTATTGGCCACTACCTAAGCATTATCCTTGATATTTCATGGTATGAAATGTGCAATCTTAATCAATTTTTTGACTACTACAAGAATTGCATCGTGTTGATACATAGTCTTGGATAAAGCTACTATGAAGTCCATAGATATGACCTTCCATTTTTGGGTAGGTATATCATGTGGGTACAATTTTCCTATAGGATTCTTGTGTTCAACCTTAACCTTCTAATATTTGAGACACTAAGCGATAAAATTGATAATATCCTTCTTCATTCCTATCCAAAAGAAGGTTCTTTTCATGTTTTCCCTCATTTTTGCCCCTCTAAGGTGAGAATAATAAGGGGATCTATGGGCTTCTTGCATTATTAGCTTCCTTAAATTACCCATTTTTGGTATGATGATCCTACCTTGGTAGCACAAAAGGTCATCGTTCATGCTGAAATCCTTATTACCCTCAAGATTCTTGCTCATTTTTACTTGAATTTCCTCGAAATACTCATCTTGAGATTTCTCATTCCTTATCTGATCTATCAAACCCATATGTATCTTGGCTATGGTTACTATATGCTTCCTCCTGCTTAAGGCATCATCAACCATATTATCTTTCTCTTTGATATACTCAATATCAAAGTCATATTCAGCAAGAAACTCAATCCATCTCCTTTGTCTCGCATTGAGTATAGGTTGGGTGAATATATATTTTAGACTTTTATGGTCAGTCTTTAGCTCAAAGCACCTTCCTACCAAGTAATGACACCATACCTTTAGAGCTACACCATTGCAACTAGCTCTAAACATGCATAACATAATTAATTTTATGCTTCTTAAGCTTTCCTTGAAGTGCATGCTACTACTAACTCATCTTGCGAGAGTACTCCTCCTAACCCTTCTAGTGATACATCAATGCATATTGAGAAGTTCCCTTGAGGTTTTTGGATATTTGATATTGGTGTTGTAGTGATTTTTTACTTGAGCAATGCAAAGGAAGTTTCACACATTTCGTACCACTTGAATTTATTTTCCTTTTTTTGGAGGTTAGTTATTGTATTTATAATCTTGGAGTAATCCTTTATAATAGCTCATCATCCCCATGAAGCTTTGTACTCCTGTCACATTAGTAGGGGTGGCTAATTCAGAATGGCTTCAATTTTCTTTGGATCTACTGCAATTCATTTTTTAGATATGATGTGTCCTAGATATTGTACCTTTGAGGCATATAAATCACTTTTTGCTATATTTCCATAGAGTTGGTTCTCCCTTAGCAACTCTAACATGATTTTGAGGTGTCTATCATGTTCCTTTCTATCTTGGGAGTATATTAAGATATCATCTAAAAATACAAGGACAAACTGATCTAGATGCCTCCTAAACACATTGTTCATTAAATTCATAAATGCAACTAGGGCATTAGTTAGTCCAAAGGGTAGGACTATAAACTCATAATGCCCATACCTAGTTTTAAATATTATTTTGTGAGTGTCCTCCTCACATATTCTTAATTGATGGTACCCTAATTTTAAATCAATATTTGTGAATACTATGGTATCTTTCAGTTGGTTGAATAAATATTTGATTCTAGGTAACGGGTATCAGTTCTTAATTGTAGCCTTGTTAAGCATCATGTAGTTGATACATAACCTCAATAAACCATCTTTATTTTTAACAAATAGCATCGTTGCATCCCATGGAAACACACTTGGCTTTATCAGTCCCTTTTCCAATAAGCCTTACAGTTGCACCTTTAATTATTGCATCTCAATATGATTCATCTTATATAAAGATCTATAGATAGGTTCTGCTCCTGGCATAAGTTCAATAGTAAAATCAAATTTCCATATAAGGGGAAGCCCAGGTAAGTCCTCAAGAAACTCATCCTTAAAGTCCTACAAAATTGGGTGTTTCTCCAACACTTATCTCTTCTGATCTTCTCCAAATTCATTGAGTTTTATGACATAGACTATCCCTCCCTTCTTGAGGGCTTTCTTTAATTGCATAGCTGAAAACATCTAGGGTTTAAATGACCCTTATTCGCTATGAATTCTAAGTCTCTCCTTGCCTTTTTTGAATACTTGATTCATCTATCTTGGAAATTGATCAAGGCTTTATGAGCTTGTAATCAATCCATCCCTAGGATAATATCAAAACCATGAAGTAGAGCTACATACAAATAACCTTTAGTGGTGCCACTAGTTAAAGTAATATCTACCATTTAAAAACATTGGTTTACTGAGTAGGTTTACCTAGAATTATACTCGACCTTCCATCCTTCAAAAAAATATCCTATCCATTTCAGCATATCCCTTGCTAAACTAGAAGAAATAAAACTATTTGTGGCCCCACTATCAATTAAAATATTTACAAGCAATGGGGTAACTTGCCCTTCTAGCTTATGATTCTCGATTGCAGCATAAATATAATGGGTGGGTTCCTTCCCCTTGGTATTGGATGTACTTAGCCCTGCTTAATGTGGACACTAGCTAGCATAGTGAGGGCCTCTAATATTATAACACCCATACTTGGGACCCTGACATTTTTCTGGTTTTTGTTCCCTTGCTTTACTTATTGGGGCCAAAGTTAGCAATTTCTAGGGCTGGGGTTTAGTATTGTTGGGGTTGTTGTTGGTTTTCTTTTGGAAGTTCTTCTCAAACCTTATATGTTTTCCATCATTTCTTTTCTTAGATTTTGGGGGTTTATTGACCTTTTGATCTTGTTCCTCTTCCCATTTCAAGAATCCCTAACCATTCCTTTTCCTAAGTGCTTGCTGATCTTGCTCAGATATGACAGAATAGTTGAATTGTAAATGAGACTCTACCTTCTTTTCCAAGTCATACATCTTCTGCAATGACTTAGGCTTATACATGTTTACATCATGTCTCACTCTAGATTCTAATATGAGGATAAACTTATGGACCCTCATCTTTTTATCATATGCGGGTACATATTTAAGAAATCGAAACAACTTCTTGTAGTATATCTCCACTGTTTTGGTCCCTTGCTAAAGGTTGGAAAATTCTTCAAACTTTAACGCATAGAAATTCTCTGTCAAGAACCTTTTATTGAAGATTACCACAAAGTTCTGTCATTTAAGATCTATAGCTTCAATATTATTTTTTTCGTGGTATATTTCCCACCAATCTAATGTAGCCCTTTCCAGGTATATTATTTCCCAAACTATTCAGGTTCTTAGGGAGTAGCCCTTCACTGTGAAATAAACTTCTAATTCTCTCATCCAGGCTTTGATCACATCCCCTTCCCCTTCACCAAGTTTGAATATGCAAACGTTTTTCAGATCCTTAGCCAATTCTATTTTCAAAAGAGCTCTAGCTTCCAACTTTTTTGCAATTAGTTCATTGACTTGGCTAACCTTTGGACCTCTAGCTTGTGAATTTTGATTCATAATGGTTTCTAATATTTGCTTCATCTAATCCTACATGGTGGTAACCATAACAGTGAGGTTTTCTACCTCTTTATTGTAATTTCTCGAATCCTCATTTGAGATCCCTTCAACATTAATCTATCGAGTTTATCTAGTGTTGAGTGGTAATTTTACCCAATTACAAAACCACACTCACACTTAGGATTTTGATCACAAAACCCTCTCTTGCAAAGAAATGTGAAATTTCTCCAAGGTTTCGCTATATAAGCATTGCACATATGTATTTGTAATCTTGTGAAGATGTGTCAAATAAGTGCTAGAAATACCTTAGTGATTTGCAAGTAACTGTTAACAAGGGGTCTATGTTGATTTATTTTATTATGTTATACTAGTGATTGTTCATGAAACTTAAAAGAAAATGAAAATGTGATTGGCCCTCATATGACCACTATGCAAAGTCTTAGTTCCTTTTATCTTGGAGTATTTTAGATAGATTTTATCTTGTTTTGGTTAAGAAAATTTTAGACAAGTTTTATCTTGTTTTATTTAACCCTGCTTTAAGCATAAAACAAAGATTAAAATCTACCTCTAAATTTGGACTTCAAATGATGATTGGATTCATGTAATGTTGCTTTGAATAAAAAATAGCCTTTGATATGATAAATAAATTACCCCTCTTTAATGAAATTAGAATTTTCATAAAGAGAAGTCAATTTATTGCTTTAAAAACAATGGCCTTTTGAAATGCCATATAAATCACTCCCCTTTAATGAAATTGTAATTTTCATAAAGGAAAATTGATTTATTGCTTACGAAATGAACATGCAAAACTTGAAATTAAATTTACCTTCAAAATATGCAATTATGTAAAATCCAAAATTATAAAATGCCTGTAAAAATAACAACTTTGAATAATTTTTATAATTTCAAAATGGCTTCAAAATGAAATTGAAATTGTTCTAAATGGAGCATTAAAGCTTGTTCTTCACACCTATGCATTTATTTTTGGAATTTTAATTTTTTTTATTTTTTATTTTAATTACCGAAATTTTAAAAAATTTGCAAAAGGGAAGGGTTAGAAAAATAAAAGTAAAATCTAGAAATGGACCAGAATGCTAAAAATGTAAACATGCAAATAATTCCTAGTCTAATGCTACCCTATCCTGCAAAACCGAATATGTGAGAGTTTCGCATGTAACCTGGTTTATCCGAATCTGCATTCACATGGTTCGAAATAAACCAGGTGCAATCTTCTAAGGGGAAACATAAAATCTATGCTCTTAAGCATTCAATAGTGTAACCATATAATGCATTAGACACCATTTATAAACTGAGAAAACATGAAAAGAAAGATAGACAATAAACTCCAAACATGCAAAAAAATTATCCATTAACTTTAGCTATAAGGTGCAAGTTTCTGACACATTTTGCATTAAAATAATAAAAATACAGTCTCTATTGCAACCTATTTTCCAGTATAGGCCTTAGGAGCCTTTTTGTTTCAACTTCCTTCACAAAAATGGAAGCATCATGTGAAACAAAACATCCAGACCTATTAACACTTTTAAGCTCTTACAAAACTCCTAAGAATAAATATAACAATAATAGAAATACCCAAAATCTTAGGCTCAATGACATTCCTTATAACTCTCCTTCTTTTCTCTTTAACCTACCTATACCCATATATTAATTCCAAAATAAATTACACCTAGGGTATATTAAAAATCATTTAGACCCATATAACATAGCACCACGACCTTCAAAAATTTTAATTTTTACTATACCTTCATCGACCTTGGTGCCCAAGCATCTCGACCAAAAATCATTTATTTTATGCACCCGCTTACCACGATTCAAACTATGATGGAGATGAAACCAATGCAATACCTCTATCGCAATGACGATTTCCTGGGTCATGATTAAACTCTAGGTTACCTTCTCCTTATCTATTCATTACTACGACCCAAAATATACTGGAACCTTCCTCTTCTAACTTCGAGAGGCTTTGGATGAGACAATAGATGTCCCTACTCCCTAGCTATAGTTGCCTCCTCTTACTCGTCATTACCTCCTCATGAAGCACCTCCACTATGCGGTATGGTTATTTTTTGGACATCTTTGATGTTGTGAGGTTGGGCTACCTTGGTATCAGCTAGTGTGGGAGAATAACATGTCTAAACCCTAACACCTCTTACTAGACTATAAATACCCCATGTTATCTTCTGCCAGTGGGAGTCATTGGCTCACTTTCTATCGTCCTTAGATTGGGAACGTTTTGACCATGTAAGGTATGACAATCTATCCACATTGGAAGTAATAGATAAATCTCCATCTAAATTATCCTTACCACCTAACACCTATCATTGCCATGGATAGCAACATGTGACCTGACCTTGGTCATTGATGTTACCATGTGTATGGTGTATGCGTTTGCATTGATTGGGTTTATCCCACCTTGGCTATGTGGGAGACATTGGAAGGTTTAAATGCAATCTACCACCAGTATTACGTTAGCTACCTTTGGGCAGCCTAATATCCTCATGTTGTGTTGAATTTCACCTCACACCATTGACTACTCCTGCATCGCCATGTGTCCTCATGTTGTGTGCTCTCGTATTTCCTTGTTGGTGGCTTCTGCATCACCACGTGTCCTTGTGTTGTGTGCTATCATCTTTCCTTGTTCACTTGGGTTGCTCCCATGGATATTCCACCTGAAAACATAAACCACAAATTTTAAATTAAGAGGGTATATGGAAACCATTTATTAATGAAAATTAATCCTAATTTAAAACTAAAAACTTTAATGAAAATTAATCATAATTTAAAACTAAAAAATTTAAAACTAAACTTATCATAACATCTAACAACAAAAAGGTGAAAATAAAATCAACAAATTGAAAATATAAAATTGACATTAAAAAATTGTCAACAATAAATTGACAATAAAAAATTGTCAACAATAAAATCAACAAATTGACAATAAAAAATTGTCAACAATAAATGGACAATAAAAATCAGCACATTAACAATAACAGCAATAAGACAAACTAACTAACAAATGAACAATAAAGACAATAAAACCAACAACATATAAAAGAATAAATAACACCAAACAAAAGGCAACACTCATTTTTCTTAGCCAAAATGACCCCTTTATTTTGATATCCAAGAAGAAGCATCATGGGTCAATTGTGAGGAACAAAATACATCATGATATCCCATTAAGCCAATCTACTGAAAATTTCAAGTGGGTCCCCAAAATTGGGGCTAGTTGTGTGATAGTCACAATACCTAGTTGAAGGCGTAGGCCTCTCTTTTCTAGCCTTAGGTTCCATTTATCCTAATGAAAACCAATAAGAGAAGTTTAGGTTATAGTTTCACCTTGAACTGAACTACTAAGCCATTATACAGATTTTTTTGCTAAAATTTTCCAAAATCCAATTAGGGTAGTGCCAAAGTTATGATATAGTTTTAATGCATAAGTTCATTCTTACTATAACCAAGGTGTTATAACATTTTAACCACCCTTGTGGTTAATCCCTATTTGATTCCAACAAGCAAGAATTCTAAGTCTTCCTGACTTTATCCCAAAGCCTGAATAAAAAGACATCTAAATCTCTTAAGTACATTAAGAAGCTCTATACCCTCATACATAGAGCTCTGATACCAAATGTAATGACCCAAAACTAGCTATAAAAATAATACAAAAAAATAAAGATTATTTTTAATTAAGAGGGAATCATAAATCCCTATCCTACATTTGGTTAATCTATTGTTTTAGTTTACTAAGTTTCTCAAATTTCCCAAAGAGTTATATTGCATTCAATATCCTACACAAATTCATTTGTGTAAGCATATTATGTGTTTCATAGATAATCTATCTATCTCATCCTTTTTTATGAGCTAACTTATCACCTTCAGTACAGTCAAAGGTATACGCCCATCACCATACCATACACAAGTCTATATGTTTAGGTATGCTACGCGTATTGTGAGTTAAGCTATTTATCTCATATTTATGTCAAGTTATCTTAAATTCAATGTAAAAAATCATCCTAAGGGGTCTTAATCCCTTAGTTTCTTTCCATGTTCACCCTAAGAGTATTGTGATTTAAGCTATTTATCTCATATTTATGACAAGTTATCTTAAATTCAATGTAAAAAATCATCCTAAGGGGTCTTAATCCCTTAGGTCCTTTCTATGTTCACCCTAAGAGGTCTTAATCTCTTAGGTCCTTTTCTATGTTCACCCTAAGAGATCTTAATATCTTAGGTCCTTTTCTATGTTCACCCTAAGAGGTCTTAATCTCTTAGGTCATTTTCTATGTTCACCCTAAGAGGTCTCTTAGGTCACTTTTATTTTTGGCAAGAAGACAAGAATAGCTCTATCTATTTAATCAATCAAGGAATAAATTCCATAAAGCATAAGAGAAGTACTTAGAAAGGAAACAACATTTAAATGAAGATAAACATTAAATAAAAGAGAAATATAGATAACAATGCATAGATACTTCATAAAATTAAATTTAAGATGCATTCCTCATTCATTCAATAAACTATTACATCTATCCAAGTATGGTAAAACCTCCATACTTTTAAAAAAATAAAGTAATACATCCATGTCCATCTAGAGATTTCTCCTTACAAGTCTAATCTACTTGAATATAAATAAATTATTGCAATTATAAATCAAACCAATACATTGGTTCCAATTTTCCTCTTTGGTCCTCGTTGTCTTCTCATCTTTCTTTGGAGGTGATGCAGAAGCCTATCTTTGGAGGGTTTTTTTAAAAGAAGTTTAAAGTAATGTTTTTATTACTCAAAATGGAATTCTTTGACACAAAATATAATTTGCCAAAAATGATCATTACTAAAAAAGACAAATTTTGATGAAAATTAATTTGCCGAAAATAGTAATTATTTAAAAAGGCATTTTTTTGTGGAAAAATAAATTTACCGAAAATAGTAATTTTTTATTTTTAGGGTTTTCTTTTAGGGCTTCAAGCTTTAGGGTTTTATTTTAGGGTTTCTTTGGGGATATATATTCCCTTGGTATTGCATTGTAAAAGGGGAAGTGAATCTAGGAATGAGAAAAGAAATTATTTATTGGTTTATTTTCATGTATTGTAGTTTTTATGTGAATGGAATGTTTTTATAATTATTTCTATTTATTGTAGTTTTTATGTAAATGGAGGATTTTATATAATATTTTCATTTATCGTAGTTTTTATGTAATGGGAGGTATTATGTTTTGACCTCTTGCAGTCGGATTTACATCATTTGGTATCAGAGCAAGTTGGATCTTATTAGGGAGAAAAGAAAAGAGAAAAGGAGAGGAGAGCAAAGGGGCTCTAAAAAAAATGGCACTCTATGCAATGCTTGCAGAAGGTTTGTAAACCCTTGGAGACAGAAACTAGCACTCTGTGTAAGTGCTTGCAGGAGGTTTTTTTTATGTAAAAGCCTCAGATAAAGAGATTGACACTTTATGTAGTGCTTGTAGAAGGTTTGTAAAACCTTGGAGAAAGAAATTGGCACTCTGTGTAAGTGCTTTCAGGAGGTTTTTTTATGTAAAACCTTAGAGGGAGGAATTGGCACTTTGTGTAGTGCTTACAGAAGATTTGTAAAATCTTAGAGAAATAAATTGGCACCATGTGTAGTACTTGCAGGAGGTTTTTTTTTATTAAAAACTTCAGAGGGGAGAATTGGCACTTTGTGTAGTGCTTGCAGGAGGTTTGCTATTTTAAAACCTCGAAGGAATAAATTGACACTATGTGTAGTGCTTACAGGAGGTTTGAGATATAAAACCTCGAATGGAGATTGGTAGTTTGAGGAGTACTTGAAGATGTGTGGCACTCTATGGAGAGCAATTAGGAGTTTGATCAAAGGAACTCGCAAGAGCAGAGTTCTTTTCAACCAGAGGAGAATGATGCGGGAGCCTATCTTTAGAGGGTTTTTTTAAAAGGAGTTTTAAAGTAATTTTTTTATTACTCAAAATGGAATTCTTTGATGTAAAATATAATTTGCCAAAAATGATAATTACTAAAAAAGGCAAATTTTGATGAAAAATAATTTGTCGAAAATAGTAATTACTTAAAAAGGCATTTTTTTGGTGGAAAAATAAATTTGCCAAAAATAGTAATTTTTTATTTTTAGGGCTTTATTTTAGGGTTTCTTTGGGGATATATATTCCCTTAGTATTGCATTATAAAAGGGGAAGTGAATCCAGGAATGAGAAAAGAAATTATTTATTGGTTTATTTTCATTTATTGTAGTTTTTATGTGAATGGAGGGTTTTTATGATTATTTCTATTTATTGCAGTTTTTATGTAAATGGAGGATTTTATATATTATTTTCATTTATCGTAGTTTTTATGTAATGGGAGGTATTATGTTTTGACCTCTTGCAGCCGGATTTACATCAAGAGGGTAGTAAGGGATCAAAACAACTCATGGTTCTATGAAAGACATGCATCTAAATGCATCTACTAGTAACATGAAACTAGTGCATTTACTATTTACTTGCCAAATTGCAACTATAAAAATTTAATTAAAGCATTCAATCATCTAGTGTCTAGTTGAACTCGTAAGAATTACCTTATTTCCATTATTATCTCCCATTCATTCAAGAGAGCCATTACAACAAATACAATTAGATCACAAGTCTTACTTTAATCAAATCATATCAAACCTATTATTTCAAATAACTAAAGTTTCATTCCTTAATTAAGCAAATGATCTATATCCCTTTATTTAAATTAATCAAAGTCCCATTCTTTTAATTAACCAAATAGATATTAATTTCTCTATTTAAATCAATCAATGTCTCATTCTTTCAATTAACTAAATAAACTATAATTCCTCTATTTAAATTAATCAAAGTCTCATTCCTTCAATTAACTAAATAAACTATAATTCCTCTATTTAAATTAATCAAAGTCTCATTCCTTTAATTAACTAAATAAACTATAATTCCTCTATTTAAATTAATCAAAGTCCTATCTTTCAATTAACTAAATAAACTATAATTCCTTTATTTACATTAATCAAAGTCTCATTCCTTCAATTAATTAAATATATTGTAATTCCTCTTTATTTAAATTAATCAAAGTCCCTTTCCTTCAATTAACTTAAATAATTCCAATAAGCAACTTATTCATTTAACTAAAGTCTTATTCCTTTGATCAAATAAATAAAATAACAAACAACTTATTTATTTAACTAAAGTCACATTCCTTTAATCAAATAAATAAAACAATGAGCAACTTATTCATTTAACTAAAGTCTCATTCCTTTAATCAAATAAATAAAACAATAAGCAACTTATATTATTTCTCTATTGTTTAAGAATTCCTAATTAAATTCTCAAATAACATAAGTCTATATCCTTTATCAAGATAAACCTAATTTATTCTACTTATAAAGCGTACGTTCAACTCATTTAAAAACTAAATATCTTCTTTCCTAAAATATTATATCGTGTGTTTCTTTCTTATAAAGACCATCGAATAAAATGAGTTTATTTATAAATTAAAAGCTAAAGGGCCCATTCCTTTATTCATAAAAATATATGATCAAATCTTGAAAAGAGTAAAGAAATAATGGAATGGTAACACAATAGGAGAACTACAAGCTACGAGAAAAAAATTGGGTCGACTAAGGGAGAGTACACAGAGACCACCACTGCTAACATGGTGATTACCGTGGTCAACTAATAGAGGTCCATAGACTACACATTCTCTACCAACCCTAAAAGTGGATGAGTTGATAATAAAGCATCATAGAAAAAGATACAACCAAGGATAAGTTGACACACAATATTTAACGATGTTGTCAACTCTAGAACCAAATAGAAGATAAATACCATAGCTATGTGGATAGGCATCTATAGGTATAGGTATGTCAATCAGAGGACGACTAAAATTTACAGATAGGGAGCGACTTACAAACAATTGTAGCATTAGTCGCAAACATGAGAAACACCATGACTCGATCACAACAACATCATAATAGTAAGATAGTTGTACCAAAACATGACGATTACAAGGTTCTCAGTCTAATAAGGAACACAAAAGGGTGGCTTAACAACAATGGTTTTCTTAGAAGGAAAAATAACCCACAGTTCTAACAAGGTAGTCCAATAAGAGGTGCTAAAATGTTTAAAAGACAAACCCATATTCCTACAAATAAAAACCAATAAATTGAACCCACAAGAACCAGTGATACTACCTAGTTAAAATGATTTTAACTAAGCCTTTAAATTAAAAATATGGTTTTATTAAATTGACCTTGAACCACTACACTCATATGTATTTACTTTCCTTACCTTCCAATGATGATAACAAGATATTTTTTTATTTTTAATGTTTTTTTTTTTCTTATTCCAAGACTTCATTATGAATGAATCTCTTCATCAAGTTGGCAGAAATCTTCCATTCACTCAAACACATAAATTCATAGTGTTATTAAATAAAAAAATTATAAATATCTCTTATTTATAATATTCTTTGTAAGGTCTTAAAATTATTTAGATAAAAGTTATATTATTATTTAAATAATGTATCTATTACTTAAGTGAAATTTTATTATCATTTAAGTAAATATTTTACTACTTATTTAAATGAAATTCCATTATCATTTAAATGAAGGTTTTATTATTTATTTGAATGAAATTATTTCATCAATTAAATTAATAACTTACTATATATATTTAAAAATATATAACGGTCCTTTTATCAAACACTAACATCTTGCTATTCTTTAAAATATTTAAGCAACACAAAGAGTTTTAAAGGCAACCAAATTATGCATATTTTATCAAAACCAAGACAACCAATTATATGCAACAAGCAAAGTGAGAATATTTCCATAAACCCAATCACCCATCTCAGTCAAAGAATTTATGATAGCTACTAGGCTATCAAATGGGATTCTAGGTCGCTGGCTAATTGATGATTATCCCTTGAGAAATAATGCATACCTATATGAGAGTGATCATCCATGTTATGGCCGAGTGGTCTTAATCATCACTTCTCCTATTTAAGTACCCCATTTTTGGTGGATGGTTCTATTTCTTCCATCTACGAGTGTACCTGATCCTACAGATTGACAATATGTTAGCAGTACCATGTTCTTCAAAGATAAATTAATCTAAAAAAAATTATATTCATTCATTTGCAACAAAACTAAGTATAAAATTAACACTGATCATCACATCATTTTTCATATCAAAAGTTTCACCAAGAAGGGTCATGCCAATTGTCATGGATGATATTCCATGTATATTCAAATTTTGTAACCAAGTGCTTAACACCTCTTTTCCCACACTTGATACTTCCCATGATGAGCATCATATCTGTACATATTTTGTAAGAGATCCAATAATATAATTCTAAACTAGGTCATGATTTTATTATTCCTTTCAAGCCATAAATTTCAACAAATAATGGTAGGACCAATCCTCCACACAATATATAATATTTTTTCTTTGAAATAATTAATCCAAAAATTCATGAACTCTTTCAATGTCGATGGAGCTACCCAATATATTATCGTATTTTATAAAATATAATCCCAAAAAATGTGAGCAAAGGGACAATATGTCCAAATAATAATCTCTAGGGTAAATTTTGAGAGAGAAATCCCCCCTTAATGTAGTCTTACTACTTTATACTTAAGAGTGTTGGGTTCCAACAATCATGCACTTTAAAAACATATTCTTATTACAAAATATTTATTTAATGTTTATATAATTATGTCTACTTAATGTGGAGGATCTTCACTAAATATGTCAAGTGTTGATGAGATCAAGTGTTCTCCTACTTTGTAGACTTGCTACCAAATCTTGTTATGATCAATATCTTATGCTATGGTAAGGTCAATCACTTCTTCTCTTTTCTTCTTTGTGATGACTTTATTTATTTGATTGAGTATTTTCTCATGATATATAATGTATTCTTGGTTATTTTGATCTTCAGTGTGTTGTGCTATCATGCATCCTATGTCGATCATTGAATTGACTGGTTTCCAATACTTTTCGTATATTTTCATATCTTATGTGTGAACTAATTTCTATTTTATGTTTTGTTTCTTTTGATGTAGTGAGATAAATAATTTTTTGCTTCTTCTTGGCATTATTCATTTAAAAAAGATTATGTTTATGGGTATATTTGTATTCACATTTTCTTTATGTGCTATTGATGGTTGAACTTGTTGCATTGATTACTCATTCTCTTTACTATCTTCTATTTCAAATTCTTCTATGGATGGTTAGGATTCATATTTTAAGTATACATCTTCACTTTTAGGTGTTTGACTATTGATGTTTCTGATTGAATTTGAATGGAGCCAATTTTATTAACCTGTCATAAGCTTGGAGTCATACCAAACATTATTGTGTTATCTCAACTTTGCTTGTGCAACAAATACATGTTCTTCTTTCTCTTCTTGATATTTTTTTCTTATTTTTAACTTGATTCTCTTCAAATACATTGTTTTGCTATGCATTTCTCCAATTTTTCTTTTTCTTTTCTGAAGATGGTCTTGTTGTTGGTTCATCTCTCATAAACAAGGTCCATTTTTGAAGGCATTATGACAACTTTCCTTCATAGTGTGTTTATTTCTACCATAATGTTCATACATCATTTATGCATGAAAAGTATTTCTTTGAGAGTCGTTTCTCTGATTCTAATATCTTTGAAAAATTTCTTTATTGGAAGCACTATGGAGGTCTCATGCCTCTTTTGAATGATTGCTTTCCTCTTTGACTTGTAAGTAGTAATTGTTCTTCTTCATCTATTGTATGTGAGGCCTTTACTTTTTGAAGTAGGTTCACCAATTTTTCAAAGCTTGATGCTTATTCAATGATATTTAATGTAATCATAAAAACATTTTACTTTTCCAAAACACCTTTTAATTTTTTATATCCTTCTTTCTATGTATCTTTAACAAGATTTAAAACTTAGTCTCCTCTTATTCTTTTTTTTAAGCGAAAAACCCCTTGCGGGACCGCCTTGGTCTGAGAGACCATGAACAGGAGGTTCTACACCGTCAAAGTCACCCGGGAGTTGCGCCCGACCTTGCCCGCACCAACATTATCAATTGGATTTTGAGTACCCAATTCAACTTTTTGGTAGGGTGGAGATTCGAACCTAGGACCTCCCTTGGAGGATTGCCCTCTCCTCTCCAACTCACCTACAACACCTAGATAACTTAGTCTCCTCTTTAAATGATGAAAATTTTAACTAATTAAACTAATACCATTTAATAAATATTTTAATAATTTTAAAATTAAAATAATATTTTCATGATTTATCTCATAATTACACAATTATAATATAATATTTAAATAATTTATTATTTTAATTGTTTTTAATAAAAATCAATATTTATATTTCAACAATATCTTGTGAATTTTCAGCGAATCTATCAATATTATTACTTACTTAATAGATTTATATTGTTGACTAATAATATTCTCTTTAAGAAAAAGAGTTTACGGAGAATCCTAGGAGATGGGCCATAGAGAAGCCAACTACCATAACAAAGAAAACTTAAACTTAGATCTAGATAACTATAGTCTCACGATTTATCCGTTGAACCCCAATACTTCAACCATTATATTAATATCTCTAATAAAAGATGTTAGCCTGTTAATACATCAATATCACAATAAAAAATGCTAGCATGGCTATTACAATATTTTAAAACAATTATTGTTATTATTTTAGTTATAAGGGGACAGGGCAATGGTTTGAGCTTTGTCTTTTGTTTGGGAGGTCCAAGGTTCAAACCACAACATGGGTGAGTGTGTAAGGGGGCGGGTGTGTATCATTGTACATAACAAAATATATATTTTTATTTAGTTTGAAGAGGTTGAAATGTGGAGTATACGAAGGATCACCCTTCTCATGAATTGAATTTGGGTCTTCTTTAAAAGATTCCAATTATTTTTGCCATTGTTGTGTCTCAGGGCTTATTTACATTTTTTTTATATTATATAAGTTTATTGAAAATAGTTTTAAAAAAATAATTTATACGTAGCTTTTATTAGGGTCACTTTGATTAAAATATCGTAAATGTTTGTTAGGTTAATAATACTTTTCATTTTCTTTTCTTGCTTTTTAAATCATTTTTATTAAAAGATAAAATCTTACTTTGCATTTTAAAGTTTTAATTTTTTTTTTTATTTGGTTAGTGTGAAAAAAAATTACGACCAATGCATAGGGATGGGCAATCTCCTTCCAACCATGACCCCTGCAAAGTTGAGAGTTATTCTTATCAATAGGAAATTTAACACACAACCACCACACACCCACTCCCTCACATACTCACCCATGCTATGGTTTGAACATTGGACCTCCTAAAGAAGAGCCAAAGCCCGAATCGTTGCACTGTCCCCCCTAACCTAATATTTGTTAGGTTAATAATACTTTTCATTTTTTTTTCTTTCTTTTTAAATCATTTTTATTAAAAGATAAAATCTTACTTTGCATTTTAAAGTTTTAATTTTTTTTTTATTTGGTTAGTGTGAAAAATTCTTACGACCAACGCACAGGGATGGGCAATCTCCTTCCAACCATGACCCCTGTAAAGTTGAGAGTTATTCTTATCAATAGGAAATTTAACACACAACCACCACACACTCACTCCCTCACATACTCACCCATGCTATGGTTTGAACATTGGACCTCCTAAAGAAGAGCCAACGCCCGAATCGTTGCACTATCCCCCCTAGGACTTAGAATTTTTGTGATTAGTGTGATAAACCCTTATGACCGATGCATAGGACTGAGCAATCCCCTCTCAACTATGACCCCTTGTAATACAGAGAACTACACTTGTCAATAGGGGAATAACACAATCATTTGGGTATCAACAGGGTGGGCATAGAGGGAATGGAGCCTTGTCGGCCTCTACCAACACATAGGACATTCTCAATTACACCTTGTATCTGCAAGGTGGACACGGAGGGAATGGAACCTGGGTTGGCCTCTACCAATATCCAAGACTTTCACTACACAAGAAAAAAATCAACATCTACTACTCAATCTCTTTATCTATAGATATGCTCATATTTCTAGTAAATTGCCTTAAAAAATAGATAATAAACATTAACAATAATATTATTTTTAACTAATCCCCACATCCATTTTTGTTAATATCACTACTTACAATTTGTGAATCCTCCTTTAATTGAAATATATTTTCACTTTTTTAATTACAATTTTAATCCTGGTAAGAAGTGTGCTAGTCTCTACATGGTTGTTAGTTAAACACCACCTCTACCAACTTTTTCTAAATTTTCTTTGCAAGCACCATCAAATTTAATTTTATGGACATTTTTATTTTACCATAGATTGAAGTAGATCCTTTGTTTTAATGTCATTTTCATGGATGATCTTCCATGTATATTCAAATCTTGTAACCAAGTGCTTAGCACCTTTTTTTCCACACTTGATACTTCCCATGTTGAGCATCATATATGTACATATTTTGTAAGAGACCCAATAATATAATTCTAAACGAGATCATGATTTTGAGATTTATTTTAAAAATTTATATTATTTCTTTCAAGTCATAAATTTCAACAAATAATGGTAGGACCAATCCTCCACACAATATGTAATGTTTTATCTTTGAATTAATTAATCTAAAATTTCATCAACTTTGTAGACACCTAAAACATGCCATTTTGAGGAGACTACCTATTTGAACACCTTTTTAGGCCATATGACCCACTTGGGGCAGCCCTAGGTCTTAACAGTGATTTTTATCATTTTAACAAGAAGGATTCCTCCTTTACATCTTGGACCGTCATACCCAGGGATAGCCTCCAAAGGTCACATTATCTTCGAACGACTAGCAGTCATAGCCGCTCTACCCTAGGATGATCATGCTTGTAACAAACCCAAAACTAGTGCCACGGGCAAAAACAATTTCAATAGCCAACTAAGCCCAACGACATTTGCAATCAATTGCAGGAAGCTTCTAGAATGGGTTGTTGCCCTTATTGATCCTAATTGTTTATTGGTTTCTCAAGGAAGCCAAGACTCCCATTTGGCAAAGTTATAAAAAGGTATTTGACATTCGTTCAAAAGGATCCCAATTATCTACAACAACGTGTTGTCGGTTTTTTTACTAGAGATATTATCTTCTTATAGACAACAGAGTGCTACTGTATTTTAGTCATGGAGCCCTAAATTGTAACAATGGAGTCCTTTGGATTTTGAAGCCCAGATTCAACATTCTTTTACCATCAATATCCTGATTTTGTTTCAATTTCCACAATTTAACTGTACTTCAAAGAGTACGACCCTTGAACATCAATTTTGTAGACTATTCCTAGTGTTTCTCACATCGGTCACAAAGAATTATTTTTTTGTTCAGCGGTCTTCTTACCCCAAGATGGTCTGTAGGCATCACCACCCTTTACTAGGATGGTTAGCATTCCAGATCGCTCTGCCTCATGATGACCTCTCGGTGATATCTATTTTTACTATTTTTTCTTGATTACAATAGGTTTAGCAATAGTTCATTTGCTTTCTAACATAGTTTAATTCATTTTATCATGCATTTGTTTATCGTTTTCAATATTTTCTTCAAGTTTCTTATCATGGATATGGACCTCATCATGAGAGGTTCCTTATTTGCTATTAACATCTTGTGAGTTTTCTTGTGTGCATATTTCAAGTCTTGGCAGGAGCTATCAACATAAAGATTCATCAATATTTATCTCATCTTACGGAGGTCACAAGAAAATCCTCCCCAAATCAGTTTTGAGGGTGTAAATATTTTGTGAGATACACCTACCATTGGTTATTTATTGTAACAATTGTATCAAATTGGTATTAAATCCCTTAGAGGGATATCATTGTAACCTCCTTTTCAAGGATATGATTCAAAATTAATGAGGATATCATTTCTTTATTTCTTATCTTTAGCTTGATGGTTACATGATTTGTTATTTCAATTTGATTTCATATAATTGCTTAGGTGTACAATTTTTGCATACTACAGTGGTGATCACGATGTGGTACTCTTTCCACATTTCACAAAATATATCGCTAATTACCCATTTTCTTGATTTTCTTGAATTACAAGTACCTCCATCCTGGGTTGGAATAGTCAGCAGTAGTAGTCACCCTATCCTATGATGGCCAGTAGACCCTACCACTCTGCCCCACAATAGCCTCAGAGTAGAATCATAAAATCAGAGAAGCAACACCTTCATCGGATGTGAGCTTCACTGTAAGTTTCTATATCCTTGTTTTTCCTACTATTAGGTAAAGAAATGTAACAATTTAACATTTTAATAGAGAAAACATAGAAATCCTTTAAAATTTAATAGCATGTTTGTGACCACCCCTGGGTCAAGTGGTCTATGTTGTTGGTCCTTGTTGGGTTAGGCGGTCCCTATTTTTGATTGCCCCTATGTCAGACAACCTCTATTGTAGACCATCTTACACAGATATAGCCCTTGTTTGCTTGTTGTGTGGATTGTGTGCTTGCGGCATGTGCAAAGGTTGACATCATATTAGGGTTTTGTAATTTTAGATCTGTGAAACTAAAATATTTACTTAGGAATATAAAAAATTAAATGTTATTTTATGCATTAGCAAAAAGATATCGACTGCTATATGATTGCATTTATTTTTACATAAAGTAAAACGAGCCCACACACACCACACATATTATTAAATATCAACGAGTTAGATTTCTCACCCAATCGTTGATCAAGACCAACGACGATGGCCTTTATCACCACCTTGTTGGCTTGTTTATGATTATTTCACACCCTATTTTGGCCAAGGTCAATCCAAGATCTATCATAGTGAGGACTAGTAGGACCTGGGCTCCCTCACTAAGTTTGGGCTTCATAACCAAACTTTTGTGAGTTTCATGACTTGGATTTCATCACCAATTATGTGTGTGAGTATACAGGTGAAAACCCTTAAAACGAGTAATATCATCAACGAAAGCAAAAACATGAACAAGCAAGAAAAAGAAAAAATAAATCAAAACACACCAAACATTCTAGGACTCATAAAGAAATTTTTAAATGAGATAATCATTTTGTATACTTTTTTGTTTCCTTCATTGTTTACTTAGTCAACACAAAATGATAACTACACATAGTCGAGCTTAGCCACCAGTCAGTAAAGCAAAAAACTTACAAGGAGACCCATAATACCTTTGCTATAGTCTTGAGGATCTTTTCATTCCTACATGATGCCTTAAAAATCATCACGAGACCAACTCCTCACATAGAGGATCAAACCACCAATATACCTCTACTAGGGGAACACCAACGGGTTATCCACATGATCAAGTGGATGATTTTGTTAGCCAATGTTGATCCCAGACCACCACCAACTATAACTGGTCTATCAAGAGGTCTAGAAAGGAAATTTACATTCATTCTATGTCACAACATTTGTCGCCCTGAAATCCCATCCAAATCCCACCAACTCAATCAGTGGTCACAATCAAAAGTAGGTCAGTGCAAAGTCCGCATACACCATCATCCAACATGACCATGAGTGAGTTAATACAACAATCCTCCAAACATAGAGAAACCCTCATGAATATTTTTATTTTGATCGAATTACAACCCCACGATCTTGATTCTGTCACCAAATTCATGGGACATATACAAATATACAAAGATACTATAATAACCTTTCAATATCACGAGATCAAACTCGTGCCCATAAATATACCTGACCCTCCTTTGCACATCATAACGTGCATCAATATGATCCCCTATAAATATGTGTTTATTGACATGAGCTCCACAATAAACATTATTACCACAACAAAACTGAAGCATCTCAACATTCTGCCTTTACACATTGTAGTATCCACATTCACCCTGCAAACATTTAACAATGTTGTATCTTCCACGGTTGGCACAATAGTCCTCCTTGTTTAGGTTGGAAATAAAACTATACCTACATTTTGCTATGTCTTGGATGGTTCAAGACAATACAACATATTGTTTGGATGACCTTGGATGAGATTCATGGAGTGTGTTCCATCCATAGTTCATCAACACCTCAAATACATTCATGAAGGTAAGGTCCATGTGATTCATGTCGTTCCAGACACTTCAAGTATTACAATAATATGGATCATCTGCAGGAGTCTAATCTGACACCCATGCACCTAGAAACTAAACACTATGATTTTATCTTGATTCTAAATTCAACCCCATAGTTAATTGTTGAACTATCTTCACCACTGCCATTACCATCGGTTTCTCCTACTAATCCTCCTTCATCCTCAATTTATCTAAGCAAGGATAAGTCAAAAAAGTCGATCATGGAGATGCCAAAAACCATCTCAAACATGTCAAAAAAATATATCCATACTCCTACCAACAAGGAAGAACCCAGGGTTTTTATGGATGAATCAGATCATATCATGCCATCTTCATCAACCACATCACAGGTTACAGTTCACTCGAACAATACTGAACTTAGAGAATACATAGCGAAAAACATTACGTTTACACTTATCATTGAGGCAATCAAGGATTTAGGTCGACCTCCTGTCAAGTCACCTCCCATCAATACCATCCTTGATTCTTCACCTAAACATGGGGAACAATCATATCACCTTAGACAAGTCTATGAGGCATCCACGACTTGTCCAAATTCTAATACATCCTCTCATGAATTTATGGGAATGATCAATGTAAGGATAAAGAACCAAGGCTCCCTAAATAAATCCACACAACTGGTAGCTCCATATAATTTTCCATCTACATCAAAATTGTTACCACCATCAAAACTAGGAACACCTACCCCTTCTTGCACAACATCTTCACAAGAGTAATAATATGTGTATCCTTTACACCAAAAGGAGGAAAATCATGTTGTTACAGTTGATCACTCCAGGGTGGAAAAAGAGCATGACCTAAGGCAAAAACAAGAGCATGTGGATATACCCACTAGATAGGATCATTATGACGCATCCACATATTCTCATATAACAAAAACATCTGATTCCCACCTACCTAAGGGTATCTTGGCACCTACATTATTCACCTCTAGAATTCATCAATTGTCATCCAACTACATTAACAACTATGCAGTCATCATCCCCATTAATCTTAAAACATATCCTAGATCACCTAGCCAAAGTTGAGACACAAATGGGTCACCAAAATGATGCTTTGTAGAAAATCATGCATCATCTAATAAACATGGATCTCCAACAGCAAATCACACCCATGGCTAAACCCCCTCATCCACAACCATAGAATGGACCCCTAAAAAATCAGATGCTAAATCGAAAACATCATCCACCTAGCATTTACATACCATTTTCTGAATCTTTGGCATCAATTTTCAATCGATTATATGAAACAAATACCATTAATTTATTTGAGATTCACCTCTCATATCCAAACTACCCAAAACCCAAAGGGCATAGAGAGGATTTATACTTTTTATATCATCAACAAAACGATCATGATATTCAAGCATGCTATACTTTCAAAAACATAGTACAAGACATGCTTGAGAAGAATGAACTTAAAACAGACAAATGGTCCATTACCTATGCCAGAAAAATAAGTAGAGTAACCTAATTAGGTGACTGATATACATACAGCCCAACCACCTCATCAAACTAGTCAATTGCGTCCACCTCATTTAAAATGCCAACCTCGTACCTGGACTCTGTTATTTGAGCCCATGTCAACCATTTTCCAAAAGCTACAATAAGTAAAGGCAATCGTCTTACCTGATGTACACCCATTATATCCAAACATAACTAAGCCTAAGGTTATAGGGAGGATCACTTCTACCTTTATCATCAAATAGAGGGCCATGACATTAATGTAATGTCCCATTTTGAAGACTATGTGGACCCCACGCATTGTAATATTTTATTTTTGTCATTTATGGACAAAGAAGTGGAATGTCCCCTTTTTGCTAGGCTAATAGGTGTTTTATGTAATAAAAATTAAGTGTTTGGGATTAATGTTGATGTAACCCTCACTAAATGAATAATTAGAAGCCTCTAGTGGGACGACTAGGTATATAGGCTTGGAAAGTCATTTTAGGGATTTCATTATGTCATGTTCATCTTGTGAATTGTAAGAGAGAGGGCTAAACCCTTCCTCACCTTCTACTGCTTAGGTTGTGTACCCTAAGTATTTATAAGTAGCCAATATTGTAGACAATGTGATGTGCCATTGTTCTTGATTAGAGATTGGGTGGATCTATCTCAGGATTCAAAATTGTGTTGTATATTTTGGTGTGTTGGAGTCTGGGAGTGTGTTTTCCAGCTTTGGGAGGCCATTTGTGCATGTTTTGTGACATGTTTTACCCTCATAGGAGGATCACCCAACTTTGGATATTTTTCTAGCCATTTTTTAGGGTTAATTTATGTTGTTGGATAGTTGTTTGTCTTGTTTGCACTTTCAAAAAATTAATAAAAAAATTGTATGGCTGGAACGTCCATTTTTTAGGGTTTTTGGAGTAATTTCTGAGTAGTAATTGTAGATCTGATCTACTTTGCATAAATATAATTTTTATTTATTTAAACCCTAGTTTACTGAGTTAGGGTTATTATAGTAGTATTAGAGTTGGTTTCTTGCTAGCCTATAAGAGCTCTTCATGCAGCCAAATAGGTACTATCTGAGGATAAATAAGTCATGAAGAACATAAGCTTATACTAAGAGGGGGGGTGAAGAGTATAAGATAAAAATTTTTACTTTTCAATCCAAATGATAATAACAATAATATCAAAACAATAAATAATGCACAGATCATCACACACATGAGAGCCATGATTTAACATGGTTCACCCAATGTGGGTTACGTCCATGAAGAAAATATTTCTTATAAATTTTTCACAAAGAATCTCCTGGGAACCAAATCCCTATTACAATGTTTATGGACCTCTGTCCAAAGGATACACCAATCCCCTATGCTCAAATTCATAGATCTCTATCCATAGGAGACCTTTGTCCCCACTACTCTAATTTGTGGACCTCTATCCATAGGAGAACCCTATCACCCTTGCTTTAGTTTGTGGATATCTCTCCACAGGAGAACTTTATCCCCTCTGCTCTGGTCTGCTTCAAAAACTGCTGTGAACTCTGCTAAATTTTGCTTTCAACTCTGATCAAAACTACTCACAAAACTGCCTTAAACCTACTCATAAATCTACCTTAAACCTGCTCACAAATCTACCTTAAACCTGCTCACAAATATATCTTAAATTTTCTCATAAATATGCCTTAAATCTGGTCATAAATCTTCCTTAAACCCGCTTCAAGTCTTTTTATAAGAACCATTCAGATATGCCTTAAAGCTGCTTCAAGTCTTCTCATAATACTTTCTCAAATCTTTTGCTTGATCATAATACTTCAAACATATTATACTAAGAATTATTGTTCAAGAACACATAAGAAAATATATGCAATATAATTCCACCTTATGTTCTTTTCAAACCAATTATACAATTGTTTTACAAAACTTGCTCATACACATTCAATACATTCAAACCAATGCTTCAAAACCATTCAAATAATGAAAGCACATTTTGTTTCACAAATCCTAGCTCAAATATTTCCAACAATGTACACCAATCAACCCTTTTAACTCCACCTCAAAAATTACTTTCTCAAAACACAACCACCTAGATAAAAAGTTGAACCACCATACCTCAAAATGCTTGATGAATATGTGCCCTTAAATACCTGTCTCAAAAATAATATCTTTTGCAACTTCAAAAATATTAGCACAACACCTTTTCATATATTGGGAAACCTTCTCAAAATGTGTGCACAATTTATTCCAAACCAATGCTCTATAACTCTCTTGGTTTTTCAAAATAAAACATCAAATCATGAACCAAGTCCTTCAATATTAATGCAAATATTACAAACAATAAAAACACATTTTACACCTTTTATCTCCCACTTTCATAAAATAATTTCCAAACCACTTAATGACCCATAACACAGGTTTAAAATATTAAATCAATAATTTACACCTTATCACTCCTACTTTTGCATATATAAAAATAAAATTTAATGACAACAATACCTTCAAAAATATTTTCCAGAAATAAATTACCCTTATACCTCCTATATGCCAAAAACTTTACACCATTGCACACCCCTCAAACTTCATGCAAAGCAAATTTAATCAACCTTAGCACATACCTTTACACCATTGCACACCCCTCAAACTTCATGCAAAGCAAATTTAATCAACCTTAGCACATACCTTTTTACCAAAAATAATATTGTTGGCACGAACGAGAATCAACCCTCCGACCTCAAACTCCTAATGCAATGTGTGACCGCTTGTGCTAGCCAAGCGGTTGAGACCTAATGTATGGGCCTCCACTTTTATTCCCTTGGCACGTTCATTGAAAAAATTAAATCCTTCAAAACTGGAAGTAGGGAGAAACGAATAGTGAACCTCTGCCTCACAAACAACTTAGCACGAATATACCCACCATTGGGCTACCTTGGCGGATGATGTCAAGGAGTGAACGTAAATTATTTATTTCATTCTCCTTTTGCACTCCGAAATTAATGTTGTCACCACTTCGCACGAGACACAAAAATAAAAAACACAACTTTTATTTCCAAAGTCTTAGGGGTATGTATATGTTTCCATGCATGTTTTAGATGTTGGCCCTCTTTCAAATTTATTTTAATAATTTGAATTATCTTTGGTGCCATGTAACTTTATACTTAGGTATTATAATATATATATTTTTAAATATATTATAATAAACCTTTTGTCTTGGGTCTTTTTCCACCAATGAGAAGTCTTATGTTTTCTTTGCAATTTAAAATCTCCCTTTGTTTTTTATTTACCAAATGAAGCCCTTATTACTTTCAAACTCTCTTAATAACATTTAAATTTAAAATTTAAATATTATAATCCTTTTCTTCAAAATTCTCTTTGCTTGCTTTCACAACCATGGAAAAATATTTTGTCTTGATATTTATTTCACAAAGTACTTATGCCCCATATACTCTTTGATGACTTTTCCTTTGCATTTATTATTTCAACCTTGAAGACAAAACTCAACCTTTTCACCTTTGACATCAATGACAACCAATGACATCAAACCTTTGACATCAATGACAACACTATACTCAAAAGTTCCAATAATTCAAACACTAACCTCAACTAGCGAAAAGAAATTCTAGGACCAAAAGTTGAACAAAGGGAGTTGATGGAGATGGCAGATGATCAAAGGGATCCTACTGAGCAAAAATTTGACACCATGATTGAGTTACTTGTTTGGTGACCAAGATGGATCACGGTGGATTTCAGCCACCACCAAACCAGGGAGCAAACCCTAACTCTCAGTCGTCATCAAATCAAGGAGATTCATCAAATAGGGTGTCCAGTAGGGACCAAGGGAGTGAGAGGTCTGTGAGATACACTCATTCTTATTTGTCCAGGACAAAAAAACCAATGTTTTTTCCCAAGAAATAATATGATGTATTCTAGGAGAATGATTACTTGGATGCCCTATTTACAGAATATCAATGTAGGGCTGAAGAATTTAGAAATGTAGTCACTTTCCAGAGTTACCTAGAGATCATGGGGAAGAATGTTGGGAGAGGTAGCAAGTATGGAGAAAGAAATAAATTGTAGTAAAAAATGTAAGTACTAGTGTTCAATGGATATGATAGCATATCTACTAGGGCATGGCTACAAAAATTGCAAACTTACTTTACTCTCAGCCCTATGGATGAAGAGGATGCAGTACAATTTTCTACCCTACATCTTGAGGGGGTTGCATACGACTAGTGGTATCATGGTTTCAACACACAAGGCCATGCAAAGATCATCTTATTTTATGAGTTTAGTTAGAGGGTCCTATATTGTTTTGAGATGAGGGATGAGAAGGAATATTTTAAGGAGTTGGCCACCCTTAAGCAGAAAACTATAGTGGAGGCATACTTAAGGAGTTCTAGAATATTTTAGTCGCGATACCTAACATTTCAGAGAAGAGAGTTACCTTTCTTTTCATTGAGGGTTTGATGGATTCCTTGAGAGGCTTGGTAAAAGCCTTTGAGCCTACTTTATTGTATATTTTAATGAGAAGGGCTTTGAACCTTGATTCTACAACATCACCAAAACCTAGGATTTTAGCACCACCACCGCCTAGGTTTAGCCAGGCAGGAACATCAGGATCATTCCAAAGAGGGAATTTCTTCTAGAAGAGAGATACGCCCCATCCAAGGAAGAATCAGGCTTTTGGGAAGTCAATGCCCCCTCCACAGAGGGATTCAACACTTGTGCCACCAGGAAGGAGGGTAAATGAGGAGCATGATGAGCGTAGAAGGAAAATATTTTGCTTCACATGCAAAATTCCTTGGGTACCGGGCCATCGCTACCATGGAAAGGGATAAATTCACTACATTGAGGTCATTTCAAATTAAGAGGAAAAAAAAGTGAATATGAGTCTTTGGAGGAGTATGAGCTCAAGGAGCCATACCTTGAGTCTCATGAGAGCTCAAATGTTGGTATGTTGGTCATGTTGAGTAGTGCAAACAAGTATCTCACAATCAAGGTGCCATAAGAGGTATTGGAAAATAAGGTGATAGTATTGATAGATGGTGGGTCAACCCATAATTTTGTGGATGAGGATTTTGTAGCCAAGAAAGGGCTAAAACCAGAAATATTTGCTAGGTTTAGTGTTGTTACTAGAAATTGGAGCATTGTGCCTTGCAACAGATTTGTGAGGCAAATGAAGATAAATTTTTAGAATTATTCCATAGTAGATGACTTCTTTGTGTTTCCATTGGGAGGAATTCCTCATTTCATACTAGGAGTTCAATGGTTGTACTCATTGGGAGCCTACATTACAGCTAAAATTTAAAGCTAAAGGGTGTGAGGTAGTTTTGCAAGGTATCAAGGAAAATGTGGTCCAAGAGGTGACGTCCAAGAGGATGGAGAGGATTCTCAAGAAAGAGGATATAGTTTGGGTTGTTGGTATATTTATGAAAAAAAACATGCCATATTCATCTGATAATTATATCTCTTATCATCCTAAAATTTTGATTTTGTTGGAAAAACATAGTGTTGTTTTTAGGGATATGCCTAAGGGATTGCCACCCCATATGGGATTTCAGCATGTGATTGAGTTGGAACCAGGAACAAAACCTATCATGATAACCCCTTATAGGCATCTATAAGGATGAGATAGAGAAGGTCATAAAAGAGCTACTTGCCATGGGACACATTCACACTAGCTCTAGCCCATTTGCATCATCTGTAATGTTAGTGAAAAAGAAATATGGGACTATGCAGATGTGTATTGATTATAGGTTCTTGAACAAAAAGACAATAAAAAATGAAAACCCTATTCCTAGAGTAGATGAGCTCATAGATGAATTGCATGAGGCTATGTATTTTTCTAAGATTGATTTGAGATCATGATATCATCAAATCAGGGTGAGAGATGAGGATGTGCATAAAATAGCCTTTAGATATCATTTTGGCCATTTTGAGTTTTTGGTGATGCCCTTTGGATTGACAAATGCCCCTACCACTTTCCAATAAACCATGAACCATATTTTCATGGAGTATTTGAGGGATTTTGTGTTAGTTTTCTTTGATGATATTCTTTTTTATAGTAGCTCATGGGAAAATCACTTGAAGCATTTGGATTATGTTTTGAGTATTTTGGGACAACAACAATTTTATGCAAAGAAGTCTAAGTGTGAATTTGGCATGTCTGAAATTCTATATTTGGGGTACATAATCAGAAATAAGGGAGTGCATGTAGACCAACACAAGATAGAGGTAATTCAAAATTGGCCTATTCCCACTACCTTAAATAAATTGAGAGGATTTTTGGGACTTTGCAGCTATTACAAGAGATTCATTAGAGGTTTTTTAGCCTTCGCAGTACCTTTGACTAAATTAACAAAGAAGGGAGCATTTTTGTGGAGTGATGAAACCCAAAAGGCTTATGAGAAATTGAAGGAAGTGATGTCTTCTTGCCCTCTACTTACAATTCATATTTTTCTTTATGATGCTTCATGTGTTGGAGTAGGGGTTGTCCTAATGCAAAATGGGAAGCCAATTGCCTTTGAGAGCAGGAAACACAATCCAATGGAGAGAACTTTCAGCATATATGACAAGGAGATGCTTGCCATTATGCACGCTTTGACCAAGTTCAAGCAATACCTTGTTTGTGGTAAATTTGTGGTAAGGACTGATCATAATAGCCTTAAATATTTCCTTGGACAGCGAGATTTAAATTATAGGCAGCAAAAATGGGTCACTAAATTGCAGGCATATGATTTTGATATTGAGTTTATAAAAGGAAAAAAGAATTCAGCTACTGATGCATTATCTAGAATACCCATATTTCACTCTATTTCCATTATAACAGCTGATTGGAAGGCTACAATTATGGCTGAGTATGTGAAGAACACTTTTGCATCTAAAATTCTTGATGATCACTTGAAATATGATAGGTACAACATGAATGAGGGTCTGATTTTTTATAAAAATGGAATTTTTATTGTGCCAAAATCCAAGTTTAAAGAGAAATTGATTGCCACTATGCATGATGCACCCATGGGTGGTCATCCAAGTTTTTTTAAGATCTATAGATAGTTGCATGAAAGGTCTTCATGGAAGGGGCTAAAATATGATGTATTGAACCATGCGAGGGAGTGCACCACTTGTCAGGAAAATAAAATTAGAAACACATTGCCTACTAGTCTTCTTCAATCCTTGCCCATTCCTAATCAAAAATGGAAAAGTATATCAATGGAATTTATCATGGGGTTGTCAAACGTGCATGGTAAGGATTGTATATATGTTGTGGTGGATGGGTTAACTAAATTTGCACAATTTTATGTTATTCGGCTTCATATACAGCAGTACAATTTGTTGATTTATTCTTTAGATAAGTGTTTAAATTGCATGGCATGCCAAAGAATATTGTGAGTGACAAGGATAGTAGATTCATGATTATGTTTTGGCAAGAGTTGTTCAATATTTGTGGAATATTTTTGAATCCAAGTACAAGCTATTACCTCCAAACAGATGGTCAAATAGATATTGTGAATAAATGGGTTGAAGGCTACTTGAGAAACTATGTTTCAAGGCAGCAGAATGCATGGATTAAATGGCTACACTTGGGAGAATTCTGTCATAATTCTTTCTATCATATGTCTATTAAAATGACCCCATTTATTGATTTATATGGATATGATGCTCCTAACTTCACTGATTTGTTGTTGAGTGATAGTAGGGTGCCAAAATCCAAGGATTATATGCAGGAAAATCAGGATATTATGAATACATTGAAGGATAATATTTAGCTTGCACAAAATCAGCAAAAAAAGTATGTTTATCAGCAATGTATTGAGCATCATTTTGAGGTTGGAGACATGGTTTATTTGAATTTGCAGCCCTATAGACAGTCCACCATGAAGAGAAGTGGAGCAGAGATGCTCAAGAAATTTTTTATGGCCCTAACAAGGTCATACGCAGGATTGGGGATGATGTAGTAACACTATTATGAAGCTATTTTATTCATCAAATGCACATAATATATAGGCATACATAGGAATCTTACGTAGGTTAAGTGGTTGCAACAATCTGCCACATATGGCCAACCACTTAACTAATGGTTAACAACATGCTAACCTAGGATGCCAACTAACTGCTAGAAGACAAGAGAGATCTCTAACAACTAACAACACACCCAACAACTAAACAACCTATTTCCAACATGGGCATACTATGCCTCACGTGAATACAAAGTGCAAGAAATAGGAAATATAAATAATAATAAAATATTAACTTAGGCTTAAGTGGATAAGCCTAAGTTATCCTCAACACTCCTCCCAACCATATAAGCATTGGACCCCAATGCTCTCAACAAATGTGGAAAGTCATGGGCCATCTCATGGTGAGGAATCCAGTGAGCCATGTGTGGAAAGTGACCGTGACGAGCGACAAGGTAAGTAGTGGAAGAACCCTGTCTAGTGTGATGAGTCTTCATCTCAAAAACTCTATCTGAAATGAGCGAAAGCTGACGATCAGGTGCCACTATTGTTGTAGGACTGAAAATAGGATCAGGTACCAAAAGAGGGTCCTGAAATGGTGTCTCTGGAAAGCGGCGCTCATCCAAAGGAACCCATACTCTGCCTCCAACCTGTGGTGAGTGAGGATTGTGATGCTTTCGCACCACTCCCTGCGGAGTCTCCTGCAAGTCATGTGGTATCTTGCCTAGAAGGCTCTGCCGGTGCTCAGTAAGGGAAGTAACCTTAGCTTGCTCCTCCATGTGTGCAATGGGAGTGGGCAAAGCCAAAGGTAACTTTTGTGGAACAAGTGGTTCAGTATTTGTAGGTGTACCCAAAATTATACCAATGGAATCAATGGTATCTTTCTCATGAGTGAGAATGGTGGGTTCCTTAACCACTTGCTCTTGTGACTGTTCATCATGTGGGAGTGAAACTTCTTCCTTTGCATGTTTCTTAGGTGGTGCTTTTTCTTCATTTTGTGTGGGACAAATGCTAGTAGGAGCCAAAATGAGTGCTTGACTTAATGGCTTCCTTACTTGCCTACAACTTAACATCAAATTGGAAGTAGGTGTAGTGCTTTGTATCAAGTAGTTTTTACCATGCAACTCCAATGTGTAGGTGTTCTTTTTAGCATGATAAATAGCATTCCTATCAAATTGATAGGGTTTACCTAGCAAGAGTCCACAACAATCCATATCTGTGACATCACACCTAACTTTGTCCACAAACTTGTCACCAAAAGCAAAATTCAAGGTGCAAGTATGGGTGATGTTGGATGTGGAGTCTACATCTTTCCACCCAAGTGCATAAGGTTGGTGATGTGGTTTGATGGGAAGTTTCAACTTCTCCACAACGGACTTTGCAATGAGGTTCTTTTGCGATCCGTTATCAATGATACAATCAACATAGAAATCATGCGTCAAGTGGGCTCTAGTGACAAACAAATGATCACGCCCCCTTGAGCAAATACATTGGACATTAGGGTAACTTTGTTCAGTTTACCCTTTAAAGCAGGATATTCTTCTTCTGTCCCTGTAGCCAAAATGGGACCATCTTGTGGTTCCTCATGTGTAGGCTGTACAATTAGGGATTTCTTCTTCTTAAACTTCTCAAAAGTATAGCATTTGGATTTTACATGTCCATGCTTTTTACAAAAGTCACAATACAATGAAGAAGAAGAATATTTAGCATTAAAGGAAGAAGAATGTGCTTTAGGAGAAGTGGGAGGAGAAGAAGAATGAGGGGAAGATTGAGAATTGTTCTTCACCTGCTGTTGATGTTGATTCCCACCTTTGGAAGAGCCCTCCTGTGATGAACGAGACTTTTGATATGCACCAACTTTCTCCTCTGCAAGAATGGCATGATTGAATGCCACATCTAAGGTGAGGAAGACATTGAATTTTATCTCCCTAAAAATCTGATCTTGCAAGCCACGAGTGAATTTATTAATCAAATCATCTTCTGAATCTTTCACACCAAGCAATACCCTTAACCTATTAAATTGGAAAATGTAATCAGAAACTGACATTCCATAGGTTTGCCTCAATCTATACCACTTGGTAGTGAGGTCACATTGGTAGTTTGGTGGAAAGAAGGTGTTTTTCAGAATTTGAGTTAATTCTTTCCAAGTCATGGTGGCATTATGACTCTGTCTTTCTACAATGAGAACTTTTGCTAAACCTGTGAGTTTTAGTGTAGCAAATGTGGCTCTTTCATCCTCCGGAATTTCAGCATAAGCAAACCAAGTTTGCATATCCAAAATCCATGCAGATAAGACATCGGGATCCCTAGATCCATCATACATTTTAACCTCACATTTGGCTTTGTTTGCATGGTTATTGTAGATTTTGATGTCACCAGGCTTAAACTGCACAACAATGTCTCTCACTTTTTCTGCCAAAATGTCTACTGCTTCGGTGAGGTTTTCCATGTTTGTTCTAATATCATGAGCCATATTTTGCCTAGTATATGCCAGACTAGGAGGATTACAAAATGGATGCAAGAACTAATCTAGGCTTAGGAACAATTTCAGTTTCCTATGCAGCCAAATTGCCTAGATTTTACAAATTTTGCTCTCAAAATTAGGGCTATTTTAGTGCTTTTACAAAATTAAAAATTTCAATTTTGCAATTACAATGTGCACTAATAAAATGCTGAAATTTAGCCCTTTTACAATGCCAAAAATTTGGTTAGGAGCAAAAATTATCAATCTTCGAAAAATTTGCAAGAGAACGCAAAAAATTTCGTCAAAAACGGACTGAAAACGGAGAAGATATCACCTTTTGAAGTTTGGGTGCCAATTTTCAAAATTTGAATTTTTAAATTTGAAAATTCTTTTTTTTTTCCTCATTGGTTTTCCCGCCAACTTTCGAATTTTCTCCAAGCTGTCTTGACGAAATTTAGAAGTGACCTCCTGCGACTCGATCTGATTGCTGCCTGCGATCCTATGTGTCGGTATCACCGGTGGCTTGCTGGCCGGCGGTAACCCCATCGATGCCGTTGCTGGTGGCTGGCGTCTGGGCGTCGGCTGGCAGTCGGTCGTCGGTGTGACACTGGCCGGCGATCGATGCCGTCACTGGTGGCCGACTTCTGGGCGTCGGCTGGCTGTTGTCGGGCGACCGCCTGCTGGCTAGCATCGCTACCGATTGTGGCTGCCGCTCGTCCCTGTTCGATGCCGGAGAAAGCCCGTCACCAGAAAAAATTACCCGCCAGACCTTAGAAAAAAATTATTTTCACCGTGAAACCCAAACTTTTGCCAAAAAATTATTCGGTTCTGTCTGCTATTTCACCGAGAATCAATTTTCAAATTTAACCTTTGAAATTTTTAAATTTTTCTCGTCGATTTTCTTGTGCTCACCGGAAAATTCCACGTCGTCGAAGTTTTCTGCTGTGGCGACCGTAGTACGTCGGCTGGTGGATGTCACTGTCGGGTTGGATGTTGTGGCTAGCCACGATGGTGGCTGCGATCTCCACTAGCATTCGGCTGATGGCACCAATGTCAAGTGTTGGCCGAGCTGGTCTTCAGGTCGATGTCGGCGTCAGTTGGTCTTGGATTAGGTGGCCATGTAAGTGTTTGCATTGGTCCGTGCAGGCTTTGTGGTGGCTGGTTGGCCGCCGGCTGTGAAGTGCTAAATCAAGCACTTCTTTTTTTTTTAATAAAATACTAATATAAAATATTAATATTTTATAATAATAATTTATTTCATACCAATATGAAATAGATTATTTTCATGCATAAAATTGAACTTGGAGTTCCACAAGACTTTCTTTGGCACTCCTTCGGCAATTCTTCTGCAAATGCCTTTTCTTGGCCACAACTTGGCCTCAAACTGGTGCTTAACACCTGGTGTAGGGGTAATTTCTCCCTCTATCACCTCAGCTTCACTTGTGTTGTGGGTGACTTCAAGCCAACTCCAAACAACACCTCCTAGGATCTGCAAATGAAGTGGTAGCTCTCTCCTCCTTCCTGCAACTCTCCTGAAGCTAACTGATACCAATGATGTAGTAACACTATTATGAAGCTATTTTATTCATCAAATGCACATAATATATAGGCATACATAGGAATCTTACGTAGGTTAAGTGGTTGCAACAATCTGCCACATATGGCCAACCACTTAACTAATGGTTAACAACATGCTAACCTAGGATGCCAACTAATTGCTAGAAGACAAGAGAGATCTCTAACAGCTAACAACACACCCAACAACTAAACAACCTATTTCCAACATGGGCATACTATGCCTCACATGAATACAAAGTGCAAGAAATAGGAAATATAAATAATAATAAAATATTAACTTAGGCTTAAGTGGATAAGCCTAAGTTATCCTCAACAGGGGAGGTTACATATGAGCTTGAGCTATTGAACAACAGTAAAATACACAACGTATTTCATGTTTTATGCCTAAAAAAGACACTTGGATAGCACATTGTTCCTTCCATTGAGTTACCCCCATTTGATGATGAGGGAAAGATGATTTTGGAACTTGAAATTATCATGGAGACTAGAGAGAGGAAGTTGAGAAACAGGGTCATCAAAGAGTACTTTGTGAAAAGGAGGATCTTGCCCATTGAATATGATACTTAAGAGGGAAAAGAGATTCTTGCACATCCAACCCTGAATTGCTTGAGGACAAGCAATTTAGGAAGGAAGGACTTGTAATGCCCCATTTTGAAGACTATGTGGACCCCACGTATTGTAATGTTTTATTTTTGTCATTTATGGATAAGGAAGTGGGATGATCCCTTTTTACTTAGCTAATAGGTGTTTTATGTAATAATAATTAAGTGTTGGTGATTAATGTTGATGTAACCCTCACTTAATAGAAGCCTCTAGTGGGGATACTAGGTATATAGTCTTGGAAAGTCACTTTAGGGGTTTCATTATATCATTTTCATCTTGTGAATTGTAAGAGAGAGTTGAACCCTTCCTCGTCTTCTACTGCTTAGATGGTGTACCCTACGTCTTCATAAATAGCCAATATTGTAGACAATGTGATGTGCCCTTGTTCTTTATTGGAGATCGGATGGATCTATCTCAGGATTCACAATTGTGTTGTAGATTTTGGTGTGTTGGAGTCTGGGAGTGGGTCGTCCAGCTTTGGGAGGTCATTTGTGCATGTTTTGTGACCTATTTTACCCTTATAGGAGGATCACCCATCTTTGGAGATTTTTCTAGCCAGTTTTAAGGGTTGATTTGTGTTGTTGGATAGTTGTTTGGCCTATTTGCACTTTCAAAAAATTAATAAAAAATTTGTATGGTTGGAACATCCATTTTTTAGGGTTTCTAGAGTAATTTCTGAGTAGTAATTGTAGATCTGATCTACTTTGCAGAAATATAATTTTTATTTTTTTAAACCCTAGTTTGTTGAGTTAGGATTATTACAATTGATAATATTTATGCATTTAAAAATTTAGTATAAGACATTATTTATAATGAGGCTTTGCACATAAATGGTTCACCTACTCCACCTCAGCTTGTAAACCCAAGGTCAACTGCAACCTCGTAAGCCTAACAAGATACCTTGCTAGTACGTCAGATTTTTGATGACTTCTTCATCCCAATTTCAAAAATTGTATGAAGCACATGCAATCACATTACCAAAAATCAAAGTAAGAACACCTAAACCAGAGTCAAACAATGAAAGCCTCTACTGTACCTATCATTGTATAAACAGGTATGACATTTGAAATTACTACTCGTTCAAGAATCTACTCAAAGAGATGATAGAACAAAATGAGATTTGCACAGACAGTTCTCTCATGTTACCCCATTGGGACGTTGGCATTGCACAAAATTTTATGCCATAATAGGGGGGTCAATTTCTATCATTCCTCCCAGCCAAGCCAATCATATTATATCAGATAAATTGCACATAGATGTCACAACTTCCCTACCATCCACATCATAAGCAATGAAGCAAATTGGGGATTCTGAAGGTATCGTACCTTCGCTGCTTTCATCAATCACCACACACATTGGGGGTGCATAAGGTATCGCACCTTCCCCCTAAAATCATAAAACAATTTAAATCACAAAAATAACAAAAATTATCAAAATTACCAAACAAATCAAAAAGCATAAAACCACAAAAATAATACAAAACTTCAAAATATAAAAACATTTTACATTATGTTATCATGCATTCCATTGTATGCATTGATTAGTTGCATTGCATTAGGCATATTCATCCATTGCACTTGCATTAGGATAAGTCGTGTTTACATTCTTACGAATGACACTATGTTTGTATGCCAATCATGAACCTCAAATAAATCTTATCAATCATCAACACTCACAGTTTTCTTTATGAGCTTTTGCTTATTGAGGTCCTCATAAGCTAGCTTAGATAATGGATAAATATCAGCAATGATATTTATACAGCCATTGACTATTATATATACACCTTTTAGTTTGAAAAATCTTATAGGAAAAACCCTTACATCCCATATATCATCATCATTCACATTCCCCTCGTGAGTAACTGTGTTTTTCAACACAACTAATAAGTTGCTATAGGGTGTATACTAGGGTTTCTAATAATTCAGTCATCCTAGTTATCTTTTCAAATTTTCTAGAAAGCTATATTGGCTTTTAGAAGGTAAGGTCTCACTTTGATAGTACCTTACATATGTCAAAATCCCAACACAATTTTACACATTAATATCTGAGTCTGAACAAGGAAAGATGACACTACAGTGTAGTCCTTTTCACCTTAAATGAAAGGTTTCCCCTACTCATTCTATTGTGTGCATGGTCTAGGATATTGAGAATTGACAAAAGGACAAGCTCCCCCCTACCCAAGAAATCCCTTTGCTCTTATGAAAAAACAATCAAATCCCCAAAATAGAACAAAAAAAAACTATGATTTTCATCACTAAGCAAATCCCTTGCTCTAAAATAAAATAGTGGTTTCACCACTAAGCATGAGCAAGTATCCCAAGTACTCAAAATAAAATAAGGGGGTAATGAACTTGAATCCCTGGAATCCTTAGTATTCAAAAGCCATGGGTTGAATGAAACCCACCTAGCAATGGAGTCACCTTATGCATGGTGATACGTCTATCACATTAGTGACCTTATTTTGTACAGATCAATATCAGCTTATGGTTGAGCTAGCTTTTGATGGCTTGTATTTCCTAGTAGTCTAGTCTAACTACATCCAAACTCAAGATTAATATGACCATAAGGTGATCTTCATTACATAAATGGGTTGCATAAAACCCGCCTAGCAATGAGGTAACCTTATGCATCATATAATTACATTCACTTTGCATACACAGGGATATTGAATATCTAGGTCTTCTTAATAGACTTGTATCTCTTAGGAGTCTTGTGTAGTAAGTATACAACTTTTGATCAATCAAATAGGGTGTTTGAGTCTCACTAAAAATCACAAAATCCCCTCATAGCACCAAATCATCTCATCAACAATCATAGTTTACCTTATGAGCATTTGCTTATTAAGGGGTCCTCATAAGATAGGATAGATACCAAATGAATATCAACAATAATATTTAGACGACCACTAACTATTTTATGTGCACCTTTTAGTTTGCAAAAGCTTACAGGGAAAATACCTACATCTCATAAACAAATGTATAACTCTTTTCTGTCTACCATTAGCTTTTTAAACATAATTTAGATTCATTCATCATGTTGTAAATAATTGAAAGCATATATGTACAATTTACATTAGATCATCCACATAAAATTAATGCATTGCATTTGTCATATCAATAACAAGAATTAAATGCATAATCGATTAAATAAATTTAAAAAAATACATTTAACATTAAACATTGCATCCATATACACATACATAATAGTGCATCCATACATTTAGACTACAAAATTTAGTCATACATCCATAACCTAATCATTGCATGTCATTAGTACATCGCATGTATAAATCAATACATCATATAATCATCACATTCATCATTGCATCCATAACATAAAATTAAAACACAACATAAACACATAATGAGGCATAAATGAGATATCATATATATATATATATATAATAAAAATTTGGGTACATCATGATACAAAATCTACCCATAGGCTACGATAGTGTAGGTACTTAGACCTTACACCCAAAAAGAATCAATACAATCAAGTAAGTCACATGGGACTTGCACCCCCAGAGTCACCTCCACCCTCAGCCTCATCCCTATGATGTTATACTGACCCACTGGCCCCTGACCACGCTAGTTTGGATGTTGACCTATGACTGGACTACACTAATGATTACCCAGACTCATTGCACCGGCTCCGCTAATATCCCCCTACTATAGACCTATCAAGTAAACTACTACCATGTATCCTGATCCGACCCTCCAAATCATCTATATAAGCCATACCAGATCGATTCTAGGCCAGGTACTCCTCTAGTAGGCCCCATAAACTGCTAATATCAGCATCTCCACTAGATTTTGCCTGCCCCTAAATCACTAGAGTAGAGGGTATAACCTAACCTTGCGACAACCAATTGAACCTATAGAGCATCTTGATCTTTTGTCATGGCATCTCTCTCTGTTTTTCTTGCCATCATCTAGTTCTATAGAGTGTCTTTCTTTATTATAAATCTATCCCTCTCAATAGTAACTCAATTATTCTCTATCTAAGCTAAAGCTACCTAGGCCTTGAGGAGATATCTCTCCTCGAATAATCCCCTCCACTATAGTTTCCCACTACTCAACTAGCTCTGGACTATGGTGATGGTAGTGTCCCACTCTACTAGCTACCCCTGTAGGGTCTACACTTGTGTTCTCAACTAAGCCACCTCACCTATAGGGTCATCCTCATCTTCCTCACCCTCATCCTGTAGCTCCTCTACCTCCTCTATAGCTTGGCCCCACTCCTCTATCCTACGACACACTCGTCATCCAACCTCATCCAGGTATTCCTCCTTTGTTGCCTCAGTAGACCTACCCATTAGTCCACCTCCCTATCATAGTCGGGTGACCCACCACATGTAATACTTAGAACTGGTACCTATATCTGCTAATCTATTCTCGAATACCATCGGATCCTCCTCATCTACAAGTACCTCCACTCAACGCCATACTAGATATGTATCATTTCTATAATGTTTATAGATGATGGGCTCCTTAGGGACATCATGATAGATTCTAAACTATCATCTAATGCAAGAGTATTGGAAGTACTCCCGCTCAATTTTGTGACACCTAATGAGCCACCATCCATGTCTCATGCACCCTAGGTACTCCATGACCTCTGCCCAATGAGGCCAATCCAAATAGGGCCTCCAAACCACCTAGTTTGGTCACTGTCCCTCCAAATATCCTGCATAATGTGATAGCCTACCTACATATGTCTAGCTCTAATCTATCTCCTGGTATCATCTCCATCGATTCGCATATCCAATATTCATGTCCTCCATATTAGCCCATGGAACTTGCAGTCCTACTGGCTGATCTACTCGGATATGCTCCCATCCCCAAATTTGTAGGAGAAAATTGTAGCCCAATTCCTATCGACTATAATTTTGAATCTCATATAACTCATCATATAGATGAGCTAGCAGGGTGCTACCCCATGCCATGATGATTAGCTCCTAAGGGTCACTCTCAATAAGATACTAGACCATATCAAGGAGGTTCCACATGAACCTTGTTCCAAAAGAGTCCAACATTAGTATTTTCAAGATGACATACATCACTACTACGTATCTTCGGGTGAACACCTGTGCATTGTACCATGCTTTGATCAAGACCCCACCATGGTCCATCCATTGTAGTGCAACATATGCCTAGGTTCCAAATATTATATAAAAAAACTCTCGCCCACTGTAGAATGGGAGTGGAGGTGATAAGGTGTGTTCCTCTATAGAAATGTGAAATATCTAATATACATCCTCTAGTGTCATAGTCATCTTACCAATAAGGGTATAAAAGGTATTGGTCTTGTTGTCCCATCAATCATCCAAGGCCATCAAATAGGCCTGATCTTACATCATCATGGGTATATGCACGACCTGTTTGAGGCCAATCACATCAAACCACGCTCAATAATCATCCATAAGTTGACCTCACAATTTCCCAAACAAGGTGGGTTCCCTATAGAGGGCCATCAATATCTGAAGCCCAGCAAACATAAAACTCAACAAGCAAAAAAAGTTTCAAAAACTTAAAAATTTTGTAGTTGCCTCATCCTGAGACAGTCTACAGGCAAGGCCGCCCTACCCTAGGATGGTCATCCCAACAAATAAAAATTTGATCGTTGTGTTTTGAACACAACTGCCCTACCCCAGGATGGCCCCCAAAATTCCAAATGGGAGCCACCCCTGTCTAGGACGGTCATGCAGTGGCATCCAAAAACATGCTTGAAAGCATTAAAATTTTCAAAAAATAAAAATCTAAGCCTACACTAGCCTAATTTTGATTACCTAATCTAATGTGAGGTTTGTTGCCAACAAGTTTGGTGAGGTTCATTTTCCAATTACATAGTGAGGTTCATTTTCCAATTACATAGTGAGATTCATTTTTAATTTGCAAAATCACAAGAGTAGGATGCAAGTGTCTACCTTCCTCTCTTTAGCTCCTCTGCTAGTTTATGCCTCACATTGATCCATCGTGATAGTAGTTCAGGTTTTCAGTAGTGCTTTGTGTCAAAAGCTCTCTCCTCCACCTTGCCTCTCCTTTTATTTCACTACCAACTGTGCAAATGACATCAAAAAATTACAAAATTTGATTTTATATTTTTCAAATTCTAAGACTGTCCTTGGGTGGGGTGATCACAATTTGGTGTGACCATCCTACCCTAAGATGGCCCTAGGATTTACAAATTGTACCTGTCCTACCCCATGATGATCTCAAAATTATGGTTAAATACCCAAATTGATGTTCATGATGTTGACAAAATCTCATAATTGCCAATCACACAAACATTTTCAAACATCAATTGGGGCATTATCAGTATCATACTTCCCCAAATTAGTAATCAAACAATTAGGCACCACGATACAAATCAAGGTAGCACACATTCTTGATCAAAGGTCTAATTCAATTTAATCACCAATCAATCCATCAATTTCTAGGTTTAAAATATTTCTCCCTTTGCCTCACATTCAATTAAATCACTCAATTAATTGTTAGGTTTTAAAAGGTTACGCCCTTTGCCTCGCATTCAATCAATCCAAAAATTTCAATTGCTAGGTTTAATAGGTTGCATCCTTTACCTCGAATTTAATCATTTAACAAATCAATTTCTAGGTTTCAAAAGGTTTCACCCTTTACCTCGCATTCAATCAATCCAAACATTTCAATTGCTAGGTTTAACAGGTTGTGCCCTTTACCTTGCATTTAATCATTTAATAAATAAACTTCTAGGTTTAAAAGGTTACACCCTTTGCATCGCTATGTTAATTTCTAAAGTCTCCAAAGATACCTATTTCCTTTGGTCAATCTCAAAATGTCCCAAAGATTCCTATTTCCTTTGGTCAGTCTCAAAAAGTTCCAAAGATACCTTTTTCCTTTGGTCAATTTCAAAATACCCCAAAGATGCTTATTTCCTTTGGTTAATTTCAAAAATCTTCAAAGAAGTCTATACCTTTGGTCAATTCAATCAATTCATATTGGTCAAGCAACTCATCACTTTCATCAATTTCCATCTCCTCATCGACTCGTTGCTTGAGGGGGTAGTCATTGAATAACATGTGCTTATATTGAGAAGGGGGGTGAATAGTATACAATAAAACTTTTTGCTTTTTAATCCAAATAATAGCATCAACATTACTAAAGTAGTAAACATCACAAAAACATCACACACATGAGAGACATGATTTTTATGTGGTTCACCCAAATATGGCTACCTCCACGAAGAAAATATTTCTTATAATTTTTTCTCAAATAAATTCTCTTGGGAATCCTTTCCCTAAAATGTTTATGGACATCTATACAAATGATATTTTGATCCCCTAACTCAATTTCATGGATCTCTATCCATAGTAGAACTCCTTCTCCTCTGCTCTGGTTGGTGATCCTCTAGAAGACTACTACCTCCACTACACTGGCTTGTGGATCTCTCTCCATTGAAGACTCTTGTCCCCACTCAGAAGACCTATTCTCACAACCCTGGATGATGGATATCTATCCACTGGAGACTACTGTCCTCTCTGATCTGTCACCTCAAAAGCTCTATCTAAACTCTGCTCCACAAGTCCACACAGAACTTGCTCAAATCTGCTCAAAAAATCCACTCATAACATGCTCAAATCTGCTCAACAAGTCCACTCAGAACCTGCTCAAATCTGCTCAACAAGCCCACTCAAAACCTGCTCAATTTCTGTCCAAAAATTTCACTCAGAACCTGGTCAAATATGTCCAACAAGTCCACAAAAAACTTGTCCAAATCTACTCAAAAAGTCTACACAGAACTTGTCCAAAAACTCATAGAAACATAAAGAGAATTTTTAGAGACCCAATATGTTTCAACTCAATGCTCATTCACTTTTTCAACTCAAATAAGAATAAATATTAGTTTGTTTTATGGAACTTGAACAATCACTTCACACATCCACTTGACTAGGCTCAATCAAATCTACTTAACCAACCACTCAATGAAACAACCCTTGCTCACAAACCCTAGTCTAAGCATGTAAACATCAACTCAAAATATTTCCAACAATGCTCAACAACAATCCTCACATAACAATGATACTCATGTTATTTTAGTTCAAGTTCTTTGCTCAACAACTCACTTCAACAACAATGCTCATAAAACAATCTTCTTTATTCTAGAAAACCTTGTAGCAATCACTCAAACACACTTAAAAGGAAACCCTAATCAAGTCCTTTTCACTCCAAACTTATTTTTCAAAAAATAACCAATCAAATTAAACTTTAAAAAATATGCCCATACCTTTTTCTTGATAAACTATTTTTATATTCACCTCTCAAGCATAAGTCACTTTACTACTTTGTTTTTCAAAACCCAAAGCTATTTCTACTTATAACTCCCTAAACTTATTATTGTATTAAAGATAATTCTTTTAATAAGATAATGCAATTTATCTTTCCCTTTTCTAAGGTAAAAGTATTTTACCCACAAGTAAATCTTTTCACCTCAATACTTTATAAAAACTACTCCCTTTTAATTTAGGCATTCATCAAATTAATTACAACCTTATTTCTCCTTTATTCAACCTTAGCCTAAATTAAAATTAAAGATCACAAAAATGTTACCATATTTATTAACGTCTAGCGCGCTTCTTCTTCCAAGCACCTTCCTCTTGTCTATCACTACCGTGGAGCTACACTCTCCCTTATACCTCCACACCTTACGCCTTTGCCTGCTTCAGGACACGCCTTGCTATGTTCGTTGCCTCAAGCCACACCTTGGCTAAATTTGCTACCTTGAGCCACACCTTGGCTACATTTCCACACCTTGGCTATGCTTGCTGCCTTGCGCCACTCCTTGGCTACGTCTGTTGTCTTTAGCCACACCTTGGGTATGTTTGCTATCTTGCACCACTCCTTGGCTACATTTGTTGTTTCTAGCCACACCTTGGCTATGTTCGCTATCTTGCACCACTCCTTGGCTACAATTACTGTCTCTCACCACACCTTGGCTACGTTCGCTGGTGTATAAACAAGATTTTCACTGCTCTTTCTTCCTTACAGACTTAAACACAATTGCACATTTTTATCATCGAGCAAAAGGATGAATTGAAATACATCCAAGGTATTAGCTTTTATACTAGATCTCTTCCTCCATGCATGATGTCGACGCTCGATTTATTCTCAATGTCGATGCTCTATTTTCCTTTGAAACTTTATTAATTTATAAAATATTTAAATTCTTTTGAATTTAAATTTTATAAATTAATTCTTTAAACCCTATGGTTTTAAATAAAAACCTTTTATTTTTTCCACCAAATAAAAACCTTTTAATTGTTGCCACCATTGGTTTTGAAGAAAAACATTTTATTTTTGCCACCATTGGTTTAAAAGAAAAAACTTTTATTTTTGCCACCATTGGTTTTAAAGAAAAACTTTTTATTTTTGCCATCATTGGTTTTAAAGAAAAACCTTTTAACTTATGCTTCCACATAATATTTAAAAAATATTTGGATCCCTTTGTCTTTAACTTTTGCATTGTTCCTTTTGATCTTGAATTTATTAGAAGCTTCTTCCAGAATATTAATGACAACTTTGATAACTTGTTTCTTGACAAATTCCTTGATATTTAATGATGACTTCATTTCTTGACATCAGTGACAACTTTAAATTTAAAGACTCAAAATTTCCAACAGTCATAATCACAACATTCATAGTCAAAGTCAATAATCAAATACTTAAATCATGCTAATTGCGTTCATCCGTGAATCATTACCGAAAACAATCATGTCATTTTTTCTTAGGGCAGATAACAAGCAAAAATTTAAACTAAATAGATATCTTGGTATTCTTATGTTGGGATAGTGTACCAAGATCAAATATGCCTTGTCGAAAGGTTACTTGAATTAAACTCTTTAATTTTGTTAGAAGTAATGACTCAAATATGTATGCTCTTTCATGAGTGGGGTATTTAACATTGACTAAATCAATGATCACCATCAACCCTCAACTTGGTTTTAGGTCATCTATTTTTTCTCCGCATTATTTTTTCACACAATGCATTCCAAAAAGGGGCATTTGTAGACACCTAAAACACGTTATTTTGAGGAGAATACCTATTTGGACACCTTTTTAGGCCATATGACCCACTTGGGACAGCCTTACGGCTTAATAGTGATTTTTATCACTTTAACAAGAAGGATTCCTCCTTTACAACCTGGACCATCATTCTCAGGGATGACCTCCAGAGGTTGCCTTACCCTAGGATGGCTAGCAGTCACAATCACTCTACCCTAGGATGATTGCACCTGTAACAAACCCAAAACCAGTGCCACAGGAAAAAATGGTTTCGATGGCCAACTAAACCTAATGACATTTGCAATAAATTGCAAGAAGATTTTAGAATGGGTTGTTGGTCTTCTTGATCCTAACCATTTATTGGATTCTCAAGGAAGCTAATATTCCTATTTGGAAAAGCTTTAAAAATGTGCCTTGCCTTCATTTAAAAGTATCCCAATTCTCCACAATGAAGTGCTTCTAATTTGTTTACTAGAGATATTATCTTCTTATAGGCAAAGGAGTGTTGCTGGATTTTATTCATGGAGCCCTAAATCGCAACAATGGAGTCCCTTGGAGTTGGAAAACCAAATTCAATATTCTTTTACCACCAACATCCTGATTTCTAACAATTTATGTAATTTAATTATACTTCAAAGAGTACTACCCTTGAACATAAATTCCACAGACTATTCTTAGTGTTTTCCACATTGATCACAAAGAATTCTTTCGTTGTTCAGTGGTCATCTCACCCCGAGATGGCCTGTAGCTACTGTCACCCTCCCCTAGGATGATCAGTAGGCCAGACTGCTCTACCTCATGACGGCCTCTCAGTGATATCCATTTTTACTATTTTTTCTTGATTACAGTATGTTTAGCAGCAGTTCATTTGCTTTCTAACATAGTTAAATTTAGTTTATCATGCAGTTGTTTATCATTTTCAGCATTTCCTTTCAGTTTCTTATCATGGATATGGACCTCATCATGAAAGGTTCCTCATTTGCTATTAATGTCTTGTGAGTGTTCTTGTGTGCATATTTTAGGTCTTGGTAGGAGCTATCAACATAAATATTCATCAATATTTATCTCACCTTGCGGAGGTCACAAGAAAATCCTCCCCAAATCAGTTTTGAGGGTGCAAATATTCTACGGGATACACCTACCATTGGTTCTTTATTGTAACAATTGTATCAAATTGGTATTTAATCTCTTAGAGGGATATCATTGTAACCTCCAGGACGTGATTCAATATTAATGAGAAGGACACCATTTCTTTATTTTTTGTCTTTATCTTGATGGTTACATGATTTTTTATTTCAATTTGATTTCATATAATTGCTCAAGTGTACGATTTTTGCATACTAAAAACTCTTTCAATCTTGATGAACCTACCCAATATATTATTGTATTTTGTAAAATGTAATCCCAAATAGTGTGAGCAGAGGGACAGTAAAGAAGTAATTACTTTGATGTTTCTAAATACTTCTCACACAAGGCACATTTAAAAGGTCCATGATATCCTCTTCTTTGTAAACTCTCTTGCATAAGAATATTATTTTGAACTATTAATCAAAGAAATATTGAGATTTTAGGAAGAACCTCTAGTGACCAAACATTCTTCAAAGGTAAATCTTTGGGAGTAGAAAATTTAAATTGCTCTAAATCCTCATATCCCAACATGATTAAGTATCCACCATCTTTTGATAAATTTTAAACCAACTCTTCCTTCTATGTAAAAATAGGTAAATGAAAGTCTTAAAGGATATTTTGATGCTTATTTGCAATTTGTTTGAGTTACTTTCCTTCAACCAGGTTACTAATATAAATCCATGATCTAGAGTTGTTGGTCATATTAATATAATATTTTGACCTTTGTACACTTATAATCTAGGTATACCTAATCCAATGGTTGCTATTTTAAATTTTAGATAAGAGGATAAGGCTTCAACGAAGCATCAAACCAAAAATTTGCATAATTATCCTCATTGAATGACCATCTAATATGTCTCTTGATGAATTGTAAACTATTTGAAATTAAGTTACATGTTGGTGATATTTTTGGTAGGGTTATTTTTCTAAATATTTTAATTACAACAAGAGAACCTATATATTTTTGAAGTAACATTTTTTCCCAACTCTTTCTTTGATCTATGAATTTTCTCCACCCAAATTTTACCCCTAAGACAAAACTCATAATTTTATAATTTTGCAAGCCTACTTCTGCAATATTCTATCCTTTGTAAACCCTATCCCATTTACAAGAAAAAAACTGAAATTCTTCCTCTCCAAAGAAAGTCCCTTTGAATTTTATCAAATTTTGATGCTATACCTATTGGGAATCTTGAAAGCATCATCATATAAATAGGTATGGATTGCAATGTAGTGTTTATGAGCTATATCCATCCCACCATTGTTAATAACTTACCTTTACAACTTGAAAAGCAAGATTGTATTCTATTCAAACAATAGACCCAAATATCCTTTCTATTTTCTTAGGAGATAATGGAATACCTAAGTATTTTGATGGAACTTTTCAATCTTAAACCCTAAAACATCCACAATTATTTGTTGTAAATCTAGGGAAGTATTAATGAAAAATACCAAATTTTGTAGTATCAACCAATTGTATAGTAACCTTCTCATAGCATGATAATATTGATTTAAACTCCATGGCCTTACTAATTGAAGGATGAACCAAAATAAAAGTATCATCACAAATTGGAGATGAGATTCGATGGGACCATATTTTGCAACCTAAATGCCTTTGATATTTCTTCTATTTTTTCTTTGAGAAAATTTTCTCTAATGCCTCCTCAAAAATAATAATTAGATAAGGATATAGTGATCACCTTTGCGGAATCCACAAGTTAACTTAAAATAATTAATAGGAGAGCCTTTAATTAACATAAAATATTTATAAGATCTATAATAACATTTAATCCATTCACACCTATCTTGATCAAAACCAAATGTTTTGAGAATATCATGTAGAAAACTCTAGTGAACCCTATCATATGCTTTGCTCATATATTATTTCATAATCATATATTCTTTTCAAGAATAAGTAGATTGTATGGACTCTTATAAAATGATTATGACATCATCAATTTGTTTACCATGAATAAAACCATCTTGTTCCTTTGAGATAATACAATATAGAATGATTTTCAACATGTTTCTAAAAATTTTGAATGGTCTTATAAATCATGTTACAAAGGCTTATTGGATATAAAGTATCAAAATTTTTTGTCTTGTCTTTCTTGAAAACCAATGTAATAAAAGTGGCATTGATCTAACTTATTGAAGCTCTCATCTTCTAGGTCTCTTTAACCACAACCAACTTATAACTCTTCAATACATCCTAAAATATTTTAAAGAAAACTACAATAAATCCATTAGGGCTAGGTGCCTTGTTAGGATGGAAGAATAAAACTACTTCATGTAGCTTCTTGATAGATATCTTATTCACTAGGCTCTTATTTTATCCCTTTCTAATAGTTGATGGAATATTTTACAAAAGCTTACCTTGTGCCTCCTTATCTTGCCCAGTATTTCATAAACTATTATTGAAATAATTAATTTCTTCCTTCCTAATATATTCTTCTTACTCAATAATTGTTCCATTTGGAGTTAAATACTTTTAATGTAATTAAAGGAACAAATTATTTTTCCTATAGCATGCAAAAAATATTAGAAATCAATGCTTTGATGATTGTATTATAGAATTGAAGGGCATTTAAGTACATAAGATGTTTATTTTAGGCATAATAAACCTTTAACCAAACTTGTAACTATCTCTATCCTATACTACATGCATATACCTTGAGGGGTGGTTATACCACTTGAATTTTCACATGGGCTAAGATGTAATAACTCCTAACATTTTCCTCTTAGTACGTCATAGTCAAATCTCTAATTTTAGTTTATGACCAAATAATAATCTCTAGGGTAATGGAATTTTGAGAGAGAAATTCCCCCCTTAATGTAGACTTACTACTTTGATACTTAAGAGTGTTGGGTTCCATCAATCATGCACTCTAAAAATATATTTATATTACAAAATGCTTATTCAATGTTTGTAGAATTATGACTATTTAATGTGGAGGATCTTAACTAAATATATCAAGTGTTTATGAGATCAAGTGTTCTCCTACTTTGTATACTTTCTACTAAATATTTTCATGATAAATATCTTCTGCTATGGTAAGGTCAATAACTTCTCTTTTTTTTTTCTTTATGATGACTTTATTTGTTTGAATGAGATTTTTGCTCATGATATATAATGTATTCTTGCTTCCTTTGATCTTCAGTGTGTTGTGCTATCATGCATTCTATGTCAATCATTGAATTGACTGGTTTCCAATACTTTTGTATGTTTTAATATATTATGTGTGAACTAATTTCTATTTCATGTTTTTTTTCTCTTGATGTAGTGAGATCAACAATTTTTTGCTTCTTTTTAGAATTATTCATTTAAACAAGATGGTGTTTATAAAAATCTTTGTATTCACATTTTCTTTATGTGCTATTAATGGTTGAACTTGTTGCATTGATTCTTCATTCTCTTTACTATCTTCTATTTCAATTTCTTCTATGGATGGTGAGGAGTCATATTCTGAGTGTATATCTTTACTTTTAGGTGCTTGGCTATTGATGTTTTTTATTGAATTTGATTGGAGATAATTTTATTTACCTATTATATGCTTGGAATCATACCAAATATTATGCTATCTCAACTCTGCTTGTGCAAAAAATACATGTTCTTGCTCTTGATATTTTTTCTTATTTTTTAACTTGATTATCTTCGAATACATTGTTTTCTATACCTTTCTCCAATTTTTATTTTTCTTTTCTAAAGATGATTCATCTTGTTATTGATTCATCTCTTATAAAGGGAGTCCATTTTTGAATAACATATGGAAACATTCCTTCATAGTGTGTTTATTTCTACCATAAATTCTAGCTTTTGAAGCTAAATGCATAGAATAAAGTAATCACAAGATCTAAAATAAAGTTGCAATATGAAATATATGATAATGACAATCTATTAAGCATATAAAACTCATAAAAAACTTCAGAAATGAATCATATAAATACCACTAATAAATGCTCACGAAAATATGATCTTTATTGAATAAAGACCTCAAATACATCATACTTCATCACTCTCCATTGTGATTGTATATGACCAATCACTCTATATCTTTCTATATATTGCTCTCTATCCATATACCCATTTATAGGATGGAATGTGACTCTTCATATGGAGGATTCTTGGCCTTCACTCTTCCTATGACTCTTCATCTTCCTATTCTATGGACACATGTACATAGGGACAACTATGCACATTTACATTGCCAAAATACTTTGCACACTTGTGCATTTATTACATTGCATAAAGTAAATACTTTCATCCTAATCTATGACACTCTTTCCTAATCTATAGATGTACCCATGGTGGTACATTGGCATGAACCAAATGATGTAATATATTCCAACACCCCCATGTATTACATTATTTGGTTATTGAAGACTTTAGTCTTCAATATGGATCTTCATCTTCTTGTCTTCAATTCACTTTACATTGTATTCCTCCTTTGTTGGGTTCCTCTTCTTCTTCTTCTTTGTCTTCATTATTAGAGTCAGTCTTTGTGCCTTCATGACTTGTTATGCTATTATCTAATTCTTGTAAAACAACCTTCTCTTTACCTTTTCCTTTTTCATCACAACACTTCTTTAGTGTAGAGTCTTCTGTACAATCACTTAAAGCATCATGATAAGATCTTGAGTTAGAGGAACTTGAAGTATCAATATTGCATGATGATTGAAATATCTTTTCTATGAAGGATTCATCTATTTTTGTTTTCTCTTTAAGTGACTTAATTAATTATTTTTGCTTCACATTCACTTCTCTGTAATATTGAAATGTAAGTAAAGCCATATATAATATGCTTCCAATGTCAAGAGGAATTATAATATCATCCTTCCCATTATCAATTGCTTCAATGATTCTAGCATGAAGATAATATTCCAAGGTTGTAAAGTTTTCTTCTAAGGCTTCACTATAGATCAATTTTGAAGTAAGATTTGAGTTCCCTTTTGTAAGTAAATTTTTTATTCCAATTTTTATTACACTTGCCCTTTCTTTTCTAATAATATTTTCCATATCATTATTCACTGTATTCTTTTATGTAGTCATCCTCCTTCCTTATTAGTCTTAATAGACTAATGTCTCCTTATATTTTATAATAAATAAATATGATTAATCAAGAATAATTTTGATAAAACCTTTTGAAGTAGTCTACCTTATGACTCCCTAGTTTAATTTATCAACTAAGTATTTGAAGCAATCTCAAGTTTTCAGTTCTTTATATCTCCTTAGCTTTAAATGATAGACTAAGGATAATTTTTAATTGTTGACAACCTTTTGTCTCCCAAGTTTTAATATAGTTCTTTCAAGTTTATATTTTGTAGAACTCCTTGTATCTCCCTAATGAATATGACAATATAATTATTCAACTTCTATTCTTTCAAAAATAGCAATTTTACTTTCCTCTTATCAATCAATGATTTGAATGCAATTTTTAAATATTGCAAATCTTTCAAATTTATATCTCTAATAATTTTGGATTAGATATTAATGCAATTTTTCTTTGTCAAGTACTTCTATGTTGAATTCCTTTTATCTCCCAAATTTAAGACTATAATTTCTCAATTCTAAATTTCAATAAACTATGTTGATGTTGGATTCCTTATAACTCCAACTCTAGAAATTTAGAAATTCTAAAAATAATATTTGCAAGTTTTGTGTATTCCTAATTTGATGTAGAATACCTTATTTCTCCAAACTTATCAAATTGCAAATATTTTAATTTGTTTTGTAAATTCAAATGTGCAAATTACAAAACTTCAAAATCAATGCTTTAATATTCAAAATAATCTTCAATACTTTGTAAAAGGCTTTAAATTGTAATATTCAGATTTCTAAGGTTTCAATAATGCTTATCTCTCCAATAAAATACTTTTAAACTTTAACCTTAGATAATATATCCTTTTACACCTTATAACTCCTACTTAGCATAAAATTTAATTCCAAAAAGTAATAAATATTACCTTTGATATTTTAGGTGCTCCCACCTTAATGCTATGCTTGGTCTTCCTTTGAAATTGGGTGCTCTTCCTCTGGTCAACTTCCTTCAAATTGGTCAAGGTGCTTCTTCTTTGATGTAGTGGAGTCCTTGCTATGATTAATGAGACTATTCCATCTCATGCAATAAATGAGCACTCAAAACCTTTCACCTTCCTTGGTAATGCTTGTAATCTTTGCAATATGAGTGACAAGTGTCACTAGAGTTCTTCCTTCGCTCTTGTTAATGTAACTTGTGGTTGTGTGGTGCTTCTTCTCCCTTATGACAAATGGCTTCACTAATATCAATGCTCCTGTGACTCTTGGATGGTGTCCAATGCTTCCTCTTTCTTGTGACAAGTGTCTCATGCAATGTTATAATGCTCCCCACACTCTATGAGGAATTTATAACATCTTCTTTGACCAAAATTTTGGTGCTCAAAGTTGTAACATTCCCTGGTTGCATTATGTTTCCCTTTTGGACACTTGGTTGTGCATGTGATATGCTTTAATAGGTTGGTGTTGCGTTATGAACGTCTTATTTCTTGGTGAATGCATGAACTTGAATCTTTAGCCTCCTTGATACATTTTCAATAGCAAAATGTAGCCTCTTCTTTGTTGGTTACATTTCTAGATTTGTAGGTGTCTCTTCAACTTCACCAATGATAGCTTTCAAGTGCTCTTCTTTGGTGGCTTCTTTCATGATAGTTTTCTTTTGCTTGGGTGCTCCTTTGGTGGTTGTTCCATGGTGATCCTTCTTGGCTCGGTTGCTCTTTTGGTGGTTGTTCATCTAGACATTATTAGGGTGCTTGCCCCCTTGTATTCTATTATCACTTTTGCACTCTTCAATGGTGCTCAACCTATGCAATTTGGTGGTGATTCTAGTGGTGGATTTTACCACACTTTTGGTGATTTCCTTCACCAATGTAATCTGCAAGCTTGGTGTTTTTAAACACCTTAAATCTACCTAGATTTTGATGACTATTCAACCTCACTATAACGTAGGATAAATATGCTCTTTCTCTTATTATGAAAACAACATATACTAATCTTCTTATTACTCCTTTTAAGCTCTTTACAAGATTTAACTCTAGCTGTTATAATATGCATATTTCTACAATAATAATGGTGTGCAATGGTGTCTTTTTCCTTGGCTTAGAGACACTCTAAAAAATCCTTTTGCTAGCTCTTAATAGCTCTAAAATTGATGCTCTTAAAAACTTATAATAAGCACTTTTAAAGTTTCTAAAATAACACTTTGTATGGCATCAATTTAACACACCTTTTATGGATTCTTTTGTAGCTCTCCTTCTTGATAGCTTGTTGTCCTGAATTTGCAGTAATACTCCTTTTCTCTTGCTGTTTGTAGGCTCTTTATCTTGTAATTGTAGTTGCTACCCAAAATCAGCTCTCTTGCCTTCAAATGTGTGCTATCAATCTCTAAAGTTTGTAGCTGCAAATGCTACCCTTTTGCTATCCAAATCTATAGTAAATCTCCTCCTTAGATGTTGCTAAATCCTCTTGCACTTTTTTGTTCAAATATTTTCCAAATCTATCCTAAAAATCTTTCAAAATGTGGCTTGCTTTACTCTTTCAATGCTGCTCAAATTTGTAGCTTAAAATTCTTTCAATCGCTGCTTACAAAAATTTGATTCGTTGATATCCATGAATATTCAAATCTGCTACTCTCTTTTACTATCAAGCCTTCCTTTAATTGGCTATCCAAAAGTACTCAAAAATATTTCCAAAGCTTCTCCAAATTGTAGCTCTATGCTTTGTTCGATTTGTTGTCCTATGACCTTTCAACTTCTCCTCTGAAAATCAACAAATTCTCTTTTACAAATCAGCCTACAAAACCTTTGTGGCTGTTCTCAAATCTCTCAAATTTATGGCCTCTTCAATCCTTCTTCTTTCTTCAATATTCTTGTCAAATTTTAACTTCAAATCTGATCTTGTTCATTATCTTCTTCCTCAAGAATCTGAATGTCTTGAGATCTTCAAAACTTCTCAAAATTTGGCAAACTTCTTGCCAAATCCTTCTTTCCTTTTTGGGCTTGTTTTCGGATGGTGATAATTGTCCCAACTTCCTTTTATCAGGAGCTTCTCCTACTTGCAATATTTTAACATGAACTTTTCTTCAAAACTCCTCCAATGGCCACTACTTCAAATCTGCAATGAGGCTTTCTCTAGCCTTCTTCTTTTCTAGAAATCTTCTTGAGACCTCTTCTCTTGGGTCTTCTAATTCTGCAATGAGGCTTTCTCTAGCCTTCTTTTAGAAATATCTCTATTTGAGACCTCTTTTCTTGGGTCTTCTAATTTTGTAGCTACTCAAATCTTCTTAATCAATTCTTTAATGAAACCTTACCTTGGTTTCTTCAATCTTCCAATTATGGAATTTTTGCAATGAGATCTCCTTTCTTGGATCTCCAAAATCTGTTACTTCTCAACTCTACAATAGGACCTTTTTGTAGTCCTCTTTATCTTCAGTCTTTAGACTTCAATCTTCAATCTTCCAAATCTAGAAGTTCTTCAATGTGACCTCTTTTTTGGGTCTCTTCAATCTTCAATTTGTAGTCTACAATCTTCAATGAGGACTTCCTTCTTGGTTCTCCTCAATATTCAATGGGGCCTTCTTTCTTGGACCTCCTTAATCTTCAATGAGGACTTCCTTCTTGGTTCTCCTCAATATTCAATGAGGCCTTCTTTCTTGGACCTCCTTTAATCTTCAATGTCTACTTTTCTGCAACAAAGAGTTAATCCCTGCACGAGGAAAGCACATAGACTTTCAGGCAATCGAAGGTGAAATTCTTCTCTATCCATTGTAGGAAGCTTCTCAACTTCTGAGAACTAATCTTCTGCAACAAAAACTTAGACAATAATAATCAAATATATTCAAAGTTCTAGAATTCTAAAATCAATAATCTTCACTAGCTATCTCAAAAACTAGTGAAAGCAAATCTTTGTTGAATCCTAGTCTTCACGAGTTTTCCTTCAACCCTGTGGAAAGATTCTAGCCAAATACTAATCTAGAATCTTCTCTCTCTCTATCAAGCTTATCAATAGGACCTCCTTTAGGGGTCTCTTAATCTCTTCAATATCAAGGTCTATCTTCAAGACCTATAAATTTCCTTCTATTCCAACTTTGCTCTTGGAATAGGTAAATCCTTAATTATCACTGGTTTTCCTTCAACACAGTGAGAAAAGCTATCTTCTCTGGTTTTCCTTTCCAGAGGTAATTTCTTCAACTTTATTGGTTTCTCCTTAACTAGTAGAAATCTTCTTTGCAACCAAAAACCTGTGCAAGACAAAACCTTGTTGTAGCTCTGATACCACTGTTAGCTTTTGAAGCTAAATGCATAGAATAAAGTAATCACAAGATCTAAAATAAAGTTGCAATATGAAATATATGATAATGGCAATCTATTAAGCATATAAAACTCATAAAAAACTTTAGAAATGAATCATATAAATGCCACTAATAAATGCTCACAAAAATATGATCTTTATTGAATAAAGACCTCAAATACATCATACTTCATCACTCTCCATTGTGATTGTATATGACCAATCACTCTATATCTTTCTATATATTTCTCTCTATCCATATACCCATTTATAGGATGGAATGTGACTCTTCATATGGAGGATTCTTGGCCTTCACTCTTCCTATGACTCTTCATCTTCCTATTCTATGGACACATGTACATAGGGACAACTATGCACATTTACATTGCCAAAATACTTTGCACACTTGTGCATTTATTACATTGCATAAAGTAAATACTTTCATCCTAATCTATGACACTCTTTCCTAATCTATAGATGTACCCATGGTGGTACATTGGCATGAACCAAATGATGTAATATATTCCAACAATAATGTTCATACATCCTTTATGCATGAAAATTGTTTCTTTGAGAATCATTTCTCTAATTCTAATATCTTAAAAAAAAAATGTTGGAAGCACTATGGAGGTCTCATGCCTCTTTTGAATGATTGCTATCCTCTTTGACGTGTAAGTAGTAATTGTTTTTCTTCATATTTTGTATGTGAGACATTTACTTTTTGAAGTAGATTCACGAATTTTTCAAAGCTTGGTGCTTATTCAATGATATTTAATGTAGTCATGAAAAAGTTTTACTTTATGGGAGATATTTCAAAATAATTGGAACTATAGTTTCATCAGATACCTTTTCTCATTGTGCTTACAATTATGCTCATAACTCATCTATTATCCTCATAAATTATTCTATTTTTTGTCCATATTTTATCTTCAAATAATGGATATGGATCTAGAGGAATAGAATTTGATTTTGTTTTATTGCTTAAAAAACTATTTTTATTTTCTCCCATTGATATTTTGACATGGTTGAATCTTGAATGTAAGTTTGGACTTCCTTTGCTACTTTGGACGTGATGATTAATCTTGCCTTTTTTTCTACCTTGCCAAATTTTATTTGGCCTTCATTTGTTTCTTTAGGATGGGTAGTTCCATCCAGTACTTGTTGGATTTTAAGCCATATTATCTCAGGTCCCAATGATTTGGATCCTGAGTAGTCTCAAATATAAGAGCAATCAATATATTATATGGCCAAATAACTAAGAAATATTCATAAAAATGACAATAATATGAATATAAATGGTCAAAATCATTCATGCAATAACATGAAAAACTTATAGTATAATATATTAAAATATACATACAAGATTTAATATTAATGCTTTAATATAATCTTCAATTTTACATATATTTCATGGAAATTTATCTCCCTTATGTAACCTTAGAAAGGTAACTCTTTAATACTTGACTATTGCACTCCTCACATATCCAAGAGTTGTAACCTTTCCTATTCCATACATAAGACAAACCTTGCATGTCCTTTTGGCTTCTCATCTTACCACTTGTATACATGAATCTTGACTCTTTATCTACTTAAACACTTTACTCTATGAAATTTGCATGCTCCTACATGCATACTTGGGACACTTATACATGCACACTCCAATACATTACACTTGTGCACTTTCTGACATTACACACTTGCACACTTAATTACATGACACTTATAAACCTTCTCTCATTACACACTTGCACACTTAATTACATGAAACTTATAAACCTTATCTCATTACACACTTGCACATATAATTATATGACACTTGTGCACATCTTGCACATATAAACTTACATAATGGGGAAATAAAATTGCACTTTCTATCAACTCTATTTTGTTTTTCTATGACATATTTCATGTTTCCATTTATGAATCTAAATTCCACTATTATTCGATTTTCAACTAATTGAGCAACTAAGATAATATTATTTGATAATCCAAGGACATATAAAATATCATATAGCACAAAATATTAAAATGGCATGCTAGGTATTACTTTTCCAACTTCTTGAACATAATAAATCTTATTTGCAATTTTTAGTGGAATATTTTGTATGATTTCTAAATATTCAAACCAATGTAAATTTACAATTATATGATGACTAGCACTTGAATCTATATACCATATTTTTATATTTATATTTTTTGGTGAGATTCAAGTGATTTTTTTTTGGTAAGTTAACAAAATTGTATTGATGATGGCATTTGAAAGGTGCCCTAACACCTTAGTATAGAAGCAGGATTAAAGGATGCAACATCCATAAAAAGTTAATGACATCCACACAAAGCCTAAGACTTTCATATAAACCAAAAACATTCCAAAAGGAAAAAACAAGAAATAAAATATCCCAACTAGAAAAAACCTAGAGATAGCAGACAATATGCAGATAATTACACATTTGCAGAATCCTTGGTGTTGTCCTTTTTGACATCCTTAGGAGTTTTCTTGAACACTTCCTTGGAAATTTCCATCGTGTCATCCTCCTTGGCACTAGTGTTGGCTCCTGTGGTATTATTTTTTGGGTGATCCTTGAATAAATTATCATAGAAAAACATCAAGTTCAGAGCATTCCTATGCTCCTTCATCTGGACAATGGTCATCATGCTCGCGGTTACTACACTTTCCATTTGATCTATGGTAGCAGTAGTAGTCTTTATGATGTACTCCTGAAGTAGCTTGACTGTAGGATCCTCGAGCTCATCCTCAGTGGAACCATGCATTTTTCCTTGATTCTGAATGAATTTTTCCTTTAAGCATTGGGAGCTTCTCGTCGGGGTGGGGCGATCCTCCACCTTGAACTAATTTCTTATCAATTTCTCAGCATCCAGAGAGCTGCCTTTCACTTTCCTCTTATTGGACCCATGAGCACTTGAGGATAGGGTAAAGGACATATCCTCCTTCGTAGTCTATTTGGAATCCGCTTGCTGCTCCTACGAAACAATATTTTCTTTGGAAACTTCTCCAAAAAATGATTGGAGATTACCTTAAACAGTCCTTGATGTGAGGGCCAAGCCTCATCCTTCTTTGAGTGAGTTGCCTTGATGGAATAATCCATAGATAAAAATAGAAATTCAAGGATGTTGAGAGGTTTCACTTCCCTGAAGTGATTCACAAAGGCTATGTGAAAACTCCTAAGCGAGGAACTTGGATCATTGATCATGATATATTCCATCACAGTTTCTTGACCTCTTTCTAGGGGGTGGTTAAATCCTATCTGACCATTCATAGTTTTATGATCTTGCACAAACTTGATCTTGGCTTGAACTTCTTTAGCTCTGTGTCTCAGTTATGTTTATCTTTGCATATGGTTCTTCCCACTAGTGGTTGACCTGTTATTTTAGCAAGGATGTGGACATCGACCTAAAATTCCATTCCATGTATGATAACAACACCTTTCTTCTAGGTGGAAGAAAAGGCAGTATTCACATCCCAATTCATCTTTAAGAATTACTACAAAAAAGGCATGAATCCACACACATTCATGATCACCTCAGCAATAGATTCAATCTCAAGTGTCTCTAGTTCAATGAAATCCATAATGGCCAGGTTACAAAATTGCTTTATGGAAGAAAAAATAGAGTGCTCTCGAAACCTTGGCAATAAATCAATAGATATGATGATTATGGAATGGAGGTGTGCTTTAGTAACAAAGGAAATATTTGGGTATTTTTAGAAACTTCTTCACCACCACCTCGGGTTGAAACAAATCCTTGAAAATAGCAATTCCACCCTGTACCTTATGTCAAAGCAACTGGCCTTGGTAAACTAGAAATTCTAACAACTCCTAGCACCACCAAAAATAGAGATGTGTGCCACTCTTAGAAAATTTTGAAAAAATGGGTAAGAAACATTTAAATAAGTGTGATTCTCGCAAGGAAAAATAGAAACTTAAAGCATTGGAAAATGGTAGAAATTAGTAGCGGACATAGGCATGGGAAGGAGTATGAAAGCGATGATTCCCAAGAATATGAAAGACGACGAAAATAAATAATGATACAACACATAAAAATGACACTCAGGAAGGATTTGGGAAGGAGCATTCTAGGGGATTCGATGGAAGGTGAAGAACTAGGACATGATGACAGTTAGGATGACAAAATACGATAACCTTGGGACCATTAAAATTTTGAACACTAGCACTACCAATATAATGAAAATGAGACATTGGAAAGGTACAAGGAAGGTGCACCATAAACTCTCAAATGCGCTAAGTAAACCAATCATCAATTGCCTCGAGGAACTCAAAATAATCATAGAAATAATAGGAAGGTGTTGCGATTTCATGCCTTAGCCGATTCTTTTCCTTTTGTCTCAAAAATGAAATGTTGGTCTCTTCACGTAAAAATACGCCATCTGCTAGAGGTAGTCTTTTTAGACTAACATTCTTGGTGCCTTTCGAGGAAATTTTGCTGGCAAAAATATTAGAATCCAAGACCTTCATCCATTGGGAAACGGAGTTAAAAAATAATACAGGAGGAGATTTTTATGGGAAATAATATTCAAGAAGAAATGCAAAAATAATGCATTACCTTTACAAGATATTTTTTGTGACTTATGGATTTTTCACTAAAAATACATTAACAACTGAAGATAATTTAAAACAAGTTTCATGATGGGCTACTAGTTCCTCCTTCCATTAGCTGCTAAATATTATCATTTTTGGACTTCTTCATTTTTTCTATCTTATTAATCACTTCATTGTACGTGAGGCAAACCTGCGTCTAGTCCTCATCTTCAAGATTGAAAGAATCCATAAATAGCTGATATATACGCAATTCTTCTACTTTATCATGGGACACTATTTTGTTTCTCAGAATCAATTCTTACAAACAAGACTTAATCTGTGTAAGGTTCTGCACCATGGTAAATATTAGCATTTCCTCTACAGGCTCTTCCCAGTTTTCTATTTTTGACTCATCTTCTATGAAAGCTTGAAGAGACAGTGTCAAGGCATCTTCACTCAATACTTCTAAATTATGATCCCATAAATAGGGAAGCCCACATTTATTAGCCAAATTCAAATGTTTCACTAACCCCTGGGCTTCAGCTTCTAACTCTTGAAGGATTTTATCACCCTACGTTACCAGTTTCAGTCTCCTAAAGAAACTCTTAGCTGTAATTTTGGCCTGAGACCAGGCTTTGCTATGGATCTTAGCAACAACACTTTCGAGCATCTTTTTTGATAAAACCTAAATTTTTGTGGCCGCATCTGACCTTTCCTGTGAAAATTTTACTAAAGCTCTTAACTCCTCTTTGACTACTTAAATTACCTCCTTTACTTTGGCTAGGTATAATAATAAGGGTCTTTATTTAAGACTTAATGCCAATACATCTTCAAGCATTTCTTTTCTCACTGCCTTGGCTTTCTCTTTTGAAAATCCAGATGGAATATTCTATTTTTCAACTAGTTGTTGCTGGAGTTGTTGAACTTGTAGACTTAGGGAGTGAATTTGTGCATCAACTTCTTTCAATTTTTCTTTAAATGTGGTTGCCTCATTGGCAGCCTCACCAAACCTATCTTCCCACCTCTTTGCCTCTAGCTTCAAGGCCTTTTTTTTCAATTTTTGTTCTTGTAGGATGGACTCTAATTCTTTCCTGGTTTCTTGTTCCTTGACAAACTTCTCTCTGAAAAATTCCCCATGTAAATAAATAGTTCCAAAATGAGCCTAAGATTTGCCCCATTCTTCTGACATGTGTAGCTGAGTAATGTCTTCAGTTGTATCTTCTACTTAGTAATATTCAATGGTCATGTCCTTCTTTGGTTTCCTAGAAACTGGTGTTAATTTTAACTTCTTTCTTTGCATTGTACTAGGATCTAAAGAAACAATCTCTTGAATGCAGGCGGGAGTTCTAGAATCTTCAATAGCACGAGATGTCCACCAGTCTAAAGTGCTTTTATTCACTTTTCTAAAATATTTTAACTTTGAAATGGTGGGGTGACTCTCATCATTTAGAGTAGATATTGATTTAATATTTGGGATATTGGCGCTAGAAAGAAATGGATTTGGGATCAACTCATAATCAACTTCAGATTGAAATTGATAAAATAGTGTTGATTCTGGGGAAGAAAACATGAACCAAAGGGGAACATTATATCTTCCTTTGAAGGAGAAATGGAAGGAAAATCACTGTAGGAATAAGTAGAGAGAAAATATTGAAAGAAAAGAGAAATCATACCTTTTTCTATTTGAGGTGCTTGTTGATGATGATCTCCTTCTCCATGATTTTGGTCCCCTTCACTCACCATCAGATTTTCACCTTGAATGGGGACTTTGGCACTTTTGCTATCATTAATTTTATCTTCATCATCGGTATTTCCTTCAAGATTTATAACTTCAACATTTGGAGGAATTCCTCCAGGCTATCTTTTCTTAAGTTCTACATATTCCTGTTTCACAATAATTTCTTTAGAGATTTTTACATTTTGATCCTCCTCATTTGGATCATCCCTAATTTCAGTTTGAACATTTTCTTGTTCAGTAACCTCTGTATTAAGAACATTATCTTCATCATTTTGAATAATTTGCTCATTTCCTAGAGCAATATTAGCATCATCATTCTGAGCAATTTGCTCAAAAATCGGGTTTCCTTCAACAACTTCATCATTTTTTCCTTTAACTTCTGCTACAAACTTTAGCCTCTTCCTCTTCATACAAAGAGGTTCTTCATCAGATTCTATAGTTGAACTCTATGGGGGAACAAACTTAACAATTTTAGAAACTAGAACTTTACTTTTAGATGAATCAGCTCCCAAGGCCAAGTGTTTTCCTCTTGTTTTGGCTTGCAAGGGTTTCGTGATCCCTTGTCCTTCTTTTCCTAGACCTTTGCCTTCATATCCCATTTTTAACATCATCTGGGCAACCTTCCCATATGTTTCTCCTTGTTCTTTTGTGAAAACCTCCATAGTGGCCCTTTTCTTCGAGCTTCTTAGCCTGGTTTGTGCTTGAGCCAATGGTTGTTCAACTGCAATTTCCTTACCTTTTCCTTGTTCCACATTTTGTTTTTTAGCAGCTTCAGGACTTTTCCCTTTGCTACTAGCTTTAGGAAAGCTCCTCACCAAGATTTATGATAATGGTCGTATTTCACTAAGAATTCAAGGTCATTTTTTATGGGATACCTTGAGTCAATCATGTCTATTTGCACTCGCATAGTCCACCATTCATGAATATTTCCTATTGTCCAATCTGCACCCTTTTTCTGCATTCTAGCAATAGTACTTTCAGTTAATATATGCCCATTATTATTTCCTGGGTCAAAATGCAACACGTGTTCATAAAATTCATGCCATGGTGGCAATGGCTGCATTTTTTCCACATGCCATTCTAATGGAGCATCTTCATCATTATTTCTACAGGCTTCAATATTTGGTCTAACAAAAGCATGGTATACCTTCAATGGAATTCTATTCATAATAGATTGTCTCTCTACAAATCGATCCAGAGGGTCATATTTCCATATTTGAGAAATTTCTATTAACCCCAAATTTCTCAGGGCTTGAGCAATTTGCTCATTTTGACCCTTTTTTGACACCACGATACCTTCCAGTTGAAAAGGCATGGTACAGGTACCAATTTTACCTATACTCGTGCCATATTTCAAATTAATATATTCAGTCTATCTTACATATTCCAATGCAAATAATCTATCTGTAACATAATGTGGGAGTAAGAAGGGTTTCCCTGTAAAACCATATAACCTAATCACAACCCCCTGAGTGAGTATAAACCAATCACCCTCTTCAGCATGTTTATTCTGTAAAAAAATTTCAGCTCTGGAGGTTAACCTTCTGACTTCCCCATGCATTATTTTCAAAGTAGGACCTAGGAATTCCCTATTGAAATCATAATATGGCTCTGTTATGTATAATACATTGGTCCAATCATATACTGGTAAAGTCCTTCCTTTATTATCTTTATCATTAACAGAGATGAATGCTAGCTCTTTAGCCATAAAGAAAAAGAACAACCATACTACATAGGAAGAGAAACAAAAAGAGTGTTGAGAACCTCTCTTCATAGCAGACAACCCTTCATGTATTTCTTTGAATAAATACCCTGGCCAATCAAAAAATATAGGTCGAATACTCTTATCCATAACTGTAGAATCATAATTCTTTGGGTTAGACATGCAATTGACTAACGCGATTTGCCATCCATGAACCTTTTCATTAGTTTTTAACCCTGCTATCATAGCTAATATGGAAAATAATTCAGGATTTTTGAATTCAGCTATGGGAATAGGAGTTTTCGGCATATTTCCTCCATTAGGTGGATTCTTCAACTGTGTATAAAGAAAATTCTTAATTTTTTAGAAGGAAAAAAATATTTTTCCTAATCTATGGGGTCAAAAGTTTTGGGTGCAAGAGTAGGTACATACCCAGCAGCAAAAGTAAAAATGAAAGCATCTGGGTTTAGGGCAAAAAGCACTCTTCCACTCTTGTTTGTAACTACCCTCTTCTTTTCATCATAAAAATTTATAATTGCTTTAACTAGTTCAGGGCAAGGGTGCACAGGGATATACACATACCAGTATAGCAATGAATGAAAGGCAAAAGTAGCAGGCGAAGACACAAAAATCCCAATCGCCATTCTATCTTCGATATCTTGTCGAATTCTTACTGGGTCCTTCCATGTCATTACTGTATCTCCAATCCTAGCATCTCGATCAATAAATCTTTCGTTTACTTCCTCTCCTTTTCTTGTTGTTGCAGGTGAAGCGGACGGACCCTCCATTTTTGTTTTCTAAGCTTTCTTTCTAGGAGCCATGAAATTTTTTTTTGTATCGAACTTTCTTTCTTGTCACACTGAACTTCCTTTTCTAAACTGAACTTGAAACTCAAAAAGCGGGAATAGAAAGTAACACAGTGGATTTTACTCAGGAGTAAAATTAGGGTTTTTTGTCAATCGAAAACATATGCATAATGTGCATTAATTGTGGTTGGTGAATTGGATTTACCCGGATCTCCTCACAATTTGTTTTTGCCACCTTTCTAAACCTCAACCAATAATTATCTATCGTGTCATTTAAAATCATGCTTACCAAAACTCTTCTTATTTGAAAAGGTGGTTCTTTCAATACAATCATTGAATAGCTATGTGGAAGATTTCAAATTCATGCCAACAATTGATCCTTCGTTGTATTCAATAATTGGAAAGTATATCAAAGTTATTTGAAAATAATTTTCTCCTGCCAACCATCGAAAAACCATGTGGCAATTTTGAATTTGAACCGCTGAATCTGACACTGTGGCACCTTCTAATTTTTTTCTTTACTGGTGATTTCTGATTGGTCATAGGATACTGACAAATATTTCTAAAATAGAAATAACTTCAGAAATATTTACACACTTACTATAATATACATTATATACATAATTTTTTCCCGCTCTCTTATTTAAAATAAAGCTTTAAGTGAAAAGCATTCACTGTAATAGGTAGGACAATACCCTACTGATCCTGTAATTGGAAAGAATTAAATTGCTTCTCAGCAATTATCTCAAAAGGACCTTCCCAAAAAGCATCAAATTTGTCATGATTGCCTGGCTTTGCCTTCTTCACATTCCATTTTAAAACTAGATCTCCCACTTTAAATTTTTTGCAGGTTGTCTTTTTATTAAACCATCCTTCTGTGTCTGCCATATGTTTCTGGTGATGATTATAAGCCTATTCCCTCTATTCTTCTAATTTTAGGATATGCATTAATCGGGCATCCATAGGTTGATCTCCTTCTTCATTTATCTGATTTAACAATTTCAGTGTTGGTATTTCCATATGTATAGGCAAAATAGCCTCTTTACCATAGACTAAAGAATAAGGCGATGTATTGATGGATTTTTTTATTGAGATCTTGTCAGCCCATAATGCTTGATTGATCAAGGAATTCCAGTTCCTCTTATTATCTTCTAGTGTTCTTTTCAAGATTCTGAGAATATTTTTATTTGTAGACTCAGCTAAACCATTACCCTATGGGTAATAATTGGAAGAATTTTTTAAATATATACCATACCTACTAGTAAACTCAATCATTTTTGCTCCAATAAAAGTTGATCCATTATCTGTAATTATAGAATCTGGTACACCAAACCTTGTAATCAAGCTTTCCACAAACTCAATCACCACCTCTTGATCAACTTTTTTAGTAGGGATAGCTTCAGCCCACTTAGTGAAATAATCTGTGGCAGTAAGTATATACTTATGACCAGTTGATGATTTGGGTTCTATTATCCCAATAAAGTCTAACCTCCACTATTGGAAAGGCTCTTCGACTTGGACAAGTTTCAAGGGCATAGGAGCATTCCTATTCCTCCCTACATATCTCTGACATTGCTCACAGCTTCTGGTAACCTAGTAAGTATCTAAAAAAATAGAAGGCCAGTAACAACCTGCTCGGAGTATTTTCAAAGCAGTAGATCTTCATGAATAATGTCCTCTATCCATGGAATTTTTTTAACACCTTTTGTTTCTCATCTTCTCTTATACATCTCAAAAGTACACCATCAATATTTTTCCTATACAACCCTTTTGATTTAAGGGTGTACTTCAAAGCTTGTGCTCTAAATCTTCTTCTTTGTGAAGCATTCAAATTTTTAGGACACTTTCCAATTTGAAAGTACTCCACAAGATCATCAATCCAATCAGTGTTTCTTGGATTTGGATATGATTTTGTATTAACCATTACACCTTGGGGTTCTATTCGCTTATCTGTAGCTTTCTTGGCCAACTCTTGACATAGGGCTCTACCTCTTACTATCTTTGTTGGATGTATTTCTACATCATATTCCTGTATCTTAGTCACCCAACCAACTCTCTTTTTGTCAAGTTCTCCTTGTATTATAAAATTTCTGACATTAGGATGGATCACATAAACAATGATTTTGCTCTGTGATAGAAAGTGCTTAAATTTCTTCAAGGATTTCATGACAACATAAACTTGCTTTTCAATAAAGTTATATTTTTCTTCATGTTCATGCATAGTGGAACTCAGAAAATCTATGGGTCTTTCTTCATTTTTTGCACCCTTCTGTGTAAGTACTGAAGCATAACTTTCTAATTCACCAATAGCATATAAAATAAAATCTCATGAGTAATCAGGATTAATCAGTACAGGTGCTTGGGCTATCTCCTCCAGGATCTTCTTGAAAGTATTTTTTCTTACATCATTCCATTTGAAAATTGCATCCTTTTTCAATAATTCATTCATTGGTTTGACAATCTATGCAAAATATGCAACAAATTTCTGCATAAAATTTATTTTCCCAAATAAGGATTGCAAACCTTTCTTATTAACCGATAGATATAGTTTCAAAAGTGTCTTTACTCTATCAGGATCAATAGCTAATCTAGCTTTAGATATAACATGACCAAGTAGAATACCTTCTTCTACAGCAAATATAGATTTCTTTGGATTCAAAGATATTCCGAATTCCCTACATTTTTCAAATACTTGTTCAAGGTGCGTAATATGATCTTTCTTATGATGAGAAAATACAGTCATATCATCCAAATAGATTACTATAATCTTGCTAGCAAGTTCACCAAAATCTACATCCATTATTCTTTGGAAATTTTCTCTAGCATTAGATAAACCAAAAGGCATCCTCTTGTAGTACAATGTTCCCCACTTTGTGGTAAAATCGGTCTTGAATTGATCTTCATCTTTGACCTATACTTGATTATACCTTGAAAAGCCATCTAGTAAAGAGAATCTTTCTGCTCCTACAACTGTGTAAAATTTGATCAATTTGGGGAAGAGGATAAAGATATTTGAGTGATGCTCTATTCAGATTCTTGAATTCTACACACAATATAATCTCTCCATTTTTCTTTCTTACTGGTACCAAGTTTGCCACCCAGGTATAATTCTTAATAGGATACACTATTTTAGCTTGAAGAAGTTTTAGCAATTCCTGCTTCATCAAAGCTTTTATTTTTGGATTTACCATTCTTTGTGTTTGCCTAAAAGGCTTAGCTCCTTCTTCTAACTCAATGGTATGCTGGATAATCTCTTTTCTATATACTTTTAGATCACTATACACCCAAGCTACGATACCAGGAAATATTTTGCATAATTCTCTAATTTGGTTCAATTCTTCCTCTGTACAACCAACCCCAACTTTAATCATTTTTCCTGGTTCTAACTCTACCTCTTTATACGAGCACTTATCAACTTTTATTTTATGACCCATAGCTCTATCATTGTTATCAAATAGACTTTCAAGGGTATAAGTCTCTTTGGGATATGATTATTTTTCAACTGAATCATCTCTTCTTCATGTTGGTCTTGTAAATATTTGTTACTTGAACAGTTCATTTCATGGATTAAAAAATCTAGTATTTGCTCATAATTTTAAAAAAATTGCCAGAAGATGTCCTTGTCTGGCACTGAAGGCCTATATATGAGTCCAACCATTTTTTATTTTTGAATAACATTACTGACAAGATAGAAATTAGCTCCCACTGATGTCAATAAATCTACATGGGTATTTTGTTCTCTCAAAATAGACTTCATGTTTAGAGCTTCAAAGGATTCCAAAATATCCCATACTTTATTTCTATAAGCCTTTAAGTAGTTTTTTTTACTAATACATTTTCCTGTGACTTGATTGACAATAAGTTCTGAATCTCCAAAAATGAGTAGTTGTTTCACTCCCAATTTTTTAGCTTTCCTCAATCCTAGACAAAGTGCTTCATATTCTACTGCATTATTAGTACAACTCCATGTCAATCTATAAGAGAAAACTCTTTCTTTTCCTGTAGGGGAAATCAGAACTATCCCTGCACCAGCTCCATTCTTGCATCTAGCTCCATCAAAGAAAAACTTCCACAGTTGATTAGAAGAGTTATTTTTTCAAGAGTAGGTGTCAATTGCTTTTTTGGTTTTTCAATAGAATAACTTCCTATTTATGTTTCTATCATAGCATTGAAATCCTGCATAGAAAACTGATATTTTTCTTGAAGATATTCTAAGGTCTCCTCCATTATATCTACTTTTCCAATTTATTTGGTCATCATATTCACGATTTCAGCTTCCACATGAAAATTATATGGTTTCTCATTAAAAAATGTAATCCTTATACCTTTGAAAGGTATTTCTAAATGAGAGTAATCCAAGGATAAATATCCTCCTATTTTTGCAGTAAATTATCTTGATAATCACATACCAAAATATGATGCCAAATATACCACTATTACTTCTTGTATAACCACCACTTGAGGAATCCTATGGAGTTGTATGGGAATGTCTTTAATCACTCCTACAATTTTTATAGGAGTACCATCCAACAGCAAGACGCCTGGATTACTCCTAGTATATTCCATCCCCATAATATCACATACTACTTTGGGTATCACTATAGTAGCATCACCTGAATCTATCATACAATTATGGACAACCCACATTCCATCTGAAGAGATAAATAAAATGGTGGAGGTCTATTTTTTCCAGTGGCTGATGTTAGATTTGTCTAGACTGTATTTTAATCTAATACATTTTTACCTTTATCTTTTGTTTTCTTTAAATATTCCTACAATAGATCAATTTGACTTGGAAACTGAAGAGCGTCATACATACTTGCCTTTGAGGGAGTCTTTTTCATCTCCTCAACTATATTGAAAGTAGATGATTCAACAATTTTTTCCCTTTCTTTGGTGAAAGTATCATATCTATTTATGTATCCTTGGGTAGCTTCAGTCCTTTGTCTTTTAGTAAGTGAAGGAAATCTCAATCTCTCTTTAGCTTGATCTTGGGTTTCAGTTTCCTTTCATGGAGTGAACTCTTTACGTATCTCTTGCCTTGGGCTTTGTGCTGGAACTTGAGATTTTTTTCATAGGGTAGATTTCCTTTAGGAGATGCTTGTGGAGCTGGAGGAAAACTTAAAGGTTGAAGCTCTTTAGGGTCTACCTATAGAGGCTTTTTTACCAGATCTGGTTAGGACTGTAACTTGTTCTACATTTGGCATCATTAAATTGTGATATGTTTCCCTAATCATATTTACATGCCCTTTCATATTCTTTTCAATTTTCTCAACGGCTATACTCTATACATAATTTTTATGGATCATACATGAAATTTCTTCATGTGGATCATTACACGTAGTGCACCAGTAATCATAATTTGTATAAGGCTCTACATAATCTTCTATTTCATTTGCATAAACAATATTTGATCGTTCATGTCCTCTGTTACTTGACTATGATGCATCTCTTGTTATCTGAGGGAACCTTCTTGATTGAAAATTTCTCTCAACTTCCCTCTTCTTCATTGAGGTCATATCATTTGCCAGATTTTTTACAGTATCCATTATAATAGTGAGCTGACTTTCAAGAACTGGTTGAGAAGGTGGTGTAAGTAGTGTAAGCATGGTAGGAGTAGGAGGTAATGCTAAAGTATTCTGAGGCATCTTTATAGTAGAGATGGAATGTGGTACATTCCATCTTGGTAACCCTATGTTTGGAACTTGAGAAGAATTAGGAGAAATATCATTGGGAGCTTGGGGAATATCAAGAAAAATTGACATTATTGCTTTAGGTAGATATCTCCCCGTGGCAATGAGATCTCTTTCTGCCATGGAAGCTTCTTGATAAATGGCAATTAAAGTACCTATGATTGTCGTATTATCATACTGATATATGTATCAAAAGCTCTTAAATAATAATATACTTCTTGCTCAGTTGTTGATTTCAATCCAATGGGTACTCTCTCCCAAGTGTGACTAAATCGAATATTAAAATCAATAATTTCCTCTTGAGGATGTTTCTTTATAATAGTGAATTCACGAAGTAGTGAAAACAGATCTGCATGTTGATTGAATTCATCCACAAGTTTGCCAGCGAGTTATGCCCATGTTATGATTTACTGCGAAGGAAGTGCTCTGTATTGATATAATATTTTTCCTTTCAAGGAAATAACTAGCAATCTGATCATCACGTCCTCTTGAGTGATGTTATAAGTTGTAGCCAAAGCTGCAACATCTAGGCAATGTTCATATGTTGTCTTACATGTCTTGTAATATGAAGATAATGCTTTCAATGCTGCTACAAGGATCAAGTTCTGAGCTACTAGATTTAGTGGACCTGTGTGGTTCCATGTAAGATAAGTTGGTAGTGGTGGAGTAGCCATCGTAACAACTATATGTTCCTATACTATAGAACTATTGGTAATCATTGAATATGGATTAATATTAGAATTAGGCAAAACATATAGTACAAGGGTGGTAATATTGGTAGTAGGTGGGTTTGATCTGGTAGATAAAACAAGATGTACTCTTAGGCTACCAAGATGTAACTCAAAGAACTCAATGGGTTCTTCTGAGTTTCTTGCTTTAGATCTGGTTATCATATAAGAAAACAATCATAAGTTTTTAACCAAATAAATAGATAAGGTATTTCTTGGGTATATACCTTCAGACAGAGTCGCCAGGTGGTTTGATTTAGATTTTTAAAATATCGAAGACAAACACCAAACCTTATATAATATTGTGGGATTTAGGGTCCCACCGGGCATGCCAAAAATTTTTGGAACAAAATCTTCCTTTGGTTGTTATTTGCACCTTGATTTTATCAACATTGAATAGATGAGGATAATTATCAGATTTCTCATCTAATCTCCAAAGGAGGCTGGTTCCTTAATGGTTTCTTATAGGAAAAGGGAAAATAGAAATAAGGGGGGGAAATATAGCCAAAGCTAAAACTTGTATGTGGTACAAATTAAACAACAACTAAGATGAACACATTTACTATGCTTGTCAAAGCATTAATATATCTTCTCATAGAAATCATGGATTTCTCAATGTGATTTAGAGGTATATGTTAGAATTAAAGAATTAAAGTGCACTATGCCTTCACCTTGACACTTGTCAGTTTCTCTCGACAAGTGCCATGTGTTTCATATAGGCTTATGCATATATATTGTAACCCTTTTCATTTGTAAAATATCTCATTAGTTTCCCTCCTAACATCTAGTATCAAAGCAGGTTCTTTTCCTACCCTGTAGTCTTGGGGACCCTTAGGGTTGAGTTTTTTTTTTAGCATTAAAAGTTTTTTTTCCTACCATTAAAATTTTGGTCTGTGGAGTCAGGGAGCATGCTCTCTATTGTAAAATAGATCAAAAACCAGAAGCTCCTTGTTGTTGGGAAATTTTTGTATTGTTGGGAAAGTTTTTTTCATGAAAAATTTGTGATAGCATCAAATATAGTTATGGACTATTGAGATTCAGTCTGTAGGTGACACTTTTTCACCTCCAAGCCAAGAAAACTCCATGTTTTTATTTCTCATAGGTTCATGGAGCATTCAAAAAATTGCATCAAATTTTGTTGCGAAGTTTGATTTTCATTCCCTCTACTGATCTTCCCACACATAAGAGAGAGCCCACAATGATCGACGAGCTGAGAGACATGTTCTAGGTTTTTTGATCCGCGGTTGGAATGCTGGGAACGGTCACGAAAATTTCTTCTAAAGAGAAGCCCCTGAAATTTACTCCTCTCAAGCCACTCCAACAACTTCTTGGCCCCCAGGACCAACAACTTCTTGGCCCCCAGGACTTCTAGTTGAGCCACCTACAGCAGACTTGTCAGGGCCTGCGCTGCCATTTCTTGTGCCGTGAAGGCTCGTCCATATCCAGCTTCTTCAACAAAGGTGAGCCAACAAGAGACCAGTACAATAAGTTGTAGCATAGTTTTTCAGACCCACTTCCATACCATATTGAGGCAGCTCATGAGAGTAGGCAGTTGCCATTGTAACATCCCTGGCAAGGGTCGCATAGATGATCTGTGCACAAATGTCCTTGTTGCTAAATTGAACAACAAATCGATACTTGGGAATGTTATACTTGTTCTTATCTTGATTTATCAGGTGGAGTTTCACCCTGTAATCAGTATTCCCCTCCCTCTAGCACCAACATATTCCTCATCCATCTCCAGCTTCTTTCGTCAATGGTAAAGCTCTGATCGCCCTAGGGATCCTTCCCTGCCTTGTTAACATTCTCAAGTCTAGCTTTCTTGTCTCATAGCAAGCGACGACATCGAAAATATACCGAATTTCCACGTTAGCAGAATTAAGGAAGCTTTACAACACTAGTTTCGAAGAGGAGGTGGTTGCATTCACCATGTTGTTGTGCATATTGTGAATGTTGCTAGCAAGGAATCGTGCTTTTGCTGCATAGCGTAGCGACCAATTTTAATAAAGCAATTTGATAGTGTAGTTTGATGCTGCTAGTGGAGTTATTTTATCAATGCCATACATTTTTTGTGTGGGTGAACACGTGCAGGAGACCACAGTTGCAGACTCCATCCTACCTAACAAAATTTGGTTTCATCAATATCGGCAAACTACAGTCACTATAGTTCCTTTAGAGGACGTCATTGAATTAGTATCCTCAATCTCGGCAAACTTCTACAATGAAAGGTAATCAAATGCTTAAGCTAGAGTAAATGCTTTCAAAATATTGAAGAGAATTTGCATTAGAAATTAAAATCAAAGCTCCACTTGGCTGTTCGTCCGCATTTCGTCGAAAACCAAAGTGGTAAAAATTGCGGATCACTGCATGCATTTGAGTTTACAATGGTTTAAATTTCTAACTATATGGAATTGGTGGTGTCTTTGATTAATGATTTATTATGCATGTAACTAGAGTTTTGTAAAAGCTAAAGGCTTTAAACTTTTATATTTTAAAAGTGGAAGGGAGTTTACTATTCAAATTGTATAGGCTGAATTTCTAGCAGTATTTTTATAAAAACTCCCATCTTAAGCATTGAGTACTAGAGTAGCACTCGGATGGGTGACTACTTGGGAATGTCCCGGAGCTGCACATATTTTTGAGGGTCATTGTGTTTGCTTTGTTGAAGCATCAATTTGTATCCAACTATAGGCTTATATATAGTCATTGGAAAGATAATTTCGAGGGAGATCCATTGGTGAAATTTGTTTTCAGTTTTGAGATCATTTACTCAACTGAATTTTAAGTCAAAGATGAGATTGTAAAAAGAGTGCATTTTCGGTTGCATCCGACACTCTTGGTTGATAATTTGGCAAAATAGTAAGGGGATCAATTCTAAGTCTTTGGGGGGACATTATGCCAAGTTATTCATTGAATTTGGCAAGTTTGGAGGTAATATTGTAAGTGAAGGCATTGATCTTGTACAATCTTTTGGAGGTACATTTGGGGCTAATTTTTTAGCCAAGTTTCCAATACAAATCATCCTATCAAAGGGTGATTTAGGGCCCCTTGTCCCTTGTCGGTGGATTCATTTTGTGGCACTCTCTTGACCACTAGGTGTTTGTTGCTTGCATCTTCAATTTGGGCTTTATCTACATTTTATGCATGCTTTACCCTTGCATGAATTTGAGTTTTATAATTGTAATCAAGTGTAGTTCCATTTCATACACACTTGACACTAATCCATATACTTGCTCAGGCAAATTCTTATAAAGCAATAATACATTGTCACATCTATTGTAACAATTCTACAAAAAAAACAAACATCACATTTTTATAACCATCTATGTTCCACGTATCAACTGCTCAAATACTTATAGTCTCCCTCAAGTAAGGGCGGGTATATTGATAAGTTTGGTATAAATTTCTATAGGTTATTCCCTTTTAGAATTGCCTATGTTCCACGTATCAACTACTCAAATGCTTATAGTCTCCCTCACATAAGGGCGGGTATATTGAGAATTTTGGTATAAAGGTCTAGAAAATTTCTAATTATTACTCTCTTTGGATAAAAAAAGGGCACTTGTGTTCAACTTAACCCTACCACTATTAGAATCACTTGAAGATTTAGAGTGGAAAACTAGGCGAACCCTCTTCTAGATATTCAGCGGTGTACCCTAGATTTTTTTGAGGGCTCTAATTTGGCATTTATCATTCTTACTTCATCCTTTGTTGAGCTCCATTTTCTTTTGATCCTTTCCTAAATCATGGCTACTACAAATCTATAAGTGGACTTACAAAGAAACTTGAAGGAGCACAAACTTTTGCAAATTGGAAGTATGAGATGGAATCAATAGTAATGATGAATGATATGTGGGACTTTGTAAAATATAGGTATGCTAATGAAGACCCACTCACTACACCTACAGACCCTAAATAAAAAGCACAATTTGAGAAGAATTCCAATATAGCTTTAAGTCTAATCAAGCTAGCTACAGGAATTCAATGCAGAGAAACTATAAGGGTTGCAAAAACACCTAAACAAGCATGGAATGCTCTCAATAGATTGTTTGACAGGCCAAGTCAAGATAATATTTTTTATCTCAAAAAAAAATTGCACAATCTATGTATGAAAGGCTCACTTACCGATTATCTTATGGAAGTAAAGTCTATTAAGAATGATTTCTTAGCTGCTGGTAAAACCCTAGATGATAATGAGTTAATTCCAATAATGTTGCATGGTCTTCATTTAAAGTTTCACTTCTATGCAACCATGTTAGACTTGAGTGGTAAAACAATGAATTCCACACTTGAGGATATTGAGATCCTACTTAAGAAACATGATCAAGCCCTAATCAAAGATGAATAAATTGAAGTTACGTCAGTAGCTTTTGCCACCAAGGCAACTTTACAGCCTAAACAAAACAAGGGTCAAAATCAACATAATCAAAATCAAAGGGGTAGACAACATCATAGATACACACAGTATCAACAGCAGCCAAATCAATAGTACCAACAGCAACCACGTCAGCAATAGCACCAGCAACGACCAAATTAGCAGCCACATCAGCAGTAGTACTAGCAGCAGCCAATATGGCAAACAAGACCTCAATGGGGTCAAAATAACAATCAACAAGGGTGTGAATATTGTGGAAAATAGAATCATAATGTTGCTAATTGCTATAAAATGCAAAGATAACAGGGAGAACCACCAAATAATAATATGAACACATTGTATGCAGCCAACCAAGTTAATGTTGAAGATAAAGAATGTTGGTATATTGATTCTGGAGCAACAAAGCACATGACAGGAAGGCAAGATTGGTTGACCAAGGTTCAACCTACATCAAATAAATTCATTACTTTTGGTGATGAAAGTGCTCTACCCATTGAAGGTGTTGGGGAGGCACCACTTACTTTGCATGATGGTAATAATGTTCCTACAACAGATGTTTTGTATGTGCCTAGTCTTAAAAGGAGTCTTCTTTCTATTGGATAACTTAGAGATAAGGGCTATAATGTCTATTTTGAAAAATACAAATGCTACATTAAGGAACCCAATGGCAATGTCAAGGCCATGGGAGTGAAAAAGGATGGTGTTTACTACCTCCTTACAAAATCTATAACAAAAACATCTTTGCATACAACAACTACTTTCTCTTTGGAGTACATGTGGCATGAAATATTGGGACATTTAAATTTTAATAATCTTCAAATGATGGCTAAAAAAGGATTAGTTAAAGGACTTCCACATCTTAAGGAGTCAAATGTTTTTGTGAGCCATGTGTAATAGCCAAACACCATAGGCAACCATTTGAAATAGGAAAGGCATGGAGAGCCAATAGACCTTTGAAATTGGTTCATTCAGACATTTGTGGGCCAATGTTTGTTCAATCTTATACTGGGGCTAAATACTACATCACTTTCATTGATGATTACAGCAGAAATGTATGGATCTATCTAATTCAATATAAGTGGCAAGCCCTTGATAAGTTCAAAGAATTCATCACACTTGTTGAAAGATAAAGTGGCTATCAAATATCCACCTTAAGATTAGATAATGGTGGAGAATATGTCTCCAATGAATTCTTTAATTTTTGTAAGTATCATGGGATAAGGAGGAAATTCACAACCCTTTATACCCCGCAACAAAATGGAGTTGCTGAGAGGATGAATCAAACAATCACAAATAGGGCAAAATCAATGTTACATGTTGCTATATTACCTAACTCATTTTGGGGAGAAGTTGTTCTTACTGTTGCATACTTGACTAATAGGTCATACACAAAGACCTTACATGAAATAACACCTGAAGAAGCATGGAGTGGAAGGACGCCATATGTGGGCCATTTGAGAATCTTTGGATGTGATGCCTATGCTCATATTCCTCATAAGAAAAGGAAGAAGTTTGATTATAAGAGCCAAAAATGCATCTTTATTGGCTATAGCGATAGTGCCAATGCATATAAATTATATGAACCTATATCCAAGAAAATAATTTTATCTAGGGATGTTATCTTTCATGAGTATCCCCCATAGGCAACAGACCAAGATGTATACATAGTTGATCTAGCATTATTCACAGTTGGAGATCCAAGCGTAAGGAGCACGAGCCTAGAACAAATCGGCAATAAACGAGGATGATAGGTTTCTTTTAGAAAAGTCAACATTAAGGGGGAATGTTACTTAATGTTGACTTGTTTTTTTCTTTAGTTAGGATAGTGCACTTTAAAGGAGAATGCTAGAATTAAAGAATTAAAGTGCACTATGCCTTCACCTTGACACTTGTCAGTTTCTCTTAACAAGTGTCATGCGTTTCATATAGGCTTATGCCTATATATTGTAACCCTTTTCATTTGTAAAATATCTCATTAGTTTCCCTCCTAACAGTATATCTAACACATGTATATATCAGATTTCAACTCCAACAATACAATTTGTATAAGTCCAGATCTTTTAGAACTAACATAATTTATATTTCAATAATGTGAAATAGAATTGAAAAATGTTAATACATACACTTGCATAATGTGAACCAGAATCCAATAGAAGCATAATATTTATTGCTTATATTCCAAGTACATCCATTCCTCTTGTAAACGTCTAAGAGCCGACATCTTTTCAGAGTACATTTACCCTTATTTATACTCTATGTGGGAACCTCTATATTTAGTACATTTTGATATCAAATTAATTACAAGCAAATTAAGACATAATCATGTTTCTATCTTATTTGCATGGCTCCCAACAAACAACCACTAATAGCAGGAATCTAGGAATTGATATATTCTACTATCTACTTTTAGTTACTGGCACGATTTTTTTGAAGGCATCTTATTCCCTACTAAATATCTCTTTGTCGGCAAAAACCTAGTTATATCGTGAAATCGTGACATCTTCTTATTTTGGGCTCCTTTAAGATGTTGTGTGAGTGAAACCTCACCATGTCGTGAAATTGCAACATCTTCTCCTTTCGGGCTCCTTTAAGTTGCTGCGTGAGCGAAACCTCACCATGTCGCAAAATCGTGACATCTTCATGTATATCGTTTGTAAGCAAAAATGCTAGCAAAAATCTATCTAGTCATGAAATCGCGACACTCCTTCTTTCTTTACTCCTTCAGTCAGTTTTTTGGGCGAAAACCCATCAAGTCACGAAATTACGACACCTTCCCACTTTTTGATATATTCGAGCTATATCTCAATGAAAAACTGACATGTCACGAAATCGTGACATCCTTCATGCCTTAGCCGATTCTTTTCCTTCTATCTCAAAAATGAAATGCTAGTCTCTTCACGAAAAAATCTGCCATCTTCTAGAGGTAGTCTTTTTAGACTAACAGGCACTTAGCTAATTTATTTTAATAAGACATTCAATTAAGGTGCTTTTAGTAATGAAATACACTTTGCTTCACCCCTACCAATTGTGTCTTTTAGGTTTGATTTATTACGTGTTACACTGACATTTTTCTCTTCTTAGGTGTACGCAATTGATGTGCTTTTTATTTGAATGCAAATGTTCCAAACATCTCACTTTATTTAGCTCATATCCTTCATCAAAACAATTTCTATCTATCTATCTTCAATAATAGAGACTAAAAAATAAATTGCAATAAATATGGTTTGTCTAGGCTTATATTGACTTGTCACCAGCTTGCATGTAGCACATTTTGGCTAAGTTGGCTTGACTCAGGAACCTCTCTGACTAGGCTAAATTGGCTCAACACTAGTTCTCAGATAGCTTGATGCTTATACAGCATGTTCTTTTACAAAAATTCTTCATTTGCCTTTGCTTTGTATAATTTGATCACAAATTTTATAATACTTATGGACCTTTCATACTCTAATATTTTGAATTCTATTGGATGCTTCATCCAACACAATGTTTATGGACTTTTCATCCTTAATTCTAATGAATACTTATGGACTTTACATAATTCAATGGTTTTGGAATTTTTATCCTCAAATGCTTACTTTACATTCTCCAATGGTGGTTTAAACCAATATAATATTTTGTCTCTCTTTTCTTAGAGAATCATCAAATTTTTTGTGACTTAGATTGTCTCCTAATCAATATTCAAAAATCCAAGCTTGTGATAGCAACAATTATCTTCCAAATAATATCTTTGAATATATTCCTAGTATTCATTGGTCATATAACCAAATGGATAGACTCCAACATATAATGAAACATTTCTCAAATATTTTCAAATATTAGAAGCTTTGCAATAGCTTCTTTTCTTATATCAATCTGTAAATTTGATATTTGCATAAATATGACTCTACATTTTCCTTCATGTGACTCTTAATATAAAATCACATTGAAGACTTCTTCTAATGCTGGAAATAAAGACTACTCGAAGTATCTCTGATACCACTGTTGGTTTTTAAGCCAACTTATCTCAAGTCTCAATATTCTAGATCTTGAGTAGTTGAAAATATAAGAGCAATCAATATATTTTATGGATAAAATAATTAAAAATAATATTCATAAAAATTTCAATAATATAAATATAAATGGTCAAAATCATTTATGCAATAACATGAAGAAAAACTTACAATAGAATTGCTCAAAATATGCATACAAGCTTCAATATTAATGCTTGAATATAATTTTAAATTTTGCATACATTTCATGGAGCTTTGTATCTATTATATAACCTTATAAAGGTGACTCTTCAATACTTGACTATTGCACTCCTCACATATCTAGGAGTTGCAACCTTATCTATTCCATATGTAAGACAAACCTCATGTCTTTTTGGCTTCTCATATTGCCACTTGTATACATGAATATTGACTCTCTATCTACTTGCACACTCTAATACATGATACTTGTGCACTTTCTCACATTATACACTTGCACATTTTCTCTCATTCCACACATGCACACATAATTACATGACATGTGTGCACATCCTGCACATAGACACTTAATAAATGGGAAATATAAATCACACTACTAAACTATAGACTCAAATCCTATTATAATATTCACATTGTGCCATAGGTACCATGGGGGTATCTTAGCATGTATAAAATTATGTAATATTCTCCAACACAACTTGTCATACTTCCTCAAACTTAAGTTGTATTATGATTTTGGTTTTCTAGGCAACATAGTTATTTCCCCTCAATAGTTGGGAATATGACAATAAAAACTTTGGATCTCCACTAGTCATAGTAAAATTTCACAAAATTTTAATATTTTATTTCCATTGAATCAACCTCAAAAAATACTTTTTGATGAGTATATATAAGCCTATACTCAAATTTTGATTGATATTTCAAATGCAAGAAAATTGTCTCATTCAATAAAGGAAATATGAAGGTGAAAATTTTTATTTCCCTCTTGAAAAAAAATAATCTCTTTCAAAGAATAATATTTATTCTTTCTACTTTTCAAAAACACCTTTTAATTTTATGTACCTTTGTTTTCTTCTTCCCACTATGAAATAATCAAGTCTTCTTTAAATATTGTTTCTTCTAACCTTTGATGGAAAATAAATCAAACTTTGACTTTTACACCTATTCTTTTGGAAATTATACCATTACATTCATCCTTTGAAAATACCTTAGGCAAACTTAATTTTCATGCATTGTGATATGTTTCTAAGATTGGTTGATATAAAATGAGCAATGGATGAAATAGACACCTTATTATTTGAATGGTTCATTCTTAGGGAAGAACCTTTGCATGAAATATCATGTCCTAATTTTGTAAAGCTTCACTCTACTAAAAAACTTCATTCTACAACTTTCCTTTGTCTTTCTGTTGGGTTCTTAGTTTACAAATGACTATTTTGTCATCTGGCCAAATTCCCTTGATGTCAAGATGATTTTTTTACCTTCACTTAGTTCATTTTAATGTGCACAAGGTGCTTCTTCAATTGGATGAGTTCCCTTGATGTCCAAGGATTGGATGGTTGCCTTCATCCTTTGGGTGAGTGTCTATAGCAGGTGCTTCTCTATTATCTTTCATTTCTATATGTATTTAATTCTAGTGGTATTATCTTCTCTCTTCTATTCCAACAAGTGATACCAGTAGGGGCTTTTTCTTCCTCCTTCTGTTTGAGCAAGTGTTATATTCTCTATTTAATTTGAGTAGGTTCAATATTTCATTCACTATTTTAGGTAATACTATCTTCTCTCTTCTATTCAAGCAGGTGTTATCTTCTCTCTTCTGTTTGAGTGGGTGCAATATTTTGTTCTCTTTTACACTCAAGCACTCTGTTATATATATAGGTACCAAAATAATATTTGATCTATTGGAATATGGGTGTATTTCTTGAAATTTCTTTGCTAAATTTATATCCATGGTTGCTGCACTTCTATTTTTTTGGTCTTTATTGGACTTTCCTTCCTAATAAAGTATCTTTTTCTTGTTTGATGCAAATGAATTTGCTAATCTTAGATACTTTTGAGTGTTCTTCTTTCAATGCAAAATTTGCTATTAACTTTCAAATAATAAATCATTCCAAATGGAACATTCACAATAATGTCTTGAAGCAATCTACTTCTATTATCTTAATGATCTATTAACTTTGTAATTCTTTCATTCAGGATTCTTCTATCCCATTCTGAGTTTCTCTTTGGACTAAATGACTTTAATCCTTTGAAAGGGAAGCTACTTCTACAATCTTCATGTAATGGTTCAATAAGCTTCAATGGTTTATTTATCTTCTTTAATTCTTAAGGAGATTCTTATGAATTTCTTTCTTGCTAAAAATGACCTAGTTGTAGCTTACATGCTTATAACCTTTGGTCTTAGAAGGGATTAAAACCCTATTTGAATCTTGAAGGCTTTTTGTCTTTGGTAGGGGTTTTCACCCTAAAATTTTTAAATCTACCATGGAATTTTGCTACATGGTGATGTTCTTCTTCTATTTTGAGGTTTATTTTGAATAATTTTATATAGGGAAATATTACCTTGCAACTTCTTTTCTCAAACAAAGTGCACTTTTAGATTCTCTATGTCTAAGCTAGAGGAGGATAAGAAAGAGAACTTTCTTTCTTCTACCTGCAATAATACCACATGTTATAATTCAATATTTCAATTATTTTACTATGGAATTGAAGGGTATTTAAGTACATAGGATACCTATTTTAGGTATAACAAACCTTCAACCAATATTATAACTATATTTGTCCTATATTGCATGCATATGGCTTCAGAGGGTTGGTTATACTACTTGGTTTCTCATATGGGCTATGATGTAATAACTCCTAAAAAAAATTTGGTGTTTTTATCTTCTTCCCTGAACTTTTTTTCCTTATATTTTTTGAACCAATAAGACTCCTCATTTTTCAATGCATTATGGTAACAAAAAAGTAATCGTTTTTCTTGCACATAAGAGTCCTAGTCCATTCCATTGATTTCTAATATCTCTTGTAAATTTTTGAGCTTGGATTAAATTTTCTTATTTTATTTTAAAAAAATACCAAAATATTTAGCATTCCAAATCTTAATTTTCTCTTTTAAAATATTTTATCTATTGAACAAACCTATTTATAAACGATTCTTCAAATTTTACTTTGGCCCACCATAACATAGCCATTTGGAAGAAATTAGTCTTGGCGCCACATAGACTAGAATAAAAATGGATTTGGATGACCTTATTGGGTTAATCACAAATCAAAAACATGGGTTTGTGATCTAATCCTACTTGCAATAAAATATTTGAAGATATTATATAGTCTATTTTTAACCATCTTCTAGATAACAAAAATATATTCAATTTTTTTCCTATATGAGTTTACCCAATGTGTCTATTATCCCATGTTTATTAAAACCTTAAAGGAATAACATCTCAAAGACTATTTGAATTGAAAATCAAATATAAATATTACACTTAATTAGAAAATCTAGGAGAACCATGATTCTTTTCCAAAATAAATAGAATTATGTTGAAGTCATATCCAAGAATCAATATATCACAATTATGAATTGTCATTGATTTTGACAAAATTATATTAATATCCTCCCACCATTATGAGGAGTAACTATAATTTGAGTATATACGTTTATAACCCCAACTTTGATGCTTTTCTCTTTCCCACAAAATAGTCTATCAATCCAATTACTTTTTGCTTCTAAGAATTGTCCATCTCATTTAATTTTGGTCCATATTGTTGCAATGCCTCCTAAAGCACCTATAGAAAAAACTACCAGATAATGTCTCATATTCAAAATATTTTTAAAATCATCCATACATTTCTTACTACTTAATTTTGTTTATTATATTAAAATAATCTCAAAACTATAACATATTAATTCCTTAGTAACCATTTTTTAGGTCTCTTATTCATAACCCTAATATTCCGTGATACCATTTCCATTATAATTTTTTATTTTTATTAGTGGGATTAACCCCACATATTTTTAGCACTCATGATATTTTTATTTAGATTTCTAAATTACTATCCCTCTTCCTCTTTTTTTACATTCCCACCAATACTTTCATCCTCATCAATATCTTATATTTTTTCATTTTATTCATAACAAAATTTCTCTTTTTTTTTAAAGCAAAAAACCCCTTGTGGGGCCGCCTTGGTCTGAGATACCATGAACAGGGGGTTCTACACTGTCAAAATCACCCGAGAGTCGCACCCGACCCTGCCCGCACCAACATTATCAATTGGATTTTGGATACCCAATTCAACTTTTTGGTAGGGTGGAGATCTGAACCTGGGACCTCCCTTGGAGGATTGCTCTCTCCTCTCCAACTCACCTACAACACCTGGGTAAAATTTCTCTTCTAAACATTTATGTTTCCCTAAATAATCTAAAATGAAATGAATGACATCATAAAAACTTATTTTCTTATGCTGCCCTAAAAACCCTAAAGTACAAGAATGATCCTCCATAGTAATTACTTTCTTATGATGCCTTGGAAACCTAAATTTCCATTGATATCTTCCATATGCATTTATTTATTATGCTTAATTTTGGAACCCCAAAGTGCAACATATACACTTTGTACTACTTTTATTTTTATTGCATGGAGATGATTTTATATTACTTGAGAAAAAGAAGATGATTTGTCTGGATTAATATTTGACCTCCTTTACCTCATTCACCCCTTTAACTCCTTTCAAATTTAAAATTTTTGAGCAAGGTGCAAAAATAGTATTATCATTGTTTTCAACACAGACAGACAGATTAGTTGATGCAATGGACAAGAGTTCAGAGGTCAGTGAGATCATGTATAGTAAATTTCTAGGAAGACAGAAGTGGCCCAGATTCTTAGAATCAAAGAAAAAGACAAGTAAGAAAACTGTCACGATATCGCGACATGTTTTTTGTCATGATTTCATGACATGGCCAAGGAGAGAGAAGGCGCAAGCAAAATTGTCGTGATTTCGCGACATGGCCGAGGAGAGAGAAGGTGCAAGCAAAATTGTCACGATTTTGCAACATGGTTGAGGAGAGAGAAGGCACAAGCAAAATTGTCATGATTTTGCAACATGGACGAGGAGAGAGAAGGCACAAGCAAAATTTTCGTGATTTCGTGACATGGCCGAGGAGAGAGAAGGTGCAAGAAAAATTGTCATGATTTCACGACATGGCCGAGGAGAGAGAAGGCGCAAGGAAAACTGTCGCAATTTCACGACATGTTGGAGGCAAAGAAGCCAAGTGGAAAAATTGTCATGATTTCATGACATGTTGGAAGCAAAGAAGGCAAGTAAGAAAACTGTCGCGATTTTGTGACATGTTTGGAAAGAAGGCGCAAGCAAAGAAAACTATCACGATTTTGTGACATGTTTGGAGAGAAGGCACAGGCAAAGAAAACTGTCACGATTTCATGATAGGTTTGAAGAGAAACCGCCAAGGATAGAAAGTGTCGTGATTTCGTGACAGGTTCAAAGAGAAAGCGTCAAGGAGAAAAAGTGTCGTGATTTCGTGACATGTTTCATTTTTGCGGGCAAAAGGCAGAGAAGTGCAAGGAAGCAAAAAGTGTCACGATTTCGTGACATGTTGTGTTTTCGCTGGCCAAAGACAGAAAAAGCACAAGACAGCAAAAGTGTCGCGATTTTGTGACATGTTTCGTTTTCACGGGCAGAAGGCAGAGAAGTGCAAGGAAGCAAAAAGTGTCACGATTTCGTGACATGTGTTTTCGCTGGCCAAAGACAGAAAAGGCACAAGGCAGCGAAAGTGTCACGATTTCGCGACATGTTTCGTTTTTGTGGGTGGAAGGCAGAGAAGTGCAAGGAAGCGAAAAGTGTCACGATTTCGTGACATGTCTGGTTTTCACAGCTACAAGACAAGAGGTGAACAAGGAGGCCAAAAATGTCACGATTTCGCGACATGTTGCGTTTTTGCGGGTAAAAGGCGAGAAGAGCATAAAGAGACAGAAGTGTCACGATTTTGCGATAGGTCGCGACAACACGATCACTGATAGTTAACTGAAGCAGAACAACAGTTAAAGGGGTAGTTGTAGAGGAAAAGCATGCAGCTATTTTAAGAATAGTCGAAGAAGGAGAAATCGAACAGTCGCATAAATAGAATCAAAAAATGCATGCATGCACAGAAATGAATACGAACAGTTATGTTCAAGAAGACGTACAGTCATGGTAGAGATATACGTTGCATGTAACGTAATGCCCACTCTATAAATACAAAAGGAGTTACATAAAGGAGTTACAGTTGACAAGTGGTAGAAGAGAATATTAAAGGAACAGTTACAGGTTGCATGCGTAAATATGGAAGTTAAAAATAGAGACTAATATGTTATAAAAGCGAGTCTGCGTGAAGAATAAGGTTGCTGCTGTATGTGATAAATTGCTGTGGAAAGAGGGTTAGAAGAGGGCCGAGAGAGAAATAAGCAGAGCCATGAGAGAGTGCAGAGTTTGATTAATTGCAGACCAGTTAGGGTCGTGTAAACAGCGAAGGCATTTTTATGTCATTAATATAATTCAGAATTGCAGTCCAAGTTGGTGCTTGGCATTAGGGTTTGGTGCTCCTATCTATTGCAGCAAAAAAAAAATAAGGGGTTGGTGCTCCTTCTAGTGGGTGCTGGTAAACTGTTTGTAAAATTGGTGTTTTGCAAAGGCTGGATTTGGATTGGATTCCAAGCAGTCATTTTTGAGGAGTAGCCAAATTGATGAACCTCGTTACATTGTGTGTTGTGGTGTGTTCTCTTGTGAAAATTGCTTTACCTATTTTTAAGTTCTCTTTGCTTCAGCATTAAGTGTTGTAGATTTGAATTTTAAATAGCTACACTGATTCACCCCCCCCTCTCAGTGTCATTGTGAGAATATCAAAACTTGCATAGTGTACTTCCTCATCCCTTGTGTTGTTTTTTATTCTAATGGTTAATTCAAGTGAACTGTAAGGGCCTTTGTTATTTGAAGATGTAGATGGTGATTTTTACCACTTTCATGACAATAAAAATCCTTGATTTGACCCAACTTCTACTATGATATGATATACATGTTTCATGTTTATGTTTGTCTCATGCCCAAAATTTTCCATCTCTTTCTCCATTATTTTTACTTTGCAATATTTTTCCATGTATTTAGTCTCATAATATGTGTGACATCAAAATGAAATGTTTTTGTAATCCATTTTTTTATCCTATTCTTTTGCTTTAGATTAAATCCTAAAGAACAATAGTAAAGGTTTTAAAATACTCATGGTAACATATATTCAGGTGTATACAACATACCTTCTCTCCTTAGTATTTGTTTCCTCTTGGATGAATTCCATAGAGTATTTTCGATATTCTTAAAAAAAACCTTATTGATGAGATGATAAGGAAGTCCAAAAATTCTCATCCACACCATAAGCCTTTTAAAATTATCTATATCCATAAGAAAATTCTCACTATATGGCCTTAAATATAATACATATTTAACTCTAAACCAAGGGCCACCATTCATCATCTTATATCTTATTTCTAAACTAGAGAAGATAATGATGAAAAATCCTTTTGGAAGGAAATTCATGGAGTAATTTAATTCAATCCCCATTTCTACTTAATGCAATTTTAGATCCCTAAAAAATTTGATTAGTATCCATAGAACTTACATATTAACCCCCTACTTTTAAGAATCATTATATCATGCTTGACCATATCATCCTTGATAATTACTTCTAGTGTAATATTTGTTGTGTAGATAAGGTTTTCCATAGATTCACTCTTTCTCTTATTGCTAATTAGAGCATCCATACTTCCAACTAGGGTAATATTGTATAACACTCTTCACTAGGTAGTTTATCAAAGTTGGAAGAGTCTAATATGTTGCATGTTGCTCTAGGTATGGGCCAAGGAACATATAGTCATTAGATGGTAATAGGTTTATAGGGAGAAGAGGTGTGCTTTTGGGAGTCCTACATCCTACAAATGGATAAGGAGATGTATATATGACAAAGAAGTATTGGCTCTTTCTTGTCATCGCATAGATGATATTAGGCCTTTATAGGTGATGTGGCAGCCATGGACAGATAATTTAGGTGGGTTGGGGATGACTAAGAGCTGGTTAGATTAAGGATAGCTTAGTGGGTACATAATAGAGATAAGGATTATGAGATATATTAATTTTATAGACTTACATGATAGTTTAGGGATATCCAACATATACCAATTGTAGACAAGATATGGTTTTGGTTGACTACTATGGAGATGGATTTTTGAGGACCTACTGATCTTCTATCCTTCATAAATGAGAACATAGACACTACCACATTCCTTAATATAAAAGGAAATGATCTAGGTGTATCCAAGGAAGACATGGGATGGTATAATAAATTTTTCCTATTGTGGGTGGCTCTAATGACAACAAATCTAGAGTAAGCTAATGTGGTGGAGGAGATAGTAGATATACTAAGGGGTATTTTCCATATATTGGGATGAGATATAGTGACACATCAAGATGTTAGGTAGGCTATTAGAGGAAATGGAGAAGGATCAACTAGGATAGAGATAACTCCTAGATCGAGTGCATAGGATCCTTTAGATGTGGATACTTTGATGATCATACCCTCTATGATAAGGGTACCAAGAGCATCTAGACCTACTAGGCTTATAGAGGAGAAATTATGGGATAATTTGGAGTTTTTGGTGCTTGTGGGTATGGAAGAAATTATATAGGAGATAACAATAAACTTATTTGAGAGAGGGATGAGGCCCACTCTTAAGCAGTGATTAGTATCCTTAATGTAGATGTGATGGAAGTGATATTGGATTTAACACAATGGTGTCTAGCTTAGTTGGAGGGTTTTATTGATTGGATGTGGATGGAGGTGAGGGAAAAATCTAGAGGCCAAGGAAGAGAGGGATCAAGCTAGGAAATATTAGCTACTATATCATGTATCAGTGCTAGCCTTGTAGAGGTAACAATAATCGACCTGCTCATGGAGTTGCACTAGGTCATTATGAGATACTCATAGAGATCCATTGATTTTTGACCTCATCCATCACCACAAAAATCACTAGGGGTGGAGATACAACATATACCTATGGATAGGGATAGATTTATGAGGTTGAATACATCAATTTTAATGCTTGTGGTGCATCATATCAGGAGTAAGGTTGAGTGTACTGGTTTTAGTATTGTGGTACACTAGACTTGTGGCTATGTATTATTATGAGGTATTTATGTATAATGATATTATGTAATTATCTTTTTGACGTGATGTGTTAGTATTTTTATGTCTTGACATGATGTTTGAAATAAATTAGGAATTTGTGTTTGATTACATTTGAAATATTACGTATGATTTAGAGATAAATCCGATGCATACAAAGAGAAAATAGAGGAAAATAAAGGAAAATAAAATGGAATAAAACCCAAGAAAAAGTAGATATTTGGAGAAAAAGTTACCCAAGTGGTGGTATATAACCCAATAATGGAAAAACACTTTTTTTTAGGTAATAATAGGGTTTTTTATTAAGTGGTGATCTCAAAATTTTGATAATGGACAACCACTTAGAATAAATATCCCATTCTTGAGTAGTGTATTATATGCCATGATAATGGACAATCATTCATAGATGGGTCAATATGTTTGAAGATATGTATAAGATCTGTAAATCACATCTTTAAGCAGTGGACTAAGATCCATGATAGTGGACAAGCACCTAAAAGATATGATGATCATTATTCCCTTATCTAATCAATAGCCTAAAATCTAAGATAAAGGACAAGTGCTTAAAATATTGAAATAAAAATACATCATGTCTAAGTGGTGGCCTGAAGATTCATATAGAAGACAAGAACTTAGAACATGATGGTAAGATATGTGTAAAATGTAGAGAGATATAATATTATGGTTAGGAGATCTTGGCAATGCCCAAAAGAGAAATCTATTAGTAAATGCCTAAGGGAGACTTTTTTTAATAGTGATATATGCCATAGAGGGTTTTCCCAAAGGACTTTTGGTGTCTATGCCAAGAGGGACATGCTCAAAGGACTTTAATGATATTATGCCACAAGGGACATAGCTCAAAGGACGTTAATGATATTATACCATAATGAACATAGCCTAAAGGACTTTAGTGATCTTATTCCATAAGGGACATAGCTTAAAGGACTTTAATTATTGTATGTCATAAGGGACATAACTTGAAGGACTTTAGTGATCTTATGACATAAGGAACATAGTTTGAAGGACTTTAATGATCTTATGCCATAAGGGACATAGCCCAAATGAATTTAATGATCTTACACTACAAGGGGCCTAGCCTAAAGGACTTTAATGATATTATGTCATAAGGGACATATACTAAAGGACTTTAGTGATCTTACACTTAAAGGAATGTAGGCTAAATAATTTTAATGATCTTACAACATAAGGATCGTATGCTAAAGGACTTTAATGATCTTACACCATAAAGTTCATATCCTAAAGTATTTTAATGATCTTATGAAACAAGATAATTATCCCAAATGTTTCTAATGATATTACACCACAAGGTACAAAGCCCAAAGGACTTTAATTATCTTATATCATAAGGGACATAGCTTGAAGAATTTTAATCATCTTATGCCACAAATGATATAGCCTGAAGGACTTTAGTGATCTTACACCATAAGGGATGTAACCCAAAGGACTTTAATGATCTTATACCACAAAGCACATATCTCTAAGGACTTTAATTATCTTATACCACAAAGCACATAGCCCTAAGGACTTTAATGATCTTACACCACAAAGCATATCCCAAAGGACTTTAATGATATTACACCACAAGGGATGTAACCCAAAGGACTTTAAAGATCTTAATTCATAAGGGATGTAGCTTGAAGGACTTTAATGATATTACATCAAAAGTAACATATTATATGAAAATATATATGAAAAAAATTGTTCCCCAAGGAGCATGCAAAGATGTCTAAAAATGATCTATGCCACAAGGGGTATGCAAATATGTCTTCAAAAGATATACACCACTAGGGGCATGCAAAGATGTTTAAAAATGATCTAGTGTGAGGTATCTTACAAAATATCTTGATTGGAATTAAGATTATACAATATGCATAATACATGATGGTATAATGATCTGTATAATGATTGGATTTAATTAATAAAAGGATATTGGTTTTCCCCAAGCATATGTAAAGGAAACATTTAAATACATTGATTAAATTTGACAAGTCTTAAACATCATGTCCTAATATGACATGGACTTATGAGGAAATATGATGTCCCTCACCTTTTTCCAACATGTGTACAAGCAATTGCATATACATAGGATATTGGTAAAAAATGTCACATTTTCTTGGAGGTCCAATGTGCTAGTGAGGAATGGCAACCAATATTTGTTGCCAAAATTGTTAGAGATATAGTATATTACATTATTTGGGTCATGTAAATGTACCTTCCTAGGTACATACTTAGGACATTAGATTACTTTAGGGGGAATTTATCTAGTTACTTCATGTAATGTAATAAATGCACAAGTGTCAATGTGCAAGGTGTATATGTGTAAGGTGTCCCTTGTATATCTAGGTAGAGTGTTGGACAAGGAACCTATCTTCCTATATAAAAAGGGCCTCATTGTAACAAGCTTATAACAAGCTTGTAGCATATTCGTAGGTAGTAGCATAGTGTTGTGTATATCACCATATATTAGTGATGGGTGCAATGTAGTCTAGTAGCTTTGTTCATGGAGTATCCATTTTCTCCATACCTACATTGTATTCATTTCTATCATTTCTATTTATAGCATATTTTAGTCATCTCGCATATTTAATTTCTTTCATATTATTATACATTTTGTGATTGCTATCTCCCACTGCATACTGCATCAAAAGCTAACAATGGTATTAAAGCCACGATAAATCAATAGGAAAACCACCATTATCATTGAGCCTGAGTTTTTTATCAACCTGATGCACCTTTGGACCAGCCACTATCAAAAAATATCAGAAGAGTCTAGGTGGTAGAATTAGGGAGAGCCACAAGTGAGTACTAAAAAATATTAGTTCCAAAAATATTGAGATTGAAAAACTCATGAAGACTAGGACTCGACATTCAATCCACTAGATTGATAAATCAACTAGTGAAGATCATTCAAGATATCTAGAATTTCTTAAATATTTTCCAAAGTTTCTTTTGTTGTAGAAAATTATTTCTTAGATTATTGGCACACCTCCTATAATAGAAAGCTAGAAGATTTCAACTTTGTTACCTGAAGGTCAACGTGACTTCATAGTATAGATATTAGTTCCTTGTGCAAGAAGATAGTACTATGAAATAAGACTTGTTGAGTGGTATTTTCACCCAATTGTGAAAGTACACTCTCCCTTAGGATTTGGGTTCCAAATCCCCTCTTGCAAATAAGTTAAACAAACAACTTCTCCAAGGTCTCCGCTATATTAGCATTTGCATTTGTGTATTAGTAATCTCAAATAAAGATGTATCAATTATAATGCTAGGAACACCTTATTGATTGCAAGTAATTGTAAACAAGGGGCAATGTTGGTTTATTTTACCATGAAACTTTAGTGATTGTTCATTGAACTAAAATAAAGCAAATGTGAGTTGGCCCTCATATGACCACGATGTAGTGCCTTAATTCCTTTTATCTTGAGGGTTTTTAAAGTAGATTTTATCTTGCATTAAATCCTCAATGATGAATAGGGTCTTCAAATGTAGCTTCAAAATGTCACTTTAATTATCCTTCTTAAATGAAATCAGATTTTCATCAAGATGAATAATTTAGTGCTTTGATTGCTCCCAAAATGGTAATTTGCAAAGTGCCATAAAACATGACTCCTTCGTTGAAATTAGAATTTTCATGAAGGGAATGTCATCATAGGCTCATGAATGAAGTATGAAACTAAAAAAATGAAATTCGGCCCAAAAATGGAAATTTTCTATTTTCAAAATTTTCAAAATCTGTAATAAAACAACAACTTCGATGAATTTTTAAAAATACTAAAAAACTCCGAAAATGAAATTTCAAAATGCGTATTGGAAGTATGAAGTATAACCTACGCAATAGTGAAATTGTTTTTGGATTTTGAAATTTTTTTAATGTTTATTTGAATGCCTGAAAGTAAAAATAAAAAATTAAAATTTTTGGAAAAATAAAATGCAGAAAAATGAAAAGGAAATGCAGAAAATGAAACACATGATACATTTAGTTTGATGCTATCCTATTCCGGCAAAACCGAAGATGTGAGGTTTTCATGCATGCAACCTAACCTATTGGACTTGCAAAACAAGCACAATCCGGATAAGCTAAGTGTTGGCTCCTAGGGTTTAAATGAGGTTTTCATACTTAAGCATTCACATGAAGCAATCAAGAAACTTGCATAAACTCCATTTACAAGCCTAAAATCTAAAAAGGGAAAAAAATAGACATTTAATCTTGCATGCAGAAAATGACTCCTTTCTTGTCCATAAGATGCAACTTTCTGAAAAAAAACTATCTGCATTAAAAATATGTCCTTGTACATGGCAGAAATCTGGTTCTCCAAAACCAAAAAAAGTGGAAGAAAAACAATCCAAAGCAAGTCCAGAATGGCCTCTTGCCCTCAGCTCTGCAACTCTATTTTAGAAGTTTCCAACCCCCGTTTTCTCCTTGAATCACATATTTGAAACCTCTGAAAATTTTTGTTTCTCCTTCCAAGACTGTTCGTTTTCTCCTTCCTTTGTGCATGCATGTGTTTTGGTTTCCAAAAAAGGTTTTCGTTTCTATTGTATGACCCTTCGTTTCATTCCCATGGTTTGGCTTCTTCTGTTTGGTTCATTCCATTTGTTTTAGTTACTTCTTCCTTTACTTTCCATGCACAACTCAAGCGTCACATAAAAGCCTCTTATTTAATTGGATGATTTAAATAATAATGGGCATTCAAACAATTTTGTAACGACGAGAATGAGCTATTTATAACTTCTTATATCATAATCACTATCTTCCACCATGTAGCATCTCCATTGGAATTATAATTTTAATTTAAAATACTCCACATCATTTTATTCTCATTGATGAAGGTTATTCTTTGTGGCAAATTAACTTGTCTTTTAACGAGGGCAACAACAATCAATTTTTTTTATGGCATGACTGCATTTAACCAATATAAATAAAACATATGAAATGTTCCCCCGCTTTCATCATTCACCGACTCTTGCTGGTTAAGGAAGGAGCGTTTTGACTCGGTGGTTTATTAAATTAATGTAGTATTCGGAAACAACATACCCATGAGCCGTGTGAAACGGTCCTCTGCATGCATATCCCGACTGTGCACATTGATGTGGACATTCTGTCATTTGTCACTGGTGAATCCTTCCCTGACATAATTAACGTAATTCCCGTGTCAATAACTCTTGTTTTTCTTGGTGAATGCGCAGTGTACTTCATCACCTTGGATGCTATGCATGTCTAACTGTAACACCTATCTATGCACTGCGTAAAATCTTCATCTGTTCCCACCATGAAACTGCATTCACTCGTCGTGTTTTATCTTCTTTCTTGAGCGTATAAACGAGTGATGCCACTCATTTGTACTCCACATCGTAGCTAAAATGTGATCTCATCGATCAGTATCCGGGTGTTTACGTGGCTATTCGGATTACCTACACATCCTTGGATGCTAGACACATCCATCATTGATAGCCATATCATCTGCTACGTGGTCCTCGCTGCTTCAATTGCCAACATCCATGTATCCCATGTCAATAGCAATGCCACCCACTACTGTATGGATACCCTCATATGCCTCGTTAATAATAGAAGCCCTGGTCATTTTTTGTCGTGGAGATGTCCACTTCTCCTAGCCGTGCAGCCACCATGATCCAAACATTCTCTCCAAGCCCGCTACTTTTGAATGTCATTTCCCATCAACCTTCTGTTACCCAACAAACACGCAAGTTTTAGTTTACCACGGATGATCCACATATATCGTGATTCATCCTTCTTTAGATCAACATTGGATCACGAAACGCTTCTTGCTGCTATGACTGGCCATGTTGCTGTTGTTGGATTCGATGCCTTCAATCCAGGTCACCAATCACGTACCCATCCAAATACGTCGTTCTATTTCCATTTTCATTTTTGCGTTGATGTACCTATCCAAATACGTTGCTCTATTTCCATTTTCCTTGTTGTGTTGACTCCTCATTGTCTCATGTTCTCCTCTTTATTTAAAACGTCATACCTTTTATAATAAGAGATACTAACGTATTTATACAGGACATTATAATAAGGGCCTTGTGAGACTTTGGTTTTATTATATCCCTTACTAAATATTAAAGACTCTTTTGTAATGTTTCATGTAAAATGATTGCAATGTCCTTTACTCCCTCCACGTGTATCATTTTGGTTTAATGAAGGCCTTGTACAACACTAAAATTTAATAATTGCGTTATGTCAAATGCATTCATAACTAGCCCATTTCTGTTTGCTACAAAAAATTGCATTCTCAAACTCCTATGCGCTGTCTGCCGTTACAATGCAGGTCTACATTTCCATTTCGTAGCACTTTTGAATTTGAATCCTACTGTCATGATTACTGCAATATATTATCGTATGAAATATGTGCTACTACTGCCATATCCTATATCAAATCTACATTTCCCTTAAAGCCATGGCCATGGCCACATCATCGTATAATTCTCATCCATTGCATGGGTGTGTTATTGTTGAGTCTATGCCCTGATTGGTCTTCAGACACATGTGGATGAAATTTGAATGTCGTTAATGTTGCTTCTCGTGATCCACCGTGACTTCCTTGTATTACTTGCGCATAACAACACACCATAATCCATAGAGTATAATACAAAATACAAAGTCTCTGAACACCATCTTTGATGCCCGCTACATCATCGCCTGAGCGTTGCTCGCCTCAAAAACCACCATGGAGTCCTCGGCTTAGCTTTCTTTCGACGCCCAAAAATCCATTTTGCTATCACTCCCATTGAACCTGTAACATCTTCCTGTTCATCTACGAACCCATGCTGCTGCTTGTTGTTCATTCGAACTATTTACCATAGAACACTCTGCACACATGACATCACCATCGACGCGACATCCCTTCAACATCAACACTGTATTGCAACTACCACGAACTAGCCGTAGTGTAACTTGTTGTTCACCGTTGTCATGACGTGACTTCGAAAACGTCATCGTATTGTTGTGCATCATCGAGGAGTCCCCATCTGCCTAATCATATTGCCACATAGGCGCTCGTATCTCCACTAAGTTTTTCGTGTAACCCCTGCGTGTTACTAGATGTAGATTTTGGCTATTAGACGACTATTGATGTTTTTTCGGCTATTAGACGACTATTGATGTTACTTTTTATTACTTTTAAATAATATATAAAGTAAGAAATGTGAAGCATTTCGTTTTTTTTTTTATAATTTATTTATTATTTGTTTTAGTTTATTATTATAATTATATATAAAACTTATATAATTATAATAATGTTTTTCTTTATCTTTATTTGATTTTCACTTTATTTAAGGAGACATCTTTAAATGGTTAATTATTGAAAATGAAATAACATAGAAAAATTAAGTTAACCATTTAAGACTTCCAACACCAGAAAGGAATTTCTCAACTCAAACTTATCAAGCCAACCCCGATGACCAAATCTTTAAGACCCACGTAAAAGAAACACTACCCATGGTGAGTTTTGGAAACTAATGCAAGCACATGGGTAAGGACCTATGCAGAAAGATGCTCAAGAAAAAAGAAAACTTTGAAAGTCAATTTTGAAAAGGTGGTTCCCCAATTCTTGGGGTATGTTGTGGAGCGACCACAACAAATGGTGACTCTGATGGGAAATGCTCCTGAGCATTTCGGTGAGAACCCAACCTAAAAATCTTCAAAACTCAAACACAAGTGTCAGCAAATATCCAAAGAATGAAACTAGATGAGAAATACATGAAGCATTAGAATCATTCACCGTCAGCTCAATGTGTGCGGTGTGATTCATTCCTTATCGTTTGAAATTGATCAACATTCCACCATCTGTTTCACTTATGATTCATGCATATGAGAAGTTATAGATGATTCCTGTAGGATTTAATGTATTGTGAATATGCTAGAGATATAACAACCTGCTTTGCACAGGCTCAAAATTTTTAGTACCATGAACAAACATATTAAAACTGTCTAACCCTCTTAGGACCAAATATGTGTATACTAAATTAATTTACTAGATCCCAAAGTTGGTTATGTGTCACTACCATCTTGAACCCATGTGCAAGTGTAAGTGAAATAAGAGCTTTGGGGAATAGGATTCCCAACCTAAGCGAGATGGGAATTTAACCCTATCCTTACTACTCTGATTTGGAGTTCATTACCTCATCTTGAACAAAATGATTTAACCTATTATGGATGAAACTGTCAGGCTAGCCTGTCCGTTTGAGAAGTTAGTGGTCTTGCTTTTAGACAAGACATGTTTCCACACATGAGCATACTCCACTGCCAGTCAGGCATCTATAGCCCCGGTGGAGATTAACCCCATAATCTAGGATTTGGATTTAATTTTGATTTCTTGAACCTTGAGGATGACTACCCATCCTTGCAAGGGACATGTAGTATGATCCTTCCAATCTAATATTAATGATAAAATGAAAGTAGAATAAAAAATATTTGCTTTGTAATTTCAAGTTCTTGAGTGTATATCGCGCTTTTAATTTCTTAAAGCATGATGAAGGCAAAATAGAAGCTTTGGGGAATCGGATTCTCAACCTAAGAGAGATGAGAATTAGACCCTATCCTTACTACTCCATGAAGGTCAAATCAGAGCTTTGGGGAGTTGGATCCTCAACCTAAGTTTGATGGGGATTTAACCCTATCCTTACTACTTTGATTTTAGGCTTTAAGCACTATGGGAGTGGTAAAAACCATTTTTTTAAGGATTATGTTGCATGATAGGACAGACACGAAATACTCCTTTCACCTCACCTTTTCTTCCAATTATGGTTTTGACCATTTTTCTCAAGATCCTCTTAAATATGTGTAGAACGTGTTTGGTTCAAGATAGTTTGGGCATCAGTTCCCAACCTTAGGATCCTTTTAATATATGTTATGTAATAACTCTAAGAGGATTCGACACCTTTTCAATGATTGTATTTCAAATGTAGATGCAACTGAGATGAAATGTATATGCAATGCGGAATGTAATATGAGATATGGATGAATGCATTGCTCTTTTTTGAAATGTGGATGGAGGATACCACCTACTTTGCCATAATTTGTAAAACTGACAATGTCATGCATCACAAGTTCCAAACGATATTCTTTAATGTGTTTGTGATACTCGTGGAGCTTTCTGCAATACAATTCCAATGTTTCATATTCTCTTAGTCTTAGTCAACATTCATAAGGACATAAGTTGACATCTCGCTTTTCTTTTCTTTTTTTTTTTTTTTTTTTCAAGACAAACCAAAAGTTTCCAAAGGACCAACACACAAAACTTAAAACCAAAATGAGATCCAATCCAAAACCAAAACACGAAAACCAAAATTATATACAAATGTACAATATAATACAAGATTGTACAAAGTTTGAATTATCATTTTTCCGGATCCCAAACTTGATTAGAATTCTTTAAAAGACATATGACGTGATACGCATACCAAGTTTTGTAGGAATCCAACAAAAACAAGATCAAACCAAACAAAGAAACAAACTTCAACTTGCCCCTCTCACCATACCAATTTGATTTAGTTTCATTAATAATCCTATGGTGGAGTTTCAAGTTTTCAAATTGATTATACAATGATCGATATTCAATTCTTTTATGTCTATTCTTTAAGATGTCCATTCTACACTTTGATTCATGGTGTAGAAATAAGCTTTCATTTTCATTCAATAAAGCCATAACATTAATAATATTTGAATCAAACCATTCATTAGGCAAACCTTCATTCAAATTTTGCATGGTGAAACCAAAAAGGTGAGATTTTACCTTTGGCATGTTTTCATTTAACCTTACTTGAAGAGGATTTGAAAATTCCTTTTTTCTCTCATGACATTCATCATCATGTAGCACTTGTTCTTTCTCCATGACTTGTTTATCAAAGGCACCAAACTTAGGTACCCAATTGAAAACATGTCCATCCCTTTCAAACCATAAGTCTTGTTTATCTAGGGGTGGGTTAACTAACACATTTCCATGATCAATCACTTGGGTTGTTTTGGGTAACATGAGATTTTCAATTGGATCATCAATGATATCAAACCCGAATGATTTAGGTTTTGTAATTTTCTCATTTTGAAATGACATAGTCATTGTAGCACAAGTAAGTGGATCAAGATTTTCAATTTCTTTTCCTTCAAAGGAACCTAAAGCAAATGACTCTCTTTCTTGATTCATGGTTATAGAATCCTTATCATGTTCCAAAATTTTATGAGATTCGAATTCCTCTTCCAAAACTTTCTCAAATTGTACAGGATTTATGGTATCCTCATGTGAGGAAGCAATTGAGTTATCCTCCATATTAATTGATGCAACAAGTTTATTAGAAGATTTAGATTGATAATATTCTTCCCATTTCTTCCACAAATCATAGTAATCATCTTCCAAGTTCAAGTTGTGACGCTCAAGTATTTCTTCTTCATATTCTGATTCATCAACATGTTTCTCATCCAATTCATCTTTACCTTCCTTAGATGGTTCAGTTATTTCCAAAAGTGGGTTATCTCTTGAATTCAAATTGGTAAAGCTATCAAAATCCAAATTTGTAACCCATGATTCAATTTTATCACAATTTGGAAGGTGTGGATCCTATTGGTCATCACTTTCGAGAACATCATCCAAAGTGTCTTTCGAGAACAAGTGGTGAAATTCGATTATGTCTTCAACTTCATTTGTTGATTTTCTTTCAAATTCATTTTTAGCCACTTGTGATGGCTTAGGAGCTTCTATAATGGGATCAATTTTTGAATTTTGTGTCATATAGTTGCTCCAATCCTTTGCAAGTACATCTGACCAAATCATATCCACATAAGTTTTTTCATCCACATCCTCCTTTTTGGGTAATGATTCTAGATATTTCTTTTCCAAAACAAGATGGTGATCATTTGATTCCAACTTCTTGTTGCTCATCCATAGAATTTCTTCTCCAAAATCTTCATGCTCTTCAAGACATTTCAAATAGGTATTTACTTCAACGTAAGTCACCTCCAAATATCTTGTATCACTTGAAGAAGCATAACATGAAACATCATTAAGATCGGCATTATGAATTTTCTTCCTAGGATGATTTGGATGCATACATTGATGTGCTCGCTTTTGTGGTGGAACATGCCTACATACCTTCTTAACCACTTTCTTTTGCTTTTTTACTTCTGATACAAACTCTTTGGGTTGAGTGGTAGAAGTAGTAGGATTAATTGGATTGATATCCATGGACAAAGCTTGAACATTTTTTGCAATGGTTCCATGAGTGACCACATGATTCTCTAATTGAGGCATAGTTGGATGGATGGAAGTACTTGTATAAGTACATGTGGGAGCATAATTTGGTATGGTAGGATAAAGTTGATTGTAGGGAAAAACATTTGATATCAAATTTTGTTGTGCCCACGCTTGATTTACCATCGAGGCTTGATTGCAAGCCCCTAGTTGTCCTACCATAGTTGATTGCTCCATTCCATAACCTTGTGGCCTCAATTTTTGATCTACAATCATAGCTTCTATGTATGCCGATGCAAGATCAGTAACCAAGGGATTCATCCTAACAAATATGGCAAACAATGGGTCCAATGCTTGAAAGTATATTTGAAGAGCACCACTTTCCTCAATAGTATAGGGAGAAATTAATCTCGCATAAAGCTTTCGAAACCTCAAGTTGAAACTTCTCACTGGCTCATTAGGTTCTCTTTTGCAAGAAGTAAATTGTTGATATATCGTGAGAGGATCAATGAGAAACCTAAATTGATTGATAAAATCATCTTTCAATTGAGTCCATCCAATATGTAATAGAACAAGTGGGTAAATTGATATACCAATCATATGCCACCTCATTTGTTGAGCAAGGTGCAGCGACAGTATTGTCATTGTTGTCAACACAGTCAGAAAGATCGGTTGATGCAGTGGACAGGAGTTCAGAGGTTATTCAGAGTATGTACAGTGAAGTTAAAAGCTCATGAGGATGTTTTTGATGTTTGGGTGAAGTTGTTACAGGTTGTCCAAGAAGACCGAAGTGGCCCATATGCAAAAGAGAAGCGAAAAAGCAAAGAGGAAAAAGTGTCGCGATATCACGACATGTTGCATTTTTGCGGCCAAAAGAGAAGAGAAAATGCAAGGAGAAAAAGTGTCGCGATATCGCGACATGTTGCATTTTCATGGCCAAAAGAGAAGAGAAAATGCAAGGAGAAAAAGTGTCGCGATATCGTGACATGTTGCATTTTCGTGGGCCAAAGCTAAGAGAAAAAGCAAGGAGAAAAAGTGTCGCGATATCGCGACATGTTGTATTTTCGCGGGCCAAAGCTAAGAGAAAGAGCAAGGAGAAAAAGTGTCGCGATATCGTGACATGTATTTTCACGGGCCAAAGCTAAGAGAAAGAGCAAGGAGAAAAAGTGTCACGATATCACGACATGTATTTTCGTGGGCCAAAGGAAAGAAAAAGAGCAAGGAGAAAAAGTGTCACGATATCGCGACATGTTGTATTTTCACGGGCCAAAGCAAAGAAAAAGAGCAAGGAGAAAAAGTGTCGCGATATCGCGACATGTTGTATTTTCGGGGGCCAAAGCAAAGAGAAAGAGCAAGGAGAAAAAGTGTCACGATATCACGACATGTTGTATTTTTGTGGGCCAAAGCAAGGAGAAAGAGAGAGAAAGAAAAAGTGTCGCGATATCGTGACATGTCGCATTTTTGTGACTCAAAAAGGGCAGCCAGGCAGAGAAAGAAAAAGTGTCACGATATCGCGACATGTCGCATTTTCGCGACTCAAAAGGGCAGGAAGGCAGAGAAGCAAAAGTGTCGCGATATCGCGACATGTCACATTTTTGCGACTCGAAAAGGCTAAGCAGGCAGAGAAACAAAAGTGTCATGATATCACGACATGTCACATTTTTGCGACTCGAAAAGGCTAGGCAGGCAGTGAAACAAAAGTGTCATGATATCGCGACATGTCACATTTTCATGACTAAAGACCAGGATGGTAAAACTAAAGACTGCATAGTGACATGGACCCATAAGGAATCTTTAATGATTTTAAATCATTTAAGATGGTCGTTACACGTGGAAAGAAATGGACGCATGCCCATGTGGAGAAAATGAACAGTTATGGAAAGAAACGGATGCATGCCCATGTGGAGAAAATGAACAGTCATGGAAGGAGAAAATGAACAGTCATGGAAGGAGAAAATGAATAGTCGTTAAAATAGAAAATGAACAGTCATGCAGGGAGAAAATGAATAGACATGCAAAGAGAAAAAGAATAGACATGCAAAGAGAAAACGAATAGTCATGCAAGGAGAAGACGAACAGTCATGACCGAGAAGACGAATAGTCATAGTAGGAGAATATGGTGTCAATTCTTTGCATGTAACGTGTTTGACGAAATGCCCACTCTATATATACAAAAGGAGTTACATAAAGAAGGCGTTACAATTGACAAGTGGCGTATGAGAAATGAAAGGAGGAGTTACAACTGGAGTTACAAAGAGAAAGGATGGTTATAAAAGGAGTGTTGCTCGGAGAATTTTAGTTGGTGAATTTATCTTGCGAAGTGCGCGAGAGGAGCGCGAGAGGCGAGCAAGAGGCGAGCGAGAAGGGTGTGTTGCGTGAGAGATGTTGAGTAAGCAATAGACCAGTCAGGGTCTTGTAAAAGTGAAGGCATTTATATGTCAATCTTCTAGTTTCAGAATTGAAGTCCAAGTTGGTGCTTGGCATCAGGGGTTGGTGCTCCTTCCAGTTGGTGCTGGTAAATCGGGGGTTGGTGCTCCTTTCTGTTGGTGCAGATAAATCAGGGTTTGGTGCTCCTTTATGTTGGTGTAGATAAATCGGGGTTGGTGCTCATTTCTATTGGTGCAGGTAAATCATGGGTTGGTGCTCCTTCCAGTTGGTGCTGGTAAATCAGGGGTTGGTGCTGGTAAATCAGGGGTTGGTGCTCCTTCCATTGGTGTTGGTAAATCATGGGTTGGTGCTCCTTCTATTTGGTGCTGGTAAATCAGGGGTTGGTGCTCCTTCTAGTTGGTGCTGGTAAATTATGGGTTGGTGCTCCTTTCTATTGGTGCAGATAAATCAGGGGTTGGTGCTCCTTCTAGTTGGTGCTGGTAAATCAGGGGTTGGTGCTCCTTTCTGTTAGTGCAGATAAATCAAGGGTTGGTGCTCCTTCCAGTGGGTGCTGGTAAATTGATTGTAAAGTTGTTACTTTGCAAAGGTTGGATTTGGATGGGAGTCCAAGCAGTCAATTTTTGAGGAGTAGCCAAATTGGTGAACCTCGTTACATCTTGTGTTGTGTGATGCTCTCTTGTTATGTTTGCTTTATTTGATTTTAAGTTTTCATTGTTTCGGCTTTAAGAGTTGAAGATTTAAGTTTTAAAGAGCTACACTGATTCACCCCCCTCTCAGTGTCATTGTGAGACTAACAATTGGTATCAGAGCTAAGTTCCTGAACAAGCTTAATCGGCTAGGGTGATCTTGGAAGTGACACAATGGCAGGTGGTGAAGGCTTCTCATCAAACAAAGCACCATTGTTGGATGGAACTAATTACACATTTTGGAGACTCAGGATGCGAGACATATCTTTGTGCTTTGGGATACGACATATGGGATTCGATAGATAGTGGATACACAATACCCACCACTTCTCCAACCGATGTTGCCGGTAAGAAATTGTTTGAGAATAACTCAAAAGCAAAGAATGCTATCATGTGCGGATTAGTGGACAGTGAACTAGTAAAAATTATGAGTTGTAAAATGGCAAAAGAAATATGGGACAAACTAAGGAGCATTCATGAAGGAGACGATAAGATCAAGGAGGCCAAGTTACAAACACATCGAGCTCAATTCGAAATATTAAAGATGAATGACGATGAGAACATAGAGGCATATATGCTGAGAGTTAATGAAGTCATTAATGCGATTAGAGGACTCGACGAGAAAATCGAAGATTCTGTCATCGTGAAAAAGGTATTAAGATCTCTTCCCCAAAGATTTGATTCTAAAGTTTCAGCTATAGAAGAAGCTAAAGATCTAAATTCTTTTAGTATGGATGAGATGCATGGTTCTTTGACTGCATATGAGATGAGAATAGGAAAATCTAAACCCACAGACAGAGAAGCTGCTTTTAAAGCCCATAAAAATATGAAAGCAAAACAAGAATCCGAGGAAGAAGAGACATCGGATGAAATGGAAGCAAACTTTGTTCGAAAACTAAAAATGGGAAAAGGAAAATACAGAGGAAAGTTACCGTTTAAATGTTTCAATTGTGGAGGCATTGGGCATCTTGCAGCTAAATGTCCACTTAATGAGAAGAACAAAAGTGATGAAGGATCGCACCAAGAAAGAAGTGACTGGAAGAAAAAAACAAATTTTAGAAAAGGCAACTTCAAGAAGAAAAGTTTCATCTCCAAGAATGTCAGTTCATCAGAAGACAGCTACAGTGAGGATTCTGAAGAGGAAACAGGTGAAGTTCTCTTTATGGCACTCAAAGAAGAAAAAATAGAAAAAGAACAAGTATGTGATGAAAACCTAGAGGTTGAAGTAGATCTAGAAGGTGAGTTGATCGCTGCACTTGAAGAGTTGGGTTTAGAAAGGAAAAAGAACAAAAGACTGTCCAAGAAGTTGGAAGAATATGGGGATAATATTGAAGATCTCTTCTTACAAATTCACAAAGCCAAGAAAATAGAAGAAGCCTTGAAGTCACAGATCAATGAGAAAGAGATTGTTTGCTGCAAACAAGAAGAGGAGATTGTTTTATTGAGGAAACAACTAGAAGAGGCCAATACAAATCTCAAATTTGAGAAGAGCACAAAGCTGCTAGATAAAATGATAAGGCAACAAAGAAGCCCCATGTGTAAGCTTGGTCTTGGATGTGAAGTTGAACAACCTTCATCTTCTAAATCTACAGAGAAGAAGAAATCCACTGTTGAAGGATCAAAGCAAGAAAATCTTGAAGTTGAATCCTCAAAAGGAAGAAAATCTCAAAGGAGATCTACAACAAAGCAACCACAACAAAAGAGGTTCTATCACTCTCACTTTATTCATAATAATGCTTTTAATGGCTATTGTTTTAGATGCAACCATTATGGTCACAAGGCAATTTATTGTGGATTGAATAATAGATCAAAGAGTTATCTTTGGTAGAAATACATCTGTTATTCCGGTTGAACACCATGTGCAATGTTTTAAATGTAATGGTCATGGGCACATAGCAAGGTCTTGTCCAAGAACTTTTGTATCTAATCTAAGGCAAGACAATAGATTTCATCAGACGCAAAGAATGCAACACAGACAGGGAAGAAATCATGTGCATCAAAGAAAGGAAAATAATCATCCATCAAGGATGTACAAGAGACAACCACCCAAGAGAAATGTTCAAGTTCACGAAAAGGTTCAAAATAGGGATGCAGTTGAAAACCTTCAGCCTAAGTTCAAGAAATATTGGAGAAAGAAAGAAGAGAGGAAATCGTGTCTCCTTGGACCGAAGGAGATTACTCCTCTATTGCACTAAGCAGCTCCAGGTAGCACATCCTCAGGGGGAGCAATGTTAAAGTTTTATTTTAATGCTCCTATGTATTTGTGTGGTTATCTGAGGATGAAAGGAAAGTAGTCGGGGAGTTGTCGTATAGTTGCCAAAGTGTGGTTCAGTTCATGTCGTTGTTTGTGGCGGTACCATGAAGGGTGGTGATTAAATTGAGAGTTGTCACCATTGGTAGTATTGCTATATGTCAGTGTTGTACTTTTGATGGTTCTTACTGCCATTGTTCAAAGTTACGGAAAATTACAGTTCTGATAATTTGGTTTAGTGAAAGAGATGCAAAAAAGTTCACAATGGAGGATTGTAAGCCAGTTAGCACTCCCATGACGACAGGTTGCAAGTTGAGCAAGAATGTGTAGATGACAGAAAGAGTACCAGTGGAGGTGCATTCTATCTTGGAGATAGGTTGGTCGCATGGAACAGTAAGAAACAAGAGTCAGTTTCCTTATCCACAACAGAGGCAGAATATATTGCAGCGACAACGTGTTGTACGCAGGAGAAAGTTGCGAAAGGTGAGGTTAAGTTGGATTTTGCTCCAACAACAGAGCAAGTAGCGGATATCTTCACAAAATCGTTGCCCAAGGAAGTCTTTGAGTACCTTCGCAATAAATTGGGAGTGGTCACGTTTCCCAAGAATTGACTAGCTATCGGGACCACATTCTCAGGGGGAGCATTTATGTCTTTGTTTATCTTTTTGCTCATGTTTGTGATTTTTGCTAAGTGTAATAATTTTTGTCTGAGAATGTTGTGCATGGACTCAGGGGGAGTTTACAACAGCCCTTTTGGTATTGTTGTCAAAGGGGGAGAAGAGTTACAGGAAATTGCTCAAGAGTTACAGGAAATTGCACGTGTGTTGCCAACAATTCCAAAGGGGGAGATTGTTGAGCAAGGTGCAGCGATAGTATTGTCATTGTTGTCAACACAGTCAGAAAGATCGGTTGATGCAGTGGACAGGAGTTCAGAGGTTATTCGAGTATGTACAGTGAAGTTAAAAGCTCATGAGGATGTTTTTGATGTTTGGGTGAAGTTGTTACAGGTTGTCCAAGAAGACCGAAGTGGCCCATATGCAAAAGAGAAGCGAAAAAGCAAAGAGGAAAGAGTGTCGCGATATCGTGACATGTTGCATTTTCGTGGCCAAAAGAGAAGAGAAAATGCAAGGAGAAAAAGTGTCGCGATATCGCGACATGTTGCATTTTCGCGGCCAAAAGAGAAGAGAAAATGCAAGGAGAAAAAGTGTCGCGATATCGCGACATGTTGCATTTTCACGGGCCAAAGGAGAAGAGAAAGAGCAAGGAGAAAAAGTGTCGCGATATCGCGACATGTTGTATTTTCATGGGCCAAAGGAAAGAGAAAGAGCAAGGAGAAAAAGTGTCGCGATATCGTGACATGTTGTATTTTCGCGGGCCAAAGCTAAGAGAAAGAGCAAGGAGAAAAAGTGTCGCGATATCGCGACATGTTGTATTTTCACGGGCCAAAGCTAAGAGAAAGAGCAAGGAGAAAAAGTGTCGCGATATCGCGACATGTTGTATTTTCGTGGGCCAAAGCAAAGAGAAAGAGCAAGGAGAAAAAGTGTCACGATATCGCGACATGTTGTATTTTCATGGGCCAAAGCAAAGAGAAAGAGCAAGGAGAAAAAGTGTCGCGATATCGCGACATGTTGTATTTTCGGGGCCAAAGCAAAGAGAAAGAGAAAGGAGAAAAAGTGTCGCGATATCGCGACATGTCGCATTTTCGCGGCCCAAAGCAAGGAGGAAGAGAGAGAAAGAAAAAGTGTCGCGATATCGCGACATGTCGCATTTTCGCGACTCAAAAAGGGCAACCAGGCAGAGAAAGAAAAAGTGTCGCGATATCATGACATGTCGCATTTTCGCGACTCAAAAAGGGCAGGCAGGCAGAGAAGCAAAAGTGTCACGATATCGCGACATGTCACATTTTTGTGACTCAAAAAGGCCAGGTAGGAAGTGAAACAAAAGTGTCGCGATATCATGACATGTCGCATTTTTGCGACTCGAAAAGGCCAGGCAGGCAGTGAAACAAAAGTGTCGCGATATCGCGACATGTCGCATTTTCGCGACTGAAGACCAGGATGGTGAAACTGAAGACTACATAGTGACGTGGACCCATAAGGAATCTTTAATGATTTGAAATCATTTAAGATGGTCGTTACACGTGGAAAGAAATGGACGCATGCCCATGTGGAGAAAATGAACAGTCATGGAAGGAGAAAACAAACAGTCATGGAAGGAGAAAACGAACAGTCGTTAAAATAGAAAATGAACAGTCATGCAGGGAGAAAACGAATAGACATGCAAAGAGAAAAAGAATAGACATGCAAAGAGAAAATGAACAGTCATGCAAGGAGAAGACGAACAGTCATGACCAAGAAGACGAACAGTCATAGTAGGAGAATATGGTGTCAATTCTTTGCATGTAACGTGTTTGACGAAATGCCCACTCTATATATACAAAAGGAGTTACATAAAGAAGGCGTTACAATTGACAAGTGGCGTATGAGAAATGAAAGAAGGAGTTACAACTGGAGTTACGAAGAGAAAGGATGGTTATAAAAGGAGTGTTGCTCGGAGAATTTTAGTTGGTGAATTTATCTTGCGAAGTGCACGAGAGGAGCGCGAGAGGCGAGCAAGAGGCGAGCGAGAAGGGTGTGTTGCGTGAGAGATGTTGAGTAAGCAATAGACCAGTCAAGGTCTTGTAAAAGTGAAGGCATTTATATGTCAATCTTCTAGTTTCAGAATTGAAGTCCAAGTTGGTGCTTGGCATCAGGGGTTGGTGCTCCTTCCAGTTGGTGCTTGTAAATCAGGGGTTGGTGCTCCTTTCTGTTGGTGCAGATAAATCATGGGTTGGTGCTCCTTTCTATTGGTGTAGATAAATCAGGGGTTGGTGCTCCTTTCTGTTGGTGCAGATAAATCATGGGTTGGTGCTCCTTTCTGTTGGTGCAGATAAATCAGGGGTTGGTGCTCCTTCCAGTTGGTGTTGGTAAATCAGGGGTTGGTGCTCCTTCCAGTTGGTGCTGGTAAATCAGGGGTTGGTGCTCCTTCCATTTGGTGCTAGTAAATTAGGGGTTGGTGCTCCTTTCTAGTGGTGCTGGTAAATCAGGGGTTGGTGCTCCTTCTAGTTGGTGCTGGTAAATCAGGGGTTGGTGCTCCTTTCTGTTAGTGCAAATAAATCAGGGGTTGGTGCTCCTTCCAGTGGGTGCTGGTAAATTGATTGTAAAGTTGTTACTTTGCAAAGGTTGGATTTGGATGGGAGTCCAAGCAGTCAATTTTTGAGGAGTAGCCAAATCGGTGAACCTCGTTACATCTTGTGTTGTGTGATGCTCTCTTGCTATGTTTGCTTTATTTGATTTTAAGTTTTCATTGTTTTGGCTTTAAGAGTTGAAGATTTAAGTTTTAAAGAGCTACACTGATTCACCCCCCCTCTCAGTGTCATTGTGAGACTAACATCATCTAGGGTTCCAAGAAAAATTCTACATGCCACATCCTCATGTTCGACATTCCATCTAACTAGGATATCCACATAGGATTGAATATGTTCCTCGGCTAATGTTGGACCATTGTGTTTAAATTTGGGCAAATGTTTTTCTATGTTCTTGGGTAAATCATGAGAATCTCCACTAATGTTCAAAGGATTAACATGTATCCCATACCACGTTCTTGCAGTTGTAGCCATTTATGAAACTCAAATAATAACTTCAAAACCAATTTGTTAGTCATGAATAAAAGAAGGGACCATGACAAAGCAATATTCTAAAAATATAAATTAGTTTTTGATTCACCAGATCGCATATGCGCAAGTAAAGAGCATACTCCTAGTGTTGTAGGCTTTCTGATTCATAAGATCGCATTACACGCAAGTGAAGAGCATAATACCGACAACAAATACATTTTAGACAAAATAATTCCTTACAAATAAGCATGAAATGACTAGCAAATATCAAACATGTAATGTATGAATAATCATGTTAGCATCAACCAAGAGATGTATCCATTAAAATCAAATGAAAGTAATTGCATGGAGACAACCTCGTTAGTCAAGACCAAAAATTTTCAAAATCAAATCAAAACACATTATTCCTGTATGAACAATCAAAAGCGTTAGAACAATGCATAGCAATTCATGTCCTCCTTTTAACACTACAAGTTTGTATTGTTAAAATAGGGCTAAAGATAACAATCAATAGGGCATGAATTATTCAACATTTAAATCCCTATAGCATTTAAATCATACTGAAATAAACCAATTCAGGCCCTCCTTCTAGCACCAAAATGTTGAGTGGTATTTTCACCCAATTGTGAAAGTACACTCTCCCTTAGGATTTGGGTTCCAAATCCCCTCTTGCAAATAAGTTAAACAAACAACTTCTCCAAGGTCTCCGCTATATTAGCATTTGCATTTATGTATTAGTAATCTCAAATAAAGATGTATCAATTATAATGCTAGGAACACCTTATTGATTGCAAGTAACTGTAAACAAGGGGTAATGTTGGTTTATTTTACCATGAAACTTTAGTGATTGTTCATTGAACTAAAATAAAGCAAATGTGAGTTGGCCCTCATATGACCACGATGTAGTGCCTTAATTCCTTTTATCTTGAGGGTTTTTAAAGTAGATTTTATCTTGCATTAAATCCTCAATGATGAATAGGGTCTTCAAATGTAGCTTCAAAATGTCACTTTAATTATCCTTCTTAAATGAAATCAGATTTTCATCAAGACGAATAATTTAGTGCTTTGATTGCTCCCAAAATGGTAATTTGCAAAGTGCCATAAAACATGACTCCTTCTTTGAAATTAGAATTTTCATGAAGGGAATGTCATCATAGGCTCATGAATGAAGTATGAAACTGAAAAAAATGAAATTCAGCCCAAAAATAAAAAATTTCTATTTTCAGAATTTTCAAAATCTGTAATAAAGCAACAACTTCGATGAATTTCAAAATGCGTATTGGAAGTATGAAGTATAACCTACGCAATAGTGAAATTGTTTTTGGATTTTGAATTTTTTTTAATGTTTATTTTAATGCTTGAAAATAAAATAAAAATTAAAATTTATGGAAAAATAAAATGCAGAAATGCAGAAAATGAAACACATGATACATTTAGTTTGATGTTATCCTATTCCGGAAAAACCGAAGATGTGAGATTTTCATGCATGCAACCTAACCTATTGGACTTGCAAAACAAGCACAATCCGAATAAGCTAAGTGTTGGCTCCTAGAGTTTAAATGAGGTTTTCAGACTTAAGCATTCACATGAAGCAATCAAGAAACTTGCATAAACTCCATTTACAAGCCTAAAATTTGAAAAGGGAAAAAAATAGACATTTAATCTTGCATGCAAAAAATGACTCCTTTTTTGTTCATAAGATGCAACTTTCTGAAAAAAAACTATCTGCATTAAAAATATGTCCTTGTACATGGCAGAAATCTGGTTTTCCAAAACTAGAAAAAGTGGAAGAAAAACAATCCAAAGCAGGTCCAAAATGGCCTCTTGCCCTCAGATCTGCAACTCTGTTTTAGAATTTTTCAACCCCTCGTTTTCTCCTTGAATCGCATATTTGAAACCTCTGAAAATTTTTGTTTCTCCTTCCAAGATTGTTCGTTTTCTCCTTCCTTTGTGCATGCATGTGTTTTGGTTTCCAAAAAGGCTTTTCATTTCTATTTTGTGACCCTTCATTTCATTCCCATGGTTTGGCTTCCTCTGTTTGGTTCATTCCATTTGTTTTAGTTACTTCTTCCTTTACTTTCCATGCACAACTCATGCGTTACATAAAGCCTCTTATTTAATTGGATGATTTAAATAATGATGGACATTCAAACAATTTTGTAATGATGAGAATGAGCTATTTATAACTTCTTCTATCATAATCACTATCTTCCACCATGTAGCATCTCCATTGGAATTATAATTTTAATTTAAAATACTCCACATCATTTTATTCTCGTTGATGAAGGCTATTCTTTTTGGTAAATTAACTTGTCTTTTAATGAGGGCAACAACAATCAATATTTTTTTATGGCATGACTACATTTAACCAATATAAATAAAACATATGAAATGTTCCCCTGCTTTCATCATTCATCGACTCTTATTGGTTAAGGAAGGAGCGTTTTGACTTGGCAGTTTATTAAATTAATGCAGTATTTGGAAACAACCTACCCATGAGCCGTGTGAAATGGTCCTCTGCATGCATATCCCGACTGTGCACATTGATGTGGACATTCTGTCATTTGTCACTGGTGAATCCTTCCCTAACATAATTCACGTAATTCCCATGTCAATAACTCTTGCTTTTCCTGGCGAATGCGCAGTGTGCTTCATCGCCTTGGATGCTATGCATGTCTGACTATAACACCCATCTACGCACTACGTAAACTCTTCATATGTTCCCACAGTGAAACTGCATTCACCCATCGTGTTTTTTCTTCTTTCTTAAGCGTATAAACGAGTGACGCCACTCATATGTACTCCACATCGTAGCTAAAATGCGATCTTGTCGATCAGTATCTAGGTGTTTATATTCAGATTACCTACACATTCTCGGATGCTAGACACATCTGTCGTTGATAGCCATATCATCTGCTACGTGGTCCTCATTGCTTCAATTGCCAACATCCATGTATCTCGCATCAATAGCAATGCCACCCACTACTGTATGGATACCCTAATATACCTTGTTAATAATAGAAGCCCTGGTCGTTTGTTGCCATGGAGATGTCCACTTCTCCTAGCCGCACAGCCACCATGATCCAAACATTCTCTCGAAGCCCGTTACTTTTGAATGCCATTTCCCATCAACCTTCGGCTACCCAAAAAACATGCAAGTTTTAGTTTACCACGGATGAAACACATATCGTGATTCATCCTTCTTTAGATCATCATTGGATCACGGAACGCTTCTTGTTGCTGTGACTGGCAATGTTGTTGTTGTTGTTGGATTCGACGCCTTCAATCCAGGTCACCAATCACGTACCCATCCAAATACGCCGTTCTATTTCCATTTTCATTGTTGCGTTGATGTACCTATCCAAAGACGTTGCTCTATTTCCATTTTCCTTGTTGCATTGACTCCTCATTGTCGCATGTTCTCCTCTTTATTTAAAACGTCATACCTTTTATAATAAGAGATACTAACGTATTTATACAGGACATCATAATAAGGGTCTCGTGAGCCTTTGGTTTTATTATATCCCTTACTAAATATTAAAGACTCTTTTGTAATGTTCATGTAAAATGATTGCAATGTCCTTTACTCCCTCCACGTGTATCATTTTGGTTTAATGAAGGCCTTGTACAACATTAAAATTTAATAAATGTGTTATACCGAATACATTTATTACCAGCCCATTTCTATTTGTTGTAACAAACTGCATTCTCGGACTCCTATGCGCTGTCTGTCGTTACAATGTAGTTCTACGTTTCCATTTCGTAGCACTTTTGAATTTGAATCCTACTGTCATGATTACTGCAATATATTACCGTATGAAATATGTGCTGCTACTGCCATATCCTATACCAAATCTGCATTTCCCTTAAAGTCGTGGCCATGGACACGTCGCTGTATAATTCTCATTCGTTGCATGGGTGTGTTATTGCTGATTTTGTGCCCTGATTGGTCTTCGAACACATGTGGATGAAATTTGAATGCTATTAATGCCACTTCTTGTGATACAATGTGACTTCCTTGTATTACCTGCACATAACAACACACCATAAGCCATAGAGTATAATACAAAATACAAAGTCTCTGAACACCGTATTTGACGACAGCTACATCACTGCCTGAGCGCTGCTCACCTCAAAAACCACCATGGAGTCCTCGGCTTAGCTTTCTTTTGACGCCCAAAAATCCATTTTGCTATCACTCCCGTTGAACCTGTAACATCTACCTGTTCATATGCGAACCCATGTTGCTGCTTGTTGTTTATTTGAACCATTTACCATCGAACACTCTGCACACATGACATCACCATCGACGCGACATCCCTTCGACATCAACACTATACTGCAACTGCCACGAACTGGCCGCAGTGTAACTTGCTGCTCACAGTTGTCATGATGTGACTTTGAAAACGTCACCATATTGTTGTGCATCATCGAGGAGTCCCCATATGCCTGATCATATTGCCACGTAGGCACTCGTATCTCCACTAAGTTTTTCGTGTAACCTCTGCGTGTTACTAGATGTAGCTTTCGGCTATTAGACGACTATTGATGTTTTTCCAGCCACGAACGACGACGTCGTCGAGTTCCCAATCCAATGCCTTTGGCCTTCGGACCTGCCATAACCTACATAAAACAAATCACACCTATTAGATTTTCAAATAAAACCATAACATGCAATCAAATCTAAAGTTATGACATATAAACAATGTGTTTCATTTCGATTTTCTTTCTACTACATATAGATGAAAAGAATTTTATATTATATATCCTTTATATTACTTTGTTATATATACATATACATGAAATATGTATATATAATAAAGTATTAATCATTTACTTTTTATTACTTTTAAATAATATATAAAGTAAGAAATGTGAAGCATTTCGTTTTTTTTTTTTAAGTTTATTATTATAATTATATATAAAACTTATATAATTATAATAATGTTTTTCTTTATATTTATTTGATTTTCACTTTATTTAAGGAGACATATTTAAATGGTTAATTATTGAAAATGAAATAACATAGAAAAATTAAGTTAACCATTTAAGACTTCCAACACCAGAAAGGAATTTCTCAACTCAAACTTATCAAGCCAACCCCGATGACCAAATCTTTAAGACCCACGTAAAATAAACACTACCCATGGTGAGTTTTGGAAACTAATGCAAGCACATGGGTAAGGACCTATGCAGAAAGATGCTCAAGAACAAAGAAAACTCTGAAAGTCAATTTTAAAAAGGTGGGTCCCCAATTCTTGGGGTACGTTGTGGAGCGACCACAACAAGACTCCTAGAGATTATTCATGGTGAAGTTAGGATATTGGAGATATCCATTGATATATTGAGAACTTCATAGAAGAAGACAAGGCCATAGAAGCCTTGATTTAGAAGAAAATGCCACAAAAGCCTTGATACTGAAGAAAATGCAACAAAAGCCTTGATATTGAAGAAAAGACCACAGAAACCTTGATCTTGAAGAATAATCCAGAAGAGAGTATCTAATTCAAAAGTAGATTCATATTTTAGTACTAATACTTTGTTGCAGGGAGAGGAGATTCAGTGAGTTGGAAAATTTCCTACAATAAAGTTAGGAAGAGTATCTTCTTTTGAATCAATCCAACATCTAAAGAAAATTTGAAGGCAAAGATATTAGGAGAAGATATCATTGAATAACTTCTAATATTGGAAAAACAAGATGGACTCGAAGAGTCTTGCTCAAATCTAGAAGTAGTATAATCAAATATCCAGAAGAAGATCTCACCACCAACACTTCTAGAGGCAGAAGGTTGAAGAAAAGCTCTTAAGGAAGAACAGAAGAAGCTACAAGATCAAAGACCTTCGAGAGGTCTCAATGAGCATCCAGTAAAATGCTTGGAGAGCCTTATTGAAGAAATCATCAAAGGAATTCCAAGGAGAACTCATTGGATAAATTTATTATAAAATATAGTGAAATATTTGCGACAATTATCACCATTTGATAACAAGCCCAAAAGAAGAAGAAGAATTTGGCAAGGAGTACAAAATATCAGAAGAAAATTCAGAAGACCTCAAGACATTTAGATCACTTTTTGATGAAGAAGAAACTGGGCAGTGAGATCCTACTCAAAGCAACAGCTTGGTGATATTAGATACCAAGATCTACATTCTCTACAAAGCTACAAAAGAGCTACAAAATATTTTAGAAAAGGTAAGCAACTATTGGTATAAGTAGATTTATTAATTGTATTACTTGTCAGATTTTTTAAAGCACCTTATATTGGGTTAGAGTTGCAGAAGATGAAAATTGAATTATAGTCTTCAAGAGTGCAAAAAAGGAAATTTTCATTTTAAGGTTCATTTGCACATTAGCTTTGGAGTTGATTAGATTAAAAAATTACAACTATCTTTCAACTACCAAATATCTACTTTGGAAAGAAAAAGAAGACTAGTTCCTACAAATTTATTTGTAGTGAAATTGCAGAATAATTCTTGAAGATTCATTATTCATTAGTTGCAGCAAATTGATTAAGTGCATTTATAAGTTATTTTGAGAGTTTATTGGAGTGATAAGGTGAGATTGTTAGTGCATTAAAAGTGAAATATTAGTGGGTTTATTTGCACTACTATATTACTCTCAAAAAGCTTAGTGTTTGTGTTCTTGAGAAGGGCACAAAATCAGATTAGCATCAAGTGTCTAAAGACACCATTAGTGCACCAAAATCTACAAATTTTAGTGGCCAAAGGAAGCCACCAAATATAGCTTAATCCTCCAAGTTTTGGAGAAGAAAATAGCCATAGAAAATCATCAAGAATTACCTCAAATCAAGACTTGGTGAGTCTTAGATTCAAAGCACTATAAGTGTTATATTGCATCTACAAAATTGGTTATAATTTGGATTCATAAAACCAAAAAAAAAAGAGTTTCATATTCAGAAGAACTTCTCCAAAAATATGCCATAAAATTAGAAAATCATGAGTACAAAAAAGTGCAAAAGAAGTGTTTTTATATCCCAAACTTATTACATATTGTTTCACCATTCTAAGTTGTTTTACATATGTGATAAGGTGGATTTTGAGGTGCCACAAAGGCACATTATACAAGGTTAAAATAGTTGGACACTAGCACACTCCAAGCATAGCAAAGGAGCCCCTCAAAAGGCTCACATCTTCTCCATTCTAGATAGTCGAACCTGTAAGCCTCAAAGGGTTAACACAAGGAATGAACATCATATTTGAGAGTAATATTATCTACAAAGAATAAAATACATAATAGGTTCAAAATGGGAGAAAATACATCAAAAACAACATGGAAAGGAGGATAGAATTAGCACATTTAAGGTATAAAGAACAAGTGCTAAATCCAAGGTTTCAAGCTTGGAGAAAAATGTCCACAAATAGGAGCACTAAGATCAGCTACGGAACCACCATTGGAAGATCTATAGAATAAAAGGACATCATAGCTAGCACCATCCAACATCCTCATTGAAGCACCTGCAAAATAAAGTCTCCAAGAAATGTAGCAAGCAAAATAATAAGCATACAAAAGGGAACAGGAGGTATATCATTCATCTTGGAGGGTTTCAAAGAATTACATGTAAAGTTCCACTTGGCACAAACCTCCTAAGGTGCCATATTCATTCATAACATACAAGAAACAAAAGATTACTTCAAGTGCTCATTCAAGGGAAGTTACAAAAAATAAAGAAGAGGAATTCAAGTGCTCACCAAGAATATTGTAACATCTCATACTTATATAAAAGAGCAAGACAAGTGCTTAGTAACTCCCATCTACTTCTTAAGCACCTATTAAGTTTAACTAACATGCCACTTGTCATATTTGCAAAGATTCTTGCTCCATTTAAAGGGTTCAATGGCCAAGGGAGTTTGAAGCATGTATATCCATTCAAAGCACTTCACACAAGGCCGAATTGCAACGTGGAGGAAAGTGAAAGAGCATTTAAAGCTCTAGTCAAAAGGAACCAAAAAGTCAGAATTTGGGTGCCATTTTTCAAGCTCCAAAACCAAGATAAATCCAAGGCTATCCATTTTTTGAAGTGTCCAAGGCAAAAATCATTGGCATTACTGTCATTCATGCCCGAATACTGCATCAAAAATTATGGATATCAATGTTTCAAGGTAAGGAATAATTCCCATTATAGTTTGATTTCATTCTTTAGGAGATATAAGGATTATATACTAAGGTTGAAAATTAGAGAAATCAAATGTATTGAAAGTAAAAATTAAAAGGTAATTAAGATATTAAATTAATTAAATATTTGTAATATTAAATATTGGAGTAATAAGGATTACTACTGGAAAAATAAAATTTATAATATTTAAAAATATTGTTGTGTTCTAATTTTCTATATTTGGGAGCTATAAGGGTTACAACACCAAATTAGGTTATTGAAAATTAGAAACACTAAAATCAAATCCTAAGGGATATTAAAAGAGGTTATTAAGGTTTTTGCTAAGGTTGGAAATTTATAATATTCTTGTCTCAAAATTTCACAAAAGGGACAAAAGAAATCCAACATTAAACCTCTTCAAAATTTGGAAAAGTTCTTAGTTCAATAGGAGTAATACAGTGTTAGAAATTTTGATTTTGATATTTACAAAACTTCACAAAATCAACCCAAATTTAAACTACATTTTACAAAAGCACTATATCATATTCCAAAAACACTAGGGATTCATAAGGTATTCTACAATACTTGATAATAATAGTATCTACCAAATATTATCAAGTTCTAAATCCATTGAGAAGATATAAGCTTCCTACAAAACCTAAAATTCCATTAGGTATATATACTCTCATTACTAGGAAGACATAAGGAAGTCCACAAAATCTAAGGAGTGATATTAATGAATTTAAATGGCATCAAAAAAATTCTTCCTAGTAGAATATCAACTACTCAAGGGTCCTAATTATTTCTTCTGGAAGAATAAAGTGAAAGCAATGTTGGTATATGAAAAAATTTAGGATATTGTCAAAGGGAAAACACAGACCTACCATAGGTGATACTGAAATCCTAAATTTCAAGAAAAATGATTCAAAGGATCTAATGATAATAAAAATTGCTATCACAGATGAGATACAACCCTATATAAGTTTAGCAAAAACATATTCAGATGCATAGACAAGCCTATAGAAAATATTTGAATGAAATAATAAGGCAATTATTTTTCATCTTCAAACTCAACTTCACTCATTAAATATGAATAATGGAGAAAGCATAGAACTATTCCTAAGGAAGGTAGTAGATATTAAAGGGAAATTATTGACCTTAGGAGAAACAATTAAGGATAAACTTCTTACTCAAGTAACCATGAGAGCACTTCCAAACAGCTATAAGTATTTGATAACATCTTTACAAATACTAATTAAAGATACTTCTTTTGATGACCTAGTAAATATTCTACAGGAATATGAGGTGGAAAATATAGCTAAAGATAAAATGACTAACACTACATTGGCATCTAAAGATAATCCATTGGTAAATATTGCTTCTTCATCAAAAGGACAAAAACCATGGTATAATAGGTATTGTCAGATATGCAAGAGAAAAGGTCATAGTACCAGCTATTGCAGGTTCAATCCCAAAAATTAGAATTAAGGGAATCATATGAATAATGGGAGCCAATTTTAGCCACAAAAATATCAAAATCCTCATCAGCAACAATTTCAATGTCCAACCAATTATCCCCAATTGGAGTATCAAAAAGGAAATAAAAAAGGACATCTAGCTTAGAGGGTAGAAGAAATCGAAGAACTGGAAGAATCTACAAATGATTATGAATTCAAAGCTCTTTCAACAAGAATGACAGATTATGAAGACACTAACTACTTGCTTGAATAGGTTACAAAAAATATAGAAGAAGAATCTTAATCTCAAGATCAAGAAGAAGATCCACATTGAATACTAAAGTCTTCAATACCCAAATAATGTAATACAGGGGGATGTTAGTATAGAGTATATTACATTATTTGGGTCATGTAAATGTACCTTCCTAGGTACATACTTAGGACATTAGATTACTTTAGGGGGAAGTTATATAGTTACTTCATGTAATGTAATAAATGAACAAGGTGTCAATGTGCACGTTGTATATGTGCAAGGTGTCCCTTGTACAACTAGGTAGAGTGTTGGCCAAGGAACCTATATTCCTATATAAAAAGGACCTCATTGGAACAAGCTTATAATAAGCTTGTATTATATTTGTAGGTAGTGGTATAGTGTTGTGTAGATCACCATATATTGGTGATGGGTGCAATGTAATCCTATAGCTTTGATCATGGAGTGTCCATTTCCTCCATAGCTACATTGTATTCATTTCCTTCATTTTTATTTATAGCATATTTCAGTCATCTCATAGATTTACTTTCTTTAATATTATTCTACATATTGTGATTGCTATCTCCCATTGCATACTGCATTAAAATCTAACAAACATGAAATTGATAAGATTTGAAAAGAGAAATCCCCCTAACAAATTCATAGACCAATGAGGAATGCTAGTTTTAAATGATCTACTACTTTTTGAACTCATAAACTATTATAGGTACAAAAAAAATTAATCATTTAATCTTACTATCCTTGTGGATCTATAAATAAGCAAGGTAAATTTACTTGATATGATATTAATGACAAATTGATGCCAAAATTTAACTTCCTGATAAACCCTTATAAGGATCATGCCATATGCATCAACAGCTAACAAATATCATAAGTAATTGTAGGTTTGGAAGACATAGGTGGGTAGGGACTAATCCTCTCAATGATGTAAGAGACAATAAAATAGGTGAAGAATATTAGGAATTCACCTAGATTATCTCATAGGTCCTTGATCCTAGTCCATAATATAACCCCACTAATAACTCTTCAATACTCAACTATTTATTTCCTCAAGCATTCAAGAGATGGATCCTTTCACATTCCTCACTTATGAAAAAACTCTCATGACTCTTCACTTTACACCTTGCCACATATCATGTGACTCTTCACTTACATATTTGACACCTAAATTATATGACTCTTAACTTACTTGACACTACACTCTCACAACTCGCACCTCACATTTTGCATACTTTGACACTTGCACACTTTATTACATAACACTCGTATGCTTCTCACAAATTGACACAGACATTAGAAAAAATAAAAATACACTCCCCAAACTAATATTTACAAATATACCACATGCTACCAAATAATGTAATATCTTGAATAACAAAGAGATTTATATAATGATGTGCCAATGATATGGAAGGGATGCACCTGATAATATCTATATCAATATATAGACCAAATATGAAGTGAAAATATGATTGCTATTGAATTTTGAGAAGAGAGTGAAGATATCCTAGATCACCTAGTATATCAACAAATGCACTTAAAGGCTAATGTCTGATACCCAATGCATATGCAAATATTTTACAAAAATGTAAGATATTGGACATGAGGACCCATAGTCATTTTACAGAGAGTAAAATTATCCTGTCACATATGATTCTTAGCTAGATACATTGAGAATTGAGGTGTATGTAGGGTTGTGTTATATTCTTTACACTCATGGGATTAGGGATAGAAGGGTTCACCAAGAATGGTTTTAGGACTTGCTCCTATGAAGTGGAAATTTTTTATGTGTATATTGAACAAACACCTATGTTTGGCCTTTCTAAAATCTAAAGTATGGAAATGAAAGAACAATGCAAATAAACAAAGATGCAGGCAAACAAGACTAACCCTAGAATGATTCTTGTTTTTTATCTGTAGACACCAAAATCTAGCCACTTATACCTTCCTGCCAGCCATGTGTCAGTCATCCATCCTTCCTCGCCATTATTTGGCCCAAATCCACACTTTCCCACCATTATTTGGCCCAATTTCACTTTTCCCGCCATTTTTCATCCCCAAATTTATTTAAATTAATATTTATATATATATTTTAATATTTTAATATATATATAAATAAAGTTTAAGTGATTTAATCTGAGCCGTCCATCCTTCATTTAATCTCATCCGTCCATCCATATTAATCTGTTTCACAACCTAGATTTATTCTCTACCCTTGGATCCACTTTAATCTTAGCCACACGTTCAAAGTGTCGTTAAAACCCTAAAGTGTGCCCTAAGAGTAGATTATAAATTGAGTCACCTTGATGGCTCAAACCCTATCTATCTCTTTGGCTAAACCTACTTATCTTCCCTATCTAAGTCTGGAGTTGGCTATTGCTGTTAATCCTGAGTCTTCTGAGTCTTCTACGGCCCTAAGTCTGAACTAAACCCTTTCGCCTCATCCATCACCACCGCCTAGTCTCGCCGCGTTAACAGGAAAAGGTATAGATTTGTCTAAAGCAAGTAATCTTTCTTTATGTATTAATCTGCTGTTGAATTCTACATTCTGTTTATTTTTATTTTATAAATCTAGGGTTTTAGATTGTTTCTGAGGGCTCACACAGTGGAGCCCTCTTATTAGTTTCTAACTCTTTGATAATTTTAATGTGTGCAGGATTCTAGTGGTAGATCCGATTTGTTGATAGCAATTGCTTAAGCTGGAGTGGTCTGAGCCAAAGGATACAACGAAGCCCACTCATTCTGTTGAGGTTAAGGATACATTCTTCGGAGACGCCACCACATTGTGCCAGCTAGGGTTTCGAGCCAGCCCGTAATGGCTCAACAACAACAAGTAATGCAAAGTCAACCGCAACCAATTGCTTATCATGCGGTACCCGCCCCTCCTCAACCAGCTCATAATACTGGGCCAACCATGGAAACTCGACCTTGGCAAACAAATCGTCCCAAGCGACAGTTCACACCTTTAGATGAACCATATGCGGTCATATTCAACAAGTTATATAGCACAAATCGGTTAACTTTACCTGAGTTTAAACCTTTAGAACCATCTAGAAGGGGGAAGTATTACAAGGAGTACCTATTTTGTCTTTATCATAGGCAAAATGGACACGATATCAATAATTGTACAGCTTTCAAACATGTGATCCAAGATATTATTGAGATTGGAGCCATTAAATTGGATAGCCCCTTAGCCCAACAAAATCAAAATCTTGGTGTATTTCAAATACCCCTTCCACATCAAGAGGAAGCTCCAACAACTTCAGGGGGAGTAACTCAGGTAACTCCTCCTAATCAAGTCAACCATGTACAACAATACCAAGGTTTTGTGGGTACTATTAACGTAGTAACCCGGGGTCAAAGGGCGAACCAACCAAATCAGGCTAAACCATAGCCACCTGTACAAACCCCCAGTCCACCTCAGGTAACAATGACCCAACGACGTGCTAGTACTTCTCAACAACTGCTAAATCATTCTACTCAATGCCAACGACCCATCATGTCATTGAGTAGCCAATTAACTACCAGTTTAAAAATGGCTTCTGCCAAGTTATCAATCTATGACCTCATTCAACAATCTCCCCCGCATAGAGAGGCATTAATGGAAATATTAAAGTCAATCGAGATTCAAACTCAAGATACTAATGCCTTCAACAACTTTGTGGGGAGTATTCAAACATGCATGGAGCCCTCCATCACTTTCTATGATTTTGAAATCAAACCTTTGTCAACAGAAAGTATAGATCCTCCACTGCATATCATGGCCAAGATCGATCACAAGCCATTCAAGAGAGTCTTAATTGACATCGGTTCCTCAATCAATATCATTACAACATCGGCGTTGAGTAATCTAGAGTTGTTGCCATCCCTTATCACCAAGTCGACTTTTACTCTTAAAGCATTCAATGATGCTTTATCTTCCACGGTTGGCACAATTATCTTGCCCATTGAGGTAGGGGCCCGAACTTTGCATACCTTGTTTCACATCTTGGAAGGGTCCATGGCATACAATGTATTGCTTGGACAGCCTTGGCTTAGGGAGATGAGATGTGTCCCTTCTATACTGGATCAATGTCTGAAGTATGTATATGAGGGACGAGTTCATTGTGTACCTGCTGACACTGAACCCTTCAAACATTGCAACTATCTCTCAAATCCTTATGAGATTGTGTTGCCATCCACTCATCTTTTCTTGACCCCATCTACTTCTTCTATACCATATTCTTCTAAAGCTCCCATTTCTGAGGAGCTACCCATCATATCGCAACCATCTTCCTCTTCCGCTATTCCATCTCATTCACCACTTTCTTCATCTCCTAATCTTCCTTCTTCTTCATCAGTGACCACATGCACATGTGGCCATGACCAATCATCTCTTTCTATGTCATTACCCCCTTCTTCTACACCTTCTTCAACATCACCTATTATTCCTCCATCTTCCCAACCATCACCAGCTGATGTTTCACAAGTGAGTGAAGCATCAACCCAACCAAATCCTTCCAATTCTTCTATCCCACATTCTTCTATTCCATCATCTAGTCCATCTCCCTCCCAAGTCAAGGTCCATCTAATCGATGCGGATATTGGTGAGTATGCCATCCAAGATGTCCACATCACACCGTTCAATGTGCAAACAGTTCAATATTTTGGTCATCCACATGACCAACATTTATCCATTGGATCGGTTTATAACATGGGTTCTATGCCAAATTCCATTAATTTTGTATATGGGGGAATAGAGTCATCTTCTAGTCCTACCACCATACCAGAACCCAAGCATCCAGTCCCTACCAATATCGAAAGGATGGAGGGTTTTCCCTCTTGCTATTTCCATAGACATAATTGGCAGCAATTTGGCCTAGGTTGATACGAGAAAGGGGTAACTGAACGCATCGATATGCCATACCAGAGACCCACTGAGCATTTTGGTCTGGGCTACCAACCACTTCCATCCCTTTCTTCTTTTGAACAAGCTTTTCAAAGCATTAATCTTAATTCAGAAGAAGAAATCCTTCACCCCGACGAATCCGAAGATGAAGCCTATGAAGAATTTGACGTCATGTCAAATGGTGATGAATACGAAGAAGAGTCGGTGCCCATTGTTCCCCTCACTGAACAAGACGAGTTTTATCTCCAATTGTTCCCTCTCCAAGAGGCCATCTTTAGCTTGTTTCTTCCACAAGAACGAGGTGAACCACCCCCTCCGCCACATCCATAAGCCATAATCCAAACCTGTATTATATGTATATACTAAAATAGTGGTTTTCACCACTACCAAAAAAAAAAATCAAAAAATTCCCATAAAAATATATATATATATATATATATATATATATATATATCAAAATTTATAAAAATAATTTATTGCTTTATGTATGTGTGTAATAGTGGTTTTCACCACTACAAAAAAAAAAAAAAAAACTCAAACTACAAAAAAAAAAAAAAAAACAAAGCTGAAAAACTATGTTGTTTTGCATTTCAGGTCTTCCGAGGTCTTCACCGGTTTTCCCTTCCATTCCGCCCATCCTTTCTTTCATAAGTCGACAATGAATTTTGAAGACTTATTCACCCCACTCCATAATCCATATGATCTGGATAAGCCAATCCCAATCAACCCAAACCTGATTGACATGGATCGGATTTCATCTCCTCCATCTATTTCATAGTTCATCCTTTTCAAGGAATTTTTAAGGGCTTCCGCCAACTACATTCCTCCTTCACCTCCACATTCACCTTCATCTTCTAAGCCATAGGTCTTCCAGGAAAACATAGACGTGAGCAAGGCACAGGAGCTTGATGACATTTTAGATGACATAAATCTGATCCCTACTCCCCATCAGCTTGAGGAAGGTTCCCACATGTCTATTGAAGAAACTATCGATGTAGACCTTAGTCCAGACCAAGATGGCACCCAAATTGTGAAACTGGCTAAAAGTCTATCATCAGAGGAACAAGAGCAAATGATTGCTCTACTCAAGCGAAATAAGGAGATATTTGCATGGTCTTACAAAGACATGCCAGGCCTAGACCCTAATTTGGTTGTCCATAACCTCACCTTACAAAAAGATGCTAAACCTATCAAACAGAAACTTAGGAAAATGCATCCTACCGTGGCCCTCATAGTTAAATCGGAGATTCAAAAACTTCTGAATGTTAAATTTGTCGTCCCGATTGATTATCCTGAGTGGCTTTCTAACATGGTACCCATTCGCAAGCCTAACGGGGGATACGTGTTTGCACCGATTTTCGAGATCTAAATAAAGCGTGTCCTAAGGATGACTTTCCTCTTCCAAACATTGATACTCTTGTCGATACTGCTGCTGGTCATGAAATGCTTTCGTTCATGGATGGATTTTCGGGATACAACCGGATTCGAATAAACCACGAAGATCAACACAAAACAGACATTTACCACACCTTGGGGAACTTTTTGTTACAGGGTGATGCCCTTTGGCCTTAAGAACGTAGGTGCAACCTATCAACGAGCCATGACTTATATTTTCCATGATTATATTCATAAGATTATCGAAGATTATGTGGATGATTTATTGGCAAAATCTAAAACTCGACAAGAGCATTTTGATGTATTGGAAAAAATTTTTGATAGACTTCTAGAACATAAAGTAAGGTTGAACCCTAAGAAATGTGTCTTTGGTGTTACCTCAGGCAAACTCCTAGGTTTTATTATCTCTAAATGAGGTATTGATGTGGACCCAAACAAGGTCAAAGCCATTATGGAAATGTGTCCCCCAACTAATTTGAAGGAGTTGCGTAGTTTGCAAGGAAATATTAATTCAATCCGTCGCTTTATTGCACAACTTTCTAATAAATGTAGGCCATTTTGCCACCTACTACAAAAGGGGGTACAATTTTCATGGACAGATGAGTGTCAGAAAGCCTTTGATGACATCAAGCAGTACTTAGCGTCTCCGCCAGTCTTAGCTCCGCCTCGTCCAGGGGTCCCTTTCAATCTTTATATCTCAGCAACGGACTTTGCCTTAGGGACAATGCTTGCACAAAAGAATGAACAAAATCATGAGCAAGTTGTCTATTATATTAGTCGAACATTGGTAAGCTATGAAACCCGATATGCTTATGTGGAAAATTTGTGCTTAGCAGTGGTTTTTGCCACTAAGAAACTTCGTCATTATATGCTTAGCCATACAACATATGTCATAGCTAGAGAAAACCCTTTGCGTTATATGATGTCTCGCACTTATAATAACACTCGTACCGCTAAATGGATAATGTTGCTTACCGAATTCGATCTTGAATTCATTAGCCAAAAATCCGTTAAAGGTCAAGTTATAGCCGATCAACTTGTAGAAGCTCCACTACCTAGTGATCATCCTTTGATTATTGAGCTCCCAGATGATTCGGTATTTGCTATCACTGAACAAGAAGAGGACATCATTCCAAAGGAAGATGTTGACATCATGCTATTCTTTAATGGCTCTAAGTGTGCGAAAGTTCAAGGCACTAGAGTTGTGTTTCATACACCTCAAGGGATTCCCATCCCTTTATCATTCAAACTAGACTTCCAATGCACCAATAATACAGCAGAGTATGAAGCCTTAATTTTAGGTCTTCAATCAGCCATAGCTATGAGCATTAAGCATATTCGGATATTTTTGGATTCTCAACTCGTGGTTAAACAAATTACAGGAGAATACCAAGCCAAAGAACCTACCATTAAGCTTTATCATGATGTAGCAATGAAGTTGCTCTCTAAGTTTGATTGGTATGAGATCACTAGTTTGCCTCGTTCGACTAATAGATTTGCGGATGCCATGGCCTCTCTTGGATCATTGATTCCAAAGGACTCCCTTGGAGAGGTACAACCCCTAATCATTTCCACAATCTCTAAGTCTGCAATTGTCCGTGCTGAGTCTAAGGATGAAAAATATGTTTTCTTTATCCATTCGGATCCATATGAGCCTTGGTCTAGTGAGATAGTAGCCTTCCTCAAGTTTGGAACACTCCCATCTAATTGGTCTCGAACTGCCCGCCGTTGTTTTAAGCAAAAGGCAGCTCGTTTTGTTCTTTTGGGGGATGTGTTGTATAAACATGGATATGATGGAGTACTCCTTCGCTGTCTAGAAGCAGGTGAAACACATAGAGCTATTTCTGAAGCCCATGATGGTACTTGTGGTGGTCATTTTAGTGGAATGGCCATTGCGAAGCGTATTTTACGTATGGGGTATTATTGGCCCACTATGGAACAAGATTGTTGCAAATATGTTAAACAATGTAAAAAGTGTCAAGAACACGCTAATTTAACCCATATACCATCACAAGTTTTACAACCCATCCAAAGCCTTTGGCCCTTCTCACAATGGGGTCTTGATTTAATTGGCAAGATTTCACTGCCTCTTCGGGACAGACATACTTTCATCATTACAGCCATCTGAATACTTCACAAAGTGGGTTGAAGCTATTCCTCTAACCGATCTGACGAGTCCTAGAATTGTGGAGTTTATACTTCACCATATCATTTGTCGTTTTGGTATTCCCTCTAAAATTATTTCCGATAACGGCAAGTCTTTTAAGAATAAGGATGTTCGAGCTCTTTGCGAAAAGTATAATATCCAACATAGTTTCTCAACTCCTTACTACCCACAAGCCAATGGACAAGCTGAAGCTTCCAATAAGACCATAATTGCTATTCTTAAGAAACTTGTTAAAGAAAATCATAAAGATTGGCATACACAAATCCCCTTGGCATTATGGGCTTACGGAACAAGCATCAGAACTCCCATTGGGGCAACGCCATTTTCTTTGGTCTATGGAGCTGAAGCAATCATGCCTCTTGAGCTCGAGATCCCTTCCTTACGAATTTCTTTGTAGGAATTTATCGATGATGATACTGCTAGACAAGCACGTCTTGATCAACTCACACTCATAGATGAAAAACGAATCAATGCTTTAGAGCATTTGCGAGTTTATCAAGACCGATTGAAACGTGCTTACAATGCCAAAGTTCATCTAAGAGAATTTCAAGTAGGGGATCTTGTCCTTAAAGAGAATCAACAAAACACCAATGCATTGCCGCATCTTCGAGATAAATTCGCGGCTAATTGGTTAGGTCCATATATGGTCACTTGAAAGAGTGGGTAATGGAACTTATAGACTTTCCAGTTTAGAGGGAGAGGAAGAACCCGAACCACTTAATGTTATACACTTGAGGGCATTCTACGCGTAGTTTGAATTTTATATGTACGTATATACATGGCTTGTACAACAAAAAAAAAAAAAAAAAAAAACAAATAAAATAAAAAGAATTTGCATTTCATTGCTAGTTGCATACATCTCATTCAAAAACATTGCATTTCATGTGCATACATCTCATTCAAAAACATTGCATTTCATGTGCATACATCTCATTCAAAACCATAACATTTCATTTTCAGCCATAGTTGCATATAATGTTAGAGACCATTCTATATTTTGGATATAAAATTTGGTCAAGCAAAAGTCATGTTGCCTTAATCAGGGGCACCTTCATAAAATCCATCAAACCGAATTGTCATTCGTACACCCATTTTCCATTTGCACATATTTACATTGCCAAAATGTTTTAGGTCACTCAGCCATTCCTAGTGTTTTAAGCAAACTTCGAAATGCATGTCAAAGTTCTCTAGGGCCATATCACAAATTACACTAAATAAAATCTTGAGTATTGGGAAATGATTTCAAAAGCGGTCTTGAACCTATCACATTTTCACATCTTAAAAACATCTTGTGTCAAAGAGAGATAACACCATCCTTGGGTTTTGCCTTGAAGTGAAAAGGGTAATCCTCGTTTGTCCTATCATGCAAACATAATCCATAAAATAGTGGTTCTTACCACTATCACAAGCAATCACAAAATATAAATATAAACCGAGTAGTAAGGATAGGGTAAAATTCTCATCATACTTCGGTTGAGAATTCGATTCCCCAAAGCTCTAAGGAAATGAACATTTTTCACACACCACTGATCCCAAATAAGTTGTAAGGATCGTACTACTTGTCCAGTCGGATGGATAGGTAGTCATCCCAAAGGCTTACAAAGGTCAAAAACAACATGGACTATGGAGTTAACCTTCATCGGGGCTATAGACGCTTGGTGGCGGTGGAGTATACTCATTGCGTGGCGACATGTCTCTCCTCAAAAAGAGACCTCCGAATGCTCATACGGACAAACTAGCTTCGAGGTCTTCTCCATAACAAGGTTACCTAATTTATGCAAGATGAGGTTAATGAACACACTTGCACACACACAGGTTTTTGATTGCCTAGAGTCACTACCATGCTTCTGATTTGGTTAATGAACTCGCATGCACACACATTTGGTCCTAGTTGAATTAGGCAGTGTTAGTAAGTTTTTTTAATACCACTAGCATGTTTGAGTCTTTGTAAAATAGTCTTCCTCCATATCTTCTTCCATATCACCCTCCATATCTTCTTCCATATTCATGTCATTCCATACGTCATCCATTCACAAGCCACCAAGTTCGGTGCCCCTGATTAAACAATTATGATAACAGTTCGCTAAATCTAACTATCTAAAAGTATGAGTGCTTCTTAGTGCATATTTTATTTACTTAGTCTCGCATTAATCATCTATAAGTTTGCATTCCATTCCATCACATATGCATCAAAAATATTAAAACATATAAAAACATGCATCACAAAAACATAAGCATTCACACAAAAGAGAGTAAAACACCAAATAAATAAAAGCCATGTATATATATATGTATAAAGGTCAAACTGTACAATGAATTCCAAAAGGCTACAATATACAATAGAGCACCAAGGCTCATAAAGAGTGCATCTAAGCACTAAGCTAACCATCAAAATAGGACCCCTGAGACCTAGTAGGAGCCCTAGACCTAGTGGTGTGCCTAGAGGTACCCCTCATCCGCCTGAACTACCTCCAACCGGGCTGCCTCCACTAGTCCCACTGCCTCCAATATCTCCCAGTCTGCCTAGGACAACGACCTCCTCATCCCCGGAATGATAGGGGAGAATCGGTGTCATGCCTCTAACACCCTAAGCTGCAAAACAACAAAACAAAATTTGTTACAAATTTTTCCAAAAAAAAAAAAAACACATAATAAGTACTTGCTTAAATGAACAAATACCTCAGCTGGCTGCACTGGCGCATCCGCTCCCATCTCCGCCATAGCTCCCATGTGCTTCACTTTCCCACACAACCTTTCACTCCACTCTCTCAGACACACTTCTCTCAAGCTCGAATGCACAAATGAGCAAAATTCTCGCTGAAACTATTCAAATAGCTGATTTTGGTGCCCTAAAATGTAGTTGGGCGTTTCATGGCAGATTCAGATGCAGTCCTACATCTACAGAGTGCCTAAACACCGGCGGGCGTCTTTGCCAACCACAAATGCAGACCGACGTTTGGTGTCAGTATTGAATAAAGGAACAAAACCTACAAAATTGAAGCCTACCTCCTCCAAATTTCATCAAATTGCATTCATCCATTCTTCTTATCATAATAAAATATTTTGTGAAGGTTACAATAGTTTTGGACACAAATTTTGTCATTTCTCTCAAAAAGCGCATCATTCATCATTGTTTTACAAATTGAGTTAAAAATATTCAAAACCTTCACAAAATTAACCACATTCATCAATTCTTCTGATCTATCGTCAATTTCATTCATTCTTCTTTCATCATGCATATTTTTTCCAAATCAAATTAAAGTAAACCTCGTATCTAGTGGTATATTCTATCACCTTGGCGATTGCAGCGATTTGCATCCATGCAATTCGGTAAGAGGATTAAACCACCATAAGGACACTTACCATTTATCATCATCAATTATTTCATTGTTTGAAAATTGGAAATCAATTTTGGGTATTCTACTTTTCAAGTGACCTCATACCAAGATCAATTTGCTCAACAGTTGTAATTGATGGCCTAGTTCATGGGGCCTTAAACATGGACAATCTTTCATATCGTCATTATTTTAAGTCTTGCTAGAGATTGTGGCTACCTAGGTTGATTGGTTCCGACCCGAGGAATTATCCATACAGTCACTAGGAGCATCTTTGAGTTCTAGACTCTTTCATGCATCTTTCATCTCTGCATATCAATGGCGCCAACAAGGCAATTTCATCAACAGTATGGATTCACACACAGGATTTGGGGCATCCGTTATCAATTTCTAATTTTCCTATAGTGGAATTCATCTTACATGATCATGGAATTTATAGTTTGGCAAAAATCCCTTTATAACCGTTGGGGCAGAAAACGGTCCATCTTTCACATCACTCATATTGTCTTCAATCATATTCTTTTTTGGTTTGTACACCAACCCCTTTTCTGTTGGGACATAAACAGATGGTGCATGCACCAACCCTTTTTTTCATCGTTGGGGCAAAAATGGTTCATTATCTTTTGAATTTCTTCCAATTGGCTTGTGAGAACCATTCTCGCTCACCAATTGAGGGGGTAAGCTGAAAATTTTTAAATATTCTTTTATTCTTTGGTCTTCAAAGTTGTGCTTTAGTCTTGAGAGAGAGTTGCGTCTGATCCAACTTTTTAGGTGTCTTAAGTTTTTGTGCTACATTGTGTCTTCACACAAAGCAGCTCAAAAAGGGGCATCTGTAGACACCAAAATCCAGCCACTTATACCTTCCTGCCAGCCACGTGTCAGTCATCCATCCTTCCCGCCATTATTTGGCCCAAATCCACACTTTCCCACCATTATTTGGCCCAATTTCACTTTTCCCGCCATTTTTCATCCCCAAATTTATTTAAATTAATATTTATATATATTTTTTAATATTTTAATATATTTTAATATATATATAAATAAAGTTTAAGTGATTTAATCTGAGTCGTCCATCCTTCATTTAATCTCATCCGTCCATCCATCTTAATCCGTTTCACAACCTAGATTTATTCTCTACCCTTGGATCCACTTTAATCTTAGCCACACGTTCAAAGTGTCGTTAAAACCCTAAAGTGTGCCCTAAGAGTAGATTATAAATTGAGTCACCTTGATGGCTCAAACCCTATCTATCTCTTCGGCTAAACCTACTTATCTTTCCTATCTAAGTCTGGAGTTGGCTATTTCTGTTAATCCTGAGTCTTCTGAGTCTTCTACGGCCCTAAGTCTGAACTAAACCCTTTCGTCGCATCCATCGTCGCCGCCCGGTCTTGCCGCATTAATAGGAAAAGGTATAGATTCGTCTAAAGCAAGTAATCTTTCTTTATGTATTAATTTGTTGTTGAATTCTGCATTCTGTTTATTTTTATTTCATAAATCTAGGGTTTTAGACTGTTTCTGAGGGCTCACACAGTGGAGCCCTCTTATTAGTTTCTAACTCTTTGATAATTTTAATGTGTGCAGGATTCTAGTGGTAGATCTGATTTGTTGATAGCAGCTACTTAAGCTGGAGTGGTCCGAGCCAAAGGATACAACGAAGCCCACTCATTCTGTTGAGGTTAAGGATACATTCTTCGGAGACGCCACCACATTGTGCCAGCTAGGGTTTCGGAGAACCCTAGCACAAATTGTAACTTTGTATCACGAAAAGGGTTACAGGCCCTATTGTACTTAAAAGGAGTTTCTAAACTCCATTGATTAATAAAAAAATCATTCATTTTGTACAACTGTTCTGCATTCCTTTATTGTGATTTCTTTATTTTTGTTTGGCGTTGTATCTTTAATCTATATTAATGATGACTAAAACCTAGCTTGCAAATAAGGATTTAAGATAATGTACAAACATATTTAACCTAGAATTCAAACTATTTGTTTTTATACTTTCAAATTCCTAGAATGTAACCATATATTTTCCTCTTTATTTATGATCTAGATTTTAGAATAGAAATGGGCACAAAGCAAACAATAAATAGCCGAATAAATTAACTTAGGGCACTTATCTAATATGATGGTTGGCCTAATATTTTAACTTGCATCTAGATGTATCCAATAGCTTTATAATATGCAAAACAACTTCACAAAACCCTAAACATTTGGGGGTCTACTTAGGCCATTGTATGACTGAGCTTGGAGGCGTAGTAGTCAAGCCCCCTTGGTCCTTTTAGCTAACTATTTAAAAACAAAATTGATTGTTGACATTTTTGTAAATGAACAAGCAAAGATGTAATGTAATGAAATATTGCAAAAAATAGAATACAGATAACAATATTATGGCCTAAATGAAACATGTAAACACAAATTGAGGGTTTGGGAGTGAAAATTTACTCCCAAACCTAATGAAACTAAAACCATGCCCTATAAGAGGTGACCATGATTTTAGATCTTGCCAAAATCATACCCTATACAGATGGGGCATGATTTCATAGTAGTACAAAAATGACAAATTGATGCAAAATATAGAATAAATGATTTTAGAAATACCAAAATGCAAGAATAAATTTGGTGGTAGTGAAAGAATAGACAAAAGTATGAAGACCTCCACAAAATGGTAGAATTATCCTCAAGGATCCAACATTTATCCATCAAGTGTAGAAAATCAATAATAGAGCAGCAAAATAACACTAGAAGACACTTAATCTTGATCACTTTAGCACTTCTAAAAATCCTTGGAATTTGAAAATCTTCTAGCACTTAAAACTTCTATAAATCATTTCTTGAACTTCTAGAGAAAAAGAGGAGCCAAACCCTCTATTTATAAGAGGTTTGAAGGTTAAAAGGGTGGGAAGAAAAAAAGGCAACCTAGAAGAGAGTCGATGTCTTGAGGGTTAGCCAAAAAAATAGTATTTTATAAGAGAAACCCCTAACTTACCAAAATCATACCTCGTACTGGACAAACATGATTTTGGAAAAGCTAGAAAAAAGGGAATAAAAATGGGGAAAATGCCCAAACATGTGCTCAAACAAGTTTGAGGGCCTTTTCAAGGGTTCTAGGAAAATGACTCACTTGGGTGGGTTAATTTTCCATGCCTACATTTTTCCCCCTCTTTGATTCATTTATGGACTAGTAAATGCATCAAAGAAATATGTAGGCACATGTGGGTGAATAACGACAAACACAAAAATGGGTAGCTTGTTTAGAAGAAAGTAGTGGTGCAAAAATATTGTCATTCTAGACACTCTAATAGTTTTTCATGCAAAACGAGGCATTAGGAACATTAATGTCTCTCATTTTGGGGTGCCCCCTCGAGTTTCAGAAGGAATATCACATTCTTGAGGAAGCTTGAAACTATTGACATAGAAGAAATCATAGTGGAAAATAGTGAAAAAGGTACCAAAGAGGAGAGAGAAAAAATAAAAAAGGAGAATAAAAGGCAAAACTGGTTGACAACCCTAATTCATTTTCACCATGCAAAGAAGAGAAGAGCTCTTGAGAAAAATAAGACAAATGACACTACCCACACACCATTCAATTGTTGCAAGGGGTGAGGCTGGCATAGCAGCAAAGTGAGCATGATTATGAACTAAAATCCTTCCTCTAGACTAGGCTAGATTAGGGTTTTTAGATATTTTAGCAATTTTTTGTCTTTTTTGAAGAATTCATCGTGCATGACCCCTAACAAGATTTTAGGGTCCAACCATAATTTTGGTTGGTTCATTGTAGAAACCAAAGTCGTGCCCCTAAACTGTAAGGCATAGTTTTGTGAAGCCGTACCTTGCAAGCACGTGTCATGATTTTCAAAGAAGAGAAAAAAAATGAAATTGTACCCAAGGAGAACGAGGTACAATTTTGGCTAGAAGAAAAACAAAAAATGAAAGAAAACAAGTAGAGAAGAGGAAAATAAATAAATACCAAGACAAGCAAGTTAAGGTTGTGAAATGTTGCTCTATGTTATTGTTTATTTTTTAATATGGGACTGAATAAAAATTTTGTGATGTTTTTTATTGTAGCATGATGTACTGGAGAGCCGAGAGTGGCGACCGAGTTCCTTGGAGGTGGAACTGAAAGGTATCTCATAGGAATAGAGGAATACACTAGAGGCATTGGGACTACATCACCTGGAAAATATGTCCCAAGTGGAAGCAGACAGAGCACTACTAACAACGTTGGCAAAGATATGGCATCTAGAGTCGTAGATCATTTGACTACTAATAGGGGAGATGATAATCATACTAGAGGATGTGTCATGCATATTGTACATCCCATCAAAGGGAGAGAAGATTACAGAGCTTGAGGGTAGAATTCTACACTACAAAGGCTATTAGGGGGTTGGGCTTACTAGGTCTAAGAGAGTCAGATCCCTGTCAATGAGTTGATGGGGTGCTAAGGTGTTGATTCTCATATGACCATGCTATGTGGCATGGCGATGGGATTATTGGTATACCATACTAGTAGGTGATACCTACCATAGGTGCTAGCAGTAGTAATGGCAAACATGTGATACCAAAAAGTATGATTTGTATGGGATCCATGTGTGATGCCCAATTGTATAAGACACTATACAATGTCATATACAAATGATATACAAGGTTGGTGTGTATGATATTGCTCTAGGTGTGGTGATGGGAGCACATAGTAGTTAAGATATCATACACACTACTAGGGTGATTTCCCAACCCTAAGCAACCAGTAGCATATAGGTGGTCTAAGAGCTTCAAGTGAGTTTAGAGGACATACATCGAGAACCTACCATTAAGAAGGTAGGTGATAGATGAGATATGATAGCATAGGATCATATGGTAGTCATGATATCTACACCATGGATGGATGAAGGATGCAAAGAAGCTATATCAAGTGAGAAAGGTCAGGTGGATCTACACAAAGAAGGGGAAGCTAGAACTCTTTAGATTTGACCAATTCTAGTGGCAGTTTGGTATCTTCTAAGAGATGCCAAACCTGGGTGACTACTGGTATAGGTGGGTGTAGAGGTACTCATCAAGAGTTGAAGGGAACCCTAATGTGAGGAGATGGGTAGAGGAGGACCTGGATGACCTACTCTACATGGATATAGAGGTGGATAACATCAAGGTGGCTCTCAAGTATTAGATATGGTACAAGGATGTTATATCCCAAAGGATCTCCCCATCGGTGCTAGTGTAGAGGTGCCAAGTTATGGGCTAACAGTTGTAAATAGCACTATGAGAGGTAACATGACGCACCATAGAGTAGTAGTTGTAGATCTAAGAGACCCCATAGTAGGCATGGGCATAGGTTTGGGTAGATATGGTGGAAATAGCCACCACTACTATGAGTACCAACGAGGGAGGGTAGTGGGAGGTGCCCTCATGATGGTCAAATTTGGGCTAGGTAGAGCGGCCAAAGAGGCATCTACATTAGTGGTAGCTAGGTTGAGTGAGATTGTGATTCAAGAGGATCCAACAATAGAGATGAAGGTCTTTCAGGCTTTGATAGCAACCATGCAAAGAGAGATGTACCTAATATAAGAGGATAGGTCCAAGAGCATATAGGGGCTATACATCACCTTGAGCATGGAACTCATAGAGTGGGATGCAATATGGGCTAAGGTAGACTACCTTAGGGGAGAGGTGAGCTGGCTAGACCAGAAGCAATAGTAAGCTTCAGCAGATGGGATTGCTATCATGATTAATAGCCAACAGGGTGAGGGGATCCACCTACCATAGGTAGATCTGTAGAGGATAGGGGAGAGGCTGGAGGTAGTGGTATAGAGGGAAATCTTCTACCAGACACTATACTTTCAAGTTATACCAACAAAGAAAATAGTATCTCCAATGTCCTCCCTTAAGACATAGGGTTGGTCATAATCTAAGTCATGAATAATTTCATGATCTATGAACATACCCCCACCAAGACCACCTCTAGTGGGCAAGGCAGAGGAGACAAGCTCTCATAGCTAGGGATAAGATCGGGATGATATGTCAATTTTGAGTGTGGAATGCATCCTTGGGGAGGGTCAAGTGTGTTGGCCTTGAACTATGGCACACTGACAAAATAGACCTATGAACCCTTTATTTCTTGAGTAATATCATGTTGTAATTTAAATGTGTGCATTTATGTATGTGTGTTATTTTTATGTATTTTTATGTTTGACTATGCATGAATGAATTATAACAATGAATGCATGAATGCACTAAACTAAATGCATTACATGACACAATGAAACCCAACTAATGAAAAAAATGCATGTATGGATGAGGGAATGAGAGAAAATATGATGGAAGGAAGAGAAGAAGAAAAGATATAAAAATATAACTCTAGACAAAATTATGTCCCATAAATATGAATCGTGACTTCGATGTAGATCAAAGACGCGCCCCATATAAATGGGGATGATTTTGGAAAAAAAATGAAGAAAAGAAGAAGGATAAGAAGAAGTAGAATGTGGAGAATGTCAACAAAGACAAAGGTGCTTGGAATATGATGTTTTTAACCAGCATAGACCATGAAATATCGGTGTGATCAAACAAATATAGACCAAGCAAAAAAAAAAAAAATGGAGTTGGATCCTATAAGGATGTATGCTCGTAAATGAATGAATGGAAGCTACACCTCATTCATGACCATGAAGCTATTCTGTAATGGTGTTGTTCTTGTAGGGATGGTTAATTATGGAGTGATACCTATTATGGGGTTAGTGCTCACTAATAGCCAGAGATGGAGAGGTACCCACTAGGATGTATGCTTGCAAATGGCTAAGATGGAGGCTGCCCCTTATGTGTGGCCATGAAGCTTATCCTGTATGGGATGAAATATGAGATTGATTTTCCAAGATGAGTACTGCCCAATAGGGGTGCGGTGTGTGCAATATATAAATGAGCAAATCAAAATATAGCAGAGCAATGTGAGAATGTGTGTAGGTTTGAAAAGAGAAGACAAAAAAAAAAAAAGTAAGAAGCAAAATGATAGAGTGTGTGTGTATCCTTGTTGAAATATCATGAGTTAAGAGGTGTGCATAAGATATTCATAGGATGTATTAATACCATAAATGATACCCATGTGGTATCTATCCTATCTTATGAGGATAGCTTAGCAATTGAAATATCAAGAAGGAAAAGTGTGTCAAAAGAAAAGGCAAAAGCAAAAGTAAAGAGAACAAGGAACGTGCATCCTTTGTCTTGGGGAAGAGAAAAAAAGATTAAAATTTTTAAAGGAAAAAGGATATACAAGAGATGCAGAACTATCTCCCTTGACTTGGAGAAACTAGAAATGATGAAAACTTTCAAGGTTAAGGAATATAACAGAAGAGAAGAAAGGTATGAATAGAAGCAATGATGTAGATGTATGGAAATGGACCCCGGGTTGGGGATTTTCTATGCATCAGAGCCCTAGTATGAGTGCAATGCATGTGAGCCAGAACCTTAATAGGTTTCATTACTTTCCATCCTCATGAAGTTCCAAAAAACCTATATGATCAAGTAGTCATGCAAATATGATCAGGAAACAATGCAATTGTATGACAAGAAAAATACAAATGGAAAAAAATGTCAGGCAAATTATGAAAAATATGATAGATAGTCTTGTAGTATAAACAAGTAACCAAATGCCATATGAAGACTAATCTAAATGCAACATGATAATGTAGAGTTATGCATAGTATCTTTTTAGATGCATTATGTTTATTGATTCTTTAATCCCTTTACCATCTAAACAAGCTAAATGATAGGCTTCTAAGCTAAACTTGGTTGTTATGACAAAGGGACCTAACAAATTGGGCTAGAACTTTCCTTTAAGATATAAATGAGCATTAGTGTGCTTTTGGTTTTCCTTGAGGACAAGGTCCTCAATATTAAAAGAATGATTTTGAACGCTCTTCGAATAGGATCACTTGAGCCTATTTTTATAGGTTTGCAAATGATCTAAGGCATGAATCCACTTTCATCCAGTAGCACCAACTGGTGCAAATGATCAAAATGATAGTCGACATATATTTTGATTGTGCCTCATATATTAATGACAAGGATGGTAGTACAAGGGACTGACCCATAAAATAAAAAGCTATTATGGAGGATATCTTCATGATCTATATCACAAAGAGTATCTTTATTACCATATTATCTAGAAGTTTCTACACAAAAGTCATTGCAAAATCTAATTATGTCATACTTCTTGATGAAAAGAGGAAAGACTCCTAATTTCTCAAGGTCTTTATGAGATAGAGGAACATGGTCCTCTTGAGAACTAAAAGAAGCAACATGCACGATATAAGGGACTAATCCATCAAAGAAGAAGTTATTGTAAAGGATATCCTCATGATCTATGTAATAAAGAGTATCCCCTTTAGCATACTCTTCTAGGGTCACAACTAACTCAAGATGCACCAAAGTTACCGCATTGTAAAATGGAATGTTAGTGGGATAATGTGGTCCCTCATCCTCATCATTCTACTCCAAGCCTTGATGATCCAAATATTTGGTATAAGTAATGAGGTGATCATCATCATCAAATGGGAAAGGTTGGTTTTTACTAGATATGTAGCCTATGCCACGTCTCCTAGGCAAAATATCAACTTCTAAAGTCTCTCGAATACCTTTCTATCATGGCCCTAAACCTTTATCTATGTATACCATACTGGATAGGATTTGCTTGGAAAGTAGGTAATAATTGGATAGGTAAAAATGGGCAAAAGAATGCTCTACAGATAGAGGGTTGATACCATGGATATTTTCTTCAAGGTTATACCCATAAATACAAAGGTATGCATTCCAACGTGTATTACTTCACCCTTCTTATGAGGTACATCCATAGTCCTTGGTGAAGGTGATAGTTTGGTTAAATATAAAGGAGGCTCTTTAAGAAATGGATTGACCTGATCCTATGATGATCCTTTGATTAGCAATTCCTCATTCACCTATATATTTTTAGGTTGCTTGGTGATGTGATATGAAGAAATTAGCAATTCCTCATTCACCTATATATATATATATATATATATCCTTTGATTAGAAATTCCTCATTCACCTATATATTTTTAGGTTGCTTGGTGATGTGATATGAAGAAATTAATGGACATATATTAAGACTATATTGAGCTTGCTCAACCATCAAATAATATTGGAATGGATGAGTGTCACCCAAAATGGTGACAAGTTGATCTTTGAATTTAAAATTTAAACCTTGATGAAAAGTGGAAGGGAAATCCCTCATCACATGAACCTAAGGGCACCCAAGAAGAAGATTAAATATGTGAGGTAAGGTACCACATAAAACAAGGTATCTAATATCTTAGGTCCAACCCTAAGGGGGAGAGATATAACATTGTAGGTCTCTTGGGACTTGTTGTTGAAAGCTTTGATGATGACATTGGATTTGATTAAATCTTCCTCTTTTAATCCAAATTTTTGGAAAATTTTATAAGGGCATAGATTGAGGGAGGAACAATTTTATATCAAAATTTGCTTAAATATTTCTCTAATAAATGTAGTGATGTAGAGGGAAGAATCCCCTCGTGAGTCTGAGGAAGGAATATCATCATTCAAAAATGTGATATGATGTATCCCAAATGAACCTACAACATCAACGATAGCACTAGGAAATATGTCTTGAGGGATAAATTATTAACTTAGAAGCTTTAACAAGGTTTCCCTATGAATAGGAGAAATTTGCAAAAGCTCTAAGAGGGAGATCTTAGCTTGGGTACTAGCTAAATATTGTTGAATGTTAAAAAATACTCTAAGTTGTGGCTTTAAGACTAAAAGTGGGTTTTCTAATCTCGTGCTCCTTTTTTGGGTACTCTTTAAAATTAAGGATGGTTTTGAAGGTTGATTGAAAGTAGAACTTGTCTCCTATTGATATTTTTGAGTCATTGAGGTTGAGCCTATAGTCTTGTGGTAGTTGCTATAATACCAACCATATTATTGTAAGAAGGTGGTACATTATGATATGACACTTGATTAGCTACTTGTTTCCCATGATTAGGTAGGGTATCTTGGAATATCCCAATGTCTTTATTAGTTAAGGGTACTTGTTGAGTAGGAGGTTGATTGTTTGTTGGAGGATTAGGTTGAGGACCCTCTAATAACCTGCATCAAATAAGTCTTGAACCACATGTTTCAACCTCTTACATAATTTTTTTATGTGCCCCTCCACTCTATGATACTCATAATATTGACCAAGCTTATACCTATTAGCTATGGTATTAGGTTACCTTATGGGAGGTAGCTCAATCATATTAGCTTCCAAAAGTTGTTTTAGGACACCATCGTAGGTGTGTTGAGTCTTGTAAAATTTCTTGGTGGGGGTCTTTGAGGTTGTCTAAGCACCATCCTTTGCAAGGTGTTATAAACACTATTAACAAGTATACTATTTGTTACCCCATAACCAACTATTGGCTTGTTCTTATACTAAGCTTTTGTGGTCCTATTTTCTTCTTTCTTTGGCTTAATTTAACCTCTTCGAATAAGGGCTTTCTCTACCCTTCTTGCTAGATCTATTTATTGGTCAAAAGAGGTAATAATTTTTGTTTCTAATTTATATGATATTTGATCTTGTAAATATTTTATGAATATTTCTAGCATGTCTTAGGGAGGCAAAATATACCTTAATCGTCCAACTAAACTTCTCCAATGAGACAAAAATTCCATAAAACTTTCATATTTTCCTTGCTTCAACATATAAACATATTCCATAGTCATATTTTTCTCAACATAAGCCCTAAATTGTTGAATAAACAATTATGTTGTCTCTTAAAAATTCCTCAAAGAATGATGAGGTAGTTGATAATACCATTCCAATGCCATACCACCAAGTCTCTTAGGGAATGTATTTAGTAACAACATTTCATCATATATTATATCATGTCATGTTGTCCTAAGCATACTTAAATGTTCAATAGGGTCCTCTATTCCCTTATAAATAGGTAAAATTGGTATTAGAAAATGCTTAGGGTAGGGCCTAGAAGAAACAATAGGTTCTAAGGGCTGATTGCACATCTCCTTGTAGTTGGTAAAACTTGGAGGTTGAATCATATCCACTCTTGAAATTGATTGCTTCACCACACCTATCAAACTTTGCATATTATGATTGTTATTTTGCAATACCCCTAGGTTCCCTAGGGGAGGGGTATAAGTAGATTTTTAAAATGAAATTTGGTCAATTCTGGAGGCATTGATACTATTATGGTATGGGTTATGATATGTGGTATCTTGTTGTGAAGGATAACTAACATTTGGTGGAGCAGAAGCATGAATGTTGATATGAGAAAAATGAGGAGGAAATTGAGCATAATTTTGGGATGCACTATCATTTGGAGGAGCCTATGGAATTTCCCCAATGTTGGTGGTCATATTAGTAGTATATGTTGGTTTATGAAAAGGATTAACATGATGCACATATTTAAATAAAGGATTGGTGTGAACATTTTTAGGAGAGATTCTTGAAGGAGGAGGCATCCCACGTCTTTCGAGTCATACTTCCTCTTCCATAGCCTTAATTAAGGTCTCCTTATGGTGTTTCATAAAATCCCATATATGATCAAATGATGAGAAAGTGAAACCTCCATTAGGCCCCTCAAAAAGATCAAAGTCATTACCTGTTTCTACATGTTCTTCCTATTTCGCATCTATATTGGGATTCTCCCTATCAACTTGATCATCTTCTTGAAAATTTTGATCAAATTCTAAAATATTTCACTTACTCCTAAGTTTTGGAGCCATTAGGATGAATAAAAGGATAGAGGAGAAAACTAGTAAAAGACACACAAGGAGACTTTTTAAGATGTTTTTAAAGTTTTCTTATTCTAAGCAAAAAAATTTAGGGGTCTTGCTTAAAGTTTTTAAAAGAAAAACAAAAGGAAGAGGGTTCCTATCTTGAATACTAATACATGTTTTCACATTGAGTTCACCAAATATGTAGAGAGGGAAAATTGTTCTGCCACATATGATTCTTGGTTGTATTTGCTAGGAGTTGTGGTGACCACGGGGTTGTGTTATATTATCTACACTCAAGAGATTAGGGATCGAATGGTTCACCAGCAATGGTTTTAGGACTCACTCGAAGTATAGGGTGGAAATATTTGATATGTATATTGAACAAACACCTATGTTTGGCCTTTCTAAAAGCTAAACTATGGAAATGAAAAAACAATGCAAGCAAACAAAGATGCAGGCAAACAAGGGATAACCCTAGAAGGATTCTTGATTTTTAATGATGACTAAACCCTAGCTTGTAAATAAAATAGGTCTTTTATTTTTAGCAAGGGTTTAAGAGAATGCATAAACAGATTTAACCTAGAATGTAAACTATATGTTTTTATCCTTTCAAATGCCTAGAATGTAACCAAATATTTTCCTTTTTATTTATGATCTAGGTTTTAGAATAGAAATGGATAGAAATAAAACAACAAACAACCTAAGAAATTAATTTAGGTCACTTATCTGATCTAGTGGTTAGCCTTAGATTTTAAATTGCATCTAGATGTATCCAATAGCTTCAAAACCTGCAAAACAACTTCATAAAACCCTAGAAAATTTGTTCAATGTTTGGGGTCCTGTTAGGCCATTGTATGACTGATCTTGGAGGCACAACAGTAAATCCCCATTTTTCCTTTTAGCAGATCATTTGAAAATCAAAGTGATTGTTGACCTTTTTGGAAATGAACAAGTGAAGATACAATGTAGTGAAACAGTGCAAAAATAGAATGCAGATAATAGTGTTATGTCCTAAATAGAACATGTAAATACAAATTGAGGCTTTGGGAGTGAAACTTTACCCCTAAACCTAACAAAACTAAAATTGTGCCCTGTAAGGGGTAACCATGATTTTAGATCCTATTGAAATCATTCCCTATATGAATGGGATGTGATATCACAATAGAAGTGCAAGAGTGACAAATTGATGCAAAATAGAATGCAAAATATAGAACAAATGATTCTATAAATACCAAAATGCAAGAATAAATCTGATGGTAGCAAAAGAACAAATAAAAGTATGAAGATATCCACAAAATGGTAGACTCCTCCTCAAGGCTCCAACACTTATCCACAAAGGGCATCAAATCAACAACAAAGCAGTAGAATAACACCAGAAGACACTTGAACTTCAAAAGCCTTATAGCACTTAAAACTTCTAAAAATCACTTCTTGAACTTCTAGGGAAAAAGAGGATCCAAACCCTCTATTTATAAGAGTTTTGGAGGGTAAAAGTGTGGGAAGACGAAAAAGAAACCTAGGGGAGGGCCAATGTCTTGAGCGTTGGCCAAAAAAATAGGCTTTTCTAAGAGAAAATCTTGACTTGTCAAAATGTTAGGAACCCATCCTGACTTTATTTTTGTAATTCTTAATTGCTTATGTAATGACCCATGTCCAACATGGGAGACACCCTTATAATGTTATTTTGTAATACTTTTGTAATGATATGTAGCAAGTAAGGTGCCTAGACAAGTGGGGTCATTTCATTTAACCATTATCAAGAATGTAACCAATATTGGTAGAGGATTCTAACTCGAGTGGCATTTTGCATGTTAGCCATCTCTTGAGCATAGGGCTAAGGTTGCATGAAGTTGTTCTTTAAAATATGTGAATCCATGTACAAATGTATCTTTTGCAAGTTAATGAAACATTGAAGGAGGTTTCCCCCTCGAAGAGGACCATGATACAGATTTTTTTGTGAGATTGTTTCAATTTTGCAAAAAAAAGTGCATAGTGTTATTATGTTATTTGATGCATTTTCTATTTATTTATAGTATTTTATGAGTGAGCTTATTTTTAATAGTAGGTTCCTAACAAATGGTATCAGAGTGCTTTCCAAGGCTGATTTCTACTATGACTATGATAATTATTATCCATCCATTTTGACTGTTAGGTATAATTTTCCCATATTTTTCATTTTTGTTTTCCTTTATTTAAAAAAAATCAGCAAAAAACCAGAAAAAGCAAAAATACAATCTTTCTTTTTATAGTAGTTGAGTAGGATAGAAACCTTGTTTTTGGGGTTTTAAAATATTGTAGAGGAGATATCATTATTGGCTAAGATAAATATCCTATAAAGCATCTAATGAAGTGAGGTGTGATTAGGCTTTAATACCTAGGTCTTAGATATCACCCACACACAGAATAAAGCTCCCACATATCTTTGGGTATTTAGGAAAACCTCTTAGGGTTAAATAAAATATTATCCATTAGGAAGCTTTTCGACCTTGTATTATCCATAGTACATGGGACACAACATCCCAAAATATTACCCTCCCATACTGTTAGAGAGGCAGATAGTGTGCTCAAGGGTATGTGTGGAATCTTCCTTGGGAAGTGGCCTGAAATATTGTTCTAAGCACTATTGTTTGTCACTGTGGTATAATAGAGGGCCTATGGGTATTACATACTCCTTTTCTTAGCATACATTGATTTTGTCAAAAAAACATTTCCAACCTAAAAAAATGAAGCCATCCTATTCTGCTAAACTTGTATTTTTTCTTGTAAAAGTGAGCATACATAGAAAGACTTTCTTATTGTGAAAACAAACTGCATGCACCAAATAATTAGGATAGAGTCTGCAAGTGTTTGTGATAGTCAAACAATATTTTAGTTAGTGATAATAACATTTGGTCAGTAGTTGTAATAGTTAAGTTGACAGTGGCGGTAATAGTCATTTATAACAATCAGGATTACAAGGTTGTCAGTGATAGAAATAGAGTAGCTAGTGTTAGCAATTGCATAGTATAGATAATTTTAGAGTCAATGATTTAACATTATCAGTAGCACAATACTGGTGATAGGGATAGAGATAGGATAGTTATAGGTGTGGTCAATAGTCTAAACATACAAGGTAGAGACTGTTGATTCAGTTCCCAAATTTTGAAATTTTACTCAAACAGGGATATCTCTTCAATCAAATATCATATTGACTCCAAAATTTAGTAGACAACTCTACATTCTATTTTAGATAAAATTATCCTTGGCAACTCCTGGTCAAATATTGCACCAATTTTTTCAAAATTGGCAATTTTTTATTTTTCTTGTTAAGGCCATAACTTCCCAATGGTCAATCAATTTGATCCAATAATTTGGGACTAGAAGTAGCTCATAACTCTACACCAAATATCCTCAAGGATTAACCTATGAATTTTTAAGTCCAATTTGAAGAAATTGTCCCAACATCAATTTGCACCAAACCAGGAAATCACAAAAAGTCAAAGAAGTTAGTATGTCTCCTAAAATAAGTGTTTCAACCTAATTCCCAAACAAAACATTACAAAATTCTAGGGTATCCAAAATCAGTGTTGTGTTATATAAGCTCATTGTGATCATCTTTTCGAGCTGAACATTTTGATGTATAACACCCAAGCACTTTTTTGGACTTATTACTAAAAATAGTAACCCCTAAAATAACACTTCTATTTTTAGTAAGTCACTAGTAGTCAACCCAAATAGACCAAAATGGTTTCTGGAACTCTTGGACACTAGGAAAATATGGAACAAGCCACCACATTGGACACCATCACAAAACAACTCCAATCCATTCTTCAAGACAATCAATCAATTAGGGTGGATATCCAAAGTTTTAGAAAAGAGTACATTTCCTCATGCTAAACTACTTGAAAAAATTCTAGAGGTCGAATCCAAGTTTCAATTTGATCCTCAAGATTTTGAGTATCATGAGACTAATTAGTCAAGGTGAGTAAAATGACCCCATAAGGAATAGGACAACTTTCACCTTAACATGGACATGATACCACCTTCAGGATACCTAAGCTAGACTTTCCAAAGTTCAATGGGAAAGACATATAAGGATGGTTATGTCATATTGATCATTTTTCCAGCTCCACATTGTCCCTAAATTTTACTAGATCAAGATGGTTTCTTTCAATCTTGAATCAGAAGCTTTGTAATGGTACCAATGGTTTCAACAAACAATTGTTGACCCTTCTTGGGAATAATTTAAATCACAACTACTTAATCGCTTTGGCCCTAGCATGTATGATGATTTCCAAGGAGCACTGACCATGTTGAGACAAACTTCTATAATTCATGACTACCTGGCCCAATTTTAAAAATTAGCTAATAAAACCAAGGGGTTGAATGAGTTGTTTCATCAATGGCTTAAGGGATGATCTTCAAGCTGAGGTTAAGATGTTTAATCCAAAAATAATGATGCAGGACATAAGCCTAGAATGGTTGGCCAAATCTAAATTTGTAGCTCAAAGGAGGACATATAAATTTCAACCAACCAAACCCTCTTTTCTTCCCAAGTTTACAAGCAATCATGAAAATAAATCTATACCCTCAAAATGCTTGACCACTGAGGAAACGGATGCTCCACGAGCCCAAGGGTTGTGTTATAATTGTGATGAAAAATATGTTATGGAGCATACGTGTGCCTAAAAGGTATTTCTCCTAATAAATGTAGAGGAACCCACCAATAGTGACCATTGTAATGATGAAGAAGATACAACTGAAGAAAAACCTCAAAAGGAAGAGGAAACACATGAAGAACACCAAACAAAAATTTGTTTCCATGCTCTTGCAGGGATTACTACTCCATAGACCATTAAAGTTGTAGGTTTCTTCAAATCCCAATGCCTTATAATTCTTATTGATTCAAGTAGCACACACAACTTGATTGATCCTTTAATTACTAAGTAGGCCAATTGTTACATACACCCATGTAATTCCTTTGAAATCATGGTAGCAAATGGAGGGACCTTACCTTGCAAAGGTAAATATCATAATATCAAATTGAAAATTAGGGATTATAAGCTCAAACAATATATGTTTACCCTTTAATTAGGGGGATGTGATATTATGTTAGAAGCTCAGTGGTTGGATCCCTTGGGCACCATCTTATGGGACTTTACAAAAATCTAGATGCAGTTTTCATAGAATGGACAGTCATACACACTTCATGGTTCAAAAGCAGGGCCTCAGATTATCAGTTCTAACCGTATGGAAAATTTGTTAAAAAAATCTTCATGTCGGGTTATTGCACAAATATTTTCCATCCTAACACATAATTTTGCCCTGTAATGGGCAACTGTGATTTCAAAAAAGCTAGGAAAAGAGAGAAGGAAAATGACTCAAACAATTTTACCCTGTATTGCTCAAACAAGTTTTATGGCCCTCTCAAGGGTTCTAGGAAAATGACTCACTTGGGTGGATCAATTTTCCATGTCTACATATTTCCTTTAATAAAAATAAAAATGGGAACTCCATGGTGAAGAGGTGGAGAGTGGGTGCTTCTCCATTAGAACTACACTTGGTTAAGATTTTGAGGGCTAGGTCATCACATAAACCAATTTCAAAATGTTGTTGTTCTTCAAGAAGTAGGAGGAAGCAGGTATCACATTAGAACTTATGCTTTTTAAAATCAAATTACATCAAGTATTTTATGTTGTTCAATCAAGACAGAGAATCCACTTGATTTAAAAAATTCTTATAATGATATCAATGATCATTAAGCTCAAGAGGAAGTTGAAATAAGACAAGCAGAAGCTAAAGAAGAATGAATTGGCATTGGAATAACTTTTAAAGCGCAGAATACATTTGTCATTATCCAAAATGATTCCTATAAAATTTGTGCATTTTTTGGACCTACATTGATTAGCAAGGATTGGACAAACTATTGGCACTGGTGAGCACCAATAAGGACAAGACCATAGCCTATCTCTAGTAGATGCATGTCATTGGAGAACCAAACATAGCCACAAAAATGATGTGAGATATATAAATTGTGCATATGTTTTTAAGGACTCTTTAAAGAGTTATGTTAGAAAGAAAGAAAAATAATATTAAAAATTAGAAAAAGCAAAGAAAAAAGAGAAAAGTAAAAATTTTAAAAATAAATTTTATTTTTGAAAAAAAAGTCCATTTTTTAGTCAAGTAGCAAGAGTTTTTTTTTGTCAAAATATTTTTTTAATATCCTTGTAAACCATCTTTAATTTGTTCATCAATGCATGGAGTGACAAGTTATGTTATGTTAATTATTTATTTTTTAAGTTATAAATGCCAAGTTATTATATTGTCTAAGTGTGAAGAGTCAAAATATTTTTAAATATCTAGTCATATGAGCAAGGGTTATTAAGAGTCAATTTTTTTTAACATGATATAAAATGTCTTGTTATATTTTTTAAATCCACATCAAAGTGAGTTTTAAGGTCAAGGTTTTATATTGAGAAGGCGAGGACCATTGTGTTTTGGATGTCAAAATATTTTGTAATTTTGAAATAATATTAGTTTTATTAGTCTATAGTCACTTTGTACAAGAATTAAACTCGTACTTTAGCACACTTGCAATATTTGGTATAAATGACATGCCTAGTTTGCATTTACAGGTAATGTTATCGCATTAATATCTTGTGTCTAATGCCTATTATAGTTGTCATAATGATGTTTGGGTATCGACCCTATAAATTTTTATGGAGGAATAAGAGAATAGTTTTATTATATTTTCTTTCACTCTATTCATTATCTCATTCATTACTATCATTAGAAATAAATCCTAAACTTGAGAAAATCCAAGTATATAGGGAAGTTGTGCCCACATATGAGGAATTCTCTTTAAATATGTGTCATTGATAGGATGGATCCTTTTCTATACTATATTGGTACCATGTATTAATATCTTTCACATACCTTAAGGTCTCTCTCATGTACAATCATGTATATCAAGAGGACATACTTCTCCCTTGTATTGGCAGGTACATACAAAAGGAAGGTATATCGAAAGGATTGGCATGTAGTACTGGTGGTATATGGAAAAGAGGATCATTTTGAAAGATATATGGAACCATCACCATTGTGAAAAATTATTCATGCCACTTAATAAAATGGCAAAGGAAAATAGAAAGCAAAAAAATAACCGAGCAAACATTCAAAAGTGTGCCTCACTAGAAGATAGTATAGGTGGAGAAAAGCAAGCAAAAATTCAAAAGTATGGGTCATCAAAAACAAGTGGAGGAGAGAAGCAAGCTAGAAATATCTATTTTCAAGAAGGTAAATATTTTTATGAAAATGAATAATTATTAACACTAAGGTCTTGCTTATGTTCCATTATCAAATATGTCTATACTTTTGAAGATAGCCTTGAAAAGTGTGTTCCATTCCCAATTGAAGTTGTGAATACAATATATGTGGAGTTAATCACTCTTGATATATTTAAGCACAAAAGTAAAGGGGAAATATAAAAAAGGTTAAATATAAAACCCATCATAAAACATATTTTTTGTGACACAAATGACCTTATCTATAGTAAATTGTTTGCTTGTGATGCTAGTGATTTGAAGTCAATAGTGGTAAATGCATGTTGTGATATAAGTGAATTTACACAAGGGACAAATATTTCTTGTGACAACAATAATTTGAAGATAGATGGTGATAAGGGAGTTTGTGTAGAATATGATTGTATTGGCCATGATAAAGGCCATATTATTCATCTTGTTGAAGAATATAGTGATGATGAAGAATTTAGGTGTTTGAATGTTGTTGGGAAAAGCAAAGTTCAAAATTATAATAAAGAGATTTATTTTTTAAATGATTTTATCAGAGATGATGCATTTTGGGTGTTTGCACATTTTTGGTGTAGTGACAAAGATAAAAGTAATGATGAAGTTTAATATTTGGATGATGATGCAGAAATTGGATGCTTTGAAAAGCACACAAAAGGAATTGATTCAAAGATAATGAGAAAAATGCGATACAATGGTACATGTTTGGGAAGATATGCACAAGGCCTAAAAATCCCTATAATGCTACGTATAAGGCAACATAATGAAGGCCTTGGATATTTTGGTCAAGCAAGAAGTAGTGAGACCAAGTTTGTGAAAAGGGAAATATGTGCAAAAGATGAAATTACAAGTAAAAAAAGTAGTGACATAAAATTTGTTAAAAAATAATCATATACAAAAGTTCATTGGATGAGTTGTTGTAGTCATTATAGAAGGTATGGATATGTGATACCTAGGTGTTGGAACCTACATTAGTGTAAGATAACTGGAGGTTATAATCAATCCAGAAGAATTTTTAGAACAAAGAGAAAGTGACCAACAAAATATGGATGGATGAATGTGTCAAAATGGGATAAAGTGAAATAAATATTGAATGGTTTCTATAGGAGAAGATAGAGTTTCTTGAATGTGAAGACTATAAGTTTTTCCATGGAAAAATATCTTGAAAAACTTGAAATAAATGATTTTTATATCAAAAGAATATGATCCAAGCAATACTTGGAAGATGTATAATGACATGACCTACACAAAAATATTTATAGGGAGGCAAGAACAATGTGTTAATAAAATTACAACACCAACTATTTCCAATATATCTCAATATGATTCATCTTAAACATTATCTCTACATACTCTTCCAAACTACCAATCTCTTGTCACATGATAAATACTATGATATTTGCATGTGCTAATATAAAATTCAATCAAATCAAAATTGTATATATCATAAATAGTTTGATGATGAATACTTGAGGTTCATAGGTTCTGATAAAAAATACAATCATAAGAATCTCTTGTTTCCCATGCACCACCACACATGGGGGCAACATGTCAACAATGAATCCTCCCTCCCAATTAGGGTCATAATGTGTGGCCATATAATTCAACCTAAGTCTTCTATGATACTTCTATTTAAGGTAAATCAATCTAATAAAAATCCCTTTGTGAACTTTTGTTAAGGAAAATATCAAAGCTAAATCAAAATTCCTACAAGAAAATCAAAATCAAAATTCCTATGGGTAAAGCAGAAGTCCTTTAGACATTTATTTAAAGGTAAATATTTATTTTTATATTTGCACCTATTTTTCATCATAGCAAGCTAACCAAAATTCCTTTAGGCAAATATAAGCAAAGTCTCCCTAGAAAAATCTTAAACTTAACTAAAGTCTCTCTAGGAATATCTCAAAGCTAACCAAAGATCCTCTAGGTAAAGCTAACTAATGTTCCCCTAGGCAAATATCAAAGCTAACTAGAAGTTCTTTGGGCCAAGCTAAATAAATTCCCCTTAAGAAAATATCAAGTCTAACCAGAAGTCCATGCAAAGCTAGCTAAAGTACCCCTAGAAAAATCTCAAAGCCATCTAGAAGTCCTATGAGAAAAGCTAACTAAAATACCCCTAGGAAAATATTGAAGAGTGCAAATATCTAAGCATATTTATATATATTTGTACAATTTTATGTATATATTTGTACATGTTTGTATTATAGTAGTTCCTCTTTAGCACATCATGCATCTTTCATCATACCCAACCATGAAATTTTATCAATTAGTCATACATATTTCATATTTCATTGATATATTTCAATTAATTATTCACCATTAGTTAATTATCCTTGAATTAATCATTATTAATCATATTTATAAAATATTTCATCTCAATCAAATCATAAGTCTACTTCATAATCATCTCATCTACCCTATAATCTCTCATTACTACACAAGTGTGGATCATAATCAAGTCAAGTATTTCTGGTTTAATTTTATTTTCCTTTTAAAACTTGAAGCAACATCATATGCCATGAAAACATTTAATGTCATATAAAACATAATTTTTTACATCATTTCTATGTAAATAATAAAAGCATCATGCATCACTAACTATAAGTAGTATCAATATCCTTGCCTCAAAGTTAGGGTATCTATGTTAGTTTTTGAAACATTTATTATGTAATAGATGCATGAAAAAGGGGCAAATATAGAAAACTAATTTTGAGTGTATGGATATTTTCCAAGTTTGTTATTCCCTTTATTAGTCACCTAATCAATCAACTAAATTGGATTAGTATTTCTTATGCCTATATTTGGAGCATTTATTGTTCCAAAAGTGAAGGAATTTGGGCATGAGCAAAAGAAGCATTGATGCTTTTATGACCATGGCAGAACTTTTGCTAAAGTTTCACTTTGACCTTTCTCACCCAATTTTTATCTCCAACAATAATTATGGTGAAAGTGCTACCTCAAAAGCACTATCTATTATTTTGTTTGATTGATGCTTTTGACTATCATGCACAAAAATAATTTTAAAAAAAAATAACTTTTTGTACCTTCTAAGCTTCCCACTATTAGTTGATCCAATCACCAAGATTTTATTTATAGCTCCCAAAAAAGTCCTAAATCCAATATTTTCCATTTTCAATCTTCCTCAATTAATGACATCTTGATTCCATTTCAAATTCCTATTGTTTCTAATCCTATCAACTTCAATGCAATCCTTCCCTCAAGGAGCCATGGATTCCTATAAATCTAGCACTTCATATTATCAATTAACATCATATTGTATTGCAATAATATTCTACCAAAATCTCTCTAGAATCATAGTAATTCATCATTTTTCTAGGCAAGGCTATGCCAAAATCTTACCACAATATTGTAAACTCCATCCTTAAAACACAAAGTAATTAAGATTTAATAATTAGAGCATAAAGCACTTAATCATTAAAGAATGAAGTATTCAAACCTTCAAGCTCATGCTCTCAAGTTTTCACAAGCAAACTAGCAAGCTTCCAACAAGCTTTCACAAACATGGAGAAAACAACCTTAGCTTATTTGGTTGTGCTCTTTCCACTTACTTGTTTTTGACACTTTTTTTGTCTTGTATATATAAGCTTTAATTTTGTTGCATATTAACTTGTTTTGCATCTTGCATTTACATCTAGTTCAGCAAAGAGAGTTCTTCATTATGTTTGTGGTACTACAGATTTTGTATTGGAGTACAAGAAGAATAGCAAGTTCTATTTACAAGTATACACAGACTCAGACTATCCTAGAATACACAGAATGAGGATACACGGACTGTATGGGACAACCAGTGGATGATACTCTCTTGACCTCTTTCATCTTGATAGTATTTCTCGAGTCCTATAAAGTATTGATAACCTCTTTTAATGCATCTGGATGATACTGAAAGAGAATTCAATCATATTGATGGAACCTGCCTCAAAAAACCTCAGGATAAGGATAATGAGTTGGAGGAGATTAAACCAAACAATAAAAAAGAATTAGGGTATAAAAATAGAGTGAGTATCAAAACTAGTTTACCTTATTTCACCCCGACGATTGATAGAGAACAAGCTTAGATGTCATTGTTGCAGCTATGTTAGGCAGCGGATATAGTAGCCCAAAGCACAACAACATTACTTATAAGTGTGGGCCAGAGGTATCACAGATACCGAACACTGTCGTGCAATAAATTGCACAAATAGGTGTATAAATTTTGGATCTTTTATTTGCTTTGTATGTTTTACTTTATGATTGAAATGCAAGAAAACATGAAATTTAAATGCAAAAACAATCACAAGTGCCCACATAATTTGAAACACTCTAGGTGTCGATTTCCATCGAAAATACACCTATTACAATGCCAGTTTTACAATGAAGATATTCACTTGTCAAATCAACAATTTTTCTTCCCCCATTTTGTCTTAGAATTTTGCAAAAAGAATGTGTATTTGATCCCCCATTTTTGTTGCAAAAGAAACTAGGATGGAAAAAATTGTGCTTGTACCCCTTCAAAAATCCGAAAAAAAAAACTTATCCCTCCAAAATAATGTGAAAGGAATAAACAAAGTATTGTTGAAAAATACCTCTTAAATAGCCCCTCCGGTTGCTTTGGAAAAAAACAAATTCTCCATCTGTGCCATCCGTGGTAAAAAAAAATGATCTTGTGAGGGTAAAATTTGAAAAAATTGACAAAAAAATGTCAATTTCTTGCTACATAAAAAAATAGGGTATCAATTTCAATTTCTTGCTTTTTGTGTCAAAAAACAATCGAGCATCATAGTTTGATGGGTGACAGGGGGTGTCATAGTTTGACGGGTGACAGGGGGCGTCACTATTTGACGACGCATAAAAAAAATTATGGGCACTAAAGTCAACGGGGTTAGAACCCCCGACCTCTGCCATCGTAGAACCCAGCCAAATAACCTTGGATAGACAAGTCGATGGGATAGAGAGGCACAACACACCATTTGAAGTAGTCACCGAGTGCAGGTTAGAAAAAAAATTCAAACCCTTATGACTCCCTTCTGGAATCGAACCCGAGACCATCCACAATAGAGGCACTACATTCTCCAACCAAGAGTTGTGTATTATGTTTGTTGCAACCGGTGCAAAATTTTGGAATAGCATCTTCAGTCTGACAATAATCATTGCAACACAAAATGTGGCCCTATGGTGAACATGGTAGAAAATTATGGTTCTGCAACTGAGCTTTGGCAAAAAAAAATGACTACACCACAATCCAACCACATCAATCACTGGATTCCTCTACTGAATGTGTGTTTATGTGCATTTATGAGAAATGTGTTTACAGACTTCTCAATATTACCTTCATCATAGGTCATCGTGCATCATCTTCATCATAAGTCACTGCGCATATATCCCACATGCACTGTAGTATAAAAATGAAAGTGATTTATAAATACAAATGCTCAATATGTTGAATGACCACCTTACAATGGTCAAGCTTCTCTTACCACCCTTTTGAACCATGCCATGTAAGTTCACTCTATATCCATGTAATCTTGCTCTTCTTCCCGTGTCTGGTCATTGGGGACAGTCCATCTCGTAGTCGTTGTTAGGACATAGTCTGAAGTCCTCCTTAGGATCAGTGCCTGGGGAGTTAATTCCAATTTATCTCAGGTCACGTCTGTGTCGGTTCACCTTATAATTTTTTCTAGGTCACATCTACGTGTTGCGTAATGGCATCCTTAGATCTGGTCGCATCCTCGAGAAGCATGTCTTAAATAAAGATAGCGCTCTTCTCCCTTGTTGGCTTTGATACCATGTTATAAAACATGATGCAATGGAAACATGAATCAATCCTTGGCTTTGCATTGATATGGGATTAAATAAACAATGAAGTAGTTCCATGGTTGGTTGAAGAACCAACCAATAGTTTTAACAACTACCCCACCTAACCTAGGAGCATTTGATTAAGCAACGATGATTAACAAGTGAAAATAATGTAATCCTATGGTGAAATATAATATATGCTAACACCTTATAGGTCTTCCATGTGATGTTCTCTCAATATAGGTTATCAACTATGTATTATGCACTTCTCAAAATGCCTTAATGTGGGTTTCCCTAACCTTTACCAAAATTGTGATCCCAATGATAGGCTTTTTGTGCCTCACCATTTTCCACCTACTTTGGCAACCCTAGTGGTTCTATCATGGATATCTCCTACTAGGCCCAAAGTTAGAGAACTATGGAGAAAGAATTGCCTATAATACCTTTGTACATAACTCAATAAAATAAATGGTATAGAGCCCCTAGGTAAAGATATTTTGTTGCTAAAACATATCTTCAAGAACCTTCCCAATATACCAATACATCACCCATCTATTAGTGTCACCCAACAATATCCTTGATACTAGTATTGCCAATAATGCTACCTATTAGTTCAACTATCCACTTATATATTTTACATTGATATATGCACTTGACCTAACAATATGGAACTAGGGATCACTTTTTATCCTTTCTAGGCTTCACCACTATGACTAATTGAGATAAATTAGGACACCCTAGATGGGTACCTATAAAATCCTTCACATACCTTCTAAGGTCATAATAGCCTCACCATATGACATCTAAAAGTTATTTATCTCCAAAAACCATATCTTAAACAATTCTCTTAGTAGAGGCTAATTGAGATTTATCTTTTCCATTAGGTCACATAATATATCCATACAACTTATAAGAATATGTAATCCTAAAATCTAACAATGTGAGTATGGTCTTAAGAGTGTTAAGTTGTTTATTTTAGCAACCTAGTGTCTATAGTCTCACCCATGAAAGTAAGAGCATATCATTAGCATCTTTTGGAAATTTGAACAAGTTTTGTTGTCATTGATGTCAAGAGGTTTGATGTCTCATTTTTTCGTCATTGATGTCAAAAGGTTGATTTTCCAAAATACAAGGAAATTTTTAAAAGAAAAAGGGTATAATATTTATTTTAAATATTATATGCCTAAAGAGGCTAAAAAGGTTGAAGACCCAAGAAAAGAGAAGCAAGTTTAAAAAGAAATAATAATATTATAATATTTGGGCAAAAGGAAGAGGTGAAAAATAACAAGGTCCAAGGAATCATTAAAAAAGATATCCCCGACAAAGTCCATTGAGCAGGTTATAAAGGTTGGCAAAGGTTTTAATTTATTTAAATTAAAATATTTTAATCTAAGGTTAAAATTTTAATTTAAATAATTAATGGCACCAAAGTTCAAAGTTTCAATTCGAATTTAAAATTGAATTTGAAGCAGGTTTGACATGTTTTAATACAAATGCGGGTGTATTTATAGGAAATGATTTTCATTTCCAAAGTCCTGAACAAATTCGAATGCCCATGTGTGATAATAATTTGTGCACTCTGTTTCAAAGAGGAGAAGACACTTGTGAGTTTTTAAATAAAGGGAGGCAGAGTGGTGTTTAAACTTGATTGACATGAAAAAAATATCCCATAGCACTGGGTAGCATAGACGGTGGTCAAAGGTGTGGCTAAGGTTCTTGTGAAGGGAAGGTCATGATTTCGAATCCCATGTGGTTCGTTTTGGAAAAGGAGGAGAGGAGTTTTTATTTTTGACAAAATTTGTGAGAGGTAGCTTTAATACGGAAGTGTGGACCTTTGGTTCATGTGTGTGCGTGTAGCCCAAGTGGTAGCCTAGCCTTGGGCTAAGGCATGGTGGTGGCTTAGGTTACGGGTTCGAGTTTGGGTGCTGGTCATTGAGATGTGCACAATATTTTTGGTGACGTGGACCAACAATTAAGGTATGCACTTTTGATTTAAATTTTGCCAAAGGTTTTTGGGAATGCGGAAGTTGTTTTAAGGCCATGTGATATTAAAAGGGCATGTGTGAAATGTTTAGGGAGTCATAAGGTTTGTTGAATAAATATTTTATTTTTGGTTCTTAGAAAATAAATAAAGGGTTGAATATTATAAGGTGTTAACAAAGGAACTTTATTTTTATGTGTTGAATATTATTTTGAGAATATTGGAGATTATAAGGTGTAAACAAGAACTTTATTTTGATGAGTGTTGGATATTATTTTTAAAGGAGTAATAAGGTGTATTTGTGACTTGAAATTTTATTGTAATGCCTGAATGGTGAAATAATTATTGAGGTGAATTTTCATATGGAAATTTTAAGATAGATTGTTGCTATCTAACCTAGAATTGGCAAAAGGATTTGGTTATGAGTAAAGTAGGTTTTGAAGACATATCTCCATCAAGGCAAAGAGGTATGGGTACAACATCTTTTGTTTGAAATTTTGAAATGAATGTATGAAATATAATTTGGAGTGAAAAGGATTGATAAGTATTGTTAGAAATGTATGAGCAAGTTCTTGAGAGGACTTGTAGGTAGATTTGAGCAAGTCTTGGTGAAGACTTGAGACAACATTGAGAGCATATTTGATTGATTAATTTGTTCAATATTTGTGTTAAGGCTTGGGGCAGATCTAAGTAAAATTTATTGGTGATTTAATCAAGCTTTGTGTTAAGTATTGAGGATAGATTTGAGGACAGAGTTTGGTGCAGAATTGAGAGCAAATTTGTGATAGATCTGAGATAGATTGGAGCATATTTATACTAGATCAAGGATAGTGTTTCGTACAAATTTGAAATAGAGATTGAGAAGAGTTGAGAGCAAGATTTGGAGGTGATAGAGTAGAGGATAGTAGTCTCCAGTGGATAGAGATTCATTAGTCAGGGTAGAGAGGACAGAGGTCTTCTATGGAGAGAGACCCAAAAGCCAGTGTAGTGGGGGCAGAAGTCTTCTAGAAGAGCACCAGTTAGATTAGAGGAGAAAGAGTTCTCCTGTAGATAGATTTCCATTAACCAGAGCAAGGGGAAATATTTCTCCTGTGGAGTGTGATCCGTGAACCATCTGGGAAGACAGAGTTATTTTGTGAAGAGATCCACGAACCAGTTGAGGATAAAGAGTTCTCCTAGATCAATTTCCATGAACCAGAGAAAATGGGAAAGATTTATAATGTGGAGATAGATCCAAAAATTAGAGCATTATGGGATTGGTGTCTCCTTTGGACAGAGGTCCATAAACATTTGAATAGGGAAGTGATTCCCAAGAGATTTGTTGAGAAAATTTTAGTGAAATATTTTCTCCGTGGAGTAGCCCACATTAGGTGAACCACATTAAATTGGTTTCTTTATTGTGTGTGATGATTTTTGCATTGCTTTGATTACTATTTTTTATATTTCCACTGATTATATTGGATAATTTTATTTTGGAAAGAAAAGTAAAAGTTGATCTTATACTTGTTCACCCCCCCCTCTTAGTATAAGCTTATGTTCTTCAAGTATCATGTACAAAATTCATTTTAAAATTCTAAAATATTCATCCTAAATGTAAGATGAAGAAAAATGTCATATATTAGAAAAAGCACTATCATACCAAAAGAACCACTACTTTATAGAAGTATTTCTAGAGAAAACCACTATTATACCATAATAACATTATACACAAAAGTGCTAGTATAACTATTAATGTTGTGTAGTATTGATATCAAGGCACAAAATATCGAGTATTTTTTTAGCCTAAATTTAACAAAAAAAGAGCAATATTTAGAAAAAAATATGACATACTTGATTTCCTCCTCCAATTTCTAGTGGTCATATCCAGTCACTACAATGCACATGTTTTACCTGTTGAGCCATCAAAACTAGTGGTCATATCTAATAATCTATGCACATGTGTCTTGATCTATCTCCTTATGATCATCGGTGTTAAAAATTTTTTTTTTTACACCTTATCCACTTTTTTTTAATTTAGTGAAAAACTCCTTGTAGGGTATCCTTGGTCTAAGAAACCACAATTAAGGGTTTCTACACCGTTAAAATAACCTGGGAGTTGTGCCTGGCCTTGACCGCACCAATATTATCAATTGGATTTTGGGTACCCGATGTGCATTTGGTAGGGTGGATATTCAAACCAGGGACATCCCTTGGAGGTTGCCCTACCCTCTCCAACTCACCCACAACACGTGGGTGACACCTTATCCATTTTACCCTCTCCCCTCTAGAATAATTTTTTCCCCATTAATTATCATTGCCCATGAATTTGAATAGGTGTATTTTAGTCAGGTTGAGTTTTCTCAATTAAGTATGAGTTTTTCTCAAAATATGAGGGGGAACACATGGGCACAACAACATTTAATGCTATCATACATATAAATTTTATATCATAAAAAATCAACTCATGATAATCAAGTATCCTAAATCTTGTATCTAAGTCATCATGAAATCTATCCATATCAAAATTAGTACATATGAGATACTTTTTCATACATTCTTCATTTGATGAATGCATCAAAAAGGGAAAAATATGGACATCCTATTTTGAGTATAACATCACCCATAGAATCAAGACAACACTCACCCCATCAAGCATGACAAACATCTTGATTATTAAATTAAGCTAAATGTTCATCAAGTGATGCATTTAATGACCAAAATCAAAATTAATGTTTAAACTAGTGTTTAGTAGCACCAATGATGCTTCTAACTTATGGGCAATGTTTTTTTTAAATTAAAAAAATTAATCTTTTTCCACCCAATTGACCTTCCAACCATCAAGTTTTAAACTAGTGTCAATATACATTAGTGTCATATGGGTTTTAGATCCAATGCTATCACTTGATATGAACCAAAAAAGAAAATAGGCAATTATTTAATCTCAATTTTCTATTAGCATGGTATCTTTTCTTCCCTACCATGCACAAACCCATATGTAAATATTGATTGACTAGCCATCATACTCAATCATAGCTCCAATATTCCCTTCTAATCCCTTATAATCGTTCAAAGTGCCAATCAAGACTACTTCAATTGATAATCCTCTCCATGTAATATTGTAATAAATGATCCAATTGCACACATCTCAATCCATCATCGATCCTTTTGTTTTTTTTAAGATTCTACTCTCTTTTAGTGGAGTAATATTTGGATTTGTCATCTTCTTGCTATAATATTTGGATCTATTCTTCTAAAACATTGAATCTATACAAAAATATTCAAGGAGAGGCTTGATTTTATTGAATACTTGGCACATAATGACAAATAATTCATCCATGAGCCACAAGGGTAACCAATCCTTCCACCTTGGAAATCCTCATGGGCTTGCATCTCTATTTTTTTCTTTCATTTCTTATTGTATGTAATTTCTAGTTATGATTTATATCATTTTATACATATGTAATTTATCTAGTCTACCTTGATTTCATTTTTTCTAGCCATTTTATTTCTCATAACTAATAATAAAGTCTTATCATATTTTCTATAGTCTATTTATGTTTATTATATTGTTTTAGGTGCTTAAGAACTTAAAAATATCTGTAGGATATTAGATTGGGGTTCTAGAATATAATAGTATAAATCAATAATATTATGATAGAGCTTCCCTATCAGTAGAACTAATGGATTTTGATAGTGCTTCTACGAGTTTGGCCAAAAATCCAAAATGTCTTGTCATATTCTAGTTTTCTATTATTCCTTTCTTCAATCATAGAACAACGATTTTGTTAATGTATGGAGCAATTATTTGGAAAATATAAGTATCAATATTAAGGTATCCATTAGTCAATAAAAGTGATTAATTGTTGCAATATATTACATTATTTGGTACATGCCAATGTACCACCATGGGTACATATTTATATTAGGATTTTGTCTTAGATTAGGATTTGAGTATTTACTTTATGCAATGTAAGAAATGAAGAAGTAATATTAGAATATGTAAAGTATTCAATAATATAAATGTGCATCATATTCCATGTGTACATAAGTCCATAGGATAAGAAGGTGAATAATCATAGGAAGATGGAATATCAAGAGTCATTTCACACTATATATTGGCCTTGGTGTGAGAAAGTAGTAATCCTCTCCATATCATTTTATCATTTAGTAGAGTAGAGTAGAATACAAGTTTGAAACAATGTAGAACTTATATGAAGCATGGAGTACTTGAGATCTCTATAGTTTGAATGAAGGTCCTATTTTTGTGAGCATTCATTAATGATAGTTTTGTGAGTTATTACAGAAGTTTCTTATGAGTTTTACATGCTTAATATATTTCCATTATCATAGTTTCAATATTGCATGCTCATTCTATATTTGGTGGTTGATTTCTCATTAAGTTTCTAGTATCAAATGCTAACAATGGTATTAGAGCACAAGGTAGATTGATATGAGATAGGGAGAACCACAAGAAATATTGAGAGATAGGGATATTTCATTTACAGAATTTTAAGAATTGCTTTTTGGCTAGAGTCTTTCCACAAGGTTGTAGAAAAACTTGTGAAGACTAGGACTCAACATAAATCTCTTTTCCACTAGATTTAAGGATAACTAGTGATGTTTATTGACTTATAGATATCTAGATATTTGCATGGATTTTATTGCTATTGTATAAATTTTTTTGATGCAAAAAATTAGTTCTCATAATTTGAGAAGATTTCTACAAGTAATAGAGAAGAATTTCATCTTTGATTTCCTAAAATTCTATGTGATTTTCTTGAGTAGGGATTAGTTCTTTGTTGTAAAAAAATAGACATTGAAAAAATAAGAGACTCAAGAAAATATTCCCATTGAAGATTGAATAAAGAGGAGACTCAAGAAAAAGGTCCCCATTGGAGATTGGAGATAGAATATTGAGAAGACCCAAGAAGGAGATCCCCATAGAATATTTAAAACTGTAGATTACAGATTGAAAAAAGAAACTCTAGAAGGAGTAGATCCAAGAGAAAGGTTCCATTGAAGAACTTTCAGATTTGGAAGATAGACGATTGAATTTTGAAGATAGAGGAGGTCTAGGAAAAGTCCTATTAAATATTTGAGAAGTTGCATAATTTGAAGATCCAAAATAAGAGGTCTCAAGAAAATGAGAAAGAAGTAGTCTAGAGAAGCCTTATTGAAGAAATTTAAGAAGTGGTCATTGGAGAATATTTGAATAAATCTCAAGGGAGAATATTGCAAGAAGGAGTAGCTCCTGAAAAGAAGAATTTGGGATAATTGTTGTCATCCAACAACAAGCCCAAAAGGAAAAAGGATTTGGCAAGAAGTTTGCAAAATTTTGGAAAGGATTCTAGAAGACCTCAAAACATTCAAATTCTTGAGAAGGAGGCCAGCAAATAGGTCAAGTTTGAAGTTATAATTTGACAAGGATATTGGAGGAGAAAGAAGCTATAATATTCCACTAGATTTGAGAAATCGGAAGACTTCCATTAAAGGCTTGAAGGCTGATTTACGAAGGAGAAGAGTGCACATTTTTATAGTAGAATTTAAAGAGTCACAGGATAGCAAATTGATGAAATATTTGGTAGAAAAAGAAGGCAAAAAATCAAGAAAATTGGGCAGCATTAGAAGGAGAAAATAAGTATGCAAATTAAAGGAGTTAAGGATAGCAAAATGAAGGAGGAATTGGTTGCACTAGAAGTTGAAAGTCGCAGATTTTAGGGCAGCAAGAGGGCAAAACTAATAGATACAAATTTTAGATTCCAAGAGCACATAGTTGAAGGAGAATTGGAATCACAAAATCAAATTCTTAGATGGTAAATTAAAGGCTAAAAAGAAAAAAATTGGGCAGCAATTAGAGTTGCAAAATTGACAAGTTCGAGGTAACAATCAAGTCAAAAGGAGAGCTACAAAATTTACAAATATGGGGAAAAAATACGTGAACCAAATCACCAAGAAATCTTGCTAAAAGGAGGCCAAAATAAGGTTTGAAATTGGTGTTATTAAATTTTTATATCCAAGCATTATTTAAGTATTTTGAAAACACCATATTTGAGTAGCAAAAGGAAAGGCCTCAAGTTTACATCTTCAAATATCGGAGAAGAATTAGCTGCAAAAAGGTATGCTACATTGGTGCTATAAAGGTTATTATTTAAGTATTTAAACTAGTTTACTTTAAGGTTATATTAGCACCATATTAGAGCCATTAAAGTTAGAAAAATAGAGCTCTAAAGTTTAGTGTCTCCAAGGTGAGACAGGAGGCATCTTGGTTATCTTCAAACCTGCACATTTTAACAACATAAAGAAAATTAGTTATTACATAAAAGGAGTTATAAGGGAAGAAAGCATTAGTTTCAAAGCATGCTATAGATTCAATGAAGTGCAGTTTTTTGAAGACTAGTAAGAGGTGATTTTACAAAGAGAAATATCACCCAAAGAACAAGGTATATTACCTTGATTTTCTAAACATAAAAGTATTGCAATATTAGGATGAATAATACTTGAATACAAGGTATAACATATAAGGAAAGTAATATAAAGTTTTGCTATTCAAAAGAAGAAACCAAGGTTGGGTAATTAGAATATCTATGGGTGAAGAAGGTAGTGCATATTTTTTTGGAGAGTATCAATTCAAGTGAAGAGCCAAGTCAGACAAGCCAACCATCGAAGAACCACCTAGGTATCATGAGATAGCAATCAATGAAGCACTAACAAGATATCCAAAGGATAGCATCATCAGAGGTATCTCAAGATATCACCATGAATAGAGAATCTTAAGCACCATTAGCACCACCATAACACCTTCAATAAGTTGAAGTGTCACCACCTTGAAAAAAACACCACCAAAGCAAGAACGAGCATTTCCAAGAAGTGAACAATACCTAAATCCATAAGGTATTAAAAGAAAATCTAAATTCATTTGTTGTTACAAAGGTGTAGAAGAATCAAGCAGAGATTTTTGAGAAGGAGCAGGTTACTGCCAGGTGTAGCAATATGTTATCAAGCTAAAGGAGCATTAAAACTAAAAGGAATTGTTGGAACCGATTCTTGCATCCATAGGATTCGATTGTCATGCTGCAAAAATCCATTTGAAACCAATGAGCTATTACAGGCTCTGGTCAACCTGCCTCTTTGTTCTATTAAACACGAATATTGCTAAAATAAAACTACAGAATGGGTAAGGAAACCCCAACGGTAATTATATAATAAAACGTTGATTACACGCTCCAGATTAATGTAACACTATATGTATTAAAATGACCAAGCAAGAAAATAACCAATTGTTATGCCTTATGTAGACCGGTGCCTAGATTCATTGGGTTGTTATAGCAATTTAACAACAATTTTAACATGAACAGAGAGAATGGGGAAAAGAAAATTGGTGCTCTTAGATTTATTCGAATATCGTAATAAAACTAAAAGTTAACCAATGAAAGAAACATATGTAATGCATTCAAATAATGTAATCCATTACACAGTGACACACAGTACTGAGACAAAGATATAATAGGAATGAAACTCAAAATTGTATTGATTTCATAAAATATTACATGCAGAGTGGGCAAGATGCCTTTTAACTCTATTTTTCTCAAAGAAATACATCAATACAATGAAGAGGACTCTGTTCAAATAATGTAACAGGTCTCTCCTACTCTCCTTGTTCCAATCTGGTAACAATAGAGTCTCTGAATCCTAGGCTCAATAGGACAGGAAATAATCTCAACTTCTTGAGCACTTTCCTATCAAAATCCTGCACAACAAAGGGAAGAATAAGAAATGAGAGAGAAAAATAGACACAAAAGGGGATACAACAACACAACTAACAGGGCACTCAAGTATACCTCTTAGCAAAAATGCTATTCTCTAATTGCTTGATGCAGAATCTGAACCTGTCTGCTTCCTTTTATAGTTGTTGGTTCTTGATTCTATTATTTTTTGTTTATTTCTGGCCTTACACTTGTCAGCATCTGATTGAACCTATTATGTATGTTGTCCAGCTGGTGCGGCTCTGAACTGACTATCATGGTTCATTTTTGGACTGAAGGGAGCTCTTCCGCTGAATAATTTGGCCATTTTGTTCTCTTTTTGGCCCTAGAAACTAAGGATTCATTATCATATTTTTCCTTTTTGTTCTGCTTGTCCTGGTCACTATGATCTCCAGTTAAGGATTGACCAGGCTGCTATTACGAAATTTAGACGAGGGATAGAGGGGGACCCGATGTGATGGTGAAGACAAGGGGTGGCGTGCCAGTGGAAAACGGATGGAATTGCACTGATCACGCGATAGAGTGAAAGGAGAAAAGAGGAAAGGGGGTGGCTTCACACAATGGAAGGTGGTGAGGTGGCGCAATGTTGGAAAAAATGTCAGGGTGGTTAAGGAAGAAGGCCTAAAAAGAGGGAGGCAATGATAAGTAGGAGGAATATGGGAATGGAAAACAAGATCTGGAAACATCTATAAGTTGCTTCCATAACTATACTCCGTCAGAGTGTTCCCCTTATAACTATATTCCGTCGAAGCACGGATTGAATGACTTTCTGCAAGTCAAAACCATGTTTTATTCTTCACGCGCTTTCTTCATCTTAAGTATTTGCAGAACAGAAATTGAATACTTTTATATTCTTTGTACTCCATTATTTCGCTTACTGATGCCTTTTAGCTCTCCCTTACTGTCTCTATTTATAAGTTGTGACTATGCCTTGCAGTATTATTTTGTGGTACATTATTATTCTCAAGAGATATACAGGATCTGGTTGCATGCTTGAGCATCAAGATTTATCTTTTGGTTAGTCTGCTTTATCCTTATCAAGGTACTGTCCATGGGATTTACTCTGATTGCTCGAATCTTTCCTTCCTTGGGTATCCTTCTAGATTCACGATGTTTATGTGTACTATTTTGACTTTGTCTCGGCTATTGATCTTCATATTGTCTCTTTATGTACCTTGCTGTGAATGAGTCACCTCTTTGCTTTCTACCTCGATATATGTTTTAGGGCATTTTTGTGAAGTGATCATCCTTCTCTAGGAGCTTAGACTATCGAATCTTCCTTATGGATGAGTCTGCCAATTTTGTTGGTTTGTGATCTTCATAGGTTCTATCATGGCTGCTTCTGGTATTCTTAAACCTGCAAGAGCGTTAGTTTCCAAAATTTTGAAGACATGGGTCAATGGTGATTTTATTCTTATTGATATTTTTATAACTATTGGGCTAGAAGTTTGACCAAGTACAGTCATTCGATCAACCTTTGTCCTATTGCTTTCTTGGATATTTTATAACCTATGGGTTATATAGTTAAAAGATACATGCTTTAATCTTACTTTGATTAATAAATATGGTGATTAATTATGTGTTAGGACCCTTGTTAAAAGTGTTTAAAATTTTAATTAATCAAGTGTTGATTTAATCTTACCATTTAGTTTACCTTTGAAGCGTGCACTATCGTTAGATTATTTTGAGATGGAGCACATTCGTTGGATTCATTATAAGATGTTTGTTGGATTAGCCTTGCTTGTATTCTATTATGTTGACTTTGACTTGATCACCGTCGTTGGATTCTCTTAATCTCAATGGAGCGCTACCGTTGGATTCTTATGATCATTTTATTACTTAGACCTTTGATTTGTGCGCTATCGTTGGATCTTGTGGAGGATTACCATGGTCATTGATGTCTTAAGAACCTGCATGATTGTTAGTCCACTAGCTTATATATAAACCTGTGCTAGATTAATCATGTTTATAATGTTGAAAACTCTTGGTTGGTAATAATTTATTTCAGAAATACTTAAGGTTAAATATTATACCATCATTTATTTTACCTTATAATAATGTGGTGTATTAGTCCTTATCTAATCATGATTTACCAAGGTTAATCTAGAGATTAAAACCTTAATAATATTGTATTAAACATGGATTATATAATCTGTTCACCTCTCTACGCGCTCACCGTTAGATCATACCATGATGGAGGCGCGACCGTTGGATCTCCTGCACATACACAAGGTTTAGCAAAAGAAAGGGGGAAGATTACCCATGCATTAAATCTTTATAAAACCTGATTAAGTGTTCTATTTAGCCTTAATAATGCATTTTAATTAATCATTTTGATGAAGGAAACCTTTTGATTAACCTCCGATCACTTTTAACAACATGCACCGTTGGATTAAAGTTTGATCAAGCATCACTATCTAATTTCTTTGATCCTTTATTGGGGGTGCTTTATTCATATTGGGCGCATCCATCAGATTTTGTCTTAAATAGAGTGCATCCGTCGATTTCTTTGTAGTTGCATACTCAATAGCCAAAAAGGGTGCATCATTATATTTGATTAATCTTGATTAAGTTAAAAGGGGGTAATTTAGCAATGTATTATACCCTTATTAATGCATAATTAATCTTGGTTTTACCTTTGTCTTTACCCGATATCCTACCATTTATGATTTTGGTATGGCCATCAGATTTTGATTAATGTTGGCATGGTCGTTGATCTTGATCAACCTACGGGGTTAGTTACCAAGGGGCACATAATTTTAAACTTGATTAAGCTGAAAGGGGAATGATTATCCAATGTATTATACCCTCACTAATTTTATTTAATAGGTTTAATTAATCTCATGGGGCCTTTTACCTTTTCGATGCACCTTTTATGGGAGTGCCACCATTGGATTGGATCTAGATCGAGTGTTGTCGTCTGATCTTTCTAATTAGCTCGATGTTTATTTTAAAGGGGGCGCATACCCTTAATACTTTTTACCATAGTATTTTAATGTGTGTTTTAATTAAATCAAGCACAATCATTGATCTTTGAGTTTATTCGAATGCTGCCCTTATTTTGGACTTGTTCGATATTTAATTTAAATTTTGACCCATGTTGACTCCTTAATTATTTGAATTTTTGGGGAGTGTGCATCCATTGGATTGGGCTTGGCTTAAGTGCATCCTTTTATATTGGTAAAGTTGCACATATTTTAAATTTATTAAGCTTTTGACCTTAGGTTATAATGCTTTTTGGACCATTGACCTTTGACTTATCCTTTAGGTTTCTTTGTGAAAGCACGTCCATTGGATTCTTTTTTATGAAGTGCTATCGTTAGATTAAGGTGAGTTGCTCGATTTTTAATTAAATGGGGTGCATACCCTTAAGCCTTAATTAAATTTTTGATGCTTAGTTATGCTTTTTGGGCTTTAGACCAAGGTATTTGAATTTTCCCTTATCTTTTGAATACCTTAGGACTTTAAAGATTTATCATTTGATTTAAGTCTAAGGGAGACTTTATTTTAGGAAAATCGGAGCTAGGCTTTGTTAAAAATCTGATTGATAAAATCTTGCCATATCCCCTATTGTGCATTATTAAAAAGAGGCACACATTATTAACAACCAAGGTTAAATTCATCACATAAGACCATGAAAAATTAAATTACTCACATCGACTGAAGAAGTGACCAGCATTATTAAGCATTTTGATTGAAACCAAAAATTTAAATTTGGGGGTTTCAAAGTTTGAGTCAAATTTGGCTCCAACATAGGCTCTGACTAGGACAATGTGTTGAAAACATGAGGCACTTGAGAACCACATAATCTCCTGGTTTTATTTGCATAAAATGAACAAAAATAAAAAAAAATAAGGCTGATAAACAAAACTTAAAAACAACAAAACATTACAATTTTAAAAATGAAAAATTGTACAAGTGACAGGACATCAGAGTCAGAGAGTATTGAAAAACTGTAATTTCCTTTTATTCACTTTCTAGAAAAGTAGGGCCAAAATTTTAGAAATATATGAGCTTTTGAGATATATTGTAATGCTTGTTCTAGCTAAGTTATAAGATATGATTACACAAAATTTGTCAAAAACATTTTGCTCCATCATGTTTAAGCCCATGTGTGTGTTTGTGTATTCATTTTGATTTCTAAGTCTTTCAGAACTTTGCCATATCTGAGCAAAATAGTTAAGCCTAATATGTGATTTCACTCTTTAAAAATTTTCACCATTCTACAAGGCTCCACTACTAGTCAAGCATCTATAGCCCCGATGGAGTTGCTTCTAATCCCATCTGGTTTTACCCTACTGCCAGTCAAGCGTCTATAGCCCCGGTAGAGGTTTTCCAAGATATCTCAGGCAGTGACTCAATTTTACTTTATTTTAATTTTTCTTTCTCGTTTGAGAAGTATTTGATATATAAGCAAATTGTGCAATGAGTATGCCTGAGTTGAGGATTAGTTTCTGGCTATAAAGGATGAGTGTAATGATTTTTAGCTCAACCACCCTCTCAAAGATAACTCGGTTCTTTGGACCTTTGAAGTCACTTTAAGTATCATTTGTAATGTGAGGCTTTGACATGATGTTTCAATCAACTCTGTTTTCATTCTGTTTTATCTCATATCAGATAACTATTGCATAAACACTCATATTTGAAAGATTGTAAATCTCATCAGAATCTAAAATAAATCTCCTTTTTCCTTATCATTTTTTGTGGAATCAATAGTAATGTATACTCATCAAACTAAGAATATCATGTGTACAACAACTCAGACTTATGCTAACAACAAAAGGAAAGCTTATCTAGTACAAAAAAGTAACAAAATACATCACTCTATTTTTGGGGTTTTTGTTTTTCTACTTACTTTTTATCTTTTTTTTTTTTATTCACCTTCAACAAGGATTGTACATTTTGAGGTGTTGGCCATTAATAGGGATAGCCATCATTTCTCCTTGCAAGGTCTGCAACTTGTATGTATTCTGGTTGATAACATGGGCTATTTGGTATGGGCCAATCCATTTAGGTTCAAATTTACCTTTTTCACCATGCTTATCATTTTTAGGATCCCAATAGATGACTATATCTCCTTGAGAAAAGGAGTACCCTTGGCTTTCTTATTAAATAATTTCATGGTTTTCTGGGTTTGTTCCATCATTCTATTAAGGGTCTCTCTTCTTTGCTCTTCTAATAGGACAATTTGGTCAAGCCTTCTCTGTATGGGATTGGGGTCTTCATGGTCTTGCAATAAGAGGGAAAGTGCCAATTTCTCTATCTTTGAAGGTAATAAGGCTTTCTCTCCATAAACCATCTCATAGGGGGTTCTTCCTGTGTTTCTTTTAACAGACAACCTATCAGCCCACAAAGAAAATTTAAGTTCACTGTCCCACCCTCTCTTGTTCTTACCCAATGATATTTTTATTCTGGTTATTACATTTTTATTTGATGACTCAACAAGACCATTTCCTTGGGGGTAATAATTAGTAGAATGGGATAATTCAATTCCATATTCAGCACAAAATTCTACCATTTCATATGAAACAAAATATTGTGCATTATCTATAACCAGTTTTTGAGGAACTCCAAACCTGGTCAGGATGTTTTCTTCCAAGAATTTGATGATAGTGGTAGTAGTGGATGTTCTCAGGGGTGCAACTTCTACCCACTTTGTAAAGTAATCTATTGCAGTTATGATCCACTTGTGCTGGCTAGATGAATTAGGCTTGATCTCTCCAATTAGGTCAATACCCCATTGGGTGAATGGTGCTTCAATGATTATTGGCTTGAGGGGCATGGCTGCTAGCTACTTCTTTCCTACAAAAACTTGGTAGTTATGATAGTTCCTAACATATTTATATACATATTTAAAAATGGAAGGCCAATAATATCTTGCTCTCATAATTTTATTAGTTGTAGCTCTTGGAGAAAAATGTCCTCCATAGAAACCATCATGAAATTCATTGATTATTTTTGGGACTTCACTTTCATATAAATAGACTAATAATACTCCGTCAGGGTGTTTCCAGTATAGCACACCATCCTGTATATAATATTTTTGAGCTTGAAGCTTGACTGACCTCATTCTGTTGGTTGACATATCTTTAGGAAATGACAGGGTTTGTAAGTATGACAAAATTTCCTCATACCATTTGCATTCGGTATTATTGATTCTTCTGATATCATATGCCTCATCTATTGTGAGAACATTTTCAAATCCTTCTTCTTCTTTGTTAGCCAACAGTTTAGCCAAACCCTATCCTTTGATAGTTTTAACTATTTTGAATTCAGCATCATATTGCAGAAGCTTTACCATCCATCTTGCTGGTCTTCCTAATGGCTCTGATTGAGAAAAAATATCTTTTATTGCTATAAAAGGGATACAATAGTAAACTTTATTTGAGCCAAATATACCTTTGAAATGTTCTAAATATTGGATGACTGCATAAGCATGTTTTTCTAGCAAGGTGTATTTAATATGTGCTCCTTTCAGACCTGAACTCATGAAGGCTATTGGCCTTTCATTATTTTCATCATCTTTCTGTGAAAGAACTGCAGTAATAGAATGTTCAGATGCATAAGAATAGATATTAAAATATTTTGCATAATCAGGGCAACTTAGGGTTGGAGTGGTTGATATGGCTTCTTTGATCTTGTTAAATGCTTCCATATTCTCTATTGTCCATTTTATTTCTCCAGTTTTCTTAACCATATCATTTATGGGTTTGGTCATCTCTGCAAAATTTGGGACAAATCTTCTAATAAATTTTATCTTGCCAAAGAATGACCTGACACCTTTCAAATTTCTGGGAGGAGGAATTTTGGAAATAGCTTCAATTCTTTCTGGGTCAATGCTTATTCCTTTTTCTGAAACTATGTGTCCTAATAACTTTCCTTGTGTAGTCCCAAATATGCATTTCTTGGGATTTAAAGAAATTCTAAATTCCTTGCACCGAGCAAAAACTGCAGTCAAATGTTCTAGATGATCTTCTAGATTTTTAGAAAATACTATGATATCATCCAGGTATACAACTACAATTTTGAACATTAATCCTTTGAAGGCAAAATCCATTGCCCTCTGAAAAGTAGCACCTGCATTCATCAGTCCAAAAGGTATTCTTAAATATTCAAATGTGCCCCAAGGCGTAGTGAATGTTGTCTTATGTCTATCTTCTAGATTTATCTGAATTTGATTGTACCCTAAAAATCCATCTAACAGAGACAATCTAGTTGAGCCAACTACTGCTTGCAATAATTGTTCCATGTTGGGTAATGGGTAATTTTCTTTTAATGAACTCTTGTTTAAATTTCTAAAATCTACATAGAGTCTAATATCCCCATTCTTTTTTTTGACTGGTACTAAATTGGATATCTAGGAAGAAAATCTTACCTTTCTGATTATTTTGGAATCCAATAATTTTTGTACCTCCTTTTGCATTATTGGGTGCAGAGTTGGATTGTACTTCCTTTGTTTCTGTCTAAATGGTTTAGAATCTTCTTTCAAGGGTATTATGTGTGTCATTACATCTGTTTTGAATGTTTTAAGATCTTCATAAGTCCAAGCAAAATGTTCTTTGTTCTTTTTCAAGAAACTGATATATCCAGCTTTTTCTTTAGCAGGTAAGGCCATGTCTACTTTCACTATTCTAGGTTCTTTCATTGAACCAATGTTAACATCTTCAGATATTACATCTCTGCTTAAAGGCTTATAAGCTTTGTCAAAATCATCAAATAGACTCTCTAGAGAAACTAATCCTTTGGGTATTTTATTTGTTTTCAACTAGATTACTTCTACTGGCTCTCCTATTTGGTCTTTTAGCTTTTCTTCATCCTTTTCATCATAGATTACATCTGCATACTGATTTTGTAGAGTCATAAAATCTTTAATATCTATGTCATCTTGAAAGACCTATAGATAGACTATGTTATCTGGCACAGAAGGTTTATAGACTGAGATAGTTGGGAATCTATCCATATATTCTGTAGTTATCTCTAGGTGATCTAGGCCTGAGGCATTTACAGCTAAAAGATCTGCAACATGATTTTGTTCCCTTGGAATATAAGAGATATTGAAAGCTAAGAATTTATCAATTTCTTCCAATACTACATTTTTATATTGCTTAAGCCTAGGGTGCTTAGTCTGATATTTACCTTTGATTTGTAGTATAATAAGCTCTGCATCCCCTGTTACAGTTAGGTAATTAATACCTAATTCTTTTGCTTTCCTTAATCCTAGCAATAGAGCTTCATACTCAGCTACATTGTTTGTGCAAGGAAATTCCAGTCTGTAAGGAATACCAAGGTAATTTCCTTTAATATCAGTCAAATTAACACCTGCACCTGCTCCAGATTGGGATTTAGCTCCATCAAAAGACATGGTCCACATTTCTTGGGTTAATACTCTATCTGATTCAACATCTACCATTTTCATAACTTTTGGATCCATGTTCTTTGCTTCTGGTACTTCCACCAGGAATGGGTTATGCCATATTGAATAAACTCCCATCCCTTTTTCTTCCATAGAGTTTACTAAGTTTATCATGGTTTCATTAGTTTGAATTAACTCTATGGAGTGTTTGTTGAATGGTTCCCTTCTCAAAATTATATTCTCCTTATCTGATATTGGGATTGTAGCATAGGACCAGTCCAATTGAATTGAACCTCCTAGTTGTTCTGCCCAATGTCTACTGAGTAATAGTGAGAAGAATGGGTCAACATCAACTACTGCAACATCCATGACTATGCCCTTTTTGGGGTGTTGATCTAAGAAAACTAACAATCCAGTTATCACCCCTACACAAGGAATTTGTCTACTATCCATTACAAAAATAGGGGTAGAATCTCTAGTACAGATTAATCCCATTTGATCAGCTATTAATTTGGGCATGATATTGTGTGAGGCTCCATTGTCTAACATGCAGTTATGGATGACATATCTTTCCCCTTCATGTGAGTTGTATCTTAATGATACATAAAAGGGTCTGACAGAGGATGGTGATCTTGTATCATGTTGATTTTGTCTAGCAACATGGCAAGTTGGGTCTTCTTTTTGTTCCACTAATCCAAATGCTCTGTAGACTTGTTCTCTGTACTGTTGAACTTTCATAAGTTCTCCAAATGTGATATTAACCTTTTGTTTACTGAGTTCTGACCCAACATCAAATTCTATCTTCTTTATATCCAGTGGTTTATTACTTTCTTCTTTGGGAATCTCTTCCTCTAATTCTATTACTTCAGGAGTAATATTTTTGAGGATTCTATCAGTTTTCTCTTTATTGATATTTTTATTGGTGAAAGTTTATTTTCTTGTTTCACTTGTAGAGGCTTTCTCTATCCTTTCAGGGACTGTTCTATTCCTTAAATTTAGGACATGGGTAGCTTCTAATTCTTCAACTTCTTGAGCAGTGGGGATTAATTTCCCTTGCTTCATCTTATCATATCTTGACTCATGTGATTTCTACAAGATTTTAGTTCCTTTAGCTACTAAAATTTGAGGATGATGATTTGAAGCATACTTATCCATATCTTCTTCAAACATCCTTTCCCTGGACTCATCTTCCATAGACCAACAAGCATTGATTCTTATATCCTCTTCTGATTCAGCATGTAAATCTACATTGTGTTGGTCACTTAGGTGAATTCCACATGCATCAGGGTTATGAGGTGCATCACAAGTAGAGCAAAAATAGGGAAAGCCTTCTGCTATATTGGTAGATGATATGGGGTTAGGAATACTATTTTGATCTCTATCAGATTCTCGGTTTTTCTAGTTATTGTTCCCATTACTTCTACTCCTATTTCCTTCTTCAGAACCATTGTTGTTTCCCCAATTCCTATTGAAATTTTTCTTGAAGGGAGGACGGTTGTCAACATGAGGTCACTCTGTCTGTGAAGATTCACCATTATTTCCATTTCTTTCAATTCTTGCTAACCTGTTGTTCATGTTATTGAACATCTCAGTCATTTGACTAGTCAAATTTTCCATTGGGTCAATTTCAGTTCTTCTTTGTATATCAAATGCCACTCTTTTAGGTTTTCTCTCAGGTAAGTTGACTTCTAAAGAGTAAGGTTTCATTTTACCACTGTCAAGCATATTTCTTTCTATATCCAGTGCTTTTTCCATACAACCATCAATGGTAGTGGCTTGTTCTTGCCTCAACTCATAGTTAAACTCTCCTTGAAAGGTATTCTTATAAAAACAAATAGACTGAATATCACTAGGCCTAAGGTTGGCAGGGATTTTGTTCCTAGTCTTTGAAAATATTATGTTGAAATCACTAACAACCTCATTCTCTTTTTTCTTCATAGTGGCTAATTCAGTTAACAGAGATTGTTCATTTTTCCTTTCACCATATTTCTTTAGAAACACAGTTTCCATTTTGGTGAAGTTTGGGATATCATTGTTTGGAAGGGAATTGAACCACTCTCTAGCATATTTTTCTAAAGTCTGTAAAAATAGTCTCAATACTACGTCTTCATGTTCAACTTCCAGACTATCCATTGCATACAAGAAACTTTTGATATGATCTTCTCCAGTTACTGCACTATTTCTCAAAAATTTTGGAAGGTATTTGTGAGCTTTACTAGGTAAGGCATTTAAATTGATGGGTAACACAAAAGGCCTATATCTATTAGTCCTCCATAAATGAACATTAGCTTGGGCCATTGTTATTGTAGAATTCAAATTCATAGTAGCAGTACCTACAGGAATATGGTTCTGGGTAGCCTGAATGTAATCTAATGGATTATCTACCTCAGTATTAATTATTGGATGATAAAAATAATCACATGTATCTTCTATAATAGAATTCAAATGTTCATCTATAGTGATAGTATTCTAATTTTTCTTTACGTACTTTTTACCGCTAGAATTTGATCTACTATTATAAGCAGTACTCTTGAAAAGTGGAGTTTTCTAAGTATGTATAAATACCTCTGGATTCTCGAGTTCTGGAAATAGCTCCTTACCGCTTCTCCTGGTGTTCTCCAACACATTCTGCTCTCTTTTTTTATTTTTATCTTCTGGGTTCATAGATAGAGTCACCAACACCGGGGTGTAGAAAGAACAACATATACTTTATCAAGAATGCTTGATATTATCACTCATCCTCACAGGAGTCGGTTCTTGGGATAATTCAAGAAAATCAAGAAATGTAGGAATTTTCAAGAAGATCAAGAAACGTAAAGAAAATCAAAATTTGAAAAACATGGGTAAAATAAAGAACGTAGAAAATGTAAAAATTAAAACAAAAGTTCTTTATTCTAACTGGCCACCCGTTGATTAAAAATAATGTCGTTCAGAGAAAAACTTTTAAGAATTAAATCTTTCTATCAAGTCCTCCCCGACAACGGCACCAAAAAACTGTTGGAACCGATTCTTGCATCCATAGGATTCGATTGTCACGCTACAAAAATCCGTTTGAAACCAATGAGCTATTACAGGCTCTGGTCAACCTGCCTCTTCGTTCTGTTAAACACGAATATTGCTAAAAGAAAACTACAGAACGGGTAAGGAAACCCCAGCGGTAATTATATAATAAAATGTTGATTACACGCTCCAGATAAATGTAACATTACATGTATTAAAATGACCAAGCAAGAAAATAACCAATTGTTATGCCTTATGTAGACCGGTGCCTAGATTCATTGGGTTGTTATAGCAATTTAACAACAATTTTAACATGAACAGAGAGAATGGGGAAAAGAAAATTGGCGTTCTTAGATTTATTCGAATATCATAATAAAACTAAAAGTTAACCAACGAAAGAAACGTATGTAATGTATTCAAATAATGTAATCCATTACACAGTGACACATAGTACTGAGACAAAGATATAATAGGAATAAAACTCAAATTGTATTGATTTCATAAAATATTACATGTAGAGTGGGCAAGATGCCTTTTAACTCTATTTTTCTCAAAGAAATACATCAATACAATGAAGAGGACTCTGTTCAAATAATGTAATAGGTCTCTCCTACTCTCCTTGTTCCAATATAGTAACAATAGAGTCTCTGAATCCTAGGCTCAATAGGACAGGAAATAATCTCAGCTTCTTGAGCACTTTCCTATCAAAATCCTGCACAGCAAAGGGAAGAATAAGAAATGAGAGAGAAAAATAGACACAAAAGGGATACAACAACACAACTAACAGGGCACTCAAGTATACCTCTTAGAAAAAATGTTATTCTCTAATTGCTTGATGCAGAATCTGAACCTATCTGCTTCTTTTTATAGCTGCTGGTTCTTGATTCTGTTATTTTTTATTCATTTCTGGCCTTACACTTGTCAGCATCTGATTGAACCTACTCTATATGTTGTCCAACTAGTGCGGCTCTAAATTGACTATCATCATCTATTTTTGGATTGAAGGGAGCTCTTCGGCTGAATAATTTGGTCACTTTGTTCTCTTGTTGGCCCTAGAAACTAAGGATTCATAACATATTTTTCCTTTTTTTCTACTTGTCTTGGTCACTATGATCTGTTGTTAAGGATTGACCAAGCTATTATTATGAAATTTAGACGAGGGATGGAGGGGGACCCAACATGATGGTGAAGACAAGGGGTGGCATGCTAGTGGCAAATGGATGGAATTGCATTGATCATGTGATAGAGTGAAAGGAGAAAAGAGGAAATGGGGTGGCTTCACACAATGGAAGGTGGTGAGGTGGTGCAATGTTGGAAAAAATGTCAGGGTGGTTAAGGAAGAAGGCCTAAAAAGAGGGAGGTAGTGATAAGTAGGAGGAATATGGGAATGGAAAACAAGATCTGGAAACATCTATAAGCTACTTCCATAACTATACTCCATCGGAGTGTTCCCCTTATAACTATATTTCGTCGAAGCGTGGATTGAATGACTTTCTGCAAGTCGAAACCATATTTTATTCTTCATGCACTTTCTTCATCTTAAGTATTTGCAAAATAGAAATTGAATACTTTTATATTCTTTGTACTCCATTGTTTCACTTACTGATGCCTTTAGCTCTCCCTTATTATCTCTATTTATAAGTTGTGACTATGCCTTGTAGTCTTATTTTGTGGTACATTATTATTCCCAAGAGATATACAGGATCTGGTTGCATGCTTGAGCATCAGGATTTATCTTTTGGTTAGTCTACTTTATCCTTATCAAGGTACTATCCATGGGATTTACTCTGATTTCTCGAATATTTCCTTCCTTGGGTATCCTTCTGGATTCACAATGTTTATGTGTACTATTTTGACTTCATCTCGGCTATTGATCTTCATTTCATCTTTCGATGTACCTTGTTGTGAATGAGTCACCTCTTTGCTTTCTATCTCGATATATGTTTTAGGGTATTTTTGTGAAGTGATCATCCTTTTTTTTATTTGTGGAAAACATCCCAAAAGGGATGCCACTTTCGGGTAAGACCCAAGGAGGCAGGGGTATCCATTCCGCCAAAAATGCCCAGGACTCGGACCTGGCCTACCACCTTTGACACACTCAAGGAGCAAACAAACACACAAACCCAATTAAAAATAAGCAAATAACAACAAAAATAATAAAATAAAATAAAAAACATGCTCCTTGAGTGTGTCAAAAACAAAAGCACAACCAAACACGCACAATAAGATAAAAGAAACCACAACACAAACCACATAGAAAAACACAAGAAACACATAACAAAACACAGACAAGACAAAAACAACAGAACACTACAAAGACATAACCCAAAAAAAAAACAAGAAAAATAAACACAATCAAAACCTTAAAAATTAAAAAATAAAACAAAAATAAAAATAAAAAACAACCAACAACAGACAATAAAAAAAAACAAAAAATATAGAAAACACTCACCCATAAAAACACGAAATAACACAAACAAAGAGAAACCCAAGAACAATAACAAAAAACATAAAAAAAAAAACAAAACAACAAAAACACAAGAACAACAAAAAACAACACAAAGAACACAAAAACAAAACAAAATAAAAAAACCCACCCACCTTAAAAAACTAAACAAAAAAAAAAAAAGGAAAAAAGAAATAAAAAAAGAACAAAACAAAGACCTATCTAGACCATAAGACTATTAAGGCAAGAATCAACAGAGGAAACAAAATAAAGAATAGAATGAGCTAGGGAACTAAAAAAAACTGAATGAACCAAAGAGAAGCAAAAAAAAAAAACAAGAAGAAACTAGGTACCTTCAGAACTGGAGCCATCCAAAGAAATGATAGAAAGAAGAGCTTCCCTAATTTGAGAAGCCCACCATATAGGAGGGTGGCCATAACAAGTAAGATCACCTTTGTCCAAAGCCCAATTAGCTAAAGCATCAGCACTCTTGTTTTGATCTCCGACCACATGATTGTAATCAACTTTCAAAAATCCCATCCGGATTAACTGAATCTTCTCAATAATTCTTTTTATTCTCCAATCCACCTTATGATTCTTAGAAGGATTCTTCAAGAGATTAATCATAAGTTGAGAGTCTGACTCAACTAACACCTTTTCCCATCCAACCTTAGTAGCCTCCCCAAGACCTCTGAGGATACCATACCCCTCAGCAAGGTTATTGGAAAGAATACCCAAATTCTCAGCAAAAGTAAAAACCAGGGAGCCATCCGAAAGTCTACCAATTCCTCCCACACTGGCTTTTCCGGGGTTCCCTCTAGAGGCTCCATCAGTATTGACTTTTCCAAAATCCTTAGGAGGAGGTTGCCAATTTCTATTCCTATCCAATTTACTAATACTCACATTCCCTTTAAGATGGTTGCCCTTAGAAGGTTTAATCTTCAATCTTTGCATCACTTGATCCCATATTTGGTGGGAGTTTTGGGGGTGATTAAGGAGATGATGGACTGATTCAACTAAGTTGGCTATGGTCTTTTGCCAAATATAGTGAATATCCTTCCTATCTTGATTAAAAATTTGGTTGTTCCTTTCATTCCAAATATTCCAAAGAAGGATGGTAGAACCCATCCAAACTAACTGCCTAATAAAATGATCAACACCCTCTTGATTAGGCCAATCCCTCCAAAGTTGTTCAAAAGTAAAAAAATTGGACCACTTGTAAGCCAAGTAAAGTGGCCATTCTCCTCCATAGCTAGGAGGCTAAAGTACACTCAATAAAAATATGGTTGATATTTTCTACATTCTCTTCACACATTTCACATCTAAAAGGGCCATGAAAACCACGCTTCATAAGTTGCTCACCGGTAAGCACCCTACGATGCAATAAAAGCCAATTAAAGAACCTCACCTTAGGCCAGAGCTTTTGAGCCCACAATTGAGAAAATATGTCAGGAAGAATGGTTGGGATTATTATGGCATAAGGTCAAATAACCTTGAGCAACTGAATACTCACCCTTAGTAGTGTTGTTCCATCCAAAACAATCTTTTTCATGGGACCAAGAGAGGGATCTCATATGAAGGATGCCTTGGATATCTTGTCTTTGCCTTTCTGGGATTTGAATAGGCCAGTCCTCAATAGGGATCCAATATCTACCAACCTTTGAATTACCGAGTATGGTACCGACGATAATTAGCCACCTTTATCCAATTAGCTCGGTGAAGCTCCTCCATCCAAGGCCTCCAATCGGAAAGCCGAGTTATCAAAGGCTTGTGACCATCCCAAGAATCTGTCCAAAAATTTGCATGTTGACCATTATGAATGATCCAAAATAATTTTTTCTTAATCAAATCCTCACCGGTCTTAAGAGCTGCTAAAATGGGAGAACCTTTGGAAGGAAGTTGATAGCGAACAAGGTCTTCGGGACTTTTGTTCTCGAGCATATTTAGCACGGAGATTATTGGCCCAAAGAGCATTGGGGTTATGCAACATCCTCCAATATAATTTAGCAGCTAAAGCTTTGTTGTTATTAATTGAAGACCGTAAACCTAACCCCCCTTCACTCTTAGGAAGACATAAAGTATCCCATTTCACCAAGGCCCATTTTCTTTTCTCCTTAGTACCACTCCAAAGGAAACGATGACTGATTTGATCCAATTCTCGAAGAACAACCTTTGGAATATTCAAAATGGAAGAAACATAAATAGGAATAGCTTGAAGGACTGATTTTACCAAGGTGATTCTACCCCCATAAGAAAGCCACTTGTTGGTCCACTTTCCAATTTTCTTCTTGACTTTGTCCAACAACCAATTCCAATATTTATTTTTTTGCCTTTGAATATTTATGGGAATACCTAAATAAGTGATTGGAAGAGAGGTCTTCTTATATTTTAGCTTATCCAAGACCATGGATTCCTGTCTAGCAGAGCAGTGAAAGAAAATAACTTTAGATTTGTGTTCATTGATCAACCGCCCAATAGCCTTAGAAAAATAGCTAATGATTTGCTTAATATTAGAAGCTTCCTTAACTGTAGCTTTACCTAAAATAGTAGAGTCATCCACAAATTGAAGATGAGAGATAGGTCTAGCTCCATGAGCAATGGTAACTCCCTCAAGGGTTTTGTTTTCCCTCTTTTTGGTTATAGTCCTACCCAAGCATTCAGCAAGAATGATGAATAAATAAGGGGATAGCGGGTCACCTTGCCTAATACCTCTGGAAGCTGGGAAAGACTGAGAAGGCCTGCCATTGATAAGAACTAAGTAGGAAACTGAAGAGATACATCCCATAATCCAATCCATCCAATCCTTAGAGAAACCAAATTGCCTCAAAACTTTGATAAGGAAGTGCCAATCCACTCTGTCATAAGCTTTGGATAAGTCTAACCGAATGAACATGGAAGGAGAATTTTGCATATCCATGGAATGGATGGCTTCTGAGCAAGAACTATCTCATCTACTATTTGACGTCCTTCCACATAACCCCCTTGCTCCGGGAAATAATCTTATGCAAAAGAGGCTTCAACCTTTTTGCCATGATTTTAGTAATGATTTTGAGAAGAACATTACATAAAGCAATAGGTCTAAAAGTTGAGATATGATCAACCTCTTGAGCTTTTGGAACAAGAGTAATATAAGTTTTATTGATAACCTTCAAAATTTCTTTGGCTTTCTTGGCTTCTTCCACCACCTCTAATAAATCAACATGAAGGATATCCCAGAACTCTTGGTAGAACTCAATAGGAAAACCATCAGGACTCAGGGTTTTCCCTTTTTGCATTTTAAAAACTACTTGTTGAAGCTCATTGATAGTAACAGGAGCGGTCAAAATAGAGTTCTCCTCGAAGTGATAAGAGAAGGGATTGCTTGAAGAACATTATATTGTGAAGGTCGAGTCAAGGGGAGTAGCGGCAAAAATATTGGAAAAGTAATCAACAACAATAGAGTTCATGCCATCCCAAGTATAAACAACATCTCCAGAATCTGATTTTAAGGAAGAAATAAAGTTGTGAGATCTTCGAGCTAGAAGAGATTTGTGGAAAAAAATTGTGTTTCGATCTCCTTCTTTGAGCCATTGAATTCTAGATTTTTGCTTCCATAAGATTTCTTCTCTTTTTTCCCATTCCTCTAACTGAGTTGTGAGCTTAATTTCATCTGCACTTCTCTTCTCTGTGAGGCCATCTAAACGGATTTTCTTATTCAAATTTTCAAGATGAGCAATAACTTCATGTTTTTTTTTATGAACATCCCCAAACTCTTTCCAGTTCCAAGTCTTGATTTTGGATTTAATGTATTGCAGTCTTTTGACAAAACAGAACATCTTAGTCCCATGCCTAGGTTTACCTTCCTTCCACCATTGTTGCACATGAGGTCTGAAGGAAATGTCTCTAAGCCACATTAATTGAAAACGAAAAGGAGAGAAACTCACATTGGTTTTCCACATTTCCACCATGGTGGCCAATGATCCGAACCAGCATTATTAAGAGTCTTCACTTTAGGAATGTGACCATGGATTAAGAAATTTTTAGAGAGCAAAAACCTATCCAATCTCTCCATTATACAAGCTAAGCCTTGCCTTATGTTAGACCAAGTCATAAGGCCATTATCCGGTTGGATATCCACAAGATGGAGGTTTGCAATATATTCGCTCATGAGGTCGGTGCTTTTGTCCAAATTTCTATTTCCCCCCCTTTTCTCATCCAGAGAGAGGATGGTATTGAAATCTCCTCCGATCAAGATCCAAGCTTTAGGAAAATGAGAGATAATATGAGTAATATCCTTCCACTGTCTTCTTTTTTCCTCCAAAGAAGTCGGAGCATAAACAGTAATGCGAAGCATAATCTGGTTGGAATGTCTACTTTGAATAGCTATAGCCAACAAACCCCAACTACCAACCATATGGTGAATAACTACCTCTTTTGGATCCCAAAGACAAGCAATGCCACCCGAAGTCCCTTGGGAGCTGAGGGAAACCACTTTTCTAGCTGGCCAAATTTCTACTGGCAATTAAGTCCATATCCTCCATTGACATCTTAGTTTCTTGAAGGAAAACAAGATGTGGATGATTTACTTGAATCATTCTTCTAATTTCATTTTGTTTTGAAAGACTCCCTTTGAGTCCTCTAATATTCCAAGTGATGATCTTCATTAATACCAGGGCTAAAAAATTTGGGAAGGGCATTAATCTTACCTTCCTCTACAAGCTTTTCACCTTCTTTTACCATATGATATTGATTGGTCTTGCGACCTACTTTTTGATTAGAATCCATCTTCAATTTTTTTTTCCCTGTTTCTTGACTTATTCCAATTGAATCTGAGATGGCTTCTAACCTTGAAGAATGCTCGTACACAACCAAAATTTTACTAGATGGTTCAATAGAGTCTATATTGGGACCTGCATTATTTGAAGTTTTGACATTTGAAATATTGTTTTTCTTGTGTAAATTTTCTCCTTTTTTTTCTGTTGAAAACCTTTGATTTGTTGGTTTGTCTCCGAGTTCTTCCCTTCATATTTAAATTGTGTTTCTAAGATTTCGGTTTCCATTATTTCCTCTTCCTCACTTGGGACATCATTTGTGGAAAGGATTTCAAACATATTAGCGAGATGACTTTGATTGATCCTTCATAACTGGTTTTTTTTTAGTGTTCTTCTTCTTAGGTATTTGGAAACCTGCTAAGTTTATATCTTCTTTCTTTTGATCAGGAATTTTATTTGGGCAAGCACTGGCCAAATGACCATATTCATGGCAAATTCTACAACGAAAAGGAATGTTCTCATAGTCCACTACTTGCTCCCAAGTGTCTTCCCCAAATTGTAATGTGATCTTTTTAGGTAGGGGTTTGTCAAAATCCATTAAAACACAAATCCGAGCATAAATAATATGTTCAAAATTTTGAGTACAATCAGCGAGTCATCATAAAAGTTCCTAAAGAGTTTCCAATTGAAGAAAAAATAGTAGGATTCCAAAATTCAATAGGGAGGCCAAAGAGTCTAACCCACACGGGAGCAATAGAAGGCATCTCTTCTTCGGCTTTAAATTTAGTATGCCAGGGCTTCATGAAAAGCCTCGCCCTTCCAAAAAACCAAGGCCCCCCTTGAAAAGTTTTCTCTCTATCTTCATTATTAGCAAATAAAACAAGAAAATAACCATTTGGATAAATAGAGATTTGTAACTCACCTTTAGTTTTCCAGACTTTTTGCAGCCCGAGACTTTGAAAGCGAGATAGACTCAGACGAAAACCCACAAACCAATAAATTAGTCCTCTTTTTTCCAAATCTTCAATGCCAATCTGAATGTTATCCATATCAAGCTTAACAATAGGAGTTCCATCAGTTGCTTTAAGACATCCTGACTCCGTTTTCTTGGGATCAATCTTAGGCATTCTTAGAGGTTTATGGGAAGCCCTAATATTGATATTAGCATTGGTATGAGGCTGTCCACCATGAAGGGCATCCCTAAAATTCATTTTTGGGACTGAGTCTTCAAAATTCTTACCCTTGATAGGGGTTTTCATAGTAGAATTATTTTGTGGGTGCACCTTAGCACCAGATTCACTTGAGATATGAGCCATTTTTTGATCAACTTGCTTGAAACTTGTTTCGTGATCTCTTTAATCCTTGCCCTAGACGTCGTGGAAAGGTATGGTTTTCACTTTTCTTTTGTGCAGCAAATTGGAAGCCGTTGTCACTCAAGTTCACAGTATGATCTGTTGAAAGACAAATTTCTAACCCATCTTGTATCTCCTGCAACATTTCCTGCTAAAATATTGAGAATAAACCACAAAAATATTGGCCGCTAGGGCCCGAAGGCCCTAAAAACCAACCTCTGAAGCTGCTTGCACTCAACCCAGATGAAACCCTCGCATAGCCGCTTGCCAAATATGTCGTTCACACATAGGGATGCGCTAGGATCTGTGTTGCTCCAAATGATATGAAAATTTGTGGAGACGTTCTAGGGTTTTTCAGGCATCTACCCTCAAAATTTCAGCTCAATCCGAGTCCGGATGAGTGAGATATGACCGAAACAAGTTCGGCAGTTTGGGCAGTCCTACGAAAAACGTCTCCGAAGAACCAACCTTCTTTCTTTCTTCTTAGACAAGCTAAATTTTTTTTATTCCCTTTTCAAGTGAGTTTTTAGATTCTTATTCTGAAGTGATCGTCCTTCTCTAGGAGCTTAGACTATCGAATCTTTCTTACAGATGAGTTTGTCGATTTTGCTGGTCTGTGATTTTCATAGGTTCTATCATGGCTGCTTCTGGTATTATTAAACCTGCAAGAGATTTAGTTTCCAAAATTTTGAATACATGGGTCAATGGTTATTTTATTCTTATTGATATTTTTATAATTGGGCTAGAATTTTGACCAAGTACAGTCATTTAATCGACCTTTGTCCTGTCGCTGCCTTGGATCTTTTATAACCTGTGGGTTAGATAACTAAAAGAAACATGCTTTGATCTTACTTCGATTAATAAATATGGCATTTAATTATGTATTAGGGCCCTTGTTAAAAGTGGTTAAAATTTTAATTAATTGAGTGTCGATTTAATCTTACCATTTAGCTTACCTTTGAAGCGTGTGCCACCGTTAGATCATTTCGATATGGAGCGCATCCGTTGGATCCATTGTAAGATGTCTATTGGATTAGCCTTGCTTGTATTCCATCATGTTGACTTTGACTTGATCACCACCATTATATTCTCTTAATCTCAATGGAGCGCTACCGTTGGATTCTTATGATCATTTTATTACTTCGACCTTTGATTCGAGTGCTACCATCGGATCCTATGGAGGATTATTGCAGTCGTTGATGTCTTAATAACCTGCATGTTTGTTAGTCCCTTGACTTATACATAAACCTACACCAGATTAATCATTTTTAATCATGTTTATAAAGTCAAAAACCCTTGGTTGGTAATAATTCATTTCGGCAATACTTAAGGTTAAATATTATACCATCGTTTATTTTACCTTATAATAATGCGGTGTTTTAGTCCTTATCTAAACGTGATTTACCAAGGTTAACCTAGAGATTAAAACCTTAACAATATTGTATTAAACATGGATTATATCTCACCTTTCTATGTGTTCACCATTGGATCATACCATGATGGAGGAGCGACCATTGGATCTCTGCTCATACACAATATTTAACAAAAGAAAGGGGGAAGATTACCCGCACATTAAATCATTATAAAACCTAATTAAGTGTTCTATTTAACCTTAATAATGTATTTTAATTAATCATTTTGACGAAGAAAACCTTCAGATTAACCTTTGATCACTTTTGACAATGCGCACCGTTGGATTGAAGTTTGATCAAGCGCCACCGTCCGATTTCTTCGATCCTTTATTGGGGGTGCTTTATTCATATTGGGTGCATCCATCCAATATTGTCTTAAATAGAGCACAGCCGTCGAATTCTCTGTAGTTGCATACTCAATAACATAAAAAGGGTGCATCATTAGATTTGATTAACCTTGATTAAGCCAAAAGGGGGGAAATTAGCAATGTATTATACCCTTATTAATGCATAACTAATCTTGGTTTTACCTTTGTCTTTACCCGATATCCTACCATTTATGATTTTGGTGCGGCCATTAGATTTCGAGCAATGTTGGCACGACCGTTGATCTTGATGAACCTGCGGGGTTAGTTACCAAGGGGTGCATGATCTTAAACCTGATTAAGCTAAATTGGGAATGATTAGCCAATGTGTTAGACCCTTGTTAATATTATTTAAAATATTTAATTAATCTTACGGGGACTTATACCTTTTCGATGCAACTCCTATGGGCGCGCCACCATTGGATTGGATCTAGATCGAGCGTTGTCGTCCGATCTGTCTAATTAGCTCGATGGTTATTTCAAAGGGGGCACATACCCTTAATACTTTTTTACCATAGTATTTTAATGTGTGGTTTAATTAAATCAGGTGCAACCATTGATTTTTTAGTTTGCCTAAGCGTTGCCCTCAGATCTATCAGACTTGTTCGATATTTAATAAAAAATTTGACCCATGCTTACTCGTTAATGATTTGACTTTTTGGGGAGCGCGCATCCGTTGGATTGGGCTTGGCTTAAGTGCATCCGTTCAGATTGGTAAAGTTGCATAGATTTTAAATTTATTAAGCTTTAATGACCTTAGGTTATAATATTTCTTAAATCGTTTGACCTTTGACTTATCCTTCCGGTATCTTTGTGAAAGTGCATCCATTGGATTCTTTTTTATGAAGTGTTATTGTTATATTAAGGTGAGTTGCTCGATTTTTAATTAAATGGGGTGCATACCCTTAAGCCTTAATTAAATTTTTGATGCTTAGTTATGCTTTTCAGGATTTAGACTAAGGTTTTGAATTTTCCCCTATCTTTAGAATACCTTAGGACTTTAAAGATTTATCATTTGATTTGAGCCCAAGGGAAACTTTTTATTATGAGGGTCGGAGTTTAGCTTTTTTAAAATCAGATAAAATTCTACCCTATCCCTTCTTTAAGATAATTGAGATTTATTAAAAAGGGCACACATTATCAACAACCAAGGTCAAACTCATCACATAAGACCATGGAAAATTTGAATGACTCACACCGACTAAAGAAGTGACCAGCATTATTAAGCATTTTGATTGAAACCAAAAATTTAAATTTGGGAGTTTCAAATTTTGAGTCAAATTTGGCTCCAACAGGAATCAAGCTACGTAAAGGTGTCTAGAGCATTACTAAGCAAATAATGGAAGGGAATCATGCTATGGTGGACTAGAGTGTTACAAAGAAATAAGTATACATTGCCAGGAAGAGGAGCACCATCAGTTGGAAGGAATAAGAGAAGTGAAGAGTTTTATTGACAAGTGTCACAATGCAAGGGAAGTGAAACATTTTATGTTTCATGTAAGACAAGTCACACAAGTTCACTCTTAAGATAAGAGTGTAACATAGGTGAAGGTAGCACAATATTTACATAGGTCATTGAAACTAGTAGCATGAGAAGGAGAGTCAACATCTTAGAAGGCTAGAAGGCACTAAAAGAAGGAGCATTAAATGTTGTAAGAAAGGTGTCATAGTGCATTGAAGACAAAGAAGTAGATAACACCTCTATCAAACAAGTCAAGAAGCAAACCTCATACATAGTGCACCATAGTGCATTTAAATTAACTTGTTTTTTTATAAATATAAAGGAGAAATAAGGAATATTAATGCTAAGGTTAGACCTAGTTAATATTTCATGCTTGAGATTAATTAAATAAATGGAGGTATAAGGAATTGCATTGATATACTATAACCTTAGATGCTTTATTGAAAGATTTGAAATATTTTTGAAGCAAGAAATTTTTAATTGGAAGGTATTTGGAATTACTTTATTCAAGCATGAGAAATATTTGTAAATAACTTAATTTTGAGGAATAAGGAATTCTATATAGAAAATTGAAACATTAAATTTGTAAATATTTATATTTTCTAAATTTCTAATTAGGGAGTTATAAGGAGTTCAACACCAACTTAGATTATTGAAATTTAGAAACTATACTATTGAGAATTGAAAGGTACAAGAAACAAAACATAGAGCTATTGAAAATTTGGAAAACTACATTGGAATTAGTCTTACTAAAATTAACGAGACATAAGGAATCTAACTCAAAGGTCTTGAAAATAGAGAATCATATTAAAATTGGAAGTGCATTAAAATAATTTCTAGGTTTATATTCACAAATAGGGAGAAATAAGGTGAAGAATAGTAGTTGAACATTAGGGAGATAAAAGAAATTTAACTCAAAGAAAACTAATAAAGCTAAGCATTTTATCAATACCACATTATATTAAAGGATTAGGGAGATATAAGGTAGTCTACAAATATCATCATGACAACAAATAAATTCATTCTTACATAATCCCAACTTCTTAAAGGACCTAATTACTCTTCATGGAAAAATAAAGTGAGGTCAATAGTAGTAGTTGAAAAGAATTTGGGACATTGTTAAAGGAGCAAAAATAAAGTTGACTCTTTTATATAATAAAACTGACTTTTTTGTCAATTTTGGTCTTCATCCTAGTTTTGGACTGGGAGCAAAATGAAGAAAGCAAAAAAGAGCTCAAGTTCCAAAGTTAGGATGAAGACCATATTGAATACTAAAGTCTTCAATAACCAAATAATGTAATACAAGGGAGTGTTGGAATATATTACATTATTTGGTACATGCCAATATACCACCATGGGTACATCTTTAGATTAGGAGTTTGTCTTAGATTAGGGTTTGAGTATTTACTTTATGCAATATAATAAATGCACAAGTAATATTAGAATGTGCAAAGTATTCAATAATGTAAATGTGCATCATAGTCCATGTGCACATGAGTCCATAGGATAGGAAGGTGAAGAGTCATAGGAAGATGGAAGGTCAAGAGTCATTTCACACTATATATTGGCCTTGGTGTGAGCAAGTAGAAATCCTCTCCATATCATTTTATCATTTAGTAGAGTAGAGTAGAATACAAGTTTGAAACAATGTAGAACTTGTATGAAGTATGGAGTACTTGAGATCTCCATATTTTGTAAGAAGATCCTATTTTCGCGAGCATTCATTAATGGTAGTTTTATAAGTTATTACAAAAGTTTCTTGTGAGTTTTACATGCTTAATATATTGCCATTATCATAGTTTCAATATTGCATGCTCATTTTATATCTTGTGGTTGATTTTTCATTTTGTTTATAGCATCAAATGCTAACATTAACAAGTTTAAAATTCCTAATATCACTCTCTATAGATCTATTTTTTTATTAACCTTAGCCAGATTGGAAGATCTAAATTCCATGTTACATTAGGTTAGAATTGTGTTTGCATGCAAGGAATGAAAAAGGTATGCAATTTAGGTTGGAAAATGTTAAGAGGGTTCTCTTAGATCTATTTGTCCCCACTTCAAATCTATAAGTCTAAGTTTACAATCATAGGAATTGGTTTCTTTGTATGTGCTTATTTTTCCAAGATTGTTTGTCTATCTCTCAAATATATTGATCTAATTACAATCAATGGATTTATTTGCTTACATATGCATATTTTTTTAAATCTATTTAGACCTTTGTTGTATTCATTGATCCATTTGTATTGCTTACAAATAAAGGAAGAAAGCATTTAGTCTAGGAGATGTTTTTCATCAATCTCATCATTTAGATTTGATGATTTAGACATAGTCAATACATATATAATAAAGTTGACTTTTTTATGTCACTTAGAAAATTCATTTTCTACACATATCCTCTTGAACCCTTGGCCCCAAGAGAAATAAAATATTTTTCTATTTATCATTAAAAATATATCATATAGATTAGAAATCATGCTTGTATGAATTTTGTAGGATTGCATCAATAGCCTAAAATAGGAATTTAGTTTTAAGTTAATATTCTTATATTTCGCTAGCAAAAGGTAGATGTAGGTGAAAAAATTAAAGGAAACCATTGGTGTTTTCTTCAATTAGCATATAAAACTTAGAACTAATGCATATATCCCCATAACCCATATCTGAAGTGGGGAGAAGCAAGAGAGGGAGAGAGGGTCCTATATAACTCCCCCATCCTCAACCCATTCCCACAATAATATAAAAAAGTAACCATATATTACTTTTTTGTTATAGGATCATCTTTTTTAAATATTTATAGGTTTATAATGTACTATTTTAGAAACTCGTTTAGATTGATAGCTAAGGTAGATGACTAAAATCAAGAAATTTCCCACTCACTTACCTAGGTGGATTATCCATATTAACTTTCTTAATTTAACAATTTGTTAGGAAAAAAGTTTTAGTTTTAATGAGAAGAGTTACCTATAAATTATCCTTCTATATAGTTTCCAGACATTATTATTCTTTATTTTGATGCCCAATAATGATGCCAAAGGGTGTTGAAAATGATGAACCAAATTATTATAACCTTCCACTTTAGAAATATTATAATTAGACTAACCACATGGGTTTATCCCTTATGAAAATAAAAATAAATACAACTAATGAGATTACTTTTATAAGAAAATAGAAAAGAAAAAAGTTAAACTATGATCATAGACTTATTCACTAGAAACCATATATCCACTTTAGTTCTTTAAGAAAAGGAAAAAATGGAATAAGATATATAAATACTCTAGACAATAATTTCATACACGAAAAATACACATGAATAGTATAAATGAAAAACCAAAAATTATAGTTTTATTAATCATATGGATCCTCAATGATGTTATAGGCATAGTCAATATAGGGACAAAATCCATTGGTTTGTATATAGGTTAAATATTTGAATGGGTTAGACGTATGGACACAACACTTCAAATTGTCCATATTTATTTTTGGTATCTTAGATATTATCTATGGTACAAGAATGCTTATGGCATAGGATGAGGGATGGTGATGAACTGGTGAACACAATAGTGAAATAACATAAGATTTATGTTCTCTCAATTTATTTTCCATTATTATCCTATAAAGCAATCTTGTCCTCCTTATATATGTTGTACACATTGTGTCTAATTTTAGGACACCCTTTATGTTTTCTTTATATTCATCTATATATGAATACAAAATTTATAATTTGCACTATATATTTATCCACATGTATATAAAAAAGATAAAGTGTATTATATTTTCCTTTACGTTCATGTACAAAAGATAAATTTATCTTTCTTTAAAAATATCGCCATGCTTTCATTTTGTGCAAGTTAACATTCAATTTTAGAGCTATTTCCCTAAAATACTCAAAACAAAATAATATTTAACCATTTTTAGATGCCAAATGGATTATTTTTTATCTAAAATTTTATGGATATATGAAATAGATTAATTTTATTTAATTTTATGATTTTATACTAAAAATATGATTAAATATATTTTTGGGTAATAATGTACTTATTTTGACAAATTGTTAGCTCGACTTTTAACCGTTGATAATCCTTTGAGCTAAATTTTGGAGGAATTTGAGTCATCATGAAATACTAATGGCATGAAAAATTTATGCCCAAGATACAATATCTCTTTGATAAAACATGTTTCTATTTGACTACATCTTTGGAGATTCAAACCATTAAAATTTGATCTTAAAATTATACTATATATGATCTATGATGTGATTAGAATCTTCATAAAATTTTAAATCCATATCAGTTCAAATCATAGAGTGGTCAGTAATGCGTATCTCACTAAATAAATCCTCTAAGATTTCAAAACCTAGATTTCAATCTCACATATCATGAATATAAACATATGCATCAAAACAAAAATAGAACAATAAATATATTCTAAATCAAATTTAGAAAAAAAAAACATGAGAAGATGTATCAATTAGAACATAAAATACAAATTATTGGAAGAAAAATCCTCTTAGAGAATAAAGACTCCATAAGATATAGGAAGACTTCTATTATCATGGTTCAAATAATATACAAGGCAATCCAAACTACAATTTGGAGGTACATATTTCAATCAGATCCTCCTATGCTTGTTATGCCTCTCAATTCCCCTATTAAAAATTCTTAAACTTATTCTCTCTACTTTTATACTTTGCTACTAGATTTTCTCCTCTTTGCCACCTTTCTTTTCTATAGCTTTCACATCTTTTACAGTCCCTTGGACTTCATTCTAGTAAAAAAATTCATCTTCTAGATAAAAACAATAAAAATAAGAATATAATATGTTCTCTAATATTATATGGATTTGATTCAAGTAAAACTATCTCCCATAGCATTCCCTTTCAACTACCATATGTCCAAACCCACTTGTCGATACAAATCAACCCATAAAATTTCTAGCATTCATCTTGGATTATTTTTTTATTTTATCATATATCAAATTATATTCTTATTACATGAAATTTGGTTAAAATATGAATAATATTATTAAGTATAGGTATGAGAAAAATTAGCTCATTCTTAGAATCCATGCTATGTTTTACCATTTTCAAGTATCAATAATCATATCTTACTATTAAATTTCTACAATAGATACAATACTAAGTTTTCCATATTTTTAAGAATCACTTAATTATATTTTGTTTGATGAACTTATATCTAAAACATAACCTCTAGAGCTATACTCTTTTGCATAGCATTTAAGGAGTCACATTACAAAATTTCAAGCTAAAATTAGGTTTTAAACATTAATATGGATTTTAATTATATCACGATAAAATTTTATGAACAATTTGATGTCACTCGATGTAGTTACAATAATGTCAACTATAACCTTGTTGTGATTCATGATGGCATAAGTTTTAATTTGTACATACAAAATAAGTGCACCTTATGTCATTGGAAAGTTATTTGAAACATGCTTCCAATAGTACCAATTTTTTAAATAAAACTTAGTGGTACTCCTTGAACTCTCTATGTTTTTGTTAAAACTATGCAATCATTTGGTTTGTAACCAATTTTCTGTTTTTATTTTTATGTAGGATACAATATCAATAATATGGATTCCATTATGACTACATTTTTATGTCATTACATATATCTAGGTACCTCATCTACTCCTATGGAAAACTAGCATCAAATTTTGATCACCACCTCTCCAATGGGAAGCTTTTGGTACCTCAAAAGTATGACTTATAAAATATAAATGAAGAGACATCTTCTTCCCTTATACATTGGACTTTACATGAAAACGTGACATTTTTCCTTCTTGTTCTAGCTATCACATTAGTTTGATTATCCAAACTAATAGAATTTTCTTACCTCCCTATATATGAATTAATATGTTATGAGTTACCTTCCTTGACCATTTGATATTGTTGTTCATTTTTCCATAGTATGGATTTTTTATTCCATAAATATAGACAACCTAATAGTACCTAACAAGCATCAAACAAAACCACATAACATTTTACCTCATGAATTAAATGAGATGAAAATACAAAAATGATTTTATGATTTCTCATGACTTTTATCCCTACTTATGCATGAATCAACCTATAGAACAATAATTTGGATGCTTTGTAGTCTTCAACCTCAATTGTTGAATCAACTATTATGAAATTATATATTTTTTCAAATAGGATTTAATCAAGACACTAACCTTCTAATTGTTAATATGCATCTTAATAAAGAATAGATATATTTTTCCTTCTATAACATTTTTTCCATGGAAGCTTATTGGATTTATTTATTCCTTGTAATAGAGATACCATTAATTACAACAATCTTCTCATTAATATCTAATTCATATGTAAATTCTTTTAATTCTATAGATTTAATCATAGTTTTTATGGTCTCATTATTTTTCTTCTTTCATTGTAAAGAATAGGATGCAACTTCTGATATTTTCATTAGTGTGTTGATTAATACCACAATGTAAGCAATGAATATTATATTCTTTGCATTCATCAATGGTGGTGGAATTATTTACTCCATTCTCCGTAGTTTATTCTCCTTTATTTTAATACCCTTCTTTGTTGGTTGCAACCAAGTAAAAGAGTTTTTCCATCATTTTCTATATAACCTACTTGGGCACTAGCATCATTAATACTTTATGTTTTAAAGAGCACAACAACTCTTCTTATATGGTCATGTAGTCCTACAAGATATTCTAATACCATATTTGGATCCTTGATGGATCTTCCAGATGAAATGATTTGTTTTAAAAACTCAATGGTGTCATCTTTATACTTTGTCTTTCTTCTTGCTATAGGTATTGTCATTTATATCCCATTTCTTCCTTGTATTTGTAGTGAAGATGCACTACAATATATATAGGTTGCACCTAAATATGATATAGATCCTATTGTCGGGAGTAATCAAACTGAAGGGATATATTTTATTGATAAATGGTTACAATATATAGGCATAAGCCTATATGATGAACATGACACTTGTCAATGAAACTGACAAGTGTCAAACTGGCATAGTGCACATTACATTAACTCTAACATTCCCCCTTAATGTGCACTATCCTAACTAAAGAAAAAAAAACAAGTCAACATTAGGTAACATTCCCCCTTAATGTTGACTTCTCTAACAAAAATCTACATCCTCCTTTATTGTTGATTTGGTCTTAGGCTCTTGCTCTTTGTGCTTGGCTCTCCAACTATGAATAATTCTAGATTCACTGTGTATACATCTTGGTTTTTTGCCTTAGGGTCAGCCACTTCCACGGGTCTGTTGCCACTGGGTCAGCCGTCTAAGTTCCTCGGGGTGCCTCAAGGTCAGCCACTTCTGGGTCTGTTGCCTCTGCAGGTCATCCTCAAAGGATGTTGCCTCTTGTAGGTCACTGACTAGATTCACCATGAGTATGAAATCCCTCCTCATGGTGAACTCAATCTAGAAGGTGTCGGTCTCTGCCAAAAATGCACCTAATTAAAGGAAAAATGAGCCATATAAGAGTGTCGGTCTCTGTCGAAAATGCACTCAATACAATAAAATGAGCCATAGATCCAAATAGGAGGAGAGAAGAAGAAAAGAAGAGAATCTTCTAAAGTGTCTTCGTCTGTAGTCTTCAGAAGTAGATCCAAAAAAACCTCGAATAGAGTCTAGGGTGTCTTTGTCTGTAGTCCCTAGTATAAGTGTCCTTATGGTGACCATGTCATCCCACCAAAATGCATGGGTAACCAACCGCTGCATTCGCCAAGTGTATAGAAAAGATCACTAGGTACAAGGATCACATATGAAATTACCTTGGGAGTGTCGGGTACAACCGAGAGTGCACTCCAAGGTAGAAAAACTTTGAGGCTAAAAAACTCAATTGAAACAGCCTCAAAATTACAATATGACACCACCATTTTGTCCGTCACGAAAAACATTTCCAACGACTATAAATACCTCTATATTCCACCACAAAAGGTCCTATCTAAAGCAACAAATAATCATCGAACTGAGGCGGAATAAAAAAACAAACAGTTTTAATTTTCCCACGTAGGGGAATTTCATGGACCATTTGGGCCTTCTACTTTCACTTCCCATGTGGAACCATACTGTCGGCCAATGCTGTGACAAATACTTTACGTTCCCAATTTTTAAATCCTCATACAAATTAAATTTAAAGTGATCCTCCACTTTAAAAAAAAAATGATGCTACATAAGATTTGACAATATAATAATAAACAAATGTAGCCCTGCCAGCTACTTAAAATTATTTACGTGGGCTCCATTTCTAGCCATGCAATCTGTTAGCCCTATCCTCATGCACACAAGAGCATCTAACACAGGACATTGACCAAATACGTAGGCTTCGATCATCAGTAGCTGGCTGTCAATGTTAACTCAACAAAACTATATTTTCCTCTTGATTTTTCTCGCCTGTCAATCACTTCAAAAATCGTCATTTAACAAACTCCACTTTTGTTGTGATCTTTGCCTGGGGCTGCATCATTTGTGATAGCAGATTGATGGCCATGGCGTTGGGTAGGCCACGCATCCATTTTTTTACTCAAGCAATCGGATGGCAGCGAGCAGATGCAGGGAAAGGATAACCGTTACATCACTCATCTATGCAGGCCACATGAAAGATGTGGCCACAATCTGGCATGACGCGCACCACGTCGATTCGTCATGCAAATCAAACAGCAGTCCTTCTGAGACTTGGATCAGAGCAGCTTGCTCTCGACATACATTATTTTGGGATACTTGTCCAGCGTGGCCTGGTCGATTCCACCGTAGTGCCCCCCTCGCACCGTCGCGACGGTGCCCTCCTCATCCCCCATGATAACGAACAATGCTCCAGCGTAGAGATAAGATACGCCATAAATTCATCAGCATTTTGACGGACGACACATATCCGTCAAAAATAAATTAAACGATTACATTCTTGATTTCATTTCAGGTAAGGAATACGGTACAAATCATAAAAAAAAATGCCTCCATCATGTCAACGATATCCTCATCCCTGACGTCCACATTCTGCATTGCAAGAGCCATGAAGCTCTTCTCTGGAAAGGGCTGGATGGAGAGAAACCATAGGGGTAGGAAGCCATACAAGCATAAAATCTGCAACTATGGCCATGACCACATCTGCTATAACAAAATCTATTGCTTCATGAAATTCTCTCTTCGACGCTTTAGCTCTGCTGCTATCTTAGTAAATATGCCGACGTCGCACTCCATGGAGATCGTCAGCCAGCAAGCGTTCTTTGAATCCGCTGAACTGGAGGAGCCACCATCGATTCCCTCTGCTCAAGAACATCGATCCCCTTTCGCGCAATCGGGCCATGCATACCCTCCACTTTTCTCGAAAAACACTGCACCGACGACACTGAGGTGCGCACAGCCTCACAGAAGGTGGTTGACTGCATCGAATGGATCGGAGCATGAGCGGATGAAACAGTGAACGATGACAGAAGATGTGTGGGCACCAGTGCCATCAGTTGACAAAAATAATCAAGGGTTTACAGGAGAGACGATTCCTCAGAGAACAATGCAGCATGGAAGAGGGAAAATTCTAAACAATCAAAGACATACAAGACCATTACCACAGCGGCATAATTTTGGGCATTCGAGATTTGTGTCTTCGTGCAAGATCCTCGGCAGCATCTCTAAACGCCAGCAAGGCCGAAAATTCATTTGAAATGGAGCTCCGCCCTACCAGAACAGCACTGCACAGCACCACCACTGCAAGCCAGGCCTTCATCGTCTAAAACCTCCGCAAATATCACCCTCAGATAAATAAAAAAATAACGAATATCCCTAAGCCCTCTCATCGCAAAACCACGATTCGAATTTCAGCAACAAATTTTAGCCATTTGAGTCCAAAAAAAACATGCAGCAAAGATCTCGATCTCAGACTAGCCGATAAAGTTCCCATTATCAAGTTCCTCTTATCATACTTCATAGCTGGCCTAATTTTGACCTCCGACAATGGCTCTCAAAAACCGAAAATGGAATCTTTATCTCAATTTCGGCAAACACCCAGACTGCAAACAAGCCCAGATTTTTGAATCAAAAAACAACTGCCCAACAGCCCAACTGACATGAACCTCAGATTGCTTCATAAAATACTCAGATTCCCAACTATCAAATTTTTATCAAGTCCATCTTTCTGGAATCAAGATCCAATCGGAGCAGCAACATTAATAGCAACCCTGGGTTTTGATTTTTCTCCATGGAATTCGTCAAATTTGTAGAATGCTCTTCCACAATCACCAACAGTAAAATCTCTCTTCACCCAGCTTCCGCACATTCTCTCTTCCACAATAGTGGTTTTTAAATCAGAACAACCAAAACAACAGTCGATAAAAAAGGGCCAAATAATTAAATCAGAACAACCAACCAATTCAGAAACTCTAGACAGCATTTCAAATCCAAGTTGGCTGTGAAATGTCCAGCCAAGCTAGATATTAAAAAATAATTGAAAAGATTTCACAAACATGCCTCCCAATAATCAGTTCTCCTAGAACAATATCATGATGGCCAATATCATGGCCACATCCACACGTTCCTAGAATCAAAAAATGGGCGTTTCCCAAACTTTAAAAAATCTTACCATCTGGTTTCTGATCCATCAAATGATGGAGAACATACTCCCTCGATAAAAATTAAAAAAAAATCAGGGGAGGGAGGATTTCCATGAGGAAAATCCCCCCTCAAAGGTTTTCATAGGGCAGGGAAAGCCTGCTCTGATACCAAATGTCAGGAGTAATCAAACTGAAGGGATATATTTTATTGATAAATGGTTACAATATATAGGCATAAGCCTATATGATGAACATGACACTTGTCAATGAAACTGACAAGTGTCAAACTGGCATAGTGCACATTACATTAACTCTAACACCTATGACAAAAATATAAGTATTCCAAACATCACCAACATCTAGGGACTCCATGTTAAAACACACCAAGGGGATATCTTCAAAGGAAGAATATGGGTATAAAAACCCTCATAATATGTGGACAAGAAAAACACTAAATTATCATATGCAAGGCCCAGTTCTACTGAGCCTTTTTGGTGATATCTCAACCAAACCCCACTATTTTTGGTGGCTAATGAGCCTTTTTGGTGATAAATAAAAAAGCCACATCATTGTTGGAGGTTCAACCCAAAAGAGAATTGTGGGTGAGCTAGTAGAATTGACTTTCAACCATATTTGTTTGGGTTCATGGCCTATTGCACCTCATCTATTATCTCTCCACCACACACATAAGGTAATACCTAGTGGTGAGGGATGGATGAGTGTAAGATAGTAATTGTGGAAGGAGATAATGACTTGTAGGAACTCTAGACCAAGAGATCTCATAAATCATCCATCTCCATATATTCAACAAAATAAGCTTCTTGAGTGAAGCTTCTCTGCACTAACTACTCATCCAATAAGAAGAGAGAATAAAAATGATAAGTAGAGTAGTAGACATGGAAATATCTTAGAAGGAAATTCTTACAGACTAAATGCTATCATCTAGATTTGCACCATGAGGGACTTTGAAGGATCTTGCCTTCAAAAAATTAATGAAAAAATCCAATCAAAAGGAAGAAGTTGGTATGAATAAAAATGGAGGAAGAGATCTACATCAATATCATTCTAGAAATCAAGTTGAAGAAAAGCCCTAAATGCATGGACAAAAAGAGAGAATAACAAGTTTTTGAAGAAAACTTACCAAGTTTAAAGATAAATTCTAACAACATGACCTCTAAAGTTGAAGATAACATGATTAGGAATTTTGAAAGTTCTAAGATAAAATAAAAACAAAAGCCTTGAAAAGAATATGCTATGAAGGAAAACCTTTGAGATATAGGAAGGTAAAAAGTTTTGAAAGACATGATCAGATACTTTTATGACCAAAGCATGTTGGAATAGGAAGGTAGGCATGCATAATGATGCACAAGTTTTCAAGAAAATGTATATGAGCTAGAGTAATGTATCATTACTAAGAAGAACAATATTGGCTACCAAGTATACTTCAATGTAGCAATCTAAGAAATGGTGAGGTGATCTATTAAAGTTAAAGAGACGGCACCTGCAATAGTAACACTCAAGACTGATAAAAGTAATGGTAACAAACATCTTCATTCAATTTTTAAAATCCCTAGAAAGAGTTAGTTGAAAGGGTTACGTCATCCTACAAAAATTTAGAGGGAAACCTTGCCCATTTTATCTATAAATAGCAATAGTGTTAGCTTTATCAGGGATTAGAAATTTTGTAAGGCTTTCCTTTCATTTCTTTTTATATAATAATGAGTACAATCTTGATTTGATTGTGGGCAATCAAACCCCTGCTCTAGGCACAATCTATTAAGATCCTAATCCTAACCATTAACCATTCATTAAATCACTCATTATGTTAATGGATCGTTGTGTCCTTTAATTCACAACTATAGGGTAGGTATTTATAATCATGCAAATGGGTGTAAGTAGGCATAAAGGATGAAATATTAAAATATTTGTTTAAAAGCATTGGAGAGATTCCCTATTCCAGTGCAACAGTGATTCTATCAAATAGTGATTCTCTTAATTTAGGTGTTATTTTTATTTATTCATTAAATTATTGTGCTAGAACCTTCAGGGTTCTACCAACTAGTATTGTTGTGGTTAATCCACAACACACCCCAAGATTGGGGACCCACCTTTTTTGCAGGTTTTCAGAGAAAATCTCAGTGACCCAGATGCTAAAAATGAAGAAAAGGGGCAAAATGCACAAGTGTAGAAAGTGTCGCGAAATCGCGACATGTCACGAAATCGTGACACGTCGCTCCGTCGCTGCTAAAAAAAGAAAAGTGTCGCGATATCGCGACATGTCGCTCCGTCGCTGAAAAAGAAAAGTGTCGCGATATCGCGACATGTCGCTCTCGCTGAAAAAGAAAAGTGTCGCGATGTCGCGACACGTCACTTCATCACGATGAAAATGGTCGCGATTTCGCGACGTGTTTTGGCAAAGTGTACGGACGATGAAAATGGTCGCGATTTCGCGACGTGTTTTGGCAAAGTGTACGGACGATGAAAATGGTCGCGATTTCGCGATGGTTGCAGAGAGATGTTTCAAAGGAGAAAATGGTCACGATTTCGCGACGTGTTTTGGCAAAGTGTACGGATGATGAAAATGGTCGCGATTTCGCGACGTGTTTTGGTGAAGGATGAAAATGGTCGCGATTTCGCGACGTGTTTTGGCAAAGTGTACGGATGATGAAAATGGTCGCGATTTCGCGACGTGTTTTGGCAAAGTGTACGGATGATGAAAATGGTCGCGATTTCGAGTTGAAGTATGAATGATGAAAATGGTCGCGATTTCGCGACGTGTTTTGGCAAAGTGTACGGATGATGAAAATGGTCACGATTTCGCGATGTGTTTTGGCAAAGTGTACGGATGATGAAAATGGTCACGATTTTGCGACGTGTTTTGGCAAAGTGTACGGATGATGAAAATGGTCACGATTTCGTGACGTGTTTTGGCAAAGTGTACGGATGATGAAAATGGTCGCGATTTCACGACGTGTTGCGGAGAGATGGTCCGAAAGAGAAAATGGTAGCGAAATCGCGACAAGTTTTGGCAAAGTGTACGGAACAAAGAAGACGTCGTGAAATCATGACAGAAAATGAAGACCACGCTCGAAGTAGAAAATGGTCACGATTTCGCGATAGGTTGCCTGAGATGGCTCGATGGATAAAATGGTCACGATTTCATGACAAGTTGCGGTGAGAGGGCCCGATGGAGATAGCGGTAGCGATTTCATGACGGGGTTGCAAACGAAGCGTACGGAGAATGAAAGCGTCGCGATATCGCGACATGTCACGATTTTGCGACATGTCACGTTTTCGCTGTGAAACCAAAGGAGCAAGGCTACATGCTATTTTTGGTCACGATTTTTGAGGAACCGTTACGAAACTACAGGAAACGTTGGACACATGGCGCAAAGGCAGGAGGATCAGAGTAACGCTTCAGATCGACAGTTACTAGTCGTAGAGAAGATCAAGCGTTGCAAATTCAAGCGAAGGGTTAAAGCACCAAAAGGCGGGAAACTAAAACGAAGCGTCCTGGAAACTGAAACGAAGCATCGTAGAGCAGCCGAGAGCAGCAACAGAAAGTTTAAATAACAGAAATGTAGATTGATACGGGGCTAGAAATTGTAAACTAAAAAGCATTATTTTATTGAATAAAGGAGTTATTTGGCGAGAGTAACTTTTGTGTGTGAAACCAAAAGGAGATTGAAGGCTAAGACTACTGTTTTATTGTATATCTTTCCTTTGCATTATTTTGTTTTGTATCTATTTGTTTACACCGTAATGTGGGTTGCGATAGGTGAATGACAAAACAATGCAAATCATTTATTTCCTTAGAGTCTAGCATCTCGATTTGATTCGACTGTGTTTATTACAGGTCTGTTAGGTCAGGTTGTTTTAGAGCTTCATCTCATAACTTGGGGTTTTGCAGGGAGGAGATTGCTAACCAGATTAACATCCTTCTTTGGTTTTCCAGCTGATTCGAATAAGAACATTTTTGATTCAGTTTCTGATATATTTTAATCTCATTTAGAAGCTAATGTTAAAATAGCAGAACAATTAAATAAAAGATAAAATGAACCAATTAACACTAAAATAAACCGCATGTTAATTTCATTAATGTCAGAACATAAAAGGATTTTTCTTTCTTTTGTTACATGATTGGTTACTTTAACAAATTAGGGTTACAAAGTTTGTTGTGAATCAACAAAGGCCCCTTGTTAACAGTTACTTGCAGGATCTGAACTATTCTGGGATACATTCATTTATTTGCATTAAATCAAAAGTGGTTTTAAGCATATATAGGTCTGTTTACAAGAAGCTTGGAGAAATTAAAGAAAAATAGCATATTTCTTTGCAAGAAAGAGTCTTCTGGTATAAGACTCCAGTTGCGTGTTCATTTTGTAACAGGACAAAATATTCACTCAACATTTTGGCGCTAGAAGGAGGGCCTTCTTTATTGCTTTGTGATTTTTGATTTGTTCTAACAATTAATGTGGGTAGTTTTGTTTCCACTTATTGTGCTTGCAGGTATAACAGTTGGATATCGTATTTTGCAAGCAAGTTGAGAGGAGTCTTTTGGGTTTTAGAGTTTCCAAGCTGGCCCAACCTGAGTACATTGCTACTAGGTCTAAAACCACAGGGGAAACTATTTTCCAAAGCCTTTCTCCCACTGCTAGGAGGCTGAAAAACAAAACATTAGAAATCGAAATACCACCCAGATACTTGAGTTAGGGATTTCTTTAGACTCAAGTACATCCAGCGGGCCTGAACCTTTAAGTTCAAGTGCGACAAGTAACACCCGTGATATCTGTCTCCATAGTTCCAAGCATTCCAATTGTTCCCACAGGGTTAACACCTTTGAATAATATGGCCCAACAACAACAACAACAACAGCAGCCACCTACCCTCTGGTACGGTGCGCAAAGTTCCCCTTTAGATATTCCAGGGGCAGTCCATGACTTGCCTAGAAACATTGAAAGGGGATTACCCAAATTCTTGCACGATGGTCCCACAACAGTAGAAGATCATGTTCAAATCTACAAGGACTATATGTTTAGGCAAGGGGTTACTCACGAGGATGTTGCTTGCCGAGTTTTCCCTGCTAGTCTAGACCCCACGGCCAATGAATGGTATCGAAATCTTCCAGCAGGGTCCATCACTTCATGGGCCCAATTAGAAACCGCTTTCATTAGCCAATTTAGAATGTTATTGGATCCCTCCATAATCTACAATCTGTTCGTATCATGTAAAAGATTACCCAATGAGCCCATACGAACATTTAACCAGAGGTTCCAAAAACTATACACGAATCTGACTCGTCACTTTGCGGTAGATCCTGCAGTCACCTTGCAATTATATTTTGGAGCCTTGGATCCTTTAACATCTTTGTTGACTAGAAGGAACCCTCAGGTTACGACGCTTCCTTTGGCCTATGCAGAAACAATGACTCTCGAACAACAGATGAACCTGCCAGGAGCAGGATTGTCTCAATTGATTGGGATGGGACAATATGGTCCATACAGTCAATTTGCCATGATGAACCAGTTAATGGCACCACAGGTTCCTATGATGAATAATTTTCAAACACCCACCCAAGTGACACCATTTCCAAGTTATCCGAATGCCTCCGTTCAAACGCAGGGATTAATTCAAAATAGCTCGATGGGTTTGCCTGGGTTCGGCATGGGCAGTAATTTGTTGACCATGCCGGGGTTTGCTCCGATTAGCACGCCAAGCCCAACGACTTATCCAACAATCACTCCTATTCAAAGTGTGAATCCAGGGTGGAATCCACCTGCCCAGACCCAAGCTATTCAAAGTGTGAATCCAGGATGGAATCCACCGGCCTAGACCCAAGCCATTGTACCTATTCCAGAGGTGGCTAATGCAGCAAACACGACTGGACCCGAAATTACAGTGCCTCAACCACAAGGGTCCGAATCCGCCATAGAAAACATGAAGGAAACCTTGGCCAAAGTTTTGGTCACGGTGGGAAATGTCAATAAAAAAGTGGACCAAGCCATGGGTCATAACCGGCCTCATAACCATAGAGGAAAAGGAACATACAACACGCAGCCGAATAATGGGCGAGTACCCAACCCCGTAGCCAATCAAGCAGATGTCTCGGAAGATTTTGGAGAATCGGGACCTTGTGATAACGATTGTATGCACTGTGGCCACGGGAAGCATGAGTCTATATTGACCGAGGTTATACATTCCCAAGAAAGTGAAGAAGAGGAGGATGTGGAATTTTTTGGAAACGAAGATGAAGAAACATTGGAAGTTCATGCCAACAAACGTTTTGGGAAAGGAAATCACAAGTATTACACTAGGAGTTCTAAGGAGCCCAAAACTTCCTCTACTCCTCCAAGCAACCAATTACTCCCTCCTGATTTCAAAGGAGATGTCAATCCCCCTCCTCCATCCAAAGTGGAAAAGTCTAAGATGGTGCAAAATATGTCAAATCCAGAAAAACCCACTTATGACTTGGTGGAAGACATGAAGAAAACTAAGGCCAATGTCTCAATGTATGATATGTCTCGATTATTAGGCCAAGAAGTAAGTCCACCAAAAAGATTAGATCCATCTGCCCAAGTTCATGAAGCTAAAAGTGCTGAGTCCCGATTGGTTTTACAAAAGGAAAAATGAGATATACCTCCTTTTCTGATAACCATTAGAATTGCAGGTAAAAACCCGCACAATTGTTTAATAGATTCAGGGGCCTCGGCTACCATCATGCCCCTAGAAATCTATAAAAATTGGGATTTACACCAAAACCTTCTAGAAGCAGGGTGGTGCAGCTGGATAGATCAACCATGGAGGAAGTGGGAGAATTGGGTGATGTTCTTATTCAAGTCAATTCAGAACCCAGGGTTCAACATCACATAGACATATTGGTCCTCGACATTCCTATCAAGTATGGCATGGTTTTGGGAAGAGATTGGAGTAAAAACCTGAATGGTTACATTGTGACAGATTCTTCACATATGTGGTTGCCGTGGAGGGGAGTGGCCAACCAAATTCGGATTGATAGTGAGCCTAGGCTCAAGGAGATGATCACGGAGTACAACAAACCGAATGAGATCCAATACATTGAGGCAGAGCTGGGAGCATATTGTTTGGACATAGAAACACCCGAAAGTTCCCAAAATGAAAATATTGGGTGCAACGTTACTGAAGGACATCAGGACATTTGGACGTTAAGATTTGATGGATCCAGGTCCAAACAAGGAGCAGGAGCCGGTGTTGAATTGTCATGTTCGGATAAAGAGCCTATGTTCGCTGCATATAGACTGCAGTTCCCTGCCACCAACAACATGGCAGAATATGAGGCCTTGATTCTCGGACTTCAATTGGCCCTTCGGAAGAAAGTTAAGTGTATCAAGGTCCTTGGTGATTCGGAACTGGTGGTAAAACAAGTGAAGGGACAATATGTGTGTAAAGATAAGCGGCTCAGACTTTACAGAACCAGGGTTAGAGATTTAATGGATGAGTTTGATGCCTTTAACATATCTTTGATCTCTAGAAAAGGCAATCGTCTGGCAGATTCTCTAGCCGTAGCTGCGAGTATGTTGAAACCAGTGGACCATAAGAAATGCAAGAAATTCTCCATAGAACTGGTCCCTTGCCCCTCGATACCAGATAATGTCACGAATTTCCAAGTGTTTGATAGTGACAGGCACATATTCAATTTTGTCACTAATTCTGGTATATTTGAAAAGCAGGTTATAGATGAAGATGAAAGGGATCTAGAGGAGGAAGATTTGGAAGAAAAAGCTATTGGAAAATGCAATAAGATGCCGGATGAGATGGCTTCATTAGAAAAAACTTTCGATATCGGATATCAACCAAGAGAGGGTAAAAAGGTTCCACCTCCCAGAGAAGCCTGTGATTTGGTTAACATTGGAAGTGCAAAAAACCCTCGAGAAGTATTTATAGCAAAAGCATGTACCAAGCAGGAGAAGGATTCCATCGCCAATGCATTAAAAGAATACATAGACTGCATAGCTTGGAGTTATAAGGAGTTGAAAACCTATGATCAGAATGTCATAATGCACACGATTCCATTGAAGCCAGATTCCAAACCCTTCAGGCAAAGACAGAGGCGAGTTAATCCATTATTAGAACCCTTGATAGAGAAAGAGGTGAAGCGATTGTTAGAAGCTAAGATCATCTTTCCTGTTAGGCATTCCACATGGGTTGCTAACCTGGTCCCCGTGAGGAAAAAGAGTGGAGAAATAAGGTTGTGTATCGATTTTAGAAATCTTAATAAAGCCTCCCAAAAGGACAACTACCCGTTACCCACCATTGATGAAATACTCCAAAAGGTAAACGGGTCGGAGATGATGTCATTCCTGGATGGTTATTCGGGATATAATCAGGTCCTTATCCATCCTAGTGATAGGATGAAAACTGCTTTCACCACAAAGTGGGGCACCTTTGCATACAGGAGAATGCCTTTCGGACTATTGAACGCAGGTGCCACCTTCCAACGAGCTATGGACTTTGCTTTTAAGGGACTCATAGGTAAGTGCATCATCGTCTATGTAGATGACATTCCTGTCTTTTCTAAGAACAGGGAAAACCACGTCAGGGATCTTAAGAAAGTCTTTCAAAGATGCAGGGAACATGGCATTTCTCTCAACCCAAAGAAGTGCATTTTCGGGGTGACAGAAGGGAAGTTATTGGGACATATAATATCTAAGGATGGAATTTCCATTGACCCTGAGAGAATAGAGGCCATACAGCAGATTCCTTGTCCCAACAGCAAGAAGGGGTTGAGATCATTTTTTGGGAAGATCAATTTCGTCGTAAAATTTATTGCAGATTTTGCAGAGATAGCAAAACCTTTGAACGACATGTTAAAGAAAGAGGTCCAGATCAAGTGGACAGATGAAAATAGAGATGCTTTTAAAAACATCAAGGACGCGATTTCTAAAGCCCCGGTTTTAGTGAGTCCCGATTATACGAAGCCTTTCTATATCTACACATTTGCTTCAGATCACTCCTTTGCGAGTGTTTTAACTCAGAAGAGTGAAGGCAACATTGAAAATCCTATTGCCTTCCTGAGTAGTCCTCTCAAAGATGCGAAACTGAGATACTCTATCTTGGACAAGCAAATGTATGCTCTGGTTAAAACCGTGAAAAAATTCAGGCATTACATAGTCCACAGTAGGGTCTTTGCTATCGTCCCGGATCCTGCAGTCAAAGCCATGTTCATACAGAATGAATTAGGTGAAAGACGTGGTAAGTGGGTTTCAACTTTGCAGGAGTTTGATCTTGAGATTCAGTCGATGAAGATAGTGCGGGGACAAGGGTTGGTTAAGGCAATAGCAGAAAAGGATCTCGCGATTTCATGTCAACATTACGAAGTCGCGGATATTACCAAAGATGAGTGGTATACAGATGTGGTGTATTTTCTTTTAAATGGTAAATGTCCAACGCATTTGAATTCTACTCAACGAAGAGCCTTGCGCTTGAAGTCTGCTAATTTCCTAATTAGATCTGGCACGTTATACAAGAAAAACCATGAAGGTATTTACCTTCGTTGTGTTGATCAGAAAGAAGCAGTGCGAATCCTCGAGGAATTTCATGGTAAACATGGGACAGGACATGGGTCCGCTAATGCCACAGCCCACCAAATCCTTAGAGCCAGTTTTTATTGGCCTCGACTGTTCAAAGATGCCCATATTCATGTGAGGTCATGTCATACATGTCAGACTGCAGCCAATAGAGACAGGAACGCTTCCATGCCTTTACAATCCGTAATTGAGTCTAGACCTTTTGCGCAATGGGGCCTGGATTTTGTTGGGATTATCAGTCCCAATTCATCCGATTCCCACAAATACATTTTGATAGCTACGGATTATTGCACAAGGTGGACTGAAGCTATCCCCACAAAGAATGCTACGTCGGAGGTTGTTATTAAATTCCTAGAGGATAATATTGTCACTCGGTTTGGGATGCCTAACTCAATTGTAAGTGATAATGGTTCAACTTTTTCTTCTTTGGAATTTGCTAATTGGGCATTTGATAGTGGTGTGAGTTTAAAATTCTCTTCCAATTATTATCCGCAAGGTAATGGATTGGCCGAATCATCTAACAAGAATTTGTTAAATGTCATAAAAAAATTGTTGGAAAGAAATCCGAGGGACTGGCATAACAAGCTTAAGTTGGCTCTTTGGGCTGACAGAATCAGAGTCAAAGAAGCAATAGGAACATCTCCTTACCATCTGGTTTATGGACAAGATCCCATTTTTCCTACAAATCTCAAGTTACAAACGCTGCATTTTATGAAAGATTATTGCGGAACTGATGATAAACTTGAGTCTAGACTAACACAATTAATGCATCCGGATGAAAAAAGGGATGAGGCTATGCTTCATTTTAGTAAACACCAGGATGTAGTAAAGAGATGGTTTGACAAAAAGTCTAGGGCCAAGGCCTTTAAAATATCAGATCTAGTGTTGTTATGGGACAAAAGACATGAGAAGAAAGGGGATCATGATAAGTTTGACTACTTATGGTTGGGTCCGTACCAAGTTTCAGAAGTCCTAGGGGAAAACAGTTTTAGACTAAGAACCTTGGATGGAAAGGATTTGGCATTACCTGTCAATGGGTTGCACTTGAAACACTACTTCCAGGCTTGAGGCAGCTGGGTTTTGTATTATATGTAATTATGCCATGCTTTGTTTCTTTTGTGTGCAGATTTGATATTTAAGTTGTGTGTTCTTGACATGTTTAGGTTTGTATTAATGTTGTGCTTTGTTTCTTTTGTGTGTGCAGGTTGGACATTTAGGTGGTGTGTTTATTTGAAATTTTTCATTGTCTTATATAAAAAAAAAAAAAGGAATAAAAGTTTGAAATGTTAAACACATGCCTAAGATTGGGAGAATATGAAGCATTGGAATTATGTTGTAAAAGCTCCACATATAACACAAACAGTTAAATAATGTCGTTTGGGGCTTGTGATGCATGAAGTAGTCAGTTTTACAAATTATGGTAATACTTCATCTGCAATTCAAAGGGCAATGCATTCATAGTACATCTCACTTTGTATATTCATGCCATCTTAGTTACATATGCATTTCTGATACAAATCATTAAAGTGTGTTAAATCCTCTTAGGGTTATACTATAACATAAATAAAGAAAAATCCTAAGGTTGGAAACTGAGCCCCAAGATATCTAGAACCAAGCACAGTTTGTACACATTAAAAAAGATCTTGGGCAAAATGATCAAAACCTTGCTTGGAGGAAAAGGGTCAAGCGAAAGGAATATTTCATGTCTATCCTATTATGCAACATGATCCTTAAAACAGTGGTTTTCACCACTTCCATTAAGCTTAAAGCCTAAAATCAGAGTAGTAAGGATAGGGTTAAGTCCTCATCGAACTTAGGTTGAGGATCCAACTCCCCAAAGCTTTGATTTGACCTACATGGAGTAGTAAGGATAGGGCATAATTCTCATCTCGCCTAGGTTGAGAATCTGATTCCCCAAAGCTCCTATGTCTCATATCAAGATAAAACTTGGATTGGAAGGATCGTACTACTTGTCCTCTCGCAAAGGATGGGTAGTCATCCCCAAGGTCTAAGTAATAAAAATAATATTCTTCATTTTCATCTAAGACTTGGATTGGAAGGATCGTACTACATGTCCCTAGCAAGGATGGGTAGTCATCCCTAAGATCCAAGAAGTAAAATTAACTTTTTCCCATCTCATATTTATATTGGATTGAAAGGATCGTACTACTTGTCCTCTGCAAAGGATGGGTAGTCATCCCCAAAGTCCAAAGAAATGAAGTTAAGTCATGGATTATGGGGTTAGGTATGCCCATGCATGACAAGCATGTCTTGTCTAAAAAACAAGACCACCGACTGTTCAAAGGGTTAGACTAGCATGACCATTTCTTCCATAATTGGTTAAATCATTTTGCTCAAAGTGAGGTAATGAATTCCAAATCAAAGTAGTAAGAATAGGGTTAAACTCCCATCTAGATTAAGTTGGGAGTCTGATTTCCCAAAGCTCTGATTTCACTTTCACTTACACATGGGTTCAAGATAATAGTGACTCATAACCAACTTTGGGATCTAATAAAACAATTCATTATACACATGGTTGATCCTAAGAGGGTTTGACAATCTTGAATATTTGTATATGATATTAGAAGGTCTATGCATTTGTAAAAGCAAAATCTCTAAGCATATTCATTAGGTTTCACAAATCATTTACAATCTCACACATGCATGCATGTAAAACTCGACAATGGAATGTTGATCAAGTCCAAGCGATAAGGAATGAAAACAAATAGCACACACCGAGCTAATACTAATGATTCTGATGTTTCATGTACTTCTGATCTGTCGGTATTTGTTTATCTTTTATGTGCTAACGCCTGTATCTAAGCTCATATATTTCAGGTTGGGTTCTCACAAAAATGCTCTGGAGCATTTGACAGCAGAGTCGCCATTTGTTGTGGTTAATCCACAACACACCCCAAAATTGGGGACCCACCTTTTTTGCAGGTTTTCAGAGAAAATCTCAGTGACCCAGATGCTAAAAATGAAGAAAAGGGGCAAAATGCACAAGTGTAGAAAGTGTCACGAAATCGCGACATGTCACGAAATCGCGACACGTCGCTCCGTCGTCGCTAAAAAAAGAAAAGTGTCGCGATATCGCGACATGTCGCTCCGTCACTGAAAAAGAAAAGTGTCACGATATCGCGACATGTCGCTCCGTCGAATTATAGATGAAAATGGTGGATGAGTCAATGAGAAAATGGTGATGTGACGAAAGGTGGGAAAAAGGTATACGGAAGATGAGAAAATGGTCGCGATTTCGCGACGTGTTTTGGCAAAGTGTACGGACGATGAAAATGGTCGCGATTTGTGACATGTGGAAGAGGAGGAGAAAATGGTCGACGATTTCGTGACGTGTTTTGAAAGTGTAGGATGAGAAAATGGTAGACGATTTGGAGTGTTGCAAAGTGTAGGAGATGAAAATGGTCGATTATTTAAAGTGTAGGAATGAAAATGGTCACGATTTCAGACGTGTTTTGGCAAAGTGTACGGATGATGAAAATGGTCGCGATTTTGCGACGTGTTTTGGCAAAGTGTACGGATGATGAAAATGGTCACGATTTCAGACGTGTTTTGGCAAAGTGTACGGATGATGAAAATGGTCACGATTTCACGACGTGTTTTGGCAAAGCGTACGGATGATGAAAATGGTCACGATTTAAGGAAAAAATGGTAGCGAAATCGCGACGTGTTTCGACAAAGTGTACGGAACAAAGAAGACGTCGCGAAATCACGACAGAAAATGAAGACCACGCCCGAAGCAGAAAATGGTCACGATTTCACGATAGGTTGCGGTGAGATGGCTCGATGGATAAAATGGTCACGATTTCATGACAGGTTGCGGTGAGAGGGCCCGATGGAGATAGCGGTAGCGATTTCGCGACGGGGTTGCAAACGAAGCGTACGAAGAATGAAAGCGTCGCGATATCGCGACATGTCACGATTTCGCGACATGTCACGTTTTCACTGTGAAACCAAAGGAGCAAGGCTACATGCTATTTTTGGTCACGATTTTTGAGGAACCGTTATGAAACTACAGGAAACGCTGGACACGTGGCGCAAAGGCAGGAGGATCAGAGTAACGCTTCAGATCGACAGTTACTAGTCGCAGAGAAGATCAAGCATTGCAAATTCAAGCGAAGGGTTAAAACACCAAAAGGCGGGAAACTGAAACGAAGCGTCCTGGAAACTGAAACGAAGCGTCGCAGAGCAGCCGAGAGCAGCAACAGAAAGTTTAAATAACAGAAATGTAGATTGATACGGGGCTGGAAATTGTAAACAAAAAAGCATTATTTTATTGAATAAAGGAGTTATTTGGCGAGAGTAACTTTTGTGTGTGAAACCAAAAGGAGATTGAAGGCTAAGACTACTGTTTTACTGTATATCTTTCCTTTGCATTATTTTGTTTTGTATCTATTTGTTTACACCGTAATGTGGGTTGCGATAGGTGAATGACAAAACAATGCAAATCATTTATTTCCTTAGAGTCTAGCATCTGATTTGATTCGACTGTGTTTATTACAGTCTTGTTAGGTCAGGTTGTTTTAGAGCTTCATCTCATAACTTGGGGTTTTGCAGGGAGGAGATTGCTAACCAGATTAACATCCTTCTTTGGTTTTCCAGCTGATTCGAATAAGAACATTTTTGATTCAGTTTCTGATATATTTTAATCTCATTTAGAAGCTAATGTTAAAATAGCAGAACAATTAAATAAAAGATAAAATGAACCAATTAACACTAAAATAAATCGCATGTTAATTTCATTAATGTCAGAACATAAAAGGATTTTTCTTTCTTTTGTTACATGATTGGTTACTTTAACAAATTAGGGTTACAAAGTTTGCTGTGAATCAACAAAGGCCCCTTGTTAACAGTTACTTGTAGGATCTGAACTATTCTGGATACAGTCATTTATTTGCATTAAATCAAAAGTGGTTTTAAGCATATATAGGTCTGTTTACAAGAAGCTTGGAGAAATTAATGAAAAATAGCATATTTCTTTGCAAGAAAGAGTCTTCTGTTATAAGACTCCAGTTGCGTGTTCATTTTGTAACAGGACAAAATATTCACTCAACAAGTATCAAAACCGCATTTTTGGAGACTGATTTGGATTTTTTGACTCTACAATTCTCCTTGTTGCAAGGTTGCACATAGGTTGTCTCCTTCTGGATATAAGACAAGTCAAGGTCACCAGATTTAAAGTTGAATCGAAAAATAGGTTATACCAGTAAGCATTGCAGATTACTGATTCTAAATAGCTTATTTATCTATGAGGATAGGTATCACGATGTCCTATAGTGGCTGTCATAGGTAAGCCATCAGTAACTAGAAAATACACTTTTTACAACCCTCTTGATGGTAGCCAAAGCCATCTTGGAACTAATCGTCCTATCTGGGGTAGTCACCGTCGAGGAGACTCCTTACAATTATGCATTCTATACAGTTACCTTCATCGGTTTGGATCAGTACTTTTGTCTGGGCGTGTACAGAAATAAGAATCTATAAATCAATCATTTGCCATCATCACATGGAAATCCTAAGAAAAGAAGAATTTCAATCCAAAATATCACGATTTGAAATTAAACTATCACAAATCATAAAGGATTTGCATCGCTTGTAAGGTGCTCGATATTCCTCAATTTTGCACCTAAATTTGCTTAATTAACATAAAATTATTTTTAGTTAACTGGCATAAATTACTAGGCATTTACGTTGATTGATAAACAAAAAGGAAATATGACACACGAAGGTAAAATTACTCCTACCGTGAGTGTTGATAGCATTGAGGACTTATAGTGAATATCGAAATTGATTACTTTAAGGAAAATCACTTCATATTATAGTGAATCAAGGGTTGGATTAGACCTCGCAACGTTCAATAGAATACCAATTAATCATTTAGCATTATATTATTAAAAATTCCTAAGGTTGATAAAACCATAACTCAACCGTAAAACATAGCAAACGATAATTGGACACATGTTACTTAGGTCACATTGTATTTTTTCCTTTGACATTCGTGGTTCTTTGTCACACGTAGGATAAAGCTAATATCCCACATTAGCCATGAAGGTTCCAAAAAATAAATTTATAACTGCATCTTCATAGATAAAGCACTTATAACCTTACAATGGTCATATCTGCTCCTCTTCATCCTATTCGTGCCCGTAACCTTACCCCACGTGTTGCTCCTATTCGTCTAATTCATGCTCATAACCTCACTCCACGTGTAGATATTATCTTATCTTACCATTAGGGTTCGATCAAATCGCTCATCCAGTCAATTACCTCCATGTTCTACCGTTATATTTTATGTCCATTCATCTGTATAGCCAATCACCCAAATTCATCGCCAGTCACCCGTCATGACCATTGAGACTCTCGATCGTTGGTGATTCAATTTTGACCACTATGTATAATTTAAATTCCTTGAGCTTGTGACCGTTGTCACCCACCAGAGTATATAATTCAAATTCGACTGTTATATAACCAAATTTGAAATTTATAAGGCAAATCGTCCAAATAAACCCAAATTTTTATATCCTTGGCATTTTCTTTTTGCAATTTTTATAAAATTGCACTAAACACAAAAGTAACAAACTAATCACAAAATTTAATTACTCTTGTAAAATAAGACTTACAAATTTTAAACCAGCCCTAAAATGGTCAATGGTAGAATATCGCAGGACCCTACCCTTAAAGAATTTATCATAGAAGTACGCCAGTGGAGGGAAGAACTTAGAAATAGTACTATACAAAAGGAGGAGTTCCACCAATGGAAGGACCAAATTACAAAACCTCCTATGTGGGAATCACAAAACCACCTATGGATGGATACACTTGAGGATAGCACTGAATATGAGGAATATTTGCAAGTCGTGACCAAAGCACCTAATCACAATGAAGGTAATAAGGTTGATGTGCTAGAAGTGATCAATACCTTAGGCAAGGATGAGGTAGACATACATGAAGTGAAAAATGATGTCCAGACATATACTCTATAAGAACTATACACAAGTTCCTCACCACTAGTAATTTTGTCACCACATGGTCAAACCTATTCGAAAACAAGGCAGAAAGGGGACTCCACACTCATTTTCCATTGACTCTCCTAGGGAACACCAGAACAATGTAGACGTGTTACCACCACTTTTGATGCATCATTCTAAAGTGTTTGAGGAACCCCAAGGGTTGCCCCCCCATCATCATCCCGCTCCTACTCCTCTTCTTGTAAATCCACCTCTAACTATTCCACCTTATCAATATCTCTGCTTATGAAAATTTGACATTAAAATAGTGCAAGAACATGAGCAAATGCTACTTGGAAAACAAGGGACAAAGCTCCTCCCTTTGAGCTTTGAGGACAAAGCTCTTTTTAAGGAGGGTGGCATGTTAGGATCCTAATCCTAACCATTAACCATTCATTAAATCACTCATTATGTTTATGGACCGTTGTGTCCTTTCATTCACAACTATAGGGTAGGTATTTATAATCATGCAAATGGGTGTAAGTAGGCATGGAGGATGAAATATTAAAACATTTGTTTAAACCCATTGGAGGGATTCCCTATTCTAGTGCAACAGTGATTCTATCAAATAATGATTCTCTTAATTTAGGTGTTATTTTTATTTATTCATTAAATTATTGTGCTAGAACCTTCAGGGTTCTACCACAATATTTGTAATTTTGCTTGAATATATATATATATATATATATATATATATATATATATATATATTCTAAAGGTCTATGCATCTATTTTGGGTAGCCATTTATGGTTATCATTCTCTAACTTGTCTCTGTTATGTATGTGTGTGTTTGTAATCTTTACCTATTTTTAGGTTTTATTTGCATGTGTATATGGGAGGACTATACGTCTATTTTGAGTAGCCATATGTGGTTCTTATGCCATGACCCATCTCTTTATGCATGTGTATACCTATAACTCTCATTTGGTCTTATTTGTGTCGAGGAGAGAAAGTGTTCATGCTGGCACATAGAGTTTAGGCATATTGTACAAGAGGATTTTATTTTATCTTTAGTGCATTACCACTTTGTTAGCTTAGGACTCCTTTTTATTTTTTGTTATATTTGCTTTTTTTTCTAACTCTTTTTTCCTCCAAGTTGTTATATTAGGAATATGTGCCCAAATATCACATCTTAACAAGAATTTGGCCTTGTAAAAAACTCTTTGAGGCCCTTTATTGAGCTAACCCCATGCTCTCAAGACTAGCCCTATTGTGTCGCTTCATGCAAGGCATGATTGTCTTGATTCTCTTCCCTGAGACAATTTAAGAGGACAACAGTTTAATGGTATGTTTGATGGGATCCTAGTGATATATATTTGGTCCCATAATCACAACAACAAGTTCAGCTAATATTATTGGCTTTTAAGCTTAACTATCTCAAAATATCATAGGTCCCAATATAATAAGCTAACAATATTATAGGTCAAAATATTAATAATCAAGAGTAGAGTAATATATGAGAAATCTAATTATATCGAGGCCAATATAATAAAAAAATAACATTCACTTGTAATATCAAATATGAATGTAAACATTATCAAGTGGCATTAGCTCAACTAGGTAGATTCCTCAACATTTCAAAAAGGAGACCCAGGTTTGAATCTTGCCAAATGCTACATGGATAATATTCAAGCATTATTGTAATACCACTATATGATGATGATGTAATATTGGGGGGTATTTTTCAATCCCATATAACCCATTCAAAAAATATGAATGTAAATGGCCAAAATCATTCATGTACAAGCATGAAGAAAACTTACAATATTAATTGCTCAAAATATGTATACAAGCTTTATTATCAACTATTTTCTTATTTTTCTTGTGTCACATTGAATGGAGCTTTGTCTCCATAATATAGGTATATAAAGTGACTCTTCATATACTTGACTAGTGCTCTCCATATGACAACTCCCATGACCTTTGGCTTGTCATCTTACCACTTGTATACTAGAATATTCACTATCTTTGTACATGTATACTTAAGTCTATGGCACTTGCACACATCTACATGACTCTTACTCTCCTACATGCAATCCTAATACAAGACACTTGTGTACATACTCATATTATATATTTGCACACTTACATACATGACACTTGTGCACATTCTCTTAATACACACTTGCACTCTTTTTTCAATGATTTTACACATGTTTTTATGAGGGGTCTTGGTCCCCTCATACTGAGTGGGGTTTGAACCTTGGACCTCTCAAAGAGAGGCCAAATACCTTACCACTACAATAAGCTTGTAGCTCCACACACTTGCACTCTTACTTACATGACACTTGTGCATTTCCTACACATTGACACTTACATGACACTTGTGCATATCTTGCACATTGACACTTACATAAAAGATAAATATAAATCGCTCACCTAAACTAAAGATATAAACCCTAATCTATTACATATTTACATTTGTACCATAAAGGTACCATGGGAATACATTAGCATGTACCAAAAAATGTAATATTCTCCAACAAATACTTGGTGAGGGTATTTCCCTATTTTTACTTGTTGAAGTGCATTTCACTTACCTAGAGAATCCACATAAAAATGGACATCAAAAGAAACCAGGATTCAGTGAAGGCCTCAATCTATATACTCTTAGATAATAAGGTGCATTCACTTGGAAACTCCATTCTACATGAAAGATCCTAAAATACATGAACAAAATACTTGTTACTAGTTTTTGTGCTAAAAATATCAATCAGAGTTGCTACAACCATCTACCACCATTTTGTGAAGAAGAAGAGCCATAGGCCATAATATGGTTGCTCCATCACCACCACCTAGAACATTCGTTGTCTAGAATGATAGAGGTACTTTAACACCCCTAACTCCAAATGAACTATGGAAGGAGATACCTCAATCTGCTCTAAACTCTCTCTTACTTCATTGGGAAGGATCTCACTACTCTCATTGAGCATATGAACCAAGTGGTTAGTCTATGCATGATTAATAATATATCAAAGCAAAACATGGCTTTGAGATTGCTAGCAACTTCTTTTATGGGAAGGGCTCAACAATGGTATCTTATGATATAATATAGCTCAATACTAATTGGGACCAGCTCGACACTCTATTTGTAGAAATATTCAAAGAGAAATTATATGGAGTGTCTCTCCTAGAATAGTTATCCATGATAAAGAGATATCTAATGGAGTCGATGGAATATTTCAACCCCAAATTTCATAAATCCTATAATAGAATACCTGAAGAGCTTCATCATCCTCTAGGTATGGCATTTATATATTATCTAAAAGCATTGGATTCTAAATCTCACTAATGATCAATGCCCAAGGTGGAAATTCTCTACCAAATGCTTATGGTATAACTATCCAAACTAAACATGATTTAATTTAGATTGGAATAATAGCACCTAGGATACCCCTACCTTTGTATCCTATTATGCAAACCCCTTACCAACCTACCCTATTGCTCAACCAATAAATTTTATTCAACCTCAATGTTTTTTGTGGTTACTCTAGTCCCTCCCACTCCAAAAGACTCAAAGAATAAAACATCACAAAATTTGCTTACATTGATTAAAATTGAGGTGCTAGCCATGAGGAGGGAATAGAATACTCCAAGATACCCTTATTAAAACAACCTGAGACCACATGTTCTATAAGGAAATTAGAGCTATAGATCCCCATGAAATGGGTATCCTAGGCCTTAGTTCCAAAGTAATTAAGAGAATGATCAAGGCCAAGGCTAAAATTAATAAATAGGCTTGGTGCTGACTCCTTTTCAAATAGAGCTCCCTTATCATGCTAGGGGAATATCCCCTATCAGAACAATTATTTATAAGAGTTTACCTCATAGTACTGGCCCCCTCATGATGTCCACTCTAGTCAAAGCAACATGGGGAAAATATCTCAATTCCTTGCCACCATAATTACTAAGATAATGCCCCCAGGTAGCTAATTCACATTAAGGAATTGAAAGCCAAATGTTATATTATCCCACTTCAACTTAACCCTTTTCAAATCTTTATTGTGCCCCTCAAGAATGATTATTAGTGATCTAGGACAAAGAGGCAATTTATGTTGTCTAACAAGATGGACAATTTGATGATCAAAAGACCATAAGTCCAATCAAACTATCTAACATGGTCTAAGAAGTAGGCAATGGAGGAAAGGGACAAAAGAAACCTAGTAACCCCTATTAGTTAGCACAAACTAGCCCAACCACAATATAAACTTCTAGCTATAGTACCTCAATTGTTAAGGGCACCTTTTCCTCCTGCTATCATCCAACAAAATAGCCATACGGATCCAAGCAACCAAGCCAAAACAACTAGCACTAGCTTAGGGCTCCTAGTAGCTACATCATCAAAAATTTTGACATCCACCAAGTGAAGCACCTTAGAAACCTTAAGGCAATAAGCACCACCACAAGAACCATCCAAGAATACCTAGCTAGTTAGAGAAAATCCATGATTTATCCCACCACATACCACCTAAAAGGTTGCATCTCTTGGGTCTTTTGGTGTAGTGGACCACCTGAAGAAGTCCATAGTACCAATTCTAGTTTGGTATATTCTAGCCATTTTGGTATAGAAAGAGCATCTATATAAATCCCTAAAATAATAAGGAAGGTGTAGCAACAAGCTACCATAATATTGCAAATCTTATCCCCTAAACCTAGCAAGTCCGAGCCCCCTCTTTTTATCTAACCCTCGTATACCAATATAAACTAATCCATAATTGTATAATATATTTTGGGACCAACACATTTGTTATGCCTAAAAAAGTGGTGGATGTATTGGGTTTGAGATATCATCCAATAAATAAGAGGATTGTACAATTGGATGGGAGCCCATTTCAAATACTATAAGTCATAACAAAATTGCTCCCCTTGTATGCCTACCCAAGCCAAATGGTCACACATGATATAATTGTAATTGATATACCCCTATCCTTTGGTATATGACTATCAAGATACTTCAATGCAAAGGTTGTGGAATACTTATATTTGAATTGGTTCTTCATGGTCTTAAGAACATAGTATGGGACTAGGATTAAAATCCTGATAAATCTCCTATATCCTTACCATGTAAAATAGTTACCCCCATTAGATTTGAATAATTATTAGGTCCTAATAGCTAAGGAGGAATGGCCTAAACCTTATGTGATGACAATTTTACTATTGCCATGCATCGAAAAATATCAAATAAGTCAATGGGTAATAGAGGGTTGGGATTCAGATCCTCTAGAAGCATACAAAAAAATAGGCATGGTATAGAGACAACCATAGATGAGACCTAGCCCCTATGGGGTCATGTAAATATGTAAAAAAATAATAGGATGTATTTTCAAGCATAAAAATAGAATGTTGCACCACTGATAAAAAGTACTCATGGGATCAACATTAAGCAATAAAATTGTCAAATCAAGTGTGATGGAAAATTCACATGAACATAAAGTTTATAAGGAAGAAAGACAAAAATATTATGCATGAAAATAGATCCTATTATATTGTCTTAAAGTAAATAAGCCTAAACTAAAGAGCAAGGATAGTAAAAAGAAAGAGGTATAGATTCAAGGGAGATGAAATTAATGTGAGTAGTTGCCTCACATTCTCAAGAGAAGGCTATAAAATAAAGGCCCAACACTCTCCAAAAATACAAATCAATGACTTTATGCCCAATAGATAAGGCCTTATACTCTATTTTCATCTCCTCCTACAAGTAGAAGGCCCCTATGAGCTACCAAAGCTATAGTGAATATTTATTATTATCTAGCTTGGTTGCACCTAAAGATAATGTAGAGCCTAGGGTAGAAATAGGAGAATTTCAATTATCACCAACCTCTGGGAAATCCATATCAAAAATCACCAAGGGGATATATTCAAAGGGTAAATACAAGTGTAAAAACCCTCATACTATGTGGTCAAGACAATAACCAAATTATCATATGCAATATCCATGATAGTTTTGTTAATCCCTTTCAATGATATATAAACCAAGCCCTACTATTGATGGTGGTTGACAAGCCTTTTCCATGAAAACCAAAAAATCTCCATCATTGGTGAAGGTTCAACCCAGTAGAGAGAGTTGTGGATGAGCTAGTAAAATTAGCTCTCAACCACATTTGTTTGTGTTTGCAACCTCCTATACCTCATTTTTTATCTCTCCACGATACCTAGAATGTAATACCTTGTGGTGATGGATGGCTAGGGGGACGTCAATAACTAGGGTAAGGAGATGAGGACTTGTAGGAACTCTACACCAATATATCTCATAAGTCATCCACCTCCTTATATTCAACAAAAGAGGTTGCCTGGATGAAGCTTCTCTACACTAACTATTCATCTAATAGGAAGAGCAAATTAAAATGATAACTAAAGTAGTAGACATGGAAATATCCTCAAAGGAAAGTCCAATGGACTAAATGTCATCATATATAGTTCGCACCATGAGGGACTTCAAATGATATTGTCTTAAAAGAATTAAGGAAAAAATCCAATCAAAAGGAAAAAATTGATATAAATAAAAACTAGGTTGAAGCAAAGACCTAAATGCATGGACAAAATGGAAGAATCAAAAGTTTTTGAAGAAAACCAACGAAGATAGAAGATAAAGTCTAACAACACAATCTCAAAATTTGAAGATAGCATGATCAAGAACTTTAAAAGTTTGAAGACAAAATAAAATAAAATTCCCAATAAGTGGATGCTATAAAGGAAAACTTCCAAGAGATAGTTAGGCAAAAATTTCTAAAAGATATTATTAGACACTTCATTGGGCAAAGTGCATCTAAACAAGAAGGTAGGCATGAGTAATTACACATAAATTTCCAAGAAAAGGTAGATGGGCTAGAGTAATGCACCACTCCTAAGAAGGACAAGACTGCCTACCAAGGATACTTCAACTTAGCAATCCAATAAAGGGTAAGGTGATCTATTAAAATTGAAGAGATGGCACCTACAATAGTAACAACTCAAGATTGACAAAAGTAATGGTTGTTAACATCTTCAAGAAATTCTCAGAATCCCTAGAAAGAGGTGGTTGAAAGAGTCAAGTCATCCTACAAAATTTTGGAGGGAAACCCTTCCCATTGTATCTATATATAGCAATAGTGTTATATTTATCATGGATCAACAATTTTGCAAGGTTTTATTTTCATTTCTTACTATATAGGAGTTAGTGGAATCTTGAGCAGGTTGTGGTAATTCGAACCCCCACTATATGGACCTTTGTAATATTGCTTGCATATATGTGTGTATATATATATTTGAGTCCTATGCATATATTTTGGGTAGCCATCTATGGTTCTCATTTTCACTCATCTCTGTTATGTATGTGATTATAATATTTACTTGTTTTGGGGTTTTACTTGCATATGTGTGTATATGGGAAGCTTATGCGCCTATTTTGAGTAGCCATATGTGGTTCTCATGCCCTAAACCATATCTTTATGCATGTGTATACATGTAACTCTTATATGGGCTTTTTGATGTTGAGGAGAGGAAGTTTTCACACTAGCACATAACATTCAGGCTTGTTGTGTAGGAGGATCTTATTTTATCTTTGGCACATCACTGCTTTGTTAGCTTAGGACTCTTTTTTCCTTTGTGCTATCTTTGATTTTCCTATTTTCCCCTCCAAATTGTTAATCAGGAAGGTGTACCCAAATATCACATCTTAACAAGGAGTTAGCATTGTAAAAGCCTCCCAAATATCCCCAATTGAGCCAGACCTTGCACTCTCAGGACTAGCCTTGTTGTGTTGCTCTGCATGAGTCATAGTTATCTTGAATCTCTTCCCCAGGACAATCAAAGAGTACAATAGTATCCAATAGGGTAAAATACCTTTTGTACCATTTCCTTAAAGTCGCTTTATTTATTAACAATGAGATATTTATTCTTCTTTAAATAGTCAACACAAATTCTCGATCATATCAAACCATAATATGGCATCTTCAAATGTGAAAAAAAAATCTTCTACTTATTATAATAGCCATGGATTTCAAAGTAGACTTCTTGTTCACTAAATCCCCCATATTGTTTTTTGTCGATATAGTTGAATTCTTATCTTGGCCTTAATATTGAAGGATGATGTACTATTATAAGCATTTCCTCATTTGATTTCTCTATTTTGTTTATATGGCCATACCATTCTTCTTATTCTTTGTCACCTTGTGAAGAAATAATTGCCTTTCTCAAGTGCATTTTGTAGCCTCTATATTGATTCCATCGATTTTGATTCTATATTATCCAAATGGAATTCTCTTATTTCAAACCTTTATTCTATTGGATTTACTTCTTCAACTATCATGTCTCTTATATGATATTTCCACCCTCTACTTTTTATATCAAGTTATCCCAATTCTAAAGAATCTAAACCACTTTTTCTCACTTCATGCTAATGGCATGCAATCTAATAAGGAGATAATTTAGCTTCTCTAATACTAATATGATTTTACCCAGGTGTTGTAGGTGAGTTGGAGAGGAGAGGGCAATCCTCCAAGCGAGGTCCCAGGTTCAAATCTCCACCCTACCAAAAAGTTGAATTGGGTATCCAAAATCCAATTGATAATGTTGGTACGGGCAGGGTCGGGTATCCAAAATCCAATTGATAATGTTGGTATGGGCAGGGTCGGGTGCGACCCTCGGGTGACTTTGACGGTGTAGAACCCCCTGTTCATGGTCTCTCATACCAAGGCGGCTCCGTAAGGGGTTTTTCGCTTAAAAATAATAATAATAATAATACTAATATGATTTTTAATGCTCTCCAATGTTATAGTATATTACATCATTTGGGTCATGTAAATGTACCACCCTTGGTACATAACTAGAGTAGGAGATTAATTTAGGGGGTAGTTAGCTAGTTACTTCAAGTAATATAATAAATGCACAAGTGTCTATGTTCAAGTTGTAAATGTGCAAGGTGTCCCCTTGTACAACTAGGTAGAGTGTTGGTCAAGCAATCCATCTTTATATATAAAGGGTCTCATAGTGAGTGATTATACATCATTTTAGGTAGTAGTAGGTATACTGTGTAGATCACCATATAGATTGGTGATGCGGTTTAATATAGTTATTTAGTATTAGTTCTAGAGTGTTCATTTCCTCCATATTGCATTGTATATTTTTCATCACTTTCCATTAATGGCATATTTCAACATCTTACATTTCTGCATATTTCATATCTTGTGATTGCATTCTCCCTTGGCATACACCATCAAAATCTAACAACCAATAGATCACTAAACAAATCCTTTGATACTGCAAACCCCAAATTTCAATCTCACATATCATCAATTTTAACATATACTTAGAAACTATGCAAATATAGAGAAATATAGTTATTCTAACTTAAATTTGGAAAATAAATCCATGATAATATGAATCAAAAATCTCTCGTAGGTGATATAACTCCCAAGGAAATAGAAAGACTCCTATTATGATGGAGCAAAAAGTTTACATGGAAATCTAAGTTGTAATTTTGAGGTACCTATTATAATTTGATCATATTATGCTCAGTATGCCCCCTAATTCCCTTTCTAAGCTTTCTCAAACCCCTTATCTCTCCTCTTATACTTTGATAATAGATTTTTCCATTTCTTTATTGTTCTTTCTTGTAGCTTCCTCTTCTTTTATATATTCTTGGGATTCCTTCTTGTTTGAACTTTCATATTCTAGATAAAAACAAGTTAAAACATTAATATAATATGTCCTCTAATATTCTATATTTTTTTACCATAAATACTTCTTATAGCATTCCCTTTCAGCTACCACTTGTTTACACCTAATTCCAAATGCAAATTAGTCTATATAAATATCCTAACTAGTGGTCAACCTAGTCAATGGTGCTTATCAAACTAAATACAAAAATTTCAAGTCATATAAATACATCATCACTAAACTAATAGCTACTTTTGACAAAATCACCATTGAAGTTTTCCTTAGGTCTAGTAACCACCACATAAATGTTATGTCCTTAGTTTCATCCCTTGTCCCCTTAGAGCTAAATGGCAAACAAGACATTTTCATCATTCATTAAATTAGGAATACTTCGACCTTAGATCCTAGATAGCTTCCTCTAGGAGTATTTTTTGTATAAGTGTCTCCTTGTAATTCTTAGTATAAATATATTTTTACTTTCCTTAAGAATAGCACATTGCCTGATGGTTTGAACCACAAAGAATGTAAGAACCTCAAGCAACATGCCAATTGATATTTCATCCTTGGTGATATTCTATACCACCATACTCTTGATGGAATTTTTTTTAGGTGCCTAGACTCATTCAAATCCCAAGAAATCATTTAAGAGGCCCGTGATGGATCATTAAATGGTCATTTTATTAGTGTTTTCATCACCAAGAAACTCCTACAAGTGGGTTATTACTAGCCCTCCATGGAAAAGGAATCTTGTGATTATGTCAAGAGATGTGATAACTATCAAAAGCATGATAACTTTAATCATACCCCTTTCTAAATCCTCCAATCCTTGACTTCTCCTTGGCCTTTTTCCACTTGGGGCTTAGACATCATTGGGAAGATCAACTAAGTATTGTTTGATGGGTATAATTTCATCATGATAGCTATTGTGTACTTCACTAAGTGGTTCAAAGCCTTACAACCAAATCCTTAGCCATTACAACATCTCTTTCATTATATTATCTAACAATGGAACACCATTCAAGAATAGGAATATCCAAAAACCTTTTGCTAAATACAAGATTCAACACAAATGGTCTACACTTTTGTAACAACCCAAAACTAGCCAACCTAGGAGATTTTTTTGAAAGGGACTTAAAAAGGTCCACAAGAGTATCCATGAACTACACATATTGACTAGACATACCCACATTTCAAGTCTAAGATGCTATAGACAACACTCGAGTGGACAGGAGAGGCCAAGCTCCTGTAGATAATTAGGGTTTACCTCGTATACCTCAGTGGTATAGCAAATGCTCTTAAAAGGTATCCCCACTTTTCTAGCATTCTCCACAAATGCAGATCTTTTGACCTTAGCATTAGGATTATCCCTTCCTAGTCTTTAGAGAGAGGGGGGTGCTAATTCCTTCTTCCAGCCATAATTCAATCTATGCTAGGCCCATTAGGCATAGTGTCTTAGTCTAGTTTAATTGCACCTCTATGGTGATCCTTTAAACTTCATGTTTATCTTTTCCATCTTCACGATGTGCCTCTAAGCAACAATCACTTCGCATGATTGTATTCTCATGGACATAGGAACTAGGTGTTGCTACCCCCACAACAACCCAAGTTGAAAAGGAGAGTTTAGACAAGGTTAACTCTAGATCCCTTCCCAAAGTAACCCCTAAGCCCATGAATAACTCTCTCTCTCACTCTACAAGCATTTAAACAAAAGAATCTTCTAAGCAAATATAATCATCTTAAGCTTGCAAAATAAATCTAACATAACCTTTAGATCAAGAAATAACATGGATAAAAACCATTCATCAACATGGCACCATATATTCATCCAACTAAAGGTCTAGATTACAAAAGAATAGTCTTTGAATTCTATTACAATAAATCCTCTTTCTCCAAGAGTGATCTTCAAACTAATCCTTCATATTGTTACATAAAACAAGGAGGAAATCCATCATATTGATTTGCTATCTTCATCCTCTAACCTCTCTGGTGTTTTGATAAGAAGGTGGGGATTAAAACAACTCATTTGCAAGTATGAATGCATTCCCAAAAGTTTATTTCATATTCTATGCATCTAATGCAAACATAAAGGAAACAAACAAGCCATACTCAATCCATTACATCAAGTATTCATATAGAAACTAATCCTTTACATTTCTATTTTATTTTAAAACAATCACATGAAGAAACCCTATAAATTTCTTCATCTAAGATGAACTTCGTACCTAGCTTGTTTATCCATGTTTTAAAAATGGCAAATAAGGATACCCCCTTGTTTCCTCCTTATAGATAAATGTCACGCCCACTTCAAAATATTATGTGAAATACCCCATAATATTTCACTTAACAATGGACTCCATGCCCAAAGACTTAATGAATAAGGAAAATTCCTGTAATTTCCTTATTTCCATTGGACTCCACATCCAAATAAACATTTCAAGCTTTCTTTTCCTCAAAGCAAAACAAGTAATATATTTTCACACTATATAAGCAATATATATTCGCAAAACCAACAATATATTTTTGCAATATATTTACAATAAAACAAGCAATATATTTCCACAATATATAAACAATATATTTATGCAATATATTGTAAACATCATGGAGAGAAGTTTGTGGCGTTCTTAATATAGTAATAAAAATTTAAATATTAATGTGATTTGGGCTTTGGGTTGTCTTTCGAGAGACCCAAGTTCATATACATAATATGTGGCAAATGTCACGAAGAGAAGTTTGAATAATGTATTGTGATGTTCTTAATATGGTGTAAAATATTAAAAAATTTAGTTTGTAAGGACAAGGTAGTGGTTTTAGGTTAAAACCATGCCCTGCATAGAGGGGCTAGGCTCAATGGTAGCAACCAAGTGTTTGTTGATTGACTAACTTGATTTGATTCTTGGAGGGTTGAGGGTTGAATTGACTTTTTATAAAGGGATATAGGCTCAATGGTAGCGGCCAAGTGTTTGTTGGTTACCTCTCCTAATTTGATTTCTTGGAAGGTCAAGAATCCCATCGACTTCGTTTTACCTAACCTATGCTAGTTTGATTCCTTAGGAGGCAAGCTCCTGTTGAGTTCGCTTTACCCAGCCTATCCTAGTTTGATTCCTTGAAGGGGCAAGATCCAGTTGACTTCATTTTACCTAAGCTAGTCTATTCCAATTTGATTCCTTGAAGGGGTAGGATCCCATTGACTTCGTATTACCCAACAAGCTAGGGTTTATAGTGGTGGCATCTGATCTTGATGGTTTATAATGGTGTCATCTAAACCAAATCAAATATCTAACAAAAATATTATCGAAACCCTTGTGCATCAAAAAAATAAATAAAAATTTAACCAATTAAATGCATTAAAAATAAATTAATAAAAATTTAAATATTTTCCTAATTAATAACTAATATGTTATATATATTTAATTAAAAACATATGAAAGGTCACCCTAAATAAAGCTTAAGTTTCCACTTTAAAATCTAATACTTTAGCATTGCAAGTGTCATGACAGAACGCCACAATTATACAGCCCATCATAGTTTTAAACAAAATCGAAGAGTGATCCCACATACTCAAATGAGACGACGACGCCTCCTTAGAACCCACAGTCGAACCAGATTCTTCTCTGTCATCGTGTGTACCTACTTGCCTAACCTCCGTCGAATAACGACAATGTACGTCTTGAATTGATAAGACGTGCTTTCCTTGCTGCACGCTTCCTCCACAATAATTATAACTCTGTACGTTGAACTGTACCAAAATATCGTATAATTTTATACCTAAAACTTCCATAATACTCCATCCTACCATCGTCCTTGGTCAGCTACTCTCTACAATATGCCTCCTCGTTCCCTTACATCTCATATACATTAAATAAAATATTATTTAAAAATATATATCACAATAAACTAATTATTTATGAATCATTATTTGCTTTTGAGAAGACGGAAAAGACTTAATCAAAACGGGATGACTTCATTTTTAACACGTGTGAGCTTATTTAAGGCCACACTTTCCGGATATAACGGGTCTTCTAATCTATGATTTAAACTTAAATAATCTAAAAATAATTAGATGACTTTTATCTCAAGCTAAACAACTGTATCTGACGGAGGAACCAATGACCCATGCTATAACCCATGCTAGGTCATGATTATGAATTTTCTAGAAAGAAGAGAATTTGCGGAATATACTTGCATTTTCTCTAGGTAATGATTATGAAGTCCCTAGACGTGAAAAAGAAAAGAATATGCCCGTGAATATTACTTTCTATTTCCGTGTGGGTAGCGTCACGAAAGGGAAAGTCGGAGGAATAAATACCGTATTACGTGTTGAACAACTCGATTGGTAGGTGCTGCAATAATGGAAGAATTTGATAGTCTTTAATTATCGGATTATTGATTGTTCATTCTTGTATGCTGTATCTAAAAAAACATTATTCGTTTTCGAAAAATTTCCCCGTCTGCCTCTCTGTCTAATGACGGCTAACGATATGTTGACTTTGACTAGGTTGCCACCTTCCCCTAATAATAATCCCACTACCCCTAATAATATATATACAATATTATTACCTTTTTAAGAGAAAGGGCACCCTATTCCTTTATCCTTTATCTTAGTACTGTCCCATTTCGTCATTTTATCCGCAAAGAAAAAGCCACCCCACCCACCAAAATAATTATTTGACAAACCATTAAAATTGGTTATTAAAATTCTATCTAAAAAATTATGACGCCGATTCCTTGTAATACAATTAAAAAAAACCTAACCGAACTACTAAACGGACGAGGTCATCATTAAAGCATAAATAAATTAAAATGCAAAATTTAAGCCAAATGGGGCGGGCGAAGATCGGCGTCCGTCCGCCAGATTTCCACAAAAAAATAAAGGGACTTAAATAATGGTCCATCCACCATTACAGCGAGAAAAATCCCGGTCGCTGTGCCGTCGGTGCGATGAGGAACTATTACCAATCAGAGATTATACAGGACACGAGAAGCCAACCAGATTTTGGGACTGTGGATTTAGTGCTCCGATCCGCCCCCCCCACCCAATTATCCACAAAAAAACTGGTTCTTCATCAAATCACTATACACAAACGGAAAGATTCAAGCCCATAATTACAAACAGCCTAGTCCTAAATCCCGATCCTCGACCACCTGGCGTCTCTGATCAACGAAAAAATTATGATCAGAAGGCAAGTTTTTGCTTTAGTAAAGCAGAGCTCTCTGGGACCTGTCGTGAAAAATCCCGTTATACAGAGCCTTTCGATTTGCCGGCATGTGGGGCTTTGCGATCGTCTGCATTCTGCATTCTCCTTTCACAGGGTTTCTCTTAGCGGAGCCCTCAGTCATCTGTGGCGTTGAATTAATCATCTCCGCCTTCTCCCTTTCGGATCTTGGTTGCGACGCTCGCGCTGCGTGCCTTCTTCTGTACTCTGCATTGTCACCCGATGGCTCCACCACATCTTCAGAAAACCGCACCTTCTTCACCAGCTTGTTTTTCTTATCTGCATCCAAAAAACCATAACATAAATTATCAAAACCTCGCAATCTTTCCTCCCCGCTCCCCAAAAAAAGAAGTGCCGAAAATTTGAAAAAAAAAAAAAACAGAATGAGCGGCATATTGACTGATCCACCATTACCATACCTTGAGAGGAAGTCTTGGCCAATTTTTTGCAGGCAGACTTGGGCTTGGGCAGTTTTTTAGAACGGCCTGCAACATCCAAATTAATTCTGAATGCAATTGAGTCTTCTCCATCTTTACACCGATTCGTTGAAGAAAGACTCTGTTGTAGCAGAGAAAAAGTCTTCAACGAATCAGCGGAAGACAGAGATCGGTGGCCGCCCTCCAGATCTCTTGGGCACTCCTCTTCCGAATCCTCCTCCTTGCGGGCCTCCAGCAGTTTCTGACGACCCAAAACCATAAGCATGACGCTGCAGCCAGAGACTGCAATAACTGTGATAAGCCCAATACCCTGAGAACTCAACATGACTGTCATTATTTCCTACAATCTATCACTCCGGCCTTCAACAATCGCCACCAAGGAGGACGTCCTAACTAATCAATCTCTCCAACCCAGTCTTATAAGCAAAAAGCGTTAGCGGAAAAAGAACGTTCCCCAAAATTTCCTGCTACTGTTTTGGAAATTTCCCTTCCTTTTTAGAGGAGCCTAGTGGCCAAAATTTAGGCAATAACAACGACAAAAATTAAAGAAAAACAGATAAAATCCCGGCAGACGCGTAGCGATTCAACGGAAAACGTCGAATGAAGACCACAAACTTTGACAGAAGAAGCCCACTTTTCATCAAACATCGCCCAATCAATTCTCTGACCTGTTCTCTGGCAGCCCCACCGGTCACTGTCATACCAATAAAAACACCCCCTGTTTGCCCGCAATTGGCCACTACTTGTCCCACATGCGTGCAGGCAACGAAACAGAGCAAGCCTCTGAAACATAAAATGCAGACTCCATATTTCTCATGCCCAGACGCCGTTTATTTTCCCCGTCAGGGCCCCAGAATTCACGTCACTTACAGCCCTCTCTATTTCTCACCAGAAACTTTGGCAAAAGCGGTGCCTAGCTGCTTTTTCCGCTTCCCCTTTTATTCACGTTTCCTATCGAAACTTCCAGGAAACGCTTTCCCCTCTTTCCGCTCAACCTTGACCGTCGCTTGACGGGAATTTAGGATTCTCAAATTCACGTTATCCCGGCCTCCCGCGACCAACGCGGGACGGGACGGTAGGTTAGTTTATAGTTCTTTCGGCGTCTCGGAACAACGAACCCCGTTGTCTTTTACCGAGTCTTCAACCGGTCGCTGACGTGTGGCAGCGCCATGGCGTTATTTTCGGTGACGGCGTTGGCGTCAAACACATCTTCTAGAATCTGGATGCTCCACCGACAGTCAAAGATAAACAACCGCCCGTTTCCGTTCACATGTAACTAGTTTTCTCGGATACTTAGATAGATGAATGGTAAGTGGGCTGGAAAATTTGTTGAGAAGATGTGGGATTTTAGTTGTCCACTAACTCTCTTGAAGGTGAGATCTTCCTTCCAAGTTCCAAGAGCCTTGTCAATTCACAGTTCACATTAGTAACCCACGGCACACATGTATCTTGTGTGGTAGAACGTAGCGAACTTTAGCGGTTAAGGGACAAGTGGCTGTAAAGGCAGAGGCCCCTGTCACATTCCCATTCGTGACTTGGCTTTAACGATGGGACTCTGAGATGAAATCTGGCCCGCCGTCTATGTTTCTTGCTTTCAGACTGATCAGTTCTTGATGGCAAGGTATTACGTTTCTATTGAACCCGGTCAAATTCTCCGGCAGGTTGGCATTATGGATGAAATTTTAGATGCTTCAGTGACCACGTGGACTCCAAGTTTTCCGTTACGGGTTCTATGTGTGGTTAGTTTTGTCACTTTGTGAGGTTCAATGTTTCTAGATGTTACTTTTTCGAGTCATCCACAAACATTTCACGGAATCAGGATAGTTTCTATTTTGTGGAAGACTTACCTCCAAAATTTAACCTACCAACTTACAATCAATCTAATCTTTAAAACTAGAGTGACAGACGGGTTTCTCAAAGCCACTTGTGAATAATTCGTCTCTAGGAAATCCGATAGGCAGATAGAGAGATTTCTGGCGTCTACTGGTCCCACGAGAAATGGCACATGGCAGTAGTGCAGCAGTCAGTTGAGATTGTGACTTCCAACTTCCAAGCCGTAACTACACTGTGACAAAAAGCTTTTTTTTTTTCTTTTTTAATAATTTTGAGTTAGGTTATGACAATTTTATAGCCGTCAATGTGTGTTTATTTAAAAGCTTGGTGCTTTACATAAAATATTAAATGATTTTAAATAGAATTTTAAAAGTATGTTTAACATTTAGCCGTGGTTTAAGTGTTTGTTAGTTTAAAATTGGTCGTAAAACTTTGTATATATACTTAACAATTTTTAGTGTATATTTTTTATTATTAATTTTAATAAAAAAAATTCTTTTTTTATTTTAAAAATTTTAAAAAGTTTTATTACTAAATTTATTTTTAAAGTGTTTTATATGTAATTTTAATGTCTTTCCAGGTTTTTGGGAGGCATTTATACATAAGAATGTGGAGATATAAAATCATATTGTATATAGGTTGGGTAAAAATGTAGTGGTTCATCTTATATAAATTAGATAGTACATAAATTAATAACTTAACCACCCTTAGGTAATGAATGACCTAATCTATATATAATATAATATTATATCCCATGTTCCTATTCATAGGTACTGAAAGCTTTATATTGGTTATAAAATAATAATTGTATATACATTTTAATAATCAGTTGAATTTTACTTTGGAAAGAGAAAAATTAGATTCTAATATTATATTATTAACTTATTAAAATATTATTATATTAAATAGTGATGATGTTAAACTCAACAGATTAACTGTATAATTGTCAAACTCTTGAAATACTAAAATTATGTCATATGTTTTAGGAAGGACAACCCAACGGTTTGGGCTTTAACTTTTCTTCCAAAAAAAAATGCAAAGTTCAAACTGTAACTTAAATGAATATTTAAAAAATAAATGTGTCTCATTAAAAAAAAATTATGTTTTATATTATGTAATAAAAATTAATACATGCATTAACCTTCAAAAGAAACATTCCATGTTTGACTATCGGCAATAGAGGTTATAATATGTCCATTTAAAAAAGCCCCCGAATAAATTAAGATCTATTTAAATTTAAAAAAAAAACCAAACAAACCATTTGTATGGTAGGTTTTTAAAGTCGGCAAGGTAGAAAGTAATATGGAATTCAAAACTATTTGTAGAGCAGGTTTTTAAAGTTCGTAAGGTGGTTATAATATGTCCATTTAAAAAAGCCCCCGAATAAATTAAGATCTATTTAAATTTAAAAAAAAAACCAACAAACCATTTGTATGGTAGGTTTTTAAAGTCGGCAAGGTATAAAGTAATATGGAATTCAAAACTATTTGTAGAGTAGGTTTTTAAAGTTCGTAAGGTAGAAAGTAATTTAATATGGAATTTAAGAGAATAGGTAAAAAGAACATCACAATAAAATATAAACATCCTGTCTTAATTGTTGATTGAATTTAGTTATTATGATATTTTGCATAGAATCCAACACGTTACCTTGTTTAGAGGTTTAATAATGGTGGTCTACGATCAGACTTATTTTTTATTAAACATTTAATTTATTTTATTAACTTATAATAATAATTTAGGTATGAAGGTTAGGTAAATTGATCAAAGCACTTCTATGGAGTGTGGAGACCTTGATTGGAATTCTCGAATCGTGTGTTAGTTGGATCTTGATTGGAATTCTCCTATTAATATAATATTTAATCTTTGGACCTTTACAAGCTAGGAATGCATGAGCTGATGGGTGTCATTTTGAATCATAGATAATAGAATAAGGCTTCAACCAAGCATTAGACCAAAAAAATTTATTACTCTCCTCATTGATTGACCATTTAACATGTTTCTTGATCAATTACAAACTATCTAATTTGAAGTTCCATGTTGGTGATTCTTTGGCTAGGGTTATTTTCTTAAATAATTTTATTACATCAAGAGAACCTATATATTTTTTAGGTAACAATTTTGCCCAACTTTTTCCTTGATCTTTGAATAATCTGCACCCAAGTTTTCCCCTAAGGCCAAACTCATAAGATTGCAACTCTATATGACTACTCCTCCAATATTCTTTCCTTTGCAAACCCTATCCCACCTACAAAGAGGAAACCTAAATTTTTCATTGCATCATTTCCAAAGAAAGACTATTTGAATTTTATCAGTTTTTGATGCTATACATATTGGTAATATTGAAAGTGACATCATATAAATAAGGATGGATTGCACTATAGTCTTCCTGCCATGGTTAAGAACTTACCTAAACTTACCTTTCTAAACTATGAAACAAGATTTCATTCTATCCAAAAAATTGACTGAAAGCATCATTTTATTTCCTTTATGAAACAAAGGAATAGCCAAGTAGGTAGTCATTACAAAATAACCCATTTATTATTAATTTCATGAAAGAACCAAGTATGCTTGTAAACATAGATATAAAAAAAGCATATGATAGGGGTTACTAGATTTTTCTACATGGTATTCTAAAAGAAATGGTTTTGATCAAGGTTGGTGTGAACGGAATAGAGATTGTTAGATCACTTCAAAATATTCTATTTTGATAAATGGGTCTCTTGTTAGATACTTTGAATGATCACATAGACTTCACCATGGTTATCCACTATTTACTTATATTTTTATTATTCTTGTTGGAGTTTGGGGATAACTTTCTCAAAGGCCAAAATAGAAGGAAAATTCAAAGTTATTCATGTTACAACAAATGGTCCCTTCAAATCTCATCTCCAATTTATTGATGATACTTTTATTTTAGGTCATCCCTCCATGAGCAAGGAGATAGAGTTTAAATCAATAGTGTCATTTTATGAGAATTTTGTTTCATAGTTAATTAATGCTAGAAAATCCAAGTTATTTTTTGTTAACACCTCCCTAAATTTACTATGGATTATTTTGGAGATTTTAGGGTTTAAAGTTAGAAAATCGCAATCAATATATCTAATTATTCCTTTGTCTTATAAAGAAAAAAATAAAGATCTTTGTGACTCAATTCTAGATACAATAAAATATTTTTTGATAGATTCAAAAGGTAAGTTGTTAAACATGGATGGAAGGCTACAACTGATAAAAACTATGTAGTTATTTATCTCTATATAAGTGGTGTTACTTTCAATATTATCAATAGGTATGATATTCGAATTTGATAAAATCCAAAGAGTTTTTGTTTGGAAAGGAACTGATAGAAAATGTAGGCTTTCTCTTTGTGAGTGGAATATGGTTTGCAAGGAAAATAATATTGGAGGGGCAAGCTTTCCAAATTGTAGACTTATGACTAATGCATTATAGACAAAACTTGGTTGGAGACTATTCAAGATAAAGGAAAGAATTGAGCAAAAATATTGTTTTAAAAACATATAGATTCTATTAAATGCAGTAAAATTGTTTAAAAATGATCCCTACCTAAGGGCTCAATAACATGCAATAATGAAGCCTTATCCTCTTATTTATAATCCATTGGCTTGGGCATATTTAGATTGCAGATATTTAAATATAAAATTTTATATTAATATGAGAAACCTAGTTAAAGGAGAGGGCCTCAAATAAGTAATATATGAGTTTTAAAGTATACTTTAAGTTTTTTATTTATCCATAATTATATGAAAGGATGAGTTGGTTTAGAATATTTTGAAACATGATGTATACCTAATCAATTTAGGATAGCATTCTTCCAAGAATTTTTTTTTGATACATAGGGGAGTTGGTTACATCCACACTATTTTTAGTAACTACCAAGTGTAGGGTTCAAACCATAGGGGTTGATTCCAACAAGCCTATACCACCTCGTTATTTTTTATCCAAATGAGGAGGACCACCGGTTGCTCAGGACTTGTACCATCATCATCGTTTTGACGTGCACTTAGAGGATTCAAATCAAAGTACTACCTTTATAATAGACATGCCCCCAAATATTTGAACCTAGGTCTCTTCTTGGTAATTTTTTGGCTAGACAGACAATTACCAATCCACCTAGCCCTTGGGGGCAGAAGAGCTTATGGTAGCTCATGTGATTTAAACGGAATGAACCTGCGGTATGGATTGTAGACCGCAGTTGACCATTTCACACCAACTCGACTGCGAACTCACCCTTCTTCCAAGAAAAATATTTGGGACTAGGGAATTTTGATTGCTCTAAATCCTCATATCCCAACTTGATCAAGTATCCACCATCTTTTGATAGATTCCAAACCAATTCATCCTTTTGTGTAAAAATTGACAAATAAAACTCTTTAAGCATCTTTTTAAGTTTATTTGCTATTTATTTGAGTTCCTCTCCTTTAACTAGATTACTAATAGAAATCCATGATATGGATTTGTTGCTCATATTAAATACCTTTGGATCTTTACAAGCTAGGCATGCCCAAGCCAATGGTTACCATTTTGAATCAAAGACAAGAGGATAAGACTTCAACCAAACATCAGACCAAAAATTTACATATTTTACCTCATTGATTGAATATCTAATATGTTATTTTTTTTCATTCGTAAACTATCTGATATGAATTCCATGTTGACAATCCTTTGGGTATGGTTCTTTTCTACATGATTTCATTGCAACAAGAGAACATATATATTTTTGAAGTAATAGTTTTTACCAATTCTTTCTTAATCTCTAAATAATAACCGTCTGAGCTTTACCTCTAATTATAAACACATAACTTGGTAATTTTGCAAACCTACTCCTTCAATATTCTTTCCTTTGTAAACCCTATCCCACACACAAAGAGAAAACTAAATTTTTCCTCACATCATTTTCAAACAAAGTATTTTTGAATTTGGTCAAATTTCGATGCTATGCCTACTAAAAATCTTGAAAGTGATATCATATAAATAGGTATGGATTGCAATGTAGTCTTTATGAGTTGTGGCCTTCCTACCATGGTTAAGAACTTACCTTTCCAACTTGCCAAACAATCTTTCATTCTATCCAAAAAATAGACCAAAGATACTTTTTATTTCCTTTATGAGACAAAGGAATACCCAAGTAGCTGGGAATATTTCAATTTTAAACCCTAAAATATTTATAATAACTTGTAAACTTAGGGTAATATTAATAAAAAATCATAGTATTAACCATCTAGTAACCTTCTCATAACATGATAATATTGATTTAAACTCCTGGCCTCACTGACTGATGGGTGACTAAAAAGAAAAGTATCATCAACAAATTAGTGATGAAATTAGAAGGGATTGTTTTTGTAACTTGAATACATTTGATTTTTCCTTCTATTATTGTATTTGAGAAAGCTCTTCCCTAATATCCCCATAAAAATAATGAATAGATAAGGAGATAGTGGACCACCTTGGCAAAGTACGCAAGATAACTTGAAGTAACCAATAGGAGAATCATTAATCAAAATAGAATATTTCATAGTGCTATAACAACATTTAATCCATTCACACCAACTATAATCAAAACCAAACTTTTTGAGAGTATTATGTAGAAAACTCCAAGAAACCCTATCGTATGCTTTGTTCATATCTAATTTCATAAGCATACCTAGTTTTTTCATGGAATAAAGAGAACGTATTGTCTCTTATGCAATGATTATGCCATCAATAATTTTTTTTACCACAAACAAAACCACCTTGTTCCTCTAAGATAACACAATCTAGAATGAATTTCAATTTGTTTGCCATAAATTTAAAATAATCTTATAAATTATATTACACAGGGTTATCAAAATAGTTTATCTTGTATTTCTTGGAAACCAATGTAATAAGAGTGGATTTTATTTCACTTATTATAACCTTTCGTTTTTGGGCCTCTTCAACCGCAACCAACATATCACTCTTCAATAAGTCCCAAGTTTTTTTAAAGACCATTGTAGGAAATCCACCAGGGTTAGGTGCCTTATTAGGATGGAAAGAGAAGATTGCTTTATGTAGCTCCTCCATAAATATATTTTTCATCCCTTTATTTTTTTCTTGTATGATAATTGATGGAATATTTTACAAAATCTTACCTTGTGTCTTCTTATATTGTTAGTATCTCACAAAATAATTTTAAAATAATTAATTGCTTTCTTTCTTATATCTTCTATTTCCTCAATATTTCTTCCATCTAGAGTTAAAATATTTTTGATGTGATGAAAAGAAAAAAATGTTTTTGTTGTAACATTATTTTTTTTTGTATTTCTATCTCCTTCCTTGAGCCATTTCCTTTTGGAACCAATATGACTTCTCATTTTCAATGCATTATGATAATTAGAAAATAATTGTTTTTCTTTCACATAAGAATCCTAATCCTTTTACAAATAAAAAAAAAGAATCCTAATCCTTTTTATTAGCTTCCAATCTCTTGTATTTTTTTTAATGGATTCAATTTATTTCTTTTATTTAAAAATGTTCCTAAAATAATTGGCATTACAGATAATTATTTGCCCCTTTAATATTTCATCTTTTGAACAAACCTATACATATATAACCCTTCAAATTTTGCTTCATCCCACTATAACATAACCATTTGGAAGAAATTGAGATCTTGAAGCCACATAGACTAGAAATGAGATGCTTTAGATGACCATTATTGGGTAAATCATAAGTCAAAAGAATGGGTTTGTGATCCAATATTTCTTACAATAAAATATCTGAAGAAATTGTATACTCTATTTATAACCATTTATTAGATAACAAGAATCTATCCAATCTTTCTGCTATGAGTTTTCCCCATGTGCTTGTTATCCCATGTATATTGAAAACTTGAAGGACTAACATTCTAAAGGCCATTTAAATTGATAAATAAAGCAAAATATTGCATTGATATAGATCATCCTAGAATAACACCCTTCTTTTCCAAAGGAGATAGAATAGTGTTGAATTCACTCGTAAGAATCCATAGATCATAATAAATCATCATTATATTTGACAAAAGTATGCTAAGGTCCTTTAAATATATTTCACGAGGAGTAACTAAAGTTGGAGCATATACATTTATAACCTCAACTTTGATCTTTTCCTTTTTCCTAAAAAATAGTCCAACAACCCAATTACTTTTTGCTTCTAACAATTGCCCATCCCATTTTTGTTTACCCCATATTGTTGCAATACCACTTGAATCATAGAAAAAATTGCTAGTTTAAAAAATTGAATCACCCATCTTCCAATTTTTAAAAGCATCCTTACATTTTCACTACTTAGTTTTATTTCTTGTATTAAAATAAGCTCAGGACTATAAAAACCTCTCAATTCCTTCATAAATTTTTTTCCACAGTCATTACTTTCTTAAGCTACTCTAGAAACCCTTAATTTTCTTGGATATTCTCCATATGCTTTTCTTTATTGTGCTACTCTTAAAACCCATATGCTTTTCTTTATTGTGCTACTCTTAAAACCCTAAAGTGTAACGAATACACTCTATACTACTTTTATTTTTATTGCAAGGAGAAGATTTTATGCTACTTGAAGAAAATGAAGATGATTTACCTAGATTAATATTGACCTCCTTCGCCTCATTTGTTATATAATTCACCTCCCCATATTCCTTTGATTTAAAATTTGCCTCCCCATCTTTCTTTGCACATTTAACTCCTATATTTGAACTTGCACATTGTACTTCCTTATCCCTTGTGTCATTTTTTCTTCTAATGGTTGATTCGAGTGAACTATAATGGCCTTTGTCATTTGATGATGTAGAGAGGTTTTTCTTGCCACTTTCTTAGGAGTGGAAAATCCTTGATTTAAGCCAACTTCTCCTATGATATGAGTTCCTTGTGTCACATTAAAGTTTACCTCCTATCCATAATTTTCCATCACTTTCTCCTTCATTTACACTTTGTAATCTCTTAACATGTGTCTTGTTTCATGATATTTACAACATTAGAATGCAATGTTTTCATAATCTACTTGTGGATCCCATTCTCTTGATTTAGATTCAATCCTAATGGACTACAGTAAAGGTTTTAAAATACCCATGGCAACACATATTCAAGTGTATACAACATGTTTTCTCTTCTTAGTAGTTTGTCCCTCATGGATGAACTTGCCTAGAGTATTGCCAATATTATTTAGAACCTCCTTATTGATGAGTTGATAAGGATGTCCAAAAAGCCTAATCCATATTAGAAGCCTTTTAATAGTCTCTATATTTTTAGGTAAATTCTCACTCCATGGTCTTAAATATAATGCATCTTTGCTCCTAAGCCAAGGGTCTCCATCTATTATTTTTTCCTATATTTCTGAACTAGAGAAGATAATGAGAAAAAACTATTTTCGAAAAAAATTCATGGAGTACTTTGAGTTCAATCTCCACTTCCACTTGATCCAATTTTGAATCTTAGAAAAAACTAGCTAGTATCCATGGAACTTACATATTAACCCTCTAGTTTTAGGAATCACTATATCATGCTCAATCATCTCATCCTTGATCATCACTTATGGATTAATATCTTCTACTTGGATAGGGTTTGCCATAGATTTGCTCTTCCTCTTATTTCTAACTAAGACATTCATACTTCCATGTAAGTCATCCTTACTTCTAACTAGGGCATCCTTACTTTCGGTAAGAACTTTCAAATATAGATTTTTTGTCATGTTATCTAGATTTTCTTCACATGAATCCTTTAGTTTTTGAGTTTATTGTAAGATTTAAAAGAAGAAGTGGTGCTAGATCCTTGATCATACTTTGCTTCCTACTTGCTAATCACGATTCATGTTCTTGCTTATGCTTACTCCTCTCTCCCGACTTGCATTCACTCCTACCATAAATAATTTTTATCGATCTTACTATGTAGATCACATGATTTTATTTTTAACGTTGTTGAATTCTTTTTTTTTTGTATTTGTCACCTTATTTAGATAAGTGAGATAATAGTTTATTAAAAATTTGAATGTGTTTTATAATAGTAAAAATTTCCCCTATCTTTCATTATAACATGAATTAAGTGTTTATTAATAGTATTAATAAGTGGCTAGCCTGTATTGGTTTGTTTTTTGTTGCTCTTTATTAGCACTCTTAATATATTTATTTTAATAACTTATATGGCTTTTATTTGAGAGTCACTCCTATTAAAACATCAAAAAAAATCATTTGTTAGGTTAAGTAAACCATATCCATGCAACATTTCCATCAATCATTTCTTGTTTGTCTTTCTATTAGAAATATTTTTCAATTTTGTTAAACTACTACATTTCCTTTATCAAATCTTTGATATTCTTTTATTTAAGAGATAAAATATCCCTCAACCAATTTTTTTCTAAAATTTGAATTTTGTTTAAAACAAAATTAATACCATGATTAATTAAAATATTTACCACCCTATTTCCTTATCCATACATATTCTGACATTTTAATGACAATGATTAATAGATGTTAAGAAGAATAATGTTATAGTTGACTTCAATTTCCATACTATTTTTTCTTTACAATATTAACAATTTGTGAATCCCCATGGTTGAAATATATTACCATTGTTTTTTAGTGGTAAACTTGATCCTTATAATGAGTGCCCTAGCCTTTGCATAGTTGTTCGTTGAGTTTTAATGTTCTTTCTTTCAATTTTTCTTTAGGTATCTTTCATATGGGGCCCCAACAACTTAAATGGACCTTACAATTGAGACTTTGGAAATCTAAATAGAGGTCTCAAGTTTGAATCCTATGGAGGGCAGGGTTGTACACTAGAGTATAGTTGAAAATATCCTCCATAAGGCTAGTCTCATATGGTCGATGGCTTGGAAATATACATCCTCCATAAAGATAATCTCATATGGTCTATGGTTCACCTTCGTAGCAAAGTTGGTTTCCGAGACATAGTCCCAAGATGAACGGGAGGTCCAATGTTCAAATCACTCCCCATGTTGTCTTTATGGACACATAAAAAATCCACTATGTAGGCCTTAGGTGTATACCTGGATGGGACTAACGACAGACCCTAAGGTTTAAATTATGGGCTTTCTTTCTAACACAAAGGTTTTATCCACACTAGGTACACCTAACTAGTAAGATCCCTCAACCCTCCAAAGGAGGTCCAGGGTTCAAGCCTAACGACCTACGTCAGATACAAAAAAACCTCCCAACTAACCTAAGGGATATACTTGGATGAGACAAGTGAATGACCCTAGGGGATATGGAAAGATTTCTTTCTAACAAAGAAAGTTTTTTTCCGAAGGGACAACACAATGGTTTGGGCTTTGGCCTCTATTTGGAAGGTCCAAGGTTCAAACTACGGCGTGTGCTTGTATGTTATCATCCCCTATTGATAAGCTTAGCTCTCAACCTTACAAGGGATCATGGTTGGGATGGGAATGCTCAACCCTAAGCATTGGTTGTACGGGCTTCTCAACGATCAAAAAAATTACTTTACCTTTTACCTGTTCGAGTGGATCAAACTAAATCTTCAATTAAACTATAAATGTCTTTATTCTCTATTTAATATTTTCATTTTTTTTTTGGATTAAATATATACAAGGTTAAACGGAATTATATAGTATATTTTTCCCACTCCTATGAATTTTTTCCATATAGACTTTCATACATTGCACAATAGATCAAACAACTTAGTTTGAAACCCTCCCACCTAAAGTGCATACCTCATCTTTTTACATACTTCATTTTTTTTTCAATGGGTTATATGGAATTGAAATAGTCCTATCCATATTGCATCATGATTATATAATTATATAAAGGTGGTGCAACAATTAAACTATTATACATATAACACTAGACAAGATTTAAACCTTGATCTTTTCCTTGAAAATCAAGAAATATAACCACTTAAATTAATACCATTTGATTCCATTCATCATCTTTATTTAATATAATATAATAATAATAATTAAGCAATAAGAAAACAAGCATGTTAAAATACCCTAAATTTGCGGGGATGCTAAAAGTGGGAACTCCACCATTATTAACAATTAACAATGTTGAGTCACTTTCCTTTAGCTACTTTATAAAAAGCAGCATTGCCGCTATAAAGTACGGCTATAAAGTATTATATAATGTAGAGGTACCTTAGGACGGCGGAATATTGTACTTTGTACTGGCTATATGCTATCTTGTCTGTTTATGTGACCTAGTAGAAAAATTATTTGAACGTTGAACTTTCGACGAAGAATAAAGGGCAATTGGATATAATAAATTTTAAGAATATAGGACTATTGCTTATAATATATTTTATGGCCTCCACTAGTGAACTTTTATCAACTAATTTTGGAAGTATGATGATTATATTTAACTGGCCGCTAAATGTTTTTTTAGACGAAGTATAATTGGAGTCAATTCTTTCTTGATGATTTAAATACAATATACTACTAAAATATACAATGGATAAAAAAATTATCTGCCACTAATCCTATGGTTTCGTTAAATGGTTTTGTGAGTTTTTAAATGAAACGGAGCATGTGATGTAGGGGAGGCATAAGAGAATGCTTTCTTTTATAAATATTCCCTCCATGCATTGACAACTACAATACCTATTTTTTTATGTTTTAATTTTTTAAGAATATTGTCATGGAATATTAGGTAAGCCATCATGCAATCAACCAAAGAAAGAGTGCCAAATGGCAATAGCAGTGGAAAAACATTGGTTACAATATCACCCACACATTCTGATATACTATTCTATAAGGTTTCAACTTTGTGCAATGAAACCACCGAGCTCTAAACCAGGAGAATAGCACTAGTACTAGGAAACCTTATAGGCCTTTTTCTCTGTCCCTAGAAGGTCATTTAGAACATTGTTATGGTTCTCCCTTAACTAAGTTTTTAAAAATAATATAAACTTAGCATATTTATTATAATTAAAAAAATTATAAGGCATTAATTATTTTATGGATGCATTTAATAAGGTATTTATTTTTTTGTTATAACATCTTCAAATGTAATGGAAGACATTCTTTTAGAAAACTTCAAATTTTATTAAGATTTAAGATTGTGTAAAACTTGATTATTATTGTTTTTTATCTCTGTAAAAATTTTAACATGTTAAACAACATATATATGGGTGTCTACTATTTTTTTATTATTCTACCAACTATAAGAGTTTTTATTTAACTTCCATTCTCATCATCATCGAGCTATTCACTTCACCAAAATTCAAAATAGGGTGTTTACCTCTAAAGTAGACCACCTCCCATTAATTAGACAAAGCTATTAGAGTTTATTCCTATCCATCAACTCTTAAGTTTATTTCAAAATTTTGATGGTTTCATTGTATACAAAACGCCTACTCAATCCCCATACCAATATCACTATTGAAGCAATATATTTTATCTTCCTCATTACAAGGGATAACAATAGTCCTTACTATTGCTTGACTACCTAATATTTTCTTCAAACCAAAACTCTTTTCTTGGAAACTAGTTCTTTTCTTCCAACATAACCATACACAACTTTTTAATAGTTGGTTCTTCTACTCACATAAGCATCCAATTATGAACCCATTATGTGTCCCTTGATTATTATTGTCCTTAATACTGTGATCCTTGACCCTAACACAAGCTTGAAGCTTCCCACATAGAAGCAAAAAAATAATATTCTTACTTGAATTAAAGATCTTAGACTTTTAGTGTACATATTTATAGAGCAAGACATTTTTGGAACATTGTAGATGGTTTTTAGATGAAAATTCTTAGCCTTTTTCTTGCATAATGCATAAATACCTCAAAAGATGATAATGAAAAGGAGATAAGGCTTTAAATAGCCCTAAAATTATGTTACTTTAGATCTCTAAACTTTTATTTTGTGCAACCAATGAGATTCAACAAAACAAACCACCAAACTATTATCAAAGATAAACAAACAAATTGCTCTTTAAATGTGTCGATGTCAACATTAAACTTTATTGCTTGAGGTTGTATTAAAATTCTAGTCAAGTCCAATCAACATAATGTTTGGGAGGCTCAATGATTGAGTCATCCCTTTCTTGTAAAATGCACCACTTGATCTTCATACTTTGTCATTTTAGAATGTTTATATGGTTACTTAAGATGAGAGTGTGTCTTGTATTCCTCCATTTTGGTTTGTCAAATTTCATAATAACATTCAATGCTATTATTAACATATAAGGATCAACGGTTTGTAAATTATTATTAATGAAACAAATAATTTTAATAAGTATTGTATCCTCAAAATTGAGTATTTAATAAATTAAATAAAAACAATCTTAGAGATAAAATGTAATTTTTTTTTCCATGGGGTTGAAGTCCAATTGGTGAAAACGTTTGTCTCACATCGATCCTACTAGGATTACTTTCCATATATATTGTCATAATACTATTTGTTGTAATGCCATTATATGGGTCATGAAAATATTACAGTAATATGATCATGATGTAACATGAGTAGGGCTCATTTTAATTCCATATATCCAGTTAATTATATGTATTTTTTCATCTAGTATGTTATGATATAATGTATGCTATAAAAATGTCAATCCAAATTCTAAGTATATTTTCTAACCCTTTTTGGCTGATGAGTTATTGGGTGAGACAATGATAGACCTAGAGTTTCATAAGCCATGGATACCTTAGGTTCCCACCCTTTTGATCAAGTCAACTAGTATAAGATCCACCATATGATTTACCACTTAGATTTCTCTTAGCTTATTGCATAGTTTCCACACAATGGTCTTGAAACCATAGGCTCCTATTGCTAGTACATTTCCTAAAATATATCCTAAAATTTTACCAAGTTTTAAATCCTGAAATCCTAAAAATTGGCTAAGTGCTAGAAAAATCCTAAGCATATCAAAAATCCATTTTATCCATTATATTGAAAATGCATTCAACCATCTTGGAAGTATACATTTATAATATAAGTCAAATTAACTCATTTACTTAACCTTTATTATAAATGCATATTGAACCTAAGCAAACTATTTTTATGTGCATTTTAGCAAAAGGGATAATTTTCTAGTAAGGTCAATCAAGTGTTAAAAGTGTAATTTGACTTATGGCCAAGGTTGATATTGTATGATGCAATCTTATATAAGCCTACATGTAATCATTGTACAAATGTATTTATTTTATTGTATTATTTTATGATGTAATCTCTATGGGCCATAGTTAACCTTATTATAGTTCAACCCCTTATAACTTGTAACTAACCTAAAGCCCTCTTGTTATATTGACTTAGGTTAACTTAATTTATATAATTGGGATTTTGGTATCGGTATAAATAACCCTCACCACTTCATCCATTGTATCAAATTATTGTAATTCTTATCTATGGATAATATTTCGAGTATTTATGGTGCTTATGGATGCCTTCATCCATTTTACACTTTCTATATAAGATTTGAGTGGATGGATTGATTTTGTTTGTTTCTAGAAATAGGTATAAACTTTTTCATGGTATTAGAGTGTATAAGAAGCTTCATTTTTTGTCCATACAAAAAGTTTGTTTAGAGTCTTTGATATTTCTTTCGACTTCTAGGATGAATTACTTCTTAGATCTTCATAAACACCTTCAATAACAAAGACAAATAAAATATTCATTTTTTTCTTTCTTCAATTATTCTTTTTTTTAGAGAATGTATATCTACTCCAAATTATGTTCAATTATTATTGGAAATTTTTGTTCCTATTTTGCATAGATCCAAACCACTTATAGAAAAATAAATATTGTCACTTTGAATTCAAAAGTGTGTCTTGGCTTCATCATGGAGAGTCAAATATTGTTTCTTCACAAAGAGGACTTGGTTGTATTGTAAAGCAGGGAGATTATGATGCTTTCATCCCACTTGGGATTTTTGTGCCTTGGATGGAAGAAGGAAAAAGAGGTATATTCATTTGTCTCAGTTCAAATCTTATGCACCATATTTGTTTAAATGGTTAGAGTTGTTTACTATTAAGGACCAGGATGCCCTTATTCATGGAGAGGACACACATTTAGACCTAAGCAATGATGGTGGTAGTCAAACTAGATGAACATAGTATAAGGGCATTCTACCTTTTGATGTAAAGAGTAAAATAATAAATGTATTTCTTATTTATCTTTGTAGAAAAATCAAAAGGAATTTTAAAAAATTGATGTTTTAAAAAAATGTCACTCTAGGGCTATTTTGGAGGACAAACTCCAAAGGCCTTAGTTCTTGAATACAAAGGCATGGTGAGCTAGTTTTTTCAAATCATACAATTTTTTAAGATCTTTACATTGGTCGTATTTGTTCAAGGACTACCAAAAGTGGAGGAACATCACATTGTATGATTATCTTCAAAGCCTATTGCCCTATTTCAAATGGATAAATTTACAATATGTTATGTAATCAGAAGCTTTGGTCTGCATTTATGGGAGATAAAATTAGATTTATGATAGTTGCAATAGTTTTTTAGTCTTTTGAAGGTATTCAAACAAAGGATTTAGACTACAGTCTAGTCAATCCCTCTTCCTCTGTTGGGCTATTGATTCATATTGTTTATGAAAATATAATATTTTGTGATATCTTCTTTTTTCTATTTTTCCAAGTGCTCTTAGAATTGTGTAATGAGTCTTCTCATAAATAGGTTCATGAAAAGCCTATTTTGGTGAAAATCAGATGGCTTAGGTGGTAAGTTGAAGTTTCCAAACAAGATGATGTATGTTGTAAAAAGGAAAGTTATGCTTCCAAGACTTGCCTTATGCAACTATAGAAGATTGGAGAAATTTTTTAGGGGAGTACTCTTTGCTTCTCTTCCTCATATGTATTCATAGAAGAGGTGTTATTTGGATATATATAGAAGTATCTAATATTGGTACTGATGAATACGATACAACCTAAGAAGATTTCTATACATACTCATTTTTACATCAACTAATTCCCACATGATGGGGGGTCTATATGAGTCTTCCTCAAGTGTAGAGGCCTACCAAAGCATCCATTATGAGGGGAAGATATTATTTTCACTAATATCTTCTCTTCTTGGCCTCTTAGTTCATATTATGATGGATTTTTGAAAGTGTAATTTGACTTATAGGCAAGATTGACATTCTATGTAGTCTTGTATAGACATATAGGCAATCATTGTATAAATGCATTTATGTATTATTTTATTATGTAATCCCTAGGGACCATGGTTAAACCCACATTAGAACTTGTAACTAACCTAAATCCCTATTGATATGTTGGCTTAGGTTAACTTAGTTTATGTAATTGGGATTTTGATATTGGTATAAATACCCCCACCACTCCATCCATTGTATTAGAGTGTTGTGATTATTATCTATGGATAATATAGTGATTATTTATGGTTGTTATGAGTGGCCACTAAATATCTATCTATTTCATCATTTTTATGCTTTCTACATAATATTTGGGTGGATGTATTGCTTTATTTATTTCTAGAAATAGATGTAAATTCCAATACCAAGAGCACCTATTTTCAATAGGAAACACTCTAGCTTCCAAAAATAGATGCTCTCACCTAAAGCACATTAATAAGTCAAATTGATATCAAATTTTTATTTTTAAAATTTAAATTAAGCTTTTGTTGTAATTTTACCTTCTAATTTGGCTTGACTAATGAGAGCACCAATATCGACTGATGCTCTTGATGGTTAAACTAGAAACACTAAATTAATATAAAACTAGATACAAAAGATCATTTTATAATTATCTCCAAGTGAATGAAGATAAATTTATGTCTATAATAGGCCAAATTAGATGAAGCAAGTACAAGACACAAAGAGTGTATTTTCCTAATTTCCACTCAACAACCAGATGTTAGGTTAGTGTTCCAAGCCTTCTTGCAATTTTCCTTCTTGGGAATCCTCTAGCACTCATATGTATCATCATCATATAAAGAAGATAAGACTATTCTTCTATAGAATCTTACTTTTCCTTATCAAGTAATCCTTATCTCAATGTCATTGGTTGGGTTCTAATCAACCAAAAATATTAAAATAATCAAAAAATGGCATCAAGGACATTTAAACAGTAGAGAAATTCAAGCATCTAAGAAGAAATTACATCATGAAATTAAAATAACATTAATTAAAGGACACTCATCTATTCATGTTAGTACCCTACAAGGTTGGGATAATCTCTCTCTCTCTCATTGGTTGGGTTCTAATCAACCAAAAATATTAAAATAATCAAACAAGGGCATCAAGGATATTTAAACAGTAGAGAAATTCAAGCATCTAAGGAGAAATTACATCATGAAAGTAAAATCATATTAATTATAGGACACTCATCTATTCATATTAGTACCCTACAAGGTTGGGATAATCTTCTCTCTCTCTCTCTCTCTCTCTCTCTCACACACACACACACACACATGAATTTGCATTTATCATTGGTTAATTGATTTATTTTATTATAACACTAATATAGATTCTGCAAGACTATGTAATTGTCTAGATCATACTATAACTACACCAGTATTCATTCATGATCATCCCCCTAGAGGTACCCTTATTGTTGAATCCAACCTAACCTTACCCACTTTTACATTAACCTTTTAGGGGTTTTACTTATTTTATACTATTGCTAGTGTTTTCTTCACCTATGGGGTATAACGTCCTCCTAGAATAGCCTAAATATAGATAAAATAGATAGTAAACAGGGATGTGTTTATAATATTAAGGCTTAATTCAAAATATCCATATTTTGACAAAGTAGTTGATGCTTAGATACATTTTGGTAATGCAATATATGGCAATGTAGTTATGTTATTAAAATATGATGGAACCAAATTCAATCCTAAAGGAATATAAATGTATAAATCATCAATGATCTAACCATAATTTAATGTACACACCATATAAAATATATAATCAAGTGTATGTAATGGTTGTAATTCCTATAAAAGGTTCATTGTTAAATCCTTTTCCTTGTTATTTTTAACAAATACATCTACATTAGTTGATTCCCACTTAAAACCAACTTGATCGTTCCTCTCAAAATTAAATAATTATTTTAGTTAGCATTTATCATTAAAGAGATATCAGATTGAAGCCAATGAATCTTATTATGAACAATTGAAAGTAATTCAAGTATACTTTATTGTCATGTATTTTTTTGCCATAGAAAAGCTCACCCCTCTAATTTCTTAAAACATATGGAACTATTGAAGTATAACTAAGGTGTATAATGCATGACATTAATTTACTTAAATATAAAGTTGTTACTATTAGTTCAACAAGGTGTTGGAGTTCATAATATTTGTTGGAAAAAATAAAAATATACATTATTGAAAGCATATAGCTAAAACATGAATAGATGGTGAAAAGAGAACGGTAAAAGAACATGAAGATGATAGGATGTATTTAGGATCCCAAACATTAATAAAAATAATAATATTCGCATGCCAATGCAATGGGTTGATGGATGAGGTGTATCAATGCCTCTATAGTTACATAATAATTATATTAAATCTTAACCAACATATTCTTAAAGATGAGATACAAGGTTAATTTTACAAGGAGAACTATGGGCTTGTAGGCTTATACAATAATTTTTTTTCATACTATGCAATGTTGGCCTATAAAACAAATACAATGCATTATATAAAGCCAATATTGGCCAATTAGGGAAGGTTAAACATTTAAACACCATGCTTAATTTGAATTGAGGTCCAAGAAGATAGATATTAATAATTTTTCCACTTAATGTAAGATTTCTCATGTTGATATGCTCCCAAACAAATAAAAAACTCATAAGAAAATTATCCCTCTTAAACTCAACTTCAAAATTTTGTATTCTCATGGGGAATTTCTAGTAGGATGAACTTTTCTTTATAGCATCTGCAAGTAAACTTCTTTTTATTTAAAATATTCAAATTACCCTTGGGGTGCTTGTTAAACTAAGGAATTGTCATCATTTATAATTAGAGTGTTATGCCCCTGAATCCTAGTTCTAATTGTCCTCATTTCTAATTAGAGTGTTATGCCAAAGGCTTCTCCTGACCTCTAGATTAAGGATGGATCCCTACTTTCCTCATATAAATCTCTAATTTAAACTAACTAATTTGCATAAAAATTAAATGCATGAAAAAAAATACATAAAAATAAAATGTAAAATTAAAATACATATAATGCATAATTAAAATTATGAAGTTTAGACTATAAAAAAAAGGCAAATATGACTGCTACACCATAGCGAGGATATCATACGATTAGTGAACATATGATAAATTGAATAACATCAATGATCACCCATATGTTTGATTATGAAAATGATAAGCAAATAACAAGATAGACTAGAAGGTCATACCCAACCATCATGTACTTAGCAAACTATTAGGGTGGTTACACTAATGAGATGTATAAGGACTTACCAATTTCTTACAACCACACGAGTACAAATCATAATATAGGTTTTACAAAGTGTAGCTCTAAATTATCATGGCCAAAAGATGGTTATAATGAGGGTTCTAGGATATTATTTATAGGAAGAGATTACCCCTAAGTTACCTAGGGTGATAAATAATTACTCCTAGTAAAAGTAAATATTCGGGGATAACGTAGGAAAATCTTGCACCTCCAAATGTTATGTGCCTCCAAATATACCTCTAATAGGCTTAGAAGGCTCCAAAAATTCTTAGTGCACCACAAAATACCAAATATTTTGGAAGGATTCCTTTGTAATCTACACTGGTTTTTACTTTTATACCTTGTTTGAGCAATTCATTTGGTTTTGTCACGTGATTTGCTTATTTTTGCAAGTGATTCATTCGCTTTACCAAGAAACTAACCACCTACGTTGAGTGAATCACTTCTTGAGAAAATCAACACCTTTGTTAAGCAAATTTTTCCTCTAAGCCAATTGTTAAATATTGCAGGTAAATTAGTACTTTACCAAAAATGAACAAAAATTTAGGATTTTTAGGTATTTTCCTGTTGTCGACCCTCCTCTTGCTACCTTTTGCTTTTAAAATGTACTTTACCAAAAAAGAACAAAATTTTAGAATTTTTGGGTATTTTCCTACTGTTGATCCTCCTCTTGCTACCTCTTGCTTTTAAAATGAATAAAATTTGATAAAAGTAGTGCCAAGGTACTACATTTATGGTAACTTCACGGGACACCAAACTCGTTTAGTGTAGGATACTAGATTTTATCTTTATCCTTAGGTTTGGTATCTACAAAATTGGGATCCCAACTGTAAAATTGGTAAAATTATTGTTCCTCCTTATTGTCTTTGGCCCCTTAGTCCATTTTCAATGGTAGTAGTCTTCATAGTTTTTGCCCCTCACTGTCATCAAATGGTCTTCTACCTCCCCTACCAAATATTCAAAGGGATTCTTGAATAATTATTCACTCTTGTTAGCTAGCTCCCTTAACTTGACATGAATTGACCTTAGATTTTCACATATTTTAGTGGCATTCCCTTGATTGGCATGGTCTTTCTTCTCTTCGATCATGGCGTAAATGACATTGTCATCTAGGAAATGTTTCCTATCATCAAAGATGTATGGAATTCTATGAATAATCAACCTCTAAAATTATTTTTCCATCTCCTATACTTGGATTTTTAGACATATTAGGTTGTCTTTGTAGGTTTGTAAGTTTCTCTAGAAATTTGGGATCTTCCCTGTTTTCTTCACCATATTTTTATGGTCTATCCCATGTTGTTGTATCTATGCTAGGGTCATCAATGCATGGAGTTTTAGGAATTTTGAGTATTCACATCTCATAAAAAGCTACTCTACTACTTATTTGATGATACTTTTAGCTAGTTCCAAGATTTCTCCTACAAAGGAGGTTAGTCAAAAGTATTCAAAGATGTTCTTTATCTCCTCCTTGATCTGGTCTCACATAGTCTTAGCCATATAAATTTTTAATACCAAATTTAGGGCTACCTCTATTTATATAGGCTTTGAGGATTCCAACTCCTTTATTTATTAATCATTTTTTTCTAGGTCTTCTAGTAGTCTACTTTACTCTTTAGACATTTTTTACACAAGTTGTTCAGACTCAGCAAGTTAGGCTTTGAGATCTTCTATTTACTTCTTCAACTACTCTTTGTTGGAAACCTCTTTCTTTAGCCCTTCATTTTCCTGTTGTAGTTGGTCCCTCTTTTCCTTGACCTAAGTCAATTTTATCTCTATACTTCTATTCTTGAGTTGTATTGTTTCATCCTTAACTACTAGTTGATCATATTTTATTGTCATGCCAAGTGTGAGCTAGTTATCCAACTGGACCTAGGGTTATACATAAGGGACCGACCCCAAAATGTATTCATTAAAATAGGGTGAATTAATTTTAAAATATAGGCAAATAGTGTCCAAACTCATGTATAAGACATGGTGAATTACCTTTTTCTCCACCCAAAAATATAAAAATATGGTGAATTTATAATATCATTTGAAAAACTTGTAAAAATGAAAAATGTTGTCTATTCCTACTATCGGTCCTTAGTCATCTATTTTTGCTACCACTCGTCTATCATCTATTCTTGCTATCGATCATCTATTCCTACTACTGGGCATCTATTCTTGCTATTGATCATCTTGAGAAGAATCAATGTGTTAAGAACCTCTCTTCTCATTACCATAAATCATTCACCAATATGCAAAAATATTCAACATGCATCCACAAATAAATTGCACAATAATAATCCACACAATAAAATAGAGATTGATAATACCCTTGAGGTAGGGTAACACCGTACAATGCTCCTTATTAGAAGGAATATTATTTTATAAGAATACTTCATATATGACTTAATTTTTATAATGGGGGTACATATCTCTTTATACAAGAATGTGATGGTTCACCTTCCATGAGTTACAAAGTGTATAATATTATAATATGGAATTATGTTAAATATTATTATAATTTTATGTGTGATCCATACTATAATACAATATTATATTATATCCCATATGCATATACTTAGGTACCTAACATTCCATCTCCCTTACAAAAATGTTTTATCCTCAAAACATAGGAATGAACTAAATAATATGATTTTCTAAGTGAAGATAATAATTGGCACCGATCTTCATCATCCATCCGTCCTAACGAAACTCTGATTGGTGTTGTTCTTTGGTGATTTCAAGCTAACCTTGTGCTATTTGAATACCCACAATTTTTGTTCTTTTGGTTCCAAGAATATCCTTATTTTCATGATTTTTTCCTCTCATGGTGATGTGCATGTCGATATGCTCCAATATTTTGTGCCTTTCTTTTATATTCTTATTTTATACTCCTTCATTTTTTATCTTTTTTGAAATTTGGTTTAACTTCATCTTTGATATCTAGCACTACTTCCTTAAATTCTACAATAAGTTCCTTCATGTGTTCTTCAATTTTTTCTCTTACAATGGTTTTTTAGTTTTCCCTTGATCCTTGCTCTCTAAGTTGAGAAATATCATGCAAAGTTATCTTCTTTCTTCTATACCATGCTTCCGTAAATTTATTTTGCACAGTTGTGTTAAAAGTGCTTAAAGAATGCAACCAAGGATAACCAAGAATACTATCTATATCACCCATCTCAATAGCATAAAAATCTACGCGTAAAACATATTTATCCATGGTGATCTTCAAATATTCAAAAATCTAAACATCCTCACCCTCAAGATTTATGTTTTTAATTTTTGTTGTTGGAACTTGCAAACTATTAAATAAGTCCTTATTGATGAAATTATGCTTGCTGCTAGGGTTTATGGAGATAGTAATATTTTTTTTGGATGCAACCATGAACATGCAAATTAAATTTTTGATAGTCAAACAATTTATTTTTAACATTGTTTGCCACCAAAGGTGTGATTTCCTTGTCTTGCATATGTTAGAGTGTGTTACATTATTTGGGTCATGTAAATGTACCACCCTTGGTACATAAATAGAGTAGTAGATTACTTTAGGAGGTAGTTAGCTAGTTACTTCAAGGAAAATAATAAATGCACAAGTATCTATGTGCAAGGTGTCCCCTTGTATAGCTAGGTAGAGTGTTGGTGAAGCAATGGATATTTCTATATAAAGTGCCTCATAGTGAGTGATTAGAGAGAGCAGTAAGTAGTAGTAGGTATACTATGTAAATCACCATTTAGATTGGTGAAGGATACAATGTAGTTCTTTAGCATTAATTTTGGAGTGTTCATTTCCTCCATATTGCATTGTATCATTTTCATTACTTTCCATTAATAGCATATTTTAGCATATTACATTTTTGCATATTTTATATCCTGTGATTGAATTCTCCCTTGGCATACATCATCAAAATCTAACAATGGTATCAGAGCCACAGTGGATCTAGATAGGAATAGGGAGAGCCACAAGCAAGACTAAGAGGAGAAGCAAATCTCAGTTCTAGAATTTTAAAGATTAAATTTGGCTAGAGTCTTTCCACAGAGTTGTAGAAAAACTCGTGAAGACTAGGACTCAACATTCATTCCACTAGTTTGATGAATCAACTAGTGAAGACTATTTAGAGATCTAGATTTTTTCATGTTAACTACTATCTAAAGTTTTTTGTTGCAAAAAATTAACTCTCAAAATTTGGGACACTTTCTACAATAGATAGAGAAGGATTTCACCTTAGTTGTATAAAATTCTATGTGCTTTCCTCATGTAGAGATTATTTCTTTATTGCAAAAAAATAGACATCGTAGAAAAGACTCTAGGAGAAGAGTCTTGGTGAAGTTTTGATATTGGAGATCTCCATTGCTAGATTGAAAGCATAGAAGAAAAGGCCATAGAAGCCTTATTGAATAAGAAAAGTCCACATAAGATTTATTATAAGAAGAAAATTCCATAGACACCTTATTGCAGAAGAAGAGGCCATAAAAGCCTTGATCCAGAAGAAAAGGCCATAGAAGGCTTGAACCTGAAGAAGACTCCAAAGAAGAGTCGTTGAAACTGAAAAAGACTCTAGAGAAGAGTCATTGAACCAGAAGAAGACTCTAGAGAAGATTTTGTGAAAGATAGGAGAGGTGATCTCCTTTGCTGATTGAAAATTTAATCTAGAAGAAGTTGAAGAGACCCATCAAAGGTCTCATTGAATAACTTCCATCCTTGGAAGAGATAGATAAGGACTATTTAAAGTCCTGTTCCAGATATCCATGAAGATCTCATTTCCAACACTTCCATAGTTGAAGGTTGAAGGAAATGTCTCATAAAGAAGACCAAAGAAGCTGCAAGACTAAAGACCTTGGAGAGGTCTCAAGGAGAAGGCTTGGAGAGCCTCATTGCAAAAATTGAAGAAGCCATCAAAGAAGTTCCTAGGAGAACTCATTGGAGAAATTCACTACAAATTTATAGTGAAATATTTGGCACAATTGTTGCCATCCGATAAAAATACCAAAAGAAGAAGAATTTGGCAAGGAGTGCCAAATCCTGAAGAAGAATATTGAAGACCTCAATACTTTCAAATTCTTAAGAAGAAATTCCTGTTTGAATAAGAAATCAGACATAAGAAACCTACCAAATCCAATAATATTTGGAGATTTCCCTTCATAGCTAATAAGGTACATTTTAGTGAATAGATTGACTGCTAAAGGACAACAATCAAGATATCATTACTAGCTACAAGACTTCGAAGTTCCAAGCTAGATCCTAAAGGAGAAGTTGAAATCATCTACTACAATTTTAGATCAATTGACTAGAAGCATTCATAGCTATGATCAAACACCACCAAACAAGAAATTTGGTGAATCAACTCATCAAGATATTCATAATCAAAGGTAAGAAACTTAGGTGCAAAAGGTTCATTACTTGAACACTTAATTCAGATTACTACTTAACTTCATTAAGCACCTTATTAGAATTTGGAAAGTTACAAATTAGAAGGTTGCATTTTGCATAAGATATTTTATGTTAAGGTTCATTACCTGCACATTAATAGGAGTTAGATACATTCTTCCTATTATCTAATTATTGAGAAGAGGACTACATTAAGAAATTTTGCAGTGATCATTAGTGCATGACTAAAATTTCCAGTCTGCACATTCGAGCAACATATTCATCCACAGACATAGCGAATTCCTATGTTGCTTCCAAGTCCTGGTTTTGGCTAACCAGACAATAATAGTCCATCCACACAATAGCTTTGAATTGGGCTTGAACCTCTTCACTGATTCCTGCTACATAACAAGGTTCATTTTTCTTCTAACTATGGTTCGTAGATTTCCCTCCCATTATGGAAATTTTGATTTGTGTCTGCCTCTACAACTTTTTTCTGTTCTCTAGGATTTTTTGTAACTGGTTTATCACTTCACAGATTTGACTGTAATTGCATATAGATACCTCTTCATTTATGGAGTTAGGCACATTATGTTTTGCATGGAGGACTGTGAGGGTGGCCTTCCCAAATCAATCTTTGACATGTCATGCCGAACATAGTGGGTGATCAGTGGTTGGATGTTTTTTTCAATGTCATGATGACACTATTTTTAGAAATGTTCTAATTATGAAAATCATATATATCTAACAAAAAATCATGTACATACCTTATTGTTGATCCGTGCATACCAAGTGTGAATACAGTCCTGGAGTGTTATGATTCATTATTTCATGATAACCGAAATGATTGCATATTTCCCATGTGAGAAATTTCTTTGGATAATTCTTCTTGGGTACTGCAAATATATTCATTCAAAGTCTCATGCTGAAAATTAATAAATATCGATGGTTTTTGTGAGATGACACACATCCCCATGTTGATTGCATGTTGAAATCCTCCATAGGATTTTTAATAATTCCCAATGAAATATTTGACCTTTTTGTCATGTGGGATGCTGATGTGGCTTTGACCACTTCCCAATATAGTTGAATTATTCATATTCCATACAAGTACTTAAATGAAATGTAGGCACCTTTTTGCTAAGAAATTGGCACCTTAATCAGAATGCAAATAAGCACCTTTCTTCAAGTGCATGGGAGTCAGGGGCCTTCCTAATGAGAGTTAGGTGCTTTACTCCATATACATAAGATTCAGGTGCCTTCCTATAAAAATTTATTCACCTAACTTAAAATACATGGGATTTAGGTGCCTTCCTATCAGAATTTAGGTTCTTAACTTCAGCATAGGTATCAGATACAAGCATGAGCTTGCTTTATTATAGACACCTATCTCCAATGGATGGAAGACAGGTGCCAATCTAATGCTTGAAAATTTTTTTATGGGCACCTTTATGGGAATTAGGTGTCCTTCCTCAGATATATATATATATATATATATATATAAGAATTTTGAACAGGAGTTAGGTTCCCTTGAAGTACTCAGGAGTTAAGTGCCTACCTATAGTTGAAAAGTCTGCATCTACTAGTGTAGACACAAACAATTAACCCACTTTAGTAGGTAATCTTCCTTGAGCCCTTTGGGGGACCCCTTAAACTTTCTTAGGGTTAGGGCAAGGCTTTCCTCCCTGTTTTGCTTATTTTCCCTCTCTATGCAAAATCATGCCCGATCCCTGATGGGGTGCGACTTCGCATTGCGATATCGTGATCGGCGTGGATGGGGCACGATTTTGTCTTTTTTGGTTTGACACATTAAAATCCTAATTTTTTGGGGTTGGCATGTTTTACGTTGGCCCTTATTGGTTTTCCCACTCTTTCCACATTCAAATCCGCTATATAAGGGGGGTTTGAATTCACTTTTCACACATAAGTTAACACACGCTCACATAATCAGCACTTGATGATTTATTGCTCACATTGGATTTATCATAAAGTGTTTTGTTTGATATGCATCCTTCTTCTTCTTATTTCACAAGTAACTTTGAAGTGTGGAGTTTGATTGATTATCTGTTGTATTAGATTGTTGTTGCTCACTCTTGGTGGATTGTTGTTGAAGCCCTAAGGAGAGATTTACTACCTGGAAGATCTCAAACCTTTCTGTTTTCTTCCTCACTCTCTACCAGGTGAAAGAATTATGTTGCATGTTTTATTTCATTTGTTGCATCTTAGTTTCATTATTATTTTTTAGGATGATATGTTTCATCTCACTTCTGCAAAATCACTCCTAATCTTCTACGATGTATGATTTCGCATTGCGTTATTACAGTCTCCTATTACGGGGTATGATTTTTCTTGAGTCAAATTTGGGGGTAATCTACTATTCTAGTTTTCATTATTGCATTCTAGACTACATTTAGATCATAGTGGTGTATTCTATTTCTATGATTTCATCATTCTTTTCTGCTATATTATATTATGTTTGTTTTCCTCCAAAGGTCAAATTCCACTTTTAATTATCAAATTTTAGCTAAAATAACCTAGTGGGCTTGACTATTGCACCTCTAAGTATTGTTATACAGCAGCCTAAGTAGCCCCCTAACACTAATCACATTTTCAAGTGTTTTTCAAGCTATCTTGCAAGAACAAGAATTATTGATAGCATTGGATAAAAGGATAAAAACAAGGATCAATCACCAGATAAGCTAAGTGTTCCAATTATTATTTAGGTTGTTTTTTGGGTGTCTTATATTTTTGTTGTAAATACTAGATCTAATTTTATTAAAATATAGCTAATTACTTTCTAGGTATTTGAAATATAAACAACATACAATGTGCACTTAGGGTTAATTTTGTTTATGCATTATTTCTTGAGCCCTTGCTTAAAGGTTTTTTGTTTAAAACCCTAGGTTAAAAAAAATTCAAAAAAAGAATCATACTAGGGTTAGCTCTTGTATTCTTGCATTTATGTATTTCTACATTGTCCTTTATATTTTATAGCATAGATCTAGAAAGGCCAAATCTAGGTGTTTGTCTTGAATCTCATACATCAAACATTCTTGAAATTCCCATGGACTGGGAGCAAGTCCTTAAAGTCATTCCTAGTGAACCCTTCTCCCATCCTCTTACTATCGAGTGTAGAGAACAATGCAGCCCCTGTGGTTCACCCCATAAGGCTTGTATTCTCTCTTGTGGATCTAGCCTTTTGGAATTGTACATGGTAGGGTGGTTTTCGCCCTCTACATCTTTGGTGAACCCGATGTAAAAACCTCATTTTATTTTAAACCTTTAAACAATATCATTAAATTTTTTTATGTGATTGGAGAATCTTAATAACATATTTAAAAATATTTTTATTTATGTTGTTAGCATTCTCTTCTATCCTTTCGCTTTTCTAATGGCTCTTGTCCTTAGAAGTTAGTGAAAGCATCTTGAATCTGATTTTATTCCTTCAAAATATGATCATATTGATAGAGAGGATCCTAACATATATCTAGAAGAGCAAGACAACATGGATACTAAGATGATTTTTTATCCTTATGAGGGATCTAATGGTAACTTTGTCTTTTCATCATTTGAGCATATTTGGGTCTTTATGAAGGCTAATAGGGACAGGATATTGGGAGGCATGGAGCAAGAAGCTCACCTTGAAAGATATGAGACTCCTCCACCTCCTCCAATAAGCTCCCCTATGCTTGACCAAGAAAACCCCTTGCCTAAATCAGTACATCTTGATAAGTTGAGCTCAATTATTGATACTACTACTACCACCAACATTGGAAGGAATATGCAAACTTCTCCAATTAGTAGTGTCACTCAAAAATGTTTTCAATTTCTTTATCACTCTTCTAATGTCAACACTTTTGCTTCTATTATTACCAATGTTAGTTGTCCACTTTCACAAGGTGCCACATATAACAATAATATCCATACTTCTAACCTGAATCAAGAATTGGTTCCTCAACACACATATGGGAATCTAGGAACAATGCATAATAGTAATCCATAAGTACAAAATTTGGTAAATATGGTGAAGCAATTGGTTTCAAAACTTGATATGATTCAACCTTCAAGTTTTACTTACAATTATAAGGAAATGTGTAATCAGTCATTGGATCCTATTGTTGCTTCTAGGCCTTATCCTAAGCACTTTCCTATACCATTTTTGCCTATCTATAAGGGGATAGAATATCCAATAGAGCATTTAAGAAGATTTAGAACAACTTGTCATGATCTCATTTATGATGATATTTTGTTGCTTAAAATATTTCCTAAGATCCTTGGTGGTATGGCATTAGAATGGCATTATCAGTTGCCTAATTATTCCTTAAAGAGTTCTAAAGAGACAGTAGAGTTATTTTTTCAGCAATTTGAGGCTTATATTAAGAAAGAAGTGACAATGAAAGATGTTTATAATTTAAAACAAAGTAAAGAAGAAATATTTTCAAAAAAATTGGCTCGTTGGAGAAGTTTAGTTGGATGTCTAAGATATACTTTACCTCCTAAGGATATGCTTGAGATATTTATTGGTAATTTACAAGAATAGTTATCTTATGCATTATATACTCCTACTATTACATCTTTTGATCAAGCACTTGATTTAACAAGGAAAGTAGAACAAGCTCTCATCAGGAGAGGTCAACTCAAAGTTAAGAAAGAGAAACCTACTAAGATCAACATAAAAATAGACATATAGGAGATGATAATGGAATGGATAGTAGGTCTGTTAATAATGTTACTAACAACATACAAAATATAGTACTTCTAGAAACCTCCACAAAGGAATTTTACAAGGTTTAATATGTCTATGGAAGCAACTTTGAAATAACTCTTAGAAGCTAAGACAATTGAGTTACCTCCTATTATACAACCAGATACTATGACTCATTGGTATAAGGCAGGTCAGCATTACGTATATCATAGAGTGGAAGAACATTGGATAAATTCTTGTAGGAAGTTGAAGCATGTAGTTCAATATTTAATTGATGTGGTATGCATTGACTTAGGTAATTCTCAGGTAGTGAATAATCAAGTACTTGTCCAATAAACTGTAACTACCAATCAAGATATGGTAATATTTAAAGATCCATTGCCAAAATATAATCAACAAGCATCAAATAAGGTGGTTCATCAGAATGAGCCTCCTACCTATGGTAATATGGTTGGCATGGTTGGGATAACTACAAGAAGACAAGCTCAGAATCAGCAACCTTAGCAAAAATAGAATTATGTATTACAACCCAGTTTAGTTTTGAAGAACAATCAAGGAAAATTTTCAGATATAGGGATTCCACCTATTGTATTAATACCACAACCTAATGTTTCATTTGATCTCTAAAAGCAGTTGGCTAGTACTCCAACAAAGATTTCAATTTTAGAACTCCAAACTTCTTTCGACCATAGATATGCTTTGATGGAATTTTTAAAGCAACAATCAGTTCCTTTAGATATTTCACCAAATGCTATAGTTGATGCCATAGGTTCTCTTGGGATACATCATATCTCATTTTTGGATGATGATAAATCTTCCTCAAACTTGCAAGAAGATTATTCACTTTACATCACTGTATTTATTGAGGATATTTGTTGTGGCCATTGCACAACTAGCCCCAAATTTGGGGACCCACCTTAAAAAAAAATTTTGGGTATTTTTGGTCTTATTTGAGCTTTGATTTTGATAGGATCGTATCCTTGGGTGTGTAGTGGGTTAAGGTCTTATTATTTTCTTTTAAAAGTATTTAGTCTATTGGTTAGCTTTTGATTAGTGGCTTTGGTTGGGTGATGCTTTGATTAACTTTAATTTTTTAAAATTAAATTGATTAAAGCATTAGAAATCAATTAAATCAAAAAAATAATAAAATAATAAATAATAATGATAAAACACTTATATATATAAGTAAGCGAAATAAAACTTATATATGCATTTACTTGTATATATATAAAGTGTAATGAATCTTATTTATATATACAAATCAAATAATAAAAAAAGCATAAAATGAAAAATCTAATAAAATAAAAGGAATACATATATAATTAAACATAAAAGTAGCATATCTTCATCCCTCATGGTATTCTAAAGACTCATCGCAATTTGGTGGGATATTAATGTCAATGATTTTAATTATTTTAGTGTCAATACATTGTTTTGTATTCAAATTTAGAATTATGTCAAAATTCGTTTTGGACTAAGCTTTAATTTTAATGTTGGCTGGCAGGTAGTAAAATATTGTGGTTGGATATTGACTGAGAAGTGGATGCATCAACACCTAGAACCAGCGACGTGGTCACAACCCAATGTGAATGACTTGAACCACATAGGACCACATGGATCGGTATTCGAGATGCAAGTGTGGACGAGATGGCAGACTCAGACATGTGGGCATGATGATGGATACTGAGCGTGCATCCTACCAAATGAATCCCATGAGTGACATGGAGCATGAATTTCTCAGACCATATTTTTTCATTGTCGTCATTGATGCTGGTAGGACCATCATTAAAAATAGGATGAATAAGTATTCATTTGGCCTGAAGTGGTGCATATACAGGTTCAAGGGATGGTCAACCAATTGGCACCAACTGCACAGCTACATGGGCCTTGATGAGCCTGCATGGTAACGTTCACTAGAATCACAGTATTAATAACATATACACTGCACGTAGGAGTGTAGGGAATCTTGATTCATCAAGATGATAATCAACTATTAAAGGTGGATTTTCCAGTTGAAGAATATAATCCCTTATCGTAGTGAGAATATTATCATTGATGTTTTGTTGTAGATTCAGAGCTAAGCTTGTAGGAGATGACGAATCATAGACTGTAGCTACCATTTGAAAGCTTTTGATAAGTAATTCATCAATGACGATAGTGAAATAGGTATTTTCATCCCATATAAAGACAAGTCTACGTGAAACATGGCCTATTGAGATTGTTCGACTAGGAAGTCACATTTGTGCAAGCTCACGCATAAGATTTTATGGGTGAACAACCCATAGGATACATTGAAACACATTCAAGGTGATGAGCTACATGTTGTAAGAATACAAGAAGCATGACAGAATAAGTGGATACAAGGCAGATCATAAATGCATTCCAGACTTCACAATGATAGCATATCAGGGTATATAACTCTAGAATTTAAAATAACACCAAATGACTTCGATAGTCCCATTAAATGTCATGAATCTTAGGAAAAAAACCATTGTACAATGTTGGCACCAAGAGTCATAATATCTATACGTGATATGCATAATATGAGATAATTTACTCCTGATGATATAGTTCATAATCAAATATGTTGACACAGTGCACATTTCACAGAGCAAGGAATGAAGAAGTCAACGTTGGCATTCAAGCGAAGGAGGACTGCACAAGGAGTCAGATGATTTTGGTGTCAACAATACTTATACACCAAAATATATTATCGATAAAATATAGTGCTCGTAGGTGGGTAGAGGATGTTTGAGGTCTAGAAATGGAAACTATAAACTTATTCTCCAACCAAAATCAGGTACCCAGTGGTGTAGCATGGAGTCCACGATTATGGTATAAGATACTCTATAGAGTGGTAGGGAGGTAACATACTCGCTGACTATAGTCATGAATGCTATGATTTTACTGATCATAATGGATAGCAGTAATACTCGGGTTCCATCTATATTTAGGATGTGGACGTTAGCGGGCATACATGTAGTTAGCAGGCATCAAAGATAGAGCGTGAATACCTGCACGTACCCAACTGGTTCCCATTTCACTGTGGATAATTTAAACTAACAACATCGACAGAAATACCTGGTTCCCTTTATAATTCAGGTATGCACCAACAACAACATATTAAGGATGCAACAATCACATATGGAGTGTATGGGAAATCTCATTATATGAAGCAGAGTTTGATTGCGTGACGGATGCCATGTGGGTGATGCATTGGATATACAAGAATAGTAATACTGAACCGAATTGATGTATCAGATATATACAAAAAAAAGCATGAGATTAATACCTAATCATTAAATACAAAATACAAATGGCATGGCAAGGCATCCAATGTCATCTTTTTGGTTGTATTTAGCCATACTTGACTGTTTTAAAAGGCATATTTTATAAATTCATGAGAATTGAAGAGAATACCTTTAGAGGCACGAAGAAAATTTTAATGAATGTATTGTCATTAAAAATTGGGAATATGTTATTTCAATGCAATCATTAAAATTAAGCAAAGTGGAAACATTTTGAAATCCCAACAACATGAGGGGAATGAAATGAAAAGACATTCTAAAAATTTTAAAACCCATGCAAACATAGGCACAAGGGCTGGAAAACTTGTGACAAGATTGTAGGTGTGAAACCAGAGGGTTTGGAGTTGGATTTGTCTTGGATTTTCTCCTCCCACACCTCTGGACTGGAGCATCTCACCACAGGATGTCAATTTAGGGCATAGTATTATGTATTTATGTTTAATGTTGAAAATATTTCTAATTGCAATATATTGGAAATGCTATGAGTTTAATGCATGTTAAATGGTTAACTTATTTGTCATTTTTAATATATTGCACCTCACCCTTAGAATATTGCACCACATTAAATGTTAGATTGCGTGAATTTGGATCACATTAATGTTGGTTTGTGGGAATTTTATGGGTTGCAGCAACTCGTTCGATTTCTTTTATTTCATTTTACTTTTATTTTTCTAACCCTTCCCTTTTCCATTTTTTTAACCATTGCAAATAAAATTAAAAAATTGAAAAAAATAAAATCCAAAAAATAAATGCATGGATCTCAAGAATAAGCTTTAACATTTCATCTTAGCAAGTTTGATTTCATTTTGAAGCAAATCCGAAATTATAAAAATTATTCAAAGTTGCTGTTTTTAAAGACATTTTGTAATTTCAAATTTTACATGTTTTCACTTTTAAAGGAAATGAAATTTCAAGCTTTGCATTTTCATTTTCCAAGCAATAAATTAACTTCCCTTTATGAAAATTACAATTTCATTAAAGAGGGGTAATTTATATGGCATTCCAAAGGCCATTGTATTTAAAGCAATAAATTAACGTCTCTTTATGAAAATTATAATTTCATTAAAGAGGGGTAATTTATGTAGCATTTCAAAGGTCTACATTTTAAAGCTAGTCATTTCATTGTTTTATTTCATTCACCAAGCAAACTAAAATGAATCCAATCATCATTTAAGGTTCACATTTAAGGATAGATTTTAATATTTTATTTCATGCTCAAAGTAGGGTTTAAAGAAGATAAAACTTGTTTAAAATCTGCTTAACCAAAAGAAGATAAAATCTACCTAAAATACTTCAAGATAAAATGAACTTAACATTTACATCATGGTCATATGAGGGCCAATCACATTTTCTTTTCTTTTAAGTTTTATGAACAATCAATAGCATAGCATAATAAAATAATACCAACATAGGCCCCTTGTTAATAGTTATTTGTAAATCACTAAGGTATTCTAGCACTTATTTGACACATCTTCACAAACATACATGCACACATTAAGTAAAAGGAACCTTGGAGAAATTTTAATTTCTTTGCAAGAGAGGGTTTTCTAATCAAAATCCTAACTGTGAGTGTGGTTTTGCAATTGGGTAAAATTACCACTCAACATTTTGGTGCTAGAAGGAGGGCATGAATTGGTTTATTTTATTGCTACTTAAATGCTAAATTGTTCATTGTTACTTGAAAGGTTATTTGAAGGCATTGGTTTGGACTAACGAGGTTTTGTTGATAGGTGATGGTGTTCATTGATTAGAAATTGCTTTAATTGATAATGCATTGATGCTAACTATTTTTGAGAATATTTCTTATTATGATGGTTTAGTTGATGCATTGTTAACAAGCATTTTTTGTTGTCATTATTAATCACACCACAGCCTAATCCAATGGCTACAAATGTTGGAAAGTGGTATGGGGTGCACAACAGTCCTTTAAACATTGTTGGAGATGTTCATGACCCACCCAAGAACATAGAGATATTTTTGCCCAAGTTTAAACATGATGGCACAATATTAGCAGAGGAGCACATTCAGTCCTATGTGGATACCTTAATTAGATGAAAATTTAAACATGAGGATGTGGCTTGTAGATTATTTCCTTTGAGCCTAGATGACACGACATATGATTGGTACATCAATCTACCCACTGGCTCTATTACATCCTAGGTCCAGTTAAAAACTACTTTTATCAATCAGTTTAGGTTGCCCATAGATCCTGCCATGATCTATCATCAATTTTCTTCTTGTAGGAGGGAACCTAATGAACCATTGAGAATGTTCAACATGAGATTTCAAAATATCTATGCAAGATTGACTGCTCCCTTTGTTATTTCAAAAAATGTTGCTCTTCAGATATACTTTGGGGCCTTGGATCCCTTGCTCACCATGTTCACTAGGACAAATCCTTTGGTCACTACTCTTACCTTGGCCTACATAGAGGCCATGACTGTAGAACAACAACTAAGGCCACAAGGTGTAGGGATGGAGAAATTACCTATGGTAGGACAACTAGGGGCTTACAATCAAACCCCAATGATAAACTAGGCATGGGTACAACAGAATCCGATGTTGAACACTTTGCCCTACAATCAATTTTACCCTACCATGCCCACTTATCCTCCCACATGCACTTATACGAATACATCTATCCATCCAACCACTCCATTATGGTTAGAGAACCATTTGGCCACTCATGGAGCCATAGCAACAAGTTCTCAGGATTTGCCTACTTATGTCAATCCAACTAATCCTACCACTTCTACTACCCAACCCAAGGAGCTTGTATCAAAAGTAAAAGACCTAAAGAGGTTGGTCCAAAAGTTAAGTAGAGATATGGTTCCATTACAAGAACAAGCGCCTCAAAGTACACTTCCAAATCATCCTACAAATCAAGTTCATGATACGAATTTCAATGATATTCTATTTTATTCTCTCTTAGATAATGGAGAAGGCCTAGATAGGACTTGCATTGAAATATATGCCAATTCAGGACTCTCCAAAAACTTAGATGAAATCATTAAAATGGATGGTCAAGAATTTCAACATGTTTCAAATAATGACAAGCTAGAAATAAAAGGCTTAGAGTCATTATTCACAAAGGAGGATTGGGATAATCTTAGAAAGCAAAATACAAGAATGGATCCCATTGAAGAAACCCTTGACTCACTAAAGGTGGTTGAAGGTGAATTTGAGGAGGAGTCAAGAGATGAATCTGAAGATTGTGCAGAAGGTATGATAGAATTTCATCACTTGTTTTTAGAGGATAATTATTATGATGATCAAGAAAGCCAACATGAGCCAAGTTATGACAAGCTAGAGGCTTAGAGTCCTTATTTACAAGTGAGGATTGGGATAATCATAGAAAACTAAATGCACATGACAAATCAGGACCTTCCATAAATTTGGATGAGATGATTAAAATTGATGATGAAAACCTTCAACATCCTCAAAATAATGACCAAGAAGAATTTGAAGAAGAGTTTCTTGAAGAGCTTGAAAATTATGAGGAAGATGCAATAGAGTTTCATCCCATGGGTTTAGATGACCATTATTATAATTATTTGAAAAGGTATGAGGAATCATTGGTTTCTCACACTCTTACTGATGAAATTTCTATTTCACTTGATATGCAGGACACTGAAATTGCTATCTTACATGAAGATCTTGCAATTCCTGTTCAATCTAAAAATGGCATGAAAGAAGGGATGGAATCTCATCAAATGTTTCAGAAAAATAATGATTCTACTATTCTAGACCAAGAAGGGGAATCATTCACTTTGTTTCCATTTTAGGGGCAAGAAATTGAAAGCCTTGTTTCACCTAAGGACCCTATAGTACCTATGCTACCTCAGATAGAGAAAATTCTAGAATCTGAGTGGTTTGAGTTTGATATCATAGATGATCCAAATGAAAATGTTGCTCTATTTGAAACAACTCAAATAGTTGATCAGGAAGATGTGTTATTTGACACATCCCTAGATAGACAAGACTTATGGTTTGAAAAGGATGGACATATTTTTAATTGGGTGCCTAATTTTGGTATTTTTGATAAACAGGTCATGGATGAAGATGAAGGGCTACAAGATGACAATGATGGAGATCATGAGAAAAAGAATAAGTTACAAATCCTCTCCAAGTATTGGTAAATAGAAATGTATCAAAGGTAGAATCTCACCTTTTGTGTCCAACCATTCAAACTCTAGGTGAAGGTTTACCTAATTGGTTGTTGGATTCAAATGCTATCAATGATGAAATGCCATGTGTGGTTGATAAATAATTTGAGTTAACTAATCCTCACACCACTAATAAGATTGCTTTGATGAGTGAAATGGAAGCAAATGCCTTTGAGTTACTAAATCAAATTCATCAATAATTGATAATGGAATCTAGGATAAAAACTTATAATGATCCTCATTTAGTAGATATCCTAGATGCTTGTAAATTGTTGCATAAGTTTGATTGGCCTACAAACATGGAAAATGAATTGGCTTTGAAATTTTTAGAAATAGGCTCCTACTTGCAAGATCTCATATTTGAAAAGGAAAGCCTAATTCTAAATCATGAATCGAATTATGAAATTTACATTTTAAGGAATAGACAAGAAAGAATTGAAAATCAATTATTGTCTAATCAATTTGATGAGTTGAAACCCCACCATGGGATTGCTAATGGAACTAGATCAAATTGGTGGGGTGAGAGAGGTAAGATAAGATTTTTTGCATTATGTGGCCTAATCTTACTTTGGTTGGATTTCTGTAAAGCTTGGCATGCATATCATGATATATATCTTTTAAGGTGTGCTAATCGTGTTTGGGATCCAGGGAAGTGATGACCCAATTTTTGGCATCATCTTGTATATTATTGTATATAGCTTTGGTTTTCATGCTTTTGTTTTTATTTTTGGGTCTTTTGGTGCTTCTTGGTTTGGCAAGTTTTGTTTTTCTTTCTTGTCAGTTTGCATTAGGTTAGGTGTTGATTTATTTCCAAGTTTTGGTTTACGAGTTTTGTATTTTGGGTTGGTCCCTCTGTTTGAGGTGATGTTTCATGGTCACTACTAATGGCCTCTTGATCATTTTTGTGTTCCTTTGTCATGAAGGGTGAATTGCCTATCACGTGGATCAAGGAAAAGGGGATAAAATATTTTAGTAACCACTCCTAGATTTTGGGACTAAGATAGTGAGTTCTAGAATACTCAATCATTTAAGAACACATCATATTAAATGGCATGCTTTGAAATATTGAAGGATGAAGTCATTTTGGTTTGCAAATTAAGGCAAAAATCTAATATGCTTCATATTTAACTTCAAATACTCTCTAACCCATGTGGTGCATAAACTTTTGCAAAGGCCTTATAAAAAAAACAAGCAAAGGAAAACACGCTAAAATTAGTCACCAAGTTTGGATAAAATCTACTGGGGCTATAGACGCCTGATTGGCAGTAGGGCTCTATCTAGACAAAAGCTTGTTTTTAAAAAGGGTATTGCAAAATATCAATTAAACACATGGATAATTTAGATAAACTCTACCGGGGCTATGGACGCCTGACTAGTAGTAGGGCTCTATCTATAAAAAATCCTTTTTGGGAGCAATACTTCATAGCCTAATGCAAATTAGGTGATGGAAGTCGGATGGTTTTCAAGAATGCAAAATGAAATCACGTTTACACACACTAAGCTAAAGCAAATGGTTCATGTGTTTCATTTGAAGCTATCTACCCCACCTTCTGGATGTTGCTAGATAGTTTGTCTTCCTGATCTTTGGTTTGTTTGTTTTTAGAACTGGGTTCTTCACCCGAAATGCTTAGGAGCATTTCCCAGTAGAGTCACCATTTTTTGTGGCCATTGCACAACTAGCCCCAAATTTGGGGACCCACCTTAAAATTTTGTGTTTTTGGGTATTTTTGGTCTTTTTTGAGCTTTGAAGTTGATAGGCCTGTATCCTTGGGTGTGTAGTGGGTTAAGGCCTTCTTGTTTTCTTTTAAAAGTATTTATTCTGTTGGTTAGCTTTGGATTAGTGGCTTTGGTTGGGTGATGCTTTGATTAACTTCAATATTTTGAAATTAAATTTATTAAAGCATTAGAAATCAATTAAATCCAAAAAAAATAAAAAAATAATAATAATGATAAAACACATATATATAAGTAAGTGAAATAAAACTTATATATGCATTTACTTTTTTATATATAAAGTGTAATGAATCTTATTTATATATACAAATCAAATAATAAAAAAAAGCATAAAAAGAAAAATCTATTAAAATAAAAGGAATACATATATAATCAAACATAAAAGGAGCATATCTTCATCCCTCATGGTATGCTAATGACTCGTCGTAGTTTGGTGGGGTATTAATGTCAATTCTTTTAATTATTTTAGTGTCAATAAATTGTTTTGTATTCAAATTTAGGATTATGTCAAAATTCATTTTGGACTAAGCTTTAATTTTAATGTTGATTGGCAGGTAGTAAAAGGTGGTGGTCAGAGGTTGATCGAGCAGTGGATGTGGCAACACCCAGGACCAGTAATTTGGTCACAACTCGACATGAATGACTCAGACTACGTAGGACCACATTGACCAGCATTCGAGATGCAAGTGTGTATGAGATGGCAGACTCGGGCCTATGGGCACAATGATGGCTACCGAGTGATAATCCTACCGAACAATTCTCGCAAGTGATATGGAGCATGAATTTCTCATATTGGCTTCTATCATTTTTGTTGCTAGTTTTGTTAGGGCCATCGTTGAAAATATGATGAAGAAGTATTCATTTGGCCCAAAGGGGTGCATATACGGGTTCAAGGGGTGGTCAACCAGTTGGAGCCAACCACTCGGCTACATAGGCCTCGACAATGCTGCATGGCAATGTTCACTAGGAGCATGATGTTAATCAAATATACATGACGTGTAGGAGCATAGGGAATTTTGATTCATTAAGACGATAACCAACTATTAAAGGTGGATTCGCTAGTTGAAGAATATTATCCCTTATCGTAGTGAGAACAATGTCATCAATGTTTTGTTGTAGATTTAGAGCTAAGCTTGTAGGAGATGTCGAATCACAAGATGCAGGTACCAGTTGCAATATTTTGATAAGTAATTCATCGGTGTCGATAGTGAAATAGATATTTTCATCCTAGAGAAAGACAACTGTATATGAAGCATGGCCCATTGGCATTGTTCGATGAGGTAGTTGCATTTAGGCAAGCTCGCACGTGAGATTTTATGGGTGAACAACCCATCAGATACATTAAAGCACATTCAAGGTGATGAGGTACATATTGTGAGTATCTGAGAAGCATGACAGAATAAGTGGATACAAGGTAGATCATAAATACATTTCAAACTTCACAATGATAGCATATTAGGGGATATGATTGTAAAATTTAAAATAATACCAAATGACTTCGATAGTTCCATCAAGCACCGTTAATATTAGGGAAAACACCACTATACAACGTTGGCACTAGAAGTCGTAATATCTATACCTGATATGTAGAAGTGAGGCAATGTACTCTTGATAGCATAGTTTAAAAGCAAATATGTTGATGTAGTACACATTTCACAAAGCAAGGAATGAAGAAGTCAACATTGGCATTCAATTGGAGGAGGACTGCACAAGGAGTTGGATGATTTTAGAGTCAACAATATCATATACTTCTACACCAAAACATATTATCGATAAAATATAGTGCTCGTAGATGGATGTTGAAGTCTAAAAATGTACACTTACACTACACTCGTGTATAACACCAACATGGGAATCTCCCTCTCATGTGGGACTACTTGAGAGAAAAATACCTTCAGAAAGAGTTGGATCTCCAACTGGATTAAACTTCTTGGGAAATAGGGGAAGGAAAAAATAAAATACTGCAACGAAAAAATAAAATTTGAAAATAAAAACCGTAACATGGACTGGGAAATAAAATTAAAACTACCACAAAACTGCACTGAGAAAAGGGAGAGGGATAACATAAAATAAAAATTGTAACAATAGACTAAGAAACTAAAAATAAAAAGAGGTGATACTTTAAAATAAAAACTGGGTTGATTGATCCACCTAAAACTCCATAAAAGACACATTATAACAAATACAAGACATAAATAAACATGCATCAACTACAATAGGTAAGATTGGCATGAACCAAGGGCCACTGCCACATGCAATCCAACCAAATTAAAGATATACAACATGCAGCTCCAAACAAACTTTTTTATATTATTTCCTACAATGTTATAGATGTCATCAAGTGACAAAATGAATCAACCCCCCATCCCCTAAAAAAATCTCTTTTATAGCAAGATATATTTCACCTCTTTACGTAATTTACTGCATTTACAGTAGTTACAGCCTTTACTACACTTATAGTAGTTACAGCCAAAACTACATTTACAGTAATTATAGCCAAAACTGCACTTACAATAGTTACAGCCAAAAATGCACTTACAGTAGTTACAGCTAAAACTACATTTACAACAGCCATAATTGCACTTACAAAATTTATAGCCAAAATTACATTTACATCTATATATGCATTCTAGGTTTACAAGGTTGCATAACATTTTTCATCTAAACATCTAAAACAGTCACACTTTGAAAAAGTGGACATCTCATGGATGGGAAATATTAAATAACTACAATATTTTTCCAAGTGTAGGTACCGATCAAAACTAGAAACAGCCAAAATAGATTTTACACAAAATTCAGGCACCATAATTTTTCATGAGATTCGGGTGCTAAATTTTGCACGGGAGTCAGGTGCCAAAAATGAACGAGAATCAGGCACCAAAAATGAGCGAGAATCAAGCACCAAAAATAAATGAAAATCAGGCGCTAGAAATAAATGAGAATTAGGTGCCATTTGCATGTATCGATCAACTCCATCAGGTGCAAACATAAACTTATGCATCACATATCACCAGAATTTTAAAATTGGTGCAATCGTTAATATGTTAGAGCAGGAGGCTCAAAATTTATTAATAGTTTGGTGACTCACAAGGGACACATGCTTGCAATGTACAAAGAACCCAGAAGACCAGGTAGCCTTAGCATCTATTGGGCATAGAGTCATTGATCATCTTTAGATTTTCACAAGAACTAAATTCCACAATTGCTTTGTAAGGTAGATCTATTGGAAATAATCCTTGCAATGGAATAGAAAACTGCACAAAACTGAACAGAATAGAAAACTACATAATATTAAAAATAAAAAAATGTGCAATACTAAAAACAATAAACTTAAAACACAGTAAAATAAAACATGCTTCACAGGAAGCAAGAGGTGTCCTGGGACATTTAGAGCACAAAAAAAAAGAAACTAAGAATACAACCTATGGCTAAAAATTTAAGGATAAGCTTTGAGATAAATCCCATTTACTGGGATCTACAGTGTTTCCTCTTCATCCTTGAGAGCTCAAAAGCATTGCTGCCTCTAAATCCTGTAAGAATGTATGGCCTACTCCATATAGGGTCAAATTTTGTATGTTTGCCTAGCTTTGCTCTATCTTAATCCCATTTTAGGACCATATCTCCATTTGTAAAGCTTTTTGAGGTAGTCCTTCTATCAAAATACTTCTTCATTACCAATTGATTCTCTTGAAGTTTTTTCTAGCTTGGTCTCTTGTTTCCTCCAACTGCATCAATTCTACAAACTTGAGCTCCATAGGATCACAATACTCTAAATTCATTTGATGAACCAACTCCAAGGTAGGAAGCTCTACTGAAATAGGGAGTCTAGCTTCCTTGCCATACACAAGTCTGAATGGGGATTGCCTGTAGCCTACTTTGGTGTAATTTTGTCTACCCACAAGGTAGATTTCAGTTTGGTGTGCCATATCCATTGATTCTCCTCCATTACTCTTTTAAAGATCTTGATCAAGTTTTTATTTGTGGACTCATCTAGTCCATTCCCTTGAGGGTAATAGTTGGAAGATATCTTCATGTAAATATCATATTTGATACCAAAATTTGTGACTGCAACACCTATTAATGCTTTAGCATTATCAACAATGACTGTCTCACGTGCTCTAAACCTTATAATAATACTTTCCATAAACTCAACAATGGCCCCTCCAGTAGCTTCTTTTAATGCAACAACCTTAGTCCATCTTGTGAAATAATTTGTGGTTATCAATACAAAATTATGGCTAGCACTTGAAGGTGGATTAATCACACCTATAAAGTCTAATCCCCATTGTGTGAATGGTTGATCTGTAGCAATTGGTTTTAAGGGAAATAGAGCCCTCTTCTTCCTTCTTGAGAAGAATAAACATTCCTTACATTTTTGTACCCACTAAACTGTATCAGCAAATAGAGTTGACCAAAAATAACCAACTCTCATTATTTTAGCTGATATAACTGATGATGAGAAATGACCTCTTGAAAAACCTTGGTGGAATTCCTCCAATAGATTTTTAGTCTTTTTTGGTTTGATACACCTTCCTGACTTATTTTGAAAATAATCTCATCAATCACTTCAAAATATAATGCTTTTAATCTCATGTTTCTTCTTTGGATTTTGTTGTATACCCCTGGGTAGATTCCAAATTTTAAATAATCCATCATAACATGGAACCAATTTAACTCTTCTTCTGTGGGTTGGGCATTAAAAAATATTTCCTCAATATTTAGATCCTCTGCAAGGTGTTGACATACGGCTCTTCCTTGTACTAGTTGTGTTACTTTAATATAAACATCAAAATTCATAATTTTTGTCACCCAGCTGGCCCTTTTATTAGGAACATCATGACCTAACAAAAATTATTTAATGTTGGGATGAACCATAAAGACTGTTATTCTATTTTGAGCCACCAAATGCTTGAAAGTTTTTAAGGCTCTAAGGAGTGCAAAAATCTATTTTTCCATAAAATCATACCTCTCTTCATACTCCTTAAGGGTCTGGATCATGAAGGCAATGGGCTGCTCCACTTTCTCATCATTTTTTGTGCAAGAACAGTAGCAATACTATATTCTCCCCCAAAAGCATACAAAATGAAATATCTTTCAAAATTGGGGTTAATTAAAATAGGGGCTTCATAAATAGCATCCTTGATTTTTTTTAAACTTTTCTTACCTTCCTCAATCCATATAAAGGATTGATCCTTCTTCAACATTGTGGTAATTGGTTTTATTATGTCAGCAAAGTCAGATATAAACTTCCTCACAAAATTGATCTTACCCAAGAATGACTACAAAGCCTTCTTGTGAGTAGGTAGGGACAAGTTCTAAATATCTTCAACACGTTCTGGATCAATGGAAAAGACCCTCCTTGGATACATGTCCCAATAGTTTACCCTTTTCTACAGCAAAAATACATTTCTTTGGATTTAAATAAATTCTAAACTCTTTGCATATCTGAAAAACTGCTTCTATATGTTGCATATGATCATCAGCATTCTTGGAAAATATTGTAATGTCATCTAAATAAACCAGAATTGATTTATTTATCAGTCCTTTTAAATCCAGGTCCATCGCACTTTGAAAAGTGGCACTTGTATTAGAATGACCAAAAGGCATTCTGTGATATGCAAATATGCCTGATGTAGGAGCATCCGGCGACAGTAGAGCAATCTTGCATCTTCCAAAATTTTTCCAAATTTTTCTAAGTACTTTGCATTTTGATTTGTTTCAGTTTTTCCCAAGGGGGAAGTTTTTGTAAAGCAAGGGGGAAGGGGTCGCTGACATGTCGCGAAATCGTGACCTCAAAAGCTGCGACTTGGCATAGGCAAGTTTCGTCGCGATATCGCGACGATATTTCGAACTAAGGCGTAGGGGGGAAGTCCCGTCGCGATATCGCGATATCGCGATATCGCGACCTATTGCGATATCGCGACCAGTTAAAAGCTGCCACGTGGCAATGTTATCACGACTTCAAAGCTAAGGTAAGGCGAAAGACAAGGCAAAGGGCTACGGCAAGGCGAAGGCAAGGGGGGGTCACGAAATCGCGACCCCAAGGGGCTACGGCAAGACGAAGGCAAAAGGGGGTCATGAAATCGTGACATGTCATGATTCGCGACCCCAAAGGGCTACGGCAGGGTGAAGGCACTTTTGGTCGCGATATCGCGACATGTCACGATTTCGCGACCTGTCGCGATATCGCGGCCAATAAGAAGACAGACCAAAGTATACACGCGGACGGCCAGGCAAGGCTGAAATAGACACATGGCTGCCACGTGTGATAAAGCGACACAACCAGTTGAAGACAAAGCTAGAATTGGACACGCAGAAGCATACATGTATTAAGTCAAAGAGTGAGGGTCACGTATATTGAAAAGGAGAGATGTCGGCCACGCATATGTTTTTTTTTAATTTTTGGCAAAACAGCAATTACAGAGCATGGACAGTATGGGTGAGACGGCGGTTCAGAAGAACGGTCTGACCAAAGCGGCGGTTGCAGGACAAGGGAGGTCTTTAATGCGAACTTCATAGCGGATCGGGGCAGTGGCCCATTAATGGAAGAAAATTTGAAAACTTGGCCGGGGGAAGACGAATTTGAAATTTTGTTTGGTGAATTCTCTCGGGGGCATTAATTGCCTAGAGGGCCGAGACCTCGATAAAAACTCGAGAATTGTAAGGGAAAGGGATGGTGAGTTCGGGATTGAGAGGGGAAAGAACTATGCCTGGAAACGATATTGTAAGACTGTGTTAAGCAATTTGCAAAAAATTAATTCGAAGTTCTGTTGTGTGAATCTCGGCTTGCCATCAAGTGGTATCAGAGCGGGAGCTCCTGAGCGTGTAACAGATCATCGAAAGAGAGGCAGTTACACCAGGATCTGTGGAAGGATTGGTAAGGGAAGAAAGAAAAAAATGCCTCCACGAAGAAACCGTGGTGGAGTAGGAAATGTGGTGCCGGCCGAAGACTTTCGAGCCTTGCAGAGGCAAGTTCAAGCCCTGCAAGAAGAGCTACGCAGAAGGCACGAGCCCGGAAGGGATGAGGGAAGTGAAGACGAAGTTGATGAAGAAGAAGATCAGTCTGAGGAAGAAGAAGAGGTTGTGGATCCTGCACAAGCCAGGTTGTACAAAGCCATCTCTCAGATTGGAAAGCAACCAAAAATGGAGGTTTCTACATACTCGGGAAACCTAAATCCAGAAGAAGTGATTGACTGGATAAATGACTTAGAAGAATATTTCGAATATGAGGAGGTTGAAGACCCTAATCGGGTCAGATTTGCTAAGACCAAGTTGAAGGGTCATGCCAGCATTTGGTGGAGGGGAATACAGTTGGAGAGGAACAGAAGAGGGAAGGAGAGAATAACAAGATGGGATAGAATGGTGGAAAAGCTGAAAAGATAGTTTATTTCGACAGATTACGAGTTGGATCTGCTAAGGAAAATGCAGAGTTTGAGACAGACAAACAGAACTGTCCAAGAATACACCGAGGAGTTTTACAAGATCTCTATTAGAACTGGACATTTAGAGGCAAACAAAGAAAAGGTAGCCCGTTATATCAATGGGTTGAGACTCGGTATCCAAGAAGAGCTGAGCCTAGTTCGGGTAAGCACCATTGAGGATGCTTACCAGTTTGCCTTAAAGGTGGAAGAAAAACTGAATAGGCGGTTTGAAGGCAAGCAAAGAGGAAGGGGCCGTGGTGGAAGAACTGGTGGGAGAACCAGTGGAGAAAAATATAAAGATCTGAAGAAGACCGGTGAAGCCAGTAGTAACCAGGATCAAAGGGAAGAGGATGTTTATCAGCCCCGTGATCAGAACAGCTACCCAAGAGGACGGGGTGGATCTGGACGAGGGTTTGGAAGAGGAGTATTTCGTGGGACATGTTTCCACTGTGGTGAAGAAGGACATCGGGCATTTGAGTGTCCACAACACCGAGAAAGGACGAACAAGAGGCCTGAGGGTCCAGCCAGAGCTGCTGTGGCAGAGGAAGATGCTGAGTCTGAACATTCTGAAGAAGCGGAGAGAGGGGAAGCAATGATCGTAAGGAGAGTCCTGTTGAATGAGGAGAAGGACACAGATCAGAGAAGAAGTTTATTCCGCACAAGGTGTAAATGCGCGGGCAAGATTTGCAATATTATTATTGATAATGGTAGCACGGATAACCTGGTTTCAGAAGAAATGGTTACCAAGCTACAGTTAGAGAGGAAGAAGCACCCGCATCCATATCGGGTCGCATGGCTACAGAAGGACCATAGGGCCCTGGTCAGTGAGCAGTGCTCCGTTAAATTTAATATTGGGAATTATTGTGATGAGGTCCTGTGCGACATCCTGCCTATGGATGCTTGCCATATGTTGCTGGGAAGGCCCTGGCAGTTCGATCGGAGTGCAGTGCATGACGGTCGTGCCAACACCTACTCATTGACGAAGAATGGCGTGCGCCATAAGCTGAAACCCTTAAAGGAAGCGGATGAAAAGGTGTGTAACAGCTCCAAAATCTGTTTAGTTGAAGGGAGAAAGTTTTTGGACGGTTTGAAGCATGAACATTTATGTTATGCAATAATTTCGAGAGTTAGGGAGAAGGAATGCCAAGATACCCCAACAGAAGTCCTAGATCTGTTGGAGGAATTTCTAGATATTGTGTCTGATAATGTGCCTGAGGGTTTACCCCGCATGAGGAAAATTAGCCACCATATAGATTTGGTGCCAGGATCGAGCTTGCCAAATAAAGTTGCACACAGAATGACGCCTGTAGAGACTGAGGAGTTAAACAGGCAGGTCCAGGAGTTGTTGGAGAAGGGATTGATTTGGGAAAGTTTGAGCCCATGCGTAGTACCTACAGTGTTGGCGCCAAAGAAGGATGGAGAATGGAGAATGTGTACAGATTCACGGGCCATCAACAAGATCACTATCAAATACAGATTCCCATTGCCAAGGATGGATGATATCATGGACTGTTTGAGTGGAGCTGAGTACTTCACGAAGATTGACCTAAAAAGTGGTTATCATCAGATCCGTATCCGAGAAGGAGATGAGTGGAAGACAGCCTTCAAGACAAGAGAAGGCTTGTATGAGTGGTTGGTCATGCCATTTGGGCTGTCCAATGCACCAAGTACCTTCATGCGGCTGATGAATGAGGTACTGAAGGAGTTTCTGGGAAAGTTTGTCATTGTTTATTTAGATGATATATTAATATTCAGCAGAACCCTGGAGGAGCACCTGATGCATATCAGGAGGGTTTTTGAAAAGCTGCGGGAGGAGCAGTTATTAATAAATCTGAAAAAGTGTAATTTTGTCAAGAAAGAGTTAGTATACCTGGGATTTGTAATCTCAGCAGAAGGTCTGAAAATGGACCCAGAGAAGGTGAGAGCCATCATCGAATGGCCTACCCCAAGAAGCACAACAGAGGTAAGATCATTTCATGGTCTAGCCAACTTTTACAGGAAGTTCATAAGAAACTTCAGCAGCATTTGTGCACCTCTCACAGAAACAATGAGAGGGGATAAAAAAGAGTTCAAGTGGACATTAGGGGCTGAAAGGAGCTTTGATGCATTAAAGAAGAAGGTCACAGAACAGCCTGTTTTGGCACTCCCAGACTTTAACAAGGTATTTCAGGTGGACTGTGATGCCAGTGGCAGTGCAATAGGGGCCATACTTGAGTCAAGAAGGCAGACTCGTTGCGTATTTTAGTGAAAAGCTCAATGATGCTCGAAAAAAGTATTCAGTGTATGACCAAGAATTTTATGCTATAGTTCAAGCTCTGAAGAAGTGGAGGCATTATTTGTTGCCAAAAGAGTTTGTTCTATTTACTGATCATCAGGCATTGCAGTACATCAACAGCCAGACAAAACTGAATCAACGACACATGAAGTGGGTCGAGTTTCTCCAAAGCTATACCTTTGTATTAAAGCACAGGAGCGGGAAATCAAACAGGGTTGCAGATGCTTTAAGCAAAGGCAGAATCTGCTAATTGAAATGACAGTGGAAGTAGTTGGATTCGAAGAACTGAAGGGTCTTTATCCTGAAGATCCTGATTTTGCAGCAGCCTGGACGGCTTGCTTGGCACCTGTTACTATGGACAGGACAAAATGGTTAGATTTCCTAATCCAAGATGGAATGCTGTTCAAGGGAAGTAAATTATGCATTCCAAGGAGTTCCATGCGGGAGAACTTGATCAAGGAAAAGCACAGCGGAGGACTGGCTGGGCATTTTGGTAGGGATAAGACCATTGCCCTGGTGGATGAAAATTACTACTGGCCGCAACTACAGCAAGATGTGAGGAAGTTTGTGCAAAGTTGCAGAATATGCCAGATGGCAAAAGGCGTAAGGCAAAACACAGGATTATACCAGCCATTACCTGTACCTGAGAGGCCATGGGAGGACATAAGCATGGATTTTATTCTTGGATTGCCGAGAACACAGAGGGGAAATGACTCTGTATTTGTGGTGGTTGACCGATTCTCCAAAATGGCACATTTTATTCCCTGCCAGAAGACAAGTGATGCAGTTCACATTGCAGGGTTATTTTTCAAGGAAGTGGTACGACTTCACGGTCTACCAAGAAGCATAGTTTCTGACAGAGATACAAAGTTTGTTGGGTATTTCTGGAGAACTTTGTGGAAGAAGTTGAAGACAGATCTGAAATTCAGTTCTGCATACCACCCACAGATTGATGGACAGACAGAGGTGGTAAATAGAAGCCTGGGCAATTTACTGAGATGCTTGATAGCAGATCAACCCACGGGATGGGATTTAGTTTTACCGCAGGCAGAATTTGCGTATAACAATTCAGTCAATAAGAGCACAAATAAATCTCCGTTCCAGATAATATATGGAAACAGCCCAAGAAATGTGTCTGAACTGAGAAAGTTGGATAAGAGAGAAAAGTGCAGTGCCGAGGCAGAAGAATTTGCGGAACATATGAAAAGTCTGCATGAAGAAGTAAGGAAACAAATTATAAAAATGAATACTCAATATAAGACAAGAGCAGACCAGAAGCGGCGGTTCAAAGAGTTCGAAGTAGGAGATGAAGTCATGGTCCATCTCAGGAAGGAAATATTTCTTGCCAAAACTTATAACAAATTGAAGATGAAGAAGTTTGGGCCATGCAGAATACTGGAAAAACGGGAGTCAGGAAATGCATATGAAGTGGAATTGCCAAGTTGGCTTGACATTTCACCTATTTTTAATATTTCAGATTTAGTGGAATATCATGAGGGAGAGAGTACAGAGGTACCAAGTACAGGATTATGGCAAATTCCAGCATCTACTCCAACCACCGACGAGGTCGAGGAAATATTAGACACTCGTGAAGGCAAAAGCACCAGAAACAAACAATATTCTGAATATTTGATAAAGTGGAAGGGCAGACCCGTTGAAGATGCAACTTGGTTGTCGAAAATGGAGGTTGACCGCCTGGGTCTTCCCCTAACAAAACAGAAGTGAGGATCACTTTTAATTTACCTCGGGTGTCTGATGCAGGAGCATCCGACGACAGTAGAGCAATCTTGCATCTTCCAAAAATTTTCCAAATTTTTCTAAGTACTTTGCATTTTGATTTGTTTCAGTTTTTCCCAAGGGGGAAGTTTTTGTAAAGCAAGGGGGAAGGGGGTCGCGAAATCGTGACCTCAAAAGCTGCGACATGGCATAGGCAAGTTTCGTCGCGATATCGCGACGATATTTCAGAACTAAGGCATAGGGGGGAGTCCCATCGCGATATCGCGACAGGTCACGATATCGCGACCAGTTAAAAGCTGCCACGTGGCAATGTTATCACGACTTCAAAGCTAAGGCAAGGCGGAAGACAAGGCAAAGGGCTACGACAAGGCGAAGGCAAGGGGGGGTCACGAAATCGTGACATGTCACGATTGCGACCCCAAGGGGCTACGGCAAGACGAAGGCAAAAGGGGGTCGCGAAATCGTGACATGTCACGATTTCATGACATGTCACGAAATCACGACCCCAAAGGGCTACGGCAGGGTGAAGGCGCTTTTGGTCGCGATATCGCGACATGTCACGATTTCGTGACCTGTCGCGATATCGCGGCCAATAAGAAGACAAGCCAAAGTATACACGCGGACGGCCAAGCAAGGCCGAAATAGACACATGGCTACCACGTGTGATAAAGCGACACAACCAGTTGGAGGTAAAGTTGAATTTGACACGTGGAAGCATACATGTATTAAGTCAAAGATGAGGGCCACGTAAATGGAAAAGAGAGATGTCGGCCACGCATATGTTTTTTTTTTAATTTTTGGCAAAACAGCAATTACAGGCGATGGACTTTATGGATGAGACAGCGGTGCAGAAGAACAGTCAGAACAAAACGGCGGGTGCAGGATAAGGGAGGTCTTTAATGCAAGCTTCATGGCGGATCGGGGCAGTTGCCCATTAATGGAAGAAAATTTGAAAACTCGGCAGGGGGAAAACGAATTTGAAATTTTGTTAGGCGGGGGCATTAATTGCCTAGAGGGTCGAGGCCTCGATAAAAACTCAAGAATTGTAAGGGAATGGGATGGTGAGTTCGGGATTGAGAGGGGAAAGAACTATGCCTGGAAACGATATTGTAAGACTGTGTTAAGCAATTTGCAGAAAATTAATTCGAAGTTCTGTTGTGTGAATTTCGGCTTGCCATCAATGCCCCATTTGGTGGTAAATGCAGTTTTATGTTGGTGTTATTCCTTAATCACTACCTAATTAAAACCTGAAAAACCATCCAACATAGAAAATATTTCAGCTCCTACCACATTTTACAAAATTTGATCCATTGAGGGTAGTGGATAATGGTCTTTAAGGGAGACAATTTAAATCTCGAAAGTCCACACACAGTCTGACTTCTCCAATTTTTTTCCGACTTGTACCAAGTTGGCTACCCAAGTGGAGTTCTTGATGGGATATATGATACGTGCCTTAATCAATTTCAACAACTCTTTTCTCATCAAAGGTTCAACTTTGGGATTGATAGGTCTTTGCTTTTGGTGCACTGTTTTAACATCAGGAAGGAGCTGTATAGTGTGTTGTATAACATCTAGAGCATACTCCTTTAACTAGTCATAATCTCATGCTATAATATCATCATATTATTTGTATTTTTGAATGAAAACAACTTCCTAATTAGGAGAATTACATTTACCAATAATAAGGACTTTATTGGAGAAATTTGGACATCTCGGCAAGCAATAATTTTTGTTGTTATTATTTTATATTTACCTTTGCATTGATCATCAGGAGTGAACAAGCTTTCCAAAGTAATGAGTCCCTTTGGAATCCTATTTCTACTAAGTTGAATGATATCACTATCCTCATATATCTGCTACAACTTGGATTGGATATCCTCAAAAATTCAGCTTCCTACAAAATAAAATTGGTTATCTGTTGATTGGAGTCAAACACTAGCCAATGTTTATCATTATTAGTAACTGGTGGCCTAATAATTAATTTTACATGTTGTTCCTCCCTCTTGAATAATTCAACAGGTAACTCATATTGTGCACCCACAGTTGCCATTCTATCAGCTTCTTGATTACTCTTTCTAGGGCATGTTTGGATATTCAAGGCATCAAATCCTTCAAGTAGGTCCAGCACTATGTATTTATATGATTTTAGAAGTTTATTATGAACAACACACTGCCCCTTCACTTGCTACACTACCAATTTTGAATCACCAAAAATTTGTAGCAGTTTCATACCCCTCTTATCTGCTTATAGAATTCCATGAATTAGGGCTTCATACTCTGCCATGTTAGTGTAGCTGAACTAGAGGTTGAAATAATGAAGGAATTTCTCTTCAAAAGGAGAGGTGATCACTACACTAGCACTAGCACCTTTTTTGCACTTGGCTACGTCAAAATGCAGCTTCCACACCTTCTATTTGTTGTCTTGTTTTCATGATCTCTGGCATTGTGCTCTTCTCCTCCAAGATAAAGTAGGTTCCCATGCCAACCTCTTAAAAATTATCATATAAATCATATTCATACAACCCATTGGCCCACTCATAAATTTGAATATCAATAATAGAAGGTGTTTGGATATGATCAAAATAAATTTTTCACTCCATGGTTGTATAATTAATTTCAGGTTTGGGATCATGGAGTTCTACATGGAAATGAGAGATAGGCTCAGCTGATATAAAGAATTTGGTATCATATATTGTGGTTAAGGACATATTGGACCAATATAGAGACATATAACCCCCTAATTTTATTGTGAAGTCTCTGGACAGGCATAAATCAAACATATATGGAAGGTCTATGATTGATATATCATATGTAATGGTAAGGCTGGGGCAGGCATGCAAAGTAAGGTCCAAATTTCTAACCACACCCAATGTCCTAACAATGGTACCATATAGTTGCATTACACCACCATTCATAGGCTCAATTGACAATCCTAAAATATCCGCTATCTTCTTTGGCATTACACAACTACTAGCTCCTAAATCAATCATGCAATTATGGACCAAATTCTTTCCTATTATGAGGGCCGTATAGAAAGGAGGAGTTTTAGTAGGTAATTGTACCTCATTAGGATCCATTTGTATTAGACTTATAGCTTCTGCAATAAATTCTTTAGTCTTTTTAGGTCCTGAAGATACATGACTCAGAGCTTCTTTGAGGAGGTTCATGTATCCTAGCAATGTAAGGGTATCCCACAGATACTTGCAAGCTGGTCTAATTCATTTGCTCCACCAAGTTGACAAGTTGATCCTTCTGTATTTGTTTGGTAGTCCAATTATTTCTTGACCTATCAACAACTAGGTAAGTAGGCCTATTTTTCCATGTTCTACTAGGTTACTACATTTAAGTATGTTGATTTCTCCAATCTGGAGCATCCTTGAATGTGGATGGAGGTTGTTGCTTTTGATTCTATTGATTTCTCTAATCTAGAGTATCCTTGAATGTAACTACAAGCTATTGTTTGACATTGGTGCTTGGAGGTTGAGGGAACATGACTTCTTGTGATATATAAGTACCATTAGTTATAACCTTTCCTTTAGACCTAGTATTATAGTCAAACTGTACTTTATTTATAGGTTAATTATCCATTGTCTGATTCACTACACAATGCTCATTTTCTTGCCAATACATTAAAATGCTATCAGGAGGATGCTAACATTGTTTTTGTTCCATTATATGATAGCTAGGATCCTATGCCACTAAAGCACTACTACTATTTCCATATGCATAGCCATTTGGATCATGAGGTAACTATTAATGAGGGAACCATATTTGTTGCTCAGCTAAGTTATTTTGCACGGGCACTATGACCTGATTTGGGTTGGTAATAGTAGGGAACTATGTTTGTAAAGGAGGGTAGTATGGTTGGAAATGTCTTTGCTGAGGCTGATTTTGTTGCTTCTTTAGACTATTGAGCTTGTTACCCATTTTTTTGACCAAATTTAATAGATCCTTTATTTGATCATTTAATTGACCATTAGTGCTAGGTGCATTCTCATTAATTAGCAATAGATTAACTATTGGAATATTAGCAGAAGCTTAAGAGTATAATGGGATGGGTACAATCACATCTGGAAATAGAGGCATAGGAGGTCTACGGGAAATCCTACCACATTTCACTAGATAATTTTCAACTTTAACAACCTTTTCATATGCATCACGTAATGTATTGATTCTCATAGTTTGGATGCTCATACCTATATCAGAACTCAAAGCTCTCAAGAAATACAAAAAAAATAGATTATGCATTTGGCCTTACCTCCATGGGTATTCTATCCCAAGTCCTTTGGAATTTGAAATTAAAATTTGTAATATGCTCATTGGGAGCTCTTTTGATGGTAGTCAATTGCTCCATAAGTGATAATTTATATGTTTTATCTTCAAATTGCTTGATCAACTTATCAACCAAGTCATCCCGGCTTGCAATGGTAAGAACAGGAAGGCTTTTAAACTATTGAAGGGCTTTACCCTTCAAATAAAATGCCAGCAACCTCACTACTACATTATCTTCAGTCACATTATGCATTGATGATATATTTGCCATGTCTTGGAGATGTTTCGAAGTATTTACTGAGTTCTCTCTAGGATAATAAGGAAGGACCTTAAGGGCTGATATTGGAATATCACCATGTGCTATTAGGGCCAATGGACTACCTTGATTAAAATAAGGATAGGCTCTAGGTGGCTATTAAGCCATGAATGAAACACAATAGTAGATACACCCCTCAAAAAATGACACACCCCTTCATCTTCTTGTACTATTTCTTGTAGACATACCCCTCAAAAAATGAGGATGTAATTAACAATTTGGTCTATTTAACCAACAGAGTCACCAGGTATTTTTTTTAATGCTTTAATAAGCAAATAACAGTCAAGACAAAAACCAAATATTGACTGTTTTATAATCAAAATATGTATAGATTTTTCACAACAAATTGTAGATCTATCCCACTGGGCATGCCAAAATTATTAATGTCTGAAAATGTACACTTACATTGCACCCGTGTACAACACCAACATGGGAATATCCCTCTCATGTGGGATTGCTTGAGAGAAAAATACCTCCAAAAAGAGTCGACTCTCTTTAAAAATAACAAACTAAAATAAACTGGATCAAACTTTCTGGGAAATAAGGGGAGGAAAAAATAAAAGACTACAACAGAAAAATAAACTTAGAAAATAAAAATTGTAACATGGACTAGGAAATAAAATTAAAATTACCACAAAACTGCACTAAAACTACACTAAAACTGCACTGGAAAAAGGGAGAGAGATAACATAAAATAAAAACTATAATAACAGACTAAGAAACTAAAAATAAAAAGAGGCGATACGCCAAAATAAAAACTAGGTTGATTGATCCACCTAAAACTCCATAAAAGACACAATATAACAAATACAAGACATAAATAAACATGCATCAACTGCAAGAGGTAAGGTTTGTGTGAACCAAGGGCCAATGCCACATGCAATCCAGCCAAACTGAAGATATACAACATGCAGCTCAAAACATATTTTTTTGTATTATTTCCCGTAGTGTTACAGAGGTTAGCAAGTGATAAAATGAATCAACCCCCCATCCCTTGAAAGATATGAAAAATCTCTTTTATAGTAAGAGATATTTCAGTTCTGTACATCATTTACTGTATTTACAACAATTACAAACTTTACTGCACTTACAATAGTTATAGCCAAAACTACATTTACAGTAGTTACAACTAAAACTGCACTTACAACAGTTATAGCCAAAACTGCATTTACAGCAGTTACAAATAAAACTGCATTTATAGCAGTCATAGCCAAAACTACATTTACATTTATATTTGCATTCCAGGTTTACAAGGTTGTGTAACGTTTTTCACCTAAACGTCTAAAACAATTACACTTTGAAAAAGTGGACAACTCATGGATGGGGAATATTAAATAACTGCAATACTTTTCCAAGTGTAGGCATCGATCAAAATTGGAAACAATCAAACTAGGAACAACCAAAATTGGAAATAGCCAAAATTGGAAACAGCCAAAACAAATTTTTCATGGGAGTCAGGCACCAAAAATTTTCACGAGAGTCGGGCACCAAAATTTTGCATGGGAGTCAAGCCCTTAAATTTTGAATAGGAGTCAGGCCCCATAATTTTGAATGGGAGTCAGGCGTCAGAATTAACGAGAATCAGGTGCTATAAATGAACAGGAATCAGGCACCAAAAATAAACCAAAATCAGACGCTAGAAATGAATGGGAATCAGGTGCCATCTGCATGTACCGATCAACTCCATCAACTGCAAACATGAACTTATGCATCACATATCACTAGAATTTTGAAATTGGTGCAACCATTAATAAATTAGAGTAGGAGGCTCAAAATTTATTAACAGTGGGTAGAGGATGTTCAAAGGAAACTATAAACTTCTTCTTCGATCGAAATCGAGTACCCAGTGGTGTAGCATGGAGTCCATGATTATGGTATAAGATACTCTATATAGTGGCAGGGAGGTAACATACCCATTGACTATAGTCATAAATGCTATGATTTTATCGATCACAATGGATAGCAGTAATACTCGGGTTCTACCTACATTCAGGATGTGGACATTAGCGGGCATACATGTAGTCAGCAGGCAGTGGAGATAGAGTGCGAATACCTACACGTACCCAACCGATTCTCAGTTCACTATGGATAATTTAAATAACAGCATCAGTAGAAAGACTTGGTTCCCTTTATACTTTAGGCATGCACCAGCAGCAAGATATTAAGAACGCAACAGTCACACGTGAAGCGTATAGGAAATCTCGCTATATGAAGCAGAGTTCGATTACGTGATGGATGCCATGTGGGTGCTGCATTGGACATACAAGAATAGTAATACTAAATCGAATTGATGTATTAGGTATATACAAAAAAAAAACATGAAATTAATACCTAATAATTAAATACAAAAGACAAATGGTGTGGTAGGGCATGCAATGTTATCTTTTTTGTTGTATTTATCCATATTCGACCGTTTTAAAAGACGTGTTTTATAAAGTCATTAAAATGAAAGAGAATACCTTTGGAGACACGAAGAAATGTTTAATGAATATATTGTCGTTATAGATTGGGGATATGTTATTTTGATGCAATGATTAAAATGAAGTAAAGCGAAAACCTTTCAAAAGCCTAGCAACATGAGGGGAATGAAACGAAAAAATATTCTGAAAATTTTAAAAATCCATGCAAACACAGGCACAAGGGCTAGAAAACTTGGGATAAGATTGCAGGTGTGAAACCAGAGGGTTTGGAGCTAGATTTGTCTTGGAGTTTCTCCTCCCACACCGTAGGATGCCAATTTAGGGCATAGTATTATGTATTTATGTTTAATGTTGAAAATATTTATATTTACAATATATTAGAAATGCTATGAGTTTTATGCATGTTAAATGGTTAACTTATTTGTCATTTTTAATATACTACACCTCACCGTTTTTACAGTATACTAATGCTTGTAAGGTCTGTGGGAATTTTCTTTTATTTTTCTAACCCTTCCCTTTTCCATTTTTTTAAATGTTGCAAATAAATTAAAAATAAAAAATAAAATCTCAAAAATAAATGCACGGATGTGAAGAATAAGCTTTAACGCTTCATTTAGAATAGTTTCGATTTCATTCTGAAGCAAATCCAAAATTACAAAATTATTCAAAGTTGTTTTTAAAGAAATTTTGTAATTTTATATTAAATGTTTTCGCTTTTTAAAGGAAAAATAAATTTCAAGCTTTACATTTTCATTTTCCAAGCAATAAATTAACTTCCCTTTATGAAAAATACAATTTCATTAAAAGGGGGTAATTTATATGGCATTCCAAAGGCCATTGTATTTAAAGCAACAAATTAACGTCTCCCTATGAAAATTATAATTTTTTTAAAGAGCCTGACTTTGCCCTCAAACTTACCTTTGCCCTCAAGCTTGACATGAACAAAGCCTATGATTGCATTAGTTAGGACTTCCTTATTGCAATCCTCCTCAAGTTTGGTTTTCATCCTAACTAGGTGAATTTGATCAAAGGATGCATTGTCAAACCTTGGTTCTATGTCATCATCAATGGGTATACCGTAGGATACTTTCAAAGTGAAAGGGGTTTAAGACAAGGAGATCCCATCTCTCCTCTACTATTCATCATAGTTGTTGAAGCTCTTGGAAGGACCATAAAAGCTACTTGTAGAATAGGCCTCATATCAGGATTAAGAGCAGCATCCCAGATAAACCCCATCACTCATCAATAATTTGTGGATGACACTCTCATTTCTACTTTCACCTTAGTTTTTGAAGTCAAGGTAATCAAATATATTTTGATTTTTTATGAAGCAGCTAGTCAAAAAGTGAATTTTAACAAAAGCAAATTATATTTGTTTAATACCCCAATTCAAAGATAAAACAAAATATCCAGAATTCTAGAATGTTCTGTGGCCTCCCTTCCTTCAACCTATCTAGCCCTACCTTTATTTACTGGTAATCCTTCAAATTCAATGTGGAACAACGTCATAGAGAGGATCCAAAAAAAATTGGTAGGGTGGAAAGGAAACCTCCTATCCCAAGTAGCAAAATTTATGCTCACCATGTCCTGCCTCCAAAGTATCCATGTATACTTTATGTCTGTCTTTAAAGCACCAACTCTCGTTCACCATAGAATATAGCAAATCCAAAAAAAAATCCTTTGGTCCAAAATAGAAAATAAACAACACATTCATCTTGTTGTCTGAGACAAAATCTGCAGGCCCAAGGATAAAGGAGGAATAGGTCTGAGGAGGATTCATCTTCTCAACTTAGCTCTCATGGCTAAACAAGCTTGGTGCTTAATGACTAATGCAAGTGAATGGATAACAATAGTCAAGAGGAAATACCTACAAAGAATAGATTTCCTAAATGATCTAGCTCCAACTACAGGATCTACCTTCTGGAAATCTATTTTGAACACCAAGAAGGTTCTGGAAAAGGGTCTAAGGTAGAAGTTAGGGGATGGTAGCAGCATTAATTTTTGGAAGGATAAATGGATTAGAGGAGACCCTCTCATTGAGGATCCTAATTTATCTAGATTGAAAGAATTTACTGATGTTAATTTGGGCCAAAGAGTTTTTTATTTTATTAGTATGGTTGACAACAGGAAAATATGGAAGCCCATCAGGAGCAACTCCCACACAGCAGAATCCTATGATTTGGAATCTTTATAGATTTGTAAGCCCATCAAGTTCCAGTCAACGCTACGACTCCCAAGGTGACATCACGTGTGACTGGCACATATGGATTAGTATTGAAAATCTAAATTTCCCTCTCAATGCTATAAGTGATGTGTCCTCATGTGAGTTTTTTGAGTGGTGATGCCTTAAAAATAAAACCTTCCTTGCGAAAACTTTGAAGAAAGGTGAGGAGACCAAAATTGATAAGGGAAACATTCAAAAACAACTTCCAGAAGATTCGGGCTCCAGTTCAAATAGGCGAACCTCTCGAGTGTCCTAACCTTGTTAATGGCCACAAAAGTATATTTTCCTCTACCTATTTCCTAAATCCGTCTATTACTCTCGACCTAGAATTCTTGCCCACGATGAGCTTTGTGGAGCCAACCCATGCATATTAGAATCTTCTTGTTGAGCATATTCTAAAATAGGGGGTTTACCCCATTCTTTAAGAAATTATTCGATGACAAGATCGATATCACCATGGCTGTCCTTGATACCTAGGAGAACGACAAAGTCATTGCTCGAGGGAGAGAATTCCTAATTGACATACATCTCCTCTCCACTATTACTGGGCAATTGGCGAAAGGGAGGTCGATCCACAGAGCAAAGCATAATTGGGAGGTGGAATTGAAGGAGTTTAAGGACAACGACAAAATATTCAAGGAGGTGAAATAGAGAATGCATCAAAAAAACCTCTCCACCCCATGAATGACGTAATAAACCTTGTGATGGAGTTTATTACCATGGATGATCCAAAGAAGGTACTTTGAAGCTTTCATTTTGCTTTTGTCAATCACTTCAGGGATGTTAACCCCATTAGCATTCCCCATTTCCTTTTCAATTCCATTAGTTATATGATAGGGGCCTGTAGAAAGAAAAAAACATTGACCTCCCATCTCACCAAGGGCTTTACAAGATCGTATACAACCATATCCTAATTCACAACCCTCAGGTCAATCCCACCCCTTCTAAAATCAAACCCAACCCTCTTGGAAAATCAAGTGCTCCTTTTCCTGCTTCCCCATCCTTGGGTGCCAAGAAAAGAAAGGCGATAGAGGTGGTCCGTGAGCTGAGGCCAAAGAAGAATATCAAATTTGAAAAATTTGAAGGTCCTACCAGGAAATCATCCCATCTGAAGGAACAACTCACCCAGGGCAAACAAAATATTATTGACATAAAGGATGATGATAATGAAGAGGATGTTGTTGCCAATAACTTGAAGAGGTTCATCATTTGAAGAGGTTGAATTCCAAATTAAACTCGGGGAAGCCCTATATTTGTTGTTCTACAATGAGCAATTTCCAGGTCAAGAGGACTCCAAGGAGGACGAGGCCAATTTCGAGGATGAGGCCAAGGAAGAGGTCAAGGAAGAGATGAAATATGAGGACAAGGAGGGCAATGAGGATGCCACTAAGGATTAGCTTCCTCATCTGTTCACTTATATTTCTTAGGCTACCCTGCATGGAGCTTGGTTTACCCTTTGTTTGTTGGATTTTTGATGGGGTTGTATCCCCCCTTTTTTTTCTAGGTTGTCTTGACTATGATTGGGGTTGCATCCCCCTTTTTTTTTTAGTGTCTCTTTGCTAGGGGTTGCATCCCCCGTTAGATCCTCTTTTTTGATATCTTTTAGTAGTTCCTTGCTCTTTTTGTAAATATATTTTAGGATCCTCCTCTAAAACTCGGATATTAATAAAATTTCCTAACCTATCAAAAATAAATAATTTCTTTAAATAGGGGTAATTTATGTTGCACTTTGCACCTGGGGGTGCAGTGCAATGATTTGGGCTTTGGCTCTTCTTCGGGAGGTCCAAGGTTCAAACCATGGCATGGGTGAGTGTGAGGGTGTGGGTGTGTGTCTCCCTGGTGGAGTTGTTGTAACAGGCTGGGGGATTCCTTGTCAAAATCCTCATTCTTAATATTACCAAAAAAAATTATGTTGCACTTCAAAGGTCTACATTTTTAAGCTAGTCATTTCATTGTTTTATTTCATTCACCAAGAAAACTAAAATGAATCCAATCATTTTTTAAGGTTCACATTTTAGTGATAGATTCTAATATTTTCTATCATGCTCTAAGCAGGGTTTAAAGAAGATGAAGCTTGTTTAAAATCTGCTTAACAAAAAGAAGATAAAATGTACCTAAAACACTTCAATATAAAATGAAATTCAACTTTACATTGTGGTCATATGAGGGCCAATCACATTTTTTTTCTTTGAAGTGTCATGAACAATCAATAGCATAGCACAATAAAATAATAACAACATAGGCCCCTTGTTAACAATTGCTTGAAAATCACTAAGGTATTCTAACACTTATTTTACACATTTTTATAAACATACAAGCACACATTAAGTAAAAGGAAACTTGGAGAAATTTTTATTTCTTTGCAAGAGAGGGTTTTCTAATCAAAATCCTAACTGTGAGTGTGGTTTTTCAATTGGGTAAAATTACCACTCAAAAATACTTTTATCAAGCGAATTTTGATTGATAATGTTTCTTTCCTCAATTTGTGTACATATCAATTCTTTTAAAATTTTGGATTAAAAGAGAAAGATTTAACAAAATCTGATATCATTATAAAAGCTTTCAACAATGAGTTCCAAGAAGCCTGTGGTGTCATATCTCTTCCTCTCAAAGTTGGGCCTTAAATATTGGATACTTTGTTTTATGTGGTATATTGTCCTGCATCTTTTAATCTTATTCTTGGATGACCTTGGATTCACACAATGAAGGTCGTCCCTTCTACTCTTCATCAGTGTCTCAAGTTTGAGTTTAAGAATCAAGTTATCACCATTCTGGGAGACTCTCGACCAATTGATTTTTTTTCAAATATAGAGCGAGCTCAATCTGAGTTCAACCTATGTCCCTCAATCTCTTCAATGATCTCTTTGTATTCCTCATATCAATGTTCAAAACAATTTCAAAATTTAAAAATGAGTGAGGAACATATCTTAATTTTTTTATCTCAGGATCATGATAATTAGTTTCTTCAAGAACCTCTTCTGGATCTAGCTAAGCTACCACCATCACCAAGAACCATGGGTTTGACCCATAAGAAAGGTGATGTTGTACACTTTGGCACGTGTACCTTTGTCTTTGCAGGAACTACCTTCAAGGATAAGATACATGGTAGCAACCCCTCTCCCGTTGAGTGTTCTTTTGCTCATTGTTACTTTTCCAATGATTACCCACTTCCTAAAAAAATCCTATCTAGTATGGGATAAGTAGGTAAAGGCTTGAGGCCACAACAGAAGGACATTCAAGAGCCTTTGGATGTCAAGATTTGGCCTAAGAGATGTGGCATAGGTTTTATACCTAGCAAAGACCAACCTTTACCATTTGACAATGATGATCATCTTATGACTTACGCTGAATATATGGATTATCAAAAGTCAGGAGTGGGTGATGAGGATGACAGTCCCCCTTATTCTTTTGATGTCTTGTTTTGCAATATGATTGATTTTGTATGTTCTAAAAGTAAACCTTTTGTTTTAAAGGAGGACCCTACTTCGTTGTCCTATAGCAATCTTACGAAGTTAGGAATTGCTCCTCCTTATGTTAAAAAGAATGGTTATGTTTGAGAGTGCATTGATTATCGTGCTATGGCTACCAAAGAAAGAGCTATGAAGGAGCCTCTTCGTAATTCTAATTATCGATAAGGCTTACCTTTTAGAGATTTCTTTGACAAAACAGTCCATGGCACACATGTTCTTTTTGTTAAGAAAGGCGACACACTTAGATGTTGTGTCGAATTTCATTCTACTTGCTTTAATTAATTAATTAAATTAATTAATAATAAAACATGAAAACAAATAAAAAATTGCATCAAATCAATTAATCATTATTTAGCTATGCATTTGCATTTCCATTTGCATCCATATGCTTTCTCATATTACATTGTTGCTTGTCATCCTTTTGCATTGTCTGCCTGACATTTAATTCAACTTGCATGCTTGAATGTCATATTATTTGCTTGATCACTTAGATTTTTTGGGATATTATAACAATGGCATGTGATGATACCTAGTTAGGTCGTAGCTCACATGCATTGCACTCTCTCTAGGATTCTGATGCCTAGTAAGATCCCCACCTAGGGCTTTCTTCTTCAATCTTCTTTCTTGCTTTTTGTTTCTTCAAATGTCTTCCTTAGTCTTGAAAATATTAGAGTATCTCTTAGATCAAGGGTGATAGTTCGTTAATATTTACTTGTCGCTTCTCTATTGTTTTTTCCTTTTTTGTCTTCCTTTGCTTTTGACAAGGAAATACATGCATTTTGTTTTCTTCCTTCTTAAGTTGTCTTCTTAGCACAATTGCACACACTCATTGTCTTGTTTTCTTCTCTAAACCCCTATCGAGGGTAGCACTTGCCTAATATATATTTTATCCTTATATTACATCCCATATGGGATAGCTATACATCCTAGAAGGTATCTTTTCAGATATGATATTCTATCGGGTTATACTCCCTTTTGACTCAGCGGGCTCAACACCCCGTTACAGGATAAACTCCTTCACCATTTTTAGCAGGCCTAGGCATACATCCTAGTGGGTAATCACCCCACAGTAGTCAATAAGCGAGCAACCACCCATAGCAGGTCATACTCCAACACCTCATCCCTCTTGGTGAGTACTACACCCATAGTGGGTTTTAGCTCCCCTATTTTATAGTACGATTCATAGTATTTAGTCACATTGGTCCCTTGAAACCTACGTTGATTTTAATACTATGTTTCACCCATCCTTCTTTGTTTCAGATGGTTGACCTTTGGATTATCTTCTTCATTATCTTTCTTCTTTGTCTTCTCTCTCTTCTTCTTCTTCGTATTATTGGTTTTCTTTCCTTGTATTTTTCTCATGTTTTCTTTCTTTCTTCCATTCATTTTCATCCATGCATTTCATATAGCCTTGCATTTAAGATAGATTGCATACATAAAACATCAAATTAAAGAACATCTAATATAACAATCAAATCACATGCACACATTCATAAAACATAAAAGAGAAAGTAGTTATGTATTACTCGATAAAAAGAGAGATATAGTCATGTTTGGTTGGTGCACCACAATATAGTCCCAGTACACTCAACCAATCCCTAGGGTTACAAGCCATAATCAAAATTGGTATGTCATCCCGATCCCTTGCCTATATTTGAGAGCTTGTCTCCTCTACTTTGCTTGAATAAGGAGGTGGTCCAAGCAATCGCATACCCACGAACGGTGATGTCGAGAATGTCTGTGATCGATATCGTGATGTACTAGTTGATTGGAGGGACGGAGAGAGTGTCACTCTCTACCCCACTGGTACCTCCTGGCAGTACATGGTATCATAAAAGTTAGCTCACTGAATGACCACCTCTAGCCTCTCTCTTGCCTCTATAGCTCCACCTGTAGAAGGTGGAATTCGTCGCTAGCTTGGCTACCCCCAATGATAGCCATCCCCTCTGCTCGAGCCATCTAGCGTTCTGTATCCATATGGATCACCTCTCCTCAAAAATGATCGGCCTCTACTCGAGCCACATCTCTCTCCCTCTTTACGACACTCAGCAAGCCTCATAGTCCCTCGATCCTCTTAGATTCTCCACCTGTGCCCGTATTGCCTCTGCCTCCTCCTTCGGATCCCCTCATCCTAGAGCCTGACCCTAGCTAGCTACTGTTGATGTAGAGGTCTCTCCTGATACTCTACGTGGTAGTACCTTGGCCTCTGTAGGGGTAACTCTGGATGCCATTATCTCCCTAGTCCTGGTTGCACTGGTGTCCTCTGTCACCAGCTCAATCCTAATCCAAGCCTACCTCTGTCTCAGGGTTGTTGGTCCTTGTTGTGCCCTCTCTATGGCCCTGTAAGATACCTCTCGAAATGCTCGTTGCATGGTCAGGCTCATCACTTGGTGCCTTTGTATCAAAACTGGCAGGGAGACCCTACGAGGCATGACTCCTTTGTACCACCGCCAGTAGCTGAAGGCCACTCCCACATCGTCCACCCTGGGATACAAGTAAGGAGGATCGTTTAGATCCTCCTAGGCCCACCTAGTCAGGTTAGGTCTGCCTCCTACCCCTATTGGATCCTGGTAGACTCTTCAATACTAGTGATCCTCTAGGTTTAGGATGCCTTATAAGATCTTGAACTGCCTCAAGACTTGGTCAAATCGAAAGACCTATTGCTCCCCCTTCTCTATCATCAACCACCTAATCCTCCTAAACCTTGTCAGATCCTTCCTGTTGTTAGCCCATCCAGGGTGTAGATGCCAGGGTCACCATACTATCTTGACCTCCCTTAGCTCGTCTATTATCCACCTCGCTAGTGGTAGATGTTCGACGTAGGTGCTCACGACTTGCTCTAGGGATATGGACCATTTGTATATTGTTGGTCGCTTCGGACTGGACAATGGATCTGGTAGTGCATCTGGTCTCTACACCGCTATGTACTTACAGCTCCATACCTGGAGCAAAGTTGTACACACTATCCATTTATATCGCTTATACACGACATTGTACAACATCCTGTACAAACGGGTTAGGGTTATGCATAAGGGGTTGGCCCCGAAATTTATTAATAAAAATTTGGTGAATCAAATTCAAAATCCAAGAGAATAGTATCCAAACGCATGTAGAAGGTTCACTATTATTAGGGGTAATATTGGAAATTTTAACTTAAAATGGTCAAATTATTATAAAATTGGGGCAAATCGACCCAAAAAAATTTGAACCTAGAAATTTTTTTGGTATTGGGCCTTGGTCAAGGATCCCAAATATTAGCCAATTCCAAAATTTTAAAATCCTAATTTTAGCCAATTTGGCTATAAATGGCTGCTATGCATAACCTTGAAACGGGTCAACATATATAGACCCCATGCAAACCTAACTCTCTTGTTTCGCATGTCTACCACTACACTTGCCATCGCCCATGATAGATATCACCTGCTAGTGTGGTACATCAGCATGCCCGCAACCACCCCATAGAGCACAATCGTCAATGGATCTACCCCATACCGCCCCACCAAGTCATCTATGACCATGGTGCTCTCGCACCTGGTGGCTCCATCCCCTTAAAAATTGTTGCAATATCACTGGTCTCCCTCGCGCTCTATAAACTGCTCTCCCCCTTATGGGGATGCACAAGATGCGCCACATATCCTCCAATGTGACGATCATCTCTCTCGTGGGTGACCGAAAGGTAGACGACTCCAGGTACCACCTCTATGCTAGTGTTGTCAACAGAGCCCTATTTGCCTCCACCCGAGGTAGTCTAGCCAGGTGGTCTAGCCCCACCACTGCCAATGTATCCCTCTCTACCTATATGAGTGCCTCTAGCTCCACCTCCAGAGAGCCTACTCTCCACTTGTGGCTCTTGAGTATCCTAAGCTGCAATAACAACAAAAGATTTTTTTCATTAATAAATTTAATTAAAAACTTAACACATTAAAATTAATCAAAATTCATGGCACAATCAAATTCCACATCTTTAAAGTTGTTTGCTTGCATCCTTTTCCCTTCTTCTTCCTTTTGTTTTCTTTTCGCTCTTTCCTATTTCCTTTTTTCCTTTTTCGACGAAATCGCGCTCGCTAAGCACATTTTTGTGAAACCGCGCCTAGTTGATTTTTGCCAGGCATGATTTCTTCGCTACTACCCAAAGGTAAAATCATGGCTAGTCTGTGAGATCATTCCCAGATCATACATGGCAAAACCGTTGGTTTTGGCGAAAAACCGCTAAAAACATGCATGAAATTTTGAAAATTTGAAATGCAAGAAGTGGTTTTCGATCCTACTTGTGCCCGCTCTGCTTTCGTGTCGGCTTCGCCCCTCATGATCGCTGAAAGGTGTATCGGTAGCACCATCTCCTCCATTTCTCCAAAACTCCTTTCTTTTCTCTCGCGTGGTTAAAATGAATTAGGGTTTTGCCCCCTTTTCACTTTTAACCCTATTTTTGCGCGTTTTTTCTCCTTTTGGTTTTTCTTGCTTCTTTTGATTCTACCTTTTCAAGTTTTTATGAGTAATGTGTTCCTCATAAAACTCAAGGAGGCACCCCGACCTTAGAGGCATTAATGTCCCTAATACCTCGATTTGCGTGCAAAGTATGAAAGTGTTTCGAATAACACTATTTTTGCACTTTCCCTTTCTTATAAACCAGCCACCCCGTTTTTACTTGTTGTCTTTTGTCCGTGAATGTTTACATCTTTTCTTTGACACATTTATTGGGCCATAAATGTATCAAAGAGGGGGTGAAATGTAGACACAAAAAATTGACCCACTTCAATGGGAGATCTTCCCTGAGCCCTTTGAGGGACCCCTTAGACTTGCCTAGAGGAAGGGTAAGGCTTTCCCCCTGTTTTGCTTGTTTTTCCTCTCTATGCAAAATCACGCCCGATCCCTAACGGGACGCGACTTCGCATTGCGATATCACAGTCGGTCCAGACGAGGCACGATTTTGCCTTTTTAGGGTTTGACACATTAAAACCCTAATTTTTTTAGGTTGGCGTGTTTTACATTGACCCTCCTTGGATTCACTTTTCACACATAAGTTAACACACACTCACATAATCGACACTTGATGATTTATTGCTTGCATTTGATTTCTCGCATTGTTTTGTTTGATTTGCATCCTTCTTCTTCTTTCGCAAGCAACTTTGAAGTTTGGAGTTTGATTGATTGTTTGTTGCATTGGATTGGTGTTGCTCGCTCTTGGTGGATTGTTGTTGAAGACCTAAGGAGAGATTGACTACCTAGGAGATCTCAAACCTTTTTGCTTGCTTCCTCGCTCTCTACTAGGTGAAAGTATTTTGTTGCATGTTTGATTTCATTCATTGCATCTTATTTTCGTAATTTCACTTTAGTCTGAGACGTTTTGTCTCACTTCTACGAAATTGTGCTTGTCTTCTACAGGGTGCGATTTCGCATTACGTTATCACAGTCACCTATTACGAGGCACGATTTCACCTGATTCAAATCTGGGGGCAATTTATTGTTCCAGTTTTCATCATTCCATTTTAGACTACATTTAGAGCATAGCGGTGTATTCTATTTCTGTGATTTCATCATTCTTTTCTGCTATATTGTATTATGTTTGTTTTCCTCCAAAGGTCAATTTCAGCTTTTAATTATCAAAGATCAACTAAAAGGACCTAGGGGGCTTGATTGTTGCACCTCCAAGTATTGTTATACAGCGGCCTAAATAGCCTCCCTAATGTTAATCACAGTTTCAAGTGTTTATCAAGCTATCTTGCAGGAACAGGAATTATTGATAGCATTAGATAAAAGGATAAAAGCAAGGATCAATCATCGGATAAGCTAAGTGTTCCAATTAATCTTTAGGCTATTTGTTGTGTGCCTTATATTTCTGTTGTAAATCCTAGATTTGATTTTATTAAAATACATCTAATTAATTTCTAGGCATTTGAAAGATAAACAACATATAGTGTGCACTTAGGGTTAATTCTATTTGTGCATTATTTCTTGAGACCTTGCTTAAAGGTTGTTTGTTTAAAACCCTAGGTTAAAAAGCATTCAAAGAAAGAATCATACTAGGGTTATCTCTTGTATTCTTGCATTTTTGTATTTTTCCATTGTCCTTTATCTTTTATAGCATAGATTTAGAAAGGCCAAATCTAGGTGTTTGTCTTGAATCTCATACATCAAACATTCCTGAAATTCCTGTGGATTTGAAGCGAGTCCTTAAAGCCGTTCCTGGTGAACCCTTCTCCATCCTCTTAGCACCGAGTGTAGAGAACAATGCAGCCCTCGTGGTTCACCCCATAAGGCTTCTCTTCTCTCCTGCATATCCAACCTTTTGGGAATTATACGCGGTAGGATGGTTTTTCCTCTCTACAGCTGGCGTGTCTACAATCAACGCTTCTCAGTTGATCAGGCTTTTTAGTGCTTCTTCGTGAATTCTGTCAACGGTTGCTTGTCCGAACATGTAGATGGGCATTTTCCTTCTTGCAAAGATTAAACACATGTATATGTATCCAGATTGTGACTATACCCTCCTGATGGGAACAATCGAACTTCTACTCCTGGAAATTGGAAATCATGCAGGTTTATGGATCTTGTGTTTGTTAGGCCTAGGTTTCCTAAGTTACCTATAGCACGCATTCAGGGCATCATACTTACAAAAACTAAAAAGCAGAAAAGACGTAGGTTAGTGGAATTTGTGCCTTATAGGCCTAGGTTTCCCAAGCTGCCTACAGATTGCACTCAGAGCACTATACCTGCAAAACAAAAACACAAGCAAAGAGAAAAATAAAAGAGTAAATTGTTTTTGTTTTTGGGTGGACATTCTTGTGTCCACCGACTACTGAAGAATTAAGAATTTTTAATTAGATGGGGTCTCCCCCATGCCTATCTTGGACTCCATCACAAGATTTTTAGATATGTGGTAAGGCCGCAACCGATGATCATTAACTGTCAGTATGGTGTTGTCATTAATAGTTCGGATGCGCACAACACCATTATTGATTAGTTCAATCACTTTGTATGGCCCCATCCATCATTGCATAAGCTTGGTCAGTATGTCCTTTAATGCGGTCAACTGAGTGCGTATCAACTCACTATTGACGTTCAAATTTTTTCTAGACTCAATTTGAATTTGTTTGACATGGTGGTCTTGGCTGCCCACCAATGATGACTTTGGAGAGGTGTGGGAGGATTCTCCACGGAAGAAATTTGTGATAATTTTGTCCTTGTCACCTTCATTTTCTATCTTAGTCAATAACGACAACTCCTTTAAGATATTTTAAAACCCCCGACACAAGGTTTCTAACCTACTCAACTACTGTAAAAACAAACTATATTTTTTTTGTTTTTTTAGGTTTTTGCTATTTTTTAAAATGAAGGATAAACAAAAAACACAAGAAAATTATACCTAATAAATTGAATGGATGAGCAAGAATTGTCACAGTCGTAGCAGAACTCGGCCCTAGAAAGTGCTCTGATACCACTTGTTAAGAATCTACTATTAAAAATAAGCACTCACAAAATACTAGAAATAAGCAGAAATTCATGCAATATCACAATGTGAAAAAGTAAATGCAAAAATAACCACTCACAATAACACTGAATCCCAGGCCTCTTCGAGGGAGCAACCTCCTTCAATATTTCATTAATTGGCAAAAAGATACATTCGTAATGGTTTCATAGCTTTTAAAGAAAAGACTTCATGCAACCCTAACCCTAAGCTCAAAAATTGGCTTACATGCAAAATGTCACTCAAACTAAAATCTTCTACCAAACTTCGATTACATTCTTGATAACGGTTATATGAAATGGTCCCACTTGTCTAGGTGCCTTGCCACATACAATTACAAAAGTATTACAAAATAACATTATAAGTGGATCCCCATGTTGGACGTGGGTTGTTACATAATTAATTGAGTTACAAAAATAATGTTAGGATGAGCTCCTAACAGAGACCAAGAGTTTTTAAGCTAAAAACACAAAAGCATGAACATTGATAAGATGCCATTTCAACTTTTATAATTATTATGTCTAACTCTTTAATGGGTATAGAAAGTGTAGCCAAAAAGCTTTGTTCATCCATTTCCTTCTTGTAATCTTATAGTTTCTCTATGTTTTTTTATCAAGCAAAATCACTCTTAGTAACCTTACACTAATGGCCATGCTATTTACCAAAACCCAAAACATTAACAAGGTACTCATTGTCCAACCTCTTTTACTTCAGACCCTAGAAAATAGCTTGATCCAAGGCCACCATGTTTGATTTTTTTTTTTAATAAATAGCTTGAAGCTTTTGCTTTGGAATGAACTTAGGACATAACCCACACCAAAAAAAAATCTCTAAATGACCCTTAAATCCAATTTGACTGGCTGTAACAAACACTCGATGGTACCTAAGAGATGTCACACCTCCATATAATGGTACCTAAGAGATGTTACACCTACCCGAGTGTTGTAGGTGAGTTGGAGAGGAGAGGGCAATCCTCCAAGGAGGTCCCAGGTTCGAATCTCCACCCTACCAAAAAGCTGAATTGGGTACCCAAAATCCAATTGATAATGTTGGTGCGGGCAAGGCTGGGTGCGACTCCCGGGTGACTTTGACGGTGTAGAACCCCCTGTTCGTGGTCTCTCAGACCAAGGCAGCCCCACAAGGGGTTTTCGCTTAAAAAAAAAAAGAAATGTTACACCTCCATATAAAGAGTTTTCTCAGTTAGTGATAAATCTTGCTTGTTTTTGGATGTTGTATCAAAGGCAGTCTTTAGTTTTTGGCTACCTCTGTTATGAATATTATGCTCCACATTAGCTCTCTGACAATATCCACCTTCTTTTTCAGATTTTTCAATCACTGCAATGCATGGTAGACTATTTTTATGCATACCAGTTGGAAGTGTCAAAAGGCAAGTCTATTTTGTCCCAGGAATGTCTTACTGCTGATGTACCTTATATCATGGAGGCATTGGGAAAATAGCTTCAATTTTTTGTAAAAACCAAAATCTTTAAATTATGCTTTATGCCTTTCTTCAATTTATCCAGACATCACAATTATACATGCAAGATGAAAGTCCTCTTCAGTAATTTTATTGATGTTTTATGATTTGATTTATCATAACCCAAAAAGAAAAAGAATTTACTGTCCTCAGATAACCAAAGTTGGCTAATGGGACTCAAAAATTATGTGATTATATGATAAGAAAAAGGAAAGCAAAATCAAATACCTCCAATTTGGGGACCAGGGTTTGATACTCAAGGACATCTTGTCTCAAAATGTAATAAAATATTAAAAGGAGTCATGCACCCTCTTCGAAATTCATGTAATGCTAAACATCCCAAGTTTCAAAATCAGCAACCATTGCAGGAAAAGCTATAAATAATTATTGGTTAGAACATCACAACAATTAATCCACAATATCAAAAACAAAACAAATGAAATACATAAATCAAGCACTAGCAACAAAAATTTACTAAAATTTTGAGTTATGAGGCAGCATTCCAGTCATTGAACAACTATGCTGCAAAACAAAAATTTACTAAAATTTTGAGTTATGAAGCAGCATTCCAGTCCTTGAACAATTACGCTGCAACCCAAGATCTCCTCACAATATGATTTGCAAGTACAATTGTAAACTCTAGCATAATTTGCCAAGAAGAGCATAGGTTAATTCTTCCTACTGTAGTGTTTGAGGTGAGTCTTGCTTGTACTAGACTACTAGTTGTATAAGTGTGTTTTTGAACCACAAAACAAAGTCTTCGGGTAGAGGCAGTCGTTTAAAATGGTTGTGTTCCAAAAAAAGAAAAGGTTTTATGATGCACATTCAATTAGCATTTTTCCCAGTGTAACTTAAAGTGGAGAATATTGCAGCTTATACTCAAACAAAATTACAATCATGTAGAAACAAGTAACCACATGAGTGAGATCTCAATTAAAGGAACTTTGTGTTAGCATAATTACCGAAATTGATAACCCATTGGAGCACTTTGTGCATCCAATGGGAAATTGGTAAAAAGGGAACATGACTGACATTCCCTCCTTCAAAGAACAGGATGAAGAATTTTGAAATTAAATTAAATTAAATTAAAAATAGAGCATTATAATACACAACTTTCCAAGAATTAGTAATCCTGCATAAAGTGTTCAAATTCTGTCCCTCTTAGCCTCTTGAAAACCTCCTGCCAATTTTGGATCTGCTTTGAAATAGGCTTGGTATGTATTTTCACATGATGGCTGGTTAGTGGCCTTGGTATTACACCAAGGTACTTTTGGACCTCAACGATTTGCTACACATAGAAATGCAAACACAGTTTATAAAGAAAATAAGCAAGCACTGCCCATTTAGTTGAATTTTCCAAGACAAAACCAGTCTTACAAAATACTTTTCCAAATAAAACATTTACCGAATAATTCCTGATTAAGTCTTCATAATAGATAGTCTTGTGGCGAGTGCTTTTGAAGGAAAATATTGCATCATGCCTTAATTCCTGAATTCGATGCAGATACAGAGGAAGAAATGTCACATTCACCACTGGCTTAAATGTTGCCAGTATTTGTGCCTGTATGAAAACATTGTAGCTTAGAAAGGAAAGATTACTTGGCTCCAATGTTCTATTGTCAAGATAATATTCTACAGCTTGTCCGTATAATATCTGTCCAGTGTAGAAATTAAATATATAAAATTTGTGCTTTCCAAATCTCAGAGCCTCAAACAGTTTACCGTCAATAAAACCTTAATAGTATGGATTGTACCTATTCTCTTAAGAAAATATGCCACTGATGAAATGCTTGTTTAAAATTAAATGGAATGAGCTCAAGTGGTCAAAGCATGTGGAGTTCAAACTGGAGACCTAAGTTCATTTCCCAAGTGACATGTGAAAATTTATGGTTAAGAAATGTTAAATGTCGAAAGTGATGTCCCAGCTCCTAGATAGAGAACTGTTAATCCAATCCAAAAATAAAAAAATTAATAGTTCAAATCATGTCCTCAGCTCAAGTAAGACACGTAAAAGCCACAGTAACAACACTGATACGACAGTTGTGGAATAGAAAGGCAAAACAAAATTACAATTTAACTATTGGAATATTCCAAGTTCTGATACATTGTTGCAACACAAGTAATAAGCTTGACAGTATATGAAACATACGCTTGTTGAATATGATAAAAACTGTGTTTTGTAAACAAGAAATGCTCCGGTTATTTCAAGAAACTTGTGCATGGTCTGGTAAACTACCAGAGGGAGTTGAATAAGAAATCGATGTACAGGATAACATTGCATTTAACATAAGAGCTGTCCATTTAACTAAATTCTAGTCTTAACGAATTATAGAATGGAGATTAGTACAAAATTTTATATTAATAAAACAGTATTGTTTAAAATTCTGGATCCAAGTGAACTAAATCCCATGATGTACTCGACCAGTCACAGCTAATTAATATCCTAATGCGCTTGAATGATCGCCTGAAATGGCATTCAACTTGTGACAAAAATTCATAATTGCTACACTTTGGGAGACACAAATGGCATGTTACATAGACAGTCATCATTAAGCGGAAGCAGGTAGGCATTATTCAGTTTGCAACTCCTATTCCTAGGTACTAACTATTACAAAGTTTCCTTGATTCTTAATTGAGTACCATAAATCAAAAGGTCATGGATAACAGTAGAAGAGATTTTTATTTTTATTTTTTTAAAACGCTATGTGTGGCTTTTATAGGGCTACTCCCATCAAAATAACAAAACATTATGTTTGTTGTCAGGTCAATTAAACCATATCCAACTTGCCTTTTTATCAAAGATATTTTTCCCTTTCTATCATCGATCCTATTCAAAATAAAATTAAGAAATGGGTTTATTATTACCAAAACGAAAAGTGATGCTGCAAAAAACTGCTCTTTGACCTGTAGAAAGACTAAATATATAGCTATTCTTTGCTAACATTGCTCTCAAAACTTTGCCTCTACTCTCTCTCTCTCTCTCTCTCGTCCTTGCAGGTAAAACCAAAGCCATTGTCTATTGGTTCACTGCCTTCCACAAAGGACGATAGGACACTTTACAAGATTTGTAGCCAAAGGTCACTAATTGTCATTCGAGAACCAGTTTAGAAGGCTTCTTAGTGTCGTGGCATGAACAGTATCGAGGGGTGAACAGTGCCACGGTGTGAACAGTGAAAAGAATCACTCCACAAGATCTCGTATGTGCTAGTTTGAAAATGTTGCGGCATGAAGTGTCACGGCGTGAACAGTGTCGTAGGGGTGAATAGTGTTGCAGCGTGAAGTGTCACGGCGTGAACAGTGTCGTAGCGTGAACAATGTTGCGGGGAAGAACAAGGAGCAAGGGTTTTTCAAGCGTGACAACGAGCCCTAGCATTGCCGTTTCTTGAGCAGCCCTAGGGCTTCTCTATTATGGGGAATTTCGATGGGGCTTCTCATAAGTCTGCCCAACGTTTCTATGGAACATCTTACCAACGCCTCTCCAAATAGATAGCTTCTCTCTAGAAACAGTTGGATACACAGGCTAGCATCATACTCTTTGCAAGACCAAGTGAAAGATGGTAGTTGTGAGAGTGCTACTTTGAAAATGTTGCGGCGTTAAGTGTCACGGCGTGAATAGTGTCGCAAGGGTGAACAGTGTTGCAACATGAAGTGTCACGGCGTGAACAGTGTCGCAACGTGAACAATGTTGCGGGGAATAACAAGGAGCAAGGGTTTTTCAAGCATGACAACGAGCCCTAGCATTGTCGTTTCTTGAGCAGCCCTAGGGCTTCTATATTATGGGGAATTTCGATGGGGCTTCTCATAAGTGTGCCCAATGTTTCTATGGAACATCTTACCAACGCCTTTCCAAACAGATAGCTTCTCTCTAGAAACAGTTGGATACACAGGCTAGCATCATACTCTCTTTGCAAGACCAAGTGAAAGATGGTAGTCGTGTCATTACGGATCTCCAGAGTAAGATCCAGGATCAACAAGCTACTATTAATCAACTACAGACTGTTCACACCAAACAATCTCCCCAAGATTCTTCTAATTTTCACTCTGAAATCTCAAAAATCCGAGAAGAGCAAACTGCTCTTTTTGCTGAACAAGAACGTCTCAAGGAAGCTTCCACTGAACTGAGTCAGAAATTAGCTGACCAACAATCTTGGGTCCAGGTTGTTGCTGGGAAGAACCCCCCTCCTTTGGTTGAGCTTGTTGTTCAGGCTAAATTTGAAGAGGAAAGGGTTCGCAATGCTAAAGCTCTCAATCTCCGGGTCCGTGGGGTGCCCAAACCAACAGATCCGCTTCAAGCTAGCAACACCTTCTTACATAACACTCTCGAGTTAACCGACATCACTCTCGAGAAAGCATGGGTCTCACCTGATTCCACATTTGTCATCCGCTTTAAGAACACAGAAGAGCGTATGAAGGCCTTAAGGGCCAAACGGAAATTATTTAATCTTCAGGACAGGATCTTTCTTGATGAGGACCTTACACGTCTCCAGGTTGATGAATTGAAGAAAGCTAGAGAACAGGTCGTCGCAGCCAAAAAATCCAACAAATGGGCAGTAATCCGTAATTTGTGTGTTGTGATCAGGGACTCCCCCCCTAGGGTGGTCCAAACCCTTACCCACTAAATGACTCCTTCGGCAGAGAAGGGGGGGCTGATAAGTTGGTTGTAGCTTGTTGGAATTGTAATGGTATGACATGGTCTGCCCCAGGGTCCCTTGATGATGTGATTAGTGGACACAATATCATTCTCATTTGTGAGACACATGAGAGCCCTGAGCGGGCCTTGCCAACTATCACTGGTTACTTTTGGTGGTCCAATTGTCGACAACTCATCCAATGTTTTGGGAGAGTTCAAGGGTCAAGAGGTTTCGTTGCTCTCATCAGGGATAGACTTCAGGATTCTGTGACCCTGGTTTCCTCAGATCCCCACTCCAAATTTCTATGGATTAAAATTTGTCATCACCCACCTCTTTGGGATATCTTCATTGCCACTTGTTACTTCCCCCCCACCACATCCAATTTTGCTATACACACGGATGGGGACCCTTTTCAAGACCTTTATGAGGACATTACTAGGTACTCGGCTTTAGGGGAGGTGCTTTTGCTGGGAGACTTCAATGCCCGGACTATATCTATGCAGGATTCTCTCCACAACCTCACAACAGATGAGATGCAAATTCAAGAATTAGATCCTGATGACCTCTATTTTGCTCAGACCTCCATCGACACAGGATACTGCTTACGGAAAGCATCTTCTAGAGTTGGGTGAATCCAACAAGCTCGTTATTCTCAACGACCTATCTCGTTTTCCAGATTCTTGTGGGTTTACTTGTTTTTGCACAGTGGTGGGGCCAGTATTGTGGACTATGCTCTTTCCTCCACCACCCTCATCCCTTCATTTCTCGGTTCAACGTTTCTGACAACCCTCCCCCCCTTACTGATCACTCCGTTCTTTCTTTGACTTTTTTTGTTGTTTCCCTTCCTATTATTCCTCCACTCCCGCCCCTCGAGTGTCTATTGACTTTGACTATTACTATTCCTCCACTTACATGGACCGCTTGCGTCAGGTTCTCCCTAGGTTGTCTTCTCTTCCCACTGCTACCAATCGGTCTACTTTTTGGTCCAGGCCATTTGGAGAGTAGCATTAGACTCTTACCCCCGCACCATCCCCCATGAACATCTAGTATGATGAGGAATGTAAGTCTGCCCACCGAAAATTGAAACATGCTATTCAGTACTCTCCCCAACTCAAAGCCACCTCTCATAGAGATTACAGGCTACTCATCCAAAAGAAGAAATGTCTCTTCCTCTCTCAGCATAGACTTGATCTTATTCACTCCCTTCAACAGTCTCCTAAATCCTTTTGGTGCCTTATCCTCCCCCGTGATCGGATTACTCATGGGATCAATCTTTCCTCTTGGACCACTCACGCCTCATCCCTCTATACCATCCCAAATCAGCCTCCTATTATTGTCCCCTCCCCCCCTTCTTCGTGCCACCTCTTTTCTACTGGGCTTGTCAGGAAGGCTATTTGGAAGCTTTGTACGAGCAAAGCAACAGATTTAGATGGGCTACAGGTGGAATTTTTGAAGCATGGCATTGACCCTCTTGTTGGGCCCCTCACCGATCTCTTTAATCTCTCTGTCTGACTCCCGAATTCAGCATATCATCCACCCCATCCATAAGGCAGGAGATCCCCATGAACCCAATAATTACAAGACTATCATGATTGGGCATATCTTTGCCAAGCTCTATGCCAAAGAATTGGATATGCTTCTCTCCCGGAGTTTGGAGGAGGGTCACAGGGCTATTGGCCAAGCTAATTTTCGACAAGATCACCAGACCACAGATCAAATTCTAGTCCTCAAAGCTATTATTGAGGAGGTCCATTCTAAGTCTTCGAAAGTTTATTGTTGCTTTGTAGACTTTAGGAAAGCTTTCGACACGATGCCTTTGTAGAAGGTGCTCCATGAGATCAGGAAGGATGCTAGTCTCCAATACACTAGATGCACATGGATCTCTCCTCTTTCCCCTCTTTCCCCCAAGTTGTCTTTCTATTATGAGCACTTCTTACAGATTCAAGAGGGCAAAATAGTTCCTCCCCAATACCTTCAACAGCACATAATGCCTAGTCTTCGGATCCCGATTGGGCAACTCAGGGTGTGTTTACACCAACTTTGAATTGAGTCAGATCATCTTCCGACGGAGGAGAGGATCTACTTCTTTTGTTCCTTGGGTGAAGTCGAAACCCTACATCACTTCTTTTTTTGTTGTCCCATTTATTACGAGATCCAAGGCAGATTCAATTGCCTTTTCAGGGACAATTCTCAATCTGTTTCTACCTTTTTCAGATATCCGGATCAGCGGTGTCTTGCACTCTTTCTTAGGGAGGTAACTCAGTTTTGTCGACAAAAGTTTTTCTCCTAATGGATCTCACCCCCCTCAACATCAGCTCATCACAACATACTTCACCAGCTCTAACGGACTAGGGAACACCAGACGGAAACGCCCCACATCATCCAGTTCGAACGAGAGCAAGGTCGCTAGACAGCGTACCCACAGTCTATTAGGGTCCCACTCCAGTGATGGATAGAGACATATCATGGACTTCTTCAGCTTTGATACTTCAGCCTCAACTGCTAGGAGAGATTAGTTTCTGGGGGGTTCTTGGAGCTTGCCCCTCCTAGGCTGCTCCCTCCCCCCTCCCTCTCTCTCCCTATTCTTCTTGGCATGCACTTCACTCTTTTGGACTACAGCCCTCCCCTCCCCCCTCTTCTCTCCCTCTTTTTTTCCCTTTCTCTTTAGCCCGATTATTGGTTTTCATCTTGTTTTTTTCTTAGTTATTTTATTTGTTGGGCTTTTAGCCTACTAGCTGGCAGTCATTATTGTACTTCTTATAGTCCCTTGGGTCTTTTTTGGCCCACCGTGGACATTAATAATATTTTATTTCATTTCATTTATCAAAGATATTTTTCATCATCCTCAAACTGTTGTTTCTACAATCAGCTCCTTGACATCATTTTCATTAAGAGATAAAATCTCACTCGGACAGTTGCCTTATAAAATCTAAATTTTGCCATGATGAAGATCAACACCGCAATTGGCTAAATTATCTACTACCTGATTTCCTTCTCTAGAAGATATGTGACATTTCCAAGATACTGCCTCCAATAGTAGTTGATGAATATCAGCTAATGTTGTTTTTGATCCAATCCTCACATCTATTTTGTTGTTAGCATTAAAGATAATTTTCTAATGCCCCTTAACTAAAATATATTTCCATATTTTATCAATGGTACTTTTGACCTCTGCAAGAAGTGCCTCTACATAGTTATTAGTTGAAGTTCCATATGATTCTAAGTGAGGAGAATTTTACCTTCATTATTTCAACAAACACCTCCTCCACCAACTTTTCCAAAAATTCCTTGAAAAACACCATCAAAATTAATTTTGATAAACCCAACTTTTGGACATTTCTATTTTACCATAGCTCAAAGCAGATCCTTTGCGTTAAACACTCCATTGTTGAAGATGATCCTTCCATGTATAGTCAAATCTTATAACTAAGAGGCTAGCACCTCTTTTTCCGTACTTGAGGCTTAAGTGATGAGCACCATGTCTATAAACATTCTACATGAGAGGCAATAAAATGATTCCAAATATGAGCATGATTTTGAGATTTATTGTTAAAAATTTTATTACTCCTTTCAAGCTATATATTCCAAAAAATAATAGTAGGAGCAATCCTCCATAGACTGCATCATGTTTTAGCTTTTAAACAATTAATCCAACATTTCATCAACTCTTTCAATGTTAATGGAGCTACCCATTATATCATATTCTTGAAAAAGCGGCCCCAAATGGTGTAAGCAAAGGGACAAAGAAGAAATAAATGATTTGACGTTGCTAGATCCTTCTCACACAAGGTACACCTAAAAGATCCATGACATCCTCTTCTTTGCAACTCTCTCCTATAAGAATCTTGTATCATAACTAACCAAAGGAATGTTAAGACTTTAGGGAGAGCCTTCAATGACCAAACATTCTTTTAAGGAAATCATTGGAAGTAGGAAATTTTGATTGCTTTAAATCCTTATATCCCAACTTGATTGAGTAACCACCATCTTTTGATAGATTCCAAACCAACTCAACTTTTTGCGTAAAAATAGGCAAATAGAACTTTTGAAGCTCATCCACTATTTGTTTGAGCTCCTCTCCTTTAACTAGGTTGCTAATAGTAATCAATGATTTGTATTTGTTCACATTAATATAATTTTTGACCTTTGGACCTTTACAAGCGAAACATAACTGAGCCAATAGTTGTCATTTTGGATCAGAAATAAGATGATAAGGCTCCAACGAAGCATTACACCAAAATTTGCAAAATCCCCCTCATTAACTAACCATCTAATATGTTTCTTGATCAATTGCAAACTATCTGATATGAAGTGCCATGCTATCAATCTTCTAGGTAGGACTCATTTCTTAAGCAATTTCATTGCATCAAGAAGACCTGTATATTTTTGAAGTAACATTTTTGCTCAACTCTTCCCTTTATCTCTAACTAATTTTAAGCCAAATTTTGTCTTTAATGCCCAACTTATTAGTTTGTAGTTGCACAAGCCTGCACCTCCAATATTCTTTCCTTTGCAAACACTATCTCACTTGCAAAGAGGAAACCTAAAATTTTCCTCGCATCCTTTCCAAAGAAAATCTCTTTGAATTTTATCAAATTCGGATGTTATACCTGCTAGCAATCTTAAAAGTGACATCATATATATATATATATATATATGATGTCACTTAAGTTAAGTCCTTAACTATGGTTAACTCACTCAAAAAAAATTACATTGCAAAATATATATATATATTTTTTTTTTGCAATGTAGTTTTTTTTGAGTGAGTTCTGAAGCCTTCTAACCATAGTTAAGGACAACTTTCAATCTGCCAAACAAGATTTCATTCTATCCAAATTGAGTCCCAAACCTCCTTTTCTTTGTCAGTCAAAGGAATACTCAGATATGTTGAAGGCAAGTTTCCAACTTTAAACCCTATAATATCTACAATAATAATGCTAATGAAAAAGATCCTAAAATTTGAAGTATTAACCAACTAGCTAGCAGCCTTCTCATGGCATGATAATATTGATTTAAACTCCACAGCCTTATTAACTGAGGAATGACCCCAAAACAAATCGTCAACAAATTGGAGATGAAGTTTGAAGGGACCATTTGCTGCAACCTAAATCCCTTTGATTTTTCCTACCATTTTTGCCTTTGAGAAAAAGCTCTTCCCAATGCCTCAACGAGAATAATAAATAGATAAGGAGATGGTGGGTGACCCTAACAAAGTACAAAAGATGGTTCAAACTTCAAAGAATCCAACAAAGGATCTATTGATTAAAATAGAATGTTTTAAAATTTGGAGTGCTATATCATCTGATCCATTCACACCAACGTTGATCAAAAGCAAGTTTTCTCATAATATCATGTAAAAACTCCAACAAACCCTATTATATTCTTTGTTCATATCTAAGTTTACAAATATACATGGTTTTTCCATGGAATGAAGAGAATGTATGGCCTCTTGTGCAATGATTATACCATCAAGAATTTGTTTACCACAAACAAGGCCATCTCGTTCCTCTTGAGATAGCACAATTTAAAATGTTTTTCAACTTATTTACCATAATTTTTTAAATTATATTATAAATCATATTACAAAGGCTTATTGGACAAAAAATATCATAATATTTTGTCGCCTTTCTTAAGAACCAATGCAATAAAGGTGGCATTGATCTCATGTATTATAGCCTTCTTTTTGTTGGCCTCTTCAACTGCAACCAACATGTCATTCTTTAACAAATCCCAAAAAGTTTAAAGAAAATTACAAGATATCCATCAAGGCAAGTGCCCAATTAGAGTGGAATGAGAAAATTGTCTCCTATAGCTCCTCCATAAAGATCTTCCTCATCAAACTTCCATTTTGTCCTTGTGTGATAACTAATTGAATATTTTGTAAAAGCGTACCTTGCACCTCCTTGTTTTACCCAAGTGCTAACAAAATATCTTTAAAATAATTAAATGCTTCCTTCTTGATCTTTTCTTCCTCAATACTTCTCCCATCTATAGAGTTGACATGCTTTTTTATTCAATGAAGGGACAAAACTGTTTTGGTTATATAATGAAAAAAATTTATATTTTTGGCCCCTTCCTTAAGCCATCTCTCCCAAAATCTTTGGGACCGACATGACTCTCCCTTTTTTTATGCAATATGTAATAAAAAACTTAAAAAGTAATTGTTTAATTGTTTTTCTGCACATAATTATTTTGGTCCAATCCACTGATTTTTACTGTCTTTTGCAAATTGTTGAGCTTGGATTTAATTTCCTATTTTGTTTTAAATATGTTACCAAGAGATTTGGCATTCCAAGTTTTCATCTACCCTTTTAAATATTTCATCTTTTAAACAAATTTGTACATACATGATCCTTCAAACCTTGTTTCATCCCACCATAATATAACTATCTGAAAGAAATTAGGCTATTAAAGAGAATGGGTTTATGATTTGATCCTGCTCGAAACAATGTCTAAAGAGATTGTATATTGTGTTTGCCAGCATATATTATATAACAAAAATTGGTCCAATATTTCTAATATATGAGTTTGTCCAATGCATCTATTATCCCATGTAAAATAAAATCTTGAAGGAATAGCATACCAAAGGCCACTTGAATTAACAAATGAAGCAAAATCTTCCATTAATTTAGACCATCCAAGAGTACTACCGTTCTCTTCCTAAGTAGATAGAACTATGTTGAAGCCCCCACCCCCAAAAAGGATCCATAGATCACAATTATGAAATCATTGATTTTGACAAAAATAAACTAAGGTCCTTCCACCATTTTTCACAAGCAATAACTAACTATAGTTGAAGCATATACATTTATAGCCCAAATTTGATATTTTCTTCTCTCCTAAAAATACCAGCAACCCAATTACTTTTGCTTCTAGTATTTGTCCATCCTATTTGCATTTGTCTCGTATTGTTACAATACCTCCTAAAGCTCCTATAGAAGAAACTACCAGACAAACAATCTTCCAAATCTTTTTTAATGCATCCTTACATTCCTCACTACTTAATTTTGTTTCTTGTATTAAAATAAACTCAAAACTATGACGACCGATTAATTCCTTGATAAGTTCTTTTTTAGGGGTCTTATTCATACCCCTAATATTCCATGATACCATTTTCCTCATCACTTTTTAATTTTATTTGTGGGCTTAGCCCCGCTTCTTGTTAACACTTATAAAATTTGTTTCATTTTCCCTTAATAATATCCCTTTGAGTTTTCTTTTTTCTTTGTTCTTGCTTTAAGGGTCTTCCTTTTTTTTTTGTAAATTCCCACCAACACTTTGATCTTCATCTTTTCTACTATTTTTCTATGTTGTTCATAATGAGGCTTATCTTCTATAGGTTTATGCTGCCCTAGAGAATCTTAAATGTAGAGAATAGCCTTACACATACTTTCTTCTTTACATTGCCCTTGAAACCCCAAATTGTAAAGATGATCTTCCGTAGTAATTACTTTCTTATGTTGCTCTAGAAACCCTAAATGTTGTCCTGGAAACTCTAGAGTGCAAGAATGATCCTCCATTGTAATTATTTTTTTTATGCTGCCCTAAAAACCCTCAATTTCCATGGATATCCTCCATGCTCGTTTCTTTATTATAAAGCTTTTGAAACACTAAAGTGCAAGGGATAAAATCTACACTACTTTCATTTTTATTGCAAGAAGAGGATTTTGTGGTACTTGAGGAAAATATTAAACTTGACCTCTTTTGCCTCCTTTGTTTTAAAATGTGTCTCTGCATCTTCATTGGCACCTTTGATTCCTTTTGAATTTGAACTTGTGAATTGTACTTTTTTCCCTCTTGTCTTGGTTTCTTCTAATGGTTGATCCAAGTAAATTGTAATGGCTTTTGCCATCTAATGATGCATAGGAACTTTTTTTACCACTTTCTTGGAAGTAGAAAATCCTTTTTTTAATCCAACGTCTACTTTGGTATAATCTCCTTGCTTTATCTTGATGTTTGTCTCATGTTCAAAATTGTCTCTTTCTCCAATGTTTTCAATTTGAAATCTCTTACCATGTGTCCAGTCTCATAACATTTGTGGCATCGGAATGCAATGTTTCAAAATCCATTTATTAATCTCATTCTCTTGATTTAATGTATTGTGATAAAGGTTATGAAATATCCATGGCAACACATATCTAGGAATATAAAGCATGCCTTCGCTCCTTATGATCCCTCGTAGATGAATTCCCCAAGAGTATTGTAAATATTCTTCCAAACCACCTCATTGACAAGCTTATATGGAAGTCCAAAAAGCCTAACCCACACTTGAAGACTTCTAATAATTTGTCTCCATAGAAAATTTCTCACTCTATGTCTTAAATATTATGCATCTCTCCCCTAAACCATGGGCCACCACCCATTATTTTATCCCTGATTTTCAAACATGAAAAGATCATATGGAAAAACCCTTTCGAGAGAAATTCCATGGAGTAATTTGAATTTGATTCCCACTTCCACTTGATCCAATTTGGATCTTCGAAAAAACTGGACAATATCCATGGAACTTAAATGTTTGTCCTCTACTTTTAAGAATTTTTATGTCATGCTTGATCATCTCATCCTTGATAATTATGGTGTAACATATACTACCCGGTACTGCGCGAAAATCTGTGTGGCGGCTTCTGGGGCGGCCATAAGAAACTGGACAGCCTGCCTGGATTCGTGGCGGCTACCGATTCCACCATGTAAATTCAAAAAAAAAAAAAACATATACTACCCGGATAGGGTTTCCCATATATTCAATGTTCCTCTTGTCCCCAACTAGGGCACCTATACTTCCAACTAAGGAATCCTTACTTCCACTTAATACTTTCAAAAATGACTTTCCTACCATGCTACCTAACTTTTCCTTGTAAGAATCCTTTATTTTTTTAATTGTCCCAAAAATTAGAACAAGAAAGGCGAGGCTCATTCCTTGCTCATAGTTGTAGCACTCATTCCCTACTCCTCCCCAAATATATAAAACAAGAAAGGAGAGACTCACCCCCAGCTCACATTCGCTCAATCGATCACACATTAGTAGAACAAATTGGGAGCGCTTTTGTGTATGCCTTTCATTTAGTTTGGATGCAATACAAAACAAACCCATTAGGCATATTGTGTTAAATTATAGAGTTATTCAATATCTGTCCTATACTAGTATCTCTTTCAACCTCAAACAACATTGATAATCAAGCTAGTTTGTTATATTGCTATTCAAATACCCTTAACATGAACCTCCAATAGCACGTGTCAGTAGCACTAATTAAGATAGTTAGAATTTCTATGTTAGATTTTCTCAAATAAAGCTACCAATAATCATTTCCAATAATTTTTTTATTTCTTACATGCATGTTTGAATAGCTAGAAACTTCAATGTGGTGAACTACAATATGATGCTACTTTTCTGCTTTCTAGGCTGCAAATATTCAACACGTGTTTAGCAAGAAAGAATCAGGCTTTGATTAGTAGAGGACAACAGTTTGTTGAACTTGTTGAGCAATGATCATTTCCATATACATGTTTTGACCCATAAAGACTTCAGTATGTTGGAATGTAATTTGCTACTGCCTTTCTTATTGTTTGAACCATAGTAGTAAAACTCAGACTTGGCATGGGCTCGGCAAGGCCGACTCAAGACTCAAACTCAAACTTAGCAAAAAAAAAGGAAAAAAACTCAACAAAAACTCGACCAAAAAAAACCAAAGGAAATGCATTTTTTCATTGGAAAAAAAGTTTTTTTTCATGCATATCCAAAATTAATACCTCTTAAACAACACATGAAAGTGACAAAACACACTTCAATTAATGAAATTTTAATGCATCCAAAAATCAAATATTCTTGTATTGCTTATAAATAATAATATAAAAAGGTACAAATTACAAAATGTGTCATGACAATGCCTCAATGTCTTGCAATGCCTTTGCCCTTTGCCCTAGCAGAAGCTCTAGTCTCTCTTGGCAGTTGTGTTTGTTGGCTTTTTAAGCCTTACTACCACAAAATATCATAGGTTATCACACAGGTCCCAATATAAAATAGCCACAATAATAAAGGTCAAAATAATAATAATATGAGCAAATTAATATGTATATCAAGGCTTATATAATAAAGAAAATAAAATTCATTTATATGCTGAAATATGAATGTAAATAGCCTGAATCATTCATGAACTATGCATGAAGAAAACTTACAATATTAATTGCTCAAAATCTATACAAGCTTTATTGCTCCACTTCCTGTTACAATGAGATATATGAGTTGTATTAAATTGAATTGTTTTCTTATGGAGCATTGTCTCCATAATATAGCCATAGTGATATGACTCTTCAAGTACTTAACTATTGCTATCCATATGCCAAGTCCCATAACTCTTGGCTTATCAACTTGCCACGTGCATACTTGCCAACTTGCCACGTGCATACTTGATGGACACTTGACTCTACAATACATGCACACATCTACAAGACTCTTGGACTCCTACATACACTCCTAAACTAGGACACTTGTGCACATCCTCACATTACATATTTGCACTCTTACATACAAGACACTTGTGCACATTCTCTTACATGACACTTGTGCATTTCCTGCACATTCACACTTACATAAAAGGGAAATATAACTCACACTTTAAACTATAGACTCAACCATAATCTATTACATATTTACAATTGTACCATAAACGTACCATAGGGGTACATTAGCATGTACCAAATAATTTAATATATCTCAACACCCCCCTATATTACATTATTTGGTTATTGAAGACTTTAGTCTTCAATCTTGGTCTTCGTCTTTGTCTTCAATCTTCAAGCAACCTTGCATTGTTCATGAACCTCTGCTTCTCTTGAGTCTACATCATCATTTTGAACCATGGATTCATCTTTGGCAGCTATGAGTTCTTCTTCATCTTCATTATTTGATCCTTAAAACTTTGTATCTTCATGATCTAGATCACAAACTACTTGAAGTCTTTCTTCTGTTGCTTCAGGTTCATGCATATGAATAGCTTCTTTGTCCTTGAATTCTAGACCATGTGCTTCATTCAATCTAGTTTTCTTACAATCTTGATATTGTCCTATCTCTTCTAAACATTCACTTAGAGCATCATAATAATTTCTTGAATCAAATTAACTTGGAATGTCAATATTACGAGAAAAATTAAACACTTTTTAGAGATGATGTACTTGATTCTCTTGTATCAATCTCTAATTTCATTTTTAGAGTTTCAATTAACTCATTTTGTTTTAGATTTTCATCTTTATAAATCTCAAGTGAAAGCAATGCCATATACATTATGCTACCTATATCTAGAGGTATCATAATATCATCTTTTGCATTATCAATTGCTTCAACAAGTTTTGAATGTAAATAGTATTCAAATGTCTCAAAACTTTCATCCATAGCTTCTTTATAGATGAATTGTAATATCATATCTAGCTTTCCCTTAGATTTTTCCAAGGTTACAGAAGTATCGAGGACAGGGTGACAGGGGGTCAAGGAAATGGGTTTAAGGGACGGCAGGGGACGACAAGCCGATTTGGGAAATGGCTGGGGGATGGCTAAGGGACGACAAATATAATAGTATTAAAATTTTAGAAATTTTCATGCGGTAGTGAGTTGCCCTCATCATCTAAGTGAAGAGCCTCCAATGGAACTCCAACCAACACCTCCTGATTCTCATCCTCATCAATATGTCTTGCATCCTCTAGATCAACATCCCATCTTGTACTTGGAGATTGCCTATACTCTGGTTTAACTCTCTCACAACAGCGAATAGAGATATGCATTGCAACTAACTTCTCTGCTCTACGAGAGGTAAGTCTATTCCTCCTCACATTGTGGATAAAGTTGTATGTGGACCAATTTCTCTCAACATCAGAGGAACTAGCAACCTGGGAAAGAAGCTTAATTACAAAATGTCGCCAGTTAGGTGTATCATCCCCATATAGCTGCCACCATCCAATGGGATCTGATTGGGCAATGATAGCCCTATCCTCTACACTCTGGTTGGTTGAAGCAAGGGCCCCTAAGATTCACAAATTTGAGCCACTCATCTCTAAGTTTTGAGCCCTCCTCCCTCACACACCTTTTTAAGGGCATTCAAAAACCCTTGTCTCACCTCTGTATCATCATAGGGAGGCACTCACAGGCCTAGGCTCATACCCCCTCATGTTTAAGTTTTAAAATTAAAAATAAAAAATAAACTAATATTTTTGTTTTTTAATGATATATGGGCACCCAACAGTGGAGGACGGTTGGTCGTCCCCCACGACGTCCCCTCACAACAGGGGTATGAGGGACCATCCCCCACGGCCTAGTGGCATCCTGGGGACACCCCGCCTATCCCTCCAAACAAGGGTACGGTAGGGAAACGTCCCCTTTGACGTCCCCCCATATTGGGGACAAAAGGGGGATGGGGACGCATTCCCAGGGGTGGGGGATGCGTCCATGTGGAACACTAGATTTTTCAATCAAATTCTTAATGCCAGGTTTTATAACTTCTAATCTTTGCTTTCTAATTATGGACACCATATTTCTATTCATCAAAGTTTGCAATTCGATTTCTTAGAAGTAGAAATCCTTATAACTCCCTAATAACTCAAATAATAATTCAAATATGAAATTTGCAAAAAAAAAAAAATTGTTTTCTAATCCTTTTATGTTGAAAACCTTTTAACTCCAAAATTATAAATTTGGAAGATTTCAAAAATTTGTAATCCTTTTAATTTTTTCTTGAAATAAATCTTCTATTTTTTTTTTTAATTTCAAATAAAAACATTGAATAATAAAAAAAACTAACTTATTAAGGCAGACATCCTTATTACTCCATACCTTTTAAATTTCAAACTAACCCTTACAACTCCTAAATTAGATTTAACTTATAATTTCTTCTCAAAAACACCTTATAACTCCAAAAACCCTAATTAATAATAATCAATAGACTAACCTTATATTTCTCCCTTATGCGACTTGTTCATCAACTTGTGCTCTGCTTGCTCACTGCTTCTTACGTTCTTACTATGCATTCGTTGCTTCACTACTTAAGTGAATCTCCTTTCAAGTATGCAATCGATGATTAATATCCACGTGGACGTCTGCATGTCTCAAATAAAACGTTAGGAAACGCTTTACTTCCTTCTGTTGTAACGTTCAACATGTTACTTCTGGCCAACAACAAATTATTATGTCATTATTTAACGCAGGCAATGATCGCTTGCCTTCTTGATTCCATTGTGTATGTTTTGGCGCTGAATGTTTCTCTTCCTTGTTGTTTCTATGACGTTGGATGCTTCGCCTTCCTTGCTTGTTGGTTGCTTCACCTTCCTTGCTTGTTGATTTGGCATTGGAAGCTTTGTCTTCCTTGCTTGTTGCTTCAGCGGTGGAAATTGTCTTCCTTGCTTGTTGCTTCGGCGCAGGAAGCTTTGTCTTACTTGCAGGTTTCTTCACCCACGATGTTGCTTCAGTGCTAGATGTTTTGCTTCTTTCCTTATACGCCTGAAGCTTTGCTTCTTAGACTTAAGTGCTAGATACTTTGCTTCTTTTTACCATGCTTGAAGCTTCACTTCCTTAGATACCTGAAGCTTTGCTTCTTTCGATGCCTGAAGCTTTGCTTCCTTCTTCTATTACACTGGAAGTTTCGCTAGTTACCATATAAACTTCCTTAGCTCCTCCTTAGACACTAGTATTCTTTGATGTAGTATATCACCTTTCCTCTTTCACTGATATCCTTGTGCTGCCTTTCTCCACTTCTACGTTTAGCTGCTTTAAAATGGTCTTCTTTAAATGGCACTTGTATCTCTTAATCAATGTTATATGGTGTTGCCTCTTCTGTTATTATGGCACCTTTGTTGTTATGACAACAACTTTCACTTTACTTTTTTAATGCAGTTTCTTTTAACCATAGCCCTTATGGCCTTTCTTTCCTCTGTTTGTTGTATGCTTGCTTGAATTGACCAAATGCCCTGATTCTTTGCTATATGACTGAATGGACAATTTCTTTGCTCTATGGCCGAACGTCTATTCCTCTGTCTTCTATTTGAGTTGGCCAAATGGGCCTCTCTTGAGTTACCTTTCTTGAGTTGCCCGAATGGACCTGTTCTTCAGCAATATAGGCCTCTTTCTTTTCTATATGGGCCTATTCTTTTATATGATCCTTTAGACCTTTTCTTTTTACTACAAGGGCCTCTCTCTTAGGCCTTTCACTTCTATATGGGCCTCTTAGGCCTTTACTTCTGTTCTTTGTTCTTATTGCTTTCTACTGCTTCAAATCTCTGTACTTAGGAAGCTACAATGCTTCTCAATCCACTGCAACTTTAACTTTTCTTCTTCTATTTTTCTCTGCTTTCTTTCTTATCTCTACTTTCTTAGAATCTAAAATTCTTCTCTATCTTTTGTAGGAAGCTTCCCAAACTTTTGTAGCTTAATCTTTGTTGCTTGCTTTTCTTCTATCAATCTGAAATCTAAAATGTCTTAGGTTGCTCCCAATAACCCAATATGATTCTCCTCCTTACTAGAGAACCCAATATTAATGTCAGGGTGGCACTAAATGTCCCTAAATGATCAACTATCTTCTAAGTTTATTTTGCCTCAAACTTCAATCTGCAAATCTTTTATCTTCAAATTTCCAACTTCAAATTCTTCAAATCAATGTCAGGGTGGCTCTTCCCTGAATGACCAACTTCCCTCAGGGTTAATTATGCCTATCAATCAATGTCCAACTTCTCTTCTAAGTTGGTCCTTATCTTCAATATAGTTGAGTCCTAGTCTTCATTGGTTTTCCTTCAACCTAGTGGAAAGACCCTAGCCTTTTCTACTCAATATGACCTTTTAAAATAGAGTCCAAGTCTTCACTGCCTTTAAAGTGGACAGACTCTAAATTAACTTTATCAAAATGGACAAAGCTAATTAATAATGGTGGCTAATAAATAACTCTATCAAACTAGATAGAGTTAGGTGGTAGCTCTAATACCATTGTTGGCTTTTTAAGCCTTACTACCACAAAATATCACAAGTTATCTCACAATATCACACAGGTCCCAATATAAAATAGCCACAATAATAAAGGTCAAAATAATAATAATATGAGTAGAATAATATAAGCAAATTAATATGTATATCAAGGCTTATATAATAAAGAAAATAACATTTATTTATATGCTGAAATATGAATGTAAATAGCCTGAATCATTTATGAACTATGCATGAAAAAAACTTACAATATTAATTGCTCAAAATGTATACAAGCTTTATTGCTCCTCTTCCTCTTACAATGAGATATATGAATTGTATTCAATTGGATTGCTTTCTTATGGAGCATTGTCTCCATAATATAGCCATAGTGATATGACTCTTCAAGTACTTGAATATTGCTCTCCATATGCCAAGTCTCATGACTCTTGGCTTATCAACTTGTCACTTGCATACTTGATGGACACTTGACTCTACAATACTTGCACACATCTACAAGACTCTTGGACTCCTACATGCACTCCTAATCTAGGACACTTGTGCACATCCTCACATTACATATTTGCACTCTTACATACAAGACACTTGTGCACATTCTCTCTTACATGACACTTGTGCATTTCCTACACATTCACACTTACATAAAAGGGAAATATAACTCACACTCTAAACTATAGACTCAACCCTAATCTATTACATATTTACAATTGTACCATAAAGGTATCATGGGGGTACATTAGCATGTACCAAATAATGTAATATATCTCAACAGTGTTCATGCCTCTTCCTATGCCCGTGCCTCTTCCTATGCTTTGGCCGCTAACTCCTCCACTATGCTTTCAAAATCATCCATGAAAAGGAGAGGCTCTTGCTACTGCTCCTGCTCTGGGTCTGTGATCCATTCAAATGATGGATCAATCTCGTCTAGGTCAATGGCTTTGTAGCTTGTTCCTGCAATTTTTTTATGGTGGAGGCAAAGGTTGTAATGAACAAAAACAAGATCATTCAACTTTTGTTGTGTGAGTTTGTTGCACTTCTTGGAGTGTATGTGCTCAAACATACTCCAATTGCGCTCACAACATGAAGCGTTGCATGGTTGACATAAAACTTTGATGGCGAAGCACTGTATATTAGGCATATATGCACCAAAGTCCTCCCACCATAAATCTAGAAAAAGCCAAGAAAAGGGAAATTTAATAATTCACATGTAAAATTGTAAATTGAGATTATATTTTAAAACAAAATCAAAAGAAAAAATCAATAATAATTCAATGAGGGTTACCTGGCCTCAAAGTTGACCTTGCTCGACTGCACTACATGGATGTGAAAAGGACGCTCTCACATCTCTTATAATCTTGCAAGTCATCTTGTATCTCACTGCAAGTTTACTCATCTTGCACCATTCAGTTAAGGCATTGTCGAAGGCTCGACACCACCTCGTAGTTGGCCTCAAACGAATCATCATAAAAAAATTGGGGTTGAGGTACTACCCCGCAGCATGAAGAGGCCTATAGAGTTGAGAAGTCCATCACCAGACAATAATTTCCCAAATGGGATTTAATCTGGCCTTGGAATAATTATAAACTAAGGCAATTGCCTCTTTCACCCTATCCATGGCCTCATATACATATCCCATTGGTGATTTTTCTCCATCACAAGACAGAAAACTCTCATCAAAGGCTCTGACAGATGAAAAATAATAATAATTTATATCAAAATAATTTACAATTCAAATTTTCAAAATTTGCAAATGGAAAAATAATTTAAATAAAAAAACATTTAAAATAAAACAAAAAAATTAGTCTTGTACTTTGATAGCCTCATCCATGACTGCCCAGAAGGCCTCCACAAAGATAGAGTCATACACCTTTTGCCCCTCACTGGAGAGTCAGTATCTAGCAACGTCCCTTTGCATCAAAGATGCTCTGCAATGTAACCAAGTTTGTGGCGAAGCGTGTAACTCTAGAGCACACTAGCTCCCTCCCACCAATAAAATGCCTCATCAGCTAGAGGACCAACATATGCCTCATCTGCAATTTGGAACAGCAAAAATGAGGCCCATAAAAAAAAAACGTTTTTATGTCGTTTCGTGTATGCATGTGACGTCAGCTGAGTTTTTTCTCAGGACCCAAGATTTTTTTAAATCGTGAGTCCCAAGTACTCGACGAGTTCCAAAAAACTCGGCTGAGTTAAAATTGCCGAGTCGAGCCCAAGTGACTCAGCGAGGCCGACTCGGACATGGCGAGTTTTTTAAAAACTTGTGAGGTTTTGCTAGTATGTTTTGAACTGCATAAATTTAGCATGCATTCAGCAAGAATATTAACATATTTTGATTGGAATAAGGTAGCAAGCTTTTTCAAGTTGTATTTCAAACTTATTTTTTGGCCTATTGATCCTATAGACTATCCACGAAGTTTTCATTTCTTTGGGTAATGTAAGCATATGACCCATATGCCTTCACATTAATTTTTTGGACATGGACTGAAAGCAATCTATGTTATGCCATTCTGATTTATCTCTCATTCTTATCATATCATATGACTCAAATTTATCATGTCTCCTTTCAATGATAACTATGGTACATATGTGAGAAATATTTTTAGCCTATTCACATATTTTGTCATTTGCATGCATAATGATTGTCATCATAAAACCATCGTCAATATAGGGTTTAGTGATGTACTGAATTTGTTTCCATTGTGACCTAATACATGCCAGATGCATACACATATTGGCATTACTGGAGCTGTCGCACACTAGGAAAATTCACATAGGAAGGAAGAAACTTTGCCATTTTATAGATACCTTGATGAATTGATTGTTTGACAATGAACCCTACGGCACTAATAAAGAGTCTTCTGCTCTATGAAATAAGGATTCAAAGGATTGGTGTTACATATGAGGCACCACAATACCTATTTGCTATGATGGTTGACCTAAGAAGGGTGTCAGTGGGAAGGTTGCCTACCATCCTAGTTTATCTATAGAAGCAATATTATAATTCATACGTTAAATACCATCCTAGTTTATCTATAGAAGCAATATTATAATTCATACGTTAAATACGCAAAACACTTGACTAGGGCATGGATTTATGCTAATTAAAATTCTTCTTAGCTTCAGTGTTTTGGGGCTGGAAAGTTAACCTTTAATTTGTGGTATCAGATCCTAGTTGCAGTCTCAATTCCATCCAAGATTATGGCAATTTAATGTAAAGGTAATAGGTAAAGATGGATTTTAGGTCACAGCCAAGCCGGCAACACTCTTGGGTGTATCAGGATCCCTTGTGCCAGCAAGTGAAAGTTTTTCACTTTACCTTATATTATTAATTCGAAATTGTACCTCATGAGTTTTGATCCTTTGATCAAGCTTTGTGATAATTCGAGAGTCTTACAAATCCATATAAGACTGAGATATCAATATGGCAATATAACATTGGTTTTGGCTGTGTACATGCCTAATGTTTTGGAGGAATTTAAGGTCATTCAGTGGTTCATCAAAAGGATGTACTTGCTGCTTGCCAAATCCTGCGAGAAAATTAATTATCCCACATGGAAGGTCAAAGATCACAATGCAAAGGGAAAGATGCATTCATAAAAACCATGAACAAAAGAAAAGGATATCCAAGGCTCAAGAAGCACTTTCAGCTTGGCATGAGATGTTTTTTCAGAGAGCTATTTCTTTGTTCATTAAGCAAAATGAACATGAGGGGATGATGATTGTGCAGAAACTCAAGCCTTGGGAAACAGTGTATACATAAAGAACATTTTATTTAAAGACTTTGCAAAGAAGGAACAAATATCAATTTAGCAGAATCCTTAGACCTCTGAGGTTTGAACTTGTGGAAGGAATGGGTATGCAGCATTGGGAAATTTTTGCTTATTATATTTTAATTCCCATCTAACTCAATAATGATGATCTTCATTTAAAAGGGAGAGGTATCACGCAATTCTAGGCTATAGAGATATAAACAATACAATGTAGATCTTGCTACATATTAGGGAAAAGGATCTGTTTGCATGAAAATAAAGATGATTGTAAGTAGACTGGCCCTCTATCTACAATAAAAGTATATATTGTAAACTGATTATATTGATAATGCTTCAAGCATTGAAATTATTCACTGGTCCACAAGTATTCATCCATAATAATGTTATGGATTAGTCCTTTGTCAATGTAGAACAAGAACACATATAGGATATGCATGAATCCCATCTACTCAATCCTTAAGGGAACATGAATATCAATCATTTACTCAACAAAACAGTGCCTCTAGGGACACGTTGTATGGCCAGCACCCTCTCATGGAGTTCGTTTTCCAAATCAGACAGTGCAGTTATTGCCTTCATCCTATCTTGAAACTGGCAATGCCTTGCACAACTCCATCCATTAACCGTATAGAAGTCACTACAACAATCACTTATTCCTTAGAGCCCTTACTTTTGGGAAAGTCATCAGTCCATTGATCTTTGTGGAGGCATTGTTAAATATTACTGGAAGAACAGAAAATGAAAGGATTACACTTCAACACCAATATTAGGTCTGGGATTTGTTCTATGTTCTACAGGGATGCATCTCCAACCTATGATACCCTAAGGATGCATTTTCATTGGGATGGGGACTTGGAAACATAGCAGGGATGTCCCCACTATGTTCCCCTTCCTTAATCCCTTCCCAAGGGAGTGTCTAGACATCTCCACCAAATACATATGAGGCCAACAAAACTGAAAAACACTAAAAGTGTGTTTGCCTTAAACCTGATTAAATCATGAAATACAGTGTGTTGTTTCTCATGATAATCGTCTTGCCAATTGAAGCATTGTTACAATGCAAAAACCAAAAATCATGACCCACTTGTTCTTTCAGACATTTTTCGTTTGAAGCATTTCCTTGTTCAAGTTGTTTGTGGGCAGTTTGTAAACCATTACAACTTGGAAGACACATAAATCTATCACTTATCTAAAATTTGGATGAAATTGGCAATATACTAGAACTTTATGCAAATAAAAAGAAATGCTACCAAAACTTTCAACAACATAGAGTACTAATCATAAAGAAGCTCGTCATAAATTTCTAAGACCCATAATGGTAACAATGCATGCACTCAAAATAGAGAAGCTTGATACACCATGACAATTTCATCTGAAAAGTGGCAAGGGGCAGAAAGTGAAGTGGTGCCTAATTGTGCTATAGAATTGTCTTCTAGGATCTTCTAATGTTAGATTAAAATAGATTACACATTATTCGAGCCAAATTTACTTGTAATATGTCTATTGTTTTTTGTTCTTTAATTATACTTATATCTATGTATCTAGATATAGATAGATAGATGTCCCTTTTGCTGTCCACTTTTTTCTAGGATTTTCAGGTACTTCCAAGTTTCCAACTGTCCCCTTTCTCATTCTCTCATACCCTCAAAAGGTTGCATGGTGGAACATAAGTTTTGTACAATGTTTGACTATTAAACTAGGATCTCTTCTCATACTTGACTATGTCATGCAAGTGGAAAAATGATTATATAAAGTTCTTTAAGCCTAAAATCAAATCATAAGAGAGATTTCTCAACAATTTACGTGTACACATTTGTATCTGAACAAATCAAATCTTCCACAACGATGCCACATGTCTAAGCAACATTGTCATCAATACCTCGCATTGGGGATCATACTATTGGTCATGATGTTTGTATGGACACTTATTTGACAATCCACATTTCATGGCAGTATGACTACTAAATGTTAAACCTTCATATATAAGACCATTGATTTTACAGATAAGCAAATGTGCAAACAAACTCTTCTACTATGATACTTGCAGTCTCTATTAATCCATAAGGTTTGAATTTCACCAAACTTGAAGGCCAGCCGAATAAAACTGATTAAATTTGCAGAATATTATTTGCCTCACTACTTTAAATTCAAATTCAATTAGATTCACCAATAAATTCAATTAAAATTATCAAAAAAATACTTTTGATTTGTTTAAATCGCTGCTTCTCCAGAATGTCCAGGGACAATGGATTCTTTGCTGTGTAAAAACAGAAGCAGGAAAGAGAAAAGATTGCAAAATAAGAAACAATATCTTATTAATCTAAAAATGTGATTACAAAGGAGGCAATCTCTGAGAAGAGATGTCTGCTAAAACCCCAAATGCAACTATGCAATACCACCATGCAACCATGTTATCTCCCAAACCTCAACGCCATTGCCTTCTTAAATGAATTACAAGGCAGTTATGACGGTTCGACTTCCGAGATAACGGTTATGACGGTTCGACTTTCGAGATAACGATTACGACGTATCTCATTTACGACAGTACGACTTTTGAGATGGCTGTTACGATGGTTCGACATGGTCCGCACCCGTTCCACAATCCACTCTCCATGGTCTATAACCGTTCCATAATCCGCACTTCGTGGTTTGTATCCGTTCCATAATCCACACTCCATGGTCTATACCCTTATGTAATTTGCACTCTATGGTCCGCACCCATTCCGCAATCTACACTTTGTGGTCAATACACGGTGTGAGTTCGTCTATCGAAGACCCACAATTCATCTGTTGGAATCCACAGTTTGTCTGTCAGAATCAAGTAATCTGCCTAGATCAATCGACCCCCCTTGAGAAGCAATGGTCCCCATTGCATCAAGTTTTGACATCAAGTGTGGAAGCTCCTTTTTGATTTGGGTCTTTGTGAACCACTTGGCTTGGTGACTAAGTTGACCTCCTCGAACTACTTTGTAGAGTTGTGTGGACTGTCTCCTAGTGGTTTTAGTCCATGTGTCAACTATTTGATCCTCTTTTGTCGGTGCAAGACCTTCAGGGTTGAGCTCCTCAATCACCAACTTCGTTGTTGCTGTGGAAGTGTCTAGCAAAGGTGGGTAATATGGTTTTAGAAGCTCAACATTGAAAATAGGATGCAAACCAAGGAAGGTGGTAGATCTAGCTCGAAGGCATTCTCTCCCACTTGCTTGGTGATGGTATAAGGTACATAGCGCAAGGGTTTGATTTTCTTGTGTGGACTTACAAGACACTCTTTCTGCAATCGCAACCAAACCTTATCTCCCACTTTGAAAGAGTGTGGGATGCAATGTTGGTCATGACATTGCTTGTACTTTGCGTTCATCTAGTCTAGAAGGTCATGAACTTGTTGTATATGTTGAATATGCTTAACAAACTTCACTTCCTTTTCTATTTCTTTTTCCTTGTGTGATGTGAAATCCATTGATGAGATTGGAAGAGCCACATCCATGGGCGCCAAAGGTTGGAAACCAAAACACACATAAAAGGGGTTGTGTTTGGTAGAGTTGTGCAAAGCCCTATTATACCCATGCTGGATGTATGGTAGGCTCTCATCCCATGTTCGAGGATGCTTTGAATTATACATATGCATGATCAACCTATTGATAACTTATGTTTGTCCATCAGTCTAAGGATGGAATGTTGTGGATCGGGTGAGCTTTGTGTCCATCATCTCCCATAGAGTGTTCCAGAAGATACTTAAAAATCTATTGTCCCTATCTGAGATAATGGATTTTGGTAGACCAAAATGAAGCCATACATGGCTAAAATACAATGTTGCAGTTTCTTCAGATGCAACATTCTTCTTGCAAGCAATCATGATAGCCATTTTAATCAATTTTTGAATTTGCCTCTTGATCTCATTATTTTCAAGAACTGATTTGCGATAAACAGGGGCGTTAAGTAAAGGAGAACCAAGAATCAAATCGATAGAATGTTTTACCTCACAATGGAGTGGCACTTCGATAGGTGATTTGAAGATATCAACATATTTTGTTATGATCTGGTCCATTTGTCGTTGTTGTGATGATTGTGTAGTCATGGTAGTAGCAACCGTCTTCTTGATAAATTGAGGTTTGATCATCAAGAGAACAAACTACTTTGTTTTTCCAATCATCCTTTTGCATTGCTTGGCACTGATGAGGGAGACAAAGGTGGAAGGAGTTACCTCTGGTATCCTATATTGCTGGTCCCCAAGGGTGATGATGACTTTGCAAGGTCTTGACTCATACACACCATGTCTCTACCACATGTATGGCTGGCCAAGGAGCACATCACAAACATCTAGTGGAACCACATCACATAAAACTTCATCTCTAAATGGTTTGATGGCATAAGAGAGAAGACATTGTTGAGTGACATGGATATCTCTCCCTTGATTCAACCATCCAATGTTATATGGTTGTGGGTGAGGCTTCACAAGCAAATTTAGAGCCTTCATAATATCAACAAAGATCAAATTTTTTTGACTCCCACTATCAACAATGAAATGTAAGGGCTTACCATTTACCCAGAATTGTGAGTGGAATAATTGCTCCTCCTTAGGCGGACCCTCTGCTTTGATTTGTGTAGTAGAGGTAGCAATAGTCACATGTGGTTCAACCTCCATGATCCGCTTTTATCCTCGGTTGGGGGACGTGTTGGCGTTGTGGATGTAGAGGGTTGTGTCTCAACAAATAGAGACTGAATTGCCCGACACTCTTCTCTGGAATGTCGGTTGCTCTTATGGTAGTCACACCATTTCCTAGTCTTGTTCTTCTAGGGCTTGTCTTGTGACTCTTTCTTCTGCTTCTAGTTTTGATTTTGCTATTGACCTCCTTTGTCTTGTTGCTTTTGGAAATCACCTTTGCCTTTCTTGGGCTGACCCTTGGTATTTTGGTTCTTGTCATTTGAAGGATCTCCTTTCTTGTTTTTGCATTTGTACTTTTGCTCAATCTTGATGGCAAATTTGTACGCTTCACCCAAGGTCTTGAACTCAAAGAAGTCCATGTCCTCCCTTATGTACCAATGTAGTCCACTACGATACTTGAGAACTCAATGCATCTCGGTGTCTTGGATGCCAAGTTTTGCAAACAGTGAATGAAAAGCATTAGTATATTCTTGAATAGATTGTTCTTTACTTTGACGCAGTTGTTGCTATTGCATGTTCAGATCTTCATAGGTGCCTATTGGGTAGTATTCATTCTTGACTACTTCCACAAATTCATCCCATGTAGGGTCTTTTGCATCTTCTTGGTTCTACTCGTATGCTTCCCAGCAATTCTAGATTGGTATTGAAGCTATTAGCAAGACATAAGTGATCTTATCTTTATCATAGGAGTGATTGACAAAAAAGTATGCAGATAGCTAATCCAGCCAATTCTCCATCGCTTCCGCATTGATTCTTCCTTCAAAGACAAGAATATCAAAGTTCTCAATTGAACTTTGAATGGTGTTGGGGCACTGAATGGTTGTGTCGTAGTGCTAGTAGATGGCAGCCATTGAATAATCTAGACAAATTGATCCATCATCTGATTCTTCTATCTTTCAAGGGATTCATCCACCACCTATTTGAAAGAATTTGTTGTCTCGGTGTTGTCCGCAACCTGAGATCGTTTGAAATGGCTAGGTAGGTAATTAGAGGAGTTGCACACCTGGCACCCAAGCTTGTGATAGCCTAATCTTGTCTTTGGGATCATACACCTGCAAACAGACTGCTTTGATACAACTAATCCAAAATGTCTAGGGACAATGGATTATTTGCTATGTAAAAAGAGAAGCAGTAAAGAGAAAATATTGCAAAATAAGAAACAATATCTTATAAATCTAATAATGCAATTACAAAGGAGGCAATCTCCGAGAAGATATGTTTGCTGAAACCCCAAATGCAGCTGCGTAGTACCACTATGCAACCATGTCATCTCCCGAACCTCAACGCCATTGCCTTCTTAAATGAATTGCAAGGCAGTTATGATGGTTCAACTTCCGAGATAACGGTTACAATGGTTCAACTTCCGAGATAACAGTTACGATGGTTCAACTTTCGAGATATAACAGTTACGATGGTTCAACTTTCAAGATAACGGTTACGATGGTTCAACTTTCGAGATATAACGGTTACGATGGTTCAACTTTCGAGATATAACGGTTACGACGGTTCAACTTTCGAGATATAACGGTTACGACGGTTCAACTTTCGAGATAACGAATATGATGGTTCAACTTTCGAGATAAGGGTTATGACAATTCGACGTAGTCCACACCCGTTCCACAAACCACACTCCGTGATCTATACCCGTTCCGTAATCCGCACTCTATGGTCTGTAGTCATTTTGTAATCCACACTCCATGGTCTGTACCCTTTTGCAATCTACACTATGTGGTCCACACCCGTTCTACAACCCAAAATTTGTGGTCCCTACATGGTCTGAATCTGTCTGTCGGAGACCCATAGTACATCTATCGGAATCAAGTAATCTGCCTGGATCAATTTCATGGGACAAATGCAATCAATACAAAATTTAAGAGGGGAAATTTTGAAATGAGTTCTAGGTAACTTAACCATATTTATATGAGCATAATTTAGACATCTTTCCACATACATTCCAAGTTACAATATCAATTTTTTTAATTTTAATCCTATAAAATTATTAATACATTCGCAAAGTTTTAATATCTTGATTGATATCATGTTGCACTTTATCAAAAAAATCATCTAAATAATTTCCTTCAAAGTGCAAGATTACAAACTCAAATAAAAACATAAACCTTGTTAAGTAAGCTTGTAGTTTATTTTTTATTTTTTTTAATAACCTCCTCTGATAAATAAATTGGGGGTTGAAATGGGTCCCCACATATTTGAACATAATAACATTATCACAAGGAATGTCGAAAGGTTTAGACTGCCTTATCATAGTGCATGGATTTTAACCTAGGTCATTAATCAAGCGGGTGGGCTTGGAGGGGTCTATGGCCACTTGACTCTAGCTTCATGCATTGTCATAAATTTAACCCCTAGATTCAGGCGTCCTCATGGCTCTACAAGGTGTTTGCCATGGGACGGGAACATTGGCTTATGGTCTGAAAATCATTCCTCCCACCACTTGCCCCAAACACATTGTGAAGTAACCATGTTGTTCTATTGAAAGTGTTAGAGTTTATTCTCTATCGTTTCCCTTTAATCATGCATAAATTGTAAAATAATTGTTGTAATGAGTTTGGAATTCTTTAAAACATGGAACATATGAAATTAGATAGAAAATAGCAAAAAATAAATAAAAATAAAAACTTACCAATGCCAACTGCTTATCTGTCATGAAAATAAAGTCGTACTTGCTTAATTATTAAAAATTTTGCCTATATGCTTATTGAATCAGTTGGTACATAAGCTAAGAAGTTCACTGGTAGATCTTAGACGCTGATTTGAAAGTATTTAGCACATGAACCCAAAAGAACAGTAGGCCCTATTGAAAAATCCAAAATGGGAGCCAATCAATACGGATATCAATGGATTGAAGGAGTGAATTGATCGAGAAGTACAAACTGTTGATGGCTTTTGAAGCCTTATACTCAATATGAAATTCACAGTGAAATTATCACAAGATCGAATATAATGAAGTTGCAATATAATGGATTCAATAATATTAATGTAACAGAGATAAATGAGCCAACTAATATGTATTATCAAGGCTTATTAAGATAGCAAATAAAATTCAATAATATGATGAAATATGAATGTAAAGCCTGAAATATACACAATATAACAACTTACAATACTAGTTGCTCAAATGTATGCAAACTTGTATTACTCCTCTTTCTATTACAAATCTCATAGAGATAACAATATATGACACATTGTAGACTCTGTAGGCACTATAGTTACCATGAAGGTGATATAGACCATGTCCTCTATGGAGTAATATAAAGCCATTCTAGGATGACTCTTTGGTTACTATGACTCTTCCTTTCCATATGCCAAGCCTCATGACTCTTGGCTTCTCTACTTGACACTTGCATACACATGACACTATCTTGTATGCACACTTAAACTTGACTCTTCACTTAACTCTTCCTAATCTAAGAACACATGTGCACACTTACATATAGGACACTTGTGCACATTTACACTCTCAACACTTGCACACATAATTACATGACACTTGTGCATTTCCTGCACATTATTACATTACATGAAATATTAACTCACTCACTAATCTAAGACACAACCCTAATCTAATATTTACAATGATGTACCAAGGTGGTACATTGGCATGTACCAAATAATGTAATATTCTCCATCAACTGTCAGTGCCTAGTAAGTCCCAATGAAGCAATCCTAGCAAAGGAACAGATTGGCAAATATGGACACTGCTTGGAGCTGAAATACAAAACCACCCATTGAAACCAAGTCTATGACAGCACAAGGTGAGCCTGGAGATAGCCTCAAGCCAAAAGGATTGAACCATTAATTCATCTTGAACATTTCTATGACAAACTATTCAATAACGGAGATCATAGATTGGATCATAAAAACTTGGACCCTCTCAATATGAGCTCAATTACAGGATCTCAAGCTATGATCCCAAAACTCTAAGCCATAGAGAATAATAAGTTTAATAAGTGCATCAAACATGAGCATTTTGACAAACAACAAAGCCAGATTAAAGTACCATGGCTTTGTTGTCTACTAGGGCTAGACAGAGTGGTGAGTTGGACCACTCGCTATGATAATGCCCAAGGTCAAACTTTGCAGGCAGTTAGTGTGGGTAATTGCCCTGGCTAAAGCACCCACCTAATTTAAAATTTAAAAAAAAAAAAAACTTCATTATAGAGAATTCCCTTTCCTGTCATATCCCCAATATGACCTAGCCTATGTAATTCTAGCTAAATTAATGGTAACCAAAAAGTGCAAAAGAAAAATGGGTTTTAGAGGATCTTTATTATCTAGCGTTCTCTGCGATAGAAAAAGCAAGGGACAAACAACATATGGAATGCTTGCTTCATTGCATCCTTGCTAAATCTTGTCTTCCTGTAAGTTGAAGAATAATTTTAGCTGGTGATTTGACGTCTAGGCTAGTTTCCTTTTACTTCTAGTTTGGAGGTGAGTTTAGTCTTTTTAGAAGACAGTATAATTTCCTAAGGTGCTTCAAGTTCATCCTTTCTTATCAACCATATGTCTCATCCATGGGTACCAAAGATAGTCATTTTTCTAATATATCCCGTATTTTCACTGTATTTTAAGGACACCACATCAGAATGGGGATAAAAAGAAAGATGATGGGAGCGGCAGATTTCAAGAAATGCCAAATACTTTACTTTTTTTCATTTGGCTGAACAAATTACAAGATTTCCCAGATAAAGCACTGCAACTCCACATAATCAACAAATCAATGGGAAAATATCAAAGAAATCATGCTTACTTTTCAATCTAAGCTGTTGAGGATGCCTAGGCCAAAACCGTTGTCAAAAATGCTGAAATCTTTGCTTCTGAACAATTCAATCAAACAGATCTCCACCAAAGCAGAGCTCAATCACAAGCCAAACAGATTCTTAATCCTCATAGAAGTCTTAAAGTTAAATTTTTTCACAATGACCAGCTATATCTTTCAATGTTCTGATTTCATTGTGGAGGGAATCTATACCAATGGAGTCACAGAGATTAATTTTTCATATGATTTTATAGGTTAGATGTTCTTCTGTCTGCATGTTTTAAAATAGAATGCTCCTCAAGCTGCCTCTCCTGATTTCCCCTTGCAAATGGTGATTTTGAAAGAAGCAGATAGCCAGTGACCCAATGAGATGCACTTCTTTCAATAAGGAATAAATAAACACTAAAAATGGTCTTTGGATAGGCAGAAAAATTTAAGCTCCATGAGATTTTAAATTTGAATTTAAGAATACTCACCGGGAAGCTTAGGCAAGAATGGAATAAGGCCATCTTTGAAGAGCAAGATAGCAAATTGAATCTTGATTTAGAGCTTGAGTAAAGTTATGATCTGACAGGTTGAGTAAAGTTATGATAAATGTAGAAGATGAAGATAAAGTGGGGTTATGATTACATGTGAGAAGTTGCCTTTGGACAGCTAATAGTAAGAGTTGAATTTGATTTATTCTTTAAAACTTGTATTGCCCACAGTCACATGGAGACTTGTCTCCCCTACCTCATACCACGTACCAGAACTTTCCATGAATACCAGTACTTGTCTATCTTATCCATCTTTACTTTGAAAAACATGTACCCTATCTACTCAAAACTCTAAAATGCCAACATGACTGGTAAAACTTTAGAATTAAACTTGATAAAATAGATTACATTTGGCATATGAGATTTTCTGAAAAAACTGCAAGGGATTTTGCAAGCAGCCCTAACAGCATCACAAAATTAAACGGTTCTCTAAACATTATACTTTAACATGTACCTGAAGAAGGTCTGAAGTGTAGACCAATTGGTTCGGCCAAACCCCATAGGAGGACGAACGTCTAGGTTTCAAATCTCGGGCCTCGCCGGATTGAATGTTTGTCCCTTTCCTGGTGCTTTCAGCGGCGTAAAAGGTTTAAAATGATTGCGGCATGGTGGTTATAGGGGCAGACAGCGCAGAATACTGTGGCGGCCATAAAATACGGACAGCATTCCCAGATCATCGTGGAGGCTACCGATTCCACCATGTAAAAAAAAAAAAAAAAACCTGAGGATTTCTTACTTATTTATTAGGAGGTCAGCAGGAAGGTTTTCTGAGGATTTCTTAGTTATTTATTAGGAGGTCAGCAGGAGGGTTTCTGACTCTCTAACGACCTATTTTGAGAACATTAAATTACAAGTTTACTCATGTAGATTACTTAAATTTTTATGCATTTTGTATCTTTCTTTATTTTAAGATTTTATTTATCGTTTGTGTATTTGGTATACTTTAGTTTTTAAAACTTGAATATTATATTTTTTATTTATTAAGTTTGGTGTTTCCAAGCAATCCAATTGTCTCAAAATTGGTGACTATGGACTAATACCCAATGCAACTGGACATCATCCTCGCCCTCGTTTCTTGTACCCATATCAGCATTCACCTCTTGGTGACTATGGACTAATACCCAATGCAACTGGACATCAAAGCAATGAAACCGTATTATCATGGCATCCATGATGCCACCTTTGTAGGTATTTTGTAAGCCAACTAAAATGTTATGGTTCACCCATGGAATTGGAAACTCTTTGCTCCCGATGCTTAAACTCAATTTCTTAAACTCAATAAGAAAATTTAGTTGGCTATATAAGATTGAAATCACAGTGCCCACCCATATTATGTCTATTTGAACGTGGTGTACATACTCGACAGTAAAGGAATATTTTTTTTATGGGTTATATGAGATTGAAACAGGCCTCATCCGTATTACATCATCACCACATAGTGGTATACAACAAAACTTGGCTATTATCCATATATCGTTTGGAAAGATTCGAACCTGGGTCTCCTCCTTAAAATGTTGAAGAATTTAACCGGTTGAGCTAATACCACTTGATAACAGTAAAAGGATATTATTAATAGGTTTGCCAATATTTTTTTTTACTATATAGGAATGTTATTAACTGCTTTATTAATATTTTTCAGCAGTGAAAAAAAAAATCATAAAATTTATAGCATTTAATATGTAGTTTATCATACTTTTGCCTTACCTATCCTATTTTTCTGATGGACCATTTTTTCTCTGTAATTAATATCCATCTTATGGAGTATTCCATATGAAAGTCATCACCTTGGTCTCATTTAATTAGCCCTCATTTCTGAATATGTAAGGAATCATTAATTCATTTTTGTGTGTGCAAGGTGTTTGTTATGCCCAAGAAACTAAGGTAACTAGAAATTTTCATATGTTGGCAATTCTTTTTTTGCTTTTATGAAGCTTGTGAACACTCGAATTAGGAATCAGAGTGAGAAAAGTTGCAAAAGCAAATGTGAGAAAGCCTTGTGAACACTCGAATTAGGAACCAGAGTGAGAAAAGTTGCAAAAGCAAATGTGAGAAAGCCAGGGCTGACCAACTATGTATTTTCAAAAGACACAGACCATAATTTGAGAATTCCAGTTATAACAGTAAGGAAAAAATTGGCCAAATCAATACTGCCAAGGAAATATTGCATAAACATATGCAAGATGCTGAAGCAACACAGAAGACAAGATCTTAAAAAGAATTGAAGAGTCCCAAGCATCAACTTGTTTAATTCCACATTCACAGAAGACAAGATCTTAAAAAGAATTGAAGAGTTCCAAGTATCAACTTGTTTAATTCCACACAAAGAAAGGGGAAAAGATTCTACATAGACACGAGTTTGGGGAGGGAAATTCTAACCCTTTCCACCTCGATGACCATTACAAGCATTGAACCTATTTATGCTGTAGCCATAATACATGTAAATTTGCTTCTAGCATAGTGTAAGATTGATTGATGGCCATGACAGGAAATTCCTGAGATACAGATTACAAACTTGATGTTTATCTGTCTAACACTGACAAGCTCATCAAGAAACCAACCATAAAGCAGGATGCTGTACAGAAGGAAATTGCAATGTTGAGAATCAACAAAACTGCCCTGTATGAACATCTAAAGGCATAAGTCAAAACTTGAATGTATACCAAATTAGCACACTAGAATATGGCAATTGATGATATTCTTTCCACTTCAGAAAAAGACTGGAACATCAGAAGGAAGGTGGCAACCAAGGAGGGAGCATCTAATCTATGGTCAGCATATTATATTATTATGAATTCCAAAGTTATTTTGTTTATAGTTTTGTCTACCTCTAGCTACTTTTGGAGGATTGCACCTGTCCCTGATTGTCCGAGTTCAGGAGGATTGCAGCTGTCCCTGATTGTCCGAGTTCAGTAAAAACCACCGACACTTTCTCACAGTTAGAGATATGGCTGTTTTAATTCCAAGGGTTTTTACTTTGGATTTGGAGATGGCTGGACACTTTAAACAAAATACTGAGTAGGCCATTTTGATAAGCTGCAGGTTATGTAAATTTATTCAGAAGCTCAGCCTCAACCAATATGATACAACTTTTTTACTTGTTAAAAAAATGGACTGAGTGTTTAATAGAATAAAAATTGTCTAGATGCCATACATCGTTTCTTGATCCCTTGGATGCGATTAGTGGAAAGAAAAAGGCTCAATACATGTTCTGGAAAATGATGCAGTAATAGGTTTTTAGGACACCAACTATCATCACATCAATGCAGACTAGTTTGCATGAATGTTTCAGTCACATCTTCTATAAAGTATTGGAGCCATTTGTTGTTAAGTTTGAGGTCATATATTTTGTGATGTCTTTATTTACTCCAAAATGCTGAAAGGCAACCAATAACACACTTTTCATCTTTAACGAAGTTAAAGTTCTATAGGAAACATAACAAACTTCTGTTTGGATAAAAAATAGAATACCTTGCATATATTATATCCCAAGATGGAACACATGTAGATGTAAACAAATGGAAGTAGTTAAGATACTTTCCACTCTAAACCATTTAGTAGATGTAAACAAATGGAAGTAGTTAAGATACTTTCCACTCTAAACCATTTAGAACAGTATTGTCACTTGGTAATTTTTGCTTCATAACATTGCACGTTCATCTTATAAAAGACAAAAACTACATATGTTACTTCAGACAAGACAAGCTTAGAGGCTTTACCCACATCCCACATCCCCACCATAGAAAGAATTGATATTTCCACAGATTTACTGTAGGTAAGTTTTGTCACAGAATTATGTTAGATGTTGATTGCATTCTTGCTCAAGCATTTTTTTTTTTAATTAATTATATGGGATTGAAACGGACCTCACCCGTATTACATCACAATTAGATAGTGGTATTACAACAATTTGGCTATTATGCATGTATTGTTTGGCAAGATTCAAACCTGGGTCTCCTCCTTGAAAGTTGAGGAATCTAACCAATTGAGCTAATGCCATTTGATCTTGCTATACAAGAGGACATGACTTGATGTAGCAAAATAATAGACAAAAAAAAGTGACACAATACAAAATAAGAAAAGTATATTATCATCCAAGAAAAGTATATTATCATCCATGCTATTAGGAAAATGCAATAATACCTAAAGGGACTCTGTAATTGAAGATTGCAAACTATGAACAATTTAAAAACAGTGTCCTGTGTGTGCTTAGTTTAGTAGTTTCTTTTAGCATTTTATATTAGTTTGTACTTTAGTTACTTAATGACTACAACACTCAAGGGTGACTTTCACAATGTGACGTGTCAGAAGATCTCTTGAGAGAGGTCCTATCTCTCTAATGATTTTTGATACTTTTCCCATTTACATATGTTCAGAGTTTTGGTGAGTACAACATTCTGTGTTCTTTAATAAGCTTAGCATCTAAGTCTATTGAGCCACACAATGAATAATATGGACATATGCCCCTTACTTCTATTAGCTAGTTGAATCTTGCATACAAGACCAAATTTTTCATAATGTAATACCCAATCCAATGCTCACATGCAATATAATGTTTGCAAACACAGAATATCCACAAAAGCTTCATGCTTGACAATATGATCATCTGTAACTTCAAGCACATCAACTCAAAGGAGGCACTTGCATGCATTACGTTCCTAACTTTGCCATGTGAATAAAACATTGGACAAAACTCACTGCTTGGAACTCCCTTCTAATTGCAAAATTTGCAACATAATCCATGCATCATGGCTTAAAGACAATATAATGAATTGCACATTCCAATTATTGTGTTCTGGCCATTAGATAAGGAAGGACAATTTCGATTCTCCATGAATTGAAGACCAATGGAGAACTTGAGGACAAAGTGGTACTTGAATTTCACATCAAATGGAAGAACCTTCCCAAAAGAAATATTGTATGAAATTGCAGCTCTTCTCATAAAAGTTAGAAGCATCCATATTAATAATTTGGTTAAAAATGAGACTGATATTTTCTCTTGAAATGAGAATTTATTCCGTTGCTTAAAAATGTCTGTTCATTTAAAGGTACATTATGTGTCACATGTATACACCAATCGAGAAAACTCAAAAACAGAACTGCCATCTAAGGTACATGAGAGAGACATAATCTGCTTCCAACCCAAAATTCCAGGTAAAAAGAACTTAGGGAAACTGACCTCGGTTCTGGAATGCACATGAGACTGATGAGTACCATTCAACAGCTTTGCCTCTTTGTCAAATGCATTTGCTAAGATAGATACATATCTCCTGAGGAGATTATGCCTGAAAAGGAAGATAATAGTTATACCTCTTTGCTTAAAATAGGCCAATGCTTCTTTGTTATATTTCATAACACCCTGCAACAAAATACAAGGGAGAGAATTAGACACTCTCTGATTCTGCCTATTTCTCTCATACATAGCAAAGACCCAGATCCAAGTTAGCCTTAACTATTTCTAATTTTGTTTCATGATTTCCTTAAACTCTTAGTTGATTAAGCCGTGTAACTGTAAAGGAAAGAAAATGCTGAATACAAAACAAAAACATATATAACAAGCTCATAAACTTAAAATGTGCTATACAGTTCTATGTTCCTTATTCAAGGATAAAATTAGTAATCCCCATCTACAAGAGAATTAGTACTCTGCAGTTTCTACAATTCAAAAGGCTAATCAACAATCCTCAACTTTAAGGGAATTGGTGAAATCTTTGTACAAAAGAAGATTTTGTGAAGCCTCTAACATGAAATAAAGTTCTAGAGGTGGACTGATAAAGTCAACATGAATCTTAAATGCAATATGTGGATATAAAAGTAGCTTTGACTAGACCACACAAAAGATTCAGAGACAAAAGGAGAAAAGAAATGTCATATAAAACTCTTTTCAATAACTTGGGATACTTCTAGGAATGTTATAATTGCTTTGTTCCTGTTTTGAGCCTAAACACATCTTGTCTTTCTATGTAATATAATGAGCCATTTTGTGGCATGTTTTATAATGCTAAGATAAAACATTAACTTGTCTGAGGTCCATTATGTGTACTACACTTATGATATAAAAAAGGCCACTTGTGTGACATGAACATAATGTACCAATCTATTTTATCAATTAAATACAATTACTATTTTGAAGAAGTGTTTCCTCCATATTTTTGGTTTTTCAGCTGCAATACATTACTTTACATATGAAGATGTCTCAAATTCATTATATTTTGATATAGTGGTCCTGTCAAGAACATGGATATGCTGTATGTGGTATCAAAGTTCCATTACAAATTGGATCTGAGGAGTTGAAGGGGAAGAATGGCCAAAGAGATGAAGTTGGTGAATAGCCCAAATAACATGGATAATGATAGAGATGGACTTTCTAAGTCTACAGGAATATCAAAAAAGATGCATTTTTTATGAGAGGTGCAGAAAACTTACTGCATCATGCAGTAACTTTGTTATTAGCGATTACAGTTTTCACTAGTAAAAGAGGAACAAGACTAGCAATATGAAAAAGAGGAAGAGGATCTAATTGCAAAGGCAGACATAAAACCATGAAACAAAGAAGCTGATGCAGTTGCCAAAGCTGACAAAAAGCCTATGAAAGATAAAGATGATAAAGGAATAGAGGAGAAATGGAATCAAAAACAAAGTACGAAAATTTGGGTAAATGAAGGAAGGAGAAGCAGCTATACAAGTGGTCGTGAAAAGCTGAAAATGTTAGAATCTTGGGCCCATAACCCACAAACCCAAGGATTACATGGGAATATGCTTTAAGAAATATCTTTTGCTTTCAGATTTGGAAAGCAAAGGAAGCAAAAAGGGTCGAATTTTATACATGTTCAAAGGATTCCACAAAGATAAGGAGTAGAGGATTCAAACCAGCTAGAAAATAGAAAACCCTGAAATGGAAGAGGGAAACATAGGAAATGGAGGTGGGGGGAAAGAAAACCTTTATAATTTCATCCTCTTTACAAAATTTTTGCTATAGCACAACTGGAGAGGCTAAAATAAATAGGGTGTGTCGGGTTCAGTTCACTTTTTTCCCTATATCTATATTGTTTTGCATCACCATATGTTTTGTTTGTTGTAATCTTTCGTTGGTTTTCTGAGAGTTCCAATCACATTCTATACTTCACTTTCCTATGAATAGTGTCCCTACAATTTTATGTGCTTACGTGCTTTGAAAACTTTAGGATGCCAGATGGAAGGTTCAATGATGTGATTTTGGGAGTTTGACTCTCCTTAGATTGGTAGCTACATATTCATATATTTTAAACTATTATATTGTATATTTTAGGCATATATTATAACATTTGCAAATGTTTGAGGTTCAACTTCTTGTCAGAAGTTTTTGCACAGTAGGCCCTCAAGACTGAAGACAAAAGTTTTCCTAGAAGAGTGCATGTTTTGTAAATTTGAACCTATAAACAGAATATCTTTCTATGATATATTGTGTTACTTTGCTCTAAATCTCATACTATGTAAATCTTAGGTGATAACAATGTATTCAATGACTATATTTATGATAGAAAAGGGTTAAGTATGTAACACAGTGACCACTTAGCAGTTACTGAATGGTGAGGGTTTCGTACCATTCCCTTGCTATAAATAAGGAATATGTTTTGTAAATTTATACCTAGAAACAGAATAGCTTTCTATTTTATATTTGGAGTTATTTTGCTCTAAATCTCATATTGTGTAATTCTTAGGTTATAAGCATGTATTCAATGACTATCTTTATGATAGAAAAGAGTTAAGCATGTAACACAGTAACACATAGCAGTTTTGAATGGTGAGGGTTTCATACCAAACACCAAAAAATCAATCCTATGTTTCAACTTATTTGCACAATATCAATACAATTATACAAGTACTATTTTGAAAAGCATTTGCTCCTTTCCACGTTTGTAGATACAATCCATCACTTTGGGTGTAGGAGTGCCCTCTCTTATATCTCATTGTAGCTGTGCATGTTATGGCTAAGTGGATTGCAGTTCCTTTTCACATTTGTGAATGACAATGCACAATGTAGAACGGCACTTCCAGATACAATAGCATTAGAAAAGAAAAACACGTAATTAAATCTTTTAGAGTTGAAAAATAAAGGCACTAACACAGTCCATTTTTTCTACAGATAGTCAATTCATCAAATAAAACAAAAATAATGGAAACAGCTGCTTCTAGATGGCATAATCCTAATATTATAAAAGTTCAACTCACCTGATTAAGCATCCATTTAAATCCAACAGCTGAAGTGCATTCATTCTTAGAAGCACTACTCTTCCACTCAAGATTATATATTGCATCAAGAATCTTTTTGATGGAACTAAAGTTCTCTCTCCTTGTCTCATCTACAAATACTTCTCCATGTGAACTGATGTTCGGATGGCTGTTCAGCAGGGTTTCAAACCACCCACTTCCAGATCTTTGCATGGATAAAATAACAAAATTGTGCAGAGGAGTACAAGAGCACTCCTTTCTGGGGAAAAAATAATAATAAAAACATTATTAATTTATTTCAGTGGATCAAACCAAGAAAATATTAAATGAAATGAAAATTTCACTAATGGCATTTAAAATACCTACTGTACGAAGCTGGTTGAGGGTAATGAATAGGAAAGCTATGATCTGTTGGGACCTCGCAGGTTATGATGTCTGCTCTGCTCTTTGAAGAAAGGAAACTTGTTGACTTCCTAATTGACATTTTCTGATCAATACTTGTAAAGCACGTATATATTCCACTTAATCCTAGCATTAAAAGCATGAAAAGCTTTGCTGCAAAGGACACATGCTTCTTTGCACATTTTTCCTGCATAAGTAAAGATTTGCCATGTCAGAATGAAACAAGGCTCAACATATTTTATCTCCTTCTTTATCAATACACAAGTAATCCCAGACCTTTTCAAATTCAACTTTCATTTGCTTGAGGACAGACCTAAAATAAATAAGACGCCTCAGCTATTTAATTTTTTTTTATGTGATTAGGCCAAAAATGGTGTAAAGGATCTGCAAGAATTCTTATCATTTGATAAGATAGCTAAGAGTCAATGAGAAAGACCCTAAATTCTTGTCACAATTTATTCAAGGCTATGTTGCAAGAAAATAGAAACGCAACCGCAATGACAATTTGATGAGAAAAAAAATTGTCAAGGTTGCAGCATAAGAAATGTATTTTTGTACATACATATCAATATATATAATTAATTAATGACAAATGTACATACCATCAACAATACTTGATATTACATTATGTTTAAATACCCAAAAAGATAATCTCAAGGATACCCTCAATGACCGTACATAACAAGACGAGGTCCATTAAACACAAGACTCCCAAGAAACGGGTTGTGTGCATTAAACACAAGACGAGGTCCATAGGTTGCATTTCTTGCAACATAGATTCAAAGCACCATGGAAGGAAAAAATACTTATATAGGCACTTGAAAGAACAAGGTTGGTCTGACAATCAAAGACTAGGTCTGACAAAATTCAAGGAAAATTCAGCTGTAATTTTCTGCAGTCGTTAACTGCAAAACAAAGGATCGCACCAAGAAACCCCCACAAATTGAGCAAATAAAATCATGTAAAGGCAATCTGAACTGCAAAGTATCAATACTATCTTGCCCCCAGGTCACCAAAATTAACCCAATTCATGTGAATTGACTGATAAAGAATATAGATGATAAGTACAGATCAAATGCACACCAAATTCTAAATATTAAAGCAAGGAGAATGTCAAACACGAAATTCTTCAATTTATATTACAATTATGGCATCTTGCTAACAAGGATTCCATAGCTCAGCAACTCACAGAGGGGCGTGTTAACCTATTACCAAGTTTCCAAAAATTCTTTGGTTTTCACTGGATGTTGAAAATACCGTTCTAACGGATTTTTTTAATTTTGATTCATTTTAAGACATATTGAGCACTCAAACTCAAAGAAGAAAACAAATTAGGTGCTCTCAAGGAACAGTGGCATATTCCTACGGAATTTCGTTCCACATTAATACCTCTTCTGCTGCTGCTGTTCAACAGCAATGAGTATAATGAGCAATGTAGCTGTTCCTAGCCATTTCCCTTGAATGTGGTGAAAATGCCCCGTTAGTGTTCACACTGAAGGACAAGATAAGTGGCTTTTCGATTCAGTGAGAATGGGTCATTTGCCATGGATAAGTGCAAAACTACAACACTAGTTTGTTTTCTTTGGCAAGCATTCTCTGGTACAAATTGGTATACGGTTCTCCGTTCTCTGATCCTCCCCAGTCTCACTGAGGCACAATATGCAATTTGTGCTATCCCTGCTCATGTTTGTGGCCCTTCGTTCTCTCTCAGGTTTTTTAACTTTTCACTAAACAGTAAGCTATTTGACGGGGGTGCCCTGAAGCAACCGCAATGAGGTCCTAATAAGATTGGCACGGCAAGAATCCAGCGTAAAAACCAAAAGGCTAAGGAAAACACAACTTACAGTGTCCATTTCTTTACTCTGCAGCACCAGCATCAAACCCAAGACTTGTGTACATTCAGAAACGTTAAGCAGATAACACCCAACTCAACAGGGCCAAGACATTACTTGCTTGCACGCACAACACTTCAAGAACAGGACAAGCAAAGGACATTTCACATAACTAACCCAAAAATAAAGAGGGAAAAAAACAAATGGGTATTTCGATGTTCACAAGAACTCCTGAGCCAGACAACACCCACTACCAAACTCCCACATCCACTTGACCAAACCAGTGCCAACAACTTCCAAACTACCTTAAAAAGTAAGTGTGGATCCCAAAAAGACAAGAAAACTCTGAAAAAATAAAAACTGCAGAAAGTGTGTGTCACCTTACAAGATCAGCCTTTGGAGAAGTGTGGTTGAAACTCCATAATTTATGCTGCCACCAACAACCACCAACTATAATAGGAAACTTACGTGCTAATTCTGAGCCCCTCAGCCGGTGAAAGACAGCCATGTATGATCACATGACACCAAGTTAGTTTGGCACGAAGCGCATTATCAGCAGACAACCAGAGAAAGAAAATTAAAAAAATGGGGATAGAATAGATTAGAATTGATGTCCTCCACTTGAAGAGAATTCCCACAACAGTAATCTAGTTTTTTTTTTTTTAAGTATATTGCAATACAGGTCCATGCAAATCTACTGGAAAGAATTTTAAAAACGGAGATACAATATATTAGAATTGATGTCCTCCACTTGAAGAGAATTACCACAACAGGAATCTGGTATTCTAGTAGGTATATTGCAATATGGGTCCATGCATATATAGGAAAGAATTTACGAGGTCGGCTTCCAGCGGGCACGCACTTGCTGTCCGTAATTTCTGCCTACGTGTTCAAAATCAGTATACGAAGGCTTGTTTTCGAGACATCGAGAGGTCATAGCTACCCATAATTACTGGAGTAAGCTGAGGTGGCAGATGCTTTTCACAGGCGAGAGAAAAGAGAACGCGACACATTTCCACGTGAAAGCAACTCTGACCTGGCAAAATAGTTTTTAATTTATTTTGTAGATGTTGTACGGGTGAACGGAACTTAAGATCATAGGCACTAGCCAACCAAACATATTCATTTTTAATTGGTTAGTGTAAGAAACCCTACCACTTAAGCATCGGGTTGAGTAGTATTCTCTCCTAACCATGATTTTTTTTGTAAAGTCGAGAGCTATACTTATTAATAGGGAATTTAACACACAACCACCACATACCCACCCCCTCACACACTCACCTATGCAGCGGTTTGAACCTTGGACTTCTCGAAGATGAGCCAAAGCCCGTACCGTTGTGTTGTCCTCCTCTACGCAGCGGTTTGAACCTTGGATTTCTCGAAGATGAACCAAAGCCCGAACCATTGTGTTGTCCTCCTGAAACTTTAAAATTTTAGGGTGGTGTGAGAAACCCTACGACCAATGCATAGGGCTGACTCCTCTCAACTAGGACCCTCGTAAAGCTGAGAGTTATGCTTATCAATAGGAAATTTAACACACAACCTTTGTGTCCCCCTTTGCATCGCAGAGGTTCGTATCATGGACCTCATGTTCAACATGGTCAGGCTCGCATTCTCCACTTGCGCTACAAAGGCAGACCAACCAAACATTAGCTTGGCTATAAGTAACTTTTATTTTATTTTTTTTATTTTTTTTTGGATTTGGTATATGGAACCTCTATAATAGTTTATTGGGTAAATACGAAGTTGATGAGACTCCAACCGTCTAGGGAATCAACCTGGGGTAGTTCCCTAACAAGTACTTGGACCCTACCAACCAGCCTATTCCTTTTTTGAGTTAAAATGTTAGGGTAAAACAAAGGTTTTTACGAGGGATCTTGGTCCTTTCATATCAAGGTTTGAATTTGAGTTCCCTAGATAAATTACCAAGTACTTACCATCGTAGGGTAAAGTGTGGGTTTTTATGAGGGGTCACGATCTTCTCGTATCGAAGTTTGAACTTAGGTTTCATGAATGAAAATCCAAGTACTTATCACAATGGTATTCCTCTCTAAAGACAAACAAAAAAATTAAGGTAAGGTATGGGTTTTGAGAAGGGTCCCGGTCCCTTGTGCAATGGTTTGAAGTTAGGTCTCTTATATGAGAACCCAAAGACATACCACTACAATATCCCAATAAAGATAAAAAAAATGTTAGGGTAAAATCCAGGGGTTTCAATCCCTTTGTATCAGTGTTTAAACTTGGATTTTCTAGATGAAAACCCAAGAACTTACCACTATGATATCCCTCCTAGGACAAAAAACTTTGACTTAAAAATGCAGGTTTTTATAAAGGGTCTTAGTCCCCTTGTAATGAGGTTTGAACTTGGATGTCCTGAATGAAAACATGGCATACCCCTACAATATCCCTCAAGGGACAAAAAGTTTTAGTTAAATACACATATTTTAGTATCAGTATTTAATTTATATATGTATAAGTCCTTCATGATAATTTCTGGAAGACTATCAAGCATTTTATGTGCTAGACAAAAGATACTTTTTTTTTTTACATAGGGGAGTTGGTTACATCCACACTATTTTTAGTAACTACCAAGTGCAGGGTTCAAACCACAAGGGCTGCCCCAAACAAGCCTATACCACCTCGTTATTTTATAACATGACATGAAGAGGACCATCGACCGCTCTGGATTCATACCGTTGTCAATGATTTGGCACGCACTCAAAGGATTTGGAGCAAACTACTACCTTTGTAAATAGGCATACCCGCAAGGTTTGAACCTAGGTCTCTTCTGGGTAAGTAAACTTTTAGGTTAGAAAGAAACCTCAAGAGCTACTCTTAGGTGGCCGACAATGTTGTCCCATTCGGGTATACCACTATCTAGAGGGAAGCCACAAGAGATTATTTTGTGTCCCCCTTCGCATCGCAGAGGTTCAAATCGTGGACCTCCCGTTCAACGGGGCCAGGCTTGCCTTCTCCACTTGCACTACAAAGGTGGACAAAATTTTAGGTTAGAAAGAAACCTCAAGAGTCGCTCTTAGGTGGCCAACAATGTCGTCTCATCCGGGTATACCACTATCTAGAGAGAAGCCACAAGATAATTTTGTTGTCTCCCTTCGCATTGCAGAGGTTTGAACCGTGGACCTCTCGTTCAACGGGGTTAGGCTCGCCTTCTCCACTTGCACTACAAAGGCAGACAAAAATGTTAGGTTAGAAAGTAACCTTGAGAGCCGCTCTTAGGTGGTCAAAACATCCGGGTATACCACTATCTAGAGGGAATCCACAAGAGATTTTTTTATGTCCCCCTTCGCATCGCAGAGATTCAAATCGTGGACCTCACATTGAACGGGGCCAGGCTTATCTTCTCTACTTATGCTACAAAGGCGGATAAACTTTTTAGGTTAGAAAGAAACCTCGAGAGCCGCTCTTAGGTGGTGAGCAATGCCATCCCATTCAAGTATACCACTATCTAGAGGGAAGCCATAAGAGATTTTTTGTGTCCCCTTCGCATCATAGACGTTCGAACCGTGGACCTTATGTTCAACGGGGCCAGGCTCACCTTCTCCACTTGTGCTACAAAGGCAGACTCTAGACAAAAGATACTACAAACATGATCATTTTTTTAAAGAAAAGTTTTATATTATTAAACATAGCACAAAGATTACAAGTTGGTTAGGTGTTACAAGTGTCTTAGGCAAACCAAAGATGCATGTAACCAGGGTTGGAATCCCACAAGGTCAAGAATGACAATAAAAATAAAATATTTTCCTTAGCAAATCTAGAAGAAACGAATAAAGAAGTACTTGGTCCACAACAATTTGTAGAACAAATAGAGCCAATATGCTTAGTCTATGTGGTCATCTCTTAAGTTCTCAAAATCCCTGGTTTTAAATTTTCTTATGTGAGTTGAAGAAGGATGCAAAAGAAAATCCTCATTGCCCTTTTTATCTGTCAAATGGTTCCACTTCCTAGGAATCTGATGCTAATTAATCTGTTCAAATTTTCCTAAAGTCTTATAGACTTGATTCAGCAACAACTAGAGCAGAATAGACTTGACCTCTTACTTGCCAGAAAGAAACTGTATGATCAGCTTACAGTCCCCATCAACTAAAAGGGTTTTTACATTTTCTCTTGTCGTTAGAGTGAGACCAAATTTATAGTTAATCAAATCAACTATATTATTGGTGGTTTGTCCTAAAATCAAACAAAAAACAAGAATCTTGGAGTGTGAGTGTGGTCTTGACCATGAAACTCCTCTAGCAACAGTTTTTCTAAGGTTAGACTTTGAAGTCCCATCAAAAAATAGAGCTGGAAAACTAAAACATAGTTGAGTTAGGCTACTAGCAATAAAGGTGATAATTAGATCTTGAAGATTCCAATTTTTGAGGATGTGTAACTCAGCTCTAGAAAGAGCACTATGATATCGCTTAGCTTTAAAGTGGGCTATGGCATTTTCCATGATAGCATGATTTATCTTGTATTTCAGAATTGCCCTGCGAGTTTATTTTTCTTCAATTTATTCAACGGTTCTTTTTCATCCATATATACCACATGCAACAATAAGGAATTGAATACCATACAAATTTTATGAGAGGCTTACCTTGAAAGGAGTTGAGGTACTTTTTGTTCTAGCTTTTAGTACAAGACTCAAGATTTAATTTGCTTCTAATGCAAACTCCAAAGTTGAGAGCAAGCAAGATCCAAATTGTAGCAACTTCCTCACATTTAAAAAATAGATGGGTTTGAGTTTCATAGTCTTTAAAGCATCTAGAAAAAATATGGGGGTCCAAAATACCTCTTTTAGAGAGGTTTTCCCTAGTTATAATTTTGTTTTGTTGTACTAGCCATTGAAAAACTTATTTTTTGGGTGATATTTTGACCCCAAATGTGATTCAAATTTAGTTTGTCAAGTTCTTGGAGGATTGAGACAAAAGCATGATAAATCATAAGTTGGTAGATAGGCAAGCTTGAAATGACTGATTTAATCAAAACTAATATGCCAACAATATTAAGCCACCCATTGCTATAAGTTAATATTCTCTTGTCAATCTTTTCCATCAAAATATACCAGTAATCAGAACTCTTTAGCTTGAAACTCATAGGCACTCCTAAATATTTTAAAGGGCCAATTCCACCATGAGCAAACTAAAGGATTTGAGCAAAGCTCCTATTTTTAGCCAGGGAAGAGTTGATATTGTAAAACATGCACTTGTTGACATTAATAGTGGCTCTAGAGGCATCTAGAAAGAGGTCTAGGTAACCTTTAATCCATTTTACTTTCAACTTGGAGGCTTCCCCCATAATTATAGTATCATCAACAAATTGGGCATGAGTAATCTCCTTGACCCCAACAACTATCTTAATTTCAATTATTTTGTTAGCCCTTCTTTCAGCAGAGATAGATCTACCCAAAGCTTCAGCTAAAATAATATAAAGATAAATAGATAGGGGGCAACCTTGATGTAAACCTCTAAAAACTCTAAAGAATCTTGTTAGAGAACCATTGACAATAGGAGCAACCCATGGGTCTCTAATGCAACCAAAAATCCACTTGGAAAGAGACAGAAAATCCAAAAGAACTAATCACTTGAGCCAAAAAATCCATATCCACTCTATCAAAGGCATTGGCCATGTCAAGTTTAACCATGATCATTTTTTTGTATTCTTTACTACTGGTATGTAAGACCTTATAGACAATCACAATGTTGTTGTATAGTTGCTTGCTAGGTATGAAACCTCCTTGCTCGTCAGGGATAAGTTTATCCAGATGCTTTTTTATTCTAGTGGCTATGATTTTGGTCATAAATTTATATGAAGCCTTACACAAAGAAATAGGCCTGAATCGACTGTTGAAGATTATTTTCCTTTGGAATTAGAGCTAAAAAGGTAGACTTAATAGCATCAATCAACTTACATTTTTTACAAGCATCCTTGATCATCTAAAGAAGATCTAAAGTAGTTGTAGATCTAAAGAAGATCTACAACTACTAAATCAAAGAATTAGTGGTAAAATGTGTTAATGAATCTATTTGGACTAGGAGCTTTATCCTTCATAGATCGGGATACAATATCCTTAAATTCTTCTAGATTGATTGCATGGCAAAGATAATTTATAGTTTCCTCAATTATTACCTTAGGAATATTTTGTAGCAATGCAGCCTGAGTAACATGATTTCCATTAGATTTTTTATAAAAGGATTCATAGTGGCTACACGTAGTTTTTTTTATCTCTAAAAAATTGGAGATCTTATGACCATTTTCCAATTGGATTTCATGAATTATATTCTTTTGATATCTCTGATGAGCCTTAAGATAAAATAACCTGGTGTTGGAGTCTCCTTTCCATAGCCAAGTCATGCAAGATTTGAGTCTCCAAAATTGTTCTTCTTGCCTAGATTTTACATGAAGTTGGGAGAGAATGGAATCTCTCTCAAATTTTAGTGCTTCACTGGAAGGTGCTAGCTTTAAGAGGTCTTCTATTTATCTCATCCTAAGAAGGAGGAGTTATATAGATTTGTTAGTATTATGATGCAATTTGATCCAACTTCGAAGATCAACTTTTAACCTAGATCTTCCATCTATCTTGAGCATTACATGAGGGGCACAAAGCTTCCTAATTACACTCAACTTCCTCTAAAAATCCATTCAAGTTAACTCAATTTGTGTTATATTTGAATATAATGGGAACCAAATTTTTGTTGTTGCCATTATTTAAAAGGATAGGCTTATGATCAAAGATTGTGCTTTGGATGATTTTGTTGGTTATTGAAGGAAAACATGTGAGAATATCTTCTTGGATCAATAATCTATCAATTCTTTAAACAATGAAATGATTTCCTCCCCTTATATTGGTCCAAGTATAGAGGTCATTACAAGGCTTGATGTCTTGAAGACATGAAAGAGAAGTGATATCTTCCACATACTCCTTACAAGGATCTACAGTAATAAAGCCACCTCTTTTTTCAAAGGGGAAAAGAACAAAATTAAAATCTCCAGCTATGATCAAATTGTTTGGCTTACTTTCTTCAATGTAGGAAAGAATTGAAAGCCAACATTGCTTCTTGGAAATTGGGGAGTTAGGGGCATACACATTCAAATAGGTGAAAGAGAAACCTCCAACATAAAAAATAAGAGAAAGCTAGTGTTTACTTTGTTGATCACCTAATTTGGGTATAATACTTTTGTCCTACATTCTAAGAAAGCCACCAAAGGCTCTTTGGGAACAAATACCATCAACTTCATAGTTGTTCCAAATAGATCTCCATGCTTCAGAGGCACCTTTTTAATATTTATTTCCTGAATTCCTATTAAACAAGGGCAAAGGTCCTTTATTAGACCCTTGAGGTAGGTTTTCTTAAGGGCCCCACCTAGGCCTCTACAATTCCATGAGAGCATTATCATCTTTTAGTGGGTTTCTTCCCTTTGAAGAGACCCTCACGTGTAGCTTGAGTCTTAACCGTAACATTTTTCTTTACTTCTTTACTTCTTAATTCTTGGTTAGATTTCCTGTCTGGCTTAGAAGAGGAGCATGTTATAATAGGCTCCGGATAAAAGCCATGAAGTATGACGTCATCCCTTAGATCAATCTCACTGTCTTTGGCTATTTCCTCATAAATTTCTTCACTTGTCCTTTCTTATAAAGTATGATATACCAATTCTGCATTAAGAGAGGTTTGCTCATGGTTTTCTTCTTCGTGTTTAGAGTCATACTATATATATTTTACCTTATATGAGTTTAGAGCATCATCTGTTGGAACTATCAAGTGGTTTGGAGTTAACATGTATGGGATTTCGACTTTTAACCCTTTTATTCCTCCTCTTGGTTTATGCTTGCTAAAAGCCTTCATCGTCAACTTGATCCTTCTTATTCTATGGTTTCTGGCTAAACAAGCAATCTCTGGCAAAGTGGCCATACTCATGGCAAGATAGACATTTAAAAGGTAAATTCTCATAAACTAAAACCTATGTGCGAATCCAATCCAAATCCTTAATCCCAATAGCTTTAGGTAATCCATTTTTTGATTAACTTGAACACAAATACGAGCATAGGAAGCATTCAAATTTTGGGAGGAATCCAACCGATAAACTTTACAATCTTATTTCCAATGAGCTCTAGAGAGGGTTTATTCCAAAGATGGAGTGGGAGAAAGGGTAATCTTTCCCAAACAATAACTTCCTTGGGCACATCTAATTGAGGGTCAAAGTGGGTTGTCTAGAATTTAAAAAATAAGGCACTTGAGCCCATAAACCATGACCCTCCTTGAAATATAGCATCTTGTTTTTCTTTGGATTCTAGTATGACCATGAAGTATCCTCTCCCACAAAGCAATATTTCATAACTAGAGATCTTAGACCCCCAAGATGAATATATTCACTTTTTCAAAGGAGTAAAACTTATCCAAATTTTGATGAACCTTCCAACCAAGGCACATTCAGACAGGGTAGCAACATAATGAAGAACATTTTATGGGGGCACTTCAACCATTGGTGTAGAGCCCAACCTAGGAACAAAGGCATTAGGGTTTGAAGAAGAAACATGTCACAAGAGACTAGAGCCAATAGAACCAAAGTTTACTTTTGGAGGTAACTTACTCTTGAGAAGGTCAATGCCCACCTGATCTAGCACTGAATATGAGGAGCCAAAAAAGGAAGGTGAAGATGGGAGGAAAGGAGAAGCAACAACCGTTCCTGCCATGGAAAAATTCACCAAATACAAAAAAAACAACATATAGATATGGTCTCGGGTTCAAATTGATACACCAAAAACTCAAGAATAAATCATCTAAACCCTATTTTCCATGCATCAAATTCATTGACCTCTTCCATTGCGAAAAACACTTAATTTCTCCCAAAACCAAAATAAAGGCCTTGCCTAAGTTTCTACAAGCAAAACCTCCAAAAGGGTGAAAAATCCCATGACACATTTTTTTTATAAAATATGTTCATGTTTTTTTCTTGCAAATACCTTGGAAAAATAATGGTGGAACCTTTCCTTGTTGTCCTAGTGCCTTGTCAGGAAAATATTATGCCCAAAAATTAACCTCCTTTGAATATGGCTCTGAACCTCTATGTTGGAGTTCCTTATTTTCTTGAGACACCACCAGTGCACACAATAGTCACCACATGACTACACTGATAGACTCTACTCTACTTGCAGTTTTTAATTTTGAAATATTAACCCTGATAGAAGAAAAAGTGTGCCTTTCCATCCATAGAACTTAGCTTTGAAACAAGCTACAATGTGAGTCGATCGAACCCTGCCACTGCCGCATTTCAAACTTAGAATATTTTTTTGCTTTTGCCACAACCCTTTAAATTCAACTACCAAAAACTTTAGATATACTATGGTTGAGCTCCGATCTGCAACAATTTTACCCCCAACGGACCTCAAAATTGCCTATGCCAATTATTATGTAGCCGACACTCCTATTTGTTTGGAAGATTACTCAAATAAGGTTTGATAGTTTAGATAATGTAATTTTACTTCGAAGCATTTATATCTCTTAGTTTTGGATTAGCTTCTCAAAATTTTAGAAAATAACATCTTTTACTTTTGTTGTCCATGTGAGTATTGGAATTTTATCATTCTTGAAGAGCCATGGATGTAAAAATTATTTAAGCATTTATCTCTTCTTTTAAAAATTTCTAATATTTTTTATGATAATAAATAAAGTATTAGTCATTGGGTTGATTTTTTTTGTAAAACATTAGCAAACCAAGTATATTAAGATTTGAATGCATTATATTTTATAATTCCATTATCAAGGTTAACTTATTTTGAAATATATAAATGTATGTATGTATGAAGGTCATGTTATATATTGTCTTCATTAGTTATAAGAGCATATTGATGTGGAAGAGCTTCAATTATGTCTAGCGTTGTCTTTTGTTCATAACTTGCATTTAACTTAACAAGAAATGTTAAGAAGTGTTAATATTTCACTTTTGGCCATGATTGATACTTTTATTATTCCTTGGTCCATGGGAACATTTCCACCTTGAGGGGTAATTCATATATTATAACATGATTCGATAATAATGTTGTTTAGATGGTTATTGGAATTTGTGCATTATATTCCATTCACATATCATTTTATTATTAGTGAAGTACTTTGATGTCTAGTGGAACCATATCAAATTGTTTATATTTTATTCCTATTTTTTATTTTGCATATTGATGATGTATTGATTCGATTGATTCCTCTTTATATAGTGATATTTTATAATAAATATCAATAGAGAGTGGTAATAGACTTATATTCATTATACAATTTAATACAATATAAATATTATGCATGTTTATTCCATGGCCATAAATAAAGAATACACACATTTCAACATCCCCCTTACCTTGAGTAGGGGATCATAGGAAGAAAACTATAATTGAGGATCCCCCTTAATGGGAACTCTTGCATAGCAAAATGATCACCATCTAATAAAGATAGTCTTTAACATGATGTTATTGAAGATGTTTACAAGTTGATCTTCAAAAAGTATAAATTGCTCCTTTGGTACAAGATCCCAAATATAACACGTGAATATTAATATAGCTGGTACAATAATGACCTATTGGTTTGCAAATCAACTAGATAATACTAATCATAATATATAGGGTTGATTACTTTTTTGTGAAGATCTAATTAACTAAAAAGCATCTACATGCTTTAAAGATGTTTCTTGACAATCATGGTATTATTACGTTTATGCAAGATACAGAGATACATGCCATTTTTAGAGAACTTTAAATGGAACTATATCACAAGGATAATAAATAGACCAAAAAGAAATTTATGAACATCGTGATCACCTACCTAATCAACATTTAAGCACCCATGGAAGAGAAACAATCACCAACAATATAGTCAATACCCATATGAAGAGTATCTCTAATGTATGATAAATTTTTCTTGACAACTTTCCAACTTCTCTCATTAGATTATTGCATATATTTAACATAAAATAACAACAAAGGTGATATCAATTTTGGTATGAGTTATATAATAAGTATTCCTAATAAAATAACTATAGAGTGTGGCATCAACAAATGGGGAAGAACACTTAGGTTCAAGATCCACCATATGCAAAGGGACTATGATCCAAACTATAGGTCTTCATTCTCAATAATTGTAGAAAATCTAAACTATAATGGGGTTGATAAAGATATATCCTTGTACAAGAAATACCAAGAAAATACTATATGCCCAAATTTGTTGTCTCAAGTGACTCATCTCAAATGACTCTTTAAAATAGATTCATGTCATAAACCAAGGAAGTAGAACTTCTAGTAATAACCAAATCATAAAAATAGATTATAATAATAGAAATGTGATCACCATGGTACCTAATATAAAACATTATATTGAAACTAACAATAATTGGACCCATAAATAATGTAGAACTTATGGATCTTTTTATTATGATGATAGGGTTTGCTGGAGCTCATTTAATAACTTCTGAAGTCTTAAAATAAATGAAATGATCCCATTATATACAAATTTGGGTTTTTTCTACATATAAATATCCTCCTTTAGATATCCATAAAGAAAAGGTACACTTAATATATTTGATGAACTTACTATTTGAAAGAAGCAACCAAGGAAATCATACAAATAGAGTCTAGGCAAGCAATAAATGTAAATGTATCCTTATGTTTAATTCCTTCTTTTGAGATAATATCTTCCAACAAGGTAGGATATATACTTCTATACAACTTTATTTGTTCTTTATATGATGTTATAGAATCATTTGCATGTTGTAAGAGGGGATTCAATATTTCCTCATCAAAGTAAGGGGCTTAAATTCCTCTCACCTCAAATATTTGTGGGGGTGTTATGTGATATGAGACCTAAACTATGTTTTGTGGATTTATTTTAAAAACACCTACATTCCCAAGAATAAAGGTTCTCCTCTTAAAATTCTAAGACCTAGTTAAAGCCTAATATGCAATTAGAAAGAGATGCAAACAAATAGATATGCAGTAAAATAAATCCTAGACTATATGATGCTTCAATTTATATGATACAAGAAAGTAAAGTTTTATTTTTTTCTCCAAAGAGGGAATGCAACAAACAAATACTAATCTAACGTAGCTACATGCACTTACAATTTGATGCCTAAAAGAGAAAAATGCAACATAAAGTGTATATAGCAAAAACACTACCTATAATCAAGCCGACAATGTTTTCACTTTTGCAAGTAAAATATGTGATCAAAGAGAAAAAATATGAAATATAGATTCAAATAGGGATGCAAGATGCCCCTAGAAAGGTAGATGCTCTACTAAATGCATGACAATGCTATAAAAATGGAGTCAAATGATTAAAAGACAAATATATATGATTTGGAATATAAATGGAAATGTTAAGAAGCGAGATAACAATATAATAAGGTGATTAAGATCAAATAGAAGTAGAAAATAACATTAATAAAACCAAAGATAAAAAAATATATATAATTCTAACCAAGATTAGGCTAAAAAAATAATAGGAAAGAAAGGAGAAATCCAATCAATCAACATCAAGTTGTTCTCCCTTTCTTGCCCTTTTGCAAGCAAACTCAATTGTTGAGTGGACTTCTTCAAGTGTTTTAGTGTAAGCTAGATGGAGAAGATATTGATTATGAAGAAATATTGGTAAACTTTTTTCATATAGCTTGTTGTTTTTTGGTCATCCCAAGTGCTGGTCTTATAGGTAGCCATTGTGTTAGAAATTTGTTGAATATTTTCCATTTTATTCTGGTAGGATTAGCTCTAAAAGGTATTGGACACTCTCCATGTATCCTAGTTGGGATTTAGGGACGACAACCCCTGGTAGATTTATTTTTAAAATGGAACTTAACATGGTTCACAGGAGTATCCATGGAATACATATATTGACTATACATACCTACATTACGAGTCTAAGATGTTGTAGACATCACTCAAGTGGACAAGAGAGGCCAAACTCCTATAGGTAACTACGGTTTACCTTGTATGCCTCCACAACATAGAGGATGATTTTAAAATGTCTCCCCATATTTTTTACATTTTCCATGAATGTAGAATTCTTGACCTTAGTGTTAGGATTATCCCTTCTCAGCCCTTAGAGAGGGGATGCCATAATGGAAACCCCTAAGCTCTCTCTCTCTCTCTCTCTCTCTCTCACACACACACACACACACACACACACACACACACCGTGCAAGCATTTAAAACAAAAGCATCTTCTAGGATAAAACTAATTATTTTAAGCTTGCAAAATCAATCAAATAAAACCTTTAGATCAAAAGCATTAGCATGGATAAGAACCATAAAATCATTCATCAACATGGCCCTATATAGTCATCCAATTTAAAGGTTTAGATTACAAAAGAATAGTCTTTGCTTCTATTACAATAAATCCTCTTTCACCAAGAGTGACTTTCAATAGTACAACAAGAATATTTGAAGATTTAACTTAGCATGATCTAAACATCTTCTTCCTTTGGCCTCCACGGTAGTTGATAGGAAGGTGGGGATCAAAACAACTCATTTGTAGGTATGAATGCATTTCTATATGATTCATTGCACACACAAAATAAGCCCATACTTCTTTCCTAAAATATTTTCCACAAATATTTTAAATCCCAAGCCCTTGAAAATCAATTCAATATAGCAAACACAAGCAAAAGAAGCCCATACTTCTTTCCAAGATATTTTTTGCAAATATCAAATTCCAAAGCTATACATATCTAATTCAATATAGCAAAACATAAGTAAATAAGCCCATACTTCTTTCCAAAATATTTTCCACAAATATCAAATTCCAAAGCTATACATATCTAATTCAATATAGCAAAACACAAGTAAAGAAGCCCATACTTCTTTCCAAAATATTTTCCACAAATATTAAGTCCAAAGCCATACATCAATAATTAATCAATCCATCATTAGAAAGGCTTGTCTTTCATTTGCAAGACTACATATTAATCTAACATTTGATTAAAAACCAATCTAATCTATCTTTTGATTAATTGCAAATTGGGATAATTAATCTATCATTTGATCAATTACCAATCTAAGGATTTATAATGAATTAATCTATCATTAGATTAATTGCCAAACTAATCTATCATTTGATTAATCGAAATATGATATTATAATAAATTAATATAGCATTTGATTAATTGAAATCTAAGATTATAATGAATTAATCTATCATTAGATTAGTTGTCAAACTAATCTAACATTTGATTAATTGAAAACTAACATTAGAAAAGTAGCATTAGTCTATCATTTGATTAATATAATACTAATCTAACATTGAAAACTAATCTATATTTTGATTAATTGGCCTCAACCACACATAAACGTTGTAGATTTATTTGGTTAAGAATATCGCTCAATAGATATGTATCGCTTCGCTTGCCATACTGCAACCACTATCAAAATCATGTTGTAGCAGGAATATCTCTCCAGTTGGCAGTGGTCAGGGTTTTATTCTGGTCTATCAGTGTCCATCACCATCTTTGGGGAAAAGAATGTTTGGATCGATATCCACAACTGACATATATCAAACACAATTCTATTGCGACACCTCAACCCTTCGAACACGGGGTTTAATAAGTATTATACTGCACAACACATCAATGGGTTAAAATTGTCCTTACAACACAGTGCTTTAAGCATGGAAACCATGGTTCTTGGTCTGGAACCTTGTGACGGTTCGACTTTTTCTCTGTTCGATGCTGCCTCGCTCAGCTTGATGCAACTTGGTGCAATGTTATCTATTGTACTTATTTATTGGACTTCAACATTGGTGCTTTTGAAAAATATTTGATGTTATTCAATGGCTTTCAGGTGCTCTTTAAGAAAAAACACTTTGGTCACCTTTTTGTTGCCCAAAATTGTTGTCCAAACCCTAAAATTTGTAGCTATCCTTCTCAATACATTGTCCAAAAACTCTCCTCGAAACTACTACAAAGCTCTCCAAACTTGTAGCTCTCTTCCTTCAATATGTTGTTCAATAACCTTTCGACTTCTCCCTCGTGATTCAACAATCTCCTTCTCTCAAAAACTTTCATGGCCTCTTCAATTCTCCTTATTTTTGGGCTTGTCATAAGATGGCGATAATTATCCTTGAATCTTCTTATCAGAAGCTTCTCCTGCTTGCACTCTCCTATAATGAACCTTCTCCAAATCTCTTCCAATGGCCACTCCTTGGTCTTCTTCAATCTTCTAGCTATGGAAATTCTGCAACGAGATCTCTTTCTTGGATCTTTCGGTTATGTTGCTCCTTAAATCTTCAATATGACCTTTTTAGTCCTTCAATATTCCAAATCTAGAATTTCTTCAATGTGACCTCCTTTGGGTCTCTTCAACTTCTTCAATATTCAACTTGTTGCTACAAGTACTAGATCAATTCCAAATAAGATATTCTTCCTATCTATTGTAGGAAGATTCTCAACTTTATTTGAATAAACTCTTATCTACAATAAAATATTAGAATATGGTAATCCAAATCTGAAAATATAAAAATAACATTCACTAGTTAATCTTCTAAACTAGTGGAATCTATGCTAAGTCCTAATCTTCATGACTTTTCCTCCAACTCTATGGAAATACTCTAGCCAAATAAATTTTCAAAATTCCTGTAAATGCAATCTTCCTATCTCCTATCAAACTCCCTTGTGGCGACGTTTGCATGCAACGGTACACAGTGATAGGTTTGGTTTGCAAAGATGCAACAAGGTTTAGGTTGACTCTAGCAATGGTGGTCCCTGGTGGCTCTGATACCACTGTTAGCTTTTGAAGCTATAGACTTCAAGGGAAATGCAACCAAAGTTATAAATAAGATAATGGCTATCTAAGAAAGATATAAATAGCATAAAATACTTCTGAAATAACTCATAAAATAGCCATTAATGGAACCTCACAAAAATAGTACAATGCTTGGAATGTATCAAGTATGCATCACAATACTCAAGGCTATAGCATGTGTAAATAGCCTTTCTACAATGACTCTTGGATGACTGACTCTTTTATATCTTGTGACTCTTGGCTCTCCTTTGTACACTTGTCATATGACTCTTCACTATTCTTATTCTATGGAATCATGTACACATATTTACATTATTAAATATTATGCACACTTTTGCATTTATTACATTGTATAAAGTAAATACTAAATCTAATGTACCAAACAATGTAATATACTCTAACATATTCTTTGTTTTTGAATGTGACATTGTTTTCTACTTTAAATAAATTATGTGTACTAACAAATGTTGATTATCAAACCAAAGGAGTAAAAATGTCCATCAATAATGATATCAAAAATAAATTATAATTGATCAATTATAACATTGAACAATCTAGCCCTTGAGCCTACCTATAAGTAACTGTTGTGGTAATTAAAATTAGGAATAAAAAAAAGGGCACAAGTAACGAGTGTTCATTGATGTAATTAAACAATCGTTGATAACCACTAAATGTAAGATGTCGGGTGGTGATCAACATGACTACCGCTAGATATAGTGATCTATTTTGCCTAGTGATTTACTTCAATTTGGGTCATGCATGACACTTGATCCCTTAGCTTGCTAAGTATTCCTTTTAATGCAATGAGAAGTTAAATTACATGCTCTAAAATTAGTAAAATTACTAAACTATTATTTGTAGAAAATAAGAAGTGAGTCTATTACCATATATGCTGACAAACACCTATATCTAATGCTTAATCAATAAAGTTTACGATTTGCCATAGATGAACAATAATAATATGATTAAAATCATTGACATGAACATAATATCCATTTTGTAATTGATTCATGGAAAATGTCATTTGATAATATTAAAACTATGCCAATATAGATATATTTTTCAATTTAGTGGTGCATATTGTTGAAGCAAAGGAAGAAGGGAGAGAGAAGAAATTCCAATAGAATGAAGGCATATTCCAATTGTAAGAAGGAAGGAGCCATTAGAAGGAAAGGAGTTACTTCTAGAAATAAGCTTGCCATGAAATCACTTTAGCAAGGATTTAGATCCCCATGGATCGTAGTCAATGATAGCGATGTCAAATTTGTTGGATTCTAAGAGATTCAACCATAAAAGCTTGATCTATTTTTTAATATTGGTAGCCTTCTTATCTATAGTATCAAAAAAAAAATTAAGTAAAATTAAGTTCAAAAACTAAGCCCTAAGAAATTTGAACCTAGTTTGTGTGTCATGGCTTGGACGGTGTATCTTTTGTTGTGGACATCCCTTAGTTGTTAAGATTCAAACTTCAGTTACGCATGGGGAGTGAAACACATATTTCTCCTCAAAAAACCACCATTGGCTTTCTTTAATCCCCTCCAAGTGTATCATGAAATTCAATTAGTTCTTGTTATTAAGAGCTCTCAAACATAGAATATATACAATAAATAAAATCCAATTATCTTTGTAAGATATATATATGCTTGCCTTAATTATGATGAAAATACACTTCAAAGGCAAGAATACTTATGAATTTGGTGTTTAAGTGTTGCAAAATTGAGGGCTCTAGTAGGTATACAATCTAAATATATTTTGTATCACTCGCATATGGTGGCATTATTAGGGAGTATTGTTTATTTAATATTGCAATGGTGGTGATGATGGTAGCTTTTGAGAACTTCGAAAGAGGTATGGGAGCCATGCATGGACCAAAACTACACATTTTGTCATATGAGACATGGCATTCCCTCATCCCTTTCTATGCTTGTGCCCCATCCTTAGTAAACTTAATCAATTAAAATATCATCACATACAAATAAAACAAGCTAATCCTCTTGTATCTATCCTTACCCACAATTAGTGACCCTATTGACATCATAACATTTAGCAATTTTAATTTATAAAAACCTAGCTATTAAATACCAAGGAATTATGTCATATAAAAAAACCTATAAGCCTATAGCCCAATCAAAATAGAGACATATAGAATTTAAAATTTATAAAACTAAAAATAAGTAGAAAAATATGTTAAAAACTTTAGTTTCACCTTTATCTTCAAAAAATAGAGAAATATTATTGATTAGAACAACTTTAATGGACTTACACCAATATTATAGTCCCACAAAGGGACTAACAAGAATTCTTTGGCTTATCTTATCTTACTGTGTTTTAAATGAAAGATGTTACACATGCATATGGAGACCGAGATCACAAGGTTTGAATGATTAATCTCATCATGAAAACTTAATCCAATTTGATCAAAGTAAACTCATTGATAATTCTATTCTAAAAGGATTTTTATTTTTATCTTTTAAATAACATTAAACCTGAGATGGAATATTATTAGAAAAATTTGAAGAGACATTTTTCATAGGACTGCCCAAATTGTTGAACTTTTTTTGACCATATTTCACTCATCCAAACTAGAATTGAGCTAAAATGTTGAGGGTAGATGCCTGACAAACCCTAGAACATCTCCATCGATTTTTAGATCATTTGGATAAACACAAATCCTAGCACATCCCTATGTGTGAATGATATTTTTCGCAAGTGACTCTACGAGGGTTTCATCTGGGTTGAGTGCAAGCAGCTCCAAAGGTTGTTTTTTGGGACCTTCAGGGCTTAGTGGCCTACATTTTGTGGTTTTTGTTCAATATTTTAGCAGGGTATGTTATAGAGAACCCAATATGGGTTAGAAATTTGTCTTTCAAAATATCATGCGGTGAACTTGATTGACAATGGCTTCCAATTTGCTGCACATAAAAAAAGTGAAAAGCATACATTTCCTCGATGTCTAGGACATGGATTAAAGAGATCACGAAACAAGTTTCAAGCAACTGATCAAAAAATTATTCAGGTCTCAAGCAAATTTGGTGCAAAGGTGCACCCCCAAAATAAATCCATAATGGAAACCCCTTTAAAGGGTAAGGATTCCCAAGACTCGGTCCCAAAAATGAATTTTAGGGATGTCCTTCGTGGTGGACAGCCTCAACCTAATGCTAACATTAATCTTAGGGCTTCTCGTAAACATCTAAGAATGCCTAAGATCAATCCAAAGAAAACTGAGTCAAGATGTCTTAGAGCAGTTGATGGAACTCCTATTGTTAAGCTTGATATGGACGACATTCAGACTAGCATTGAAGATCTGGAAAAAAGAGGACTAATTTGTCATTTTTTGGGTTTTCATACGAGCCTATCTGCTTTCAAAGTTTGGGCTACAAAAATCTAGAAAACTAAAGGTGAGTTACAAATCTCTATTTATCCAAATGGTTATTTTCTTGTTTTATTTGTTAATAATGAAGATAGAGATAAAACATTTTAAGGGGGTCCCTGGTTCTTTGGAAGGGTAGGGCTTTTTATGAAGCCCTGACATACTAAATTTAAAGCCAAAGAAGAGATGCCTTCTACAGGTCCCATGTGGGTTAGACTCTTTGGCCTCCTAATTGAATTTTGGAATTTGGCTATTTTTCTTCAATTGGAAACTCTTTGGGAACTTTTATGATGACTGTTGATTGTACTAAAAAAATTGAACATATTATTTATGCTCGGATTTGTGTTTTAATGGATTTTGACAAACCCCTATCTAAAAAGATCACTTTACAATTTGGGGAGGAAACTTGGGAAAAGTAGTGGACTATGAGAACATTCCTTTTCATTGTAGAATTTACCATGAATATGGTCATTTGGCTAGTGTTTTCCCAAATAAAATTCTAGATCAAAAGAAAGAAGATACAAATTCAACAGGTTTCCAAATGCTTAAGAAGAAGAACACTCAGAAAAATCAATCAAAGTTTTCAACTAATATGTTTTGAAATTCTTTCCACAAATGATGCCCTAAGTGAGGAAGAGAAAATAATAGAAACAAAAATCTTAGAAACACAATTTAGAGATGAAAGGAATAACTCAAATACAAACCAACAAATAAAAAAATTTCAACAAAAAAAGGATAAAATATACACAAGAAAAACAATCTTTTAAATGGCAAGACTTCAAATAATACAAGTCCCAAGATAGACTTTGTTGAACCTTCCAGTAACAGTTTGACTTTGTACACACATTCTTCAAGGTTAGAAGACATCCCAGATTCAATTGAAGTAAGTCAAGAAACAAGGAAAAAGAAACTGAATATGGTTTATAATAAAAAGTTAGGTCACAAGACCAATCAATAATTTATGGTAAAAGAAGGTGAAAATCTTCTAGAGGAAGGTAATATTAATTCCCTTACCAACTATTTTAGCCTTGGTATTAATGAATATCATCACTTGAAATATTAGAGGACTCAAAGGGAGTCTTTCAAAATAAAATGAAATTAGAAGAATGATTTAGATAAACCATCCTCATCTTGTTTTCCTTCAATAAATGAAGATGTCAATAGGAGAAATGGATTCAATTGCTAGTAAAATTTGGCCAGTTAGAAAATTTGTTTCCCTCAGTTCCCAGGGGACATCTGGTGGCATTGCTTACCTTTGGGACCCTAAATAGGTAGTTATTCACAATATGGTTGGAAATTGGGGTCTTTTGGCTATTGCTATTCAAAGTAGACATTCCAACCAAATTATGCTTTGCATAATTGTTTATGCTCCAACTTCTTTGGAGGAAAAGAGAAGACAATGGAAGGATATAACTTATATTATCTCTCATTTTTCTAAATATTGGATCTTTATAGGAGAAGATTTCAATACCATCCTCTCTTTGGATGGGAAAATGAGGGGAAATAGAAATTTGGATAGGATAATTGACCTCATGAATGAATATATTGCAAACCTTCATCTTGTGGACATCCAGCCAGATAATGGCCTTATGAAATGGTCTAATAGAAGGTAAGGCTCAGCTTGTATCATGGAGAGATTGGATAGGTTATTGCTCTCGAATCATTTCTTAATCCATGGTCACATTCCTAAAGTAAATACTCTTAACAATGCTAGTTCAGATCACTAGACAATCATGGTGGAAATTTGGAAAACCAATGTGAGTTTCTCTCCTTTTCATTTTTAATTAATGTGGCTTAGAGACAATTCCTTCAGACTTCAAGTGCAACAATGGTTGAATAACACAAGCTTATACTGATATGAGGGGGTGAATAGTAGAAGACCACTTTTTACTTTTCTTTTCAATTCAATATTATGCAGTGTATAGATAGTAGTATCAATAGCAGTAATTAAAGCAATGCACAAAACACCATACACAATAGAGACACCACAATTTACGTGGTTCACCCAATGTGGGCTACTCCACGGAGAAAATATTTTACTAAAACTTTCTCAATCAATCTCTTTGGAAATCATTCATAATTACAATGTTTATGGATCTCTATCCAAAGGAGATGCTGATCCCCTAATCTCAAGTTCGTGGATCTCTTCCACAGGAGAACTATTTCCCCTTATGCTTTGGCTAGTGATCTTCTAGAAGACTCTGTCTCTCTGTTGTACTGATTGGTGGATCTCTCTCCACTTGAAGACTCCTCACTCAAATCTATCTTCAATTGTCTTGGTTGTTGGATATCTATCCATTGATACTCTATCCTCTGTACTCTGTCACCTCCAAAGCTCTGTCAATAGGCTCACTCAGACCCTGCTCAATAGGCTCACTCAGAACCCGCTCAACAAGCTCACACAAAACTTGTCCAAATATGCTCAAAAAGCTCACACAGAACTTGTCCAAATATGCTCAACAAGCTCACATAGAACTTGTCCAAATTTGCTCAACAAGCTCACATAGAACTTGTCCAAATCTGCTTAACAAGCTCACACAGAACTTGTCCAAATCTGCTCGACAAGCTCACACAGAACTTGTCCAAATATGTTCAACAAGCTCACCAAGAACTTGCCCAAATCTACACTAGCAAGCTCACCAAGAACTTGCCCAAATCTGCACTAGCAAGCTCACCAAGAACTTGCCCAAATATGCACTAGCAAGCTCACCAAGAACTTACCCAAATCTGCACTAGCAAGCTCACCAAAAACTTGCCCAATAATTCAATCTCATAAAAGCATAAAGATAATTGTTAGAGACTCAATATGTTCTATACTCAAATTCCAATCTGAACTCAAATCAATCTTATAGAAGCATAAAGAGAATTTTTAGAGACTCAATATGTTCTATCATCAAATCTCAATCTCAACTCAAATAAATATTATAGAAGAATAAAGAGAATTGTTAGAGACTCAATATGTTCTATCCTCAAATCTCAATCTCAACTCAAATCTAGAATATAGAATAGTTTATTTCATGGAACTTGAACAACCACTTCACACAATCACTTGACTAGGCTCAAACAACTCTTCTCAACCAACTACCACAAGGAAAAAATCTTTCTTACAAACCCTAGTCCAAGCATGTATCAACCAACTCAAATATTTCCAACAATGCTCAACCACAAATCTCACATAACAATGATACTCATGTTTTTCTCAAACCCTATCTTAGGTTTTTCACACTACTAATGGCTTCAACAACAATGCTTATAAAACAAGGTTTAATAGCAAATCTCAACCCAAAAAACCTTGAGACATTCAACCAACTAGTTTCGAAAAGGAAACCACATTTAATCATTTTCTCTTCAATGATATTTCAGAAATCAACCACCATAAACAATCAATAGGAGAATGTGCCCATACCTTTTATGAAGATGAAGAAGCCTTTTGGTTGTCCACAAAATTTGTCTCACTCAACACACTTTCTTTTTCAACTTTCAACAAGGGTTAGAGATCTTGATTAATAACACAACAATAACATCCAAATAACACCTTATTACTCCTACTCAATAACATACACCATGTCACTTCATAAATGAATTGATCTCTTTTGAAAAAGAACAAAGCAAACCTTCACTTTTAAACCTCTTTATAAAATTAGAAATATCTCTTTACACACACCTTATTTCTCCCTCTAAGCAAGTTAATAAAATAGCCCTAGGAATAAGATTTCCAATGATATATAATATGATATACTTCTAAAAAATAAATCACCAGAAATCTCTCCTTTTTTAAACATGCATCATAACCCTTATTCCTCCTAGGGTAACTTTAGAAAAATAAAATATATCTAAAAATTATTAACTTGCCTCTGTCCCTGACGGGATTCGATCTCGTGACCTTCCTTGCTCAGCAACTTAACCATAGCCAACCTGTCGTTGGGCCACACGCCCTCACGTGCTCAAAAGGAGCACACAACAAAACCTTATGCCGCGAATATCTGTGCCCTTCGAAAACACCTCCGACGAGAATCGAACACAAGACTTCCTGCGTCACGCGTTTCAACACATCAAAACACCTCCGACGAGAATCGAACACAAGACTTCCTGCTTCACACACAACGCACGAACCACTAGGCCAAGGAGGCCTATACGTTTGGCTTTACTCCACAATAGTATCTTCAACGAACGCGAAAATCGTAATCCTTTTAAAACCCTTTCCACACACACTTTGACACATGATGCGCAGGCTCTTTTACCATTCAAATCCAAATATCAAATCGAGCGCTTGGAGAAATAAATCGAAACTTTGGGCATATATATATATATATATGTCCTCCTCCTTTCCTTTGACGTCGACTATAATTTAAATATTAGTTTTATGTCTTTTCATTTCTTTGATGTCGACGCTATAAATTAAATTTTAATTTTAATTTTAAATTTTAATTTTAAGTAATTTAAAATTTAAACTTAAATATTTAAAATTAAATATCTCCATCACCGGGGCACCTTTTTCGATGAAATGAAAAGCCAACCTGGGTTTTAAGAAAAACCCATTTCAAATCTGCCATTCATGGTTTTAAATAAAACCTTTTATTTTGCCTGCCTTGGTTTTCACAAAAATCCTGTATATATCCATGCTCTCCAAAATATCATAAATGCTCATTTATGAAATGCTTTGGCCACCAAAACTCAATGTGATCCATGTGACATCAATGACAACATAAAATCACTCAAATTTCCAACAATGGTGGAAGGAAGGTAAACCAATATATGGGACTAAGATGTATTGTTTTGCCAAAAGGTTGCAATATATTAAATCCAAAATCAAGACTTAGAACTGGAAGGATTTTGGGGATGTTCAACAAAAAAACATGAAGTTATTGCTCAAATTGAAAATTTGAATAAGAAAATCCGTTTAGATGGCCTCACTGAGAGAAAAAGTACAAATGAAATTAGACTTACAGCTCAGTTAGAGGAATGGGAAAAAAGAGAACTCTTATGGAAGCAAAAATCTAGAATTCAATGGCTCAAAGAAGGAGATCGAAACATAAATTTCGTCCATAAATCTCTTTTAGCTCAAAGATATCACAACTTTATTTCTTCCCTAAATTCAGATTTTGGAGAGGTTGTCTACACTTGGGATGGCATGAACTCTATTGTTGTAAATTACTTTTCCAATCTTTTTGTTGCTACTCCTCTTGACTCGACTTCTCAAAAAAATGTTCTTCAAGTGATCCCTTCTCTTATCACTTCTGAGGAGAACTCTATTTTGACTGCTCTTGTTACTATTAATGAGCTTCAACAAGTAGTTTTTAAAATGTAAAAAGAGAAAACCTTAGGTCCTGATGGTTTTCCCATTGAGTTCTACCAAGAGTTTTGGGATATCCTTCATGCTAATTTATTAGAGGTGGTTGAAGAATCTAGGAAAGCCAAAGAGATTTTTAATGTTATCAATAAAAATTATATCTCTTGTCCCAAAATCTTAAGAGGCTTATCATATCTCAGCTTTTAGACCTATGGCTTTATGTAATGTTATTCTCAAAATAATTACTAAGATCATGGCAAAAATGTTGAAGCCTCTTTTGTATAAGATTACTTCCCCTGAACAAGGAGGTTATGTGGAAGGGCATCAACTAGTGGATGCGATAGTTCTTGCTCAGGAAGCCATCCATTCCATGTAAATGTAAAATTCTCCTTCTATGTTCATTCGTTTAGACTTATCCAAAACTAATGATAGAGTGGATTAACACTTATCAAATTTTTGAGGTAATTTGGTTTCTCTCAATATTGGATGGATTGGATTATGGATTGTATCTCTTCAGTATCCTACTCAGTTCTTATCAATGGCAGGCCTTCACAACTGTTCCCAGCTTCTAGAGGTATTAGGCAAGGTGACCCCCTCTCCCCTTATTTATTTATCATTCTTGTTGAATGCTTGGGTAAGACTATAACAAAAAATAGAGATAAGAAAACCCTTGAGGGAGTTACCATTGCTCATGGAGCTAGGCCTATCTCTCATCTTCAATTTGTTGATGACTCTACTATGTTAGGTAAAGCTACAATTAAGGAAGCTTCTAAAATTAAGCAAATCATTAGTTGTTTTTCTAAGGCTATCGAGCAATTGATCAATGAAGATAAGTCTAAAGTCATTTTCTTTCACTACTCTACCAGACAAGAATCCATGGTCTTGGATAAATTAAGATATAAGAAGACCTCCCTTCCGATCACTTATTTAGGCATCCCTATCAATACTCAAAGACAAAAAAATAGACTGGAATTGGTTGTTGGACAAAGTTAAGAAGAAAATTGGAAAGTGGACCAATAGGTGGCTTTCTTTTGGGGGTAGAATTACCTTGGTAAAGTATATCCTTCAAGCTATACCTATTTATGTTTATACCATGTTGAATATCCCAAATGTTGTTCTTCGATAATTGGATCAAATTAATCATTGGCTCCTCTGGAGTGGTACTAAGGTGAAAATAAAATGAACCTTGGTGAAATGGAACACTTTATGTCTTCCTAAGAATGAAGGGGGGTTAGGATTTCGATCTTCTATTAATAACAACAAAGCTTTAGCTGCTAAATTGTATTGGAGGAATTTACATAACTCCAATGCCCTTTTGGCCAATAATCTTCGTGCTAAATATGTTGATAACAAAAATCGCGAAGACCTTGTTTGTTATCAATTGTCTACCAAAGGTTTTCCCATTTTAGCGGTTCTTAAAAATAGTGAGGATTTGATTAAAAAAAATTTCTTTTGGATCATTCATAATGGTCAACATACAATTTTTTGGATAAATTCTTAGGATGGTCACCAACCTTTGATAACTTAGTTTCCTGATTGGAGGCCTTGGATGGAGGAGCTTCACCGAGCTAATTGGATAAAGGTGGCTAATTACTGTCAATACCATATTAGTAATTCAAAGGTTGGTAGATATTGGATCCCTATTGAGGACTGGCCTATTCAAATTCCAAAAATTCAAAGACAAGACATCCAACGCATCCTGCATATGAGATCTCTCTCTTGGTCCCATGATAAAGATTATTTTGGATGGAAAAACACTACTAAGGGTGAGTATTTAGTTGCTCAAGGTTATTTGGCCTTATGCCATAATAATCCCAACCAATTTTATGACATATTTTCTCAGTTGTGGGTTCAAAAGCTCTGGCCTAAGGTGAGGTTCTTTATTTGGCTTTTATTCCATCGTAGGGTGCTAACTCATGAGCAAATTATGAAACATGGTTTGCATGGCCCTTTTAGATGCGAAATGTGTGGAAAGAATGTGGAAACTCTTAGCCATATTTTTATTGAGTGTACCTTAGCCTCTGAGCTATGGAGGAGAATGGACATCTTACTTGCCTTACAGTGGTCCAATTTTTTTGCTTTTGAACAGCTTTGGAGGGATTGGCCTAAACATGAGGGTGTTGATCATTTCGTTAGGCAGTTCTACCATTCTACCTTGGAATATCTAGAATGAAAGGAACAACCATATTTTCAATCAAGAAATAAAGGATATTCACTATATCTGGAAAAATACCATTGCCAACTTAGTTGAATCAGTCCAACAACTCCTTAATCACCCCTAAAACTCCCACAAAAAATGGGATCAAGTGATGCAAATATTGAAGATTAACTCTTCTAAGGGCAACCGACTTAAAGGGAATGTGAGTAATTGCAAGATGGAAAGAACAAGGAATTGGCAGCCTCCTCCTAAGGATTATGGAAAAGTCAATACCGATGGAGCCTCTAGGGGGAACCTTGGAAAAGCTAGTGCAGGAGGAATTGGTAGACTTTTAGATGATTTTGTGGTTTTCACTTTTGTTGAGAATTTGTGTATCCTTTCCAATAACCTTGGTGAGGGGTATGGTATCCTCTGAGTCCTTCAAGAGGCTGCTAAGGTTGGATGGGAAAAGGTGTTAGTTGAATCTGACTCCCAACTCATGATTAATATTTTGAAGACTCCTAAGAATCATAAGGTTGATTGGAGAAAAAAAAAGTTTGTTGAGAAGACTCAATTAATCCATATGGGCTTTTTGAAAGTGGATTACAATCATGTGGTCAGAGAACAGAACAAGAGTGTTGATGCTTTAGCTATTTGGGCATTGGACAAAGGTGATCTTACTTGCTACGACCACCCTCCCAAATTGTGGGCTTCAAAAATAAGGGAAGCTCTATTTTTTATCCTTTCTTTGGATGGCTCCAGTACTAGAGGTACCTAGTTCCTTTTTGCTTTGTTTTTGCTTCTCTTTGGTTCAATCAGGGTATTTTAGTTCCCTAGCTTAGACATATCTTTCCTATTTTTCCTTTGTTGAATCTTGCCTTAATAGTCTTTTAGCCTAAAAAGGTCATAGTTATGTTTTTTTTTTTTTTTTTAGAGGGGTGTGTATGATTTTTTGTACTGTTTTATTTTTGTGTTGTTTTAGTTGTTTTTTTCTTTTTTTATGTCTTTGTTGTTTTTCATGTTTTTGTTTTTTGAGTTTTGTGTTTTTTTTAAGTGTTTGTGTGTTGTTTTTATGGTTTTCTTTGTTGGTACTGAACAAAAGGCATTAAATTATTTACAAGTTATCTTACAATATATAAGCATCAAGCTTAGGAGGGAGATATGACACTTGTCATGAGCTCCACTCCAAGTGTCTTTCAGAAGACACCACTCCAACTCAAACTGAAGACAGGGACAAGTGGCATAAGACAAATGTCAACTTGTCAATTATAGGCATAGTGCACATTATAACAATAATAATATTCTAACATTCCCCCTTAATGTGCACTATCCTAAAAAATAAGTCAACATTAGATAACATTCCCCCTTAATGTTGACTTCTTGTACATAGATATAGCAAATTGCTAAACTGAGAAAACTTGTCTTTCCCAAGTGACTTGGTGAAGATGTCCGCTACTTGATATTGAGTTGGTACATACTTCATGTGTATAATATCTTCTTGGACCATTTCTCTAATGAAGTGATGATGGATCTCAATGTGCTTTGTTCTAGCATGGAAAACTGGATTCTTGGTCATCTTGATGGTACTTTGATTGTCACAATATATATATATATATGTTGGACCATGTATGAATAGCCCAATATCTTGAATTAATTGCCTCAACCATATTGCCTCCTTAGTTGCCTCAAATGTTGCTCTATATTACGCCTGCTGAAGATAGTGAAGCTGTGTCTTTGCTTCTTTGTGCTCCATGAAATAGAGCCTTAGCCTAATTGAAAGCAATAACTTGATGTAGATCTTCTGGTTTCAGGACAACTAGCCCAATCTGAATCCGTGTATCCAATTAAAGAAAAATTATCACTTGATTTATACATAAGGCCATGATGAGGTGTGGCCTTTAGGAATCTCAAAATACTCTTAGTTGCTATCCAATGGCTCTTCTTAGGATCTTGCATGAATCTGGAAATAAGGCCAATCGAATAGCAAATATCTGGTCTAGTTGAAGTTAAGTAGATCAAACTTCCAACTAGTTGCCTGTAAAGTGTACCATCAACCCTTTCTTCTTCATCATTATTTAGCAATTTCAATCTAGTTTCCATGGGAGTTAGAGAGGGCTTACACTCTTCCATGTGAAACCTCTCCAAAATAGACTGAATGTACTTAGCCTATGAGATACAAATCTTACCGGGCTGTTGCCATACCTATATTCCTAAGCAATAGTGGAGGAGGCCTAAATCTGTCATCTCAAAGTTCTTGCATAAGTCCTCTTTGAGCAACCTTATGCCTTCTATGTCATCACCTGTAATGAGGAGATCATCCACATACAATGTAATCAAAATGATGCAGTTCCTCCAATGTTTCACATAGAGAGTGGATTCTACTATAGATCTAGTGAAACCAAGGTTGAGGAAATAGGAGTCAATATTTGCATACCAAGCTCGGGGTGCTTGCTTCAACCCATATAGAGCTTTCTTTAATCTGAGGACTTTGTTGTTTTGGCCTTCAACTATGTACCCTGGTGGTTGTTTCACATACACTTCCTCCTTCAAATGACCATTTAGAAATGCACTTTTGACATCCATTTGATATATTGGCCAATGTTTTTGAGTTGCCATAGCAATAATCGTCCTGATTGTAGTCATCTTAGCCACAGGGAGCAAAGGTCTCCTCATAATCAATTCCCTCTTGTTGCTTATAGCCTTGAGCTACTAGGCGAGCCTTGTAGCGATCTAGTGAGCCATCTGCTTTATATTTTGCCTTGTATACCCATTTTGTGCCTATGGTATATTTTCCTTTGGGTAAATCAACTAACTCCCAAGTGTGATTCCTTTCAATGGAATCCAATTCCTGATCCATGGCATGAACCCATTTAGGATCACCAAGTGCTTCTTTGACATTAGAAGGTTTAGGTTGGCTAAGGACTTTGGCCATTAGGGCATAATTCACTTGGTGTCTTAGGGCTGAAGGCCTTTTACTTGTATAGGTGGGCAAATGATTTTGTGCTTCATCTATTGTGGCTTGAACCCACTTGGGTAAAGGATTGGATGTTGTTACTTGATCATTAGGAGGAGGAGATGGAGGACATGGATTATTTGTAGGAAGTTCTTCTTGTGGATGAATTTCTTGATTTATGAGTGAAGGAGAAGAATGAGATGATATTGTGTGCATGAATGGAGCAACTATTTCATTAGTTATTTCTAAGGTGGGGGTTTTAGGAGGATTAGATGGAGGATACTCATGAAAGGTAACATCCCTAGATAAAATGATTTTCTTGGAAATAGGCTCATATAATTTATATGCATTGGCACTATCACTATAGCCAACAAAGATGCATTTTTGGCTCTTATCATCAAACTTCTTCCTTTTCTTATGAGGAATATGAGCATAGGCATCACATCCAAATATTCTCAAATGGCCCACATAGGGTGTTCTTCCACTCCATGCTTCTTCGGGTGTTCTTTCATGTAAGGCCTTTGTGTATGACCTATTAGTCAAGTATGCAGCAATAAGAACAACTTCTCCCCAAAATGAGTTAGGTAATATAGCAACATGTAACATTGATTTTGCCCTATTTGTGATTATTTGATTCATCCTCTCAGCAACTCCATTTTGTTGCGGGGTATAAGGGGTTGTGAATTGCCTCCTTATCCCATGATACTTACAAAAATTAAAGAATTCATTGGAGACATATTCTCCACCATTATTTGATCTTAAGGTGGAGATTTGATAGCCACTTTCTCTTTCAACAAGTGCGATGAATTCTTTGAACTTATCAAGGGCTTGCCACTTATATTGAATTAGGTAGATCCATACCTTTTTGCTGTAATCATCAATGAAAGTGATGTAGTATTTTGCCCTAGTATAATATTGAACAGACATTGGCCCACAAATGTCTGAATGAATCAATTGCAAAGGTCTATTAGCTCTCCATGCCTTTCCTGTTTCAAATGGTTGCCTATGGTGTTTGGCTATTACACATGCTTCACAAAAACATTTTGACTCCTTAAGATGTGGGAGTCCTTTAACTAATCCTTTTGTAGCCATCATTTGAATATTATTAAAATTTAAATGTCCCAATCTTTCATGCCACATGTACTCCAAAGAGAAAGTAGTTGTTGTATGCAAAGATGTTTGTGTTTCAGATTTTGTAAGGAGGTAGTAAACACCATCCTTTTTCACTCCCATGGCCTTGACATTGCCATTGGGTTCCTTAATGTAGCATTTTTATTTTTCAAAATAGACATTATAGCCCTTATCTGTAAGTTGTCCAATAGAAAGAAGACTCCTTTTAAGACCAGGCACATACAAAACATCTGTTGCAGGAACATTATTACCATCATGCAAAGTAAGTGGTGCCTCCCCAACACCTTCAATGGGTAGAGCACTTTCATCACCAAAAGTAATGAATTGATTTGATGTGGGTTGAACCTTGGTCAACCAATATTGCCTTCCTGTCATGTGCTTTGCTGCTCCAGAATCAATATACCAACATTATTTATCTTCAACATTAACTTGGTTGGTTGCATACAATGTGTTCATATTATTATTTTGTGGTTCTCCCTGTTCTCTTTGCCTTTGATAGCAATTAGCAATATTATGATTCCATTTTCCACAATATTCACACCCTTGTTGATTGTTGTTTTGACCCCCTTGAGGTCTTGTTTGCCATCTTTGTCATTGCTGTGATCTTCTCTCTGTTGTGGCTGCTATCTGTATCTTTGTTCTTGACGTGGTTGTTGATGGTCTTGTTGATTTGGATTCTATTGTGATCTTGTGTGTATCTCTGGTTTTGTCTACCCCTTTGATTTGATTATGCTTGATTTTGACCCTTGTTTTGTTTAGGTTTGTAAAGTTGCCTTGGTGGCAAAAGTTGTTGATGTGGCTTCAATTTCTTCATCTTTGATTAGGGCTTGCTCATGCTTCTTAAGTAGGATCTCAATATCCTCAAGTGTTGAATTCATTGTTTTACCACTCAAGTCTAACATGGTAGCATAGGAGTGAAACTTTGAAGGAAGACCATGCAAAATTATTGGAATTAATTCATTATCATCTAGGGTTTTACCAATAGCTAAGAAATCATTTTTAATAGACTTCACTTCCATAAGATAATCGGTAAGTGAGCCTTTCATACATAGATTGTGCAATTTTTGTTTGAGATACAAAATATTATCTTGACTTGGCCTATCAAACAATCTATTGAGAGCATCCCATGCTTGTTTAGGTGTTTTTGCAGCCCTTATAGTTTCTCTGCATTGAATTCTTGTAGCTAGCTTGATTAAACTTAAAGCTATGTTGGAATTCTTCTCAAATTGTGCTTTTTCTTTAGGGTCTGTAGGTGCAGTGAGTGGGTCTTCATTAGTCTGCCTATCTCTCACAAAGTCCCACATGTCATTCATCATTAATATTGACTCCATCTCATAATTCCAATTTGCAAAAGTCTGTGCTCCTTCAAGTTTCTTTGTAAGTCCACTTAATAGATTTGTAGTAGCCATGATTGAGAAAAGGATCAAAAGAAAAGGGATCTCAACAAAGGATGAAGTAAGAATAACAAATGCCAAATTAGAGCCCTAAAAAAAATCTAGGGTACACCGTTGAAGATCCAGAGGAGGGTTCGCCTAGTTTTTCCACTCTAAATCTTCAAGAGATTCCAATAGTGGGAGGGTTAAGTTGAACATAAGTGCCTTTTTCTATCCAAAGAGAGTAAGAATTAGAATTTTGCTAGACCTTTATACCAAACTTCTCAATATACCCGCCCTTACGTGAGGGAGACTATAAGTATTTGAGCAGTTGATATGTGGAACATAGGCAATTCCGAAAGGGAATAACTTTGCCAGACCTTTATACCAAACTACTCAATATACCCGCCCTTACGTGAGGGAGACTATAAGTATTTTGAGAAGTTGATACGTGGAACATAGGCGGTTATAAAAGTGTGATTCTTGCTGTTTGTAGAATTATTACAATCAATGTGCCAATGTATTATTGCTGAAAATGCATGTATGTGTTTGCTTGCTTGTATATGGCTTAGTGTCAAGTGTGTATGAATTGGAACTACACTTGATTACAATTATAAAACCCAAAGTCATGCAAGGGTGATAGCAAGCATAAAATGTATACAAAGCCCAAATAGAAGATGCAAGCAACAAACACCTAGTGGCCAAGAGAGTGCCACAAAATGAATCCATCGACAAGGGACAAGGGGCCCTAAATCACCCCTTAAGTTGATGATTTGTATTTGGCTAAAAAACAAATTAGCCCCAAATGTGCCTCCAAAAAAGATGAGACAATATCAATGCCTCTATTTACAAGATTGCCTTCAAACTTGCCAAATTCAATGAATGACTTGGCATAATGTCTCCCCCAAAGATTTAGAATTGAGCCCCTCACAATTTTTACCAAATTATCAACCAAGAGTGTCGGATGCAACCGAAAATGCACTCTTTTTACAATCTCATATTTGAATTAAAATTCAGTTGAGTAAATGATCTCAAAACTAAAAAATAATTGCACCAATGGATCCCCCTCGAAATTCTCTTTCCAACGACTATAAATAAGCCTATAGTCGGGTGCAATTTGATGCTTTAAGAAGTTAATAAATAAAGACCTTCTAAATGTGTGCAGCTCCGGGACATTCCCAAGTGGTCACCCATCCGAGTGCTATTCTAAAAATTTATGCTTGAATTTGAAGTTTTAAGAAAAATTTGCTTTCAAATCTTACCCCAGACGGAAATGTCGCACAAACAGTGTTAATCTCGAACTGGAAGGGATTGAGGAACGCCACAGGGTTATCCACCACTGTCACATTCGTCACATTGGCGGCACTTATCTTAACGATGATATTGTCCAACTATCAAATTCCACCTTTTTGTTGTTTGGCAAACAAAACACGTGGAAAAAATATCCCTCCGCGCGACGTCGCTACCCCGCCGCTTCGCCTTCCAACATCTCTCATTCAGCGAGCAACGAATACTACTGCGATCACGTTGACGCCTCTGGCACGGTTACGTATCAGGGTAAGTCAAAATGGGGGCCAGCCGCAAACTCCAGGGCGAGATCAATTAAAGAAGGTTCAGGAAGGAGTAGACATTTTTGACAGCATCTGGAACAAGGTGTACGATATGAAAAATGCCAGATAAAAAAAAAATTCCGTTGGCGATAGCGATAAATCCCGGCACGTGCTTCTGCGTACAGGTGGGCGTAAAGGCCCCCAGCCACACGATCCGGTAATGGAGGTCAAGAGATGACTATTTGAGCAGTGAAAGCTCAGAAAAAAAATGGGAACAAATTTTAATAGAACAGAAACCCCTCCTAAGCTCTGATACCAAATGTTGGGACTGAACAAAAGGCATTAAATTATTTACAAGTTATCTTACAATATATAAGCATCAAGCTTAGGAGGGAGATATGACACTTGTCATGAGCTCCACTCCAAGTGTCTTTCAAAAGACACCACTCCAACTCAAACTGAAGACAGGGACAAGTGGCAGAAGACAAATGTCAACCTGTCAATTATAGGCATAGTGCACATTATAACAATAATAATATTCTAACATTCTTATGTGTTTTGTGTTTTATTGTTATTTTTTATTTTATTTTTATTTATTTATTTGTTTGTTTTTTTTGTTGAGTTTTTTTTTTTTTTTTATGCTTTTATGTTGTTTTTGTTTGTGTTTGTTTGGTATCGTTTTTGTTGTTTTAGGCATGCTCGTTGAGTGTGCCGAAGGGGGCAGGTCAAGTGCGAGCCTTGGGCGTTTTTGGTGGAATATATACCTCTGTCTCTTTGGGACTTAACCAAAAGTGGCATTTCATTTGGGGTGTTTTCCACAAAACAAAAATGGAATATTATTAAAATAAGTATTTTATTAATTTTTAATTATTTTATCAATTATTTTACATATGTAATTTGTAAATCATTTTTGTAAGTTTTTATATCATTATTTTTTTTCCTTTAATGAATTATAAGGGGTGGTTTGAAAGATAAAAATCTTAAGGTTTATGATCATTGTGCATATTATTGTTTTTTTCCTTTAATGAATCATAAGGGGTGGTTTAAGAGGTAATTTACATTTCATTTTATTAAGTTAAATTAATTCATTTTTAAGGTCTATAAACATTGTGTATTTCAGACCATCTTGTATTCCTTTAATTCTTAATGTATTATTTGCCTATAGGATGTATATACCTTGTCTTCTTCAAATTTAAATCCGATACCTCTTATCTAGAGTATCGTTAAACCCACTCAAGTTATACAAATAAAAAATTATTATCTATTTGTTTAAATTGGTTATATCAAATTGAAACACGTCCCACATGACATTAAGTGGTTAAAACCATGAAATTTCAAGATGGGGACCCAAATTTAAATCTTGCTAGACATGCATAATTGTCAAGTGTTACTATTAAAGATGTAATGCAATGATAATTTTTAGATTATAGGCCTAGCCTAAAACAACTCCTAGTTTGGAGCATGAGATTCATGTTGCACCCTATAGTTCTAACATCATAGGTCTAGCCCAAAATTCATAGTTTGAAGCATGGGATTCATGGTACGCCTCATGGAATTCAAAAAAACACAGGACTAGTATTTTTAGATCATAAGCCATCCCAAAACAATTTTAAGTTGAACATGGGAGTTGTGATGCAACAAGAAGGATAGGAAATTAGAACAATCAAAACTCTAGTCGAAAACTCTTGGTTTGAAGCATTGAATGCATCCCACGTCATTTGAACAATAACCTATCCAAAACTCTTTGTTTGGAGCATGGGATACATTAGCATTGTTGTTTATGATTAATAAATTACTAACTTTTAGATCATAGGCCTGATCCAAATCTCTTGATTTCGAGCATGGGATTAGCGATGCATTAACAACATGAGATTTATTATTGTAGGCCTAGCCCAAGACAACACCTAGTTTGGAGCATAGGATTTGTGATGCACCCAATAGGATTTAAACAATGAAAAGCTTACATACAAACTGCTAGTTTGAAGAATAAGATTTGTGATGCACTTTACGTAATTTGAAAAATCATAGGCCTAGCCCGAATCTTCTAGTTTAGATCTAAGATTTGTGATGAAGCATGAGATTCATGTTGTTTGTATAGTCAATGATCAACAAAGGTTTTGTTGGTCCTACACTCAAACGGTCATAAACCTAACCCAAAACTCTTAGTTTGTAGTATGAAAATTGTAATGCACACGGTCCCAGGGGGGACAACACAACAGTTCGAGCTTTGGCTCTTCTTCGTGAGGTCTAAGGTTCAAACTGTAGCATGGGCAAGTGTGTGAGGGGATGGGTGTGTGATGGTTGTGTGTTAAATTCCCTATTGCTAAGAATAACTCTCAGCTTTACAAGGGGTCATAGTCGGAAGGAGAATGCTCAACCCTGTGCGTTGATCATAAAAGTTTATCACAATAACCAAATAAAAAAAAAATTGTAATACACACCAAAGATTTGAATAATAATAGACCTAGGCTCTTGCTTTAAAACATAGAATTCATGATACCTTTAAAAGATTTAAACCGCCATAAATCCAACCTTTTACTTAGGGTTTGAAGCATGAAATTCATGATATAATATTAAAAATCTTGGTCATCATCCCATTAAAAAAACATATATTTTGATTTTTAATTGAAAAAGCGCATGTTTATATTAAATTTTATCATCTCCATTACCAAAGGACGTGTTTATTGTCAAATTTTATAACCTCCCATTACCAAAGGACCTTATTGTTAGATTTTATCATCTTCCACATAACACTTCTTCCGTGACTGTACTTAGGATCCATACGTCCCTTTGTAATAGGGCTTCTATAGACATAATTTTGATAATTTTGAAAGAGATAGTGACATAAATATTTAATTACTTGCACTCCTTTAGGCTTAACAAAAAGGGCTTTTTGTATTTTCATCTAATCCACACACTTATCAAGAGATTTGGGTTTATAGTTTGAGGTACCCATTTGCAAAGGTAGTAGTCTGCTCTGAATCCTCTGAATGCATGTTTGACCAAGGACAATGATACGAATCTCGAGCGATTGATGGTCTCTTCCTCATGTCGAGTCAACAATAACGAGTTGAAATTCAACCAATGGTCTCCTCCTCATGTCAGGTCAACAATAACGAGTTGGAATAGGTTTGTTGGAAGCAGCTCATGTGATTTGAACCCTGCGTTTGACCGATGGTCTCCTCCTCACGTAAGGTCAACAATAACGAGTTGGAATAGCTTGTTGGGAGCAGCTTATGTGATTTAAACTCTATGCTCATCAATTATTTTATAGTGTGATTATAACCAACTAAAAAAATCTAATCTACATGTTTTTATTTTTACTATATAAAATTATATATTTTTAATCTTTAAACAATAAATGACAAATCTATTTTTCTTTATTAAAAAAAAAATTATAATTATATCGATAGGCGTCCTACAATGGTAGCCAGGAAGGTCAGCCACACCGTAAACAATATTAATATTTTATTAAAAAAGTCGATATTAAAAAAATTATTCGTCGACATTAAAGGTTGCGGTCAATTTTAAATATTTAAACTAAAATGATGTCCAAACTTTCTAATATTGTTTGCTTCTCTCCTCAAATTCTTCTTTCCACATCTCTGAAACCCTAAGTTTGAGATAGACGTCATAGCTCTCGGTGTTTATAGATATATATATTTTATATAAAAAAGCTATTATAATCATTTATAGAAACTACATTTTATCTCTTACGTCAAAGTCTTTATGTGAATGAATGAATGAAAGATTTTAATTACGTCCGCGAGACCCAAAAATGGTCTATGGGACCTCAAATATGGAAGTACAATTACTCAAATCATATCATATGATCTTTAATATCTTTGAGAAGGTTGTTCCTTCTCCTGCTGATTTGTGTTAGCAATTCTCCAACTTTTTTTATTTTCCTGTCTTCAAATAAATCTGTAATAAACTCGTTCCCAAGTGTTTCTTTGTATTTGTCACGGATATCTGAAAAACTTGGGCATTTATAGATGAAGTGTTCCTCTGTCTCTACTTCCCTTGTGCCACATAGAGTACATATCCTTTCTTCCCATTGTTCTTTGGGCGTTGTCCATCTCCCTGTTTCACATCTAAGCCTATGAGAGCTAGTCCTTATCTGAGCAATGAGTATTTTTTCCTTCCACTTGATTTCAGCGCCTATATACGCTTTTTCCTTGCGGTCATACGTTGGGTTAAAATTTTCAATATAATATTGTCTTTTCCTCGCTCACATTTTTCCACATTCCACTTCGAACTTTTCATTCACATAATTTTTAATGTCTTTGTTGACATTTGGGCATTCATTTATGTTGATTTCCCAACGTTTCATCCATTTCTGATTTTGTTTCATCCACGTATTCTTTCGCCTATATAACTCTTCGTCCCTAACTGCTCTAGGCCATCTATCATTTGTCATATTTTCTATTTTTTTCAAGTAACATAACAACTTGGTCATAGCAATTGCTTCTAAAGGGAACATTCCAGTTTCAGCTAGAATAATTTCATAAGGGGTTGTGGCCTTAATTTTGAGAAAGTTTGTGATTAGATATTTTTGAATCCTTTCTATTTGCCTCCATTTTGCATTTGTTGTGCCACTAGCCCACACCTCGCAACCATACAATAGAACCGGTGTAACAAGTAGGCCAAATAAGACCTTGGTGGTCTTCCAGATCCCACAACTCGGCATTCCTACACCTGTTTTGAAGTGCATATAGTGCTCTCCAACCACTTTGAGTTCTTTTCATCCTACATGTATTCCAATTAAGTTTGTCATGAAAGTCTATGCCCAGGTATTTGTATTCTACTACTACATCAAGCGGTTCTCCTGCAAACTAAAATTTGAGTTGTTGCTTCTTCTTTTTTGCTGAAAAAATCATAATTTTTGTTTTGCTCGTGTTCACCTGCATCCCAACTTCTTTACAAAAGAGTTCTAGAGCTTGAAGGTGATCTTCTAGATCTTTGGTTGTTTTGGCCACAAGAATTACATCATCTGCATACATGAGGAGTTTTACCACATATTTGGCTAAATGCACACCCTCTCCCCCAAATTTGTTTATCCATTCTTCTAACTTGTCAATGTACAGCCCAAATAAGGTCGGAGATAGAGGGCAACCTTGTTTGACACCTATGTCACTACCAAAACATTCAGATAACCCTTCCTGTGTTATGATTCTAGCTTTTACATGCTCATATAGTCTGTGAACTACTGCCCTGTAGTGAATTGGAACCTCTAGCTCTTCCATTCTGCTCCATAATTTTTTCCTAGGCACTATGTCAAATGCCTTTTTGAAGTCTACAAAACAACAAAAAGCCTCCTTTTTTTTGTCCCATATTTTTTCCACTATATGTCTAAGCGTGATACGGTGATCAATAGTTGAGTGTTTGGGCCTAAAACCTGCTTGCCCCTTTGCTCTCTTTCCCTTTTCTTCTGCCCATATGCCGATCCTACGCTCTATCATACTCCCAAACAACTTTGCAAAGAGAGGGTTGATCATGATAGTTCGATAGTTTGAGGGATTATTTACATCTCCACTTTTAAACAAAGGAATGGTCAAGCTAGTTGTCCACTCAGTAGGGAAGCCATTTTGTATGACCTCATTGAAAATTTCTTTGATTTGCGGTGCCAAGATATCTACCCCCATTTTATATGCTCTGCTTGAAGATTGTCTACGTCACGGGCTTTTCCAATTGCTAACTTTTTTATCCCTTGAATAATGTCTTCAATTGTGAAAAGTTCTTTCTTGACAATGATAGTAGGGGGTGTCTCCTGCTGGTTACTACGCTGATACAGTTGTTTTGAATACTCCAACCATTGATTAACTGTTATGTTATTTTCATTTTGCATCCTTTTCACGCTTAGTTCCTTCCAAAATTTCTTTGGTTCATGCTTCCCCTAAATAAATCAATTCTTCCCTCCTTGTTTTAGTGTATTCTTCTTTTTTTGCCCTTACCAGTTTCTCATATGCTTTTTTGTTTACTCTTGTTTTACCCGTTGGTTCCTTTAGTAATCTTCGCATTTTTTTGCAATCTTCATCGAACCATGGGTTGGTTGGGAAGCTATTCCTTTCTTTCTTTTTAGGTTTAGCTCTCTTGCATTTGTTTAGAGCTTCTTGAATAACTTGCATTAACCATTCACTCTTCATCGTAATCTATACTACTGTGATGTAGTTCTTCCCTTTCCTGTAACTTATTATTTAATACTGCTCTAAAATTTTGCCGATTTTCATCTATTAAGAGAATGTTTCCCTTGTGAGGATATTTATTTTGATTACCTTGCAAGTGTTTTTCCTTTGGTTTGTCTCCATGCATTCGAAGTTTCATAACAATTGGGTTGTGATCTGACTTAAGTTCCATCGGAGAATCTTCCACTTCTAGCTCCTCTATTTTTGGTATGTAATTCTTGAGCATATTACATAGTCTATTACACTTTGTCCCTTATATGTTTTGCATGTATACTTTCCTGAATTTTTCCATTTGTTCATCCCATTGCAAATAATCAAATTGTATATCCTTGCAAAGACCTAACAACTCTTCTCCATATTGTGTGATACCCCCATGCTCATCTTCTGAAGTCCTGGTCCACTGTTTATTTTCCTCTTCTGGCATCCAAAGAGGATTAATCTCAATATATTCGTTACCTTCTAGAATGTTAGCTTGCTTATTTGTTGTCCTTGCATTGAAATCTCCAATTAATATAATATCCCCCAACTTACTGTATATTGAAATGTCTCTTTGTAGGGAGGAGTATGGGTCTTCTCTATTAAGGTCTAATATGCCTAGGAAGCCAGCCCAAGTGGAGTATGGAAATTAATGGCAATGATGACATCTAGAGGCGTGCATGCGAAGAAACAACATGTTCCTCCTCGTGTGAATGAAAGCATAGTTAGTATGCCCAATAGGCAACGATGAGACCTATAACCTCTCTTTTACCTAGGCAATATTGACATTTCCTAGGCTTATATAATTATGTTTCCAACGCAAAACAATAGCCATGCTGTAAGAACCAAGGACCCCCTCGTTGCAAACAAGTATTTGTCCAATTTGAAATTTACCAATGGTTTTTTTACCTTTTTTAAATAACGGCCAACTTTAGGTTCAAATTAGAGGAGTGTTGCTAATAAGGTTATACTTCTTATTAAGCCTATACCATGTAATTATTATTAACCGGTGTGAGAGGATCACCAGTCATTCGAGGTTCGTAATATTGTCGTCCATTCGAGGTTATCGTTGTCGATCTAGCATATACTCAAAGGTTCAGATCAAACTACTATTTTTACAACAAATATGCTCCCAAAGTTTGAACCTAAGTTTTTTCTTGGTAAATGTCTGGCCAGACAGACAATTACAAATCCACTTAACCCTTGGAGCAAAATTATCTGGCCAGACAGACAATTACAAATCCACTTAACCCTTGGAGCAAAATTATCGCAATGTTACATAGAGGGCAAAAATACATAAGCCCCTTTGTAGAAAATATTACAAATTTTTAAAGGCGTTATTAAGGTGCACACAAGGTTACGTTTGAGAAATATAAATAGAGGGTCGTGATATACCCTAGTGGTTAGGGTTTTGGGTATTCTTTCGGAGAGACCTAAATTCAAACTCCGATAGGGTATAGTGTGAGTAGGGTATAGTGTGAGTAGGGTATGTTGTGTGAATGAGCCTGTGTTAAAAATATATATAGAGAAGGGTGAATAAAGCCTTAGCAGTTTTGGATTGTAAGAAATGTTTATTTAGTCACATGAATTATAAACAAAATAATATTTATTTAACTTTTCAAATTATATAATATTCTATATTTTTTGAATTTGATTAATGTAAGAAACCCTTACTATTGATGATACCTATAAACATAATTGATATGCCCAATAAACAATATAAACATAATTGATATGCCCAATAAACAATGATGAGACCTATAACCTCTCTTTTACCTAGGCAATATTGACATTTCATCGCCTTATATAATTATGTTTCCAAGGCAAAACACTAGCCATGTTGTAAGAACCAAGGACCCCCTCTCGTTCCAAACAAGTATTTGTTCAATTTGAAATTTACCAATGGTTTGACAGCGCAACAGTTTGGGCTTTGTCTCTTCTTTGGGAGGTTCAAGGTTCAAACCATGACGTGAGTGTGTGTTTATTAAAAACATTACCAATAACTTTTATAAATTTATCAAGTGTTTTTTTTAGTAACTGTCAATTGTAGGTTTAAACTAGAGGGGTTGCTCTAACAAGCCTATAACCGGTGTGAGAGGATGATCGATAGTTCAGGGTTTGTAACATCATCGGGGTTCATAACATCATCATTGGTCTGACACACATTCAGAGGATTCAAATTAAACTACTATTTTTGCAACAGGTATGCCTCCAAGGTTTGAATCTAGGTCTTTTCTTGGTAAATACCTAACCAGACATACAATCACCAATCCAAGGTAAACTACTATTTCTGCAACAAGCCTATAACTGATGTGAGAGGATTATCGATATTTCGAGGTTCATAACATCATCATTGCTATGACACACTCAGGGGATTCAAATCAAACTACTATTTTTGTAATAGGTATGCCTCCAAGGTTTAAACCTAGGTATTTTTTTGGTAAATACCAGACAGAAAATCACCAATCCACTTAGCCCTTGGGACAAAATTATCACACCCTTACATAAAGGGCAGAAAGACATAAACCCTTTTGTAGAAAATATTACAAATTTTTAAGGGCATTATTAAGTTGCACATAAGGTTACGCTTGAGAAATATAAATAGAGGGTCGGGTCCTGGTATACCCTAGTGGTTAGGGTTTTGAGTTTTCTTTTGAGAGATCTAAGTTCAAACTCTGATAGGGCATGGTGTGAGTAGGATATACTGTGTGAATGCGTCTGTGTTAAAAATATATAAAAAGGGGTGAATAAAGCCTTAGCGGTTTTGGATTGTAAGAAATGTTTATTTAATCACATGAATTATAGACATAATAATATTTAATTTAAATTTTCAAATTATATGATATCATATATATTTTTAAATAAGGTTAGTGTGAGAAACCCTTACTATCGACTACGTTAAGTATTGGGCATCCTCATTCCACTATACCCTCTCATAAGGGAAGAGTTAAGCGTAGTGATAGGGAATTTAACACACAACCACACATACGTCACCTTTTGAACTTTGGACCTTCTGAAAAAGAGCTAAAGCCCGCACCGTTATTGTGAGAAAACCCTACGGCCAATGCTTAGGGTTGGGTATTCCCATTCCACCATGACCTCTAATAACGGGGAGAACTGAGCTTATCAATAGGGAATTTAACACACAACCACTTGAACTTTGAACCTCCTGAAAAACCAAAGATTCAAATCAAACTACTATTTTTGTAATAGGTATGCCTCCAAGGTTTGAACCTAGGTCTTTTCTTGGTAAATACCAGACAAAAAATCACCAATCCACTTAGCCCTTGGGACAAAATTATCACACCCTTACATAAAGGGCATAAAGACATAAAACCCTTTGTAGAAAATATTACAAATTTTTAAGGGCATTATTAAGTTGCACACAAGGTTAAGCTTGAGAAATATAAATAGAGGGTCGGGTCCTGGTATACCCTAGTGGTTAGGGTTTTGAGTTTTATTTTGAGAGACCTAAGTTCAAACTCTGATAGGGCATGGTGTGAGTAGGGTACACTGTGTGAATGCGTTTGTGTTAAAAATATATAGAGAGGGATGAATAAAGCCTTAGCGGTTTTGGATTGTAAGAAATGTTTATTTAATCACATGAATTATAGACATAATAATATTTAATTTAACTTTTCAAATTATATGATATCATATATATTTTTAAATAAGGTTAGTGTGAGAAACCTTTACTATGGACTACGTTAAGTATTGGGCATCCTCATTCCACTATACGCTCTCATAAGGAAAGAGTTAGGCGTAGTAATAGGGAATTTACCACACAACCACACATACGTCACCTTTTGAACTTTGGACCTTCCGAAAAAGAGCTAAAGTCCGCACCGTTATTGTGAGAAAACCCTACGACCAATGCTTAGGGTTGGACATTCCCATTCCACCATGACCTCTAATAAGGGGGAGAACTGAGCTTATCAACAGGGAATTTAACACACAACCACTTGAACTTTGAACCTCCTGAAAAACCAAAGAGACTATTATGATTTCGTATTTTTATACTAAATTTTAATTAACAATTATATAGAGGTAAGGGTAGAATATTACCTCTTCAGCAGGTTCAAAGTTTAAAATACATGAAAGATTTTTTATTAACAATTTTAATATAAGTGGTAATTCTCTCTATTAATTAACATCAAAGCGTGGTAATTCTCTCTATGAAAATCTAATGAAAAAATCCAACCCTATCCATGAAGACACATAATCTTCAAAATTAATAGATCTCTCATGGTTATCTTGGTGCCCACACGCCTACATCTACATCTGTAGTGAATTGTATAGGTTTCTCGTCAACATTACTGTACTTCTAAATAGCTTTAAAGGACATACGACAAAGGATTACGTCAATCACAGGGGCTTTATTATGGACCGTCCATGAATTGAACTTCATTAGCATCTCAAACTTATTATTTTTCAATTTTTGCAAAACGAACACCTGCCATGTCCAGATGGCTGCCAGTGAGGCACCATTTGTTATAAGCGGATAGAGCCATGATCGCCTGCTGACACACTCAAGACTTTCAATAAGTCTACCCCCATTTAAGGACTTTCGATTAGTATATTCCATCGGACATTGTGGTTTTCTATTTTTTTTTTCGATTATTTTAGTTGTACATACAAATTGTGAGCCGTATTATGACTTTTTAAAACACAATTTGTTTCTTTGTTGATTTTCATGTCTAATAGTTTTGTTAGGATAAAGTTATGTCTTTGTGAGATGGATCTTAATCATTCTAGTTGGCATGCATTATTAATTTTCATGCATACAAATTCTATATTGAAGTATATATAAATGGACAAATTTCATATTAAAGTATACAAAACTTAATCATATTTAGTTAAGTCCAAAATATTTTTTAATATGTTATATGAATTAAAATAGATTTATTTATATTAAGTCATTGGTTATATAATATTATATATAGGAATTGGTAACATCTTTTAAATGCTATTATAAATTCTAGTTCATTGGGTAAGATGAAGTCAATGAGACCTTTGACAGTTAGGGTTGCAGGGTTGTAACGCAGCAGGTTTGCGAGACAGCCGATAAGGGAGGCAGGAGTATGTCGATGGGTGGGAAGTTTGCAGAGGATATCGGGAGCGGCGGTGGTTCGGTTCTTGGACGCAGCGGAGCAATCAGAGGGCATCATGATTCTGGGGGAGCGAAACGCCGGGCCCATTGAAGATGACCGGGTTGGCAATGGTTTTGGTCAAGGTAAGGACCCACCAGACAAAGGGGGTGGTGGGGCTCAAAAGTCTTATGCCCAGGCAGCGGCCTCAGAAACCCTAAACGAGTTTTTTACGAAAGAGTTGTTTCCGGTTGGGGATGAGCTGGACATCCCGACGAAAGTTCTTTCAAGCTTCATGGAGTTTGAGAAATTTACCCTAATAGGTAAATTCATTGGAGGCCGTCTCGACATGGAAACTATCCAAAAATGGGCAGCAAGCAAATGGAGGACTTCTGGGCATTTGGAGTTGGCGGCCCTATCCCGGGGTTTTTTTGCCATTAGATTGAACAATATGGAGGATTACTGTAAAATTTTGGCTGGCAAGCCATGGTTTCTGGGCCGCAAAAGTTTATTTCTCAGGAAGTGGGACATGGATTTCAGTCTTGAGACCCAAAACATCAACATTGCCCCAATATGGGTTAGGCTCCCGAATCTTCCCCTCTTTGGCTGGCATGAAAATGTCAGAAGAGGTATTGCACATTCCATTGGGGAGTTGGTCACCATTGACCCTCCCACCCGAGCTCGAACAAGGTTCGTCCAGGCCCGATTTTACATTCTGGTAGATTTGGAGGCAGAACTCCCAACTTCCATCACTCTTCGGTCTAGAGGCACCATTCTTCATAAACAAGCTATTGTCTATGAAAATAGACCAGCTTTCTGCACCCAGTGTCGGTCCCAAGGGCACCTCTAGTCCCAGTGTCCTCTTCAAAAATCGAGAAAATAGAAACGTGAAAACGGTAATCCCTTGGAGCACAAGGAAGATCAGGCAAAGCAACCAAATCTTCCAGATGCGAAGGGCCATGTATCCCCAGGCCCCTCTAGAGACTGTGGTGGACTCTCTCAGCCTGGAGAGAATCCCTCTCTCCAATCGGACCCCCGAGCATCTTGAGGCTGACAACCAACAAGGAGCAGACTCCCACTTGGAAAGCGAATCGCAGGAAGAGATGGAACGAACCCCTTCCCAAGTTTTGACTCAAGTTATTCCTCTGCTCCAAGATACGGGTCATCCCAATTTTAGTCAGTCGCAGACGCTGCTAGAAGATTACCTCTTAGGAAGGAGGGGTGAACAATCCGATCACATTAGCCCCCGGAATACGAGGAGCCGAAAGCAAAGTGTGGATTTTGGTAGTGAGAGGAAGCAGGGCCGTCCTCCTAACAAGGAAAGGCGAGACAAAGAGGCGCAACGACGTTGCAAATGGAACCCAACGTTTGTTGGTTCTAGATGATTGTGACACACAGTCGGACGAAGCTCATGCATCAAAACCTCCCCCTCAACAAGGAAGGGGAGGCAAGAAAAACTTCAAACTGTCCAAATGAAAGTCCTCTCATGGAATGTGAGAGGACTGAACGGTGCGACCAAGCGAAGGTTAGTGGGCGATCTCCGTAGGAGGATCAACCCTTCTATCCTTATTTTGCAAGATACCAAGCTTGATGCTATCTCCTCTGACAAAGTGGCGAAGGTCATTTGGGCCAGGGCAAATTTTCTGTCCAGCCCTGCAGTGGGAACAGCGGGAGGACTCATGGTTCTGTGGGACCCTTCGAGGTTTGAGGGCAGCTCGCTGTCAACTTCCAACAAAATCATCAATGTCTTGTTCCAATCCAAAACCTCCAATTTTTCCTGGATTCTATCCAACGTTTATGCTTCCAATTATGCCACAGAGAGAGCAAAAATGTGGAAAGCTATCTCTCTGATGAGGGAGAATTTTAGCAACTTTCCTTGGGTTTTAGGGGGTGACTTCAATTGTCCCCTTCATCCTTTAGAGAAAAAAGGAGGGTCTGACCACTCCAGCCACAACTTGGAAGATTTGAGAGATTTTGTCTCTGCTAATGGCCTGCTTGACATCGAACTCAAAGGGGCTTCCTTCACATGGAGTAACAGAAATATTGGGGGTGGTTTGATTCAAGTCAAACTTGACAGATTCTTCATTTCCCCAGAAGCCATTCCCATCCTTGGCGGGGCTATCCTTTCGGCTCTTCCAAGGATTGGGTCTGACCATAACCCTATTTTCTTGGAGGCGAACGATGGGCCTGTTTTTATGACCCCTTTATATTCGAATCCATGTGGATTTCCCACAAAGACTTCAAATGATTGGTTTCAGCGTGGTGGCAATCGAACGTGGAAGGAAGCGCTCCTAAGAGGGTGGCTTTAAAGCTCAAAATGGTCAAAGAAAAACTAAAGATTTGGAACAAAGTGGTTTTCGGCAACATTTTTGAGTCCAAAAAATCCATTGCTGAGAACTTGAAGGCTGTGGAGGAAAGGATGGCTACTGAAGGTTACACTGAGGATCTTAGGGAGGAAGAGCGAAGCCTTTTGGTGGACTTTCATTCTATTCTTGCTAGGGAGGAAACGTTCTGGCGCCAGAAATCTTGTGACCTGTGGTTGAAGAATGGAGACTCCAACACAAGATTTTTTCATGCGTCTACTATGAGGCACAGAGGGGCCAACAAGATCAGAGAAGTGACTTGTAAGGATGGGCACATTACCAGGGAGATTGAGGAAATTAGGAGTGAAGCGGTTAATTTCTTTCAGGATTTGCTTGGCACTCCTCCAGATAGCAACCTTCAGGTCCAAAAATCTATGCTCGCCAATTTTTTGACTAAAGTTCCCCATGAGGTAAGCATGAAACTTCTGGAACCTTTTTCCTCATTTGAGATTAAGGAAGCATTGTTCTCCATGCAACCAGATAAGGCCCCTGGGCCCGATGGTTTCCCTCCCCGATTCTTCCAAGTCATGTGGGAGGTCGTGGGCCCGGATGTGTGTGATGCTATTCGGGTTATCCAAGCGTCCAGATATATCCACACAAAACTCAATTCCACCTTTCTTGCCCTCATTCCTAAGTCTCCTTCCTACAAAAGTTTCTCTGACTATCGACCCATTAGATTGTGCAATGTTTTTTACGAGATCCTTACCAAGTCTATAGCCAATAGACTCAAAACAGTCCTCCCCTCCTGATTGATCCTTGTCAGGGAAGCACTGTCAAAGGCAGAAACATTCTTGATGGTGTTATCACTGTCCATGAGACCCTTCATTCTGCTTACCGCTCTAAGAATGCTACTCTTTTTCTTAAGCTTGACATGAACAAAGCCTTCGACCGTGTCGACCGAAATTTTTTGTGTGCAGTCCTCCTTAAGTTCGGCTTTCATCCCCACTAGATTGCCCTTGTCTACAACTGTATATCCACTCCCTTTTTTTTGTCTTTGTCAATGGGTCCCCAGCTGGGTATTTCCAAAGCTCCAAAGGCCTCAGACAGGGCGATCCTCTTTCTCCCATCCTGTTCATTATTTTTGCGGAGGTTCTGAGTTGGTCCATGAAAGAGGCTCTTCGGCAGAACAAGATTTCTGGCATCTTGCCGACTTCTTGAATTAATCCTGTCACTCATCAACAATTTGTGGACGACACCCTCATTTCCACTGGGGCGTCCGTTGCTCAAGCCAAATCGCTCAAGAGGATCCTGTCCCGTTATGAGAAAGCTGCTAGACAAAAGGTCAATTACATCAAGAGCAAAATTTACTTTATTAACACTCCTCTGCGCAGACAAATTCGGATTGCTAGAATTTTTGAATGCACTATTGATTCCCTGCCTACGTCCTATCTGGGGTTGTCTCTATCTTATAGCGGGCGGGCCAGTGGGGACATGTGGAACACGATTCTTGAGTGCCTTCACAAGAAACTCGATACTTGGAAGGGCAAGCTCCTATCGCAAGCTGGGAAAGCCACCCTTACCAAAGCCTGTCTTCAGGGGATCCCGACCTACTTCATGTCGGTGTTCATGCTTTCGAGTGCAGTCCACTCCAAGATTGAGAAGATTTAGAGGACCTTTCTTTGGTCCGGTAACGAAGAGAAATCTAGACTTCCCCTTGTAGCACGGGACAAGGTGTGTTCGAGGATAGATCAAGGCGGCCTGGGGTTGAGAAGATCAAGACTTATGAATCTGGCTCTGATCGCGAAGCACGCTTAGAGGATTATGTCTAGCGACTCGGTGGAGTGGGTTACGTTGGTTAAAATGAAGTATCTTGGCCCCACCCCCTTCTTGGATGCTGAAACATCCTCTGTGGCATCGATATTTTGGAAATCTGTGCTCCAAACCCGACATCTGATTAGTTTGGGAGCTCGTTGGATTTTGGGTGATGGCAACTGCATTTTCTTTTGGAATGATATATGGGTGACTGAAGAAGCCCTTGGGTCAAGGGAGGACCTCGCTGGACTGAGAAGCTTGACCGACCCTAACGCCTAACTCAGGGTGGCGGATCTCATTGATCGGAGCACCCGTTTCCCTCGGTGGAAGCTTCCTGTTGTGGAGGGGTTTAATAATGATATTACCTTCCTTGATAATATCCTTCAGTCGGTTTTAATTCCTTCTACCGGGGAGGAATGACAGGATCATCTGGAGTGGTACGGAGGATGGGTGTTTCTCTGGTAAATCAGCTTATGAGCTTCTCACCACCAAGACTGCTCTAGACTACAGGTGGAATACTGTTTGGAGAAAAGGAGTTGTTCCTAAAATCAACTTCTTCGCATGGATTGCTTTCCACAATAAAGCCTTAACTATTGACAACCTTCACAAGAGAGGTTTTGCCTTCCCCAAAAGGTGTTACTTGTGTTTAGCAGCTTGTGAGACGAGGGATCATTTATTCTTGCATTGCCTATTTTCCCACTTTGTTCTGAGCATTGTCCTATCCTCCTTTCAGATCCTTTGGTGCTCTCCCCGATCCCTTAGTGATGCTTTTCACCAATGGCCTAATCTTTTCAAGAATCCCAAGCTCCGCTTCCTCCTCGAGGCCTCCTTCCACCATTTAATTTGGCAAATTTGGTTAGAGAGGAATGCTAGAATCTTTGGCAGAGCTCCTAGAGGGCCCCCTTCTATCACTCAAAGGGCGTTATCTTACGCCATTGAGAATTCTATTGCGGTTCCTAGTCCCCGTCCCCATCTTCCAAGCGAAGAAGCTATTCTCAAAATGATGAATCTCTGGCCATTTCTAGAGGTTGTTAAAGGGCCCTGTCGAAGGAATGTTGTGTGGACCAAACCCCCCATGGGGTGGATTAAATTAAACTTTGATGGAGCGGCTAAGGGGAATCCTGGGCCCGCTGGCGCTGGTGGGGTTGTCCGTGATCATGACAGGAATATTGTGATGGCCTATTGTGAAGATTTGGGCTCCCAGACGAATCACTATGCTAAAGCCCAAGGCGCTCTGAATGGTATTCGGATTCTCTCTGAGGATCCCCGGCCTCTTATCATTGAGGGTGACTTGCTCAACATTGTGAATTACCTTCTTGGTACCAAAAATCCGTCTTGGAAAGTCTACAACATCATCCTCGAGGCTAGATCTCTTCTCTCCTATCGTTGTAGATGGGAAGCAAATCATATTTTGAGAGAAGGAAATCGTGTGGCTGACCACATGGCCAATAAAGGGCTCGCGACCACGTGCCTGGTTGTGTGGCGGTCTCGCTTCCCATCCGAGGTGGAAAGGTTGGCCAGGGCAGACATCCCTTCCTGAAGCTACTGTTCGTTCCTGGCAGATCTTCCCAGTGCCTGCGAAAAGTCAGAAAGGTGGAGAAGGATGTCCGTCCGCAGCACATCCTGTCAGACACGGAGAGCGACAAGGAGAGTCGCAGTAATTCTCTCTTGGACTTGGCTGCTTCCATTCTTACTTCTATGAACTCCATGATTTATATCCTAAAGCAGAACCAGAAGCGCCCAAATTCGGGAGGACGGGAGGATCGTGATTAGCAGTCCATGGTGTCTTTCTCCTTATTTTCGACCTCTTTTTGGGTTTCTCTCGGGTCTGTCCTATTTTCTTTGTTATTGGGTCTCCAGGCCTAAAAGCCCTTTTTGCTGTTTTCAAGTCTGCAGCATTAGGATGGTTTTATTTTCATTTAGGTTTATTGTTACAGCCAAGAGGTATGATGCATCATTAGAAAGTTGGCTAATTTTGTACATAAGGTTTTGGGATCCTCTATAAAAACCCACTGTTAATTTATTATAATAATTACCAAAAAAAAAGTCAATGAGACCTCCAACCCTTCAGAGCATCGAACTAATGTAGCCAATTGAGAAATACTAGGCCACTAGAACTTATCCCTTACATGAAGTCAAATAAACCCAACCCTCCAAGGCATCAAGACAAACAACCAATCAACAAATACTCGGACGTCACCATCTAACCTATCCTTTCTAGGTGCATCATGATTTAAACCTTAGACATTGCCAAAAAGAGGCCAAAGCCCTAACCACTATGTTATCTTAGGCAAACACAACAACTATACATATATCACTTGAAAAAATTCAAATCTTAATTATAATAAAAATATTATTAAACAAAATTTTTGCTATCAATATAATCGTTAAGAGTATATTAGTGAATATGGTCTCACGAGTATTAAAAACTTTATTCTATTTTATGATATATATATTTATTATTTTTTGTTTCGTGAAGGATATCACAGTGGTAGGTTTTTGAGTTTTCATTCAAGAGAGTAAGTTCAAACCCCAGTATGAGAGGACAAAGACTCCTTATAAAAACATGTGTTTTTAACTAAAATTTTTGTTAAATGAGAGATACCATAGTGGTATGTTTTTGAGTTTTTATTTAGGAGACCTAAGTTCAAACCTCAATATGAGAGGACAGAGACCCCTGGTAAAAATTCACGTTTTTAGCTCAAAATTTATGTATGAGAGTGAGATCCCTTGTAAAAATTCGTGTTTTTAAATCAAAATTTATGAAAGTACCGGGAAGGATATCCTAATGGTATGTTTTTGGATTTTTATGATCCAAGTTCAAACCCAAATACAAAGGGACTTAACCCCTCTCAAAAACCAGTGTTTAAATCTTTAAAATATTCAATGGTATTAACTCAACCAATTAGATTCCTCAACTTTGAAGGAGGAGACCTACCAGCGTTTAAATCTTCAAAATATTCAATGAAACTAGCTCAGCCAATTAGATTCCTTAACTTTGAAAGAAGAAGTCCCAGGTTCGAATCTTGCCAAAGGATACATGCTTAAATAGCCAACGTGTTGTGTTGTTGATGTAATATAAGTGAACAACTTTAAAAGAGGAGACCGATATTCATATCTTGCCAAAGAATACATACTTGAATAACCAACTTGTTATAATACTACATTTCAATCTCATTAAAAACAAAAAAAAAATAGTAGATTATTTCTTATTCTTAGGTTTCTTGCATTTGAGATTTTTAAATGTCATTTTTTTTCAAATATGTATGGTTTTATTTTGGCCTTTATTTTCATTTGGATCCTTCACTTTCAAGAATATTTTGGCCTTTATTTTCATTTGGATCCTTCACTTTCAAGAATATATATGTCATTTTGTGCGCAGGATGTTAATGATTATGTTGTCTAATTCTTTTAGCTTATGTTTGATTATTGTTAAATATTTACGTGACCTTGTGTAGGATGTTAACATTTATGTTGTTTAACTCTTTTAACTTATGTTTGATTATTGTTAAATGGTTTAATGTTATTATATTTTTAAATTAAAAAATACATCATGTATATATATTTTTAAAAAGATTAAATTTTATTAAATAAAAATTATATTATAAAATTGTGAGACCTTATATAGAGGTAACGTGCACAAAAGGTTGCGTTTGAGAAATATAAATAGAGGGTCGTGATATACTCTAGTGGTTAGGGTTTTGGGTATTCTTTCGGAGAGACCTAAATTCAAACTCCGATAGGGTATAGTGTGAGTAGGGTATGTTGTGTGAATGAGCCTGTGTTAAAAATATATATAAAGAATGGTGAATAAAGCCTTAGCGGTTTTGGATTGTAAGAAATGTTTATTTAGTCACATGAATTATAAACAAAATAATATTTAATTTAACTTTTCAAATTATATAATATTATATATTTTTTGAATTTGATTAATGTAAGAAACCCTTACTATTGATGAGACCTATAAACATAATTATATGCCCAATAAACAATGATGAGACCTCTAACCTCTCTTTTCCCTAGGCAATATTGACATTTCCTAGGCTTATATAATTATGTTTCCAAGGCAAAACACTAGCCATGCTGTAAGAACCAAGGACCCCCTCGTTGCAAACAAGTATTTGTTCAATTTGAAATTTACCAATGGTTTGACAGCACAACGCTTTGGGCTTTGTCTCGGGAGGTTCAAGGTTCAAACCATGGCGTGAGTGTGTGTTCATTAAAAAAAATTACCAATAACTTTTAAAAATTTATCAAGTGTTTTTTCTTAGTAGCTGTCAAGTGTAGGTTTAAACTAAAGGGGTTGCTCTAACAAGGGGTTGCTCTAACAAGCCTATAACCGGTGTGAGAGGATTATTGATAGTTCAGGGTTCGTAACATCATCGGGGTTCATAACATCATCATTGGTTTGACACACACTCAGATGATTCAAATCAAACTATTTTTTTTGCAACAGGTATGCCTCCAAGGTTTGAACCTAGGTCTTTTCTTGGTAAATACCTGACCAGACGGACAATCACCAATCCAAGGTAAACTATTATTTTTGCAACAAGCCTATAACCGGTGTGAGAGGATTGCCGATAGTTTGGGGTTCGTAACATCATCATAGTTCATAACATCATCATCGGTCTGACACACACTCAGAGGATTCAAATCAAACTACTATTTTTGTAATAGGTATGCCTCCAAGGTTTGAACCTAAGTATTTTCTTGGTAAATACTTGACCAGACAGAAAATCACCAATCCACTTAGCCCTTGGGACAAAATTATCACACCCTTCCATAAAGGGCAGAAAGACATAAACCCCTTTGTAGAAAATATTACAAATTTTTAAGGGCATTATTAAGTTGCACACAAGGTTACGCTTGAGAAATATAAATAGAGGGTATACCCTAGTGGTTAGGGTTTTGAGTTTTCTTTTGAGAGACCTAAGTTCAAACTTCGATAGGGCATGGTGTGAGTAGGGTACACTGTGTGAATGTGTTTGTGTTAAAAATATATAGAGAGGGATGAATAAAGCCTTAGCGATTTTGGATTGTAAGAAATATTTATTTAATCACATGAATTATAGACATAATAATATTTAATTTAAATATAAATAGAGGGTATACCCTAGTGGTTAGGGTTTTGAGTTTTCTTTTAAGAGACCTAAGTTCAAACTCCGATAGGGCATGGTGTGAGTAGGGTGCACTGTGTGAATGTGTTTGTGTTAAAAATATATAGAGAGGGATGAATAAAGCCTTAGCGGTTTTGGATTGTAAGAAATATTTATTTAATCACATGAATTATAGACATAATAATATTTAATTTAACTTTTCAAATTATATGATATTATATATATTTTTAAATAAGGTTAGTGTGAGAAACCCTTACTTTCGATTACATTAAGTATTGGGCATCCTCATTCCACTGACACACACTTAGAGGATTCAAATCAAACTACTATTTTTGCAACAGGTATGCCTCCAAGGTTTGAACCTAGGTCTTTTCTTGGTAAATACCTGACCAGACAGACAATCACCAATCCAAGGTAAACTACTATTTTTGCAACAAGCCTATAACCGGTGTGAGAGGATTACCGATAGTCCGGGGTTTGTAACATCATCATGGTTCATAACATCATCATCGGTCTGACACACACTCAGAGGATTCAAATCAAACTACTATTTTTGCAATAGGTATGCCTCCAAGGTTTGAACCTAAATCTTTTCTTGGTAAATACTTGACCAGACAGAAAATCACCAATCCACTTAGCTCTTGGGACAAAATTATCACACCCTTACATAAAGGGCAGAAAGACATAAACCCCTTTGTAGAAAATATTACAAATTTTTAAGGGCATTATTAAGTTGCACACAAGGTTAAGCTTGAGAAATATAAATAGAGGGTCAGGTCCTGGTATACCCTAGTGGTTAGGGTTTTGAGTTTTCTTTTGAGAGACCTAAGTTCAAACTCTGATAGGGCATGGTGTGAGTAGGGTACACTGTGTGAATGCGTTTGTGTTAAAAATATATAGAGAGGGATGAATAAAGCCTTAGCGGTTTTGGATTGTAAGAAATATTAATGTAATCACATGAATTATAGACATAATAATATTTAATTTAACTTTTCAAATTATATGATATCATATATATTTTTAAATAAGGTTAGTGTGAGAAACCTTTACTATGGACTACGTTAAGTATTGGACATCCTCATTCCACTGCACCCTCTCATAAGGGAAGAGTTAAGCATAGTAATAGGGAATTTAACACACAACCACACATACGTCACCTTTTGAACTTTGGACCTTCCGAAAAAGAACCAAAGCCTGCACCGTTATTGTGAGAAAACCCTACGACCAATGCTTAGGGTTGGGCATTTCCATTCCACCCTGAACTCTAATAAGGATGAGAACTGGGCTTATCAATAGGAAATTTAACACACAACCACTTGAACTTTGGACCTCCTGAAGAACCAAAGCTTGCATTGCGTTGTCCCTGAGATTATTATGATATCATATTTTTATACTAAATTTTAATTAACAATTATATAGAGGTAAGGGTAGAATATTTTTAACTTAGATTAAAATTGTTAATAAAAAATCTTTCATATATTTTAAAATTTGAACCTCCTGAAGAAGAACCAAAGCTCAAACCGGTGCATTGCATTGTCCCTGGAGACTATATGATATCATATTTTTATACTAAATTTTAATTAACAATTATATAAAGGTAAAGGTAGAATATTTTTAACTTATATTAAAATTGTTAATAAAAAATCATTGATATATTTTAATTAAGAGGATTTATAAATGTTATTAATAAAAATAAATACAAGAAAAATAATATTATTGAAATATTTTAGAAAAAGAATATATTTATAGAAAAATAAATAATATAGCAAATAATTTTATCAATTGATATGATTTTCATCTTAACAAAATTCAAACAAAAATTTAACAATTTAAAATAAAAATAAAAAACAATTAGTTTAATGGTTGAGACATTCAGATGATGTAACCATACCAAGATTTAAATCTTAGCAACATCAAATAAGCTATTTAATATCATATAATATAATATGATATAATGTAAAAGGAAAAGAGCAACCCTTTCAAAACCTTACTTTTCAAATCATTTAAAAATAAAAAATAAATATAATATAATATAATTAACTTAATAATAAATATTATATTTTATTATTTTAATAAAAATAATTCATTATCCTTATTTTAAATAAAGTTATTCAAAATCACTTTATATTTTTGGAATATATATATTTAAAAATAATACCAAGTAAAACAACCATATTCTTAAAACAAATTTTGTTATTCCAAAACTAACCTCAGTTTCATATAGACTTTGAAAATGGACTTGTATTCTTTATAAGCCTGATTTGTTATAGGGTTTGGGAATGGACCACTATTTTTAGATTATATTGAATGCATTCGATTTGGTCACGAAATTAGTGTTTGGGTTCGACTTAATTTCTTCAAGTTAGATTTTTTCTATAATTTGTTGTATTCATATTATTTTTTTTATAATTTGTTGTATTTATATTTAAATATTTTATTAATTAATATAGAGTTTTATATTATATTTATATTTTAGTATTTTATTAATAAAAATATAAATGTAAAAGGTGTAAGTTTATTGTAGTGATAAGAGTTTTGGTTTTTTAGCGGTATAAGATTCAAACCCTGTTCATGTTCAATATGAGGAGACCACGACCTCTCGTAAAAACATGCGTAAACTCTTTGAAATATACATTTTAAAAGTACTAAGTTTATTGGTGGAGTTCGACTACGGCTACAACCTTCGTGAAAGGGTGTAAACTCTAGGTGTAATCAAGCAATGGAAGAAAGCGACAAATTTGGCTAGAATCTTCGCAAAAGGGATATAAACTTTAGGTGTAGTCAAACGATGGAACAAAGCAATAAATTTGGCTACAGTCTTCTTGAAAGGGATGCAAACCTTAGGTGCAGTCAAACGTTGAAGAAAGAGGGTTTTTCGCAGACTCTCTTCAATATACAAGAAAACTTCTTTGGTTAGAAGATATATATCTCTTAGGGATCTCTGGGTTCACAAGTGGATGAACCTTTACCTTTTATAAGGATTTCGAAAGATGAATTTGGGTTGGATTTGATTGATGATGAAGCTCGAACAATTATCTACAAACTCAAGGGCAAAAGACTAGGTCCAAAGGAGCTCAAAGTATAAGATTGGTGGATAGTACAAAATTCCAAGTAACTCTCTTACCCAAAATTTTTTGTTCAGTTTCTTTTTCTAACTTAGCGTATAGAGATAGGGTAATGGATTATAGATATAATTGGTTTTTCGGACAAAGGGATGTCTATATAAGAACTTGGACTCCTACTTTCAACTCCTTTTTCTAACTTAGCGGATAGAGATAGGGTAATGGATTATAGATATAATTGGTTTTTTGGACAAAGGGATGTCTATATAAGACCTTGGACTCCTAGTTTCAACCCCTTTACAGAAGAAGTTAATGGCTTCCCAATTTGGGTGAATCTTTATGCTCTCCCTGTGGAGTTTTGAGGAGAGAAGATATTCACCAAAATCGGTAATGCCATTGGTGCATTCTAGTATATGGATGCCCAAACAGAGGAAAATTTGTCTAATAAAATTAATATGAGTAAAACAAAGTTGGTTGTTTGAATGGCTGTTTCAGTTCCCGGGCCTCAATCCATTACTATCTCTTCAAGTAAAGGGGAATGGATTCAATATATTGAATATGAAAACTTCTCCCTAAGATGTTATGGTGTTAGAAATATGACCACCTAAAGAAGAGATGCTCGATCATCCGATCATGCTCTGATTTCTCCTTAGTGGAGGAGAAGGTCCTACATACAAATGATTCGAAACCTTCATATGTCTCAGTTAAAAAAAAAGAAGCTCATCCTTTGAAATCCTTCGGATGCACCAATTGTCCAATAGGAATCATACGAGCAACATAAGACTCAACCCCAAAAGGAGAATCTACATCTAATCATTAAAAAAACCAAATGGTTACTAAAGACCATCTAGACGGTTCCATGGAAAATATTAGCACCTTAGATGGTATTCTTGAATCTAATTATGAAACAATCGGTGACGAAAAAATGGTATTCTTGAATCTAATTATAAATCAATTGGTGACAGATAGTTTTTTGAAAATGAAGATCTTACAAAATGTGTTACAACTAGATATTACCTTAAAAGCTTGAAGTGCAAAAATTCAGATCTTGCCACTGTAAATGAGGAAGAACCTTTGCTACAGAAGAAAAATAATTGAACCGATTTCCTCTTTGATGGATGACTGTTATGTTTGTTTTCCTTCTATCCAATGAAGATCCTACAAAATGTGTTACAACTAGATATTACCTTAGATGCGTGAAGTGCAAAAATTCAGATCTTACCACTATAAAGGAGGAAGAACCTCTATTACAAAAGAAAAATAATCAAACTGATTTCCTCTTTGATGGATGACTGTTATGGTTGTATTCCTTCTATATGTTGGAGTTATGTGTAATGTAAGGGTTGGTTCACTGTAAAGGAAGAAGAACCTCTACTACAAAAGAAAAATAATCGAACTGATTTCCTCTTTGATTGATGACTGTTATGTTTGTTTTCCTTCTATATGTTGGAGTTATGTGTAATGTAAGGGTTGGTTCTATCTGTTGGAGTTATGTGTGATGTAAGGGTTGGTTGTTAGTTCTTAAAAAAAAGTTGATTATGAAAACCTAGCAGTTTGAGGAAGATGGGGAGAAAAGTATCTTTGATAGAAAGGTAAAGATAAGTATGCTTTAATTAACTTGTTAAAAATGTAATAAAAACAATACAATGTTTTGTTTTAGTAATAAGGGTGCAGCGCAACAGTTCGGGCTTTGGTTCTTCTTTAGGAGGTCCAAGGTTCAAACCGCGACGTGGGCGAGTGTGTGAGGGGTGGGTGTGTGGTGGCTTTGTATTAAATTCTCTATTGATAAGTATAGCTCTCAACTTTAAGAGGGGTCATGGTTGGGAGGAGATTGATAAGTATAGCTCTCAACTTTAGGAAGGATCATGGTTGGGAGGAGATTGCTCAATCCTCACGTCGGTCATAGGGGGTTTCTCACAATAACCAAATCCAAAAAAAAAAAAAAGAGTGGCCTCCAATAAAAGTCACACTTAATTTATTAAAGATATAAATAAATAAATAAATAAATGTTATATTTTTTTAATTAAACTTTAGTTTAATAAATATATATAAAATAAATAATTCCTTTTATTTCATATTATTTATAATTTAATAAAAATTATTTTATTTTATTTTTTACACAAGTTCACTCACAGATACAGATGTCACACAGCCTTATGTTTCCTCTAGCTCAGCTACGAGTTTGTTCCCACCAGCTGCGTATTGAGACAAATCATCACCTCCCTAGAGATCAACGTATTTAGAAATTGTGCAATCTTGATGTGGAATCCGAGGAACATTTCATTTTCACTTGTCCTGTCTACTACGAGATACGAGGTAGATATTATTGCTTATTCAGAGACACCCATACACTAAAATCTTGGATTAATTATGAAAATCAGAGATGCATTGCCCTTTTCATCCGAGAATTATTCAATCTCAAGAAAGAACTACTTAGTAACAATTTGCAGAAGATAACAGGATCCCAACTTATCACTTCATTCTTCCAGCCTCGAAAGGCCACAAACAGGAAGCGCTAGGGTGATCATAAAAATACAACAAGATCAATTCGTTGTCGCCTCCAACAAAGAACATCTACAACGACATCCAACTCTTACATCACTTACTTCTCTTCAGCTTTGAATGTTGGAAGTAATCCTTGATCCACAGATCTTGTATATCATATGCTGTTTTTCTTACTTTATTTTCTTTGGAGCTGCATTAAACACTCTCGTTGCTTTGTATATGTCCTACTTTATAGTCCTAATAATGACCTCTTTTGATCACCGATGGACATTAATACAAATTCAGATTCACACATGCACACCAATCCATAATGAATTAAAAATTATTTTATTTTTATTAAATATTTTAAATTTATTTTTTATATATGCACATTGTTGCTGGATAGTATTCGCTTATGTAGAGGAGTTGGAGAGCAAGTGGGTAGTTAAAACTCTCTAGTTATCGAGAGGCCCAGGTTCAAATCTCTCCCCTCACATGTTGTGGATATGTTGTATATAAAAGGTTCCTCGTCAAAAAAAATAAAAATAAATAAATACATTAATGAGTCGACCATAATTGAAAGTTATTTTATTTTTATTAAATATTATAAATTTATTTTATATATATCTACATTGTTGCTAGAGACAATTTAAAAATAAAAAAAATAAACCCTAAGGAATAAATACATTAATGAATCAACCATAATAAAAAATATGTCGTGTGTGCCTCTTTAAACTACTTCCTTGGGTGAAGTACATGGACCATGGACCGGATAAAATTTGATTTGCTATTATAACAAATCTTTTTATTTTTTGAAGTAATACAAAGTACAACTAGTAAGGCTTTTCTTTTAATGATTCAAATTCAAGTTATGAAACCCCAACAACATACTTTTAAGATGTCTCACATAGACAATGCTTTTTCTATTCCTAAGTTTTCTTATACTTAAATTAGTCTTATTTAATTATTTTATTTTATTTTAAATTATTTTAATTATAATTTTATTGAAATTGACACTTGTCGAAAGTAAAGTGGGTTCAAAACTAATAACCTTATGTCTTCTATAATTTTTAATTTTCTTAAGAGGTTGAAAACAAGGGTATATTAGGGTTACCCTTCCCATGGATTTAACTTGGGTCTTTTTAGAGAGAGTCCAATGACTTTTTTCATTGTGGTGTCCATGTCGGTACTTTTTTATAGTTTATTTAAATTTCTCTTTTTAAAATGTATATTTTATTTATCTTTATCTATCATTAAATAAGGGAAAATGACTTACACTTAGATCATAGAGGAGTAGTAATATTAATAAAATAATTTGGGGTAAACTTATATAAGTTGAGAAAGAAAACTTAATAAACAATATATAGATTAGAATTATAGATAATGACAAGATTTTTTTTATTAGGGTAAATATAGGGTTTTACAAAAGGACTCATACCTTTTCTCAACTAGGGGTACATTAGGGACCACCCTCCTCGTGATTGGAACTTGGGTTTCCTAGATGAAAGCCTAAAGACATAGGACCTTATTAGGGTAAATATTGGGTTTTTTGAAAGGGTTTATACCTTTTTCTCAATTGAGAGTACAACAAGGGCCACCTTTCTCATGATTCAAACTTGGGGCTCTTGGATTAAATCCCTTCTAATTCGATGTCTTGATAAGGACACAAATATGACAAGTTTTGAATGTAAAGGCCTAACTTTTAATTAATTTAAAAATACAAGTCTTTACAACCAAAAAAATTATTTGGATAGGAACACCCCAATATGTAGTCACACTAACTTAGGTTGAGTTAGGCAGCGTTACTCAAAACAATAAAAACAGGGTTAAACCTGTCACCAACGTCAACACCAAAAAGTAAGCATTAAATCATGTCAATCATGGAGGTATGCTCACGAGGTGAATTTTCATCACCTGCCATATGCTAACAACCGATATTAGAAGGAATAGAAATGAGCCACCAATCCTCCCCAGGTGTGCCAACATTATCACTTGTACCAAAACCATCAATGCTATCAGAGACAAGATTGAGAAGGCTGTATAGAATTAACTCGGATGACCGTACATGGGGCATTACCTTAGTGCTGCATAAGAGCACGAAGATGCTCTACCTCTATATGAACTTTCTCCACTTGAACTGAAATCTGGAGCCAAAAATCAGAGTAAACTGTGCACTTATTAGCAATTGAAAATTCAGCTGAACTATGTTGCTGAGAAAACACAATTTTGTTACGAGTTTTCCAAATATGAAAGAGCACACTGATGCGAAGAATGTTCCACACTTCCAACAAGGGAAAGGAAAAATCTGGTGGGTCGCCAAGCAAAACATGATGCCAGGTGAATGAACTGGCCATATGATGTCGAAAGGTCTCAAGCCAATCCCAGGCCATTCGAGCTTTCCTGCATTACCAAAAAAGATGAAGTGGGTCCTCTGGAGCACCGCAAAAATGACAGGAAGGATTCTCTATTCCAAGGTAATTTACTCGTTGTCCAAGAGGAAGACCATAGGATAAGAGGCTCCAAGCAAAGAAATCCTGTTTGGGTTCAATATATCCTGCCCAAGCCATTTTAAATCTTAGACTCCAACGAGTTTGAGTGGAAAGAAGATCCCACCGAGCATTGAGTCTTTGAACCATAGGGACATTGGGAGTAAGCCAAACATACCGTAACTTAGGTTTGTAAGTAAGAAGTGGGGTTTTCTTAAACCATCCCCAATCATACCACCAAGGCTTTTTAGAATATCTACAGATCATAGGCCAAAGGGAAAAGGGGATACAGTCCAAAACAGTATCATAAGTAATCTTATCATCTGGCCGCAAACCAAACAATCTCCTAAAATCATCCCATGGGATCCAATCCCTGGAATGTCTCGAAAAAAAGTCTACCATTGTTGAAATCCCTTTCCTGAAGAACCGTTGAGCATGAATCCATTGCACGAAAGCAAGAGGGGAACCTTGAAGAGTAATAAAAGGTGACCACCAAACATTATAAGTGGAAATAGAATCACCTTTTCGATGCCCATCCCCTAGCTAACTCAACCAGGTATTAATTTTCTCCCAAGCTCTCCATATACTTTGAATGACAAAAAAGCCTTGAATTTTAACTGGGATAGGAGCAACTAGGAGGGATTGAAAATTCATACATTTCCAAGCCTTCCTACCAAGAGGTAAACTAGTGGAGATGCAGTACCAAATGAGAAATTTCCAAGCTTCAAAACCACTTAAGGCTCGAAGAATCCATTTAGCAGATAAAGCAAAACCTTATCTTTGACAATCATGCAATCCCATACCTCCTATTTTTTGGAAAGACAACAGATTTCCCAGACAACTCTATGAAACCCTCGTTTATGTGATGAGTTAGACCAAATAAAACCCCTTAAAAGCTTTTCCAACTTTTTATAGCAGGCTTGATTAGCATTGTAGCTTGTTACTTTGCTCCACAACAATCAAAATTTTATAAGAAACATGGCGTAGATCATGTGGATCCATATATGGCATTGGCAAAATATGCCACAAAATATAACCTGCTTGAAGAGGTGGTTTTACTAGGTGATTTTATTACCATGATAGCAAATAGACAAGCAAGTTATTTAAATATCAATAAAGGCATAAATGATGATCCACTATGGCTAGAAGAAGAGGTCAATCACCATTGGTTAAGGTCCTCAAAGGACAATCAAGGGCCCATCACACATTATGGAGAAAAACTTCTTAAACTATATAACATAGAGGGATTGATCATCTACAATGGCATAAACATGTGGAAAAATATTACAAAATATAATTGTCAAACATATAATGGACATAGTGTAGTTGACTATGCTATTTGCTCACCAACCTTTATTTTAAAGATAAAATATCTAGAAATTGAAGCAGTTCCTATGGAGCTAAAATCTAATCACAATTATTTTTTTGTGGTTTTTGCTCAAGATTTTAGCGGATATGTTGTAAGGGACCCAAGATGGGTTATAACTTTATCTTTCTAATAGATCTTCATGTTGTGAACTTAATTGACAACGAGTTCCACTTTTCTGCACAAAATAAAAGTGAAAATCATACCTTTCATCGATGTCCAAGGCATGGATCAAAGAGATCTCAAAAAAAGTTTCAAATGTAACCAAAGAACTGAACACAAATAGTATTAAAGATAGAAAAGAGAGGTAGATTATCAAAATCCCCTTTTGTATTGATATTGGTATGATTTCTACAAAAGAGTTTGGATTACCCCAAGTGTGTTGGGAGCAATGTTACAATTGTTCTTCGTATTTTTGAAATACAATGCTTGTTATGGGAGAGGGAGATCTTCCAACTCCTCCACAGGATGTGGTGTTCTTCATTCTCTCATCACAACTTCAAAGGGTGAGTGGGCTTTGGTATCTAGCAAGGGACCACTCTAGCTCCAGCAGCTTATCCAAGGTACCTGTTACCTGCACACACACAAACCAACAAGGAAGATCAGTAGCACCTGTATAGTCAAGCAGTAAAACCCGATGCTACACATAAACCTATCACTGACATGCATGAAAAGCAGATAACATAAAACAATTAACAAATAAATCCTAGCTAATATTAAAGTTACTGATATCAGTCGTGCATGTGATTTTTGTCTCGGGACTGTGGAACTGCGGAAGCGCGGTTGTGGGCTGGAAACTGCGGGCCTGCGGTTGTGAAACCGTAGAATCGCATTTTCAACTATGGAACCGTGGACAAGCGGTTTCGATTGAAGAACATGTCACCTTGGGATTCGAGACAATGGTTAGAATCAAAGCTCGCACTTCGTAATTTCTCGTTGGTCTACGTCAATTTTGGTAGCCTGTTAGTATGCACATTCAACTCCCTTTGTTTGGTGGACTAATGGTGGCTTTATAGGCTTCCTGGGGCCTTGGAGGGGAATGGGAGGTGGTAATCCTGACTTGCCAAGTGGTAAATCTGAACTACCAGGTGGAAGGGGCAGTTATAGTGAGTCATTCAGTGTGGCTCACTTAACTGGGGTGATGTGGCTTCAAGTGGAGTGGGATGTGGGATGTTGTTTTATGTGAAGGGACAAGGGGAGAACAACAAATGAGTTGTGGCATGGGTGTTGGGAATCTGTCTCATGTGCAAGGACAAGGGGGACAAGAGTGGGTAAGATGTGGCAAGGGTGTGGTATCCTAGGGTGATTTCCCAGATTTAATAAATTAGGAAAATAGGATAATGTGCATGATTTTATATCCCTAAGTTTAGAACTAGGCATATAATTTTATTATGTAGGATTTAATGGTGGGGTGGCAAATGTGGTTTTGAAGGTGTTGGATTTTAGTGTCTATAGTTGCCCCTTTTTGTATTGTGTTGTGTACAACATAATGTAATGCAAAAACTAATGACATCTAACTTTATTGGATGGATGGACTCATTTTTTTTTGTATGGCAGAATGAATATATATATATATATATATATATATATATATATATATATATATATATATATATATATATATATATATATATATATATATTGTTTTTGTGTTTACCCCCTCAATTGGTAAGTGGGTGAAAGCTCAATAACCAATTGATGAAAAGGTATTTTTGTTTTTGTTTTTGTTTTTAAGCCATGTACATATATATGCATATATTGCTAGTCGTTTCATACATAAAATACCTTTAGGTGCATTATGTTTAGTGGTTCTGGCTCCAATTCTCCTTCGAAGTTGGCCAGTCTATATGTTCCTGGTCCCAATTTATGCTTTACAATGTACGGGCCTAACCAATTAGCCGTAAATTTACCTCTTAAGTGTGGCAATGCATTGGTATTTTGTTGATTTGAGCACTAGGTCCCCCACTTGAAATTCGTGAGGATGGAATTTTGTGTTGTAAGCATGTTTGACTCTGTCTTGATATACTCGTAAGTGATCTAAAGCATTGATTCATTTTTCATCAATAAGTATCAATTGCTCAAGACGTGCTTGTCTAGCTGTTTCATCGTCCATGAATAACCTGTAATGCGATTCACAAGGAAGGTATCTCGAGCTCTAAAGGTAATATAGCTTCAGCATCGTAAACTAGTGAAAATGGTGTCGCTCCCGTTGGTGTTCTAATGCTTGTTCTGTAAGCCCATAATGCCAAAGGAAGTTGAGTATGCCAATCTCGATGATTTTATTTGACCATTTTCTTGAGAATGGATACCATTGTTTTGTTGGTTGCTTCATCTTGCCCATTTGCTTGTGGGTAATAAGGTGTGGAGAAACTGTTTTGAATTTTGAATTTGTTGCACAATGCTCTAACATCCTTATTCTTAAATGACTTCCCATTATCAGAAATTATTTTTGAGGGTATCCCAAAACGACAGATAATATGCTAAAGTATAAACTCTGTTATTCGAGGTCCAGTCGTAGTGGTCATTGGAATGGTTTCCACCCATTTTATGAAGTATTCTGTCGTAGTTATGATGAACTTATGTTGTCCTGATGAAGCAGGTGATATTTTACCAATCAAATCGAGACCCCACTATGAAAAGGGCCAAATACTTTGAATGGATTGTAATACGTGCGATGGTACATGAGTCAAATTTGCATGATATTGGCACTTTTGACACTTTTTGACATATTTACAACAATCATTTTCCATGGTCATCCAATAGTATCCCATGCGCAGTATTCTCTTTGCAATGGCCATTCCACTGAAGTGGCCACCGCAAGTACCATCGTGGGCTTCTATTATTGCTCGTTCTGCTTCAATCGGATCTAAACATCATAATAATATTCCATCATACCCATGTTTGTATAACACATCCCCAAGTAGAGTAAAACAAATCGCTTTTTGTTTGAATGTTCTTTTTGTCGTTCGTGTCATTTCTACTGGGAGTATTCCAGACTTGAGAAAGTCTCTTATCTCCTCAAGGTAAAAATTATAAGGTTCGACATGTATCAAACAAACATTATTATCACCTGTAGGTTCTTCTTTTTGAATTGATGATTTTGACATTGTTGTTATGATTAGTGGTTGTACTTATTCATGCTCATTCTTAGGGATGAGAGATCCCAAAGAAGCCATTGCATCTGCAAATCTATTTGTGGACCGGGGTAAGTTACTAATTTCGTACCAATCAAACTTTTATAGCAACTTTGTTGCTACTTCATGTTATTGCTTTAAGACTGGTTATTTACACTGGTATTCTCCTTTTACTTGGTATACAACTAGTTGAGAATCACAAAAAATGCTTAGTATTTTTATGCCCATTGCTATAGCTAATTGAAGACCTAAGATTAAGGCTTCATACTCTACATTATTATTGGTGCATGTGAAGTCGAGTTTGAATGATAAAGGAATTGGTATTCCTTTAGGTGTATAAAACACGACTCCCACACCTTGCCCTTTGTCGCATTTAGACCCATCAAAGAACATGGTCATGTCTGCTTCTTCCTCAAGAGAAACTAACTCTTCTTGTTATGTGATAGAGAATACTAAATCATATGGAAGCTCAATGATTAGTGGTTTGTCGTTATGTAGCGGAGCTTCTACTAGTTGATTAGCTATCACTTGATCTTTTATGGATTTTTGACTTATGAATTTGAGATAGATTTTGGTTAAAAGCATTATCCATTTAGCAGTACGGGTGTTGTTATATGTGCGAGTCATCATGTATCGTAGAGGTTTTTCTCTAGCTATGACATAGGTAGTATTGCTTAGCATGTAATGTCTAAGTTTCTTAGTGGCGAAAACCACTACTAAGCATAAATTTTTGACATAAGTATATGTTGTTTCGTAACTTACTAGTGTTCGGCTAATATAGTAAATTGCTTGCTCCTTATGTTTTTCGTTCTTTTGTGGAAGCATTACCCCTAATGCAAAATCTATTGTAGAAATATATAGGTGAAAAGGGATTTGTGATCTAGGCGGTGTAAGAACTGGTGGTGATACCAGATACTTCTTTATGTCATCAAATGCCTCTTGACATTCGGTTGTCCATGAAAATGTCACTCCATTTTGTAACAGGCGATTGGAAGGCTTGCATTTATCTGAGAGTTGTGCGATGAATCTTCGGATAGATTGGATCTTTCCTTGTAAAATACGTAACTCTTTCAATGTTTTGGGAGGTGGCATTTCTAATATTACTTTTACCTTACTTGGATCCACTTCAATGCCTCGCTTGGAGACAATGAATCCTAGAAGTTTTCCTGATGTGACTCCGAATACACACTTCTTAGGATTTAGCCTTACTTTATGTTCTATCAGTTGATCAAACGCTTTTTCTAGTACATCGATGTGCTCAAGACGTGTCTTAGATTTAGCAATCAAATCATCTACATAATCCTCGATGATCTTATGCATATAATCATGAAATATGTACGTCATAGCTTGTTGATATGTTGCTCCTACATTCTTAAGTCCAAAAGGCATCACTCTATAACAAAATATCCCCCAGGGTGTTGTAAATGTTGTCTTGTGTTGATCTTCGGGATTAATTCAAATTTGGTTGTATCCCGAGAAACCATCCACTAAGAAAAGCATTTCATGACCAGCGCAAGAATCTACTAGTTGATCGATATTAGGCAAAGGAAAATCATCTTTGGGACATGCTTTGTTTAAGTCTCGAAAATCAGTGCATACGTGTATCCCTCCGTTCGGTTTGCGAACGGGTATCATATTTGAAAGCCATTATGAGTAATCAATTGGTACTATGAAGTGCACATCCAACAACTTTTGTAGCTCTTCTTTCACAATTAATGCGACTGTTGGATGAAATTTCCTAAGATTTTGTTTGAAAGGCTTTGCATCATGTGCCAGTGTAAGGTTGTGGACTACCAGGTCTGGATCTAAACCGGACATATCTTTTATGACCATGCGAACACTTCTTTATTTTTCATTAACATGTTTATTATGCGTGCTTTTTATTCTATGGATAAATCTTTTGCAATTTTGACAATTTGGGGATTGTTCATGTCTTGATTAAGGTTCACATCTATAGATTCTTCAATTAGCATGTGAGAACCTTCTTCTAGCTGATGTGGAGTTGGGATGAGGTGAATATCATCCGCCACATTTTCAAATGTTTTTGGGGTTTCCCCCTCTATCTCAGTTTGAAAAACTAAATTTTTTGATGATGAAGGTTGTTGTGGAATATATGCGTTTGAAGCACGCAACAACTCTTCGAACAGGATAAACTCAGTAGTGGATGATGGGGATGAAATCCTATCCATGGATATGAGACTAGTGTCGATATGGATCGGGTTTGTCTCATCATATGGATTATAGAGTGGGGTGAGCAAATCAACAGAAATCATATTGACTTGATGGAAATGAGGTGGCTATGATTTGAGAGTTGATGACTCATCTTCTCTAGGTTGCAAATGACCTAATGTGTGTGATTGGTTGTGTTGTATGCGATGCCAATGTGATGGAGGAGGTTCTGGTTTAGGACCCTCACGCTCTTTGTTTAGCCAAACAAGTGCACGGTCTATTGGAAACTTCTTTTGGCACCAGTCATCTCTTTGTATAGTTTCTCCATATATTATCTCCTCTTTAGGCTCTTCCTCTTCCTGATTAAGCCATTCAGGATGTGCCTATGCTTGTATCATTCTTCTAGATTGCATTTCACGTATATGATTCATGAATATCATTTTAGTTTCGTCCTCTTCGTCATCGTAACTCATCAAAAAACCATTAGCATTTGTTTGAGGTCCTAATACCAGTGGCGTATCGTCTAGCCTAAGGTAGGTCATATCTATGGGATATTCTAGCTCTTGCTGTAAGGCTTGCTCTTGAGGGTAAAAAGTGTAGATATGGTACCCACCATCTATTTGTTCATCCTCATCATTAGGTTCATATTCCTCATCACTCTTTTCTTTTTCTTCTTTGCATTCTATGTCAAGTTCTTGGAAAGCTTTATTAAGGGAAGAGCTTGTGATGGAAGGGTTGTAGCCTAGACCAGAGCGGTCACTTGGCTCTTTATATTCTGGTTCAATAATGTGGTGAGGACCTTGTTCATATCTTCCAAGTCCATATCCTTGCCAATTAACATTTCAAAAATATCTCATTGGGAAACTTGGGTTCGATAGATAATCAATGTTTTCATTAAACTATTGTAAAGAGTTATCGTCTTGAGGAGGTGGGTCCGATGAAGAATCCACCCCTCCATATATGAAATTGATTGCATTCATTTGAGAACCCATTCTATATATATCACCTATAGCTAAAGGTGGGTCGCGAGGACGACCATAATCCCTGACTGACTCAATAGGTGGTGTAACTGTGACACTTTCAATAATGTACTCACCAATGCCTGGATTAGCGAGATGTACTGCAAATCTAGATGGTTGGGAGGCTAATGGCTCAGAGAATGAAGAGGGTTCTTGTACATTAGCTCGTGGCTCCACTAGCGATGGTGGATTATCTCTAATAGGTGGCCTTATTTGTGAGACTACGAGTTCTAATGATTGTGATGTAGTGATGGATGGTGTGGGTTATGCTGTGAATGTGAATGGTTGTTGTGGATCTGGAAGTTTACTAGATAGAGTTGGCAATTGGTTAGCAGTATGGTTAGGTGTGACTTGGAAATAAAATGCAGTGTTTGAAGGGTGCATTGAGCTAACACTTTTGAATGCAAAAGCTAGGTCAATTATAAGCAATTCTTCTTGAATGGGTGCTTTTGAGGATGTGCTACTAGATGGAATGGTCCTAATGGCTAGTGGTTGGATAGTTAGGTGCGTTGATGGAAGCAAGGGCTCATATGAGTTTGAAATAAAGTTGCAATATTTGAAAGGTTCTGTGTTAGATGGTATGCAATGCACTTTGCCTTCATGTACATATTTTAAGCATTGATGCAATGTTGAAGGAACAAGCTTTATTTCCCTAATCCAAGGGCATCCAAGAAGTATGTTGTATTGCATTTCTCCTTCCAAGATGTGGAAGATAACATGTATTGTTTTCACCCCCACGGTGACGGGAATAACAACATTCCCTACAGTTGAGCATAAAGCATCATTAAAAGCCCTAAGGGTGAAGTGGATGTTGTGATGTGAGATGATGGGATGTTGAGCTTCATCATCGCAGGTGTGGTGATGAGGTTGATTGAAGAACCAGTATCAATAAGCACTCTCTTGAATGGTTTCCTGTCAATGTGAGCTACTATGTGCAGTGGTGGATCAGGTGAATTTGCTGAGATTTTTTTTTCCTCGAAGTCATAAAATACAATCAAGGGTTCCATGCACTTTTGCACACTATCCACAAAGGAATTGAAGGCATTGGGGTCTTCTGATTGAACTTGGATAGACTTTAAAATTTCCATCAATACTTTCCTATGAGGTGTTGATTGTTGTATTAGCTCATATATTGACAATTTTATTGAAGCTCTTTTCAAACTTTGTGTTAACCGACTGTTCAAGGTAACAACTAGGTGATTATGGAAAGGTGGTGGTGGAATGCTTGGTCCAAGTTGTATGGGCACATTTTTTGGTTGTGTTGCTGGGGCCTATGTTGTGCGATTAGCTTGCATCTGTCCACAGGTAACTATGTTGATAGCTCCTACTAAACCTTGCGGCAATTGAGACACATAATTAACCTGGTTGGGAGGAACTATAGAAGTTGATGCTCCTGTCGGTTGTTGAGTTGCCTCTCAATGTGGCAAAGGTGTCTGATAGATGCCTAGGTTTTGATTTTTTTGGGCTAGTGGATTGTCAACTTTGATTGTACCCGATTCCAATAAATCTTGCACAATTCTTTTAAATCCATGACAAACTTCAATATCATGTCCTCTTTGTCTATAATTTTGCAAAAGAGGTGTTCTTTGTAACCTTTTGTTTTTGGTTTGTTAGGATCTTCAGGTTTCCTTTTCGGCAATATAAAAAGTTTTGTCGCATACAACTTCTGAAAAACTAATGAATATGGCTCTTGTACTGGTGTGTAATTTCTTTTTGGCTTAAAATGACGTTGTTGCATTTCTGCAGGTTGTGTCTAATTTTGTGCCTGCTGTGTAGGTGGAACCGCTTGATAATTTGATTGTTGTGGTTGTTGTTGTTGTTGGGGTTATTTGTTTTGTGTTTGGGCCGGTTGATTTAATTGTGGTTGGCCCAAAACTATCTGATTAACCTGTGGAGTCTTGGACTGACCGTGGTTATTCCCATTTTGATTCTTATTGTGCCACTCTTTCTTCTTAGGCTTTATCTCGCCTTCTTGGATTTTTATTTCTTCAATCAGTTTTGCTTGGGCGAGTGCCTCATCGAATGTTCTATACTGTTGTAGCTGTAGTAATGAAGAGACGGGTCTACCAAAACTCTTCATGAACATTCATATTATCTCCGGCATAGGGAGGAAAAATGGTAACTTGATCATGACTAATCTCCACCTATTGCCAAAGTCATAGATTGATTCATCGTCATATTGTTTTAGATAAATCAAATCAGTCAATGTAGTTTATTTTCTGACATTTAGGGTGAATCTTTCCAAGAACTGTTCTGCTAGTTGTTCAAAGGTAAAAACACTTTGATGTGGCAGGTGGTTGTACCAGTCTTGTGCTTCTCCCCCTAGTGTCTGAGGAAATGTATGTAACAGTAATGCATCATTGCTTTTGATTATGAATCATGCATTCACAAATCTAGTTATATGCTCACGGGGGTCGTCTTCCCCTTTAAATTCAAGCTTCGGTATTTGAAAATCTTGTGGATATGGCGGCTCAGGTACTTAAGCATGAATAGGATGATTGAGTAGTTACCTCAAAGTTGGATTTTGTTATTGCAAACCTGGAGTTTGCATGGCAAGACTATCAATCTGACTCTGTAAAAATTGGTATCTAGGGTCATCCAGAGGACTGACACTTGAATGTACTTGATGTTGCTGGTAATGGGGTGGATTGTATGTAGGTTGTGGATGATAAGACATGGGTGGCTGAAATGTGTTATGATATGGATGTTGAGGGATGTTATGATATGGATGGGGTGATGGAGGTATGATGTTATGTTGACCTGCTGCGTTAGCATATGGGTGTGGCGGTTGATTATGAACCATAGTGGTAGAAGGAGGGCGCATTACCCAAGACAGATCTTGGATAAAGGTATTAGGTTGATGAGATGTAGGTGGAAAATTTTGCTCAATCCCTTGCAAATGCTAGTTGGGATCGAGCTTCATGCTACGGTTATGATTATCTAAAATCATTTACTACAGTTGTAAGAAAGCCTGTTGCATAGCAATTGCATTTGAAGTAGGGACCGCTACCTGTGATGTGGTGAACTGGGTTGGTTGTGGAACAACCATGGTAGTGGAAGTAGGTGGGGGGTAAGTAGCAAAGGGTATCACTACTGACTGTGGTATGGTATGAGATGTATGTCCTACGAGTGTAGTGGGAGGAATGGATGTTGGGGCTTGTAAAACAACAAGAATTGTTTCATACAAGGGATTAGTGGAATTGGTAATTTGTTGAGGTAATGTGGGGGGTAGTTGGTTGGATGACGATGGTTGATTGGCCAATGCTACAACAACCAACTCAAAGAGAGGATTTGTAAAAATCTATTTTGACTGTTGTGGATAGGTGAATGTGGATTCTTGTTGTAATGATGGTACAACACGGGATGGGATGGAGAGTGGTGGCAATGATGGGAAGACCATTCCAGCTGCATTCAAGTACATTCTAACAGTATCCATGTCAAACATGGTGACATGACTATCTACCACTGCAGGAGGTTCACTCCTAGGTGTCTTAGGTATGGCTGTGTGAGTAGCCCTATGCATAATGTCTATTTTCGTATTAGGGGTATTACTAGAAGGCCCTACATTAAGAATTTGGGACATAGAAGAGGGCATGCCTACTTGTCCTACCATTGAAGTGTGAGGGATGTTTCCATCCTGAGAGGCCATGGGGGAAGACCGTTGACTTTGGTTTGACACTAGTTTCTTAGCTTGACTACGAGTCACTACCATACACTATTATGTGGTACAATGCCAAGTGCGACTATCTATATAAATAAAATGACAATACAATGCAATACAAAACGCAAAGAAAACAAACACAAAGTTTTTGATGCTAGATTTTTTTTTTTTTTTTTTTAGTATTTGTTCGAAAAATGAAAAAGATGTGTGCTCAATGTTTTGCCCTAAATGAATCTAGGATTTCACCTGTATACTATTAGCTCGACAACCTGGCTATGAACTCCAGGTCACGTAATCCCGCCTATAATGTGTGATAATGAAGCCCACACACGGCCAGGGAGCACAGGTCCTACCAATTCCTCACCCAGTTCACCCGTAGTCTGCGATACACCTCTCTGAGGAGAAATGTGTGCTATAACCCATGGGCTATGATGGATCTTGGAATCAGCCTTGGCAAAGAATGAGGTATGATGTTGGTGGTTCGGTGATGAAATCCAAACCCGGCGGTGATGAAATCCAACCGTTTTCCAACGTTTATGTGAGTGTGTGGTGGTTTTGTTTAACTATGGTGTTATGCAATAATACCATGTAATTATGTTTTGATGCCTAAATGCAGAAAGAAGAGAAGAGAAAATGATAGGCAGCAAATCAGGAGCAAAAGTGCCACCTTCAGGTCTAATTCCAATCGGCTTCTGTTTGATAGGGCTAATCGCGAATGCATGGTTAGTTTTGGTAAACCACAAATGCATGGTTTGCCAACCGCGCATCTGCATTTGGGATATCCCAACCGTGGATGTGTGGGTCATTTCTGCTAACAAAAACAAAATGGGCTTTTTACAGATTCGAACCCGAAATTAACACCCAAGTTATTCCTAACCCGGTGAATGCAAAATGACCTGTTCTCTATTATGCAAATGCATATTCTTTTTAACCTTTTATTGTCTTTGTATTATGAATGCCAAATTTAAGTAACTTTTCCTATTCTAAGACCTAAATGCAAATAATAGCATACAAGACCAGACCTTTCAATGTTAATCACAAAATGCAGATAAAATAAAGAACAAAGATCAGAAGGTACAAACCTGTGATTCTTTCGCTACTCCTTGATGTCAACCACCAACTTGTGTTTTCATAGTAGAAACCACGCCTATGCGTTTTATCAAAGTCAGAACCACAGATTCACGTTCTAGTATCGTCAATCGCGCTTCAATTTTTCCTAAAGACAGGAACCGTGCACCTGCGTTTTTCAAAAATAGAAACCGCAAATTTGTGTTTTCACAGTAACATTCTGAACATAGGGTTTTCAAATTTTATTAACCTGAAGTCAAACCTATGCGCGATTCGAATGCCCAAAACCTGTAAGTCCAGATAGATATCAGTAAACAGATTTGAAAATACAGGCAAAACAAAATAGAACCCTTAGGGGGTCCCACCGTGATCACCAATTATGTAACAAAAGAACTGAATACAAATAATATTAAAGATAGAAAAGAGAGGTAGATTGTCAAAATCCCCTTTTGTATTGATATTGATACGATTTCTACAAAAGAGTTTGGATTACCCCAAGTGTGTTGGGAGCAATGTTACAATTGTTCTTCGTCTTTCTAAAATACAATGCTTGTTATGGGAGAGGGAGATCTTCCAACTCCTCCATAGGATGTGGTGTTCTTCATTCTCTCGTCATAGCTTCAAAGGGTGAGTGGGCTTTGGTATCCAGCAAGGGACCACTCCAGATCTTGTAGCTTATCCAAGGTACCTGTTACCTGCACACACACAAACCAATAAGGAAGATCAGTAGCACCTGTATAGTCAAGCAGTAAAAATTGATGCTACACATAAACCTATCACTGACATGCATGAAAAGCAGATAACATGAAACAATTAAAAAATAAAGCCTGGCTAATATTAAAGTTACTAATCTCGGCCACACATGTGATTTTTGTCTCGAGACTATGGAACCGCGAAAGCGCAATTGTGGGCTAAAAACCACGGGCCTGCAGTTGTGAAACCGCAGAGTTACGTTTTCAACTATGGAACCGTGGACAAGCGGTTTCAACTGAATAATATGTCACCTCAAGATTCGAGCCAACAAATTAGAATCAAAGCTCATGCTTCGTAATTTCTCATTGGTCTACGTCAATTTTGGCAGCTTATTGGTATGCACATTCAGCTCCCTTTGTTTGGTGGACTAATGGTGCTTTTATAGGCTTCCTTGGGCCTTAGAGGGGAATGGGAGGTGGTAAGCCTGACTTTCCAAGTGGCAAATCTGAACTACCAGGTGGAAAGGGCAGTTACAGTGAGTCATTCAATGTGGCTCACTTAACTGGGGTGATGTGGCTTCAAGTGGAGTGGGATGTGGGATGTTGTTTTATGTGAAGGGACAAGGGGACACCAACAAATGAGTTGTGGCATGGGTGTTGGGAATCTGTCTCATGTGCAAGGACAAGGGGGACAGGAGTGGGTAAGATGTGGCAGGGGTGTTGGGTGAAGTGTCTAGGACACATGTCCAATGGGTAGACAGGGTATCCTAGGGTGATTTCCCAGATTTAATAAATTAGGAAAATAGAATAATGTGCAGGATTTTATATCCCTAAGTTTAGACTTAGGCATATAATTCTATTATGTAGGATTTAATGGTGGGGTGGCAGATGTGGTCTTGAAGGCGTTGGATTTTAGTGTCTACATCAAACAATTGATCAAAAATGGTTCAGATCTTAAGTGAATCCAACGCTCAGGAGCACCCCAAAACAAATCCACTATGGAAACCCCTTTCAAGGGAATGTATTTCAAAGACTCAACCCCATAAATAAATTTTAGGGATACCCTCTATGGTGGATAGCCTCAGCCTAATGATAATATTAATCTTAGGGATTCTCGTAAACCTTTGAGAATGCCTAATATTGATCCTAAGAAAATTGAATCGGGATGTCTTAGGGTAGTTGATGGAACTTTGATTATTAAGCTAGATATGGGCGATATTTAGACTAGCATGGAATATCTAGAAAAAGATGACTCATTTATTTTTTCTTGGGATTTCATCCGAACCTATCCGCTTTCAAAGTTTGGGCTACAAAAAACTAGAAAATAAAATGTGAGTTACAAATCTATGTTTATCTAAATGGTTATTTTCTTGTTTTATTTGCTAATAATGAAGATAGAGAGAAAACATTTCAAGGGGATCCTTGGTTCTTTGGAAGTATGAGGCTTTTCATGAAGCCTTGGCATGTTAAATTTAAAGTCGAAGAAGAGATGCCTTCTATAGGTCCTGTGTGGGTTAGACTCTTTGGCCTCCCAGTTGAATTTTGAAATCCAACTATATATTATTCAATTGGAAACTCTTTGGGAACTTTTATAATGATTGTTGATTGTACTAAAAAATTTGAACATATTATTTATTCTTGGATTTGTGTTTTAATTAATTCTAAAAAACCCCTACCTGAAAAGATCTCCTTACAATTTGGGGAGGACACTTGGGAGCAAGTTGTGGACTATGAGAACATTCATTTTTATTGCAAAATTTGCCATGAATATGGTCATTCGACTAGTGTTTGCCTAAATAAGATTCCAGATCAAAAGAAATAGGATAGAAACTTAGCAGGTTTCCAAATACCTAAGAAAAAGAACACTAAAAAAAATAGTTATGAAGGATCAATCAAAGTTATCAACTAATATGTTTGAAATTATTTTTCCCATGTGAGGAAGAGGAAATAATGGAGACAAAAATATTTGAAACGTAGTTTAGAGATATAGGGAAGGACTTAGAGACAAACTAGCAAATTAGAGGTTTTAAACAAGAAAATAGGGAGGAAATATATACAAGAAAAATAATATTTTAAATGTTGAGACTTAAAATAATATAGGTCCCAAGATAGAATTTTTTGAACCTTCTAGTAACACTTTGAATTTTCAAGGTTAGAAGCCATCCCAAATTCAATTGGGGTAAGTCAAGAAACAGAGAAAAAACTAAAGATGAAGCCATCCCAAATTCAATTTTCAAGGTTTGAATTTTCAAGGTTAGAAGCCATCCCAACCAAAAGGTAGGTCGCAAGACCAATCAACATCATATGGTAAAATAAGATGAAAAGGTTGTAGTGTAAGGTAAGATCAATGCCCTTACCAATTTATTTAGCCCTGGTATTAATGAAGATCATCACTTGGAATATTAGAGGACTCAAAGGGAGTCTTTCAAAACAAAATAAAATTAGAAGAATGATTCAGATAAACCATCCACATCTTGTTTTCCTTTAGGAAACAAAGATGTTAATAGAGATAATGGATTCAATTACATGTAAAATCTATCCAGCTAGAAAAGTTGCTTCCCTCAGTTCCTAGGGAACTTTTGGTGATATTGCTTGCCTTTGGGATCCAAAAGAGGTAGTTATTCACCATATGGTTGGAAGCAAGGGCCTTTTGACTATAGCTATTCAAAGTAGATATTCTAACCAAATTATACTTTGACTACTTTGGAGGAAAAGAGAAGACAATGGAAGGATATAATTTATATTCTCTCATTTTCTTGAAGCTTGGATCTTGATCGAAGGAGATTTCAATACCATCCTCTCTAGATGAGAAAATAGAGGGAAATAGAAATTTGGATAGTAGCACTGACCTCATGAGTGAATATATTATAAACCTTCATCTTGTGGACATTCAAACATAAAATGACCTTATGAGTTGGTCTAACAGAAGGCAAGACTTAACTTGTATCATGGAGATATTGGATAGGTTCTTGTTCTCTAACAATTTCTTAATCCATGGTCACATTCCTAAGGTGAAGACTCTTAACAATGTTGGTTCAGATCATTGGCCAGTCATGGTGGAAATTTGGAAAACCAATGTGAGTTTCTTGCCTTTTCAATTTTAGTTAATGTGGCTTAGAGACATTTTATTCAAACCCCAAGTGCAACAATGGTGGGAGGAAGGTAAACCAAGATATGAGACTAAGATATTCTATTTTACCAAAAGGTTGTAATTCATTAAATTCAAAATCAAGAATTGGAACTAAAAGGAGTTTGGAGATGTTCGACAAAATAAACATGAAGTCATTGCTCAACTTGAAAATTTGAATAAGAAATTCCATTTAGATGGTCTCATAGAGAGTAGAAGTACAGATGAAATTAGACTCACAACTCAGTTAGAAGAACTCTTATGGAAGCAAAAATTTAGGATCCAATGTCTCCAAGAAGGATATTGAAACATTGATTTCTTCCACAAATCTCTTCTAGCTCAAAGATCTTAGAACTTTATTTCTTCCCTAAAATCTGATTTTGGAGATGTTTTCTGCACTTGGGATGACATGAAATCTGTTGTCATCAATTACTTTTCCAATCTATTTGTTGTTGCACCTCTTGACTCGGCTTCTCAAAAAAATATTCTTCAAGTGATCCCTACTCTTATCACTTCTAAGGAGAACTTTGTTTTGACTACTCTAGTTACTATCAATGAGCTTCAACAAGTGGTTTTTAAAATGCAAAAAGGAAAAACCCCAGGTCCTGATGGTTTTCCCATTGAGTTCTACCAAGAGTTTTGGGATATCATTCATGCTAATTTATTAGAGGTGGTGGAAGAAGCCAGGAAAGCCAAAGAATTTTTGAAGGTTATTAATAAAACTTATATAGATCTTATCTCAAAAGCTCAAGAGGTATATCATATCTCAGTTTTTAGACCTATAATTTCTCAAAATCATTACAAAGATCAGGGTGGAAAGGTTGAAGCTTCTTTTGCATAAGATTATTTTCTCTAAACAAGGGTGTTATGTGGAAGGGTTTCAAATAGTGGATGCGAGTTATTGCTCAGGAAGCTATCCATTCCATGGAAATGAAAAATATCCATCTATGTTCATTTGTTTAGACTTATCCAAAGCTTATGATAGAGTGGATTGACACTTCCTTATCAAATTTTTGAGGTAATTTGGCTTCTCTTAGGATTGGATGAATTGGATTATTAGATGTATCTCTTCATTGTCCTACTCTATTCTTATCAATGTCAGAACTTTTCAGTTATTCCCAACTTCCAAAGGTATTAGGCAAGGTGACCCCCTCTCCCCTTATTTATTTATCATTCTTGTTAAATGCTTGGTAGGACTATAACCGAAAACAAAGAAAACATACCCCTTGAGGGAGTTACCATTGCTCATGAATCTAGGCCTATATCTCATCTTCAGTTTGTTGATGACTCTACTATGTTAGGTAAAGCTACAATTAAGGAAGCTTCTAAAATTAAGTAAATCATTAGTTGTTTTTCTAATGCTACCAAACAATTGATCAATGAAGATAAATCTAAAGTCATTTTATTTCACTACTCTCCCAGACATGAATCCATGGTCTTGGATAATTTAAGATATAATAAGACCTCCCTTTCGATCACTTATTTAGGCATTCCTATCAATATTCAAAGACAAAAAAAATAGGAATTGGTTGTTGGATAGAGTTAAGAAGAAAATTGGAAAGTGGACCAATAGGTGGCTTTCATTTGGGGGCAGAATTACCTTGGTAAAATCAGTCCTTCAATCTATACCTATTTATGTTTCTATTGTGTTGAATATCCCAAAGGCAGTCATTCGAGAATTGGATCAAATCAATCATCGGTTCCTATGGAGTGGTACTAAGGAGAAAATAAAATGGGCCTTGGTGAAATGGGATACTTTATGCCTTTCCAAGAATGAAGGGGGTTAGGATTCTAGATTTCTATTAATAACAATAGGACTTTAGCTACTAAACTATATTGGAGGATTTTGCATAACCCCAATGCTCTTTGGGCCAAAAATATTTGTGTTAAATATGTTGATAACAAAATTCCTAAAGACCTTGTTCGCTATCAATTGCCTACCAAAGGTTCTCCCATTTTAGCGATTATTAAGACTAGTGAGGAATTGATTAATCAAAATTTATTTTGGATCATTCATAATGGTCAATACGTAAATTTTTGGATAGATTCTTGGGATGGTCGCTAGCCTTTAATAACTAAGTTTCCTGTTATTTTGGATTTTTATGTTTTTTATTGTTTTCGTGTTTGTTTTAGAGAGGAAATAAAAATGATAAATATTTTTCAAACTTATACTATTTTTTCAATGAGTTTACACAGGTTTTTATGAGGGGTCATTTTCCCCTCACACTGAGTGGGGTTTGAACCTTGGACCTCTCAAAGAGAGGCCAAAGTCCTTACCACTGTAGTAAGCTTGCAACTTTATCAAACTTATACTTTTGATAGTAGTAAACTCTTGTATATAATCAGAGAAGACTTGGAATCATGCAAAAAGTTAAAACACAAGAAAAGAAAACAGGAAAGCTTCCTTGTAAATCCATGGTCTGATGAATAATGCAATGTAGCAAGGAGAACCTTGAAAGAACCACACAAAGAGAAAACAAATAGTAATATATAAACTAGTGAAAATAAAAAGAAAGAATACATAAGAGCAAGGGAAAACGAGTTTATATATCTTGAAAAGCATGGCCCAAGATAATTTTGAAAGAACCTGCAACAAAGCAAAAGACACATAAAAAATAATATGACAAGCCAACAATAGTTGTAGTATGCTAAGTAATTATATGAGAGAAACCAAGAAAACGTTGCCCCTTCTATAATCGATACAATTAAGGAACTTTTTCACTTAAAGATGTGGAGGTTATTAAGAAATTAGCAATAGATAAAGCTCAAGATATAGATGATTTGCAAGTTGAACATCTCAAGTGTGGGGTTGACATCTTGATACCACACATCCAAAATATTTTTAATGTTATCATTAAAGGAGGATTTTCATCAGAATGGATAACTAATCTAATCATACCATTGCATAAAAATGGAGACACCAATAATTTTTTAAATAAAATCCTGTCATGATTAATCATCTTTTTGCAAAATTGTTTGGCAACATAGTAGAAAGCAAAATCAGTTAGTGACAGAAAATCAAAGAAAGAGGGCAATAGGGCAAGTGGGGTTTAAACCAAAGTACTCAACAATAGATCACCACATTACTTTAAGGCACCTATTCGATGCAATATGGAATGGAAAAAGGAGAATTTTATTGTTGTTTTATGGATTTAAAAAAGGATTTTCACATAGTACCTAAAGGTAAACTATAGAAAATAATGGAAGAAATTGGTATACCAACCGATTATAGAGCAGTTGTACATAGACTTTATGAGTAGGTGGTGTAAAAAATTAGAACTCTAGGACTCTCAAAGTGTTTTGAAAGTGATATTGCGGTGAAAGAAGGTTAAAGAAGGTTATCCATTGTGACCTACTTTATTTGACCTTTACATTGACAAATTAGAGGAACATGTAGAAAAATGGGAGAACAGGGAACACAATTAGGTAATTATGTAGTGAAACATCTCTATGTCGACGATGTCATCTTGATTAGCAAGACACTTGAAAGTTTAAAACTAATTTTTTTTTTTTAAGCATTTTTGTAAAGAAGTTGGGATGCATCTAAACACTAGCAAGACTAAACTTATGATCTTCTCTACTCGGACAAAGCAAAAATAATCATATATTTTATTTGAAAGAAATACTTTAGAGGTAATAACATAATACAAATACCTTGGGTTAGATTTTCAAAGCAAACTCAATTGCAAAATATGCAGGATAAAACAAATACAAGCAGTATGGAGGGCACTCTACTAATTTCTAAATAGGGGTAGAAAAGCAAAGCTATGGAATTACAAAACCATTAGGGTCCTTTTGGATTATTAGTTATTTTAGTGGTGAAATATGGGCATGAGGTATGGGCTAGTGATACATAAAACTTTAAATGGAGAAAAATAAAAAGAATTCAAAAGTGACTAATTACAAATAATTTTAGAATAAAAGCATCAATCCCATATGAGATTATACTTGCTAAAATAGGGATATTTATACTAGAAGCAAAAGCTATGAAAAGGCTATTGGTACCTAAAGAAAATATAAAGAATGGAAGATAGCAGGTTGTTAAAACAAATGATCAAATAAATACTAAATAGAAGAAAAGACACATGGATGAAACAAAACAAATGGATGGACAAATGGAGCATTGGATTTCATGTGGTCCCAAACTCCAACAAATAATTTTAACAACATGTGAGGGAAAATTTTATATTTGTCATGTGGATTGAAAATTTAGAAAGAAAAAAAATAGTTATACGAGTTCAACACAAACTGTGAACACAACCAAAATAAGTGCATAGATGCAAAGATCAAATGGAAGGAAAAAATGCTTATTGCCAAACTCAGATCTAGTTCACACCATCTTAGAAACATAAGTGGGTTATGGACAATTCCTTAGGAAGCATGGTCAAAACAAATATGTGGCTTTAGCATAGCAGTAGTGGAGATACAAAACATTTTGTCATGTAATGTGAAGCCTACAAGGACATGAAGATTATATATGAGGACACTTTAAAAGTAAAATCACTGATGGAACTTTTTGAAGAATTGAGAATAGAAAAAACAGGGAAACTTCTCATCAAAATCAATAATAGAAGAAACACACTCCAAAAGATGATAAGAGGATGTTAAGTTTTTTTACTTTGTTGAAAATTTTTATTTCTTGGATGTTAAACTTTAGAAATCTGAATAGGAGATCCAAGGTTTGAATTCAAAAGTGAGTAGGGTTATACGCCATACCCCATATTGTATTAAAGTTCTTGGTCCCATTGACTATTTTGGTCTCGTTGACGTAATTAAAATATTTTCATTTCGTTAGATTTATCTACATACTTGTTGCTTGATAAACAAGAATTGCATAGGGGTAGTCTTTTTAAGAGGTTGTATTTTAAGGAAAGAGGGTAACCAACCACACATACAGTGAATGATAAAAATTAAAGCAAGTAGTCACATGTACAACAAATAACATGTCTAAAATTGATAGGATGAGGAAGTTATGACCTATCAACAATAGGAGTAGTCTTATAGCAAGTCAAAAGCCACAAAAATATACAATGATGAAATTCATAGAAATTATTATCAAAGAATGAGATAAAGTAAAACAAGCAATGTTGAGATATTATTTTGTATGTTGTAGTACTTGACTCCCAAACCAATATATTCATTGGTCATATATATTTATAAGCATACCATCCTTTTCCCTTTTATACAACTTCTAGTTAGGGATATGGGTGTTCAATCAAAAGTCCAAACAATTAAAATGGCTGTAGAAGCTATGTTCTTACCAAATATAATTATGCAATAAAATTGTAGATCACAGACCTCACAAACCCATACCATCCCTCTAATGTAATGTTTATACTCATAATTAGTATATTTTTTGTTTTTTAATGTGATATTATTTTCTACTTGAAACAAATCATGTGTGCTAACAAAGGTTAATTATCAAACCAAAGGAGTAAAAATATCCATTAGTAATGGCATCAAAGAAAAATTATAATTAACCAATTATAACATTCAACAATCTAGTCCTTGAGCCTATCTAAAAATAACTTTTGTGGTAATGAAAATTAGGAATAGAAAACAAGGGCACAAGTGACAGGTGTTCATTGATATAATCAAACAATAGTTGATAACTATCATGTGTAAGTTGTCGAGTGGTGATAAACATTGTTATTTCTAAATATAATGATCTATTTTGTTTGGCGATCCCTACTTCAATTTGGGTCGTGCATGACATTCGATCCCCTAGCTTGCTAAGTATTCCTTTTAATGCAAAAAGACGTTAAATTACATGCTCTAAAATCAGTAATATTACTAAACTATCATTTGTAGAAAATAAGAAGTGTGTTTATTAGCATATATGTTGACAAATGCCTATGTATAATGCTTAATCAACAAAGTTTATGATTATGAATATGACAAATAAACAATAATATGATTGAAATCATTGACATGAACATGATATCTATCATGGAATTAATTCATAGGAAATGTCATTCAACTATATTAAAACTATGCCAATATAGATAGTATTTGCAATTTAGTGGTGCATATTACCCAAGCAAAGGAAAGAGAGAGAGAGAGAGATTCCAAGTGTAAGAAGGAGCCATTAGAAGGAAAGGAGTTGCTTCTCAAAAGAAGCTTGGCATGAAATCATTTTGATAGGGATTCAAATCACCATGGATTGTAGTCGACGATAGCAATGTAAAAGTTATCAACTTCTAAGAGATTCAACCATAAAAGATTGAGCTATTTATTGAAATTGGTAGCCTTGTTATATATAGTACCAAAAAATAATTTTATAAGTGAAATTGAGGTCAAACTCTAAGCCCTAATTAAAATGGAAGTAAGACAATTTGAACCTAGTTTATGTGCCATGGCTAGGATGGGATATCCCTTGTTGTGTACATCTCTTAGTTGTTGAGATTCAAGCTCCAATGACACATAGGGAGTGAAGCACTTATTTATCCTTAAGAAGCATCATTGGATTTCTTTAATCTCCTCCAAGTGTATCATGAGCTCTCAAACATAGAATATATACATTAAATAAAATTCAATTATCTTTGTAAGATACATATACTTGTTGTATTTATAATGATAATATACCTCAAGGAAGAATACTTATGTAATCGAGGGCTCTAGCAAGTATACAATCTAAATATATTTTATATCCCTTGCATATGATGACATTATTAGGGAGTATTGTTTGTTTAATGTTGAAATGGTAGTGATGCTTCAAGTTAATGGTGATGGTGATAGGTTTTGGGGACTTCAAGGAAGACATGAGAGCCATCCACGAGCTAACAATACACATTTTGTCATGTGAGACATGGCACTCCCTCATCCCTTTCTATGCTTGCACCCTATCCTTAGTAAACTTAATCAGTTAAAATATCATCACATACAAATAGAATAAGTGTGGCTTCTTGTATCTATCCTCACCCACTATTTAGTGACCCTATTGATATAAAAACATTTAACAACTTCGAGGTGGCTCACTCTAAACAATTTTAATTTGTAAAAACTTAGCCGCTAAATATCATGGAATTATGTCATAGTAAGAGCCTATAAACCAATTAAAATACACACAAATAGAATTTAAAAATTATAAAATATAAAAATAAGTAATTTATATGTTAAAAACTTTAGTTTCATATTTATTTTTAAAAAATATATAAACATTATTGATTAGAACAATTTTAATGGACTTACACCAATATGATAGTCCCACATAGGACTAATAATAACTCTTTGGCTTATCTTATTTTGTTGTTTTTAAAATGAAAGATGTTACACATGCACATGGAAATTGAGATCAAGAGATTTGAACCCTTAATTTCAATATGACAACTTAATCCAATTTGATATAAATAAACTAACTAATAATTCTATGCTAAAAGGATTTTTATTTTATCTTTTAAATAACATTAAACTTGAGATGGAATATTATTAGAACAATTAATTTTATTAACTTTTAACTATTTGATGAATAATTTTACATATGTAATTTATAAATCCATTTTATAAGTTTTCATGTCATTGTTTTTTCCTCCAATGAATTAAGAATTGTAAGGGATGATTTGAAAGATATAACTTTTAAGGTTTATGAGCATTGTGCATATTATTGTTTTTTCATTTAATGAATTATAAGGGGTGGTTTAAGAGGTAATTTACATTTTATTTTAATAAGTTAAATAAATTAATTTTTAAGGTCCACAAACATTATGTATATCAGACCATCTCATATTTCTCTAAGTCTTGTTATATTATTCGCCTACAAGATTTATATACCCTATCCTCTTCAGAATTGAACCTTAAACCTCTTATCTAGAGTATTTAAGTCTTTGTCATTAAACCCACTCAAGTTATATAAAAAAAAGTCTTATTTATTTGTTTAAATTGGTTATATCAAATTAAAATAGTTCCCACCCATATTACATCATGACTACATAGTGGTATTACAACTTAACAATTATGCATGTATCACTTGGTAAGGTTTGAACCTGAGTCTCTTCCTTAAAAGTTGAGGAATTTAACTAGTTAAACTTTTTGGAGGTATTACATTATTTGGTCATGTTGTAAATATTTATATTAGGGTGTGAGTTTGATTTTATGTATAAAGTATATGTCGAGTTAGCAGGAGTGTGCAAGTGTCATGTAATTAAGTGTATGAGGAAGTGAAGATTCTTTGAGTGATGTGTCTAGCATAGAAGTAGAGAGTTACATGCAATCATAAGATGCTTTATCTTTATGTAATATGTGAGACTTTATAAGGGTATATGAAGAGTCAAGTTATCTTATGTGTTTGAGGAGAGCTAAATCCAAGAATCATGCAAGGTGAAAGATCTCATGTATCTTTTATATTGGAGATAAAGCTTTGTAAAATGTAACTTGAAGAAGCATTGCATTTATGCATTGCTATTTTTAAAAATTATTGTGTAATATTTGCATTGTGAGTAATATTGTGTGTAGTATGAATCCCAAGCGATCGGTGGTCCTCTTCACACCAGATTAACAATAACGAAGTGGAATAAGTTTAGTGGGAGCAACCCCTATGGTTTGAACCCTAAGCGACCAATGGTCCCCTTCATATCAGATTAACAATAATAAAGTGGAATAGGTTTGGTGGGAGCAGTCCTTGTGGTTTAAACCCTGTGCTTATCAGTTACTAAAAATAGTGTGGTTGTGACCAACTCTCCTGTGTAAACCAAAAAAAATATTGTGATCATGTGGAATTTTTCTTACGAGGAAAGAGGTGATTTTTCAATAGAGCTTACGCAATTTGATAAAAGTCCTGTATATTTGACCATAGTGTCATGTTATATTTTTTACTAAAATTAATTAACTTATATGATATATTCCTTAGTTGGTTATTTGGGATTAAAATATAGCCACTTATATTAAATCATGACCACATATGGTATTATAATAGTTTAACAATTATGCATGTATCATTTAACAAAATCTGAATCTTGGTTTCCTCCTTAAAAGTTGGGGAATATAAACAATTGAGCTAATGCTATTTAATTTCATATGATATGCAAAATAATTTTATCAAAATAAAAATACTAAAAAAGTTATAAAATATTTTTTATATTTAGTAATTAAAATTATACTTATATTAATATTTAAGCCAACCTAGGTGTTGTAGGTGAGTTGGAGAGGAGAGGGCAATCCTCCAAGGGAGGTCCCATGTTCAAATCTCCACCCTAAAAAAAAGCTGAATTGGGTATCCAAAATCCAATTGATAATGTTGGTGCGGGCAGGGTCGGGTGCGACTTTCGGGTGACTTTGACGGTGTAGAATCCCTTGTTCGTGGTCTCTCAGACCAAGGCGGCCCCGCAAGGGGTTTTTTGCGTAAAAAAAAAATATTAATATTTAAGCCTAGGTGGTTAAGATGAGAGGTAAGAAATGAGAAATTTCATACTATAGATCAAGATTTTAGTCTCAATGTTAAAACCTTAACATTTTGTTCGATAAACTAGGAACATTTGATACAACATGAGGCATTCCACACAGTAAGCCAAGGTTCCAATCTCATGGATCAACCTTAACATTTTATCAAATGACATGAGATTAAGTGGTTAAAAACATAGAATTTCAAGGTGGAGGCCCATATTTAAATCTTGCCAAGTATTATGCATAATTGTCAATTGTTATTATAAAGATGTAATACAATGGTTATTGTTAGATCATACTCCTAGCCTAAAACAACTCATAGTTTGGAGCATGGGATTCATGATGCACCTTATAGGATTCTAACACCATAAGCCTAGTCCAAAATTTCTAGTTTGAAGCATGGGATTCACGATACACCTCGTCGGATTCAAAAAAATGTAGAGCTAGTAATTTTTAGATCGTAGGTCATCCCAAAACAATTTCAAGTTTGGAACATGGGATTTGTGATGCAACATAAAGGATTAGAAATTAGAAAAATCAAAATCCTAGTCCAAAACTTCTAGTTTGAAGCATTGGATGCATCCTACATGATTTGAACAATTATAAACCTAGTCCAATACTCTTTCTCTAGGGCATGAGAAGCCTTAGCATTAGTGTTAATGATTAATACATTACTAGCTTTTAGATGACATACCTAACCCAAATAATTTGGTTTCAAGCATGAGATTCGTGATGCATTAGTAGCATGGGAATCGTGATTGTAGGTCTAGCCCAAGACAACACCTGGTTTGGAGCATAGGATTTGTGATGCACCCCATAGAATTTGAACAATGAAAAGCTTATGTTAATACTCCTAGTTTGAAAAAAAGATTTGTGATGCACCTTATATAATTTGAAAAATCATAGGCCTAGCCTAAAACTCTTGGTTTGAAGCTAGGATTTGCGATGAAGCATGGAATTCATAATGTGAGTATAGTCGATGACTAACAAAGGTTTTGTTGGTCTTGCATGATTCAAACAATCATAAACCTAATCCAAAACTCCTAGTTTGAAGCATACAATTTGTAGCACACACCACAAGATTTGAATAATAATAAGCCTAACCAAGGCTTTGCTTTAAAACATAGAATTTATAATGTAGTTTATAGAATTTGAACAATCATAAGCTCGATCTTAAAGTCTTGGCTCGAAGCATAAAATTCATAATATACCTTATAAGATTAAAATAATCCAACACCACCATCCTCAATTCAACTAAAAATATATAAATATTTTGATTTTCAATTACTAAATGACATTCTCATTATTAAATTTTATCATCTTTCATATGGTACATCTTCCCTAGCTATACCGAGAATCCATACTTACATCTGATAAGGCTTCTACAAAAAAAAAAAATAGTGCATGTTTACATATTAAGGATCCATACTTGCATTTGTGATAAAAGCTTTTGCAAAAAGATATGGTGCATGTTTGCTATAGACATTATAAACTAATTACTTGCACTTCTTTAGGCTTTACAAAAATGGATTTCTTATTTTCATCTAATCTACCTCGGAGAGAGCCTCTAATTACTATATGTAACTATATATATTGTTTAATCTCTTAACAATAAATGACAAATCTATTTTTCTTTATTAAAAGAAAAACAAACTATAAATGAACTGCATCTGAGCTCATACGTCAATGTCTACATGTATAATATGCTGTGAATATGTCTAGGAAGCCATATTCAAGAGTGCGTGAGTGGAGGAAGGAGCTTAATGGCAATGATGACATCACGAGGCGTGCATCAAGAAATATCGTGTTCCCATGTCCTCATATGAATGGAAACATAATTGACGTGACCTATAGCGTCCCTTTTACCTAGGCAGTATTGACATTTCCTAGGCTTACATAATTATGTTTCCAATGCAAAACATGTTGTAAGAACCGAAGACCCTTTGGTTGCAAACAAGTATTTTAATGTATTTATTTATAAGAAGTTGGTAATAGGGTTTAAATCTTGGGGTTATCTTCAAGAATATTTATTGCACCTCGTTGTTATATAGTCTAATGTGGCAAGGAACATTGGCGATTAGGATTAGTACCATCATTATCGGGCTGGTGCACACTTAGTAGATGCAGGTCAAACTATCACCTTTACACAAACATACATGCTCCCAAGGTTTGAACCAAAGGTTTCTTCTTGGTAAGAACCAGAAACCTACCTACCGATCCACCTAGACCTTGGGGACAAACAAATAAATATTATTATTATAATTAAAATAAATAAATATTTTAAGTGAAGGTTCAAAGGTCTCTTCTTGATAAGCAAGACAACTTACCAAGCCACCTAAACACTAAGGTTTGGACCAAAGGTAGGTTTGAACCAAAGGTCTCTTCTTGGTAAGCCAATCCACTTAAACCCTGGGGTCAAACAAACAAGTATTATTATTGTAATTAAAATAAATAAATATTTTAATTGAAGGTTCAAAGGTTCTTGGTAAGCAACAAAACTTACCAATCCACCTAGACCCTAGAGACAAACAAGTATTATTATTGTAATTAAAATAAAAAATATTTTAATTGAAGGAATTTGGTTAGTGTGAAAAACCCTTACCACCGACTTAGGGTATCCCCATCCTACCATGACCTCCGGTAAGGGAGAGGGTTGAGCTTATCAATAAGAAATTTAACACACAACCCCCCACACACACATTGTGGTTTGAAGTTTAAACCTCTTGAAAAAAAGTCAAAGCCAAACCTTTACCTTGTCCTCTCGAACAAAGATTTATAAATGTTATATATATATATATATATACACGAAAATTGGTAACATCATTGAATGTTACCTTTATAAACCCTAGTCGACTGGATAATGCGAAGTCAACAAGACTTCGACCCTCCAAAGCATCCAACCAACCAACATTCGACCGCTGCCATCTAGCCTATTCTATTTCCTTTCTAACTATGTTGTGGTTTAAACCTTGGACCTCTCGAAAAAAAAAAAAAAAATGCCAAAACCCATTGCACCATGACAACAAATACTATTAATATTACAAATATTATATAAAAGAAAATAACATAACAAATAATTAATATAATAAACATTATATTTTATTATTCTCATAAAAATAACTCTAATAAAAAATAAACTCCAAGGAACAAATACATTAATGAATCAACCATAGTAAAAAAATATGTTGTGTTAGCCTTTTTGAAACTTCTTCAATACATGCTTATTGGGTGAAGTACATGGACATAAAATTTGATTTGTTGGTCATAACACTATTTTCCTATTTAACTACTTCATTGCATTTTTTTAATTTTAATTTATTAAAATTAACACGTGTTGAAAATAAAGTAGATTTAAAACGAACAACTTTATGTCTTCTATAGGCTATTTAATATTTAAGTTTTTTTTTTCAACGAGGAACCTTTTATATACAACATATTCGCAACATGCGAGGGGAGATATTTGAACCTGGGCCTCTCAAGTACTGGAGAGTTTTAACTACCTGCTTGCTCTCCAACTCCTCTACATGAGCAGATATATTTAAGTTCTTTTAGAAATATATGTTTTTTCATCTTTCTTTATCATTCAATCAAGGACTCACACTTAAATTAAATTATAGAGTAACAATATTAATAAAAGAATTTTGAGTAGATTTGTACTAGTTGATTTTTTTTTTAAATAATTAATATATATGGATTAGAATTAAAGATAACAATAAATAAATTAGCATTACAATTTGTTATTTTGTTTCACATTAATTAAAATTTTATAAGAAACATGGCGTTGATCATAAGGATCCATATATGGCATTGACAAAAGACATTACAAAATATAACAACCTTGGAGAGGTGGTTTTAGTAGATGACTTTAATGCCAAGATAAAAAATAGACAAATCGATTCTTTAAAGATCTATGAAGGCATTAGTGATAATCCGTTATGACTGGAAGAAAAGGGGATTAATGTTTGGTTAAGGTCCTCAGATGACAATTAAGGATCAGTCACACATTATGGAGAAAAACTTCTTAAACTACGTAGCATAGAGGGATTGATCATCTACAATGGTCTAAACATGTGGCAAAAATTTGGAAAGTACACTTGTCAAAAACATAATGGACATAGTGTAGATTATGCTATTTGCTCACCAAACTTCATTTCAAGGATAAAAGATTTAAAAACTGAAGAAATTCCCATGGAGATAATATCTTATCACAATCCAATGTAGATAAAGACTCAAATACAAGAAAGTGGACAAAAGAACAACTTTAAGTAGTTGTAGAAAAGACAAACTGAAACGTCTCTATGACAAAGAAAATCAGAAAACTTTTAAAACATCAGTCAAGCAGATTATGTGAAGAGAGGAAAGAAAGAGGACAAATATTTTTTAAACTTATACTTTTGATAGCAGTAACTAATGGACATAATCAGAGAAGCCTTGGAATCATGCAAAAATTTAAAACCTAGGAAAAGAAAACATGAAAGCTTATCTGTGAATCCATGGTATGATGAAGAATGCAAAGCAGTAAGGAGAACCTTGAAAGAACTAGGCAAAGAGAAAACAAATAACAAGATATATAAATAGCTAGTGAAAACAAAAAGGAAGAATACATAAGAGCAAGGTAAAAAGAGTTGATATATCTTGCAAAGCATAACCCAAGATAATTTTAAAAAGAGCTACAACAAAGTAAAAGGTATACAAAAAAGTAATATCACAAGTAAACAACTGTTGTAGTAAGCAATTATATGAGAGAAACCAAGAAAAATATACTCCTATAATTGACACAACCGAGGAACTTTTTCATTGAAATATGTGGAGGGTATTAAGAAAATAGCAACAGGTAAAACTCAAGATATATATGGTTTACAAGTTGAACATCTCAAGTGTGGGGTTGACATATTAGCACCACACATCCAAAATATTTTTAATGACATCATTAAAGGAGGTCTTCCAATAGAATGAATAACCAACCTAGTCATACCATTGCATAAAAACAAAGACACCAACAATCCTTCAAATTACCACACCATCATGATTAGTCATCATTTTGAAAAATTGTTTGACAACATAGGAGAAAGCGAAATCAATCAATGTACAGGAAATCAAGGAAAGAGGCAATAAGGTAGGTGATTTTTAGACCAAATTACTTAACAAAAATTCACTTCAATATTTTAAGGAACCTAATAGACAGGATATGCAATAAAAAAGGAGAAGTTCATTATTGTTTTGTGGACTTTAAAAAGGATTTTGACACAGTACCTGAAGGTAAATTATGAAAAATAATGGAAGAAATTAGTATACCAACCAACTATAGAGCAACTGTACATAGACTTTATAAGCACATGGTGGCAAAAATTAGAACTCTAGGACTATTAGAGTATTTTGGGAGTGATATCGAGGTGAAACAAGGTTGTCCATTATGACCTACTTTATTTGACCTTACATTGACAAATTGGCGAAATGGGTAAAAAGGATGGGAGGAGAGGGAATACAATTAGCTAATTACGTTGCAAAATGTGTTCTCTATGTTGATGACCTCATCTTGATTGGCAAGACACTTGAAAGTTTAAAAGGACATCTAAACACTTTAGAGCATTTTTATAAAGAAGTTCAGATGCAGGTAAACACTAGCAAGACTAAAATTATAGTCTTCTCTGTTCAAAGAGAGCAAAAATAGCCATGTATTTTATTTGAAAGAAATTTTTTAGAGGTAGTAATGGAATACAAATACCTTGGGTTAGATTTTCAAAGCAAACTCAATTGAGAGAAGGATGAAATGAATACAAACATAATGTAGGGCACTCTACTCATTGCTAAATAGGAGTAGAAAAGCAGAGCTATGGGATTAGAAAACCATTAGGGTCCTTTTTGGGTTATTAGTTATTCCAATGCTGCTATAATACATCAAATTTTAAATGGAGACAATAAAAAATAATTCAAAAATGACTTATTACAAATAATTTTAGAATTAAAGCATCGATCTCATATGAGATTTTACTTGCTAATATAGGGACTTTTCCACTAGAAGTAGAAGCTATGATAAGGCTATTGGGGTACCTAAAGAAAATACAAAGAATGGAAGATAACATGTTGTCAAAATAGGTAATCAAAGAAACACTTAATAGAATAAAATACACATGATAAAATAAAACAACAAATGATGGACAAATAAAGCATTAAATTTTATGAGGTCCTAAACTCAAACAAAGAAATTAAATAGTATGTGAAAAAAAATTTAGACTTGTCATGTAGACTAAAATCTTAGAAAGGAAAAAATAATTATACATCAACGAGTTCAATCCAAATTGTGAATACATCCAAAATAAGTACATAGATGCAAAGATCAAATGAAAGGAAAAAATGCTTATAACCCAACTAAGATCTAGTTCACACCATATCAAATGTGAAACTGGGAGATGGACAATTCCTCAAGAGGCTTGGTCAGAATGAATATGTGATTTTTGCATATTAGTAGTGGAGACCTAAAATTTTTTTGTCATGGAATGTGAAGCTTACAAGGACATTAGGAACGCTTACAAGACACTCTAAAAGTAAACTCACTAATGAAACTTTTTGAAGAATTGAAAATAGAAAAACAAAGAAACTTTTCATCAAAATCAACAACATAAGAAACACACTCCAAAAAATGATAAGAGGATGTTGAGTTTTTTAACTTTGTTGAACAATTTTCTTTCTTCAACATTGTTAAATTTTGGAACTCTAAATAGGAGGTCCAAGGTTTGAATTTAAAAGCGAGTAGGGTTCTACATCATACCCCACCTTGTATTAAAGCTCTTGGTCCCATAAACTATTTTGGTCTCAAGGTTATCAACATGGTTATTGCCAGATATAGTGATCTATTTTGTTTGACAGCCCCTACTTCAATTTGGGTTGTTTATGCGACTCACTAAGTATGCCTTTTAATGCAACAAATATGTTAAATTACATGCCCTAAAATTAATAAAATTATTAAACTATTATTTGTAGAAAATAAGAAGAGTGTATATTTTTTTTAATGAATTGTAGGAGCTGGTTTGAAAGGTATAATTTTTAAGATTTATGAGCATTGTGCATATTAGTGTTTTTTATTTATTTAATGAGTTGTAAGGGTAGTTTGAGATGTAATTGTTAGAGTAAATCACTATATAAAATATAGAAAAGCAATTATAGTGTTTCAAACTTTAACAACAGAATTGACAAAATAAGACAAACACACAGTAGAAGAGACAATGATTTTAACGTGGTTCACCCAATGTGGGTTACATCCACCGAGAATTTTTAGTCCTTTCTTTCTCAATCCAAGCAATAGAGGGTTACAACCTACAACAAACATCTGTTGTAATTTCCTCTTTATATTTACAATGAATCAACACAGTAATTTTCTCATTGTCATAGTATTCTCTGTTTTTCCTCACAACTATATATAAGAAAAAAATAGAAAAACAAACTGCTTTTCTTAATACATTCCAAGATTAACACCTGAGTTCCCAACATCTAATTTTGGGATAAAAACAAAAAAACTTTCCCTGGTCATCCTGTTGTAAATCCGGAAACTTTCTCTAGTAGACTAACGGATCTGTAAATCGGAAACTTTCCTCGCCCGTCCTGCGAGGAAATCCAAAAACTTTCTCTGTTTAGCCTCCTCATAATTAGGCTCCATTCCTAACAATCTCCCACTTGGAGACTAATTCCATTGCACCATACTGCAACCAAGGACTGAAAAATTCTCATCATGGCCTCTTATTCCTTAAGGTCAACTGAAGTTGAGCAAAAGCTCAACTTTTCTCTTGACACCACTTTTGTAAGCATGTCAGCAGGATTTTGTGATGTGTGAACTTTCCCTAATTTCAAAGATCCATCTTCCACTACTGATCTAATGAAATGATACCTGAGTTTGATGTGTTTAGTTTTTGAATGGAATACCGAATTCTTTGCAAGGTGTATAGCACTCGGCTATCACTCCACAACCTATTATCCTCTTGCTTCTTCCCCAGTTCTTCCATTAGTCTTTGCAACCAAACCATCTCTTTGCTTGCTTCGTAGCAGACAACATATTCAGCTTCGGTGGTTGAAAGGGCAACTACGTGTTGGAGTTTAGAAATCCAACTAACCGCTCCTCCTCCTATAGTAAATATGTAGCCGTGAGTGCTCCTTCCACCATCAAGATCACCTGCCATATCAGAATCTACAAAATCTTTCAAGCATATATTAGAGCCTCCAAAATTCAAAGAATAATTTGAAGTTCCTCTCAAGTACCTAAGTATCCATTTTACCGCTTGCCAATGTCCTTTTCTCGGATTACTCATAAATCTACTCACTACTCCCATTGCATGGGCAATGTCTGGTCTTGTACAAACCATTGCATACATCAAGCTTCCAACCGCTGATGCATAGGGAACCTTAGCCATATGCTCTTGTTCCTTTTGTGTTTTGGGACACAAATCTTTGGTGAGTTTGAAATGCTTTGCCAATGGAGTAGCAACGAACTTTCAATTGTTCATGTTGAATCTCTTAAGCACCTTTTCAATGTATTTTGCTTGTGATAATTTCGAGTGTGACTCTCCTTGTCTCTTGTTATCCTCATACCAAGGATTTGTTTGGCTTCTCCCAAATCCTTCATAGCAAAGGATTTAGCCAACTTCTTCTTGAGCATGTTTATATCTTGCATATTTGTACCTGCAACTAACATGTCATCCACATACAATAGCAAAATAACATAGTTACCATTTCCAGTTTGCTTAAAATATACACAGTGATCACTTTGACATCTTTCAAACCTTTGATTAGCCATGAACTTATCAAATTTTAAATACCACTTGTCTAGGAGCTTGTTTTAACCCATACAAGCTCTTTTTCGGTTTACATACCCAATCCTCTTTACCTTTCACCTGAAAGCCTTCTGGATGGTGCATATAAATTTCCTCCTCCAAATCACCATGAAGAAATGTTGTCTTCACATCCAATTGCTCCAGATACAAATTTTCTATAGCTATAAGACTCAAAATAGCTCTAATAGAGGTCATTTTTACAACTAGAGAAAAAATCTCATCAAAATCAATACCTTTTTTCTAAGCGAATCACTTGACCACTAGTCTTGCTTTGTATCTCTTATGCCCTTCATTCTCCTCTTTAATCCTGTACACCCATTTATTGGTCAAAGCTCTTTTACCTTTGGGTAGCTCAACCAAATCCCAAGTTTGGTTGTGGAATAAAGAGTCCATTTCTTCATTCATTGCAAGCTCCCACTTATTCCTGGTATCCATCTGTAATGCTTCCTAAAAACATTATGGCTCACCAGCATCAATATACAATCAGAGAAACGTTGAGGAATTTTACTTATCCTGGTAGACCGTATAACAACACTTTCTGGAGATTGAGGTGCTTGTTGCTGCTGCTGTACATTTTGATCTTCTACCACTTTTGGAGTTACCTTTTCTATGTGTCCATCAAGGTCTATGTATTCAACAATTTCCTATTTTTGTTTCTTTCCCTGCAACCGATCTTTATACAAGTCTTTTTCATTAAATATGACATCCCTACTTCTAATGACTTTTCGGTTATCACAATCCCATAATCTGTAACCCAAGCCATCAATACCGTAACCAATAAAATAGCACTTTTGGGCCTTAGCATCTAACTTATTTTTGTTCTCTTTGTCTATATGCATAAAAGCCTCACATGCAAATACCTTAAGGAAAGAATAATTTACTGGTTTACCTGTCCAAAGCTCTTCCGAAATTCCTCCATCCAAGGCACTAGACGGTCCTCTATTAATTAGATATACTGCAGTATCAACAACATGAGCCCATAAAAATAATGGTAAGCCTGCATGTATTCTCATGCTTCTAGCACGCTCCATAATGGTTCTATTCATTCTTTCAGCAACCCCATTTTCTTGAGGTGTTCTTGGAAATACCTTGATTCTTCTAATTCTATTTTTAGAACAAAACACATCAAATTCTCTACTGCAATATTCTCCACCATTATCCGACTTTAGACACTTTAACATTTTTCCGGTTTCATTTTCAACTAATGCTTTCCAATTCTTGAAGGTATTAAAAACATCACTTTTATTCTCAATGCAATATATCCATGTTTTCCTTGTTGCATCATCAATAAAAAGTACATAGTAAGAGGAACCTCCAAGAGAAGTTACCTGAGCTGGGCCCCAAACATCTGAGTGCACAAGCTCCAATTTCTCTTTCTTCCTTTCCTGGCCATCCTTGAGAAATCTAACGCTCTTTGCTTTACCATAAACACAATCCTCACAGAATTCCAAATCAATTTCTTTTAACTTAGGCAATAACTTTCTTGAATGTAAAATTTCCATACCTTTTCCACTCATATGGCCAAGTCTTTGGTGCCACAAAGATGCACTCTCACCTGTAGAAACTAAATTCATGGAGCAATGAGAAAAATCAGTAAGTAAATAAAGAGTACCCACCAATTTACCTCTAGCTACTATCAATGAACCTTTAGTAACTTTCCAAGCATTTTCTTCGAATGCAACCGTGTATCCTTCACCATCAAACTTACTTGTCGATATAATATTTCTCTTTAAATCTGGTATGTGTCTCACCTCTTTAAGAGACCATTGACATCCATTTGGGGATTTAATCAAAATCTTTCCAATACCCACGATTTTACATGGTTGGTCATTTCCCAACATAACCTGTCCATAATCTCCAAAAACATAATCTATGAAGTATTCCTTATGTGAGGTAGCATGGAATGAAGCACCACTATCAATTACCCAATAATCACTATTTCTATCAAGAGATAAGATTAAAGCATCTTGTAGAATTTGTCCAATAATATTGGCTTTTGAAGTGTTACCATTATTATCATTACCTTCATTTCCATCACCCTTTCTTTGCCAACAGTCCTTCTTGAGATGACCCTTTTTGCCACAGTGCCAACACTATAGCTTTCCTTTTCCACATGATTTGGATCTGCCTTTGGATTTGCCACGATGTGAACTCTTACCTCTTTCTCTTCCTCTTCCTCTATTCTCAACAGTTAAGGCGGTGCTAGATGATTCTCCTGTGGTTTTTCTTCTCATGTCCTCACTGAGTATCACATCAACCACATCATCAAATTCTAATTTATTTGAACTCGAAGCAGAGTTACTTACCGCCATTACCAAAGCTGTTCCAACTTTTCGAAAGAGAGCATAAGATTAGTAAGGCCCTAAGCTCATCATCAAAATCTAATCCTACTGAATGCAATTGATTAGTGACAATATTAAATTCATTTAAATGATCATGCACAGATCCTCCTTCACTCATTTTCATTTTAAATAACCTTTTCATTAAGAATACCTTATTTGATGTTGATGGTTTCTCATACATCTTGGCCAACTTATCCATGACTCCCTTGGTAGTCTTTTTATCAGATATGTTGAAGGCTGCGGTGGCTCCCAAGCACAACCTCACAGTACCCAATGCATTTCTATCAAGGAGACTCCACTCCTCATCAGACATAGATGAAGGTCTCTCTGTTTCCCCCTCAAGAGGTAAGTAAAGATCCTTCTGGTACAAGTAATCCTCCATCTCGCATCTTCCGGAATTGAAAGTTACGGCCATTGAATTTTTGAACTCTAAACCTCCCTTCTTCCGCCATTGCTCCCACTTGATCCAGAAATTCTCCTTCTGTCAAGTGCACCCAACAAAACAACCGCTCTGATACCACTTGTTAGAGTAAATCACTATATAAAATATAGAAAAATAATTATAGTGTTTCAAAATTTAACAGCATAATTGACAAAATAAGACAAAACACACAGTAGAAGAGACAACGATTTTAACGTGGTTCACCCAATGTGGGTTACATCCACCGAGAATTTTCAGTCCTTTCTTTCTCAATCTAAGCAATAGAGGGTTACAACCTACAACAAACATCTGCTGTAATTTCCTCTCTATATTTACAAGGAATCAACACAGTAATTTTCTCATTGTCATAGTATTCTCTGTTTTTCCTCACAACTATATATAAGAAAAAAATAGAAAAACAAACTGCTTTTCTTAATACATTCCAAGATTAACACTGAGTTCCCAGCATCTAATTTTGGGATAAAAACAAAAAAAACTTTCCCTGGCTCATCTGTTGTAAATCCGAAAACTTTCTCTGGTAGACTAACAGACTGTAAATCTGGAAACTTTCCCTGCCCGTCCTGCAATAAATCCAGAAAATTTCTTTGTTTAGCCTCCTCATAATTAGGCTCCATTCCTAACAGTAATTTACATTTCTTTTAATTAAGTTAAATACATTAAATACATTATTTTTTAAGGTACTTAAACATTTTGTATATTAAACCATCTCATATTTTTTTATGTCTTGTTATACTATCCGCTTACAAGATGTGTATACCCTATACTCTTTATATTTGAACCTTAGACCTCAAATATAGAGTATCCAATACCCAGGTTTTGCAGGCGAGTTGGAGAGGAGAGGGCAATCCTCCAAGGGAGGTCCCAGGTTCAAATCTCCACCCTACCAAAAAGTTGAATTGGGTACCCAAAATCCAATTGATAATGTTGGTACGGGTAGGGCCGAGCACGAATCATGGGTGACTTTAACGGTGTAGAACCCCCTGATCGTGGTCTCTCAGACCAAGGCGACTTTGCAAGAGATTTTTCAATTTTAAAAAAAATCTGGAGTATCCAAGCCTTTGTCCTTAAACCCACTCAAATTATACCAATAAAAAAAAGTTTTATCTATTTTTTTAAATTCCAAATTAAAATGGGTCTCACCTGTATTACATCATGATTACATGGTAGTATTACAACTTAATAATTATACATGTATCACTTGTTAAAATTTGAAATGTGTCTCCTCCTTGAAAGTCAAGGAATTTAATAGGTTTTGATAAGTCTTATCTATTTTACCTCAATGTCATGTAATAGTTTTTACTAAAATTAATTAACTTATAAGTTTTTTAATTGATTAGTTGAATTGAAATAGACCACATCCATATTACCTCATAACCACATTGTGGTATTATATTAGTTTGAAAATTATAAATTTATAAGTTAGCAATTGAACCAGACTCTCCTCCTTAAAAGTTTGGGAATATAACTGATTCAACTAATGTCATTTGATATATATATATATATATATAAAGTAATACTTTATATATATATATATATATATATATATATATATATATATATATATATATATAGAGAGAGAGAGAGAGAGAGAGAGAGAGAGAGAGAGATAAAGTAATACTTCTTATACACATCCACCATGGGGATTGAACCCGAGTCACATCACCGATAATGCAAGTGGTGTCCTTGCCGGTTCAAGTGGCGTCATTTGATATTAATGTATATGATATATAAAAAATAATTTCATTAAATTAAAAATATTAAAAGAAGTTATAAAATATTTTTTATATTCAATAAATAAAATATTTCTTATATTAATATTAAGCCTGGGTGGTTGAGGTAAGAGGTAAAAAACGATTACATCAAGATTTCAGTCTCATGGTTGAACCTCAATCAAGTAGAAACATTTGTTAATTACCTAATATAAGTATTTAATATTATAATATTGTAATGTTAAGGTGCCTAGATATTTGGGGATATATTATTATATTGTATAAGGGTTGGCATGGGCCACACATAACCCATGGTTGATTGTATTATAATATTATATTATATTAGTAGTGGGCACCCCAAAGTAAAACTAGAAAATGGGTATATAAAGAAGAGATATTGGTGATTGTAATCATCATGAAGAGAATTATATTGTAGAAGTCTTGGCTCGTGGAGTTCAAGATCTTATGGAGTGGTTTCCTTCCCAAAGGAGTATTGAATGGTGTTGTCTTACCTCAAGGGTTTGCTTATGTTTTGAATACATTGCAGTAATTTCCATATTTGTCTTATTTTACAATATGTGGATTATTTATTTGTGTTTGTTATTCAATATTTTTGCAAATTGTCAATGATTTATGTGGTTGAGAAAAGAAGGTTCTTAAAAACTGGTATTAGAGTGACGATTTGGGCAAAGTGGGTTTATTTTTGTAGAGCTAGAGCACGTTTCTCAGGAGTAGTGATTTAGGAAAAGCTAGGATTTGTTTTTGTTTGGAATTGCAAAATTAGGGCAGATTGTTTTTTGGAAAAATGTCTCATCTTTCAAGAGCCATATCTTTATGAAAGTTTATTTGATTCAGGAAATTCTTGGATCTATTTGTGCAACATTTAAAGCGCTTTAAAATGAGTGGTCATATGAAGAAATTCGAGTACTATTGAGGGAGACACGACCTTTTGAATTTAGCCAGCTGGATTAAGGCTAATGACGAATTTTCAAATCGTGAATTTTTTGGAAGACAAAATTTGTTTGTTTGGGTAAGCAAATTAGTTGCAATTTATTTTGTTTGGAAGAAAAAATTGCAGATCTAGTTGTTTATGGGAATTTTAGCTTTAAATCAGTGGAGAGACAACGATTTTGGCAAAGTGGAGATTTTTTGTGTGGAATTGCATAATTAGGATAAATTTTTGGAAAAACTCTCATATTTTAGGAGCCATATCTCTGCGATCGTTTATTCAATTTAGACGATTCTTAGATTCTTATGTGCAAAATTTAAAGAGCTTTAAAATGAGTGTCATATGAAGGAATCCGAGCAGTATTGAGGGATATATGACCTTTTGAAGTCAACCATCTGGAACAGGTGTAGTGATGAATTTTCAAATCGCAGATTTTTTTTGGAAGACAAAATTTGTTAGTTCGGGTAAGCAAATCAGTTGTAATTTATTTTTTTGAAAGAAAAATTGCAGATCTAGTTGTTTATGAGAATTTAATTTTAAATCAATGGAGAGATATATATTTTTATAAAACCCTAGTTTGCATTGGGGCATGATATATATTCTCATAAAACCCTAGTTTGCATTGGGGCATCAACTATGGAACTACAAAAGTTTTCTGGAGAAGATGATATTGATGTTAGAGAATGGTGGAAACTATTTAAATCCTTGTATTATAATAATTATCTTACTTGGATCCTTATGCTTCCTTGCTATCTTGGAGGAGAAGCTCTCTCTTGGTTTTATAGTTTTAATAGTGCCCATAATTATAACTTCACTTAGGACGAAGTGGAGCATGTATTCTTGAGTAAATGGGACCCATATAAAAATATAGCTAATTTGAAGATCATCATCAACGGATATGAAAAAGAAATAAACATGCTTCAAAAAGAACAAAAGGAAGTAAAAAGAGAGCTAGCAAATTTCAAAGAAATGGTAGAAGATAAAAACGATGTCAGTATGTAGATAGAGGAAATCATACCTTTGGTAGAAGATAAATTAAAATGTGGACAAAGGTATTTTTTTGAGTCTAAAAAATCTATTTTGTAGGTTCATGGAAGCATTCAAAAGAAACAGGTTATTTTTTCCATTGACCCTAGTAGCAGATATAGTTTTATTAATATTGCTTTGGCTAAGAGGTTGCAAGTTCAAGCAACAAAAATTAAGGACATATAGTTGGATGGTGAGAATGTTTAGATTTTTGAATATTTGAATATCACCATTGATAAATATGTTTTACATTCAGATTTTTATGCTATTGAGATGGATGATATGGATATTGTTCTTGGTTATCCTTGGTTAGATTCTTTGGGTATTTTTAACATTAATGTGCAAAAGAAGTATATGAATTTATGGTACAGGAAAAAGAAGATAATATTATAGGATATTTCTCAGCTTAAGAAACAAGGATCTAAGGAAAAACAAGAAGTGCTTGTAGAGAAAAATATTGAAGAACAAATAGAAGAACCTAAATTAGAATCTAAGAAGGCAGTAACAACAACTAAGTCCATGGAAGAAGCAACAATAGCAGAGTCCAAGGAAGCTTTGATAGAAGAGCACAAGGGCACACCAAACAAAGGGAACATAAAAGAACAATGTGTAGAAGATTTTAAAATAGTGGAGCCAAATGTTAAGGAGTCAAAGAAGGTAGAACATCAAGTTAAGGTGACACCATATCACCATCCACACCACCATGAGCAACAAATATCTTGGAGGTATGGATCAAGGCAACAATATTATGGTTCTACATGGAATCAAAAGGGCATCAAGTATGAAAGTGTTTGGAAGAGAAAGCATAGTGATCATGGTTTTCAAAACGGTTCATTAGCATCAAGGAACAAGTGGACCCATCATTCAAATTATCAAAATATAGTAGTAGAAGCATGGAGCCAACAAAGCGGATTTGGATACTAAAGTGGCAAAATGAAATACCAACATCAACATGTTTCACTAGGATGGATGGATAATCAAGATTGGTACCAGTTGCTAACATTGCTTGGCAAATCATATTATCTTGTTTCTTCATATGTTTCAAGGATGAAATATTTGTAAGGGGGATGGAATGTTAAGTACCCAATATAAGTATTTAATATTATAATATTGTAATGTTAGGGTACCTAGAAATAGATATTTGGGGATATATTATTATATTATATAAGGTTTGGCATGGGCCACACATAACCCAAGGTTGATTGTATTATAATATTATATTAGTAGTGGGCTCCCCAAAGTAGAATTAGAAGATGGGTATATAAAGAAAAAATATTGATCATTGTAATCATTATGAAGAAAAGTATATTGTAGAAGTCTTGGCTCGTGGAGTTGAAGATATTGTACAGTGGTTTCCTTCCCAAAGGAGCATTGTATGGTGTTGCCCTACCTCAAGGGTCTGCTTATGTTTTGAATACTTTGCAGTAGTTTCTATATTTGTCTTGTTTTACATTATGTGGATTATTCAGTTGTGGTTGTTATTCAATAGTTTTGCAAATTGTCAATGATTTATGTGGTTGAGAAAAAGAGGTTCTTAGCAACATTTGATATAAAATGAGGTATTTCACACAATAAGCCAAGGTTTTAATCTCATAGATCAACCTTAGCATTTTATCAAATTACCAAGTTGTTAAAAATATAGGATTTCCAAACAAAGCCGCAAGTTTAAATCTTGCACGACACTGCGTAATTATCAAGTGTTATTATTAAGATGTAATACAATGGCAATTTTTAGGTTATAGACCTAGTCTAAAACAACTCCTAGTTTGGAGCATGGGATCACGATGCATCCTATAGGATTCTAATAATCATAGGCATATCTAAATACTCCTAGTTTGAAGCATGAGATTCATGATATACTTAGTAAGATTCAGAAAACATAGGACCAGTATTTTTTTAGATTGTAGACCATCCCAAAACAATTTAAAGTTTGGAACATGAGATTTGTGATATATAAGATTGGAATTTAGAAAAATCAAAACCCTAGTCCAAAACTCTTAGTTAGAAACATGGATGCATCCCATATGATTTGAACAATCATAAACATAGCCCAAAACTCTTTGTCTAGCATGAAATGCATTAACATTAGTGTTAATGATTAATGCATTATTGACTTTTAGATCATAAGCCTAATCCAAATCTTCTGATTTCGAGCATGAGATTCGTAATGCATTAATAGCATGAGATTCATGATTGTAGGTCTAGTCCAAGACAACACCTAGTTTAAAGCATAGGATTTGTGATGCACCCCTAGGATTTGAACAATGAAAAGCTCATTTTAAAATTCCTAGTTTAAAGAATAAGATTCATGATACACCTTATATAATTTGAAAAATCATAGGCTTAACCCAAAACTCTTGATTTAGAACAGGGATTTACAATGAAACGCAAAATTTATGATGTTTGTATAATCGACAACCAACAAAAACTTTGTTAATCCTATATAATTTGAAAAATCATAGGCTTAACCCAAAAAACTAAGATTTACAATAAAAAATAAAATTCCTAATATTTATATAATCAACATAAACCTAACCAAAAACTTTTTTTTTTTTTGATTTGGTTATTGTGAGAAATCCCTTATGACCGAAGTACAGGAGCAATCTCCTCCTAAACATGACCCCTCCTAAAACTGAGAGCTATACTTATTAATAGAGAATATAACACAAACCCACCACACACCCAACCCTTCACACACTTGCCCACGCAACCTAACCAATAACTTTTAATTTAATATATACCATAACATTTAAAAATAATAATCCTAACCAAGACTATAATATTCTTGATTCACTTTATAAGATTTGAACAATCATAGACCAAACCTTAAACTCTTGAAGTATAATATTCATGAGATATCAATAATATAAAACTTTACAAAATTATATCTTATGTTGTAAAAAGTGAATAGTATACAAATACATGCGGACGCATTTGATGCAAAGTGGCATACCTCTAACCCGCCAGCTATATAAGCTACGGCCCAATTCTTCTTTTACCTTTATTAATTATTGTTGTGTTGTCTTTGTGTTATCAAACTTCACAATTTCGTTCCAACAATATCTGAACGCAACACCGATTACTTACACGTACGCTAGATAACCTTTATGGGTCATACTTTGAAAATTTTTATAAACCTTAATAGTCGTACTTTGAAAATTTTTATAAACCTTAATAGTCATACTTTGAAAATTTTTATAAACCTTAATAGTCTATGAATGTAAGCGAAAATGATAGGTCACCTTTAAATACTTTAATAAAGTGGAGCGGAATTCCAATTTAAGAATATGGCACTTAAACTTCTATAAATCTTACTCCATCAATTTAAGTGAAAGGAATAGATCACCTGCAAACACGGACAATAATAAAATGTGATCTGTTTCATGGTCAGGTCATGTGAGGAGAGCAGTTGTGGGAATTGTTTTACTTTCGGGCGGATAAGGACTATGAAAATATGTGAATAAAAAAAATTAAAGCAAAAGATAAAGAGAAAGCAGCCATTGGCAACTAATGGATAAACAGGATCCAAAGCTATCGTCACGAATTGAATACCATGTTGTCTGTCTGTAGGCGCAGATCCTCTTTAAGGAAAGGGGAATCTCCCTGAAAATACAGAGTGAAGAAAAAGGAGAGGGTATGAAAGGTGTATTCAATACACACGCACCTCTCAGTCGTTGGTAAAGAGATCGGCACTTGGAAAATAAAGAAATGCCACGCCAGCAGGATTTGGATTGTAGATGGTCGGACAATCTGTTTTTGCTTTTTTTGGGTTCACATATGACATGGCCTTGGCCTTTTAAATAGCTCACTCACTGCAACATCAATACCAAGAAGGAGAATTGACATCCGAAGCATTGAGGATCCAATTATTCATTACTCTGTCTATTTGATTAAATCATGCTGGCAGAAACTCCCAATGATGCCTCTGAAGGCATTGCAGAAGATAGAGTTGTGTTGGATACTCCTCACAGCAGAATGCTTGGAGGCACAGAGTACAGCTGGTGCAAGGCCTTAGGTGGTGGAACAGGAATTACCATACTTGCCCTGCACTTTGAAGAGAGTGTGGACCCAATTCAGCTCCAAGAAGTGGTCCATATAGTTCAGAGGAACCATCCCAGGTTGAGGTCTCAGCTGGTTTGGATCCAGGGGAAGCCTGCATTTTCTGTGTCTCCACACCCATATGTACACGTTCAAGTTGTGGACTCTGAGAGTACCTGTAAGATTCTCTCCCAGATTTCAAGCCCAAATGGAAGCAGACCATCAAGTGAAGATTCCAGTTATGATGGGATTAGCACTGACAGTGATGGTTATAGCTCAGATACAGAGGGCTCCAAGGATTGGATGTATTTGGTGGAGCATGAGTTGAATATCAATGCATGGGCTGAGGATTCTGATTTTCAATTGCTAAAGGACATGCTCTTTGTTAGATTATATCATCTCCCACAGGGCACTTCTTCCCTGGCTATACTGAGGGTCCATACTTCCATTTGTGATAGGGCTTCTGCAGCCATAATTCTGAAAGAGATGCTGCATGTTTTCTATGAGAAAACGTTTGGGCACCCCCCTCCCCATATAGGATCCCATTCACAGAAACAGATATGTGGCCTTGATGAAGAAATGTTGAATTCTATGTCAGTAGAGGATGCAATTCCCAAAGGAAAAGCTCACAAGCCCTTCTGGGCGCATGGGGTTGATTTGTTGGGCTACTCTTTGGGGTCCAGAAGGCACTCCAATTTTCCATTTGAAGATCCTCATTCGCCTCGCCACTCTCAGATAATTCGTTTGTGCTTAAGCTCAGAGGAGACATCTCAGCTTCAGAATGTATGTAGGCTTTCTGTAGCATAACTATTTCTGTTTGAAGCTTTTAAATTTATCTCTCTCATTTCTATTATATATTCTTGGAACTGGTCCAGGTTCTAAACTTTTGAAGTCTTCTTCATACTTTTAGTAGTAGCAGAAGAGTCTTTGAGGATTCAGAGGACTGGAATTCCCAAATTCTGTCACTAGGAAGGGTTATATCTAGGAACTTATACAAAGTTCCCATTGAGCTTTTAGAAGTACTGCCAAAAGAGAAACTGTGGTAGTAGCCTAGATGAGAAATCCATAGGCCCAAGGTTTACTAGAAAACTGGTCCAGAAAGTCTCTGGTTTGTGGGTGTCGACATAGTAAGCAAATGGGGTAGACTTTTTTGGCGTTATATGTATGATATAAGTGTAGGTAACTGATCTATAAAATCTATGATTTGGATAGCAAATTTGATGTCAATTGATGGCCATGGCAGGCTTCCAAGATGAAAGGAACTACAATGTCTGGAGCTTTGACAGCTGCAGGGCTTAAAGCCACTGCTGTGCTGAAGAAGCTTGGCAATGTCTCAGAGCATTATGCAGTCATCACTCTCATTGATTGTAGAAACCTTGTGGACAACATCCTCTCTGACCCTATTGTTGGTAAGGATTTCTTATTTTCGTATTTCATTCAGTTTGTCACGAATCTATTGTCCAGAATTAGGGTTGCTGCTTCATAATTTTGTTGACTTTGACAATGTGTATTATAATGCAGTTGTTGCCTTTTATGATGGTTCAATTGCCTGATGATATTTATATTTCAATTCTGCCTTTTTGTATACATAGTTACAATAGCACAATAATTCATTTATTTTGTGAAGAGAATGTGTAAGGGTGTGTAGACCTTGTGGATCATTCTTGCTTTTTTTCCTATTGATGTTTTCTGTGGTATCTATGGGTTTTTAAAATCTTCCCATAATCATCATATTGGTTGCTTATGGTAATAGGTTTCTACCATTCAGCCATTATGAACACCCACCATATAAATGAAGAAGTGGAGTTTTGGGAGCTGGCTAGAAGATGCTCAAATGCACTTGATACTGCCATGAAGAACCGGAAACATTTCACAGACATGAGTGACGTCAACTACCTAATGTGTCAAGCAATTCAACATCCATCCTTGACACCTTCATCTTCACTCCGCACTTCACTTATTTGTGTATTTGAAGAGCCCATGGTAGATGACATGTGTGAATTGAAAAAGGCAATAGGCCTCAAGGACTACATCGGATGCTCTTCTGTTCATGGAGTGGGACCATCTGTTGCAGTTTTTGATACAATTCGAAATGGTGCTCTGGAATGTGCATGTGTGTATCCTGCACCTCTGCATTCCAGGGAACAAATGCAAAACTTAATTGACTGTATGAAAAGTAATCTTGTTAGTGCTGCTGAGCACTAAAACAAAAATTATGGTCCATGCAGGCCTTATCAGATTGGTGTAATCCTGAATCTAAAATTTGGATAAACAATATGTTCTGCGAAGAACTGAATGTCCTCTAGTTCGCCATCTGTTTAATATTTTGATTGCAAACAAATGCAAATTGTTTATCTGACACAGAGGATTCCTCTTTTCTAGAGTTCTGCCATTCAAAACTACTATTTCAGAAAACAATCTCTTTTCCCTCAAACCCCTGACCCTTGTACGCTTGTGTTTGCTGTCACATCCTTTGAGGATGGCAGCTTTTTTTTGTTTTTGTTTTTATCAAATCTTTCAAAAGTAACAAATACGAATAACCCCTGAGATATACTACAGTAAAATTGATCATACAACCAGGGGCTAGCAGAAGTGCATAGTCCAAACAAATTTAATATAATTGCATATTCTTATATTGTCATAGGTATTATAATGCTATTCATTGAGTATTAAAAACGAATTTAGATCATAGATCCTTCTATTATTTTATCTTATCACTTTTACTATTTTATGGCATCAATTGTCTTTGAGAATACCATAGATATTATTTAATTATGAAAGGTGTCAAAATTTGCAGCTGGATGGCAACACAGTCTTCTGATAATATTGTCTGCATGTCGGCTATACTGACAGATATGATGTTCGCATTGGAATTGATAAAAAAAATAGGGCAATGGGTGCTCTTGGCTTTACAATGACATATAAATGCCATTCAAAAAGTTCAAGCTGCATTTCAAGGACATGTAAGGATTTGAAGATGAAGCCAATCAACTCTGAGCATGGATATTTTTGGTAATAAGGGTTTAAGCGATAACGTGACGAATTTTAAATGACGTCCAACTTAATTACAAAACGACGATAACAAGATTAATAGGTTGTACCGTCTATATAACACAAACTTCGTCCAACTTAATTACAAAACGACGATAACAAGATTAATAGGTTGTACCGTCTATATAACATAAACTTCATGTTGATTTGGCGACCGGCAGTTGCCCTAGTGGTTAAAGATGGTGGTTGTTTCTTAAGTGGTCTTGTGTTCAAACCCCTTGAGGGTGGTTGTTGATGTAATTTGTAAACGTTCTCCTGAAAAAAACATGTTGATTTTGGCATGAGGACATTTCCTATGCAGATCAACTTACTTTTAACTATTGTCCATATCTTGATTTTGTTTATTATTATGCAGAGAGAATACATATTTTTGTTAATTCTACATTTTTGAGTTCAACTACAACAAGCATGGTTGCAAATTCTAAAATATTTAAGTCATACAGATATTTTAAGAAAAAGAAGAGACAGACGAGACCAACTAAGGATGTTACTTGTTTTTCCCGCAAACAAAAAGGCCACACATTTTTACATGTTTTGGAGACTTTTTGTTGCATGAATGTGCATAAGGGCCTAGTCAGAATCAAGGCCAAAGATTGTCACAGGAAAAGCAAGGCCAAAGATTGTCATTGGGCAGAAGATAGTAGAAGAAACAATCTTATATAGAGCCAATCATGACCTAAACTGTAAATTCATGGGTATTCGTCCTACCTTGATTTTTTTGCATTTGTGTGTTCGACAGAACTGAGAACCTCTTGGTGAGTATTCTTTGTGGTTTATTTGTAAGGGATATTTTATTGTTAGTTTTTCTTCACTTATCGATAAAAATAGGGCTTTAGAATTAGAAAAGAGGAATCATGGCTCGACAGGATTACATGTTCAGTCTTGGAGAGTGGTATTTGATCCCCAAATTGAACCCAATATTGTCTTGGTTTGGATCCGTTTGTATGTACAACAAATGGAGTTATGGGGTGAGCAAGTATTGGAAATCATCAGTAATTCCCTTGGAAGATATTTGGGTGTTTCTAGAGATACAATAAAAGGAAACACAACTACTTATGCTAGATTATGCGTGGAAATGGATCTCAACCAACCTTTGCCAATAGAGGTGGAACTTGAACTTGCAAGACTATCTTAGATTCAATAATTGTATTATGAGGTGTTGCCCTTCAGGTGTAGAGTTTGCCATAAATATGAGCATTTGGCTAGGTCCAACCAAAACAATATAAACACAAAAATGGAGGTTCCTCTAGGAATGTCAAATCTTCCTAAGGAGGGTAATTTAGCAGTCAATAAAGAAGCAACTAGCATTTCTCAAGGTGGAGAAGCACATGGAGATGGTTTTGAAAAAACCCAAAAGAAGGCAAAAGAAAAAATATGGTAAAGAGCAAACCCATATCAAGCCCTCAAATAGATATGAGATCTTCAAGACACTAGTGGAACAAGAAGAAGAACAACTCATGGAAGGAGTGGATGGGAATAATGAAAACAATAACAATCATGTTCAAGCCCCTCTTTTGGCTCCTATCCTAGAGAAGGTAATAGAGTGCAATGAGTTACCACAATCAGAGATTGCAGAGGTATTGATAGTGCATAACCAAGAGCATCCAAATAATAAAGGATGCCATCATGGGTGTGATAGAAAATAATAGAGAAAAGCCAACCGTAGGGATAAGCCAGGTGGAGAAGAGATCAAAGAATATCAATTCTCAAGGAGTGGGTAGAAAATAAAATAAGGAATTGATAGCCACTCAAGGAGACAAACTGATCACTAGGGGATTGATGAGTCCAATAGACTCTTACTAGTTTGAAGGTAACCGATGGTTATACAATCATGAAATATTAGGGGTTTCAACAGTAGAACCCATCAATTTGTTGTTAGAAGACTCTTAGAAAAAGTATAACAATTTTTTTGTCTATCCAGGAGAAAAAAATGTCAGTGGATCTTATGTGTAAAACTGTAAATAGAATTTGGAGGGGTGCTGGTCATATGGTTGTGGCTTTCCAAGGGGCCTTAGAGGGGATAGTTACCTTTTTGAACTCTTTTGAATGGACAACAATAGAACATATAGCTTGGAGGGGTGTGCTCACATCACATTTTAGGAACAATGTGACAATTGAGCAGGTTTTAATCACAAATTTTTATGGGGCTCAAAACATATGAGAGTAAGATTTGTCTAGATGGTCAGATTTGTTAATGGAAATACGTGCATAATATGAGAGAGTTGAGGGAGGAGTTAGACTGAATTGTTGTTGGGGATTTTAATGTTAAATTATCATCTAGATATGAGGAAGGGGGAACCCCAATTTTGGACCCAAGGGATCAACTTATGATTGCTTAGGTCCATGCATTACACTTGGTGGATATTAAATGTCCTAGAACTAACTATACTTGGACCAATAATAGGAGGGAACCACATAGTAGAAAGGTGAAGTTAGACCATTTTTTGGTTTCAGAGGAGGCATTTGTGAAATTGAATCTAAAATTTTAGATTTTGGAGGGTCTAGTTTTGGATCACTTCCTCATTCTGTTGGAAGGGGGGATCAAGACAGGGCAACATCACAAACCATTTAGATTTGAAAACTTTTGGTTACAAAAGGAGGAACTTCGAAAGAAAATGCCACAATGGTGGGAAGAGGGATGTCCGACATATGGGACAACAATGTTTAGATTCCACAAGTAGCTTCATTATGTCAAGGATCAACTGAAACAATGGAGGTAAGCTAACAAGATGGACTTCCAGGTCCAAAGAGCTCCATTGGTGGTCAGATGGGATGAGGTGCAAAAATACTTTAGGGAAGGAACAATTATAGAGCAGCTCACAAAAGAGGATGATGCATTGTGTAAAGCGGTTGAGGACATTGGCAACCAAGAGGAGATCTACTAAAAACAAAGAGCAAGAACGACTTGGTTATTGGAAGGTGATAGAAACACCAAAATTTTCCATCAGGTTGCTTGTGCTAGGAGATAGACGAACAAGATGAAAGCTCTTTAGGATGAGAACGAGCACTCCTTTGATACAATCCTAGGTATGCATTTCCATTCAATGGATTATTTTGCTAAATTTTTTAAGGAAAGTATGGTGCAAGACGAAGAGGCTCAAAAAGAAGTTCTTTCTGTCATACCCTCTATTTTCTTTGAAGAAGAAAATCAGGCCCTGTTTAAACCCATTGATAGAGAGGAACTAAAGAAGGTAGTATTTGGAATGAGTACAGGAAAAACATTAGGTCTAGATGGCTTCCCAATTGAGTTTTTTTACGATGTTTTGAGACAACTTGGAGGAGGATGTAATGAATGTTATAGAGGAGTCCATAGGTATTAAAAGAATGCTTAAAGCATTAAATCATATATTCATTGCCTTAATTTCAAAAAGGAAGGAGGGGATGCATATTTTAGATTTTGCCTTATGTAATGTCATATATAAAATAATCGTGAAGGTAATGGTTGAGTGGATAAAACTTCTCCTACATAGCATTATCTCTTCAAAGCAAGGGGATTTTGTAGAGGGTAGAAAAATCTTGGATGGTGTGGTTCTAGCTTAGGAGGCAATCCATTCAATGCAAAAATATGATAATAGAGGAATGTTCATAAAATTTGATATGTCAAAGGCTTATGATAGGGTGGAGTGGATATTCTTGTCAAGGATGATGGCAACCTTAAATTTCTCTCAGGATTGGATAAAATGGGTCATGAGTTGCATTTCTACTTTGACATACTCAATGTTAATCAAAGGTCTTCCCTCACAATCGTTTGGATCCACTTGAGGCCTTCGTTAGGGAGATACTTGTTCCCTTTATCTTTTTTTCATATGGGTTGAAGGCTTGGGTAGATTCATCTTGAGGAGAAGACATCAAGGTTTGCTAACATGTATCAAGGTGGATGAGGAGGTTTTGAATCACCTATAGTTTGTGGATGACATAGGATTGGTGGGAGTAGACCACTTACAAGAATGATAAAATATTCTCTTAATGTTTACCTTAGGGCCACAAGCCAAGTCATCAATGATAAGAAATATAAAGTGATCTTCAATATTGATCGAAGGCTTAAGGACAAAATTTTAGATCTTGGGATTCATGAGGAATTCTCTCCAAATGGTATATTTGGGGGTCCCTTTGTCTTTTAAAAAATTGAAGATAACTATCTGGAGAAATATTTTGGATTGTATAAAATAAAGAATTAACCGTTGGTCCTACCAATGTTTAATATTTGGGATTAGATTAAATTTTTTGTAGACAGACACTCACGCCATACCAACTTATAAAATTTCTATCCTTGTTGCCCCACATACCATATGGAAAGAGTTGGACAAGATGGCTAGAAACATTTTATGGAGAGGAGTAAAAGAAGAGAGGAAATGGACCTTAGTAGGTTGGGAGAAAGTAAGCCAACCCAAAGTAAAAGGAGGTTTGGAACTGAGAATATCAGAGTTAAAAAAATAAAGCTTTGGATTGAAATCTTTATTGGAGGTGGATTTCCCAGCCAACTTTTTTATTCAATAGAGTTTTAACTAGTAACTATTTGGGATAGGTGAACCTGAATGAGGTGAATCATTTCACTTTGGATGGTAATGGGTCCTTAGTGTGGTAGGCTCTAAAGTTAGGATCTCAAGTAGTGAAATATGGATTATTTTGGAAAGTGGGGAGGGGAGAAGGCACAATTTTGGACAGATTCATGAGATCAATACCCACCTATCATTGTTGAATTCCTATAACTACAACCAACAAAAATAGCCATGGAAAACAGGGGTTAGATCTAGATTGAAAGTTATTTCAACACTAGTTAGTTGGGGGATTATAGGTTTGAGAAGTTTAAGAAGTTAGATGAGTTGCTAATTCCAATCCCTTCAAAATGACATCCATCATGTCTAAAGTTTTGGAAAGAAGATTTCTCATAAGTAGAGATGCATAGGATGAATTATCTTGGGGCTATGGGAGACTTGGAGTCTACACAGTGAAGGATGGTTGAAGAACACAAGCTTATACTGAGAGGGGGGGTGAACAGTATAAGACCACTTTTTACTTTTCTTTCCCAATCAATATTATGCAATGTATAGATAGCAATATCAACAACAGTAATCAAAGCAATGCATAAATCACCATACACAATAGAGACACCAATTTAATGTGGTTCACCCAATGTGGGCTACTCCATGGAGAAAATATTTCACTAAAATTTTTTCAATCAATCTCTTGGGAATCCTTTCCCTATTACAATGTTTATGGACCTCTGTCCAAAGGAGACACCAATCCCCTAATCAAGTTCATGGATATCTATCCATAAGAGAACTCTTTTCTCCTTAGCTCTAATTGGTGATCTTCTAGAAGAACTGTTGCCCCCACTGCTTTGGCTAATGGATCTCTATCCACTGAAGACACCTATCCTCACTACCCTGGCTAATGGATCTCTATCCACTAGAGACTATCATCCTCTATACTCTATCACCTTCAAAGCTCTATCTCAAATCTGCACTAAACACAATCCTTTGGTCTAGCACAAATCTGCTCAATCTCTGTCTCTAGTTTGGCACAAACCTGTCCTCAAATATACACCAAACTCTATCCTCAAATCTATACTAAACATAGTCCTTCGGTCTAGCACAAATTTATCCTCAATATTTGTCCTCTGATTTGCACTAAACATAGTCCTTCGATCTAGCACAAATCTATCCTCAATCTCTATCCTCTGATCTACACTAAACATAGTCCTTCGGTCTAGCACAAATCTATCCTCAATATCTATCCTCAAGCCTTAACACAAAGCTTGATCCAATCACAAATCAACATTGCTAGATCTGCCCCAAACCTTAACTCAAGGTTTGAACAAATCAATCAATCAATTCTGCTCACAAGTCTTCTCAAAGACTTATCTCAAATCTGCCTTGTAAGCTTCCACAAAAGCTCACACTAATCTGTCCACAAGTTCTCTCTAGAACTTGTCCAAATTTGCTCAACAAGTCCTCACTAGAACTTGCCCAACTCTACTCAACAAGTCCTCACTAGAACTTGTCCAACTCTGCTCTCAATCTCTTTCCTCAAACTGTATTGTAAGCTTCCTCAAAAGCTCACACAAATCTGTCCACAAGTCTTCTCTAAGACTTGCCTCAAATCTACTCAACAAGTCCACACTAGAACTTGTCCAATCTCATAGAAACATAAAGAGAATTGTTAGAGACTCAATATGCTTCACATTCATCACAATGCTCAATCACTTTCAATCACTCCTTTTACCACAGAAACATATAGAGAATTGTTAGAGACTCAATATGCTTCACATTCACCACAATGCTCAATTACTTTCAATCACTCTTTTTACCATAGAAACATATAGAGAATTGTTAGAGACTCAATATGTTTCACACTCACCAACACTCAACCTCTTTCTCAAATCAATTCAGAATATAGAATAATTTGTTTCATAGAACTTGAACTATCACTTCAACACATCCACTTGACTAGGCTCAACCAACTCTACTCAACCAATCACTCAATGAATTAACCTTTGCTTACAAACCCTAGTCCAAGCATATGAACACTCACTCAAATGTTTCCAACAATGCTTATCAATCAATCTCACATAACAATGATACTCATGATCTTTGCAAACCCTAGTTCAAGTTCCTCACTCAACTAAGTGCTTCAACAACAATGCTAATCTCACATAACAATGATACTCATGATATTTGCAAACCCTAGTTCAAGTTCACTCAACTTAATCACTTCAACAACAATGCTTATAAAACAAGGTTTTATCAACAACTCTTTATTCCAGAAAACCTTGAAGCATTAATTCAAAACACACTCAACAATGCTTACCAAACAATCCTTTTCACTCCAACTTTGCATTCACAACATTCAACAATCACTCACTAGGAAGATGTGCCCATACCTTTTGTTTGATGTAAAAGTGCCCTTGGAAAACCTGTCTCAATCACAATTTTCTTCTTTCCAATTTCAATGGTTAAATGATAAAATATCACTTCAACACTTTCTCAAAATATTCCTTAGACACAAAAATAATCAAAGCTCAATTATGCCTTATTGCTCCCTTTTGAAAATAACATCCATCAAATCATACATGAAAAATAATCATTTTGATACACCTTATAATCTCCAACTTAAAATAATATCCAACACCACAAAACCTCAAACAATCTTCCTAAAACACCTTACTACCCTTTTCAAACACTAAAGCAAATAACACCCAAAATTTTATTTTGCATCAACCTTATAACTCCCCTTACAACCTTACAAACCAAATAAAATATGCAAAAATTAATTTTTAATACCTCAACTAACTCCTCCAAAAATTTTGGTGCTCAACTAATGCATACCTTCGTTTTTCTCCCCAAAAGGGTTTCGACGTGATTCGAACCACCGTCTCCCCAAGCGCCAAGCACCTTAGCACTTTGGAGCCCACTGCATGGGCTATAGGCGCCCACGTGAAGGGAGGAAGGCTTCCTTCCTATTAACCCTTCGTGCGTCGTTGACTTCACACGAAAACCACAAAGTAATCCTCTTTGATGCAACACGATTCGCACAAGCTCGCATTAATCAATTTAATTCGAAGGCATAAGGTTAGTTTGGCTAAGGTGGGGTAGTCCCTCTTTTATACACGTTTGGTTGATTTTGCTCCCACGTCGACGCTAAGAATTCAAATTCGAAATTCGAATTTTAATTCAATAACCCACCTTAGGGTTATTTAAAATTAATATAAATTAACTTATAATTAATATTAAAATTAATTAATAATTAATTTAAATAACTTATAAGTTAAGTAAATTAATTAATAAATTAATTAAAAATTAATTAATTTATAATTAATTTAAACTTCCCTATATAATATTATAAATAATTATTATAATATTATTCATCTGGGCTTCTTCTTTGCACTTTGGACCACATCTGACTACCTGGAACTGGGTCTTTGATTAACTGAAAATGGACTATCCTTTTGCACTTATTGGAGAACCTAAAACTGATGTTGCCCACTGAAACTGCCATTGATTGGTGCTGAAGGCTTGACATCAATGACCACTCACTCTTGACATCAATGACAACTCATCTACTCAAAATGTCCAACAATCTCCCCCTTTTTCATTGATGGCAACCCAAATTCTTTTTACCAAAACTTGATCTTTTTCTGTTCTGCTCCCCCTGACTCAATGCTCTCTTTCTTAAACCAAATCTCTCCCCCTTTGACATCAATGGCAAAGGGTCACCTTTGGAGCTCGAGGCTAAGAATGAGTTTCTTAGCTTAGCCCCTCCCCCACCTCCTCTTGAGGTGGTTAATTCTGGGGTGGGAGTATTTCTACTCCCAGCAAGCATTGGTCTTTACCTTTGTCCTTTTTCCTTCTCATCTGATCCTTCTGATTCCTTTGATTGTTCCTGTTCATGTCCATGTTCCTGTTCCTGTTCATTCTTGATTTTGGAATGTCTGCTCTACACCACTTTGTTGTATGTCCATCATTATTGCACTTATAACACTTAATATTATTATTACTTGGAGGTGCAAATGTATTGGGATTTTTCTTAGTGAAGCTATCTCTGTTCCTATCATGTACCTTGCAATTCATTGTCTTGTGACCAAACTAATTACATGAGTAGCAATACCCATGGAAAAGCTGCCTGTTTCTAAAGTTCCCATACTCCTGTATTTCATGTGTCCTCGCTTGTGAAGCCATGTGCCCAAATTAGTGACATGAGAAACATCATCCATTGAAATTTCCTTTCCTTGACCTCATTGGTCTCTTAGTCTCTTTTCCCTTGTGCTGGTTCCCTATTCCATTTGTTTCTTCTTTATGCATTGTTCCTTTCCTTGTTGAACTTTCTATTGTCCAACTCATCCTCAGAAGTCTCACTTTCTCTTACATTGTCTTCTTCTAAAGTTTCTTCTTCTTCAGAACTTGAGGTTGACTCTTCTTCTTGTTTCTTTTGAGCTTGTTCAAAACCAAGACCTATTTTGTTTGTTGACCTTCTTTGTACCTTGATCATCTTATCTACAATCTTTGAGCTCTTTCCAAACTTGTGTAGCTTATCCTTGGACTTTTCTAATTCTTCCCTTAGTAGAGCTACTTCTTGTTCTAACCTTTCACATTCTAAGACCTTTGCTTCTAGCTTATCCTTGAACTTCTTTGTCTTAGCCATTGACTTGTTTAGATCCTCTATAAGCTTTCCTCTCTCTTCATCACATTCTTGAAACTGAATCTCAAGTTGGGAGTTTTGCTTTCTTACCTTCTTTAAGGTTTTAAGAGCATAAATAAGCTCTCCCTCAAGATCAACTCCTCCTTTTTCTGATTCTTCCTCTATTTGTTTGCCTTTGATAGCATCTTCATTCTTTTCTGACTTGTCTTCTATAGGATCACCTTCTTCTTCTTCTAGTGCCATTAGAATATTCTCTTCTGGTCCTTCAAATGCATCCTCATATTCATCATCATTGAAACTGAAACCATTCCTTGTACAACTATCTTCAAGATGTCCAAAATTACCACATCTAAAACACTTGAGAATTATTGGTGACCTTTTCTTAACTTCTTTTTCCTCAATCAGAAATAGAACTTCATCTTTATCATTACTTGAAGAACTAGCATCACTATCACTTGAGTACTTACTTGCCTTGTCTGCATAGTAGCTCCTCTTTTGTCTTTGAAAGAACTTATTTCCTTGTTTTCCTTGTCCATCCTTGCCTTTCTTTTGGTACCTGTATCTTTTTGATTCCTTGTTCCTGTGATCTTGTTTTTCTTCATCATTGTTATTTTTAGCTTCTTGAAAATCAATTGCATAGTGACCATACTTTCCACAATTGAAACATCTAACAGATTTTGCATCTTTAAATCTTCTTGAATCCTTATTCCTTCTGCCATAATTAGCTTCTTCATCACTGGATGACTCATTGCTTGAATCTGACTTTTTACCCTTTGTCTTCTTAGTAGCTTTGAATGATGCTTCCTTCCGAGGATTAGGTTCCTCTTTTGTTCTTAACTCAAAAGCTGTAAGAATACCAAGTAACATATCTCTTGTCAAAGAATCACCATATTTTGATTCTTCTATAGCAGAAATATTTTCACTAAATCTTTTTGGAAGAGATCTTAAGACTTTATCACAAACATCCGATTCTTCAACATTAAGTCCAAGTCCTTGCATGGCATTAACAACCTCATCTACCTGAAGTAGATAAGTACTAATATTTTCCTCATCCTTCATTCTTAATTCTTCAAATTGTCCTTTGAGATTTCGTATCTTTGCCTTTTTGACACTTTTATCTCCTTCATATATGCTTTGCAACTTATCCCAAATTCCTTTTGCATCTTTACAATGCATAACTTTTATGGATTATGTTCTATGCAAACCTCTCAAAATTGCATTCATTGCTTTTGAATTGTAATGTTGTAGAAGCTTACCTTCCTTATCTGTAGGTGGATCAATTGGTGGTATGTATCCATTTTCAACTGCTTCCCAAATTTCATTGCCAAGTGCCATCGGGTGAATCTTCATTCTCATACTCCAAAATATATAATCACTTCCATAAAATATTGGTGTTGAATTATCTGAGGACACATTCTTAGAATCCATTGTGTTCTTGAAAGCTTTTCCTTCAAGTTGTTAAACTCTTCCGAAGGAACCCGCTTTGATACCAATTGAAGAACACAAGCTTATACTGAGAGGGGGGTGAACAAGTATAAGACCACTTTTTACTTTTATTTCCCAATCAATATTATGCAATGTATAGATAGAAATATCAACAATAGTAATCAAAGCAATGCACAAATCACCATACACAATAGAGACACCAATTTAACATGGTTCACCCAATGTGGGCTACTCCACGGAGAAAATATTTCACTAAAATTTTCTCAATCAATCTCTTGGGAATCCTTTCCCTATTACAATGTTTATGGACCTCTGTCCAAAGGAGACACCAATCCCCTAATCAAGTTCATGGATCTCTATCCATAGGAGAACTCTTTCTCCTTAGCTCTACTTGGTGATCTTCTAGAAGAACTACTACCCCCACTACTCTGGCTAATGGATCTCTATCCACTGAAGACACCTGTCCTCACTACCCTGGCTAATGGATCTCTATCCACTGGAGACTATCATCCTCTATACTCTATCACCTTCAAAGCTCTATCTCAAATCTGCACTAAACATAGTCCTTCGGTCTAGCACAAATTTGCTCAATCTTTGTCTCTGGTCTGGCACAAACCTGTCCTCAAATATGCACCAAACTCTATCCTCAAATCTGTACTAAACATAGTCCTTCGGTCTAGCACAAATTTATCCTCAATCTTTGTCCTCTGATCTGCACTAAACATAGTCCTTCGATCTAGTACAAATCTATCCTCAATCTCTATCCTCTGATCTACACTAAACACAATCCTTCGGTCTAGCACAAATATATCCTCAATCTTTGTCCTCAAGCCTTAACACAAAGCTTGATCCAATCACAAATCAACACTGCTAGATCTACCCCAAACCTTAACTCAAGGTTTGAACAAATCAATCAATCAATTCTGCTCACAAGTCTTCTCAAAGACTTGTCTCAAATATGCCTTGTAAGCTTCCACAAAATCTCACACTAATCTGTCCACAAGTTCTCTCTAGAACTTGTCCAAATCTGCTCAAAAAGTCCTCACTAGAACTTGCCCAACTTTGCTCAACAAGTCCTCACTAGAACTTGTCCAACTTTGCTCTCAATATCTTTCCTCAAACTGTATTGTAAGCTTCCTCAAAAGCTCACACAAATATATCCACAAGTCTTCTCTAAGACTTGCCTCAAATCTACTCAACAAGTCCACACTAGAACTTGTCCAATCTCATAGAAACATAAAGAGAATTGTTAGAGACTCAATATGCTTCACATTCATCACAATGCTCAATCACTTTCAATCACTCTTTTTACCATAGAAACATATAGAGAATTGTTAGAGACTCAATATGCTTCACATTCACCACAATGCTCAATTACTTTCAATCACTCTTTTTACCACAGAAACATATAGAGAATTGTTAGAGACTCAATATGTTTCACACTCACCAACACTCAACCTCTTTCTCAAATCAATTCAGAATATAGAATAATTTGTTTCATAGAACTTGAACTATCACTTCAACACATCCACTTGACTAGGCTCAACCAACTCTACTCAACCAATCACTCAATGAATTAACCTTTGCTTACAAACCCTAGTCCAAGCATATGAACACTCACTCAAATGTTTCCAACAATGCTTATCAATCAATCTCACATAACAATGATACTCATGATCTTTGCAAACCCTAGTTCAAGTTCCTCACTCAACTAAGTGCTTCAACAACAATGCTAATCTCACATAACAATGATACTCATGATCTTTGCAAACCCTAGTTCAAGTTCACTCAACTTAATCACTTCAACAACAATGCTTATAAAACAAGGTTTTATCAACAACTCTTTATTCCAGAAAACCTTGAAGCATTAATTCAAAACACACTCAACAATGCTTACCAAACAATCCTTTTCACTCCAACTTTGCATTCACAACATTCAACAATCACTCACTAGGAAGATGTGCCCATACCTTTTGTTTGATGTAAAAGTGCCCTTGGAAAACTTGTCTCAATCACAATTTTCTTCTTTCCAATTTCAATGGTTAAATGAAAAAATATCACTTCAACACTTTCTCAAAATATTCCTTAGACACAAAAATAATCAAAGCTCAATTATGCCTTATTGCTCCCTTTTGAAAATAACATCCATCAAATCATACATGAAAAATAATCATTTTGATACACCTTATAATCTCCAACTTAAAATAATATCCAACACCACAAAACCTCAAACAATCTTCCTAAAACACCTTACTACCCTTTTCAAACACTAAAGCAAATAACACCCAAAAATTTATTTTGCATCAACCTTATAACTCCCCTTACAACCTTACAAACCAAATAAAATATGCAAAAATTAATTTTTAATACCTCAACTAACTCCTCCAAAATTTTGGCGCTCAACTAATGCATACCTTCGTTTTTCTTCCCAAAAGGGTTTCGACATGATTCGAACCGCCATCTCCCCAAGCACCAAGCGCCTTAGCGCTTTGGAGCCCACCGCATGGGCTATAGGCACCCACATGAAGGGAGGAAGACTTCCTTCCTATTAACCCTTCGTGCGTCGTTGACTTCACACGAAAACCACAAAGCAATCCTCTTTGATGCAGCATGATTCACATAAGCTCGCATTAATCAATTTTAATTCGAAGGCATAAGGTTAGTTTGGCTAAGGTGGGGTAGTCCCTCTTTTATACATGTTTGGTTGATTTTGCTCCCACGTCGGCGCTAAGAATTCAAATTTAAAATTTGAATTTTAATTCAATAACCCACCTTAGGGTTATTTAAAATTAATATAAATTAACTTATAATTAATATTAATTTTAATTAATGAACTTTTAAATCGCAGGGGTCCCTAGGCCGTGCCTGCATCATTTTAACTTTTGTGAAGGGACACTTACGAGAGGCCCGAGATTTGAACAACTTATAATTAATATTAAAATTAATTAATAATTAATTTGGCCCCCCCTTTCTGGGGGGGCCCCCCCGGCCCCCCCCCCGGGTAAATAACTTATAAGTTAAGTAAATTAAGTTAATAAATTTATTTATAATAAAAATTATATTAATTAATTTATAATTAATTTAAACTTCCCTGTATAATATTATAAAGAATTATTATAATATTATTCATTTGGGATTCTTCTTTGCACTTTGGACCACATCTGACTACCTGGAACCGGGTCTTTGATTAACTGAAAATAGACTATCCTTTTTCACTTATTGGAGAACTCGAGCCGATCTTGCCCACTGAACGCCACTTGGTCGGTGTTGAAGGCTTGACATCAATGACCACTCACTCTTGACATCAATGACAACTCATCTACTCAAAATGTCCAACAATGGTATGATAGGATCCTTCTAGAACCTCCTCCTCATGCATATTAGGTTGAGGATTGGAGAAAGATTTGGTAGTCCAAGGGTTGGCTGAAAGTAAACTTCTTTTCCTGGCAATCCATGCACAATGAAATTCTTACTTTTGCTAATATAAGACGTAGGGTAATTGTTGGTCCATCCCAATGTGTCTTATGCTACAAAAGAAAGGAAACATTTGATCACTTGATGTTTGAGTACCTATTCATGCGTCATATCTAGAAGTGATGTTTTTAAGCTTATAAAATCTAAGCTAATAGTGATTTGAATCAAATTAATATTTGGAAAATATGGAAGAGGGGTAGATTTAAATTTGAAGCTCTTCATATTAGGTGGAATATTGGATTAAACTTTACTTGGTGGCAAGTATGGTTGCAGAGAAATTGTAAAATTTTTAGAGAAACCTTTTCATTCTTAGATGGCATCTGGCAGGTCATTTGAAGCAAAGTCACAAAAATTGTGGTAGTGTATGCTAAAGAGGAAACTCAGGCTGATATAGGAACGATGGAGAAGGAAGTCAAAGTGCAAGAGGGGCAAGACAAAGCTAGTTGGAAACCACCCCTAGAAGGTTGGATTAAAATTAATATTAATGGAGCTACAAAAGGTAATCTAGGTAGAGCTGGAATTGGAGCGGTTTGCAGGAATCATGTTGGAACAATTCTCTATTGGGAGCTATAGGGCTTGGGCAGGGTTATGAACAATGAAGTAGAAGCCTTAGCTATCACATCTACTTATATCTGGGTAGTAAGACAAGGTTATAGGAGGATAATCATAGAATCAAACTCTCAAATATTGATAGGAGATCTAGATTGCATGAGGAACTTTGATTTAGAGACATGGAGGTTGAAGATTCTTATCACCCAAATTAAGGAATTGTAGAGGGAATTAGATGATGTGATTATGATTTATGTGGATAAAAATCTGAATAAAGTGGCAAACTTCTTGGCTAAGATGGGTATCAAGAAGGAGGTAGGGATTCAGTGGCACAATGACATGACTATTGAGGATGAGAGGATTAGGCGGTGAGAAAATCCAATGTTTAGCTAATTTGGGTAACCATTGTAGACATATGGTTTAGGAAATTTAGCTCCAATGCAGATCACATTTTACTATTGTAAACATGTGTTCTTGTTGTCTAAGGCTAGGAGTCTCATCACAACTTGTAGATAATCTTGTTTTAATATAATTTTTTCAATTTCTTTTTCAAAAGAAAATTAAAAAAAATAAAAATCTTGGTAAACTAATGAGTAGGGATGAATTTATGACAACAAGATATTACTTTTAACGGAGTAATGAGTAGGGGTGTTGGCTATAAAGAGGTCAAAGGATTCGATTTCCTGACACTCCATAGTACCCCCTCTTAATATCAGGTCTTGTACCACACACACACACACACACACACACACACACACACACATATATATTCAACCCTTAAAACAACAAAAACAATACTCCTAATCTGAAGTCATGTAAATAATAAATCTTAATCATTATTTAATTAAGATAATTAACATTTTTTGTTCGCTTCAACTAAACTTACTAATTTATCTAACCTTAAAAAAGAGAATTTAACTTCATGATCCTCTATTAAAATCCTTCTATTGGCTAGCCTATTTGCACATTTATTCCCTTCTCTTAATGTATATGTCAACCTATCTTTTTCAAACTCTATAACAAGGTCTTGTATTTTCATAATGATCTCTTTATGTTCCATGGAGCCTTTGCTTTTATAAAAATTACATTTATTACTATTGGTGAATCATATTCCATCCATACTTTGTTCCATTTTATTTGTTTGAATATTTTTAATCCTTCTAAAGCCACCCAAGCTTTAGCTTCACTATTTATCTTAAATCCACTAATGAAAGTGGAATGTGACAAAATCTCACCCCAATTATTTCTAGTTATTCCTCCTCCTATTAGTCCTGGATTTTCTTTAGATGCTCCATAAAAATTCCATTTGGCCAACTCCATTTTTGGTGGTTTCCACTTTGTATTCTTTACCTTCATTTTGTTTCTCCTATACCCAAAATCATAATTTCATTTGATGACATAAATCCATCTATCAATGTTCTCTGCTTCAATATTAGGGATTGGGTGAGTTGATGATGTTGGTTTAGACTCCTCTATGGCTAAACAAATCTTCCTTTTTTTTTTTTTGATAGGTAACAGAATATTTACAGTGGGTTTTTTAAATAGGATCCCAAAACCTTAATTACAATATAAGCCGAAGCAGAAAAACGTAAAGACAGACTTAACGTCCCCGTTCCGGGGCCCAGGAAACAAACAACAGAAAAAAGGGCCCTGCCGCGGGGCCCTGGAACCTACAAACAACAAAAAGCCCAACAAAACCGTACGCAGCCGCGACCCTCCACAAGACCAAATCCAAAAAGCACAACATAATGGAACTGCGAAAGCTCGGGGTCTAGCTGTCGGGGCCCTGCCCGTCCTCGGCCTGTTCGGATTGCCGCTGCCCCTTGGCAGCGTTTTTCTCCAACATGCGCCGGAGCTCGGACAGCGCCTTGGCGGCATGAGTCGCGGCGTGGGCAGCTGAATTGAGGGAGCTCACCGCAGTGTCCAGGAGGCCGAGGAGCGCCGTCTTCTGCAACACGTCGTCTGTTTCGGAGCTTATCACCGTGGGCTCCGGGTCCTCTGCTTTGACGTTCTTGGGACTTGCTGCAGCCCGGCTGGGGCCGGGGGAGGCCCTTTTGCGGCCAGAGCTTGGAGGAAGGGCCCCGTCTGGGCCTTTGCTCGTCGTCCTACACTTGCGCGTGGGCCTGCGGCGCTTCAGGGAGGAGGAAACATCGGGGGCGGGGGAATCTTTGGTTGCAGGGGACTCCGGGGGAGAAACGCCTGACTCGGAGGGCGGGACCGAAGAAAGGGGGGGATGTGGTGAAGCTGGGGCTGGTTGGCCAGGGCATGTCTGTAAAGGACAGCCATGAGCCCCTGGTGCAAGGGCCGGGAGTGGTTCTTGCGGGCTCGCTCGATGGTCAGACCCAAAGAGTAGAGAAGAAAGCGGGGGGTGCTGATGAGGGTGGCGCCGCGGAGGTGATTAAAATAGCTGAGGTGAAAGCTGAAGAGCCGCTGGTCGGGATCGTCACAGGTTATGTACTGCATAACCGGGACAATGGCATCATCAAATGGCATCGAAAGGTGGGATCGGAGCAAGTTACCCTTGTCCCACTGGTGATCTGGGAAGCGGGAAAGCTCCTCTTCCCAGTTATGCTTGTCACGTCTAACAACGCGGCCCTTCTCCTCGTGGTGCAGCCCGGTGACTTCAGTGAGGAAGTCCTTAGAGATTTTAAAATGCAAGCCCTTAACAGTGACTTCTCCGTCGTTCCAAGTCTCCAGGAAACCCTGGGTGATCTCATCGTCATGGCCGGCAAATTTGCTGAAGAAAGGCGTATATTTCTTGGCGTCAGAGAAAAGGCGAGTAGGGCCACTCAGCTCGAGGATAGAGGGCTCTAGAAAAATAGTTTTGAAGGCCATGGGGGATGAGCTGGCAGGGTGGGGACATAGGGAGCAGAAAATGCCAGACCGGGGAAGCAAGAACAGGGGAAGGGGAATGCGACAGCGGGATGGGACAACGAGGGGATTAAAAAGGCTTTGCGGGGGCTTGAGAAGGGGAAACGCCGCCAACTTTGGAAAGTAGCACACGCGTTTATGATCGACACGACGGGGAGGGGGGTGAGGGGGCGTACCAAGCAGCTGACACGCGAGGGTGGGGCAGGCCCACAGCCGAAGCGCCAGCTGGCGGACGCTGAGCGGAGGAACACCGGGAAAGGGCTGAGTCGGAGTTAACCTCGAACGGATAGCCATGGCACGGGGAGCGGGCGACATAGAGATCATCATGGGAAAAGCGAGGAATTCCGTCATGTGCGAACAAGTGAGGCTGACGGGGCTGCCAGCTGGCCGGCGCGGGTAGCTGACAAGGCAGGGGACGTGGGCCGCTGCGGGGAAGAGCTTGATCCTTGCGCTGCCGGGGGAGCGTGTCGAAGGTCTGACACGGGGGCGGGAAGCATTGGACAGCGGGAGCACGGATCGGGAGGACGTCGTCGCCCAGCCACGGGGAAGACTAGACACCCGGTCGAACAACATGCTCGGGCTGGTCCTGCAGCACTATTTGGACTAGGCCTGCAGGGAAGTGCGAGGTCCAAGTAGTGAATTCTCCAGCGGTGATGCCCAGGTTCGCCATGAAGTCGGCAGCCTTGTTGCCTTCTCTGTGAACATGCTGGAAGGTGTGGTCGGGAAAGTCTTGGAGCAGGAAGAGGGCCTCTCGGATGGAGTTATGGAATCGCCAGGAGCAGGACTCGGGCTTGCTGGCACCTCTGATGATGACTTGGGAGTCCCCTTCGATAACAATTTTTGGGAAGGGGCCCCTGAGTGCCGACAGGCCACTGAAGCAGGCCGGCAGCTTCAGCAAAGTTGTTAGTTCGCCTGCCCAGCGGGACCGCGAAGGCAGAGACCAGATTCTCGGAACCGTCTCTGATAACCCCGCCAGCCCCAGAGGGCCCGGGTTGCCTTTGGAAGCACCGTCGAAGTTGAGCTTGAGCCACCGGGGGAGTCCATCTGACCAGGGATCGGGGGGAAGGGGCGGGAGGGGAAGCAGGGGGGGTGATTTGGAAGCCGAGGGAGGAGAGGAGGGAGGCTTCGCCCGGTAGCCTGGGCTCCGCAGAAAGGGAAATGAGGCGGGAATTCTCGGAGGCGAAGGAAACTACTTTGATCGCCAACCTGCGGGGGAGCAAGCCGGGGAGGAGAAGGCTCGCCGGTTGCGCTCGAGCCAGAGCTGCCAGAGCAAGTGGGGAAGACAGGCCTTCCAGAGGAAGCGGAGGAAGGGATGGGCAAAGGGGGAGGGCCACTGGGACAGGAGGTCAGAAATGGAATTGGGGGCCACCCACTGAACGAAAAACTGGGAAAGGATGAGGCCCAGAGCTTCGGAAGAAAAGGCGCAGTTTAAGAAGAGGTGGTTGGTAGACTCCCACGCAGCACAGCATAGGAAACATCTGTTGGGGATTTGAAAGCCACGCTTGATCAGGTTCTCGATCGTGAGGATTTTGTTTTGGACGGCCGCCCAGACGAAATGGCTGATTTTGGGGATTAATTTCTTGGCCCAGACCATCTGGGTCGGGAAGGTGGTAGCCCCGGGGGTTCTCTGGATATGGTAAGCAGACTTAACAGAAAAGATGCCGCTGGGAGAGCCATGCCACACGCATCTGTCACTGGCGCCAAAAGAAGGAATGACTGTCGCAGCGAGGATGCGGCGAAGTACGGCGGCTTGAAGCGGGAGCCTGGGATTCAGGATGGGTTTCCAGGTGATCTGCCCCTGGCACAGGGTCATGTAGTCAGACACTCTGGGCCCTCGGTCCGCTAGCCCAGGCTTGAGAAGAAGGAGATCTCTGTCGGAGCTCAGGGCCTCGTCGAGGATCCATCTGTCCTCCCAAAAGTCGATCTTGGCACCGTCTCCAAGGAGCCATCTGGTCCCTTGCTGAACGATGTCTCTGGTGGAGAGCAGAGCCTTCCAGAAAGCAGATCCGTCGCGGGGCTAGGAATCCCCGAGGAAGGGGTGACTGTGACAGTACTTCCTCCGAACAATGCCAACCCATTCATCAGGGGTATTGGTATGAACCTTCCAGGCATGTTTGGACAGAAGGGCCTTATTCATGGGAACCACCCGTCTAAGCCCGATTCCTCCCTCAACTTTGGGGCGGCAGACTAGGGGCCAGGAGACCAGGGGAATCCTTTTTTTGTCTTCGCCTCCCGACCAGAGAAAACGTTTCTGGATTTGCTCGATGAGAATAGCGATGGAGGCCGGAATTCTGAAGACCGACATGAAGTATATTGGAATGCTTTGGAGAACGGACGCCAAGAGAGTGGCTCTGCCGGCCTGAGAGAGAAGGTGGCCTTTCCAGGGGGCGAGTTTTCTTTGAATCCGCTCGATCATCCCACTCCACAACGCCTTGGAAGACGCCCCTGTGAACAGAGGAAGCCCGAGGTAGGAGGAAGGGAGGGAGCCGGGGGAGCAGCCAAGGATCCGCCCGATTTTAATTTGCCTAGCCACAGGGGTGTTGATGAAGTAAATCTTGCTTTTGCGTAGATTAATCTTTTGCCCAGCCGCCTCCTCGTACAGGGTAAGGATGCTCTTAAGGGCCTTAGCTTGAGGGACCGAGGCCGAGGAGGCAAGAATGGTGTCATCCACAAATTGTCGATGGGACACGGGGGGAGATCTTGCGCAGGCCTGATGCCCGAGATAAGACCGCGGGTTACAGCGTTCGAAATGGTGCGACCCGGGGCCTCGGCCGGGATAATAAAGAGGATCGGGGATAGGGGATCACCTTGGCGAAGACCTGCGGAGGTCGGGGAAGAACCCGGTCGGGGAACCATTGACCAGGATAGAGAACCAGGGGGAGGACACGCACTTGTTGATGAGATGGACCCAGGAGGGGTGGAACCCAAATTTGAGGAGGACCTTGGACAGGAAGCTCCAATCGACCCTGTCAAAGGCTTTATTCATATCGAGCTTGAGCAGGAAATGGGCCTTTCTGGATAGGACAGCAGAGTGAATGGCCTCATGCATGATGATGACCCCGTCAGTGATCAACCTGCCTTTGACGGAGCTTCCCTGGCAGGGAAATGATCGGGGGAAGGATGTCTTTGAGGCGGGTTGTCATGGCTTTAGTCAGAATTTTATAGAGGACATTGCACAGGCTGATGGGGCGGAAGTATGACAGGGACCTGGCGGCCTGGGTCTTCGGGATCAGGGCTATGAATGTAGAATTGATGCCTCTGGGAATGGATCTGGCAAACTGCAGGTCCCGGATGGCAGCGCAAACGTCGAGGCCTACGATGTCCCAGAAAGTCTGGAAAAAGCGGGGAGGAAACCCGTCCGGGCCCGGAGCCGCCTCAGCCTTCATGGAAAAGGTGGCAGCATGGATTTCTGAGTCAGACAGGGCCTGAACCAGTTTAGCATTAGCCATGGCCGGGACGGACGTCGGGATGTGGTCCAGAAGGGAGTCGGCCGCCTCAGAGGACATAGGAGGTCCATCGCCCAGGAGCTCTTGAAAGAAGCGGACTGCCTCGGCTTGGATGTCCGCTTCCTTGTTGATGGTGCTGCCATTGTTGTCAACCAGCTCGGCAATTCTGTTAGAGCCCCTGTTTCGGAGGGTCGAGGCATGAAAGAACTTGGTGTTTGCATCGCCATCTTGGATCCATAGAGCACGCGACTTCTGCCTCCAGAAGGTTTCTTCCCTGGCTAGGACATTGTGGTACTCGCTGAGGGCAATGCGTTCCTCTTCCCTGAGGCCGGGCTCTTGAGAGCCAGCTTGGAATCTGGATTCAATGTCCTCCAGTTTATTTTTGATAACCGCCTTGCTTTCAAAGATATTACCGAACACTTCTTTGTTCCAAGTCTTGAGGAGCTCCTTGAGGCGTCTCAACTTATGGAAGACCTGCTCGGCGGGGCGGCCAGGGGCAGGGGGAGCCCACCAGCAGCCGACCTGGGCCCGGAGGTCAGGATGGTGGAGCCACATGGACTCAAACCGGAAGGGTCTTCTGGGGGGCGGGCGATGATCAGTCTCAAGGAGGAGGGGGCTGTGATCGGACCCGATTTTGGGGAGGGCCAAGAGGGAGGCATCAGCAAAAAAGGGGAGGGCTTCCTTGGACAAGAACACTCTATCTAACCTTACCTGGATGTGGTTGGGGCCCGCTCTCTTGTTGGACCACGTAAACCGGGCTCCCTTCAGGCTGACATCCATGAGCTCGTTGTGGGCAGTGAAGGCCCCAAAGTCGTCCATGCTTTTGGTTCTGACCTCAGAGCCCCCGCATTTGTCAGAGGAAAATAGGGGGCTGTTGAAATCCCCGGCCAGGATCCAGGGGGGGGAGCGAAGGCTTCTCTCATCGAGCTGATCTCCTGCCAGAGCCTTGCTTTCTCGACGGGACTGTTGGGAGCGTAGACGTTGGAAAGGATCCACGATCGCTTAGTGTTGAGGCAATGGACCAGAATATTCATGATTCTGGGCGAGGAAGAAATGAGCCTTCCCTCGAAAGATCGAGGGTCCCACATGCACATGAGGCCCCCGGCTGAACCAGCCGCGGGGGTGGAGAGAAGTTCGCAGTTGCGCCAGGTAGCATGGGCTATTCGTCGGGCAGCGGCGTCATCAATCTTGGTCTCCTGGAGGAGGATGAAGGACGGGCGGTGATCCCTGCGGAGTTGGCCGAGGATCCTTTTCTTGGGGACTCCATTGAGTCCCCTGATGTTCCAGGAGATTAGCTTCATTTGGCACCCTTTTGGGGTCGCCTGCCCCCCTTTCCAGCCTGAGCGGGAGGTTTGGATCGGGCGTCGTCCGCCTTGCGAAGGTACGTACCAACATCAGGTAACGTAGTCTGGGAACCGCTGGCAATATCATCCTCGGTGATTTTTGACCGTTGTTCGCACAGGGTGGGCCGCCCTCGTTTACCTTTGGTGCCAAAATCTGTGGCAAAGGATCTGCTCCGGGTCCTTTTGGGGCTGACTTCGTCTGACTCAGAAGGAGAGTTGTCTTCGGTCTCTTCATTAGATCGCTCGGACCCACACACCAAGGGGGTAGGTTTCGGGAAGGACTGGGAGGCCGGGGTCAGAAGGGGTTGGGGGGGAAGGTTGGATCTCGGAAGGAGCCGGGGCTTGCGGGGCTAGGATGGCCTACGGGGGAGGATCTGGGATCGGGGCCCCGAAGGGGTCGCTAGGGGGGGCACCCTCCGAACTGGGCTCGAGGGCCTGGGGGCCCGAAGGGGAAACCTCCTTGGGGGGAGAGCTAGGGTTAGGACGAGAAGGATCCTGGGAGGGGGCCCGACCAGAACTGGGCGGGGGGTTGGGATTAGGGCCTGCCGCTTTCCTGGAAGCCGGGCACTGGTGAGGGAGGTGGCCTTGAGAGCTGCAAGAGGTGCAGAAGGCAGGTTTGTTTTCGTAGATAAGGGTTTGGCGCCAGAAGAAGGACCCAGAAGAGATGGTCACCGAGGAGGGGAGCTCAGATTCGAGGTTGGCGTTGGCACAGAACCTTGCATGCACCATGCGAGAACCGGCCTTGGTCGCAGGATCAAAAGCCACCAGATCTCCGACCGACGGGCGATGAGCTTAAGGACATCTTCGCGCCACAGATGGAAGGGGAGGTCTGGGAGGCGGACCCAGATCGGGGCAAAGTTGATGCTTTGGGTGCTGGGGTGAAAGTCTGCACCATAACGTCTGAGAAAAAGGCTTTTGCGGCCCAAGAACCAGGGCCCGCCTGACAGGATCTTCTCAGCATCCTCGATGTTGTTGAGTTTGATAATAAAAAAGCCTCTAGACAGGGCAACCAGCTGGATATGGCCAGAGACCTTCCATTTGGTGGCCGCCCATTTGCGGATCGTTTCCATGTCTGGGCGCCCGCCCAGGAACTTCCCAACCGGGGAGGATGAAGAATCGAAACCAGGGATGAGTAAACCTCCTCCTGGATGGAAATGTGGGTACCTTGGAGGGAAAGCCCGACACCCAGGGCCCGAGCAGGGGATCTGTTGCCCGCTAAAACCTGTTGGTAAGAGGGTTTATGCCCGCCCGGGGCCCGCCCTTGCCCTGGAACGGGGGGAGCCTTCCCAAGGCCGTCCGATGCTGCAGTGCCAGGCAGGGGGCGCGGGCCCAGAATCCCGACCCCACCGAACCCATCGCACACGAGACCCTCGTCCGACCGTGTCGCGGATCCGCCTGGGCCCGGCCCGGGCCCGGGCGTGCCTGAGCCCCCAGGATCCGGGCCCGCCCAGAATCCAGCGCTCTGCGAAGGATCCGAATCCAACCCTGCATCCGCTTCTGCTCCAAACTGTGCTCCTGCTGCCGCACCTGCTGCCGCTCCTCCTGCTGCTCCTGCTCCTGCTCCCGCCATCTCAAAATAACAAATCTTCCTTTTCATTACCTCTAAAATTATAAATTGCTTTCCTTTCCTTTAAATGTTCTTCTATTTCTTTCCAGCCATACGATCTAAAGTATTCTATCTTTTGATGTATTCCAAATTCTTTATAATGCCTCACTTTTAAAAGTGCTTTGTCATTGCTTTAACCATTCTTCAATTCTACCATTCATCACATGCACTTACTAAACATATTAGGAATCCATTGCCATAGTTCCCAAACCATTAAACAATGTCAAAAGAGATGGTTTATACTCTCCTCCTTTTTACATATAACACATTGTGAGGGGCCATGAAAACCCCTTTTCATTAGATTATCCTAGGATAAAAGTTTCCTATGACCTACTAGCCATATAAACATTTTAACATTTGGAATGCTTGGGCTATCCTAAATATCTCTCCATATTATTGTGGTATTCCTATTTTTTGGTGCTTTACATTATATCCTCTTCTTACTGTGTATTCTCCTAATCTATTCAACTCCCAAATTAGCTTACCCTTGACTCCCCTTAGAATAATCACTATTGTTATCTTTCTTCTCAACTACCTCCTACCAACAATGTTTGATATACTTGTAAAATAATTTTCTTTCCATTTGTATCTTCCTTCTTGAAACTTGTACATAATGTTTGAAAACCTATAACCATATTTTTCTTGAAGTAATCTCATCCACGGTTTCAAAAATAAATCTAGATTGAGTGGTTTTTTATCACACCAAGTATACATCCAAATAAATTTTTTTTCTTCAGTTCCCACCACCCATATTAAACCTTTAATAACTAGATCAATTGATTTTTTTAAACCGTTCCATAGTGCATAATCATCTAGTAGTGAGAATGCAATAAATATTAAGCTTGGTTCATTAGGCCAAACATACTTAATTAGAAGAATATTTTCCCATTGTCTTTGACTCTCTTTGTACGATATCCAAATTACTTTTCCCATTAGAGCTAAGTTTACATATGTGAGAACTCTTAAACTAAGACCTCCCCTAATTTTATCATCACACACCTTTCTCCATTTCATCAAAGGAAATTTATTTTTATCATGTAATCCTGACTATAAAAATGACCACATAATATAGATTAATTTTTTATTTTTGCTAATTTTGGTATACTATACAAGGATATATAATATGTTGGAATGACTTGTAAGACTAATTTATTTAGTTGTACTCTTCATGCTAGTGACAACTATCTACATTTCCATGCTAGTAGTTTATCATGAACTTAACTTATAAGTGGATTCCACAATTCTATCCTCATTCTTCTCTTAAATAATGGCATCCCTAGATATGTTGCTAGTAAATTTACCTCCTCCATTTGAAGTAACTCACATATCCCTGCTTTGATTCTACTTGAAGTGTTTAGGAAGTACATTTTGGATTTTATCCTATTAACTTTCTGCCTTGACACTCTTTTATATTCCTTTAATAAGTTATTCAAAGCTTTGGCGTTATTTTACATTGCACTTCCAAAAATGGCTATATCATCTACAAATTGTTGATGGGTGATGTTGTCGATGTTATTACTAGCCTTAAGTCCACTTATTAGCCCATATTTGTATGCCTTCTTCAAGTTCCTTCCCAATACCTCTACCATAATAATAAACATATATGATGATAGATGATCTCTATGTTTAAGACCCCTCTTGGATTTAAATGATTTTATTACTAGCCCATTGAACAACACTAAATATGATACTATAGAGACACCAGATTTAATCCATATGACCCATTTCTTTCCAAATCTAAACTTTTCTAATACTGCAAAAAATAAAATATCATTTAACCCTCTCATAGGTTTTATTCATATCAAGTTTTAAGATCATTTTTTTATCTCTTCTAAAAGTTGTTGAATTCATTACTTCATGAGCTACTCTGATCACATCCAAAATCTATCTCCATTTTATAAATTTTTCTCTCTTTAGAAATTATTTTTTCTAATAGTGGTCTTCATCGATTTGCCATCACTTTGGATATTATCTTATATGCCATATTATATAGTCTTATGGGTTTAAATGAATTAAATAATTCTACATCCTTCATTTTTAGAATTAGGGTAAGATATGTTGCATTTATTTTATAAGGTATATATTGTTTTACCCTAGACTATTCCATTACCACCAATAAATAATTCTTCACTATTTCTTAGTTATGTTGATAAAATGCTATAGAGAATTCATCCAGACCTAGATATTTATCCTTATCAAAAGAGGAAAGAGTTGAATGAACTTCTAGAGTAATAGGCCCCATAAATTTGCTATTGTATCATTTTTCTATAATTGAAGGTACTTCTTATAGTAGTTTATCATTTAGAACTTCAATATCCTTTGATCCTAGAATATTTTGGTAAAAAAAGCCTTGTCTCCTTTCTAATTTTGCTTTGGCCTTCAATATAAACCCCTTATACCGATTTAATTCTACCAATTTTGGATGTTGATCTCTGTACTATTTCCATCCTATGAAAACTTTGTGGTTTATATCCTTTTAACCAAGTCTATCTTGATTTTAATCTCCAAAATTTCTCTTCCTTACTCAAACTAAGCAACTTCCTTTCTTTTGAGCTTGGATTATTGTGCTTACCTTTTTGGAAATTTGAAAGTTTCTCTTGTAGATATTCTATCTTCTCAAAAATATTTTTAAAAGTGTTCTTATTCCATTATTTTAATCTAAATTTCATTGATTTAATTTTTTTTGGAAGTATATACAACCCATAGTTTCTCGAAGAATTCCATGTCTACACTATCATACCAACAAATTGAGGATGGTCTTCTAATATCTACTTATATTTAAATATGATTTTTTAAATTTAGTTACCATCATTTTAACTCTTATTGGCCAATGAACTAAACCAATCCTTGTCAAGGTATTAATTTTAGCACAAGTTTCTTCATCTTGCCAATGACCTAAGAGTATGCATCTGTCTATTTTTTTTGCTATCAGGTTATGTCTTATCTTGTTGTTGGTCCATGTATAGTTGTCCTCTTCAAACTCAACCTCTCATAGATTTTTGTTTTGAATAAAATATGAGAAATATCTTATACTTTGGTTTATTTTCCTAATCATCCAAAATTTTCATCCAACTTGTGAATTGGGTTTCTTAGTCTTTACTTCTCATAAATGATTCAATCCCACTCCATACTTTTGATTGCCTAGCTGTTGTAGGTCCATGGACATTGATGAGGATGAAATGAATATATGTGAAATAGCATGTGACTAAAGAGGCTATCCAATGCCTGGTTTTATGGTTTCATAGGAGGTTCTAATTGCATTCCAACATATGAGAATTTCCCCTATTGTTCCTTTTGAATCCACAACATCCCATTTACATATTGTCCATACTACTTTCCTAGTTTTAGAAACTTCTTCCTTTGTCATTTTAGTTTCCTGGATACAAAGAATTTCAAACTTATTACTTAAATAGAGGTCTCCAATAAATATCTACTTTGAGGGGGCATTAGCACCCTTTATATTCCATGATATGGTAATCATGTATCATTGGAAGTTGTTGGCCCCTATTACGAATTACTAACATATTGCTTTTTGGTAAAGATAAGTTCAACCAACTTAGATTGTGTTTCTTTATCTATGTTTGTTCTTGCTTCCTTGGATCTCACTTGATAATTTGAAGGTTAGTATTGGGAGTAGGTCTTATTGTTCTATTACTCATTATTCTTTCATAACTTTCCTTTTTATTTTATTTCTCCTCTCTTAGCTCTACTAAGGAAGCTTTTGACTTATTCTACTGATTTTTTGGTATTTTCTTATTAAGGTAGAGGTATTAACATCTAACACTGTGTTTTCTCTATCATTTTCCTTCTCTTGAATGGTGCATGGTACTTCATGTAATCAAGAGAGTGAGCGGAAAATAATAATCAATTAATCAACTAAACATTAGCATGAATACCAATGTTTAAATAAAACAAATAATAGACAAACTAACTAATTCCCCACTAACCACGCTAACAAACGCGTTAGGTTAGGTAGAGAGTTAGATTTAGGATTGACTACCCTAGGATATTTAGGCTAGTTACCATTAGATATTTAGGACAGTAAATATTTATATGGTAGAAAGTAAAACAGTAAATGTAGTAATAAATCCGAAGTAGTGTAATGCAATACACTAGCTTATTTTATCTAGTGGAGTAATTGGTAAGTATCCCAAGTAATGTAATATTACTCTAACATCCCCCATTATTACATTATTTGGGTAATACATACATATCCCTCTATACAACAATATTTGGGTAAAGTATATAACTACCCCAATACAGTGAAGAAGATGTTGATTTGTTGGTTCTTTGCTCTGTCACAGTGCTCTGGCTGCTCCTAAGCAAAAAATGGGTCATTCCTCACTTTGTTTTCATGCCAACGAATGTCCTTATGGTAATCACATCATCCAATCGAATTGCATGGGTTACCAGCCACTGCAATCGCTAGGTGTAGTAGAATAGATCACTTCATACAAGGTTCATTCATTTACAATATGAATTTGCAAAAGATAAGGTAGCTAAGGTGTTGGTCGTTGTCGAAAATGCACCCTTATAAGTTCCCCCCTTCTCGTTGCAAAACATAGTGTAATTTATGTCTGAAGGAAGTGTGACTAAGGTGTCGATCAAAGCCGAAAATGCACCCTTATAAGCCATCTTCCCTTTTTACAAAAATTGTGAAGAAAAGAAATTTATATCCCCCCTCAATTGCAAAAAGTGTGCAACACAAGAGTGTTGTGAAGGATTTTACAAATATTGCCTCCTAGACAATTTTACATCACAAAAATTCGCTCCTCTTGTTACAAGTACTTCAAACACCTAGAATTTGCTATTTATGAAGCCTAAAAGAGGTACAAGCACCCCTTATTGCAAGGTCTTCAAACAAAATACTTATGCTATTTATGAAGCCAAAAATAGGAGAAAGAGAATATGGTGTTTTTGCCCAAGGGACACATGTGTTTTCCCTCTACAAAACTGTTTTAGCAATTTAGCACTCCTTGTGCTATCTTTGAACCAGAAACATAATCAGTATGAGACACTTCACTAGAAATATGGCTTCTGTGATGTGCCTTGGCCATTTTAGTTTTGCTTTTTTTGAAACCAACACTGAATGGTGTCATGGTTTTCATTTTTACAAGTTGTGCAAAACTATGTTTTCTAGGCAATTTGATCAAAAAAGTTCACCAATTTGTCCTTCCTTATTGCAAGTACTTCAAGCATGGTTGCTGTTTATGAAGTCTAAAAAAAAATATAGTTTGTATGATGACTTCTACTTTTCTGATTGCCTTTACAAGTTTTATTTCCCTCTTGTCAAAAATCTGTGTTTTGAAGGAAGAAAGGAATTATCCCCCCTTAGTGCAAAGGATTGCTACTTTGTAAGGTTCCTTATTTTTCAAAAAACTTGTTCTTTCTTTTGATTACCCTAAAAGAGTACCAAAAGATAATTCACTCAAACATATATTTAATGGCACCTGCCTTAACACCCTTCAAGAAGGATGAAAATTTTGAGGAAATTAAGCCAAACAAATAAGAGTGAATTAGGGGTTTTGTTGATTTAGGAGAGAATATCTTGTGTTATTGGCGGTAAATCTGTGCATGGATGTACACAAATTTGTGAAATAGTGAGGTATGGATGGTCTTGATTATATGACTTATAGTTGCAAAAAGAATAATGCAACAATCAAACAAGAAATGGCCTCAAAATTATTATCACCTAGTTTGCCAATTAAGGTGTCGAGTAAAATCGAAAATGCACCTTTTAATTTTTGCAACAAAATGTGTATTTGTATTGTGCAAAAAAAAAATATTTTTATGTCTCCTACTTTGTTTTCCAATTTTGCAAATGAAGTACATGGTTGTCTTCCCCCCTGAATTTTGCAAAATTAACAATTTGAGCACTCCTTCCAAGACAAGTCGACACACGACCCGCATTTGGAAGGCTTCCAGAACTAGTCGACACACGACTTAGTTTTTGATGGACCTAAGGCTTTAAATTCTTCTCAATTTTGCAAAAGGAAAGTGCAATTTTATGTCTTATATCCCCCTCTTGGAGAAAAACAAATGCACTCTTTGTCTATGAAATTCACAAAATTTTTAGATTCCTTGTTTTCCAAATTTGCAAATGAAGTACATGGTTGTCTCCCTTTCATGGTGCAAAATGGACAAGGTTTGAGAAGAATGGGAGGTTCTCTAATTTGCAAAAAAAATATGCTCTTCTATGTCTTATATCTCCTTTTTGGTGAGAAAACAAAATCACTATTTTTGTTGTGTTGCAAAAGAAATACCCTCCAAATTTTCTATTTTTAATGCAATGTTTTCATAGATTTAATCAAATGTTTATAATGGAATATAGTTAAGACAAAAAAAATAAGTTTTAAATATTTAAAACTAAATTTTTATCATAAAAATATTAAATTATAAATTAAAAAGATTAAAAAAAAAAAAAATTACAAAAAAAATTACCTTTTACTCGGTCCAGTCCACCGCCCGCTTTTAGCAAAAAAAACACTTCGGCCCCGACGGGAGTCGAACTCCCGACCTCCTGTCGGGCCGCGCCTTGTCGAGGGCTAAATCTCCAGTCGGGCTAGCTAGCCCGACGGAGATATTGGGGAGGAGACTTCATCTTGAAGCCTCCCCTCCCTAGGGCTTGGAGCGCGCGCCTTCGCGTGCTCTAAAGCTTTTGTTTAAAAAAGCTTTGGGACTTTAGTCCCACATGCACCGTGAAGGCGCATGTAAAGTTGTTTAAAAACAACTTCGCCCATATAAGGATTCAATTTCCTGTGGGAAATCCGAGTCCTTTGTCGTCCTTTTGTTCGCTGCCACATCGCGGCTAGTCGAGTCAGGTGGCACGTGGCAGTCTGCCACGTGTCACCCACGTGTCAGGTTCGATGACACATGGCTAGTCCACCATGTGTCACGTCCTTTGTCATCTGGTATCAGTCTAGTCCAGTCAGCACCTCGGGGTGCATGCCAATGTCAGTCCACATGTCCATCCAGTCAGCACCTCGAGGTGCATGCCAGTGTCAGTCCACGTGTCCGTCCAATCTATCCACATGTCTCCTCTAGGTTGGCTAGGGTCTCGTGCGATCTGTATGCATCAGATCATGTTAGTCTGCCTGAGTTAGATCTCGGTTGTCAGATCCGATAGAGGGCACACCTGCCCTCGCTAACCGATCCAAGCCATTGGGGATCGTGCAGGTGTTAGGTCCCCTGATAGGGGTGTCCCCCTATCAGTGTTTGTCAGACCCGAGGGCACTCCTGCCATCAGGTTTGGGTTTGGTCCCTGCCTGGGAGGGCATGCCTACCCTCTCGGCTATGCGTTGGACCCACGGGGGCAGCACTAGCGACCGTCGATGATCGGAGGGCCTCCTGCCATCACGAATATCGATCTTCGGTGACCTACGTCCCGACAGAGGGCGCTCCTTCCCTCTGTCGCGTAGGTGCCACGTGGGCCGTCAGATGCTGGTGGGTTTAATAACCCTAGTCTCGAGATCTATGCCTGATGCTGCGGGTTCTAGCCTCCCGATCTAGCAGCAGGTCAGCAGGTCTCGTGTAGTGATTGTATTCACCTTCTCCAATGAAACGAAGGTGTGCCTTCACCTTCTCCAGTGGAACGAAGGTATCCCGATGCTCCTGCTCCCTCTGGCTCTGATGCCAATGTAATCAAGAGAGTGAGCGAAAAATAATAATCAATTAATCAACTAAACATTAGCATGAATACCAATGTTTAAATAAAACAAATAATAGACAAACTAACTAATTCCCCACTAACCACGCTAACAAACGTGTTAGGTTAGGTAGAGAGTTAGATTTAGGATTGACTACCCTAGGATATTTAGGCTAGTTACCATTAGATATTTAGGACAGTAAATATCTATATGGTAGAAAGTAAAATAGTAAATGTAGTAATAAATCCTAAGTAGTGTAATGCAATACACTAGCTTATTTTATCTAGTGGAGTAATTGGTAAGTATCCCAAGTAATGGAATATTACTCACACTTCAAGAGAGCATTCAAAATATTATGAGGCATATTTCTTAGATTCAATAGGAATGTTCATCCCTAAATCAGGATCATACTAAGTAGATGGTTCCTTGTTAACATTTTAATCCTGTTGTCCCATGTCCTCTAAGATTTGATCTACTTTTTATTCATAGATTAAAGCCTCAAAAGCATTGGTATTTCTTCCAATATTCTTACTTATCAACATCCATTATTTATTTACTTTCATTTTTCTGAATCTATTTTGTTGAAGTTGAAAACCATCCTCATACATACCCATTTATAAGTTTTTCTTCTAGTTTCTACATATATTTTTGTTGGACTCTTCTTAGGGTATGGTCTCTCAATGTACCCCACCTCATAACATCATCCACATATGAAGGATATATTTTCATAATCCATGGTTTGGGTCCACATAACTTACCCCTATACTTAATAATGATTGATAATGGTAAAGGTTTACTAATATCAATCATGACCGATATTTGAGTATAAACAACCAAGATTTCATCTTTTGTAGTTTATGAAATATCAAGGAATCCATTGCATTGAAGGTATCCATTTCCTAGAATTCAATGGGTAACCCATACATCATGACCTAAACTAGTATTAGGGATAGATTTATGTTTTCAGGTGCAAAGCCTTCATACCAATGGGTAAGAAAGAGTCATGCTGTTCCCATAAACCAAGGATCACCTTTTACGATTTTATCTCTTTCCTCCATGGAATAGAAAATATCTAGGAAGAAACCTTTGGGAAGAAAGAATAGACTCACTCTTGGAGACTTCCATCTCCTATCAATCCATTTTCTCAAAGTTGAAGCTCTTGGTCAAGACCTATTAAATTTACCAATGACTTTCTTATCTTTGAGCAATGAGGATTGTTGCTTTATGAGGTCCTCTCTAACCTCTACTACTAGGGATAATTAGAATCATTTAGCTATAAAGTGGTCCATGGGAAGGAAATTATAACGCGATATCTTTTGAAATTTATCAATATATCCTATAGCGATTATATTATTTGAAAATAAACCTATAATAATCATGCAAAACTTCTAAGATAATGAAAGGATAAATAAAACTTATCTGAAAATTTCTATGCCTAGATAGAATGTCCCATCTTGTTGATGCCCTAGCCCTCCATTGCTCCTCCCATCATCCGAACCTTCGTTAAAAAATATCTACAACTTGAAAAATTGTCACTACCCTTGTTCCAAATGATTGATTTCACAAGGCCATATCTCCCTCAATACTTATTGGGTTCCTTCATATGACTATGCATTTTAAAATTATTCAAATTCTAGATAAATTGGTCCAAGAATCATATGAATCAAACAAACCTTTGCAAATATATGACTCTTGAAAGATGAGAAAATAACAATCAAATATAAATATGTAAGTTATTTAAAAAACAAATTAAGAATGATAATGTTTATTGAACATTTTAATTTTATGATTTGTTTTGATTTATTATAATTTTAATTAATAAAATTTAGGTAGAAGTTTTGATGCAATTCTTATAACTAGAATAACTTATGTTTATTCATTGTCAAATATTTAATTAGACACATGCATTATTCATATTGAGCCATCAAATATAAATATTATTTTTTAATTTCATTTTGGAGCATAAATGTTATTCTTTGATGTTTATTGTAGAAGGTTAGGGGTCTCTTTGAAAACCCCTTCTTCTACCTTAATAAAAAAAATTATATTTATGTTCATATTTAATCAAAGCATTTTCAAAAACTAGTATTCAAAACCAAAGATCATGAGGCAAAACTACCACTGTATAACATTGTTTTCGCTATCGCCTCTTAGTGATTTTGATTATCATGTGCTAAAACCAAAAAGTTTGACTTCCTATCTCGTTCAATCCACCTGCTTGTTAGCTTTTGATACTAAATACTTAATGTAAAATCTACCACAAGGTATAAAATGAGCATGCAATATTAAATATAAGATAATGGCAATATGCAAAGCATGTAAAACTCATAAGAAACTTCTGTAAATACTCATAAAATTGCCATTAATGAAAGCTCACGAAAATAGTATCTTCATACAAAATGAGGAGATCACTAATACTCCATGCTCCATACAAGTTCTACATTGTAGCAAACTTGTATTCTACTCTACTCTATCTTCTCCTATGAAAATGATGATATTGTTGTATAATGCTTACACAAAGGCCAATATATAATGGGATGTGACTCTTGGCCTTCCATCTTCCTATGACTCTTCACTTTCCTATTCTATGGACTCATGTGCACATGGACTATGATGCACATTTACATTATTGAATACTTTGCACATTCTAATATTACTTGTGCATTTATTACATTGCATAAAGTAAATACTCAAACCCTAATCTATGACTCACACTCCTAATCTAAAGATGTACCCAAGGTGGTACATTAGCATGTACCAAATAATGTAATATATTCCAACACCCCCTGTATTACATTATTTGGTTATTGAAGACTTTAGTCTTCAATATGGTCTTCATCCTGGTTCTGGAACTTGAGCTCTTCTTTTTTGCTTTCTTCATTTTGTTCTCTATTTGTATCCTGATCAAGCAAATAATTAGTCTCTTCATAAAGTACTATTTTTGCTGAAAGAGCTTTAACTTCATGTTCATCTGTAGGTTCTTCTAGTTCTTGAATTTCTTGAATCTCTTGAACTAAGTGTCCTTTTTGTTTCCCTTCTCTATATTGTAGTTGAGGATGATTGTATTGATTTTGAGAAGTATATGGATGCTAAAATTGTTGCTGATGTGAATTATATTGATTTTGATATTGTCTTGGTTGAAATGGCCTATTTGATTGGCTTCCAAAATTTGTTTGATTCCCTTGATGTTGATTTCTTGGATTGAATCTACAATAATTGGTACTATGCCCTTTATTTCTGCATACTTGAAAATATCTATTATTCCATCTTGATGTACCCTTTGAGAATGAAGCAACATTTCCTTGTGACTTATCTTTTGAGACTAAGGCATTGTTAGTCATTTCATCTTTTACTAAATTTTCCACCTCATATTCTTGTAGGATATTGACTAATTCATCAAATGATGTATCTTTACTTAGAATTTGTAAGGATGTGACTAGATGCTTGTAGCTTTCTAGAAGTGCTCTTAGAATCACTTGGACAAGAAACTTGTCTTCTACCTTTTCTCCTAAGGTTAACAATTTTCCTTTTATATCTGCTACTTTTCTTAGAAACAATTCTATACTTTCACCACTATTAACTTTTAGAGAATGTAATTGAGTTTGAAGATTCAATATAGTGGCTTTATTCCTTCCTTCAAATATCTTGGCTAAGGTTTTCCAAGCTTCTGTAGAAGTTACTACTGAACTAATGTATGGTTGTATTTCATCTGTAATTGCAAATGTTATTATCATAAGTGCTTTTGCTTCATCTTCTTCATACTTTTGAATCTCTCTATCATCTGTAGTAGGTTTAGTTTTTGCTCCTTTAACAATATCCCAAAGCTTTTCAACTATCAATATTGACCTTACTTTGTTTTTCCATGAAGTGTAATTAGGTCCTTTAAGAAGTTGGGATTCTGAAAGAATGAATTTATTTGTTGTCATGATGATACTTGTAGACTACCTTATATCTCCCTAGTGTTTTGAATGTAAAATAGCTTTGATAAAATACTTAGCTTTCTAAGGTTTCCTTTGAGTTGAATCCCTTTTGTCTCCCTAATGTTCAACTTCTAGTCTTCACCTTATTTCTCCCTATTTATGAATAGAAAGCTTAAGATAATTTTGATGCAATTTTAATTGATAAAATTCTCTATCTTCAAGTACTTTAAGTTGGATTCCTTATGTCTCATTAATTTGAGCAAGAGACTAATTCCAATGTAGTTTTCCAACTTTCTAACAACTCTATGTTGTACTTTTTATATCTTTCAATTTTCTAAATTTCAAGAACCTATGATGGTGATGAATTCCTTATAACTCCCTAATTTAGAAATTTAGAATATAAGGGTATTTGCAAATTTAATATTTCAATTTCTATGTAGAAGTCCTTATTCCTCCAAGTCAAGTTATTTGCAAATATTTCTATGCTTGAATAAAGTAATTCCAATAGCTTTCAAATTAAATATTTCTTACTTCAAAAAGCTTTCAAATCATTCAATCATCTAAGGTTATAGTTCATCAATGCAATTCCTTATACCTCCATTTATTTAATTAATATCATGCATAAAATATTATCTAAATTTAACCTTAGTGTTGATATTCCTTATACCTCCTTGACCTTTATGCAAATGTAAATTGATTTGAAATTTATGTACCTTCTCAAATATGGTGCACTACGTATTCGGTTTGCTTCTCCTGTGTCTCCTTTATTCTGCAACTTGCACTCTAATTTAGGCATTGTCCTCTTTTCTAGACTTCAATGCAATACTACATCCTCCTTCACTACATTTAATATTCTCCCTTATGTATGGTGCTCTCTAAGACTTTGACTATCCTCCTATTGCTGGTTGGTTTCTCTGAGCATCGACTATGTTGTGCTCCCTCACTTGCATTACCTTGTTATCTCAAGAGTATGCTTGTATGACTTGTCCTTCATGCAAAGAATACGTTTCACTTTGCTTATGTTAGTTGGAGTTACCTTCTACGCTGTGACACTTGGCAATGTAACTCTTTCACTCTCCTATTAGAATATATTTTGTCCTTCTAGGTGGTGGCACTTCTCTTCTGCGTAACATCTATCTTCTTTGTAATGCTCCTCTGTTCCACTTTAGTTGGTAACATACTGCTCCTCTATAGTGTTTGTTCTTTTCTTTGTAATGCTCCTTCTCTTCGCTTAGTAATGCTTGATGCTTCACCTGATTTCCTTTGCTGTGAATGACACTTCGACTTTATGTTGGTTGATGTTAACAAGCGTTAATAGTGCTCACTTCTCATTGGCGATGTTGTTGGTAGGCATTTTCAATATGGTGCTTCATTTTCCAATCTTCAATGATTGGATAACCTTGGCCCTTCAACTCTTGCACCGCTTCACTTTCTAATGGCACTTTGGTGACCTATCCTTGCTATTTCGTGGCTCCTTGTTGGCTATTTTGACTCACAATGCTTGTTGGCTATTGTACGTAGCTCTAGGGAGACACTAGCTCATGCCTTTCGATTGCTTGCCCCCTATACTTTCAGTCTTTCTTAAATAATTACTCTTGCTTCCTTGAAATGGTGGCTTTCTTCTCCAATATGGTGGTGCCTCTTCTTTTTACCACTCCTCTGGTGGCTCCTCTTCACCAAGACTTGGTAATGGTGGTTTCTCTTCCATGGTGGCTCCTCCTCGTTGGCTACTCTTCTACAATGGCTCCTTCTTGGCTCTATGCTTGGTGGTTTCTTCTTTGGTGACTCCAAGCTCCTTAATTTGTGCCAAAACCTTTACCTTTTGGATAGTATAATACCTCTATTATTTGTTGTAAAATATTGACTTATTTATTTTCCAAGAGATAGTAAGGAGTTGATATTTTTCCTTTCCTTATATTATATCTAACTTCTCCTTTCTTTGTTGCAGGTTTTAATCCCTTGTGAATGCTATCTTCTTCAACTTTGAAGATATAAACTTGAGACCTTTCCTTTTGCTACTTTAAAAACTCAAATGTGGTGCTTTTAAAGACTTAATAATAAGCTAATGTGAATGTTCAAATAATGAACTTTTATGGCACCAATATTGCATACCTTTTGGCCTCCTTTTGTAGTTAGACTTCTTGGTGATTTGATTCACCTATTTGCTGCCCCAAATTTGTAAACTTTTGCAGCTTCAATTCCTTTTTCTTTGCTGCTCTAAAATCATTAATTTTGTAGCTCTAATTGCTGCCTAACTTTTCTGCCTTTTAGCCTTTAATTTGCTTCCTAAGAATATGATTGTTTTCTTCTTTATATTGCTGTCCAAAAACAACATTCAATTCCTCCAAATTGCTGCCTTATTTTTCTGTCAAGCCTTCCTTCAATTGTCTGTTTAAGGGCACTTCAAAATCTACCCAAATCTTCTTCTATTTGCAGCTCTATGTCACCTTCAACTTGTTGTCCTATGACTCTTCAACTTCTGCTGCAAAAACAACAATCTTCTCCTTTGCAAATCAACCTTCAAATCCTTTATGGCTGTCTTCAAAACTTTCAAATCTGGTGGCCTCTTCTAGCTTCTTTCTCCTCCAATATTCTTGTCAAATTCTAACTTCAAATCTAGCCTCTTTCATTAGTCTCTTTCTCAAGAATCTGAATGTCTTGAGGTCTTCAAAAATCTTTCCAAAATTTGGCAAACTTCTTGCCAAATCCTTCTTCCTTTTGGGCTTGTTGTCGGATGGCGACAATTGTCCCAAATTCTTTTTTTAGGAGTCTCTCCTGCTTGCAATCTTCTACCTTGAGATTTCTTCAAATCTTCTCCAATGGCCACTTCTTCAACTTCTTCAATAGGGATTTTCTAGCCTTCTTTTTCTCCTTCAATCTTGCTTGAGACCTCTTTTCTTGGGTCTTCAAATTCTGCAACTCTTCAATTTGTAATAGGACCTTTCCTAGTCCTCCTCTATCTTCAATCTTCAATCTTCTATCTTCCAAATTTGGAAGTTCTTCAATGAGATCTCTTCTCTTGGATCTCCTCTTTCTCCAATCTTCAATAGGGCTTCTCTTGGCCTCTTTTTCTCTTCTCAATCTTCAATAGAGTTTTTTTTTTCTTTCTTAAATCTTCAAGCTTCTATGGAGACCTCCTTCTTGGTTCTCCTCAATCTTCAATCTTCAATGTCTACTTTTTCTGCAACAAAGAACTAAGATAGTAGCAAGCAAATACATGCAAATCTCCAGATCTCTAAAAATCAATAAACTTCACTAGTTATCCTTCAATCTAGTGGAATGAGATCTATGTTGAGTCCTAGTCTTCACGAGTTTTCCTGCAACCCTGTGGAAAGACTCTAGCCAAAAAAATAACTTTAAAATTTTGAAAATGAGATCTCTCTATCTCCTCTCAATCTCTCTTGTGGCTCTCCCTATCTCCTATCAATCTCCCTTGTGGCTCTGATACCACTGTTAGCTTTTGATACTAAATACTTAATGTAAAATCTACCACAAGGTATAAAATGAGCATGCAATATTAAATATAAGATAATGGTAATATGCAAAGCATGTAAAACTCATAAGAAACTTCTGTAAATACTCATAAAACTGCCATTAATGAAAGCTCATGAAAATAGTATCTTCATACAAAATGAGGAGATCACTAATACTCCATGCTCCATACAAGTTCTACATTGTAGCAAACTTGTATTCTACTCTACTCTATCTTCTCCTATGAAAATGATGAGATTCTTCTATAATGCTTACACAAAGGCCAATATATAATGGGATGTGACTCTTGGCCTTCCATCTTCCTATGACTCTTCACTTTCCTATTCTATGGACTCATGTGCACATGGACTATGATGCACATTTACATTATTGAATACTTTGCACATTCTAATATTACTTGTGCATTTATTACATTGCATAAAGTAAATACTCAAACCCTAATCTATGACTCACACTCCTAATCTAAAGATGTACCCAAGGTGGTACATTAGCATGTACCAAATAATGTAATATATTCCAACACTACTATTAATGAACCAAATCCCCAAAAATTTGATCCACAACTCATGTAGAATTGCCATCCACAACTCCTATAGAATTGCCATTCATATGTTCTTCCATTAATGGCTTCTTGATCCATTTTAAAATCTTTACCATCTACAATATTGTCATCTTCAATGCAATTATTCTCCCAAGGAGCCATGACTTCCTACAAAGACAACACTTGAAGAAGCTCAATCTATGGTCTTTTGAAAGCAACCAAATTATGCTAAAATATCTCTAGAATCATAGGAATCAAGCATTATGTATGGCAAGATTATATCAAAATATTTCCAAAATCTTGTGAAAGCCATCCTTGTAAGAACTTAAGCTTGTGTTCTTGCAAGCATCCAAGAAAGGATCCAATCAAGTATACAAGCTCTTAATAAATCATCAAGCTTAAAGCATCCAAGTCTACAAGATCAATCATTCATATGCCATCATCAAGCAAGCTAGAAAAATTTCATCAAGCTCCCAACAAGAGGAAAACAACCTTGTGTCTTGGGTTGTGCTCTTCCCATTATTGTTTTTTGGCTCTTATTTGTGATTTTAGTTTTAAGCTTCATTGTTTTACACTTAGAACTAATCTTGCATTTGTATTTACATATAGTTAGTCTTTCATTTTATAATTTAATCTTTATCTTAAGTATGTAAATATTTATTTTTCTCCTACTTAACAGGGCTTCTATACTCCTAATTTAGCACATTTCACCATAGCATCATAATATTAGCTCATATTTCATTTAATATTGTTGTTTAGCTCTCAAAGGCAAACATGTTGTTAGATTTCAAGTCTATGGTTCTATAGCTCTCTAGTTTATATAGAGTGAAAATGTCAACACTGAGCAAAAGCACTGATGATGCTATCACTACCCAATGGTGCTTTTGCTATCTGGTATTCATTTATTTCGTTCTATCATTTTTATCATTTTCTTCTATTTGAATAGGAGTCTGATTGTTGTTCAAGGAAGTTCAACTATCCTCTACCAACTCAGACATGCCCCTTGTTGGAAATTTGAGTTAATTTGAGGTATTTTATGTTGTCATTGATGTCACATGGATCATTGATGTCACATGGATCATATTTGGTTTTTGTGGCAAAAGCACTTCATAGATAATCATCTATGATATTTCGGAGAGCATGGATATATACAAGGTTTTTATGAAAACCAAGGCAGGCAAAATAAAAGGTTTTATTTAAAACCATGGCAGGCTTATGTGGAAAGGGCTTTTCTTAAAAGCCAAGGTGGAATTTTGTTTCATCGAAAAAGGACCTCCGGTGATGAAGATATTAAAGTTTAAAGTTTAAGTTTAAATTAATGGAGGGCCGAACTATGTTTAATTAATGGAGGTTGACATATATATACATGTAAAGGTTTCAATTTATTTTGAAAATGGGGCATATTATATATCGTCGAAAAGCTTATTTCGAGGGCTATTTGAATAACTTATTTAGAAGGAGAAATAAGGTGTGCATAAATAGATATTTCTATTTTTGCAAAGGGGTTCCAAAAGTGAATTTTGCTTTGTTCTTTTTCAAGAGGATTAATTCTTTCATGAGGTGACAAGGTATGCAATATTGTGATTTATTTTATTTGATGGTATAAGTGCTTTTGGGAGTGAAAAGGTTATGCAATGTTTTGATTTATTTTATTTTATGGTACAAGTGGTTTTAGGAGAGATAAGGAAGTTGTGCAATTAAAGGCGTTGGTGATGATTATTGAAAAGTGGAGTAATGTTGATTATATTGTGATCTACTAACCCTTGTGAAGATTGGAAAAAGAATTTTGTGATTGTGGCAGATTTACAAAGAGGTTTTTTCATCTTCATAAAAGGTATGGGCACATTCTCCTATTGATTGTTTATGGTGGTTGATTTTTGAAATATCATTGGAGGGAAAAGGATTGTTTGTGGTTTCCTTTTCAAAAGTGGTTGGTTGAATGCTTCAAGGTTTTCTAAATTGAGAGTTGTGTTTAAACCTTGTGTTATAAGCATAGTGGTTGAATCCCATTGGTTGTGAAAGAACTTGAGTTAGAAAATAACATGAGTATCATTGTTATGTAAGATTTGTGGTTGAGCATTATTGGAAACATTAGAGTTGGTTGATACATACTTGGACTAGGGTTGTGTGAGAGAGAGTTGACCCTTGTGGTGATTGGGTTGAGTTGAGTTGAATAAGCCTAGTCAAGTGATGTGTGAAGTGATTGTTCAAGTTCTATGAAACAAACTATTCCATCATTATATGTTGAGTTGAGATTAAGGTTAGAACATATTGAGTCTTTTACAATTCTCTTTATGGTTCTATAAGACTTGAGTTTAGTTGAGGTTGACTTGAATTGAGTTGAAGTTGATTTGTGTTGAGAGTGAGATTAGAACATATTTAGTCTCTAAAAATTCTCTTTATGCTTCTATGAGTTGATTTGAGTTGATTTGAGATTGATTCGGGTTGAGAGTGAGTTTAGAACATATTGAGTCTCTAACAATTATATTTATGCTTCTATGAGTTGAGTTGAGATTGAGATTGAGATTCGAAAGTGGTTGGTTGAATGCTTCAAGGTTTTTTGAATTGAGAGTCGTGTTTAAACCTTGTGTTATAAGCATAGTGGTTGAAGCCCATTGGTTGTGAAAGAACTTGAGTTAGAAAACAACATGAGTATCATTGTTATGTAAGATTTGTGGTTGAGAATTGTTGGAAACATTTGAGTTGGTTGATACATACTTAGACGAGGGTTGTGTGAGAGAGAGTTGTCCCTTGTGGTGATTGGGTTGAGTTGAGTTGAATAAGCCTAGTCAAGTGATGTATGAAGTGATTGTTCAAAAACTATGAAATAAACTATTCCATCATTCTATGTTGAGTTGAGATTAAGGTTAGAACATATTGAGTTTCCAACAATTCTCTTTATGGTTCTCTAAGACTTGAGTTGAGTTGAGGTTGACTTGAATTGAGTTGAGGTTGATTTGAGTTGAGAGTGATATTAAAACATATTGAGTCTCTAACAACTTCTTTATGCTTCTATGAGTTGATTTGAGTTGAGTTGAGATTGATTTGGGTTGAGAGTGAGTTTAGAACATATTGAGTCTCTAAAAATTCTCTTTATGCTTCTATGAGTTGAGTTGATATTGATATTAGAACATATTGAGTCTCTAACAATTATCTTTATCCTTCTATGAAGTTGAGTTGATTTGAGATTGCCATTCATTATACAAGTTTATTTTGAGTACTACTTGAGCATGATTGATTGAGACTTTGAGAAGGCCTTTGGGATATATTTGAGGACAATGTTGGGACAAATTTGTGGATAGTTTTGGGAAAGTTCTTGGTGAGATTGCTAGAGAAGATTTGGGCAAGTTCTTGGTGAGCTTGCTAGAGCATATTTGGGCATGTTCTTGGTGAGCTTGCTAGAGCAGATTTGGGCAAGTTCTTGGTGAGCTTGCTAGAGCATATTTGGACAGGTTCTATGTGAACTTGTTATTAAGATTTGGACAGGTTTTGTGTGAGCTTGTTATTCAGTTTTGAATAAGTTTTATGTGAGCTTATTAAACAGGTTCTATGTGAACCTATTGAGCAGGTTCTTAGTGAGCCTATTGACAGATATTTGGAGGTGACAGAGTACAGAGGACAGAGTCTCAGTGGATAGAGATCTAGCAACCATCATAGTTGAAGATAGATCTAAGTGAGGAGTCTTCAAGTGGAGAGAGGTCCACTAGTCAGTGTAGTAGAGAGACAAAGTCTTCTACAAGAAAGCATAGCTAGAGTAGGAGAAAGAGTTCTCCTATGTAAGAGATCCATGAAATTGAGATTAGGGGATCAACATCTCCTTTGGACAAAGATCCATAAACATTGTAATTGGGAGTGATTCCCAAAGAGATTGATTGAGAAAGTTTTAGTAAAATATTTTCTTTGTGGAGTACCTCACATTGGGGGAACCACGTTAAATCTTGTGTCTCAATTGTGTGTGGTGACTTGTGCTCTTGCTTACTACTGCTATCTGAGTTATTAATGTACACTGCTATATTTGGTTATTGCAATTAAGGACATTAATTGATATTGGTTTGGAAAGAAAGTAAAAAGTTGTATTATACTATTCACCCCCTTCTCAATATAAGCTTGTATTCTTCAATTGGTATCAGAGTGGGTTCCTTCAGAAAGGCTAACAACTTGAGGGCAGATTCTACAAGAACACAAATGGCTTCACAGAATGTATTATATAAAAAAGAGGCTCCATTGTTTGATGATAACAATTATGCTTTCTGGAGCATGAGGATGAAGAACTACTTGATATCACAAGGATATGAGGTATGGCATATGGTTGAAAAAAAGTATAAGATTGAAGGTGATCTTGAGGAAGATAAGACTACCAGGAAATTGGTTGAGATAAATGCAAGAGCAATGAATTGTATTTTGAGTGGGCTACGTGAGACAAATTTTGCAAAGGTCATGGTATGTACTTCAACTAATGAGATGTGGACCAAGTTGAGGAATACTTATGAAGGATATTCCAAGGTAAATTTGGCAAAGAAATCTTACTACATTGTAGAAGCAAGTGATAATTCAGATTACAGTGATAAAGATTAGTCAGATGAAGAAGAATGTACATTCTTTGGAATAAATAAAGAAAAACAAGAACATCTATTCCTAGGTATTGAAGTTAAAGAAGAGGGAGATTCCAAAGCACGAAAGGTTTCATATTTCAGGTTTGGGGAATCATACTCAAAAGGAAAGGAAGTTCTAAAATATGAAAGCAAAGAAGCACCTAAGATTTGTGAGGAAAGTTCCAAAGTTCCTATGGATCCAAATATTTAGTTTGGTTCTTGTTTTGAGATAGGTGAATCAAGTTCAAAGGGAAAATAAATTATTGAAGAGAAAGGCAAGGAAGAAACTAAGGAAGAGGTTTTAAATGCTACAAAGAAGAATCAAGGATGCAATGCACAATTTGAAGATGATCATAAGGATAATGATAAAGAAAGGTATGAAGAACCAAGGCATGAACAAAGGGCTTTTCAAGGACATTGTTTTTCTTGTAATGGATTTGGACACAGGGCTATACATTGCAGGATCCATGGATCAAAGAAGTTTGATTTTGCTAGAAGAAACTTCAAGGGAAGAAGGTATGGTTTTCAAAGACATTGCTTCTCATGCAATAGGATTGGTCATAGAGCTTTTTAGTGCAAAATAAATGAGCAACATGGTTTTGGTTTTAGAGCTACACAATTCATAAGTCATGGTTATAATGGTCATGAAAACAGAGCTTCACAATACAGGGTTCAGGAAAGGAATGGATATGGAAATTATTTTAAGAATGAATTCAGGATATGGGAACCATACAAAGGCTATAATATCAAGTGTTTTAATTGCAATAACTTTGGGCATATTGCAAAATGGTGTAGGACTCAATTCCAAACAGGTTCAAGGCAAGAAGGTCAAACATGTTCAAGGCAAGAAGGTCAAACAAGTTCTAGACAAGAAGATCAAGTAATTCATCAAGAGAAGGATATCAGAAAAACATGGAAGGAAGTTGATAGAGGAAAGAAATAAAGTAATATGGGAGTAAATGTACTCCCACCCCAAAATTAATCACCTCAAGAGAGAAGGTGGTGAGGGGGCTATGCTTAAGAGTAGTATTTTTTAGCCCCATAGGTGTCCCTTTTGCCATTGATGTCAAATGGGGAGATATTTGAGTTAGGGGGAGCAGCCTCCAAAGAGAGTATTGAGTTAGGAGGAGAAGCCTCTATGGAGAGTATTAAGTCAGGGGGAGAAGCTTTGATTCTTAGAGATGGTTTTTGCAGTGATTGTGGTGTTTGCATTAGAGGTGTTACCATCAATGACAAAGGGGGAGATTTTTGGAAATTTGAGTTAATTTGAGGCATTTTATGTTGTCATTGATGTCACATGGATCATTGATGTCACATTTATCATATTTGATTTTGGTGGAAAAAGCACTTCATAGATAATCATCTATGATATTTCGGAGAGCATGGATATATACAGATTTTTATATGAAAACCAAAGCAAGCAAAAGAAAAGGTTTTATTTAAAACCATGGTGGGCTTATGTGGAAAGGGCTTTTCTTAAAAGCCAAGGTGGAATTTTGTTTCATTGAAAAAGGACCTCCGGTGATGAAGATATTAAAGTTTAAAGTTTAATTTTAAATTAATGGAGGGCCGACCTATGTGCAATTAATGGAGGTTGGCATATATATACATGTAAAGGTTTCATTTTATTTTGAAAAGGGGGAATATTATATATCGTCGAAAAGCTTATTTCGAGGGCTATTTGACTAACATATTTAGAAGGAGAAATAAGGTGTGTATAAAAAGATATTTTGGTTTTTGCAAAGGGGTTCCAAAAGTGAAGTTTGCTTTGTTCTTTTTCAAGAGGATTAATTCTTTCATGAGGTGACAAGGTATGCAATATTGTGATTTATTTTATTTTATGGTATAAGTGGTTTTGGGAGGGAAAAGGTTATGAAATGTTTTAATTTAATTTATTTTATGGTACAAGTGGTTTTAGGAGAGATAAGGAAGTTGTGCAATTAAAGGCCTTGGTGATGATTATTGAAAAGTGAAGTAATGTTGATTATTTTGTGATCTACTAACCCTTGTGAAGATTGGAAAAAGAAATTTGTGATTGTGGCAGATTTACAAAGAGGTTTTTTCATCTTCATAAAAGGTATGGGCACATTCTCCTATTGATTGTTTATGGTGGTTGATTTCTGAAATATCATTGAAGGAAAAATGATTGTTTGTGGTTTCCTTTTCGAAAGTGGTTGGTTGAATGCTTCAAGGTTTTTTGAATTGAGAGTTGTGTTTAAACCTTGTGTTATAAGCATAGTGGTTGAAGCCCATTGGTTGTGAAAGAACTTGAGTTAGAAAATAACATGAGTATCATTGTTATGTAAGATTTATGGTTGAGCATTGTTGGAAAAATTTGAGTTGGTTGATACATACTTGGACTAGGGTTGTGTGAGAGAGAGTTGTCCCTTGTGGTGATTAGTTAAGTGATGTGTGAAGTGATTGTTCAAAAACTATGAAACAAACTATTCCATTATTCTATGTTGAGTTGAGATTAAGGTTAGAACATATTGAGTCTCTAACAATTCTCTTTATGGTTCTATAAGACTTGAGTTGAGTTGAGGTTGACTTGAATTGAGTTGAGGTTGATTTGAGTTGAGAGTGAGATTAGAACATATTGAGTCTCTAACAATTCTCTTTATGCTTCTATGAGTTGATTTGAGTTGAGTTGAGATTGATTTGGGTTGAGAGTGAGTTAAGAACATATTGGGTCTCTAACAATTCTTTTTATGCTTCTATGAGTTGAGTTGAGATTGAGGTTAGAACATATTGAGTCTCTAACAATTCTCTTTATGCTTCTATGAAGTTGAGTTGAGTTGAGATTGCCATTCATTATAAATTTTATTTTGAGTACTACTTGAGCATGATTGATTGAGCCTTTGAGAAGGACTTTGGGATAGATTTGAGGACAGTGTTGGGACAAATTTGTGGACAGTTTTGGGAAAGTCATTGGTGAGCTTGCTAGAGAAGATTTGGGCATGTTCTTGGTAAGCTTGCTAGAGTAGATTTGGGAAAGTTCTTGGTGAGCTTGCTAGAGAAGTTTTGGGCAAGTTCTTGGTGAGCTTGCTAGAGCAGATTTGGGAAAGTTATTGGTGAGCTTGCTAGAGCAGATTTGGGTAAGTTCTTGGTGAGCTTGCTAGAGCAGATTTGGATAGGTTCTATGTGAACTTGTTATTCAGCATTGGACAGGTTCTATGTGAGCTTGTTATTCAGTTTTGGATAAGTTCTGTGTGAGCTTGTTAAGCAGGTTCTATGTGAACCTATTGAGCAGGTTCTTAGTGAGCCTATTAATAGAGCTTTGGAGGTGATAGAGTATAGAGGACAGAGTCTCAATGGATAGAGATCCAACAGCCAACACAGTTGAAGATAGATTTGAGTGAGGAGTCTTCAAGTGGAGAGAGGTCCACCAGTCAGTGCAGCAGAGAGACAAAGTCTTCTAGAAGATCTCATAGACAGAGCAGAAGGGGAAAGATTTATCCTGTGGAAGAGATCCACGAACTTGAGATTAGGGGATCATCATCTCCTTTGGATAGAGATCCATAAACATTGTAATTGGGAGTGATTCCCAAAGAGATTGATTGAGAAAGTTTTAGTAAAATATTTTCTCCATGGAGTACCTCATATTGGGGGAACCACGTTAAATCTTGTGTCTCAATTGTGTGTGGTGACTTGTGCTCTTGCTTACTACTACTATCTGAGTTATTAATGCACACTGCTATATTTGGTTATTGCAATTAAGGACATTAATTGATATTGGTTTGGAAAGAAAGTAAAAATTGGTCTTATACTGTTAACCCCCCTCTCAATATAAGCTTGTGTTCTTCACCCATTTATCATTAACTTTATATTGTTTTGTTTGTTTTGCATGTTCAACAATAATACCATAAACAAGCAGTAACACTAGTAGTGCTTCTATGGATCACTGACACTTTTTCCACTATAAAAAGAATAAGTTCTTCTGCCCCTAATTGTTTTCATTTAAGCATTTAGAATTTAGATCATGTTTGTTGTTTGTGTAAACTAGGTTCTATTTTTATTTATTAATAAAATAGACAAAAAAGAAAGAAAGAACTAGTTAGTCTTAATCATATAGGGGACCAACTTAATCATTAAGCTTTAGCATTTAATCAAAATTACATATAGTTGCATCTTAGGCTTTGTTTGCTACATCTTCTTGCACCCTTGCCTCTTAAAAGAAAATATTGTATTTCCTTCCTCATCAAAATCAAAAGAGCATTTTAGTTGTAGGCCTTGATTGTTGCATTTGTATGTGCATTAGGGCTAGATTAAGGTTAAGCTTAGACAAAGAAGTATCTTAGGAGAAATGTAGGTGTTCTTCAATTAATCCAACAAAACTAGACTTTAAGCTCACAAAATTCCCCTAGTCTCAAAGTGAGAAGAGGAAAGAGTAAAAAGCATTATAAGGAGATCCTTCACAATCTATTTATCCTTTTTCATCTAGCATTTTGGTGAACCCGATGTGAACACCACCATGGGTCCCAAGATTCTTCTTTGTCCAAGCTAAGCCTTAATCAAACTAAAATTTATCAAACTTTAATCAAGACCACATAATATTGTTTGTTTAGATTAAATCACATTAAATATAGATAACAAGAACATAACCAATTGCTAGTCCTACTAAGGGTCTTTATGATCCTTTGAGTAATTTTTATATGAGCTACTAGGCTATATTGGGTATATAGAAAGCCTAGGCCACCAATCACCCATATAGGGTCTCATGCATACTTATGCCTAGTAAGGAGTATATTGTAGTGGGCTAGTGGGAGTCATAAGGAGGCATACTATTACCCCTCACATACCATCTTGGCCATGTATCCAAGTGGTCACTTCCACATATCATTGGCAACCCATGTATCGGCTTTCTCTCATGTATCAATAGGTATATAGAGAGGAGTCAGGTATATAGGGACCTTCAGTATATAGGGAGGCCCTTGAGGTATATAGGTCAAATTTGGTATATCAAGGGAAGGGGATATAAGGTTGCAAAAACATATTATCTTTCTTCTTTAATCAACTCTATAAACTTTAAAACTTAATTAATTGAACTCTTATTTCCTTCCAACCCATGGTCAAGAGACACTACCTAACCCATAGTGTCACTCATCAATTGGCCATTAACCCTAACCCTTTAGTGGAAGGTCCTAAGGACCAACCCACCTTTGAGAACCCAAACTTTGAAGAAGAAGACAAGGACTCTCCCCTTGGGTTCTCTAACCCCTATCCATGATGATCAAGGGAGAGTGGTTTTTAAATATTCTAATCACATGGCTTTCTTCTTGCATAAACATAGGGAAGTTATGGAATCCTTTCCTTAGGGAAGGTCATGACATCCTAGGTGTTTCTATAGGGGAGGGTTCACTCTTGGACCATCCCCAACAACCTAGCTCTAACCCTTTGTCTTTTAATCAAGTGGATCCATCCTTTGGATCCTTAAATGCAAACCTTAATGCATCAACATCTAATTTCATCAATTCTAATATCATCACCACTTCCATGGATGTTGGGATGCAAAACATCCCATCCTCTTTGGGATATCATTCATATTTATCTTCTCTTGAAGAACTATTATAGGGCAATGTGAGTTGCCTTATATCTCAACAAGTGGGCACAAGTTACATTTCTAACCTAGATGTACCCTCAAGTATCCCAATTTCTAATCCTCATGTTAATAACCTTCATTCTAATCTCACAAGCATGAGTATGGGTTTCACTCAAAACCCTACTCCCATAATCTCTCATCCTTTATCTTCTAATCCTTTCACTTCAAGCATCTTGGGAGCAAGTCATATGATTCCAACCTCAACATCATATGCCCAAGTGCATCAATCTTATCCTTATATCAATTATCAAGGTCCTCTTGTCTCTCAACACATTCCTTTTGTGCAATCAAATCTAGTTTCTTCTAAACTTCAAACTCTAACCTCTCAACTAGAGCTACTAAAACAATAAATGACCATAATCCAAGGGTCTTCCTCTAGTCACAAGTACTCTTATGATGACTTGTGCAACCAACCTCTAGATCCTTTTGTAGCTAGTTGTCCTTTTCCTCCCAACTTTGAAACCCCCAAGTTTCAAATGTACAAAGGGAAGGAAGATCCTATCAACCACCTTAGATTATTTAGAACTACTTGTAGTAATATTTCTTATGATGAAACATTGCTACTCAAAATATTTTCCAAGAGCCTTAGTGGCCTTGCCTTGGAATGGTACTACCAAATACCAAGGCATTCCCTTAAGAGCTTTAGGGATCTTATTGAGATGTTTGTCAAACAATTCTTTATCTATATTAAGGAGAAGGTCATGATTAGTGACCTATATCAACTCAAACAATCAAAAGATGAGAATTTTACTAACTTCTTGGCAAGATGGTGAGCCCTGGTGGGGAGACTCCAATATGTCCCTCCACCAAGAGACCTCCTAGATATCTTCATAGAAAACCTTAATGAGAAATTGACCTTCTATTTAGAGACGACCAATATATCTTCTTTTGAAGATGCCATTAACATGGCCAAGAGAGTAGAGACTACCCTCCTCAAGAGAGGACAATTGAAATCCAAATCCCATAAGGAGGAAGATAAGTCTTCTTCCAACCTAAAGGGGTAATACAAAAATAAACATATTATAGGAAATGGAGTTATAGACTCATGCCAAACCAACAATGTTAGTGCTATGAAAAACCTTCAAAAGCTTATCTTAGAGAAGCCACAACAACTAAAACCTAGGAGGAAGTACTCCTAATTGGATAAACCTCCTTTAACCATCCTAGATCAACTCCTAAAATCCAAAATGGTGGAGCTTCCACCTACCAAGCCTTTAGATCCTAGAAGGGAAAAATCTTCTTGGTTTTGCCCCAATGAGTAATGTGCCTTCCATTACGTTAATGATCATGCAACTAATAAATGCATGAGCCTTAGGAACCTAATCCAAGACCTAATTGATAAAGGTCAAGTTGTTCTCAATAGCTCTAAATCTCAACCTTCTAATCAAGACCTTGATATTTTTCTAAAATCCTTTTGCCCAATCATAATCAAAATTTAAAGATAGTAAATAAAATTCACTACAAGAATGTCCCACCTCCAAACCAAAGGATGGTTGGGACGATCCATTCTTTTGATCATATTTCTCATTTGTGTTGTAACTAGACAATAACACAAAGATCCTTCATCTGATCAACCTTCAAGACCTCCTTTGGTCCTTTGTGCAAAAAGAACTTCTCCCCCAAAGGACCTCCATTAATCATTCAATCAAGAGCTAAGGCTAAGGGCACTTTCAATTTTCTTCATCAACTTGAAAGTACCCCAGCTAAAATATCCCTTCTTGAACTTCTTAGGACCTCTCCAACTCATAGGGACATCTTACTCAAAATTTTGAGTGAACAAGTTGTTCCTCAAGATCTCAACCCAAATGATCTCACTTCTATGGTGGGATCCATTGGGATTAACCATGCAACTATATCATTCCATGAGGATGATATCCCTCAATCCTCTATGGTTGAAGATATCCCATTGTATATCATGGGTTATATCGATGGCATCCTCTTCTATACCATGCCTTGTGACTTAACCTACAACATTCTTCTTGGGAGGCCATGGATCCATGATATACAACCTACCTTAAATATGAATACAAGAACAAGACTTATCATATTCCAGTCAACCCTAAGCCCTTTGCCTAGTGCCAGGTGGTCAAGGTTAAAAATCCTAAAACTCGTATTTGCCCTTCTCTCAATTTATCTCTTCAACCATATTATTCTCAAATTCTAATAATTGATGCATTAAGGTATCTAAACTTAAATATTCCACATAATATTGAATATTAATACCAAGACCCTAATCTAACCAACCTTAAAATTATTAATGAAGTTAAAAATCAACTTTTTTGGACCTAGTTAAGATTCATATCTCCTCAAACCTTAGGTCTACCTTTTAGCAGCAAGGGGAAATAGTGCAAATTGAAAGTTGCTCCTTTATTTGCACCCATACTGCTAACGATGAGAGAATCCATGGTAGTAACCCTTTTTTTGACTAAATGCTAGTATGATTCATGCTTCTTTCAAACTCATATTCCATTTTGAAATAGATACTTTCTAATATCAAGGTAAATGACTAGGCTTGTATGAGTAGGAAATGAAAGAGCCCCTACAAGATGAAGCTTGAATAGGATAATATGGGATAGATTATATCCCCAATTATAGTCAACCTCTTCCTCCCTCTTCTTTTTATAATAGTAAAGATGTGTTAGGACTCTAAGATGTGTTAGGACTTTTAATTCATTCATTTAATCATGGACCAACGTGTCCTTTCACATCACAATCTTAGGTAGATATTTATATGCATTTCCATGGGTGTCTTCAAGCATCCATCAAAGAAAAATTATTTATGCTGATCCATTGGTTGGCTTTCCTCCCATGAAAAGGTGATTCAATTCATAAAAGTGATTCTTTATTTCCATTTAATTGCATTGTATTTCATTCATCTCTATCCAACAGATTGCTAGAAACCCTGGGTTCCTACCATTTGGTATCAGAGCCATTCCTGATCGAGGGTAAAAACATAATATGCTCACCAAAAATTCCAACTTTCTTCATCCTATTGCACCTATTTCATCCGCATTACTCCGCACATAGGAGAAATAGAACCCACAACTCCACAATCACTATCATCTATATAAAATATTCAAGAGATCGCAATCACACAATTTTTAAAACCAGACACCTAGTCCTATGTTTGTCGTAATCCATTCGTGAAGCTCTCAAAATGCCAAATGATCCTTATCACAAGGAATAGAGATATGACCTCCAGTACACGTAGAATCTACAAAATTTTAACGTCTTCCTCTCAAGAAAAATAACTTGATGATATCAGCTCAACGTTGTTAACAACGATCGACCTTGGAAATTGAAAAGAATGCAAAATTTTAAGATGAATCATTGCAAAAATTTGTTTTCAATGTAAAACATAGAAAATCAATGACAAATTCGATATCTAGTGGATAAAAAAAATATTAAAGTTAAAACTAAAGTTTAAAAATTATCGACAATCGAAATCAATTTAACGACATCAAACATTTAAGGGGAACGCACCGAAATCAAGAGTTTTTAAAACATTAGGGATAAAATCCCACATTTCTTCTATTAAGGTGATGATAGTATTTAAAAGCTCTGAAGTTCCCATATAGAATTGCCTAGTGTGCTAGGCATATGCGCTCGTGTGCAAAGCCGCTTGGTACCAGTTGTGGGTACGTTAGGACTTGTGCACTAGTTGTGATAGCTATTCAATCTCCCACCCTAGTGATTCATGCTCTCCCACCCTCATGATTCATTCATTGACCAATTGACCTACTATTGTCTAGCTGCTTCGCCTTGGTTTCTCCCCCACCACTACGCCCGACCACTGCTCCCTAGCCGCTCCACCTTGGTTTCTTCCCCCACCAGTCTGCCTGACCACCGCTCCCTAGCTACCTACCAAACCCTTCGCCACTCCACCCTAGGTCACCTAGCCATAATTTTATGATCATTACAACCTACCAAAAGAAATTCAAAAATTTGAATCCCAATTGACCGTTACAACCCACCAAGGAGATTCAAAAATTCAAATACAATTTGACCGTTCTGTCAAATTAAAATACAGAGAAGGAGAAAAATAATACAATTTTTAATTTTTTTACAATAAATTTTAATTTTATCAAGCAATTTGATAATTTTTTATCAATTATTGATAAAACTATTGCAAATATTTGAAAATTTTGTCATAATTTTTGACAAAATTTTGATCAAATTATCGATTAAGTGCCAAAGAATCAAATATTAACAAAAACTTGCAATTCTCAAAACCACACCACAATGGCTGATGGGAGGAGATCACAAGACCCTATGAAGGAAGCTATGAAGGAAGTCATGTACGAATTAAATAAATGGAAGGATGATTTTGAAAATAAAATCATGATTCGCTTATGGAAGGATGACAATGAAAACAAGATTACAGAATTAGACTTAAAAATTGGTGCCACCAACCACTCCATCGATATGATACAAAAAAACTTGTAATTAATCCAAGTCGGCAAACCTATCTTAACACCAACACAACAAGCATTACTTGAGGGACAACAAACACCAATCTCGAACCACTAAATTGGACTTTCCAAAATTTGAAGGGGGCGATCCCACAAATTGGATCTATTGAGTGGACCAATATTTCTCCCTCTATCAAATCCTTAAGGTCCAAAAGGTTTGTATTACATCCTTCCACCTGGAAAAAATTGCTACTCAATGGTACCAATGGTACGAAAAGACAAATGGCACCCCTACATGGACAAAATTTACAAAAAATATAATGGTACGATTCGACCCAAGTAAATTTGAAGATTTCATAGGGGCTCTCACCAAACTCCATCAAACCACGACAGTATGAGAGTACCAAGCTCAGTTTGAAAAATTGGCAAATATTACATCAGGACAAGATGCATATTTTTTCCAAAGTTGGTTTATTAGTGGCCTAAAGAAAGAAATTCGATTAGAATTACAAATGATCAATCCTACCAACATGATGCACACTTTTGCGTTAGCCCAGAAGGTGTAAGAAAATATCAATAACCAATGCCGAATAGGAATACTATCAATAGGGAAACCACATAACACTTACACCATCCCAAAACTAAATAGAGTCATGCCAATTAAATGAATTAGCCCCGAGGAAATGAAGAAAAGTAGAGAAAAAGACCTTTTTTTCATTGTGATGAGAAATTCATCCCTAATCACAAATGCATTACACCAAAATTATATATTTTGGATATGATTGAGAATGGTACTCCAAAAGAAGAGGATAATATTGAAGTGGAAGTAGTGATGGATATCCAGGAGGAAAATAACGAGGATAAAACAAATTATTTTTTAATGCCCTCGTAGGATTTTCTACCCCATGAACTATGAAAGTTAATGGATACTTTAAAAAACAAAACCTTATTGTGCTTCTAGACTTTGGCAACACACACAATTTTACTGACCCAAGGGTGGCAAAACAAGATAACTGCTTTATACATCCTTGTAATAATTTTGAAGTCATGATTGGAAATGGAGGAAGAATTGCATGCAAAGGAAAGTGCCAAAATATTAAACCCACTATGGGTGATTATAACATGAAAGGGCACATGTATGTATTGTCCTTAGGGGGATGTGATATCGTTTTAGGAGTGCAATGGCTACGAACACTCGACATAAACCAATGGGACTTTGAATACTTATGGATGAAATTCACATAAAAGGACCAAACATATACTATTAAAGGGTTAAAATCAAGCCCTTCAAAAATCATAAGTTCCCATAGAATGGAAAAAATTGTTCGCAAAGGAGGTAAAGGTATGATTGCACAACTATTTTCCATTCAACCCACCAATGAAGAACAACCAATGACACTCGAACTACAAAAACTCCTAGAATGCCATGATAAAGTATTCAATGAACCAAATGGATTACCTACTCAACGAAACCATGATCATACCATTCAACTTCTTCTAGGATACCAAACCTCTAATATTCGGCCTTACCAATACCCATATCTACAAAAGACATAAATAGAAAAACTAGTACAAGAACTACTTAAAGCAGGGGTTATAAGACCTAGTGTGAGTCCTTACTCTTCTCCTATTATATTAGTTCAAAATAAGGATGGATCATGGTGCTTATGTGTTGAATTTCGTGCCCTCAAAAATTTAACCATCAAAAATAATTTTTCTATCCTAGTCATCGATGAACTATTAGATGAACTTCATGGGGCTACATATTTCTCCAAATTAGTTTACGATCGGGATACCACCAAATTTGAGTTAAAGAAAGTGATATTCAAAAAACTATCTTTTGCATTCATGAAGGACATTATGAATTCATGGTTATGCCATTTGGCCTTACCAACACGCCTTCTACATTTCAAAGTCTAATGAACAAGGTATTTCACCCTTTCCTTCAAAAGTTTATTTTAGTTTTTTTGATGACATTTTGATTTACAGTAAAACATGGGAAGATCACTTACGCCATATAGAATAAGCATTAAAGACCTTGGAGGACAATCAATTATATGCTAAAAGATCAAAATGTTCATTTGAAAAACAATAAATTGAATACCTCTGACATATTATCTCTAAAGGAGTTAACGTGGACCCTCGCAAGATTGAAGATGTGAAAATTGGCCTATTCCAAAAATATTGAAAGGCTTGCATGGTTTTTTAGGACTAAACATGGTACTATCACAATTTTTTCAAATATTATGGCAAAATTATAGCTCCCTTAATAACACTACTCAAGAAGAATGCTTTTCTTTGGTCTTCGAAAGCTAATGATGCCTTTATCGCTTTAAAAAATGCAATGTGTACCACCCTTGTATTAGCCATGCCAGATTATTCTAAACCATTTATTATTGAGAGTGATGCCTCAAGAGTGGAAATAGAAGCAGAGCTCATGCAAAATGAAAGACCCTTGACTTTTACTAGCAAGGCATTTTATTAAAAGAATTTGACCTGCTCCACATATGAAAAAGAGATGTTAGCCATTTTTCATGCTATTCAACATTGGAGACCTTACCTTATTGGCCAACATTTTTTTTTTTTGTTAAGTAACATTATATACATAGCGAGTTTTTTAAGAGGATCCCAAAACCTTATAACAATAAAAGGAGCACCTTTAGGGCCGCAAGGTTGAGACAGGAACCACATCTCAGACCGAATTACAAATTTTTTTGACATAGCAGACGATCCCACCACAAACAATTAAAAAATAAAACAGATCCCGCCCAGCGGGAAGAAGCCGAAAACCACCATTGAGTAGATCCCGCCCAGCAGGAATCAGAGAAAAACCGTTACAATAAAATCCCGCCTCGCGGGAAGCAGTCAGAAACCACCAAAGAGAGAGTCCCGCCTAGCGGGAAGCAGCTTAAACCCACCTTAGTGAAATCCCGCCCAGCGGAAAGCTTCAAAAAAACTGCACCAAGAAAATCCCGCCATCCGGGAAACCAGCAAAAAGGAGAAAATCCCGCCCAGCGGGAAAACCAGTGGATTTGGCGGATCCCGCCCAGAGGATCCCGCCCAGCGGGAAAAAGTGGATTTGGCGGATCCCGCCCAGAGGATCACGCCCATCGGGAAAAAGCGGATTTGGCGGATCCCGCCCAGCGAGAAGCCATCCCGCCCAGTGACAGGGGGATCCCACCCAACAAGAAGCCGAGAGCCAGGATCCGGCCCAGCAGGAAGCAAAAAGGAGCTTCACCACGAGGATCTTGCCATGGGGAAACAAAAAGGAAACTATAGGTTAAGGAAACAGGGATCCAGGGACTGGGAATCTCGAGCGGGAAGAGGAAGATAGTCACAGGGAAGGGATCCCAAGGAGCCAAACAAGTGGGATCTAAGGTCTGTGTGCATAGATCAGACCCCCCCAAGAATGAAACATGCAGCAGAAGCCAAAGGGAACCCAGCAGCAGGGACCAAGAATCTCGTCCAAGCATAGAAGCAGCTTCAGGGAACTGGGACTGGGAATGGGAACAGCCCAGGCAGAGGAAAGCCCCCCCCAAGGCCAAACCAGATGCCCAGGGTGTCCACCAAGGAGCAGAACCAGCATGAAGAAGCCTCCAAGTGGGAAGAATAGTAGCCATAGGATCCCATCGTGGATTCACAAGCAAAGGAGGAAAGAGGCCCCCCAAAACCACCCCCAAAGCTATGAGGACCTCAAGGGAGACCCCAGGAAGTTCTCAAACCCTAAACCATCACCTCCATCGCTCAGAGAAAAGCAAGGGACCAGATCCGTGCGAATAACCTACAAAAAACCCCAGGGGGAAGCTTGAGGAAAAAAGGGAAGGGATCCCTGGGAAGCACCAGGCCAAAAAATCAACCAAGGAAACCCAATCCAGCTGGGAGGGGCGCAAAAAAATGGAGAAGGATCTCCCCCCAGGAGATCATCTGCAACAACCACTCCCAGGGAGGGATGACCTGGGTTGAGCCATGGACTGGGCAGGAACCAGGATCCAGGGGAGGGGGAGCAGGGAAGGGACCAGAGCCCTCCCCTCTCTGCTTTATTTGGCCAATATTTTATTATTCACACTGACAACCATAGTTTAAAGTACCTTCTTAAGCAATGCATAACCACTCCAAAACAACAAAACTGTGTTACAAATATTAGGATATGATTATGAGATCATATATAAAAAAGGGAAAGATAACATAGCTGTTGATGCCCTTGCATGAAATTTTGAAGAAATCCCCCAATTACATGCTTTTTCCTCTCCTATTTCCAAATGGATAGACCAAGTCAATGAGGAATGGTTTAATGATACCACCACACACACATTAATTCAACAACTTCAACAAGACTCCACTAGTAAACCACACTACTCTTGGAGAGATAATATACTTAGGTACAAAGGGTGTATTGTCCTATCCCCCACATCCTCATATCATGCAAAAATTCTCCATGAGTTACATGCCACACCCACTGCAGGACACTCTGGATTCCTCAAAACTTATAAAAGAGTGGCTAGATCTTTTTATTGGGTAGGGATGAAAAATGATATCAAGAAATTCATGAATGAGTGTGAGACCTACCAAAGACAAAAAGGAGAGACATTGGGTACTCCGGGTCTTCTTCAACCTCTTCCCATTCCAACTAAAACATGGGTTGATATTTCCATGGATTATCTACTATTCTAGTTGTGGTAGATCGCTTATCTAAATATGCTAATTTTTTCTCTTTGGCCCACCCTTATACAACTAGTACCATCGCCCAGATTGTTCTTGATAATATCTTTAAATTACATGGCATGCATTAAACTATAGTTAATGATCATGATCCCACTTTCACTAGCAAATTTTGGAGAGAATTGTTTAAACTCTAAGGCACTCAACTTCGTATGAGTTCCGCTTGCCATCCTAAAATAGATGGTCAAACTGATGTTGTTAATAAATGTTTGAAAACCTACCTACATTGTTTTATTTCTACTCAACCCATTCACTGGGTTAAATGGCTTCCTTTAGCCGAATGGTGGGATAACACCTCATGTCACACCACCATTAAGATGACTCCATATGAAGCTTTATATGGCCAAACACAACCATCCCTTACCTCCTATATTTTGGGAAGTACAAATATGTCAATAGTGGAGATTAAATTTCTACTCGAGATGATATTCTTGACCTCAAAGATAATTTACACACTACACAACATCGTATGAAGCAACAAGCGGATCAACATCGAATCAAGCAAGTTTTTCAAGGAGATATGGTATTCCTTCGTCTTCAACCTTATCGCAAAACTTCTCTAAAACTCAAAGGTTCTCAAAATTTAGCTCCTACAACGCATTGGGCCAGTTGCTTATAAACTTGAGTTACCAGAGTCCTCCAAACTTCATCTTGTGTTCCATGTCTCTTGCCTTAAAATAATTTTTGACGCACACATCACTACACAAACTCAACTTCTTGAGTTCATAGAATATGGAGAACTCCTGGTTGAACCTAAAGCTATCCTAGATCACTGCACTTGCCAATTTTGATATCACACTATCATCAAGATTTTTATTCAATGGAGAGGCCTACCTTTCGAAGATGCTACATGGAAAACACTTCATCATATCCATTAGCAATTTCCTCATTTTCTGCTTTGAGGACAAAGCTCTTTTTAAGGAGGGTGGCATGTTAGGACTCTAATCCTAACTAATCATATTATTTAATTCATTCATTTAATCATGGACCAACGTGTCCTTTCACATCACAACCTTAGGTAGATATTAATATGCATTTTGGTAGATATTAATATGCATTTTCATTGGTGTCTTCAAGCATACATTGAAGAACAATTATTTATTTTGATCCATTGGTTGGCTTGCCTCCAGTGAAAAGGTGATTCAATTCATAAAAGTGATTCTTTATTTTCTATTTAATTGCATTGTATTTCATTCATCTCTATCCAACAGATTGCTAGGAACCCTGGGTTCCTACCAAGATGAAGCCTACTTTCTTGATTGGAAGTCCCATGATGACACCACTTCATTAAAAAAATTAGATTAGGATGAGAAGGATGACAATAAGTCATTGCTCCTCATAGGTCATTACCTCTTTTTATTTATACACATTACCAATGTAAATATTGTAACCTTACTCTATCCCAATATAATTATTGATAAACATAATTGTAAGGAAAAGGACATACCAAATGTTCTTCCTCAAGATGATATCTTGGACTATCTAAGCTAGAACAATTTATATTTTGGTGGATCATTTCCTCAAATTATGAATATTTCTCTCTTACAATTGATTGCTCACAATAAACATTTCTTAGATCTTGTAGATCTTCAGATCCTAGGAATGTTTTTTACTCCCCCTCAATTGGAAGACAAGTCTTGTATTCTAATAGAGAAAACTATGGACATCAATATTAGGACTTCTAAATATCCCAAGATCCTTAAGCTAGGGAAAGTCTTGAACCTAACCAATTATGAGGAAGAACACATGCTATTGTTGGAGTTCAACAACATATTTTCTTGGTCCTATGATGATATGATTGGTCTTGATCCTTTCCTATTGTCTAATACCTAGTTATTAGTCCTGAAGCAAAGTCCATAAAGCAAAAATTACAAAAAATACATTAAAAATTTGCGTTGTTAGTCAAAGAGGATCTCTTGAAGCTCCTCAATATTAGATTCATTAAAACCATTGACTATTTTAATTGGATCTATAATGTTGTTCTTGTTGCTAAGTTAATGGGTAGGTTTAGATTTTGAACAAAATTTGTGGACATAAATAAAGCATATCCTAAGGATAAATTTCCTTTGTCTAGTATTGGCATGATCATCAGTTTCACTGTAGGGTGTGGAATGCCATATTTAGTAGACAAAGTTTTAGTATATAATCAAATAAAAATCACTCTTGAGAATAGGGTTATGCATAGTGATGAATATTCACAATTTGGACGAATATTAGGATTTCTAAAATTGAAAATTGGCAAATATGAGGACCCTCGACGTCGGCCCATTCGCCTAAAATTTTTAGGACCAATTTTTTCTTAGGGTTAATTCACCACAATATATATCCAAACATAGGCATATTTGTACTCATTGGAAAGCTCTTCTCATTCCTGATCTAATGGTGGTGTGTTTATGAAGTTATAAGGTTTTAATAGGTCAAAAATTACCCCAAATATGAATTTATGTTTTAGGGCTTCAAATGTTCTAAAATTTGGTTGAATATGATTGATTTTATTTGCTTAAGATTCACCATGATTCACACTGAATTCGATTAGGATTAATCATTTTTTTACAAGTACATTTTAAGTCCAACCCCTTATGCATAACCCTGCTTGAGAACCAATCTAAAACAACTTTAATCACCCATTGGAGAACCTTCTGCTATCAAGTCATGCTTTTTGGATTGAAAAATGTAAGAGCTACCTACAATGATCCATGACATACATATTTTATAACATGATGCATGACATCCTAGAAGACTATATCGATGATCTTCTTTAGTTGGTATTTAAACTAGGAAGATCATATTTGACACCTAAGGTGCATCTTTGAGTAGATACAGGAGTACGAGGTATGCCTAAAGCATTTGAAATAAATATTTGGGGTTATATTAGGAAAATTATTTGGATTCATTGTTTCCTAACATGGAACCAAATTTTATCCTAACAAGATATTGGCTATAATCAGTATACCAGCCACTCAGACTCTAACCTAGCTTAGGAGTCTCTAAGAAAAAATCTAAGCCATTCAAATATTCATCTCCTTGCTTGCTAATAAGTGTCATCCCATTATAGGATTTTAAGGAAGAATATTATCTTCAATTAGAATAATAATTATCAAGTAACCTTTTATGCTCTCAAATCCTACCTCTTATCTAATACCATACTTGTCCCTCCTATTCTTTCGTAGCCCTTGTTGCTATATAATAATAACAAACCATATCATAGGTGATATGTTAGCGTAGTACGATTACCAACATAGAGAGCAAGCCATTTTCTACATTAGAAAAACTTTAGTTAATTACAAAATTTGCTATACCTCTTTAGATAAGATTTGCTATTTTATAGCATTTTCTACTTGAAAGCTTAAATAGTACATGCTCAACCATAAGACATTTGTCACCATGAGGGTCAATTATTTGCAATATCTCATGTCTACACCTCACCTCTTGGGACAAACTGCTAAGTGGATCCCCTTAGAAAATTTAATATTGAGTTTGTATGCCAAATGTCTATGAAACATCAGGTCATTGTTGAATAACTAATAGGAACACCCTTAGAAGCTAGTTATTCCTTAGGTGTAGAATTCATAAAAAGTTAATCTTTAGCATAGAAACTAATCAATATAATTCTTGGATCTTGTATTTCTATGGTGCTCAATGTGTCAAAGGAGTGGGGGAAAGATTCATCTTGATCACTTCTCAACAATAGTTTATTCCTTTATACTTTAAGCTTAAGTTCTCTTATACCAATAATATTATTGAGTACAAAGATATTATCCTAGGTGTCATAACCCAATTTATCCATCTCATTCAAGTTTTTTTTTTTGAAAACATGATTTGAGATCTATTTGAGGTATAATTTTTATTTCATTGATCAACCTAAATCCTCATGGAATCCATCTTATTTATTACTAATTATGACGTAAGAATTACCCATCCCTACAACATACATATATCCATATATGTAAGTGTACTAGGTATAGTGTAAGTTTAAGCTATCATTCTCATCCTCCGATGAGCTAGCTTATTCTCTTCAGTCCATAGAAAGGGCCATGCCAATCCCTACTCTAATATCAGGCTATCCTTCCAATAAGTCTTGTTTAATGTCGGTCAATGAAGACACTAGATTATTGAGAGGATTAAAAAAAAACTTGTAGGTTTGAAAGGGACCATCATATCTCAAGAAGCCAAAGCCACACTGACAATGGCTTGTATCCAAAGTGTTCCTATTGATTTCATGTCCATATTCAAATTTCCTATTGCTATTTGCATGAAAATTGAGCAAATCCAAAAAATATTTTTATGGGCAGGTGCCGAGGATAGGAAAAAAATTTATCTGGTCAATTGGGACAAGGTGTGCTCCCAAAAAATTTAGGGGGGAGTGGGGCTCTAAAGAGTTTGTAATATGAACACAACCTTGTTAGCCAAGAAATCATGGAAGATTTTCACCAATAACAACCTTGAATGGGTCTTAATCGTCAACATAAAATATCTTCAAAACTATTGTTTCATGAATGATGATATTCCTAGAGACAGGTCCACTTTTTGGAAATAAATTACCCAAACGAGATCTCTAATTCAAAAGGGGATAAGGTGGTAACTAGGTACGAAGAGAAAAACTAATTTTTGTATTGATAGGTGGGTTTATAATCAATCGCTTTTAGAGAATAATGAAATTATTGTCTTACAACCTTTCCTGGACACATTAATTGGCAACAAGGTTGAATATTTCATTGACATTTCATCAAATTCCAAGTGTTGGAAATATTTTCATATTCCATGTGCTAATGGTCAAATATTTGCTACCTCAAAATTTCTCAAAACCATCCTAAATGCAACAATCATCCCCACTGGTAATTCCTCTATCTCTCCTTTTTGGAAAGAAACTGATTCTGGGTTGTTCACTGTTAAATTTGTTCATGATTTGACTATTGATTATCAAGTGGTCCATATCCCTTATGATCGAGTGTGGATTAAATACCTCATACTAAAAGTTGCTCATTTCAGATGGTTGGCCATTCAAAATAAGATTCTAACAATTGATAACATTATGAAAAGGGGCATGTCTATCCCCAACAGATGCTTTTTGTGCATGAATGCCTGGGAATATACCAATCACCTCCTTTTGGAGTTCCCTTTCTCCAAGATAGTTTTGGATCACCTTATGTCCACTTTCCATATCTCTTGGGTCCCTCCTAATTCGTTGAGTCACATTTTCACCCAATGGTCTGCTTCATTCAAAAATCTCAGATTATCTTCTTTATGGAAAATGAGCCTTCATCATATCTTATGGTAATTGTGGCTTGAAAGAAATAACAAGGTTTTTTCTTCCTCCTCTAAGGATCCCATATCTGTTGCCAACAAAGCTATTACCTTTATTTTTGAGAATCCCCAACTCTTCCCTTGTACCAAACCACCTGATTCTAGATTGGAGTCTATTCTATTCTCTTCTTTAAATATTCCCTGCAACTCTAGTTTGAGTTTACCAGCCCCCCATCCTAGAGTGGGTGCCCATTGGATCCCTCCCCCAAGTGAGTAGTTAAAAATTAACTTTTATGGTGCCTCCAAAAGAAACCCAAGAAATGTTGGTGCAAGTGGCCTAGTCAGAGATAGCAGTGGACAAGTTATTATGGCTTATACTGAGTATCTGGGATGCTAAACTAATAGTTTTGGTGAAGGTCATGCGCTATGGAGAGAGCTAGATATTCTCAAGGATTATAAAGGCAACCTTTTTATTGAGGGAGATTATTTGAACATTATAAATGCTCTTAAAAACAACAAGGTGTCCTCTTGGAATGTTAGAACTATTGTTCAGGAAGCTAAGAAGATATCCCAAAATTTCAATGATATCTCTATCAACCATGTGTATCATGAAGCTAACAAACCTGCAGATATTCATACCAATTGGGGAGTTATCCAAAAATTTCTATCCATTTGGAAAGAAAGCTTTCCCCAAGAAGTTTTAAATGCTACTAATAATGATTTGGTTTGAAAAATGTGGTCACAGGTTTTGGCGAGTCAGCTTCTCCAATGTTGACTCTACCCTTTTCAGCATGATGTGTTTCTCTGGTTCCAACTATTATGGTGGAAATTTTTTGATTACCGTGAATCTCTGTCTTGCTATCAGTGCTAACCCATGGATAAGATCAGCAAGACTCTTAAGGTGCTACTCCCAAACCATCCTAGAGATGCTCCTGCAAATGAAGATGTTACAGAGGTCTAGGTCTGGGTCTATTGAGTACTCTATTTGTTCTCATGCTAGGTCTCTCTATTTTTGGTCTTTTGATCCCTGCGTGGAATTTTAATTATAATCTATAGTGCCCCTGTGTGGGCCTTTTTGAGCATTGTGTTTATTTTTGTACATGTGTCTATTTTAGTTTTTTTGGATCTTTTGCGAGCTTCTCCTACGCGGGTTTTTTTCATAGCTCATTTACAGTTTTTTTAGGTAGTTACTTCTCTTAAGCAACCCCTGCGTGGGTATTTCTTAGACCATATTTTTGTTTATCTTATGTTAGTGCTCCATCCAATATTCTATGTTGCTATTTGGACCTTTTTTTTAGGTTGTTGCTGGCCAATATGTAGGCTTGTGTTATCTTATGCTATTGGGTTAGCTACCAGTTTATGTACTTGGGTTTGGGGCCCATTTAAACCCTACACTTAATCAATTTTACCTACCAAAAAAATATTATCAAATATCTAACCATGCTCCATTAAAAATCTTGAATGATCAATTCCTTATTGTACAAGTCATGTCTAATATTTAATTCCTTTATTACTATTGAAGTACTATGTTTTAGTGTATGATTTATGTTTAAAGAACCAACATCATAAATGTCCATTATTAGCCTTTCGTAAATGATCAATAATCAAGCCCTCTTAGGTTTTTGCACATGAAGAATTACCAAATTATTTTTATAACACAACCTAAATATCTCATTTACACTAATGAAGCCTAAAAAACAAGGTCTTTAATTATTCCATTAAATTAATATCAAGAGAATGATGCATAAATATGAAAATATTAATCTAAAGTGGATATCTCATTCATTATGGAAACATATGAAATTCATTATCATTACGACCATAAAACACCATAGAAATAGAAGATATCACACATTTAATCACAAAATTTCATTTATCCGAGGAATCCTCATGGGGAATAAACCCAACCTTAAATTTATTTTGAATTTTATTCCATAAAATTGATTTAATACATTGATTCAAGACATTTCCATAGGCTTCTAGTCTCAACCTAAGAGCTCCATAACTCTTTTTTTACAATATGAACTAGTCCATCAGTTCATAATCATTTTTAGTTCCCATACATTGAATTGAAAGTACAACATATTACCTTCAATCTCATCAAAGAGTTCCATCAACCCTTAATATTACAATAAGCATTTAACACCTAATTTCAAGAGTACAATTTAGATTCCACAATTGGGTCTAAGGTAACCCATATTACCTTTATTCCATCATATAAGACCCTTTTTCTCTAAGAAACCATACGTAGTCCAAGTTTTAATCTAAAAACCTTGCTTCATAAGTTCTACTTCCAAACAACATGGAGTAATAATCAACTCCTTTATTAGAGCAACATTATAGCTTTAGTTTTGTCTTATCCAGAATCAAGTAAACAAATTTCATACAAGAAACACTATGCATATCTTACTTTGTATTAAACACCAAACCTATGAATATTATTTAACTTGGATCGAGAAACACATAATCCAAGCCTTATTTTATCAAACATAAATATTTTAGTAACATGTCATAATAGGTTCTACTTCTAGATGAAAAAGCTACTAACACTCTTAATACAATTCACAGGATCACCATAGTCCACATCATTAGTGGAGCACAATGTCTCTCATCCCATATATGGTGCCACCAAAATGTGATTTCCCACCATGTCTTTCGGGTTGGATAGACATAGGATAAAACATTTTTAAAAATTTCTATTAGACATAATCTAGTCAAAGAAGCAAGGGTACAATATCACCTGGTTACTCAAGATGATGTCCCATATCGATGAAAAGCTCAAACACAAATGACACCCCATTAACATTACATTTGGGAGACATCTCGATATTAAAAATAGCCAAAAAATAACCCCCATTTTAAGAAAAACATTTTAACTTATCATATATTCATCAATCTAAATATACGACTTTGAAAATGAATTACAACTTCCTTAAGTGAAGATACAACATCAACACTACACCCTCAATAAGTGAAGATACAATGCTGAAATAATTGTATCATTTGGAGATTGAAATAATAATACAATCCAATAAAGCTTTGGTACCGCGATTTCCAAAATATATCTCTTCTATTTCAAATAAACAACAAAGTCACTAAAATAATTCTCTACTCACTGCAAACATAAAGAACTTTCTCTAAAGTTTCACTTCTATTCGCGATGAAAACATGACTATTGTATTGTTTTCATTCACAAGAAACAAAATTACAAGTTTCTCTAATATTTGTTTATTTTTAGCAAAGACAAAACTATAAAAAACCATCTCTATTCTTAGAGAGTACCAAAGTCTAATTTCTTCAACAATTTGCTTCTTATTTTCGTGAAACAAACCATTATATTATCTTTCTTTATAGAGAGTGTAATATCACATTTCTCTATCAAATGCTTCTATTTATTTAAACACTAAGCTATTAACTCATCTTCAATATTAGAGAATTTCGTATCAAACTATCCGGAATAACACTTACCATATTTAAGCAGACTAGCAACACTGTAACACAGACTTTATATCTCTATTTGCCTTGGTGTCACACAACAAAACTCTCACACAAATCTTGAAACAATATTTGTTGTAGTGAGCACATAACAACACACAAGTTCTACCTCTCATATGTTCGTTTTGCAAAGAATACAATTATTTAGCAAAACACATTGTGTAACAACTCCTTTTAGCTAGTTTTGAAGGATAACATACACCTGCTATCAAAATTCCCCTCTCCTTTAAAAAAAATCCCAACTCCACATGCAAAAATCCTCTTCTCCTTCCTTCGACGTCTGAATGATTCCTCCTCCACTCTGTCCACCATTCTTGTTCCACTTACCTACTAACCTACTAACCTCCCACTCCATCTCTTCCATCAATGATAGATAAATTCACTTCGATGCGGCAAAGAAATAGGTAATCTCAACCATTAAACTATAGCTTAATAATAACACTAGGAAAACAAAGTCTGGATTAGTCTCACGTCAAAAATAAATGCTCCAACCATAAACAAATAAAATATTGTTTTCACATAATTGCACTTCAATAACATGCAAAGGCATACAAATGATATTTATCCATCATAAAATATTTCTTCATCATGAGTAACACAAGGCAAAGCATTAGTCCAATTAAATATAAATTGAAACATGCTTGAAAGAATAGCACAAGTATTTCATTTAATACCAAATTAGTTGTAGAATACCATATAAAACCCAAGTAAGTCACATTATTTTTTTTGATAGGTTAAAACATTTCATTTCTTCCAAGTTTTAAAAGGATGAATCCAAAACCTATTTACAAAAATAACATAGAAATGCTAAAAAATATCAAAGTTAAAAACAAGGGAAAGCATCCCCGTGCAAAACCCAACCAATAGGAGAAGGGGGACACATCCCCTCCTAGGATCCACCACAAGACAAAACTGGCACCACACAGGGTAGCCTCAAAAACACAAAAAACAAGGCAAGAAAGCTAATCCTCCTTAGCATCCTCTTTGCCCTCCTTATCGTCTTCCTTCACCTCGTCCTTGATCACGTCCTCAAAGTTGATCTCATACACCTTGAAATATTCTTGACCTAATAATTGTTCATTGAAGAATAGAAGATGCAGGGCCTACTGAAGGTTAGCAAGGGAATTCACTAGGTTCGAAGTGGTTGTGATGATGAACCACTTCAGGACCTTGATCGTGATATCATGATCCTCATTTTTAGGCATGATTTCAATAATATTTCGCTTGTCTTGAATGAATCTATTCCTTAGGCAAGGTGAGGATTTGAGGGGGTCCTCAACTTTTTTCACTTATGATTTTATTTCTCACCAACAACTCTCTAATAGCCTCCACCACTACTATTTTCCTAGTGGACATGGTCATGGAAGCGGAATAGGACGCACTAGGTTTGGCCTGGCTAGGGCTATATTTGCCTTTGGGGGCACTAGGGGGAATGGCTTGAGGGCTATGGATCATAATATGACTGTAAATAACCTTAAATAAACCCTGGTGAGATGGGAGGTCATCACCCTTCTTCCTCCTACAGGCGTCAATTGAGTAGTTGATGGAGTTGAACAGAAAATGGGGGATACTGATAGGATTGACATCTCTGAAGTGGTTGACAAATGCAAAGTGGAAACTGCATAACACTTTCTCTAGGTCATCCATGATTATGAATTCCATAATGGGCTTCATGACATCATTCCAAGGGGTGGGGAGGTCCTTGCATTGCAACCCCAACTTCACCTCCTTGTAAATCTTGTTGTTATCCTTGAACTCTTTCAACTTTACCTTCCAATTATGTTTCTCTCTACGGATTGATCTCCCCTTGGTCGGTTTCCCAGTAATTTTTGTGAGAAGAGGAATGTCAATCATAAATTCTCTTCCATGAATGGTGACTCTTCCACCCTCCTAGGTCTTCAGGATCACCAATGTTATCTCTAGCTCATCACAAGATTTAAAAAAAAAAATGGGATAAAGCCTCTTTCAGCAAGGATGCACTCAACCAGTGGATCCCACTCCGCATAGCCTGGCTCCATGAAACTCATATTAAGGAAACTGGTAGGGGGATTAAGGAATTGAGCAGAGAGGATGGATATCCAATGGCTAGTCAGATATTTGGAACACCTAGTGTAAGGATACTTAGGGAACTTGCCTTTTTGAAAGAAGTGAAAGTTCTGGATACCCTTTTAAAATTACCACTATCAATTTGGGGTTCCTCGCCTTGCTTCGGATTCATCGCAAGGATACTGAAAGTTTCAAAGCATTTCCAATTGGACCAATCACACAAGACCAGATGGTAGAATTTGTGATTGATGGTGGGAAGCCAAAGCATCACATTGGGAGTTGTGGTAAGACTAGAGTGACAACAATATTGGAAATAGACCTGTTGGCCTTGTAAGACAATCCTCTTTTTATTTTATTTTATTATATTTATTTATTTATTTTGTTTCGAGTAAAGCACCCCAAGTTTTTTCAATGCGCCCCATTGCTTTAGTGGGGTGCAAAAATATCTTAAGGGTGCACAAGGTCATGCACCCAAGAGTCAAGGCCACGAGCTCCACCCCATTTATAGCATATGAAAGTTTTGTAGGTGTACAAGGTTGTGTGCTCGAATTTGAGTCTATGCACTCCACTCTCAAGTGGAGCACACAAAAGTCCTAAGGGTGCATGAGTCCGTATGCCCCAAGTTGGATCCACGTGCTCAATTTTCTTTGGAGCACATGAAGGTTTTGAGTGCATGTGCTCAAATCCCTTTAGAGCATGCAAGAGTATTGAGGGCGCACGATGACCCCAAGTCCACGTGCTCCACTCCCAAGTGGAGCATGTGAAGGTATTAGGGGTGCACAAGTCCGTGCACCCCAAGTAGAATTCACACACTCCATTTTATTTGGAGCACACAAATATTTTTTGCATGTACGCTCCACTCCCTTTGGAGTGCATGAGGGTTTTGGGGGTGCACGAGATTGTACGCTCGACTCTGGGTCTATGCACTCCACTCCCAAGTGGAGTGTGCAAAGGTATTAGGGACACACATCTTCATGCACCCCAAGTTAAGTCTGTGTGCTCCACTACCTTTGGAGCGCACAAAGGTTTTTAGGGTGCACGAGGTCATGTGCCCAGTCTTATGTGGGGTGCATGAAATCTCTAGTGACCCGCAAGTTTTGTGTGCTCTATTCGGATCCATGCGTTGACATTTTTAAGAAAAGGTGAGTATTAATGGTGTGTGGGTTTCGTGCACCCCTTCCATAAAGTTGCACCCCTCACTCGAGCGCGCCCCATTCAAACCAATAAGAAGCGAGTAAATGGATGGCTTGGACCCCACTTAGTAGTAATCTGACCAGGAGGACTCGAGAAGTGCCCAATCAACATCTTACGGGGAATTAATGTTGTGCACTAAACTCCATGGCATGAAAAATAAGAACCTTTCAGTAAATGAAATAGCAGGTGCTTCACCTAATGAAATTAATGTAGGTCCTTTAAGTAGAAGGTGGCGGATCTCCCCCATAGCATCGATGTGAATACACACATGTAGAGTGCATTCTTGAGGAGTTGAGTGTAGACATTCGAAACTACTCTCTATCTACCAAGACCCGCTCTCATGGCTTCCAAAAGTGTGGATACGACTGGAGTACCAGATGTGAAGGTTCAAATTAAAAAATCAATAGGGGTATGGCCAGTAATGAAAAGGATAGGGAAAGCCAAAGACCCAAAAGCACTGGTCAACCGATCAGATCCAAGCAGAGATATCACACCAGACCAAAAACATGAAGTAGAGAGCGTGACCATATACAACTTTGATACCATAGAAGAAGATAGCCAGAGGCATCATACTCTACTTAGAAGTCTGTTCATGAGGGTGCAACAGGATAATGACAAACCAAGCCCAATGTGAAATAAATGGAACATCAACATAGGCTGATTAAATTGCTTGAGGGTTTATCATTTCTTAGACCTCTTGGCATGGCTGGCGGTGGCATATGACCCTAGGAATAGGACTATCCGAGATCACACAAATCAGGTTGTAGCTAGATTGATGGCCGACAAAATTAGGTAGGTGTTCAGGATTTCTACAACCTCGCAAATTTTGGATTTCCATACGCTAACCCTCCAATCCAATTTTATGCTAAACACCTCTTTCCTAGAAATGCTATTAAAAAGAGGTAAGCGTAGGTCTCCTGGTTTTCCCATTTGGAAGTTCCTACTCCAGCCCTGGGTACATGATTACATCGATATGATCAACCTAGTACTGGGCACTAAATATCTAGAGCATGTTACAAAGGAGGTCATGTTCCTAATTATCCAATGCAACAGAACAAATAAGATTTCTCTCTATCGATGGGAGGACGTTATTAGTAATAATATGGATAGGGAACTGGTGAAATTATAGGAAGCCATACTGGTTGATAAGGAAGAGTTTCCCCCATTCTCCTATTATTCATCTCTGGTTCATTTGGTTATAGGTCAATTAGACCAATCCTTGGTGGCTCAAATGGGAGGATTCAATGCCAACACAATTCATGATAGGCTACTGTGTGTGCAAGAAGGGTGCTCAAGCTATGCAACATTCTTTGAGAATGCCCTCTCGGTAATACACACCCACTTATGTGGAGAAAACCCTGATAGATTTGGGATTGGGGTAAGGACTTTTCTACATGAAGTCAGGGCAAGAGATTCTTTTTATACAAAGGAAGTTTCTCATATTAGGACATATGGGTCTAAGCTACCTCCAAAGGCATTTCCAAAGCATTGACGGACATCAATAGCTATTATGGAAATGACCAAACAGATTTCTGAGGAGGTCAAAATAATATTCTTAAGGAAGAAGGGGAGTGTGCCATGGCTGCCAATTCCTTACGCAATGGGTCCTTATATGTATCTAGGTCATTTTTCAATGCTATAGGCCATCTGGAACATGGATACCTACTACTTCCCAAAAATTACCTAGAGAACCTATGACCTTGATGGCCATCATAGGCATGCTGTCGCTAGCAAGCTCACTCTCTTACAAGTCTCACACAGGGTAGACAACTTCAAAGATAAAATGTAGAAGGTCATTAGGAAATCCTGATCATTAGAATTGGTATGGAGAATGGACTGGAGACCTCATAGTAAACTAGAAGTAGTTGGGGATTATAGTTTTGATCTAAGATTACACAGAGAATTTTTGGTAGACAAGGTGGTGCCACTAGTCCCAACTACTCCCCCAGATGAATTCCAGGACCCCACCTTTTAGGTCATCCATCAGGATACAGATTTTTTTGAAGTCATGATGAAGATAGTGGGTGAAGCACAATAGGAGCAAGAAAAACTTCCTTCCTCCTCTAGTTATCCCATTGCCACGTCAAAGGAGAAGGAGTTGGTAACTTACTCCTCACAACAAGAACAAAGTATCGTCTCATCGGCCCAAGCATTGATGTGTCCATATAAATAACTCTTAGACATAGCTATACTTGAGTCCAATTATAGCTATGTCTAATAGTTAATCATATTTTCCCTTGTGTGTGTGTTTTTATGTATTCCTCACGTCACCCTTTATTTTGCCATCTTCCAAGGACACTCCAGGAAGCGTTGTTCACTGAGATCATTTTCTGCAAAATGCACTAGAGTTGGAGACTCTCACATCATTGCATCCAATATGGAGAGAAACAAACTCCTATTACGATATTAGAATGGGAAAGCCATTGTAATTATTATCATATAGGCCCCGAGCACTCTGCCAGGATTTTCATATGTACATATTATTATATGAATATAAACTCCAACCCTATTCTGTATGTTTTTTGTGTTGGTCTATGTTTGCTTATTTACATCTTACTGTAATCAGAATATGTGGGTGACACCTTATTGATTACATAATTTGAATGAATGAAAATGAACTAGTTCTCCTTTCCTTTTCTTTTAAAAGTGCTTGGTTTGGTCATAAAATAACAAAGAAAATATTACCTGCACAAATTCCTAGGGGATAACGCCATGACTGGTGAAGACCATATTAAAAGAAATTTGTATGCTATGGATAGCCTAGAAGTGGAGGACAACGATGTTGTCGTCAGATTATTTCTTCAAACCCTAGAGAAGGACACCAGGGAATGGTTTAACAACCTTACAGAAGATACTATTGACACTTTCCAGGAGTTAGAAACTGCATTTCTCAAAAAATATGGGGAGAAGAAGAATGAACAGTCTCTATTGACTGAGTTGGCAATGATGAAAAAGAAAGATAGTGATATTGTGGATGATTTTAATACGTGGTTCACCAATCTGAGAAGCTGAATCCCTATGGATTTGAGGCCAAATGATCACCAATTCATATGTTTCTATAAGAATGCCTTCCTTGGAGACTTCAACTACGAAATCAGGAAGCAACCCACACTTACCATTGATTCTTGTATGGAAAGAGCAATAGTAATAGAAATAAATATGATAGATAGTGGGAAGATGAAGCCAACCTTAGCAGAACCTAGCCTGAGTAAAGCAAAAAAGAAGCCTAAGAAAGTAGGTTTTGGCATCTTTAAAAAATTAGAACTTGATCCAATTGAAAAATTGTCAAATCAGTTAACATATATGTTTCATTCAATGAACAATCGACTGTCTAATATTGAGAGGAAAAATACTGATAGTGGAGAACCCTTAAAACATCAGAATTAAGGTAGACCCCATTTTAGGAGAAATTTCAACAAAAATTGGAATAATGATGGGGTAGAAACCCAAATAATAATTGGAAAAAAAAGGGTCCAGAAAGATCAAGATACTGTCCCCAATACCATGACTTCTATCAATGTGGCATCTGATTTTTATTTCCTTTTTCTAGGATGTGATGCTCCCCAAAAATTGGTATATTGTGGTGTATACCTCAGCCTCCATTCAGGCATAAAACTCGAGGAATAATTAGAAGACGAAATTAGAATAAATGCTTGTTGGACTTGGGATGAAACCGTTAAAAATCCATCAGCTCAGGAGGACCCAATCCAATATTCCAGCCCTGATAATAGACCTATGACCTTCACCCTTGATGATGTGAAGATTATAAAAAGACCACTTGAACAAATAAGACAAGGTAAGCTGACCCCCACAACTGAAGAAGTCAAAACTCTAGAAAGGGTCCATGCTACTAGCCTTCGTAGCAGAACTATACCTAACAAAACTGATAAAAATAATATAAGTGAGGATAAGGAACATACCAATGTGAAGAAACTGAATGATGATCATCAACACCTTCCTCTTAAAAAATTAGAACCAGTCAATAGTGGGGTAGAAAATAAGAAGTCTGAATTTGATATAGGATTGGAATTGACAAAATAGAAGATAAATATAACTTTTGGGGAATTGATGACAGTACCTAAATATAGGGATCAGGTTTGTAGGGCCTTTGGGCTAACTAAACAAGATAAGATTCATGTCCTCACTGATTCAACTTCTAATCCACTTGGTAGAAAACTTGCTTCAGTGAGGGCCTTTTATATATCCATCCGATGTACATCTAAATATGGCGATCACTATGTGATACACAACTACATGCTTGATAGCGGAGCATCCCACAATATCATGCCAAAATAGGTAGCAGATCAGTCGGGAATAATATGTACAAAGGACTCCCCTCCCATATCCATCATGAACAACAGGCAAGTACCTTATGTAGGAATAATTATAGGCCTCTTGGTCTTCCTAGATCAATACCCTAAGAAGGGGATTGTAATGGATGTGGTTGTAGTGGATGTGGATCTATTTTTCTCTCTGCTAATCTCCAGACACTAGGCAGAACAATTGGGTGGGTCAATATAGTTGGACTGGTCATATGCCACTATACCACTTTCATCCAAAGAACAGGCGACCCTGAGAAGAGAACCATTCAATAAACATTCAATCAAACTAATGAGGCCTGATAACACCACTGTCAATCTGGTCAACTTCGTTGAAGAGGATTTAGGTGTTTATTCCATCTAGAATATAACTTTTTCTTAAAGTTCCTAATGTAGAAGGGATGGGTCCTAAAGTAAAAGTAGTAGTTGATGCTAAATCATATAGGGTCCTGGCCACTGAAATATGGACAGTGACATTTGATGGGGTAAAATCACAAATGGGGGCTGGAGCTGGAATTAACCTGATAGACATAAAGGGAAACTATTTAGGTGTACCCTATTGACTAGAATTACCCTACACAAATGATGTGGTAGAATACGAGGAACTTCTACTGCGACTCAGGAAATCCAAGGAACTAGGTATAAACTACCTCACTGTCTATGGAGATGCTGAACTAATCATCCAATAAATCAAAGGGAAATATCAAACCAAGCATACCAGGTTGAAGCAATACAAGCAGGTAGTGCTAGACATAATTAGTAAGTTATTGGCCTTCAACATATCCCATATGCCTAGAGATAATAACCATATTTCTAACTTACTGGATGTGAATGCTTCTGGGGTAGAAAGTCCCGAGATAGATATAGAGTACATGGATAGGTTTCCCACCATATATGTGTATCATCCTTCTGTCCCCAATAATGGGATATACTTACAAGTCTTCCAATATGATGTTGATATCAAGGACTTTATGACTATGCAGAATCACTTTGTTGGTCTAATATGTGACGAAGAAGATGAGGAAAAATTACAGCATATCATAGGGAGTCCAATAGAGGTGATAAAACTAAAAACCAATAAGATCCCTAAGGGTTTGGTATCTTTATAATACATTTTTTATGATTTTGACAAGGCACATATGTCTTCTCTTCATGAATTAGAGGGAGAGGAGGTCAATTTTGGGACACCTGGAGAACTGAAAATGGTTAGGATAAACAAGGTATTGCCAACAAAAGAAAAGAAACAGTACATCTAGTACCTGAGAAAGAATAGGTATAGTTTTTCTTGGAGCTATGATGATTTAAGGACTTTCAATACTGATGTCATGACCTATGTTATTCCTTTAAAGGAGGATACCAAATATTTCAGAAAAAAACAAAGGAAGTTTAATCCTACTCTATATCCTGTCATGCAGAAAGAGATTTAAAAGTTGTTGAATGCAAAAAATAATAAACAAGGTGAGGTTCTCTTCCTGGATAGCAAATCTAGTACCCGTAAGAAAAAATAATGGAGAAATAAGACTATGCATTGCCTTTAGGAACTTGAATAAGGGTTCCCTCAAATATAACTATCCCCTCCCCAAAATGGAACACATTTTACAAGAAGTAGTGGGGTCATCCAAAATATCCCTATTAGATGGCTTCTCAGGATATAATCAGATTTTGGTCAATCCAGAAGACCGATACAAAATTGCATTTAGCATGCCATGGAGTACCTTCAAATATCAAAGAATGCCATTCGAATTGATGAATGCAGAAGCCACCTTTCAAAGGGCTATGGAATTCACTTTCAAAGGGTTAATGTTTAAAATTGTAGTGGTTTATCTGGATGATGTCATCGTATTTTCAAAGAATCTTGCAAATCATTTCTCTCACCTATCTCAAGTGTTTGAAATATGCAAGGGGTATGGGATATCCTTGAACCCAAATAAGTGTTTGTTTGGGGACACCCATGGCAAGATTCTAGGACATGTGGTCTCCAAATAAGGGATAAGCATTGATCCTAAAAGGACAGAGGCTATCACAAAAATATCGCCCCCCAATAATCTCAAAGGAGTCAGGTCCTTCGACAAGATAAACTTTGTCAAGATATTTGTCCCAAATTTTTCCAAAATTGCCAAACCTATTAATGACATGATAAATAAGGATGTGAAGATAAAGTGGGATGAAGATAACATCAAAGCCTTATAATGAATCAAAGAGGTTATTACCACTGCACCTGTGCTAACCTATCCAGATCATTCGAAGGATTTTAACTTCTATTATTTTGCTTCAAAGCATACAATAGCCATCATGTTGTCCTGGAAGGATGAAGAAGGGAACAAAAAACCCATAGTATTCATGAGGTCATGGATGAAGGGGGTCTAGTTGAGGTATAAGCCGATAGAAAAACAAGCCTTCACTCTTATTTAGGATCTAGAGCATTTTAAAAGCATATTTGGTTCTAGTAAAGTGATTGCCTGCATTCCCTATATAGCCATAAAATATGTCCTCACCCAACCCGAACCCATAGGAAGTTCAGTGAGATGGATGGTGAAATTGCTGCAATACGATGTCAAGTTCAAGGCAATCAAAATAATCAAAGGTCAAGGGTTGGCAAGATATATGGCCTATAAAGGAGGAGAGGATATGGATAATGCCATCTTAGCACAAGGGCCACAAAAAATCAGGCATCCATATGATAGGGAATCTGACTGGTATAAAGATGTCATGTTCTATTTAAGGGCCATGTCCTTTTTACCTAAAATATCTACTAGTAAGATAAGGAGCATTAAACAACAGGCTAAGAAATATCATCTTCAAGGAGACTTAATTTATTGGAGACACCCAAGTGGAGTGTTACTTTTGTGTTTGATAGAAAAGGAAGTCCCCAAGATCATAGAGGAATTCCACACAAGATTTTATGGTGGCCATTTCACCCCAAAAGAAACAACCAACACTATTATGAGGGTAGGGTATTATTGGCCTTCAATGTTCAAATATGTATATCAATTCATCAAGAAATGTTACATCTGTCAAGTTTTTACTGGCAAGAAAAACCTGCTCGTAATGCCACTAAAACATGTAATTATTGAAACTCCATTCCCCAGTAGGGAATATATCTCATAGGGTAAATAAACCTAAATTCTTTGGGAGGCCATAAATGGATAATAATAGCCACATATTACCTCACCAAGTGGGTTGAGGCAACTCCTCTCAGAAGGTCAACAACATCAATCATTATCAGCTTATTGGAAGAAAACATATAAACCAGATTCGGGGTAACCAGGAAACTTGTTACAGATAATGCTAAGTATTTTACCTCTTTTGAGATGGTTGAATTCTATGACAAGTATAGTATAGATCTTGCCCACTCAGAAAATTACTACCCTCAGGGAAATGGACTGGCTGAGTCCTCAAACAAAAACATCATCACCCGAGTCAAGAGATCACTTGGAAAGAACAAAAGAGGCTGGGATAGTGAGTTGAAATATGCATTATGGGTAGATAGACTATCAGTAAAAAGAGCCACAAGAAAATAATCCTGAGTTATTTTATGGATAAAAGACACTCCTACCACCTCAGATGGAATGCACATCCATTTCCCTACTGATCCAGGACCATGAGAAACCAGACGCATTGCAAAGGAGGATCGACTAGCTTGTAGATTTGGAGGAAGACAAAAGAGAAGCAGTTACTAAAATGATCACTCAATATAGTAAGACCATTCAACTATTCAACAAAAAGGCCAGAGGTAAAAGCTTTTCAGTGGGTGAGGTAGTGCTCTATTGGGATCCAAATAATGGTAAGCCCGATGAGAAGGAAAATTTTGAACCAAAGTGGTTAGGCCCCTATCAGGTGGTTAAAATAATTGGCCAACATACTTATAGAATAAAAGACATAGAAGGAGAAGAGATGCCCATATCGGTAAATGGCCAGAACCTGAAGTCTTTCGACCCCCTTCATGAAGGTCATGGGGAGTAATTCTAAAAAAAAAATTGTATATATTTTGTAAAGGTTGTCAGTTTTTGTTTTGCTGGTCTACCCAGAGATTCTAGAGTTCTTAGGTTAATGCATGAAACCTTTTCATTCATCCCCCTATCCCAGTTAGAGTCAGTGTTGGCCTTGTAAGATAATCCCCTCTTTTTATTTTTTTTGAGTAAAGTACCCCAAATTTTTCCCATGCACCCCACTGCTCTAGTGGGGCACACAAAGATCTTAAGGGTGCACAATATCATGTGCCCAAGAGTCAAGGCCACATGCTCCACCCCCTTTGGAGCATGCAAAATTTTTATGGGTGCACAAGGTCGTGCATCCGAATTTGAGTCTACATGATCCACTCTCAAGTGGAGTGCATGAAAGTCCTAAGGGCACACAAGTATGTGCACCCCAAGTTAGGTCCACATGCTCAATTTCCTTTGGAGTGTGCGAGAGTATTGAGGGTACACGAGGTCATGCAACCGACCCCAATTTCATGCACTCCACTCCCAAGTGGAGTGCATGAAGGTCTTAGGGACACACAAGTCGGTGTGCCATAAGAAGAGTCCATGTGCTCCATTTCCTTTGGAGTGCACGAATATTTTGAGCATACGCGCTCCACTCACTTTGGAGCACGTGAGGGTTTTGAAGGCACACGAGATTGTGTACCTAACTCTGGGTCTATGCACTCCACTCCCAAGTGGAGCATGCAAAGGTATTAGGGGCACACATATCTGTGCACCCCAAGTCAAGTCAGTGTGCTCCACTACCTTTGGAGTTCATGAAGGTTTTTAGGGTGCACGAGGTCATGCACCTAGTCTTGTGTGGGACACACAAAATATCCAATAGCCCACAAATTTTGTGTGCTATATTCGAAACCATGCACTGATATTTTTAAGTGCAAGTGGGTATTAATGGTGCATGGGTTTGCACGCCTCGCTCGAGTGTGCCCCATACAAACCAATAAAAAGTGAGCAAATGGACAGCTTGGACCCAAATCAGTAGTAATCCAGCCAGGAGGACCCAAGAAGCACCCAATTAGCATCTAACGGGAAATTAATATTGTGTGCTTAGCTCTATGGCACAAAAAAGAAGAATATTTTGGCAAATAAAAAAGTAGGTGCTCCACCTAATGAAATTAATGCAGATCCTTTAGGTAGAAGGTGGTGGATCTCCCCCGTGACATCAATGTGAATATGTGCATGTAGAGTCCATTCTTGAGGAGTTAAGAACATCCATTAAAAACTACTGTCTATATACCAAGACCCACTCTCATGGTTTCCACAAGCATGACTACGATTGGAGTACCAGATGTGAAGGCCTGAATTGAAAAATTTATAGGGACATGGCTGGTAATGAAGAGGGCAAGGAGAGCCAAAGACCCAAAATAACTGGTTGATCCACTAGATCCAAGAAGAGACATCATGCTAGAAAAATAGTGTGAAGTAGAGGGCATGTCCGTATAAAACTTTGAACCCATGGAAGAAGATAGCCAAAGGTATCCTACTCTGCTTAGAGGTTTGTTCATAAGGACACAGCAGGAAAATGGTGAACCAAGCCCATTGTGCAACAAATGGGACACCAACCTACGCTGGTTAACTTACCCGAGGGTTTATCATTCCTCATACCTCTTGGCATGACTAGCGATGGTATATAACCCCAGAAATAGGACTATCCAAGATCACATGAATCAAGTCATAGCTAGAGTGACAGCCGATAGAATTAGGTGGGTGTTTGGGCTTTCTACAACCTTGCAAATTCTGGATTTCCATATGCTGACCCTCCAATCCAATCTTATGCTAAACACCTCTTTCCCAAAAATGTTGTTAAAAAGAGGTAAGTGCAGGTCTCCTAGTTTTTTAGTTTAAAAGTTCCTCCTCTGACCCTGGGCACAAGATTATGCCGATATGATCAACCTAGTACTGGGCACTAAAGATCTGGAGCATGTTGCAAAGGAGGTCATGTTCCTAATTATCCAATGCAACAAAACATATAATACGCCTCTCTATCGATGGAAGGATGTTATCAATGATAACATGGATAGGGAACTGGTAAAATTATAGGAAGCCATACTATATGATAAGGAAGAGCTTCCCCCATTATCCTATTATTCATTTTTGGTTCATTTGGTTTAGATCAATTAGACCAATACTTGGTGGCTCAAATGGGAGGAGTCAATGCCACCACAATTCATGATAGGCTATGGTGTGTGCAAGAAGGGTGCTCAAGCTACGTAGCCTTCTTTGAGAATGTCCTTTCGGTAATACATGTCCGCCTATGCAGAGAAAAACTTAAAAGATTTAGGGTTGGGGTAAGGACTTTATTTTATATAGAGGAAGTTTCTTATATCAGGATATATGGGTCTAAGCTACCTCCAAAGGCATTACTAAAGCACTGCTCGATATTAATAGCTATTATGGAAATAACTAGGTAGATCACCAAGGAGGTTAAAAACAAATTCTTAAGGAAGAAGGGGAGTGTGCCATGGCTGCCAATTCCTTGCTCAATGAGTCCTTATATGTATCTAGGCCATTTTTCAATGTTGTGGGCCATCTGGAACATGGATACGTACTACTTCCTAGAAATTACCTAGAGACCCTATGACCCTGATGGCCATCATAGGCATGCTGTCGCTTACAAGATCGCTATTTTACAAGACTCACATAGGGTGGATGACTTCAAATATGAAATGCAGAAGGCCATCAGGAAAGGCCTATCATTAGAATTGGTATGGATAATGGACATGAGATCTCATAGTAAATTGGAAGTAGTTGGGGATTATAGTTATGATCGAAGATTACACAAAGAATTGTTGGTAGACAAGGTGGTGCCACTAGTCCCAACTGCTTCCCTAGATGAATTCTAGGACCCCACCTTTTAGGTCTTCCATTAGGATACGGATTTTTTTGAAGTCATGATGAAGATAATGGATGAAGCATAACAGGAGTAAGCAAAACTTCCCTCCTCCTCTAGTTCTCCCATTACCACATCAAAGGGGAAGGAGTTGGTTACTTACTTCTCATAGCAAGCACAAAGTATTGCCTCATCGACCCAAGCATTGATATGTCCATCTGATTAGACTGAGCTGGCAGTCACCCAATCTATTTTATTCTCTACCACCCTGGTGGTCAATAAAAAAGAACACCCAATCCCTCCAAAAGCTCTTAAGAAAATACAGGAAATAAGAGGACTGTCTAGTATACTCAGGGAATATGAAGTACAAGAATATAGTCCCTCACAATCCCCTACCAAAAAAAAGGCCAATATTGAGTCTTTTACCCTAGATATAGAAAATATCACATTGACAAGAGTAAGGGATGCACTCCAATTTACTGTAGATTAGGACCAAATACATGATATGGAGGAACAAAGGTCCCCCGACAAAGGAGTGAGCAGACCCAAAAAGACTGCTAGGTAGGAAACATGTGACGTGTCCACTGCTACGTTTGACATCCCCCTATCACCCAATCTAAAGGAAGCCACGATCGACCTCGACAAAGGTATAATGAGGGCAAAAGCTGGCCTAGTGGACATAATGAAATCACACGTGGCTTCCCAAGTGCAGGTGGCAGCAAGCGTAGAGAAGGAGGTAGCGGTTTTGAAGACCAAACCTGTAGAAGCAAAATAACTACAACTTAAAGTGCAACAACTATAGACTGAGGTTGATTAATTGAAGTAGATGCCTCCCTCCCAGACCATCACTGTACAGGCTTGTTGAGAAGCAACACACCCCCACTGAAAAATGAGATTCCATCCTTAGAAAGCCCTAAACTTCCATTTTTGCAGCAGGGACCCTCTTGATAATTTTCAGGTTTAAATCCAATTTTTCTTGCCTCTTTGTTAAAGTTGTGCCTTTTTCCAAGTCTTTCTAGCATTGTTATTTCAAGCTTAACTTTCTACATGCTAGAATCATTCATGCACAAAGAAAATATCGCACTGGTATCGAGAAAAATCTAGAAAACAGTTGCATAAATTCACTGAAAACCAAAACTTTCCATTTTTGGTAGTGTCGCGATATCGCGACACTTCCATTTTTGGAAATGTCGCGATATCGCGACGAATTTTGGCAAAAGTAGCTAAGTCGGAAAAGTGTAGCGAAATCGTGACACTTTCCATTTTTGGAAGTGTCGCGATATCGCGACGTTTCCATTTTTGGAAACCGTCGCGAAATCGCTACCGGCCAGAGGAGAGAGAAGAAAGTTGTACGGAAAGGAGCGATTTTGCGACATGTCGCGAAATCACGACATGTCGCATTTTCGCTGTAGGAGAGAGAAAGTGGGCTGTAGAATGAAAATCGGCTAAGTCGCAAATGTGTCACAAAATCGCGATCAACGCGGTCAACGCATGCAGCTACGGGAACTGTCGCGATATCGCGACGTGTTCTATTTTCGCGAGTTGTTGATGGAAAAACGCTTAAGTACAAAAGTTGCAGCGATTCGCTGCATATTGGTCAAGAGGAGAGTTCAGGGCAAGGATTGCAGCGATGCGCTGCATATTTTCGGAGCGTGACGCCAATAGTTGCAAGGAGTTCAGTAGCAAAAAGCCTAAGGGGTAAGATTTGCAGTGATGCGCTGCACCCTTTTTGTGAAAAGGTCTTAAAAGGAAAAAGAAGGAAGCAAATGCAGAAATCAAATTTGCATGAAATCGCGACATGCTTGAAAAAATTGTGACAGCTAGCAGGAGGCGCGATTTCGCGACATGTCGCGTTTTCACGGCCGACGGGGGAAGAAGTTGCATGGCGCTGGGGACGTCGCGATTTCGCGACATGTCGCGAAATCGCGACATGTATCAGAATCGCAACAGGAGAGAGAAAGTTGCCCAAAGGGCTAGAAGTGTATTCCAGCTGTAAACAGAAGGCATCCTGGGATAGCGACATGTGTCAAGACACATATCAGATGAAACAGAGGCCGACATGCAAGAAAGATTAGGATTTTAATCAGTTTTAATGTTAAAGTGTTGATTTAATGTTTATTAAATTGCTAATCTAATCTTTTTGTCTTTCATGCAGGAATCCATCTGTCACTTGCGGGATAGCGGGAAAATGGCCATAAAGACAAAGTCAAATGCAATTTAATTAAAGGCGGCCATATTGAAAAGGAAGGTGTCGAGAGTTGATGTTTCATTCCAGTATTTACAGATCTGTCCACAAATGACTAAGCAGCTGCCAGATTTTATCGATGAAGGCATTCAATGGGGATTTATGGCAGAGTTAATAGCAGGCAGATATTTTCAACTCCGGGATAGATTTGCAGAGATGGAATAGCGGAGAAGTGGTGACTCATCCGGCTCACCAACCGAAATTAATGAAGGCATTTATTTGCAGTTACGAGCGAATGCAAGCTGCATTTGATTCTATCTTCTCCATTTATGACAGCTGACCGCCCTGATTTGCAGAAGGGTTAGGTTTTATCCAGTCTTTGTTTTAAAAGGGCTTTTATTGTAAAACCCGGTCCTAGGGTTTAAGTGTGATAAGATTTAGGGTTTGAGCAAGATATTTTGAAAAATATCAGGGTTTGTCCTGAGTCTATAAATGCAGATTCTAAATGTAATCGCAGGAGGCAGAGACTTAGAAATAAAAGGCTTATAAGCAATTTCTTGCAAATTTTGTGAAATCCTTTGTTTTCTGGACTGGGAGTTGATGTGCTTTTGCTGTTTTCTGTGGTAGCATGTCCAGGAGCCTAATATTTTACAGATCTATGATAAGTGTATCTTCTTCTGTTATCCGTTCCATTAAAGTTTGTTAGATATATGCTATAAATCTGCCATTATCAAGTTTAAATATGCTGTTAGGCTTCAGTTGTTCCATTGTCTGCTAGGGGAAATTACAGATTTGAGGTTAAGTTTGTTCTAATTGCTCTGTCTTCACTGTGTGAGCTAGGCTACCGGTGAAAGATACCAGTTTTAACCAGCTGCCCTTGGATTTATAATTTTCTGCTAGATCTGTTCCACTTTGCCTTGTGCTCCTAGTTGAAAGTGATCTTAGAAATCTGGACACTTTCTTCTTGGATTTGTTCTGTTGTGAAGCTAGTAGCATAGATAAAATTGACAGTTTAAGTTTTACAGTTTAAAGTTTGATAAACTTCTCTTTCTGCCCTACCCTACCCTCTCTTTGTTTTCGGTGAAATGATCCATTTTTACTTTCTTTATTTGTCTTTTATTTGAATCTACTGACCCATGAGAGCTAGATCAAGAATCAAGTTAAATCTGATTGTTAACAAGTAACAACTTCGCAACTATCGAACAAGTTCGAGAACCCCCTGTAAGGTAACAGATAGTCCATATTGAAATCTATTCCAAGAGCGGAAAAGAGTGAATAGACATTCAACCCAACTCTGTAACTCGCACCTTGGATAACCAGCTAGATCCTAAAGTGAGTGGGATTCATCCCGTGGGTGTCTCCGGAGCTTCCTGCTCATCCTTCGCAGGGTGCGTATGAAAGTTAGACCAACAAGGCTAGTGACCACTTTGGATCTATTGAAGAATTCAAACAAGAGATGAAAGATAAGATACACAAGAAAATGGGGGATCTTTCATCGATATTTTATGACATCTACGTCACCAGGCACACCGTTGGTCTCCTACGTGACCGATTACAGCAAGCCAACCAAAGGGTGAACTTGATATATCCTGTGAACCAAAATTTCAAATAGAACTATGTGGAAATCAACACAGTAGTAGCTACGTTGGACGATTGTTCTATCTATTTCTTTGTAGAAGAATATGCTAAAGTTTTCATCTACCTACAGAATAGATCCAATTGGCTCCTCTGGGACCAAGAAGTTGTCAACTTCGAGCAGGAGATTGAAGATAAACTGAACGATTTTGGGTTTACACTGGACAAGTTAATCCAAGACCCTGACATCAAGGAGTTTGTGCTCAATAGGATACAAATATTTGACTTGGGTCAAGATGCAAAATTATCAAAGCAATTCACAACTTTGGTACTGATGGTGGATCACTTGTGTCTTCACTAAAAACATCATGGAGTGGTCCAAATAATGGGTGAACAAAGTCATGCAAGACCTCAACTTACTAACATTTGCTTTAACCTTCGATGATGAGATGTGGGGTTACATTGATCAAAGTCTACAGAATCTTGAAGGGGAAGAAGTGGGGCCCAAATAACCAAAGGAAGCCCATGAGCAAAGCACAACATAGCCGCCTACTCAGGATAGCAGGAAAGATAGCACACAACCTTAGCCACCATCTGTCTAAAGAGAAGAACATGGGCCACATGCCCATTTTTTATTATATCATACTTTTGGAGGAAGCGAGATTAGGCCAATGAAGAAGCGGTTACAGCTCCGCTCGAGTGATCAACACTATATATTGAAGACCACTGCAACAACAATTTTTTTTATCAAACCTCTAAGAGAAAAACTTGAGTCCAGGTATAATTGTGTCTAAGAGTTAGTCATATTTTCCCTTGTGTGTGTGTTTTTTTGTATTCCTCACCTTACCCTTTCTTCTACCATCTTCCAGAGACTATTCAGACAACGTTGTTCGCTAAGATCATTTCCTGTAGAATGCACCAGAGTTGGAGACTCTTGTATCACTACATCCAGTATGGATATAAACAACACCCTATTATGATATTCGAATGGGGGAGCCATTGTAATTATTATCATATAATACCCGAGCACTCTACTAGGCTTTTCATATGTACATCTTGTTATATGAATATAAAATCCAACTCTATTCTGGACATTTTATGTGTTCTTGGTCTATGTTTTCTTATTTACATATTACTGTAATCAGAATATGTGGGTGACACCTTCTCTCGCTAGTTTAATCATTTTTATTGATTACATAATTTGAATGAATGAAAATGAACTAGTTCTCCTTTCCTTTTTCTTTTCGAGTCAACAAATATAAACCTGATACGACTACCCAATGGAAATGGCACCGATCTGGTTTTAATATGTTTAAAAGTGCTTGGTTTGGTCATAAAATAACAAATAAAATACAATATCATCAAATTTGGTAATACATAGGTGATTGTGTTATAATGGCAAATATACGAACCCACTGTTTGGGGTTTCCTTACCCAACTTGGTCTATCTAGAGTCACTTAGATAATCTATTCCTGGGTTAAAGTGGTAGATCCACCAGATTCTACAATACTCATTGTGATTTTTGGGATTCTTGTGATGTGACAAAGCTTAAGGAGGTAATCAAGAAATCCCCACAACAAGACCCAACCTTGGCTAGAGTGGTGAATGATGAGAATAATTATGTGGAAGGTTTTGAGCACAAGGCTAACAACACTGATATCTTGGTGAAAACCATTGTAAGTGCCTAAAGTGTTGCATTGGATATAGGAAATTTTGACACAAATGACCAAAAAAATAGGAGACTTGTAATAGGTCATCAAAAAACAAAACAAACTGAATTATTAATATCTGACATTCTGTACATCTTATTGGTCCACTATATCTTTAACCACTTGGGTAAGTCCAACCATTCATGTGATCAGACTATTAGCTATGATACCTTGATTCACCAGACTATCTGTAGCCCTGTTGGATTCCTTGAAAGTATGGTGAAAGATGGTCTCCTGTTGACTGAGGATAAGGATCCTCACCTCCTCAATGCAATCCTTAACCCTCCATGAAGGCCTCTTATTGTTCCTTAGATAATTGATGATGATAAGCGAATATCACTCAACTATTACCCTATCAAAATAATAATTTGCAAGGACTAAGCCTCGCCACATGGCTTTATCTTCAACAAAATTATTTTTCTGGATTCCTAAGTGCTTAGCAAAGGCACAAATAACTTTCCCATTATGGTCTCTAAGGATGCCCCATGCACCAACTTTTCCAGGATTACCTTTGGTAGCTCCATCAAAATTTAATTTGTGCCATACACTTATTGGAGGAATCCACTTAGAATTTGATCTACTATTTTTTTGAGGTTGGATTGATTTTTCCTCCAGAGGAAGGTTCAAGGAGCACCCTAAGGAAATATTAAATCTAGAAGCAAGGTGAGTGGAGGGAGGCAAAAATAGAGCATTTTATTTGGTAAAGGAGAGAATCTTGTTGGTGATAGAGGTGGGATTCAACATGATATTGGAGAAGGCTCTAGGTTCCTCTCAAGCCATATTTACCATAGGAAGTGGTGGAGGTAGGTGGTCTAAAGGAATTTAATGTGGGGGTTATGAAAGGGAGTGGGCCATTGGAGGAAAATTTCAATAATTATATTAAGCTTGGTCCAAAGGATATGGAAGGATTGGAGGAGATGGTTGAGGATGGACGTGGATAAAGGGCAAGTGAGGAAGAGGTGATGAGAGGACTCCCAATATGACAAACACAAAAAATAAAGTAAGTCACATTATAATTCCATTAAAGAATCACCATAGTACTTAAAATTTTGTTTATCTACAAAGCAAGCTATACTTAGCTTTAAGATAGTTTAACACACAAAGTTAATTTAAAAAGCTTCCAAAGTGGGGTATTACATCCTTACCCATCGAGTTAAACACAATCCACTGTGTTTTCATCAAATTCTATTCATAACAACTATTATATAACATTTTCAAATAGGAATGAAAAATGTCTCTGCATATCTGCCACCTTCTTCCAAGTAGTATTTTTCTTGAAATAGCAGTCCCACTAGACCTTACATTGTACCAGAGTCCATTTCATTATTTATTTGGAATGGAAATCAAGGATCTTTATTGGACACACCTCTATAGCCTCTGGGTTCACCATCTGCAAATTAGAAAAGTCCCATACATGATTAGGGTTATCAATGTATTTTCTAAGCAAAGATATATGAAAGGTATCGTGAATCTTTGACAAACTAGGTGGTAGGGTGAGTCAATATTCCATAGGGCTAATATTCTCTATAATTTCAATGGGTCCAAAAAAATGAGGATCTAGTTTTCTGGACTTAATAAAACTCTTCCTTGGTCTTATCCTTAGAAATACTCTATGACCAACTAAAAATTCTCTTGGTGACCTTTTAAGATCGACATAACTTTTCTGATGGCCAGTAGTTTCCTTAAGTCATTCTCTAATTATTTTCAATTGGTTCTCCATTTCCCTAATCATGTTTGGACCAAGCACAACCTAGTCCTATGGATTATCCCATGAAAAGGGTGTCCTACACCTCCTGCCATATAAAGCTTTGAAAGGAGCCATGCCTAAGGTCATATGATGACCATTATTGTATGCAAATTCTACTAGGTGTAGATAATATTCCCATATGGTCTTCTGATCCATACAATACATGCAAAGCATATCCTCCAATACCTAGTTCATCCTCTTAGATTTTTCCATTGATTTTTGGGTGATATGCAAAACTAATGTTTAGCCTAGTACCAATGGCACGATGTAAGGCTTGCCAAAACTTGGAAGTAAACCTTGAGTCCCTATCTGATATAATCACTCCCAAGAAACCATGAAGCATGAATATATCCATAACAAATCTGTTAGCTAGAACCATGATGTCATCCTTGGTATTCCCAGGTATAAATACATAACCTTGGTCAATAGGTTGACCATAACTATAATTACATCATGTTGGAACCTAGTTTTTGACAAACCTACAATGAAGTCCATAGAAATCACCTACTATTTTTGCATGGGTACTTCATGCGGATATAGTAGTTCTATAGGATGTCTTTGTTCTACCTTAATATTTTGTTATTCTAGGCATTGAGTAATGAATTTAGTGACGTCCCTTTTCATTCCTAGCCAATAAAATATATTCTTCACATTTTCTCTCATATTTCCTCCTTTTGGATGAGAAAAATAGGTGGATCTATGTGCTTCATTCATGATTATTTTATTTAGATCACCTACCTCAGGAATTATTACCCTATTATTAAAGCATAAGAAACGATCCTTGATGTTGAAATCATTGTTTTATTCAGGTTTTATTTCCATATTTACCTGAACTTTGTTGCAATACACATCTTGATGTTGCTTTTCTTTGACTTGTTCCATCAAGTCTACATGGATGTGGATCAAAACAACAATATGTCTTCTCCTACTGAGAGCATCAACAACCTTGTTTTCCTTCCCTTTGATGTATTCAATGCCAAAATCATACTCAATGAGAAACTCCATCCATCTCCTTTGTCTGGCATTGAGCAAAGGTTGAGTAAATATATACTTCAAACTTTGATGGTTGATTCTCAATTGAAAGAGGCTTCTCACCAGATAGTGTCGCTAGATTTTGAGAGTACACTACTACCACCAATTCTAGGTCATGAGTAGCATAATTAACCTCATGCCTCTTAATATTTATTAAGCCAAAAGCTAAAACTACTCCATCCTATGAGAGCACTCCACCCAAACCTTCCAAAGATGCATCGGTGCACACTATAAAACTACCATGAGGATCTAGAATTTTTAAAATAGATGTTATGGCGAGATTTTATTTGAGAAAGTTAAAATTTGCCTCACATCTATCTGTTCACTTTAAATCTTTCCCCTTTCTCTGAAGGTTAGTTATTGTAGCTGCTATCTTGGAGTAATATTTCATGTAGCATCTATAATATCTAGTCAAACCCATGAAGCTCTGCACTTCAGTCATATTTGTAGGTGCTGGCCAATTTAGTATAGCCTCAATATTATTGGGATCTACTGCTATCCCTTTAGATGATATTATATGTCTTAATTCTATACTTATGACATAGAAGTTGCAGTTGGATAGATTCCCATATAACTGATTCTTCCTTAGTAACTCCAACATGATTCTAAGCTGTCGGTCGTGGTCTAAATTATTCTAGGAGTATACCAAAATATCATCCAAGAATATATGATGAATCAATCTAGGTGTCATTAAATTCATGAATGCTACTGGAGCATTCTTCAAACCAAAAGGTAGAACTGTAAACTCGTAGTGACCATACCGAGTCTTAAATGCTATCTTATGGGTGTCCTCTTTGCAGATTCTCAGTTGATGATATCTGGATTTGAAATCAATATTTGAAAATATGGTAGCATCCCTTAATTGATCAAAAAGATCTTCAATTCTAGGTAGAGGATACTTATTTTTAATGGTTTCCTTATTGAGCATTCTATAATCTATGCACAATATCAAGGAACCATCCTTTTTCTTAACAAACAACATTGGTGCACCCCATGGTGACACACTCGGTATGATTAATTCCTTCTCCAGAAACCCCTATAGCTACACTTTTAGCTCTTGCATCTCGATGGGATTCATTCTGTATGGAGCCCTATGAATAGGCTCTATCTCAGGTTTAAGTTCAATTGTGAAATCAAACTCACATCTTGGTGGTAATCTAGGTAAATTCTCTAGAAAAACATCCCTAAAATCTTGAAGTACTAGGTGTTTCACAAACAAACCTTCCTTCTTTTCCTTTTCAATTTTATTTATGTTAACTACATAAAATGGTCCTCCTATTTTAATGGATTTTTCAAGTTGTATTGCCAAGAGGATATGGGGTTGAAAAGCCCCTTGTAGGCTATACACCCTCTATATTTTCTTGCCATATTTAGAATACTCAATCCATCTATCCTAGAAATTGATCACAACCTTATGTGCATGTAACCAATCCATTCCCAAGACAATATCAAAAGCATGTAGTGGTGCTACATAAAGGTATCCAATGGTCATACCACTTAGTAAAGTAATTTTAGCCATAGGATAACATTGGTTCACAAAGTAGGTTTATCTTGAACCATACTCGACCTTCCACCCATGTGCCAATATTCCTAGCCTTTTTGGTATATCCTTAATCAAATTAGTAGAAACAAAGCTATCTGTAGCTCCACTATCTATCAAAATTTTAACATTTCTACCAAAAATATTACCCTTTATAAGCAAAGGAGTGGATTGCCCTTCCATATTTTGACTCCCTATCAGTGCATAAATCTTGTGGATAGGTTCCTTATGCGTAGTTTATTTGTAAGAGGGTTATTTTCCTTTCAAAATTTCCTGCTCTGAGTGAAAAATTACTAGCGTAATGAGGTCCTCCACAATCAAAACATCATCCTTTAGGACCTAGATGCATTTTTTGCTTTTGTTCCTCTACTTTCACTACTAATGGAGGGTTAGGTTATCCCTGTGATGGCTTGTTGTTACCATTGTTGTGATTTTTAGGAATATTGTTCTTTCCCCAAAACTTCTTCCTAAACTTTCCTTGTTTCCTATCATTTATTTTGCCCTACCCTTGGGATATTTTATTGGTCTATTCTCTCTCCCATTTTATGAAACCTGCAATATTTATTTTCTCGAGTGCTTGTTTTTCTAGCTCAAAAGCTCCTTCATAATCAAAATAGGGCTTAAGATAAGTCTTAGATTTCCTGGCCAAGTCATAGGCCTTCTGAAGAGTATTAGGCTCTCACATGTTCACTTCATGCCATATTCTAGGATCAACTCCTAATATGAATTTATGAATCTTCATATTTTCATTATACGCATGCACATACTTCAATAGCTTAACAAATTTTTGGTAGTAAGCCTCCACTATCTTATTTCCCTACCAAATATTGGCAAATTATTCAAATTTCTTGGTATATAAATGCTTCATGAGAAACCTCTCCTTAAAGGCTATCACAAAGTATTCTCATTTTAGATCATCTGTTGCCTTAATTCCTCTTGCTATGCTAAAAGTATCCCACCAATCTAATCCAACACCCTATAAATGTAAGGTGGCATAGGACGTTCAGGTCCTAATGGAGTAATTCTTCATATTGTAGAAGGTTTCCAATTCCTTCAACTAGGCTTCCTTTGCATCACCACCTTCTTCTCCATTAAATTTGGAGGATTTTACGTGCTTTAAATCTTTACCCATTTCAACTTCTAGCTGTTTCCTTACCTGTTGTGCCACGGTAAGAGGTTCATTAGCTTGTCTATTCTCGGAGCTCCTAGCCTTTGAATTCTGATTCACTATGGATTTTAATAATTATTCTTGTGTTTCCACCTATTCATGAAGTATTATTAGTATTTTTTGTTCCTTATTATTAGTATTACCTGTTCCTACATTTGGAATCCTGACCTCAACATTATTTTATTGTGTCTGCCTCGTTGATGGGGAAGTACCTTCTCCCCTCCTATTTGGTGGCATTGTACCTGGCCACACACAAGAGATATAGTAGGAATTAGATCATAATTACTTCTTCGAATTGGTCCTACTATTAATTAAATCCCCAGTTATCTCAACTAGTCAAGTGGGGGTCAAATTTCAATAGATACTCTATTCATGTAAAGTATAGTCCTTACATAGGCATGTACCCTATTACACACCGCCTTCTATCCTTATGCAAGGATGCTTATATACCTACAAACCTAAGCTCTGATACCAAATATCATAACCAAAATTTTCCATCTCATATGAGAGTTTTTGTTTGAAAATATGATTTGAGACCTATTTGAGGTCTAAGTATTACTTAATTGATCAAACTAACTCCTCATGGAATCCATCTCATTTATTACTAATTTTGATGTAAGCATTACCCATCCCTACAACATAGATATATCCATCTATAAGTGTATTAGGTATAGTATAATTTTAAGCTATCATTCTCATCCTTCAATGAGCTAGCTTATTCCCTTCATTCCATCGAAAGGGCCATGCCAATCCCTACTCCATACATAAGTCCTTCTATGTAGGAGTACTAAGTGTGTCGAGATCAGGCTATCCTTCTAATAAGTCTTGTTTAATATGAGTCAATGAAGATACTAGATTATCAAATCTCTAACCATACTCCATTAAACATCTTGAATGATCAATTCCTTATTGTACAAGTCATGTATAATATTTAATTACTTTATTACTATTGAAGTACTACTTTGTTTTAGTGTATGATTTTCATTTAAAGAACCAACATCATAAATATCCATTCTTAGCCTTTCGTAAAGGGTCAATAATCAAGTCCTTCTCTTAGGTTATTGCACATTAAGAATTTATAAATTAATTTTATAACATGGCCCAAAATATCTCATTTACACTAAGAAGCCTAACAAACAAGACCTTTAATTATTACATTGAATCAATATCAAGAGAATGATGCATAAATATGAAAATATTAATCCAAAGTGGATCTCTCATTCATTATGGAAACATATGAAATTCATTATCATTATGACCATAAAGCACCATAGAAATAGGAGACATCACACACTTAATCATAACTCGTAGACACCAAAATCTAGCCACTTGTCATCCATCCATGTTTCCCAATCCCCACCGTCCATTATATATATATATGTATTTGTTAATATATATTTAAATATTAATATTTTATATTATATATATATATATATATATATATATATATATATATATTTATATGAATTAATCCCAGCCATCCATCATATTTTAATCTTAGCCATTCATCCGCCTTAATCCATGCCACTTACCCAGATTTAATCTCCACCCTTCCTCATGTTTTAATCTCGACCGCTCAAATTGTGTCGTCAAAACCCTAACATGTCTAAGGGAATATTATAAAGAGGAGTCATTTTGATGACTCAACCCCTAACACTTTTGAGTTCTCTAGCACCCCTAAGTACTTTAAGAACCCTCAGTTCTTTGAGTTCCTAAGTACCCTATCATTTTCATCCTTGTTCCCCATTGCCATAATTCACATATTCTACATCCATTGTTGCCCACCTCGTGCGAACCAGATCTGGTTCTACAACCTTTCCCTCAACCACTAAATGCCCTCCCAATATTCCTTAACACCCATTAGAGTATGCAGAGCACCCAAATGAGTCTATAGCATGCCCACCAGATCCCGTTGAGTGCCTCTAGGCATTTTTGGTCATCACCGAGCACCCGCGGGCATTTCCCATCTCAGATATGCATCCCTACAACCCTCGGGCACCGTTAGGGCATCTTCGCAACCCTCACTGGTAGTATTTATGTAAGAAAAAAATAGAGACAACAAGTTCGTTAACAAGGTAAAAGTTCATTGCACTTATTTCATGTTTTTATGCTTTGTTTACAACTTTCATTGCAATATTAGGGTTTAGTGATTTTATTTCTCTTGAGGGTCTCACGTAGTGGAGCCCTCATAGATATTACTGATCCTTGTTATTGTTTGCTATGTGCAGGTGTAAGAACTAATTAGTTGGAAGCTTTTGAAGCTTGGGTGGCCCTACATAGGATACACAAGCCCACCCACAATCTGTTGGGATCAAATCAAGCATGAAGACACCACCATTATTTTTAACTAGGGTTTCGAAGAACCCTAGTACATGTAACAATTGTATCAAAATAAATAAGCAGTGTAAAACCCCACATTTGGGGCACACTGATTGTAACACTTGAGATCTACCAACAATAATAAAAGAGTTCATTTGTATTGTGCAATCATTGTGTTACTTTGCTTATTTATTATTTCATAGTTTATATTTGGTGTTGCTTGATTTTTGTATTCACAAATGGTGATCATGGTGGGACCCACAATGGGTTCTCTATGCTAACTTACTTTGTTATTGATTTTTTATTTTTATTTTCTATTTTGCAGGTTTTCAGAAGTTTGTTCGCGTGATTTTCGTAGAACTAGGGTTTTTGAAGAGTTGCAAAAGTCAACCAGAAGTTGCGCAGATGCCCTACGATGCTCGAGGGGCACCCTACAATGCTTAGTGAATGCCCTGCTATATTATAGAGACCTCGAGGTATTTTTCACAGAGTGGGAAAAGGATATGTAGGATTTTATATAAGTCTGCTTCAAAACCCTAACCCCTCTACTTCATTTTTTTTTACGTTTTTACAGATAAAGTGATAAAAATAACATCAATCAATTTCTATTAAAAACAATCATATTATATTTGCATTTTTAGGCATTTTCATTTTTCACATTAGAGTAGCCTTGCATTCACACATTCACCATAGGTCACATTTCAAATTTAAATTTTTATTATTTTTTGGTGTGTTGTACTCAATATTCTGCATACTATTTTCATATGAAGTGACAACTGCATAAAATAGTTTGCATGATAGGGTTAAGAATTCCTCTTTTACTTGTCTAAGTAGGAACAAAATCAGGATACTCAAGTATACTCCCAATGTTGGAATCCCTTATTGATTCAGAGTGGAAGAGTAGGCGAACCCTCCACTGTTCAGAGTGGGTCTTAAGCGGTGTACCCTACATATTTTGAGGAACTTAGTATTTCTATTTTTGGCTTTTGATTTAGGCCTGTAAAATTGGTTATTTTTGACATTGTATGTACACATTAGAAAACATGAAACTTTAAAATGAATCACACACAACACATTTCACATTAAATAGTAATGAGTTGGATTTCATCACCAACCATTGCTTGAGATTTGGTGATGGTGGGCTTCATCTCCATCCATCAATATCTGCCCTTAGCCACCATAGGATACCCATGAGCAAAATTTCTGGACTTCATCACTAGAAATAATCTCATTGCCCATCCAAGCCATAGATTTCACCCTTCATAATTCAGATTAGCACATACACAAAACACACAAAAAACATTAAAAATGAGATAATAGATAAAAAAGGAGGTAAGACACATCTGTTGCAAAAACATAGGATTGAGTTTCTTTACTTGATTTTGTGAAGTTTCATTTGCATTACTTTCTTGCACATTGCATATATTTGGTTCAGTAGCTTATGGTGTTAACTAGAAATCAAACAAAAGTATTGAATCAAATTTCCATCCACCAAAACACTTCATCCATGGATTGTTCATCATCCTTCCCCACCACTTCTATGGTCAACCCCACTAGTGTGATATAGATAAGTTGTTCAGATTTATCTATGGGTCCCTCACACACTGTGTCATCCACACAACCATTCCACAAATAGAATCATCTTCACCTACCATTGACCACCACATAACCCATATAGACATGGCCCAAGTGGAAGCTCTTTATAGATCCACTAACTATGTCTTAGAACCAATCCATAGCTCACCTAGGCATGATCCTTCTTTTCAATAGGAACTTACCTCTTCCTAACCTTCTAGCCTTACCTAGGTGTATAACAACCCTATTTTTGAGGTGTCAGCTGCACCTTCCCATCATTTGTCCATCCCTCAATAGTCAGGTGCTCCAAGCACTTCCATTCCATCTTCATACACTACCACCTATGGCAATCCTTTGTATGAAGCACATGTCAATGTTGCTTCACAGATGCCAGCATCCACCTCATCCAATGTCACCCAACCAATTGTAATTCCTATTACAAATTATCCCCCACCTACTTCATCAGTTCCATCCACATCCATACCATCTACCTCAGATATAGAAATACATGAAGCATGGGAACACCTTAACAAATTGCTTAAAAAGTGACAGAATGCTCAACAACAAATTTAGGTGGTCAATCCTAAGCCTCAACCTATTTCCACTCAACCCACATTTGTCACCCAAAGTCCATCATGGGTACCACAATATTCTGTGGTTTCCATCCCCACACCACCATCAACCCATACCCATGCCATTCCCATAAATCATCATATTCATAGCCCCCACACATCATCTCCATTTCAACATTCACCATCATTTCTTCACCAACCTCCACATCATCAATTTCAATCCACTCTACCAAACCATCATCATCTCATCACACCCCAACACCTTCATACTCCACCTTCATAGAATCATCAAGTAATTTAGGGCTTCCACATACCTGGGGAAGATCCTAGAATCCAAGTTATGCAACAATAGATTGACAACCTGATACAACACACTCCTGGTATGATGAACCAGAAACCAACGCTTAGGTAGTTGATCAATCAACCAATCCATTTTTTGGTACCATCATCGCCATATTCGATAGACTTCATAGTACTAAAATTTGACAAATTTAAAGGGACTGAGGACCCTAGAGAACATGTGAGCACATTTATCCATTCATGTTTCAGAATCCAAAGTAATGATGCTCTAATGCTTCGAACTTTTCCTCAGACATTAGGGGGAGATGCTGTAGAATGGTACAACCATTTGCCTCACCATAGTATTTATACTTTTGAGCAATTGGTTGATCAATTTCTTGAAATATTTTCCCTTAATGTTAGAAATAAGGTCTCATTATCTGATATATATGGTCTAAAACAATATGATGATGAGTCTGTATATGACTTTGGCAACCGTTGGAGGGCCATTATTACCAAACTACCATTCTCCCTACCAATGGAAGAGCTTACTAGACTATTTACTAAGAGTTGCTTAAAACCCATCTCTTGGTTGTTACAATTACAACAATACTGATCATTTGAGGAAGCTCTTGCCCAGGCTAGCATCATTGAGGAAATAAAAATCCAAGAAGGTGTACTTAAGCCTAAAAAGAAAGAATGGCAAAGTAAGGGCCAATATAAAAGTAATTATTCTGGCTAATCTAAACCAAACTAGGCTAACCAAGCCAACCCAGCTAATCAAGTTAATCAAGTGGTCATGAGCTAATCGGTAATGGCTCAACAACAACCTGTGCAACAACAACCATGACAAATTGAATATCATGTGGTTCCTTCAACATCTCAATCAAGTCAAAACATAGTGCCAACTATAGAAAACCACCCACATCGATAATCTGTTCGACAAAACCATTAGTACACCCCATTAGCCAAATTATATGCTTCCATATTTCATCGATTGTATGACACCAACCAACTTGCCTTACCTAAGGTTAAACTAGATGACCCTACCAAGTGTAGCAAACACTATAGGGAACATTTATTTTGCCCTTATCATAGGCAAAATGGGTATGACATAAATGGTTGCTTCAATTTTAAAGACATAGTGCAAGATCTCATTGATTTAGGGGCCATCAAGCTTGATAGTCCCTTAGCCCAATAGAATCAAAACCTTGGTATTTATCAAACACCACTTCCTCATCATGAGGAGGTGCAACCAACAATAGGAGGGTCTAACACCAAGACTCCTCCAAATCAATTCAATCATGTGCAATAATATCAAGGTTTTGTGGGTGCTATACATGTAGTTACCCAAGGTCAACAATGCACTAACCAACAAAATGCACAACAACAACCTGTTCAACCACCCATAGCACCACAAGCAAGTGTGTCTCCTCAACCTACCACATCATCACCACCCATACAAATTTCCACCAATCCATCCCAACCCATTCATATTCCAAGTCATCCATATCAACCAATTCATCCCATCAATCGCCCCCAAGGCCAATCATCTCCTTGAGTAGTCGGTTAACTACTAGCCTAAAAATGGCTTCAACAAAACTATCTATATATGAGCTCATTCAACAATCTCCTCCACATCGCGAGGCATTAATGGATATTTTAAAGTCCATTGAACTTCAATCCCAAGATCCTAATGCCTTTAGAAATTTTGTGGGGAGCATCCAAACATGTATGGAGCCTTCTATCACATTCTATGATTTTGAGATCAAACCAATATCATCGGAATCGGTGGACCCTCCATTGCATATTATGGCTCAAATTGATAGGAAGCCATTTAAATGAGTTTTAATTGATACCGGCTCCTCCATCAACATCATCACCACATCAGCCCTTCAACATCTTAAGCTTCCACTAGATCACATCACCAAATCCACTTTCACCTTGAAAGCATTTAATGATGCTCTCTGCTCTATAGTTGGCACTATCATTTTACCCATTGAAGTGGGGGTCAAAATTTTGCATACCATGTTTCACATCTTGGAAGGGTCCATGGTGTATAATGTACTCCTTGGATGACCTTGGATGAGGGAAATGAGATGTGTCCCTTCTATACTCCATCAATGCTTGAAATATGTACATGAGGGACAAGTACATTGCATATCGATGGATGTTGAACCATTCAAGTATTGCAATTTCATTTCAAACCCCTATGAATCCATGTTGCCTTCCACTCATATTTTTCTCACATCATCAACCACCTCATCAACCACACCATCCACATCTTCATCAAAATCTCCCATTCTTGAAGAGCTCCCCATCACCACTTCACATCAAGCTTCCACTTCCATACCCCCATCTTCATCACCATTGACTACATGCACATGTGGTCAAACTCAATCCATATTAGCCACATCATCAACATCATCACCTTCCATAATTCTTCCTTCCACATCATCATTATCCATCCAACAATCACCACAACCAAATCCATCTCCATCCCCATCAGCCAATGTCTCACAAGTCAAATTGATGGATTGTGAGATACCATCCCAGTCCACACATCTTCCATTCCTTGAGCCTTCAACCAACCATGAGCTTCCCACATCCACATCCAATCCATCCACATCATCCCAAGTCAAGGTCCACCTCACTAATCTTGGTATTGGTGAATATGTGGTCCAAGACATCATAGTCACATCGCTCAACATTCAAACTGCTAAGGATTACGGTCACCCACGTGACCCACCCTTATCTATAGGAGTGGTATATAACATGGGTTCAATGCCTAATAGCATTAATTTTATGTATGGAGGACTTGATTCATCATCCAATCTAGTTACCCTAGATGAACCCAAGCAACCAACACCTACCAATATACAACATATGTCGGGTTTTCCATCCTAGTATTTTCACATAGTTAATTGGCAAGGACATGGCCTAGGATGACATGAATAGGGAATGCATGAAATTATCGATGTTTCATATCGAGAAGTGCATGACCATTCAGGTTTAGGTTATCATCCACTTTCATCCACTTCTTCTCTTGAACAAGATTTCCAAAGTTTACATTTGAATTCAGGAGAAGATATCCATCACATTGATGACTTTGAAGATGAAATCTATGAAGAATTTGATATTATGTCAATAGCTTCTGATGAATCTGAAGAGGAATCAAACCCCATCATTCCACACACTGAACAGGATGAGTTTTACCTCAGAATGTTCCCCATCCATCATCCCATCATTCGCTTGCTTCTTCCACAAGAGCGAGCCGAACCAATCGGTGAACCACCACCTCCACTCCATTGATCCACATCACCGACCATTTTGCTTGTAATATATGTACATAATTCAAATTCAAAAATAAAAATAAATAATTAAATAAATTCAAAAACAAATAAAAAAATCAAAATTTGCATTGCATATACATGGATTTTTGCCAATTGCATTTATTTGTGTTGCTTATTGTTGATTCAGGTTCCTAGAGTTCTAGCATCAGTTCTAGCAAATAGGATCCACCCATCCATTCACCTTTGCCAACCATCCATTTTCTCCTTAAGTCAACATGAATCCTATTGACTTATTCACCCCACTCCATAATCCATACGATTTGGCAAAGCCAATTCCAATTGACATGAGCCTTATTGATATGGATCGGATTTCCTCACCACCATCCTTTGCCGAATTTTTCCTTTCTGAGGAATTGTTAAGGGCTTCAACCAACTACATTCCTCTATCACCTCCACCTTCACCTTTAGATCCTAAGGTTTTCTAGGTAGACATAGATAAGGTTGAGTCAAAAGATTTTGATGATATCATAGATGATATTCATCTGATCCCAATTCCCCATCAACTTGAGGAAGGTTCTCACATGTCTATTGAAGATACCATCGATGTGAACCTTAGTTCAGATGCAGACAATCCCCAAATTATCAAACTTGGTAAAATTTTATCCATAGATGAACAAGAGCAATTAATTGCTCTCCTCAAGAAGAAGGATATTTTTTCATGGTCCTACAAGGACATGCCTGGCCTTGACCCTAACTTGGTTGTCCACAATCTCACCTTACATTCTGATGCTAAGCCGATCAAACAAAAACTTAGAAGGATGCATCCTACCGTGGCCCTCATAGTCAAAGAAGAGCTTCAAAAGCTTTTAGATGTGGGTTTCATTGTCCCCATTGACTATCTTGAGTGGCTCTCAAACATGGTACCCATTTGCAAACCTAATGGGGTGATACACATTTGCACTGATTTTTGAGACCTTAACAAAGCGTGTCCTAAGGATGATTTTCCTCTTCCAAACATTGATACTCTTGTCGACACTTACGTTGGCCATGAAATGCTTTCCCTAATGGATGGTTTTTTAGGATACAACCAAATTCGAATAAATCTTGATGACCAACACAAAACAACATTCACTACACCTTGGGGGAATTTTTGTTACAAGGTGATGCCCTTTGGCCTAAAAAATGCAGGTGCCACTTATCAATGTGCCATGACATACATCTTCCATGATTACATGCATAAGATCATCGAAGATTATGTGGATGATCTCTTGGCAAAATCTAAAACTCGACAAGAGCACATTGGTGTATTGGAAAAAGTCTTTGATCAACTTTTAGAGCATAATGTAAGGTTGAACCCCAAGAAATGTGTCTTTGGTGTTACCTCTAGCAAACTACTAGGGTTCATTGTCTCCAAAAGAGGCATTGAGGTGGACCCAAACAAAGTCAAGGCCATCATGGAGATGCCTCCCCCAACAAATTTAAAGGAATTGCATAGTTTACAAGGAAATATTCAATCAATCCATCATTTCATTGCACAAATTTCTGATAAATGCAAGTCATTCAATCACCTACTACAAAAGAGGGTGACATTTTCATGGACAGATGAATGTCAAAAAGCCTTTGATGATATTAAGCAATACCTGGCTTCTCCACCAGTCTTAACTCCTCCTCGTTCGGGGGTCCCCTTCCATCTTTATGTTTCAGCAATAGACTTTGCATTAGGGACAATGCTTGCACAAAAGAATGAAAACAATCGAGAGCAAGCTATTTATTACATTAGTCGAACATTGGTAAGCTATGAAACTAGATATGCTTACATGGAAAATTTATGCTTAGTAATGGTTTTTACCACTAAGAAACTTAGACATTACATGCTTAGTCACACCACATATGTCATAGCTCGAGAAAATCCTCTACGTTATATGATATCTCGCACTTACAATAACACCCGTACCACTAAATGGATAATGCTTCTCACTAAATTTGATCTTGAGTTCATTAGCCAAAAATCCATTAAAGTTCAGGTCATAGCCAATCAGCTTGTAGAAGCTCCACTTCCTAGTGATCAACCCTTGATTATTGAGCTCCCAGATGATTTAGTATTCATTGTCACTGAACAAGAAGAAGATGTCATTCCGAAGGAAGACGTCGATATCACACTATTCTTTGATGGTTCTAAGTGCAAAAAAGGTCAAGGTGCTAGAGTCATGTTTCATACACCCCAGGGGGTGCCTATCCCCTTATCATTCAAACTAGACTTCCAATGCACAAACAACAATGTAGAGTATGAAGCCTTAATATTAGGTCTTCAAGCAACCATAGCTATGGGCATAAAGCATATCAGGATATTTGGTGATTCTCAACTTGTTAGACAAATCAATGGAGAATACCAATGCAAAGAACCTACCATAAAACTTTACCATGAAGTAGCAATGTCATTTCTCTCTAAGTTTGATTGGTATGAAATCGATAGTTTGCCACGTTCGACTAATAGATTTGTAGATGTGATGGCCTCTCTTGGATCATTGATTCCAAAAAACTTTGAAGGAGAGGTACAACCACTCATTGTTACAACGATCTCTAAATCTGCAATTGTCCATGCTGAATCTAAGGATGAAAAGGATGTTTGATTTATCCATTCGGAGCCATATGAGCCTTGGTCAAACCAAATAATAGCCTTTCTCAAGTTTGGAACACTCCCATCAGACATGTCACGATTGCTAAATGCACTTTCAAGCAAAAGGTAACTCGTTTTACTCTCTTGGGGGACATGTTGTATAGATGTGGTTATGATGGAATCCTCCTTCATTGTCTTGATTCTATAGAGGCACAAAGAGCCATAACTAAAGCTCATGATGGTACTTGTGGTGGTCATTTTAGTGGAATGGCCATTGCAAAGTGTATTTTATGCATGGGTTACTATTGGCCCACCATGGAACGTGATTGTTGCACATATGTCAAACATTGTAAGTAATGTCAAGAGCATGCTAATTTAACTCATGTGCCATCACAAGCATTACAACCTATTCAAATACTTTGGCCCTTTTCACAATGGGGTCTTGATTTAATTGGAAAAATCTCACCTCCTTCCTTAGGATAACATACATTCATCATCACAACCACTGAATACTTCACAAAGTGGGTTGAGGTAATTCCTCTAACCAGTATGATAGGACCAAGAATTATGGAGTTTATACTTCATCATATCATCTATCATTTTGGTATTCCCTCGAAAATCATCTCTGACAATGGCAAGTCTTTCAAGAACAAGGATGTTCGAGCACTTTATGAGAAATATAATATCCAACCCAGTTTCTTGAATCCTTAGTACCCACAAGCAAATGGATAAGCTGAGGCTACCAATAAGACCTTAATTGCTATTCTAAAGAAACTTAAATAAAATCATAGATATTGGCATATACAAATCCCCTTGGAATTATGGACTTATTGAACAAGCATCCGCATGCCTACTAGGGAAACACCATTTTTATTGGTCTATGGAGTTGAAGCAATCATGCCTCTTGAGCTTGAGATCCCCTCCTTATGAATTTCATTGTAGGAATTCATAGATGACATTACCGCTAGACAAGCACATCTTGACCAACTCACACTCCTTGATGAGATGTGGGTCAATGCTTTAGAGCATTTACTAGTTTATCAAGACCATATAAAGCATGCTTACAATACCAAAGTTCATCTACATGAATTCCATGTAGGAGTTCTTGTTCTTAAAGAGAATCAATAAAATACCAATGTATTACCACATATTCGTTATAGATTCCTGGATAGTTGGTTAGGTCCATACATTGTCACTCAAAAAGTGGGTAAAGTAACTTATAGGCTTTCCAGTCTAGAGGGAGATGAAGAGCTTGAACCAGTTAATGTAATACACTTGAGAGCATGTTGGTCAGAGATCTGCCTTAGGTAAGGATTTGGTATTTTAGTTCGCCTTAGACCCGACCAACATTGAAAGGTCGAGAGGAAGAAATGCCTCTCGTGCCAATCTCCAGAGATGGGCTGGTTCCCTTTCTATTCTAAGTGGGGGGTTTTGAGATTAAGGAACTGAAAGGAATGGGAAATGACTGAAAGGGGAAATATGGCCACAGGCCGAATAGAATAGGGGTGATGGACTAACAACACGAAAACTCTATTGTATTCTGAACCAGATAGCCCTCAAATACAGATAACTAATAGAAATTTAAACCAGAACATCTAGCATGTATAATCTCCAGGACTACTCCAGAGTTACTACTTTATCAGCAACTAAATCCAGATATTAGAATTCAAGTTACGATTTAAAGCAAGAAACGATAGAAGACAAGCAATAGAAGACATACACATGAAAATAGAAGTCCAAGTCTAGAGCCAGACATCAGCGATATTGATAGCAGAATTCAGGTTTTCATTTAGCCTCTAGCAAACATCCATCCATTTTACAATAAAAGAGTGGGATTATATAGAGAATTTTGCCGCTTGAGCAATAAATGCTCATAAACAGAATATGGCGGTGGAAGCCAGGATAAACATTACAAGGTGATACAACCGCCAGATATTAAACAGGTATGGCAAGGGTTGGTGACTCCTCAAAATTATGTTGAATGTCTTCAATGCCCTGACATACTTGACTTGCTGGTGCAGTCTCCTCACTTGCAGGAACCACCTTTGTAGGAGATATGCTTGAATTCCTGAAATGTCTAATCCAAAAGCTTCCTAATAACTACGGGTGACCAGGTAAGGATATACTCCAAATTGCCAAGCTGGAATTCTTCCAAAAGAAACCAGCGCCAAATTCAATCTGATATACTGGAAAAGTGCGCCTAAACTCTGGTGCAAGTGTCCAGTGCACCCCATCTCTAGTGCAAGTGTCCAGTGCGCCCCATCTCTAGCGCAAGTGTGAAGTGTGCCCAATCTCTGGTGCAAGTGTGAAGTGCACCCAATCTCTGGTGCAAGTGTGAAGTACGCCCAATCTCTGGTGCAAGTGTGAAGTGTGCCCAAACTCTGGCACAAGTATCTAGTGCACCCCATCTCTGGCGCAAGTGTGAAGTGCGCCCAAACTCTGGTGCAAGTGTCCAGTGCACCCCATCTCTGGCGCAAGTGTGAAGTGCACCCAAACTCTGGTGCAAGTATCCAGTGCGCCCCATATTTGGCGCAAGTGTGAAGTGCACCCAAACTTTGGTGCAAGTGTCTAGTGCATCCCATATCTAGCGCAAGTGTGAAGTGCACCTAAAATTTGGTGCAAGTGTCCAGTGCGCCCCATATCTGGTGCAAGTGTGAAGTTCACCCAAGCTCTGGTGCAAGTGTTCAATGCGCCCCATCTCTAGTGTAAGTTTGAAGTGCGCCCAAACTTTGGTGCAAGTATCGGGTGCACCCCATCTCTGGCATAAGTGTGAAGTGTGCCTAAAATCTAGTGCAAGTGTCCAGTGCGCCCCATATTTGGTGCAAGTGTGAAGTGTGCCCAAACTCTGGTGCAAGCATCCAATGCACTCTAGCGCAAGTATCCAAAATGAGGTGTTAGATTTGCCAAAAGCTAAAACTTCATGATCCCCTTTTTGAAAGCTTTGTCACAAGGTTAATAATACACCATGTTGCAGAAATGGCAACATCTCTGGCGGCTCATGGGGAAATTGAGCTCGCCTCAATGTCGACATCCCAAGCCTTATTCACTGGGCTCAGAGTCATCATCTTCCTCATAATCTTCATCACTCTTCGATTGCCCACTGGTAGTAGTGGACAACGCTCCTAACTCCTCACCTTCATGAGTTTCACTGTGCTACTCTTCTTCCCCGCCTGGCACCTCATCTAGGAGCTCATCCTCTTCCTGAGCTAGTAGATCTTGGGCCACTCCTTGAGTATCAAGATTATCCTTAGCCTGAACCCCTTCAGGTGCCTCATTTGTTTCTTGCTCCTCGACCTTCTTTTGTAGTTTATATTTTTTGCTCTGGGGTACTTCATCTTGAGGAATATGATCCTTGTTTTTCTGTGGCGCAAGGTTGTCACCCTGGCCTTCTTGGTGAGTGGGGGGCTCCACTGCATGAATCTCGTCCTGGGCCTGGTTCTCACCTTGCACCCTATTTTCCTCCTGTGCTTGGATATCTTCCGGATGTTGAGGGGAATCGGGCAGCCCAAGCTCCCTTTTAATACGACAATAGGTCCCTTGGACCAAGGCCCAATCATCGTTATGAACTTCGTTATGTTTTTGAGAGATCTCGTAAAAGGTATCCAAATATTTCCAGATGATGGACTTTAGCAAAATTGAACCTTTCATTGAGATCGACCAGGCAGGCTTGGATTATCACAAATTTGGAAGCATACTGCATTGCTTGGAGCTCAAAAATAGGCTCCTCCTAGTTGTCAATTTCTTGAGTGTCATTTTTGAAGGAGTCCCATGCCGGTTGCAACTGTCACTCAGTTAAGACATGGCCCTGTTCATCTGTGAAACCCAGAAACCCATTATTGTCCAGAGTCTCAAAATACATGAGAGCAATTTTCCTTTCTCTTTCGAGCATGTTTATGAGGTCTCGAGCCTTTCGGGTTGCCTTGGCCTTCTTAAAGAATGATCTAAGAGTTGAATCAATGACTGCCCATGAGCGAGCCAGATCAGACATTGGTGCAAGTGTAACTGATCTGTCCAAGGCTCGTGCTTTCATGGCCAGCTCTAGCCATTCGTCAACCTCTATCTCAACCTCTTCGACAATGGAAGCACCATGCGAAACTGCTTCCTTGGCCTCCCAGATGAATGTCAGCACTGAGACCGCTCGACGCGCCCTATTTCTGAAATTGGCCAGGAAATGAGCATGCGCCTCTTTGGTGCGGTCCTTGGACAGAGCTGAACTGGTCTCTGGCCTACTTTCTATCTTGATCTTTAATCGTTGGATTTCGGCTTCCAATACCAACAATTGATTTTTGGCTTCTCCCTATATTCTGAGGTGCTCCTCATAATCCTCCTTGGTGTCCCTGAGTGCCTGCTCCAGGTCAAACACTTGCTGCTGCAGCTGCTTCACTTTTAACTATTCATCTTCAAGTTGTCCATGCGTGAGTGCTAGGGTTTCATCTAGTTGAGCATTCTTGGCCTCAGCGTTGTAGCAACGATCTTTGAAATGATCTACCTGAAGATAGAGAGATGTCGCCTCAACATGAATGTTTTCAGCTTTTGTCTTAGGGTCAGCAGTCTTCAGATCCTCCATAGCTTGTCTATAGGAATAATCTGCCGACGTCATTGCGTTTAGCGGCTTCTGCACCTTGGGGATTTTTTCCGTTTGGAGGAGTAACATATTCTGAGGGTCAAAGACTACCCTTTTTTCTGGACAAGCCAGCGCCTGTTCACTTTTTCTCTTCTGGCCTGTGAGCCAGACTGAGGAGTTCTCTGGGCCTTACGGATACTTTCAGCCATCGTCTCTTCCTCATAAAAGTCTAGTTCTTCGGGCCCAGGTTCTTGTATTCCAAAGAATGTGGCCAGGGGAAAAAGAGCCTGCTGAGGGTTCGACTGTACAGGCATCTCCGGGGAGGCTGGGTGACAACAACCGCAACCATAGGGGACGCTGGGGTTTGAACTGCCAAAGCCAAAATGCTGGGTTCAGGACGGGACGTCCCCATAATGGGTACTTGTGAGACAACTGAGGGAGTGGGATCGGAAGAAGGCTGGCTAAGGTTTTCAGTAGTTACGACAGTTGTAATAGGAGCTTCCCGACCTTGAGAAGTGAAGGTGTTGGAGACTTTTGCAAAAGTCTCAAATAACTGAGAAAATGCCAATAAGGGAGCGAGAGGATGTACAGGCAAGAGGGAGTTGGGAAAGATGTCGGTTGAGGCGCCAAGTGAAAGATGGGTGGATAGTAGGGTTTTGGCATCGAGAAGTGAGATTTCTTCAGAAGCAGCTGAGATAAAGGGGGAAATAGAAGACGTACCTATGGGCTCGGGCTCCAGAGCCGAAGCGGTAAACTGTTGTGTTTTGGGATTGTCCCTCCTTTCTTCTTCTGTTGCTTCACCCTCCAGGTCAATAAACACCTCCTTGACCTGCAGTAGCTGTTGTGCCTTTAGATCTAATTGTGCTATCTATGTGGGTCATACTGACGGAGTTGGAGTGACAACTTCAAAAATACCCCCTTATTTGACTATTGCCACTATCGGAGGGGTTGCGCCAGAGACTACAAACCTAATAGTGTGGGACTTCTTCGCAACACTTTGAGGAGCAGGTGCATCAAGCACACTCCTCTTCTTTGGAGTGGTCTTTTCTTCTCGGACCTGCCGCTTACCTTTGCTCTTGATAGGTGGTGCCTGACTAGTTTGTTGTTCTTGCAGAGCGTACAGGTCATCCACTCTGCTAGGGCTCTCTAAGCTCCTGGGTACATGGTCCCCAAAAAATATGGGTCGATAATCATTATGATTTTTCTCAAATAGATCAATTTTTTTTTATCTATCAGCAGCGTGGGTTCAGACAACTTCTTTTTGTGGTGACACCTCATTATCCACCAATTTAAAACCTTCTCTGCCGACCACTGGGGTGCTTTTTCTTTCATGAATGTGAAAATCCTATCATCAGGGTCCTGATGTGGAAAATGCTTAGGGTTGTACTTAGCCTCCATGACATAAAAATCATGCCATGGGGAAAGGAGAACATCTTTTCAATGTGCCATTCGAGGTCCCGTCCAGAAGGATTATTGCGTTGCTACTCAATCTTCGGGCAAGGACAACAGTGGAATTTTTCTTTCCCAATATTTACTCTAAATACACCATCTGGGTCATATTTCCATCGCTGGGGTAGGTCTATCAAACCAAAATCATACAGGTTAATTTCCAGATAATGATTCTGCTTATTCTGCATCACCTTGATGGGACCAAGCTCAATCGGCCAAGGGCAGGTGTGTTGTTTCTTCCTTCCCTTATCGAAGACATCGTCTGCATAATCACACTGATGAGTGACCTCCTAAGAAAATAGGTATTCGGTAGCGTAATAGGGTAGCAAGAAGGGTTTACCTGAAAACCCAAAAATTCGTATCACAAGCCCTTGTGTTAAACAGAAAATATCTCCTAGTTGCTGACTTATCACATAATATTTCATCTCCCTCGGCACTCGTTCGTAGGTCCCAGTCATAATTTGTAGCGCTGGTCCAAGGAAAACCCGGTTAAAATTATAGTAAGATTCTCGCCTTGACAGGACTGAGGTCCACTGATACACCGGGAGTGGCTCACCTTTCTCATTAGTGAAGTTCTTGTCGATGAAGGCAAAGTCGGGCTTTGCATGCAGCTGGTGAAAGAAGTACCACACCAGGAAAGAGCAACTCCGGAACACCACGGTCCCTTGTTTCATTGCACACAGCTGAAGGTGCAGCTGACGGGACACCCAATCGGCCCAATCGTAGTAGATAGGCTTTATTTCCCATGACTCAACATCGGTGACATAAAATTCCCCGTGGGATACACATTCAGCAACTACCGCTTGCCAGGTGTTTACCTGGGCGTATGACACCAGGCCAGTGATCCATGCCAGCATAGAGAAAAGTTTGGAATTCTTGAATTTTTGCAAGGACATGGGGAGCTACGACAAGGTTCCTGGCGTGAGGGTTTTTGTGTAATGAGCTTCCATAAAATGCCTCATCTGCATCAAAAAGTTGTATCTTTGCGCTTGTTATTTTGTGTCAATTCTTTGGACAATAACATTTTCAAGAGGGCATCGCCCACAAGCAAAAGCCTCACGAATTTTGTCAGTCAAGATGGAAAATAATATGTTTCCTTTCGAGTCCTTCACAGATCTAGTCTGAGGATCATAGGCCTGGCCGATTGCAAATATTAATTTCGGGCAGGGATGAATGGGTGAACATAAGTACCAGTATAAGAGTGAGGGATAAGCGACTACTCGGTCGTGCACCTCAGATACTTTTGCCCTCATTTGATCAATATCCATGCGCAACTTTTCTATACTCGTGCGAGTGAGAATACAGTCCCGAATTTTACTTAGTTGATCTTCATGTGGGGGCGAAAAGGGTTTTGCTTCTTTTCTTTCACGGCTCCTTGCTCGCCTTCTGTAATTTTCGGAACTATGCCCCCCTTTTGCTGGGTTTCTCCTTTCTTGCCCATTTTTCTATGGTGAAAAAATCCTCAAGTATTCTCCAGGGACAAAATTTAGGGACCTAAGAGTGCTTTAGAAGTGAATCTTTAAGTGTGTGAAAACAATCAAGTCTTACCAACAATCGTCAAGAGTGAATGATGCCATAGGTTCATGATTTACAAGGGGATATTTCTTGAAGCACCTGACCTTTTATAGGTTCAGCTTATACCCACCTGTGTTAATGCTACTTGCATAGAATTAATGCACAAAAAGGCCTTAGAGGCGTTAAGGAAAACCCCTTCCAAGGTAAATAATGATGGGGCATGGATCCCGACCTTAACTACCCAAGCCAGGCTCAATCATTCTTGAAAAGTGTGAATTTTGGTCGTAGGTATACTTAGTTTCAATCATGGGCCACGCCTTGAGCTGTGTGCCGATGAACTGCACTAAACTTAGAAATCCACGATCAGGGAGTGCCTCTAAAACCGTGCACTTCGGTCACCTCGGGATGAGCACCTTCTACTTCGAGTTGCATGTCGAAGTGGTGTGCCCAAGTTAGGCCCCCCCCTATGCACCTCCTTGGAAAAAAGTGCGCCTCGTCTTGGGCACACGGCATGAGTGCACCTTGCCTTGGGTGCATGGCTTGAGTGTGCCCAGTCTTGGGCACATGACCTGAGTGCACCCAGTATTGGGTGCATGGCTTGAGTGCACCCAGTATTGGGCGTACGGTCTGAGTGCACCCAGTCTTGGGTGCACTCGAGTCACCATCTGGTGCACTGGTTGCACCTTGGGTGCATGGTCTGAGTGCACCTAGTCTTGGGTGCATGGCTTGAGTGCGCGGGCTGCTTCCAACATGGGGCTCCTTCGTCTGTCACGAAACATTACCTGCTCTGCCGCGTGACTTGTCCTAAATTCAAAAAATAGAAAGAGGACATCCATCGGCCTCCCTCCATTGGCTAAGGCGCTTGCCTTCAAAATAGAGCTTCCATAAACATAGAGAAGTGGAGGAACATCCTTTTGACTGTACAAGAAAACTAGAATGCATAAGGGAAAAACGAGAATATATACAACTGTATAGGAAAATTTTGCACCATCCCTCACTGGTGGTACGCCTTTAGGTGTACGCCATTAACTGATAATGGCAAAGTAAACCCATTCAAATATTGCAGTGTGAAAGAGTTTACAGGGTGCACCTGGGAGACTTGAAAAGGACCCTCCCAAAATGCATCAAACTTATCATGATTTCCCGGTTTGGACTTTTTCACGTTCCATTTTAGCACTAAGTCTTCGATCTAGAAAGTGCGCTTGGAAGTCCCTTTGCTGAACCATTTTTTTATGGCCACTGTGTGCCTCATAAAAGCCTCATAGGCTTTCTCCCTCTCCTCTTCTAACTACAAGAGTTGGGCGATTCTAATGCTGACCGGATCAAATTCCTCGCCCTCGCCGTCCAAATATTGAAGAGACTGTAACACTGGCAACTCAATATGCGCAGGAAGCACTGCTTCCTTCCCATACACTAAAGAGTACGGGGATGTCTTTATGGACTTTTTGATAGAAATCCAGTCAGCCCATAGCGCAAAATCCAAGTGTAAATGCCAAGTTCGCTTATTGTCCTCCAACATTTTCTTGAGAATCTGGAGCAAGTTTTTATTAGTAGATTCTGCCAAGCCATTACCCTGCGGGTAATAATTCGACGAAGTTTTCATATAAATACCATACTTGCTAGCAAACACACACATCTTGGCCCCAACAAAATGAGAGCCGTTGTCCGTCACTACAGCGTCCGGTATCCCAAAACGGGTTATGAGTCCCTCCAGAAAGGCAATAACCACATCTTGATCTGCCCGCTTGGTTGGAACTGCCTCTGACCATCGGGTGAAATAATTAGTAGCGGTTAGAATATATTTGTGTCCCGCTAAAGAGTTAGGCTCGATTATCCCAATGAAGTCTAAACCCCATTGTTGAAACGGGGCCTCGACCTGAATCGGGTGCAAAGGTAACAGAGCATTTCTGATGCGGCCTACATACCTCTGGCACTTATCACATTTTTGGCTTACACTGAAGGAATATGAGAAAATGGTGGGCCAATAATAGCCCGCTCTTATTATTTTCAAAGCCATTGGCCTTCCAACGAAATGGCCCCCGGACATTCCGAAATGGAATTCATCCAGGATTTTTTGTTTTTTTGTCCCCCTGACACATCTCAGGAGGATGCCGTCTATATTTCGATGGAACAACCCCTCGGGTAATAAAACAAATCTGCAGGCTTGAAGCCTGAAACGCCTTCTCTATGAAGAATCAAGGCCAGGAGGGCACTGTCCTATGCCGAAGTATTCTACCAGGTCTTCAGTCCAATATTTGCCATATATTGATTGATTCGCCCAATTATATTGTGGTAGTGAATCATCCCATTGACAAGTCGTTACTTCAACCGTGACACTCCTGGCAAGCTCTAGGTATAGCGCCCACCCACGGACTAGTTTCGTGGGCCGGATGTCAATATCAAACCCCTGAATATTTGAAATCCAACCAGCCTTGTTATTACCAAGTTCACCTTGGCTGATGAAGGTCCGCACATCCGGGTGTACAACGTACACTATTATCTTGCTTTGTGAGATGAAATGTCAAAACTTTTGTAGCGCTCGCATCACCGCATGTACTTGGATTTTGATAAAACTATGTTTTTCCTCATGCGGGAGTATTACCTGGCTGAGGAATGCTATAGGTCGTTCGTCTCCTTCCTTATTCTTCTGAGTGAGCACGGCCGCATAACTTTCTGGTTCCCCGACCGCATACAAAATAAAGTCTTGGGAATAATCAGGATTAACCAGAATGGGGGCTTGGGCAATCCATCATTTGATGTCTTTAAATGCTTGTCTCCTCTCATCAGTCCACAGGAATTCCACATCCTTTTTTAAGAGTTGAGTCATAGGTTTTACCGATTGAGCAAAATCAGAGATAAACTTCCTGACGAAATTTATTTGCCCAAAGAAGGATTGGAGACCCTTTTTATTAGCCGGTAGAGGCAACTTGAGCAGGGCTTCGGATCTAGCGGGATCAATAGCAAGACCCTTCTATGATATCAAATGGCCTAAGAGTTTACCTTCTTTGACCGCAAAAATTGACTTTTTTGGGTTTATTGATATCCCGAACTCTCGGCATTTTTCAAACACCTATCGGAGATGCACACCGTGCTCCTCCCTTTTGTGGGAAAAAATCGTCATATCATCCAAGTATATCACAATTACACGGTTGAGGAGTTCTCCAAAATCCAAGTCCATCGCTCTTTGGAAAGTTGCCCTGACATTTGAAAGGCCAAAGGGCATGCGTTGATAAGCAAAGGTGCCCCACTTGGTGGTGAAGGTAGTTTTATATTGGTCCTCTTCTCTGACCCAGATCTGGTTGTACCCGAAGAAACCGTCTAGGAGGGAAAATCTCTGGGCCCCTACCACTACATGGAGAATCTGGTCTATCTGGGGCAGTGGATAATGATCCTTCAGGGATGCCTGGTTGAGATTCTGGAAGTCCATGCAAAGACGAATATCTCCATTCTTTTTTCGAATAGGGACCAAGTTTGCTACCCAAGATGAATGCTTGATAGGGTAGATTATCTTTGCTTCCAACATTTTGAGAAGTTTGGCCTTCATCGCTACCTCAATATTTGGGTTTATAGGCCTTTGCTTTTGTCGTACGAGCTTGACTCCTTCCTGGAGTTCGATAGTATGCTGAAAAACATCTCGGTTATACCCTTTCAAATCATGATAACTCCATGCAACGATATCGGGATACTCTCTGCAGAGGGTCCTAATTTGTTCAATTTCCTTCAGTGTGCAATCAGTTCCCACTTTAATGGTCTTCCCGGACTCCAGGGCTAACTCTTGATACTCTTTTGCATCTACTTTTATTTTGTGAGGCAAGGCCCTGTCATCTTGATCAAATAAACTCTCAAGGGTTATCAAACCCTTGGGGAGGTGGTTGTTCTTTAGTTGGATAAGACCCTCATACTCATCAAGGGATCTATCTTCAATATTTCCAACCTTGTTAATAAAAAAATCAATGATCTTCTCATCATTATCAAAGACCTACCAGTGAATATTTTTATCTGGTACTGAGGGTCTATAAATAACCCTAACTGTATTTGGCCTTTGCATAAGTTTCTTGGCTTGAGAGTACCTTGCTCCAATGGACGCCAAAACGTCCACATGCTTGTTCCGCTCCCGTGAAATAGGTTGGATATTTAGGGCCGAGAAGGATTCTAGCAGATCCCACACCTTGTTATGGTATGCTTTTAAGTAGTGTTGTTTAGCAACACATTTGTTTGTCACTTGATTGTAGATCAATTCAGAATCCTCGAATATCTGCAACTGCTTTATCCCTAGTTTCTCTACCTTTCGTAACCCCAAACATAGGGCTTCATACTTGGTTGAGTTATTAGTATAGCTCCAAGCGAGCCTGTATGAATAGGTTCTCTGAATTCCATAGGGGGAGACAAGGACAACCCCACCTCCAGTGTCGTTCTTGCATCGGGTGCCATCAAAGAAGAGTTTCCATAGTTGCTCATCCATAGGGTCGGTATCACTCGGGGACTTAGCCTTCTTAGGCTTGGTGATCGAGTAACATCCGATATCTGATTCTATCATAGCATTAAAATCCAGCATGGAAAACTCATCCTCGAGGTGCAACTCATCCAGGGTTTCTTCCATCAACCCCACTCCTATTTCCTCTGCCCCATCGATGATATTGACAGAGTCCATGGGTTTCTCCACATCCTGGATCCTTTCAATAAGAAAGGTAGAAGGTTTCTCATTAAAAATATTTACCCTCTTCCCCCTGAAGGGGACTTCTAGATGTGAATAATCAAGGGACAAATAGCCCCCAAGCTTGGCAGTGAATTCCCTAGATAAGCACATGCTAAAATAGGGCTCCAAGTCAACTACCACAACTTCTTGGATTACCATAATCTGCGACATCTTATGCAGCATGATTGGGATATCCTTTATAACCCCGACAGTCCTGACTGGAGTTCCATCCAACTGGAGTACCCCAGGGCTACTTCTTGTATACTCCATACCCATAAATTCACATACAACTTTAGGCATGACAGTAGTTGCAGCGCCAGAATCAACCATACAATTGTGTACTACCCACCCTTCCATTCTAAGAGATAAGTAAAATGGCTTTGGCCTATTCTTTCCCATGGTAGAAGTAGTTAGTGGTTGCGCCAAAATGGTTTGGGTTAGTCTCCCCTTGCCTTTAACGGTCTTGAGGGACTCTTGGAGTAGATCAACTTGGTCGGGTAATTGTAATGCATCAAAGAGACTTACCTTAGCCGGAGTCCTCCTTAGCTCTTCAACAACGTTGTATGTCTCAACGCCTGGTTCTTTCCCATATTTTGTGAGTTCATACCGTGTCCGGTATTGCTGAGTGGCTTCCACTCTCTAGCGCTTGGTGATTGAGGGGTATCGTAACTTCTCCCGTGCCTGATCCCTCGCTTCAGCCAGGGGTTGAGAGGTGGAGGCTGGTGGTCGAGGGGCTACTATCTTTGCCCTTGAGGGCAAGTAATATTTTAATCGAGCATTGTCTGAGGGTTCTCTAGTCGGAGCTGGTTCTCTTCTTGAAGGTGTTTCTACCTTGTTGGCCTGTTGTTGAGGATCGGCTGGCACTTTAAGTGGTTCCATCTAAACTGGATCAACCTCAATTGGCCTTCTACCCATATTTGTTAGGACAACAACCTGTTCAACAGGGGAAACTATACAATCATGATCATCTTCCATCATCATATTTACCTGCCTATCAGAGCCGTTGTCTGAAAGTGTTTGAGCATAGTTCTGGTGGACTACACAGGCTTCTTCATTATGCGGGTCATTGCAGGTAGAGCACCAGTTAGTCCTGTCGGATGTACCGACCTCATCGTATTCCAAAATTATAGAATTTCTCTCATGAGGTCTGCTAGTAGGAGCAGTTTGATCTCTTGTGATTTGAGGAGGAGGTCTTCGTGGTGGATAATTCTGGTCTCGAAATTGGCTTTTCTTCATGATAGCCATATCATTCGCCATACTCTTCATAAACCCATACATATCCCTTAGCTCTTTAGCCTGTTGTGGGTTTAGCGAGGCATGAGCCGGAGTAGATGGTAATGATAATGATGCCACTGGAGCAGGTAGTGCCGGATATTGTGGAGGCATCGATAGTTGTGGGACCACATGGGTAGGTTGCTGCGACATCTGTACTTGAGACTACGGAGTGGGCACAACTTGATTTTGTGGGCCATGCACCCATGGTTGACTGGGGTAGGTCAATGATACAGCAGAACCGGGTGCCGCTTGATTTTGTGAGTCATGAACCCATGATTGACTAGGGTATGTCAATGGTATAGAAGAACCAGATGCACTTGGATACATGCTTTGAGGAAAATCTGGGTAAATCAAAGTTGTCACCTTAGGGGGCATCCTTCCGATGGCTATCAGGTCGTCTTCTAATTTTTGTGCTTGTTCATACAGATCTGGAAATGTATTAATATTGGAGTGCTGGATGCTTATGCTGATGTCCATATGGAATGCTCTTAAGTAATAGAATGTGGCCTAACATGGGGTGGGCCAAAGGTCTTTAGGGACTCTCATCCAGGTTCGATCGAACCTGAGATTGAAATCGGGTATTTCTTCTTGGGGATGCCTCTGTATACCAGTGAAATGGTGTAAACGGGAGAAGGGGTCTGCTTGCTCATGGAAACCTCTTACTAATTTCTTGGCTAGTTGGTCCCATGAAGTGATGGTACCTGGTGCAAGTGAGCGGTACCAGTAGAGGAGCTTACCTCTTAAAGAGAGAACCAACAACTTAACCATGACATCTTCATTGGTAATCTCATGAATTTTTGCCAATCCTACAACATCTTGGATATGCTCGACCATTGTCTTTCCTGTACCATCGTAGGTGGGTAGAGCTTTCAAGGCCGTGGGAGGTACTCTATGCTGAGCTGCTAGATTTAGGGGGCCGGTATGGTCCCAGGTCATGAACTGCCTGGCAGGAGGTAGCTGTGCCATGGGCGGTGGAGGGTTTCCTTGGAGCGATGGTGGTAATGGCTGAATAGGAACAACGAAAACACTTGTTACCCTGATATCAACGTCAGGTGCTGTCTTAGTGTGTTGAAAATCTGGTGAATTAGGCGGGACTGGAGGTAAGCTAGTAGTTGTGCTGTCGGGAGTTAGACCCTGTGTAGCAACAGTAGCTTCCTACGAAGATGTTCCATCCAGTGGGTTGTCCGGCCTGACCACTCTAGGATGCTCTCCAAAGGCGTCAATGTCAAGTTTATAGAACTTGGCTTCTTCTTCAGAGTTTCTAGCCTGTTGCCTCGTATGCATGGAGGCATGATATTTTAGGCTGGTCTACGAGGCTTGGATATATCGGAGTTCGTATGAGTCGCTAGATGTTCAAATTTGTCAGTAGTAAGACGAACATCACTTTCTTAGTACTGCTAATGTAGTGGAACGTTTGTGTCCCATGGGCATGCCAGAAATTGTTGGTCAGAGATCTACCTTAGGTAAGGATTTGGTATTTTAGTGTACCTTAGACCCGACCAACATTGAAAGGCCAAGAGGAAGAAATGCCTCCCGTGCCAATATCTAGAGATGGGATGGTTCCCTTGCTATTCTAACTAGGGGGTTTTGAGATTAAGGAACTGAAAGGAATGGGAAATGACTGAAAGGGGAAATATGGCCACAGGCTAGATAGAATAGGGGTGATGGACTAACATCATGAAAACTCTATTGCATTATGAACCAGATAGCCCTCAAATACAGATAACTAATAGAAATTTAAACCAGAACATCTAGCATGTATAATCTCCAGGACTACTCCAGAGTTACTACTTTATCAACAACTAAATCTAGATATTAGAATTCAAGTTACAGTTTAAAGCAAGAAACGATAGAAGACAAGCAATAGAAGACATACACATGAAAATAGAAGTCCAAGTCTAGAGCTAGACATTAGTTGTATTGATAGCAGAATTTGGGTTTTCATTTAGCCTCTAGCAAACATCCATCCATTTTACAATAAAAGAGCGTGCTTATATAGAGAATTCTGTCGCTTGAGAAATAAATGCTCATAAATAGAATATGGCGGTGGAAGCCAGGATAAACATTACAAGGTGATACAGCCGCCAGATATTAAATAGGTATGGCAAGGGCTGGTGACTCCTCAAAATGCCATTGAATGTCTTCAATGCCCTGACATACTTGACTTGTTGGCGCAGTCTCCTCACTTGCAAGAACCACCTTTGTAGGAGATATGCTTGAATTCCCGAAACATCTAATCCAGAAGCTTCCTAATAACTACGAGTGATCGGGTAAGGATATACTCCAAATTACTGGGATGGAATTATTTCAAAAGAAACCAATGCCAAAGTCAATCTGATATACTGGCAAAGTGTGCCTTAACTCTGGCGTAAGTTTCCAATGTGCCCCATCTCTGGCGCAAGTATCCAGTGCGCCCCATATCTGGTGCAAGTGTGAAGTGCACCAAATCTCTGGTACAAGTGTGAAGTGCACCCAATCTCTGGTGCAAGTGTGAAGTGTGGCCCATATCTAGCACAAGTGTGAAGTGCACCCAAACTCTGGCACAAGTATCCAGTGCACCCAATCTTTGGCACAAGTGTGAAGTGCGCCCAAACTCTAGCGCAAGTGTCCAGTGTGCCCCATCTTTGGTGCAAGTGTGAAGTGCACCCAAACTCTGGTGCAAGTATCTAGTGCATCCCATTTTTGGTGCAAGTGTGAAGTGCACTCAAAATCTAGTGCAAGTGTCCAGTGTGCCCCATATCTGGTGCAAGTGTGAAGTGCACCTAAAATCTGGTGCAAGTTTCTAGTGTGCCCCAAATTTGGCACAATTGTGAAGTGCACCCAAAATTTGGTGCAAGTGTCCAGTGTGCCCCATATTTGGTGTAAGTGTGAAGTGTGCCCAAACTCTGGCACAAGTATCTAGCGTGCCCCATCTTTGGTGCAGGTGTGAAGTGCGCCTATACTCTGGCACAAGTGTCTAGTGTGCCCCATCTCTGGCGCAAGTGTGAAGTGTGCCCAAACTTTGGCGCAAGTATCCAGTGCACTCCATCTCTGGTGCAAGTGTGAAGTACACCCCATCTATGGTACAAGTATTCAAAATTAGGTGTTAGATTTGCTAAAAGCTGAAACTTCATGATCCCCTTTTTGGAAGATTTCTGACAAGGTTAATAATATACCATGTTGCAGAAATGACAACAAAGCATTCTATGCACAATGTGATTTATATATATGTATATATATATGGCTATTACACAAAAACAACATTGCATTGCACACATTTCATTTCACACATTGTATTTTCACAATTTGCATTCCATGCATTGCATTTCATATATTTCATACATTGCATTACACACATTTCATTTCATTTCATAAAATTACATTTCATACATTTCATTTCACAACTCACATTTCATTCATTGCATTTGCACCATCATTTTCACACATTTCACATTTCATATTAGGGATCATTTATTTAGTTTAGATAATAATTGGTCCAATACAGTCATGTTGCCTTAATCAAGGGCATATTCAAGTCATCATCCATTTCATTGCACCATTTCATAAATCCAAATTGTCATTTGCAATCCACATTGCCATAATATCTAGGTGTTTTCAATCACTCAACCACTCATAGTGTTTTAAGCAACCTCCAATGCATGTCGAGTTTTCTTCAGGACCAAGACACATTTTCACTAAGAAAATATTGAGTTCTAGGAACTGACTCTAAATATTCTTGAACCAAACATAATTACACATCTTAAAAACATCATGTGTGAAAGAGGGATAACACCATAATTGGGTTGAACCTCGAAGTGAAAAGGATAATCCTTGCTTGTCCCATCATGCACATAGCCCACAAAAACAATGGTTTTCACTACCATCACAATTTAAAAATAAATAAAGAGTAGGGTAAAATCCCCAAAAACTCTAAATATTTTACACATCACACACCATAGATCCTCAAGTTGCAAGGATAGTACTACATTTCCAGTCAGACGGTTAGGTAGTCATTCCCAAAACTTAGAGATCAAATTCTTGGACTATGGAGCTAATATCCACCGGGGATATAGATACTTGACTGGTAGTGGAGTATGCTCATGCATGGTGACATGTATCTTTTAAAGAGACCTCTAACCGCACATAAGGACAAGCTAGCTTCTTGTTCTTATCCACAATATGTTTCATCTCAATTTGCTCAATATGAGTTAATGAACTCACTTGCACACACATTGGTGCGTAATTACCTTGAGTTATTACCATGCTCATGGTTTGGTAAATGAATTCATTGCACACACATTTGGTCTTAGAGAAATTTAGCAATATTTAGTGAGTTTGTTTGATGCCACTAGTATGTCCGAGTCTTTGTAAAATAGTTAGTTTTCCATATCAACATCCATATCTTCTTCCATATCAACATCCATATCTTCTTCCATGTCAACATCCATGTCTTCTTCCATCCATAACATTACATGAGTCTTCCATTTTTACATACCACCAGTTTGGTGCCCTTGATTAAACAACAATGCTAAACATGGCCAAGAAAAATCTAAACTATGAATGATCATTAATTCATTTGCATTCATAACACACCATAATTAATCATCCATATACACATGCATCCACGTAATTTTTTTTACACAAAATAATTTACATAAAAGCATAACACAAAAGTAAAATCCATGTATATATAAATGTATAAATATCACATGTACAATGAATGCCCAAAGGTTATATACAATGGAGGACCAAGGATCATATACAAAAAATGCATCTAAGCACTAGCTAACACCTATAAGAGGACCCTGGTGATACCGAAGGAGAACTAGACCTAGAGCTATACCTAGAATCACTATCCTTAACAAACCTAGATATGGATGAGGAGGGTGGATCTGGAATCCCAATGTCATGCTCCATCAACCGATCCTCTAACAATCAGATATATCCATCCTGAGCCCAAAGGTCTGCTACATATTTTCTCTATCGACGAATCTTCTTTAGAAGCTCTACCTGGAGCCTCACAGTCCTATCATTGTCTCAACCTATTGATCACCACACCTCCAAATTTTCTTGTAGCCGAGCTATCTCTGCATCTTAAGCCATTACCATCGCATCCTGCTCTAGAACCAACTACTCTAGCCTCGCCCAATCCTCCTTGCTCTGCCCAAAAGGTCCCTTTAGAAATTCCTCCATGCCATCTCTGCCATCTCCATCCCCTCCAATCCTAGGTGCCTGTTCGGCTGTACCCCTAGACCATCTCCTTTGACTACTAGATAGAAGGTGCATTTGATGCTTAGGAGCCTCATCAACCTCCTCGATATCTGCCTCATTCCCATCCCCATTCACACCATCAACTACTAGAATCGGTACCCATGGTGGCTATGTAGAAAACCATGCATCGTACTTTGTAGTAGTCCTCACATCATCCAAATCAAGGAGATCCATCTCCTCATCATCCTCATAGGTCATACTCCATGCATCAACACAAGGTAGATATGTCTCATCTTGGTGATGCTTGTAGAGAATTTGCACCTTAGGAACTCCCTGCCTCAGTCCAAACTACCTTAGTACATGTGATAACTGGATCAGTTCCACCTCACTCTTGTACCTTCCAACTACCCACCTAGATTATCAAACCATCCATATCTACTCCCCATCACCTATCCACATGGGACCTCGCCATGGCCTCCATATCACCTTAGCTGATGTTAATCCAGCCCATAGATCCCTATATCATTGACTTGTATGAATAGAAAAACTCAGTTGTACCTCCTCTACCATCAACCATCTCATAACATAGGGTTTATACCTATCGCATGACTCAGTAGGAAAGCCCATAGGTCAAGCCATACTAAAATGATCCTAGCCCCAACACTGTAGTAGCACACTACACCCCAGCCCCTTTTACCTCTACCTTATCACCTCATACAAATCCTAGTATAATTGCAAAAATAAAGTAGGAGCCCATGCATATACCTGAGGTGTAGTGATCATATCACACACCAACCCGATAAGGTTCCATGGGAACCTATAGTTAGTACTATTCGGGTCACTATGTTGGCCAACACGAACATCACTAATGTGGGTAGGGCATCCAACTTCTTGTCCACATACATGGACAAGTATGTTATCCCTCCATCCATCACATCCACATCCTGCCACCCATATCCAAACATGCGGCTCATATCATATCCCTTATCATGTCCTACCTCGACATGTAAGCCCTCCATTGGTAACTTGAGGATGCGGTATACATCCTCAAGTGTCATTGTAATCTCACCAGTAGGAAATTGAAAGGTCCTCCTATTTGGATCCCATATCTCTGCCAAGGTAGAGAGATACCCTCATCTGCCCTCACCACATATATCTTTGCTACCCTAGCCAGACTAACATCCTCAAGCCAATCCCATTGGTCCTCTTCCAATGCCTTCCTTATCCCAAGGATGAGAGGTGAGAACCGATGTCGAGCCTCCAAAATCCTCAACTGCAACATAACACATTACAACACACTAATGTTACATGCATTGCATAATTAAAAAAAAAATATAATTGTTTTTTGTACAAAACAAAGAGCTTCAAAGGCATTTACCTTAGTAAAATGCACATCTATTCCTGTTGTCACATCTGCATCCTCCATCAACATAACTTTCGCAACACTTCACCTGAATCGCTCCATTCCACTCCACTCCCTCAAACATAGGTTCTAAAATTTGCAAACGCAAGAATGAATATGATTTTCCTTCTATAGGTTATTTATAGCTATTTCAGGCGCATTGAAATGCCCATGGGTTCTCCCAGGTGCATTGAAATGCATCCCTGTGTTTGGAGAACGAAAAACTTTGGCAAATGTTTACACTTGCGATAGGTGCCCATCGATGTTTGGCATCAAAATTGATAAAATAATACAAATATCCAAGAAGGTAGATTAACTCCATAAAATATTTCTAGATTGCATACATCACTTTCATCACCATATCATGTTTTGTGAAAACCAAAATTGATTTGGACACATAATTTTTTCTTGTGACCAAAAGGTGTAAAATCACATTACAAGTTACAAATTGTTTCAAAACGTTTCAAAATTTCACAAAATGACCATTTTCATATTTCTCATAATTCATTCCATCATTGCATTCAATTTTATGATAATATATATTGATTTGGATGGCTAACTTTTATTTGCACCCAAATGGTGCAAAATTGTCCAAAATTGCTTCAGAATGCCCCAAATAAAGGTAAAATTTTACAAAATCATCCAATTCAATAATCAATGCATTTCTCATCATCATATCTTCATTTCCATATTATTTTCATTAATCAATCATTATATTTACACATTTACCAAGTTCACATACAAATTCAAGTGAACCTCATATCTAGTGGTCTATTCTATCTCTTTGACGATTATAACAATTTACATCCATGCAATTCGGTAAGATGAATATATCACCATAAGGATACTTGATCATCTTCATAATCATATATCTTACTATTCAATAACAAAATTATTTTTTGGGTCCCTCATGTTATGAGTGAGACTATGTCAAGACCAATTTGCTTGACAACTATCAATGATGGCCTTGTCCATGGGCTTGAAACATGGATAAATCACATTACATCATTCTCCTCAACAATCAGGAATTGTGCAGAGTCAACTAGGAGTGGCCTCCTAGAAATCATCCAATCTTAGGGTGATTGGTTCCTGATATTTTACATTTTTATAATTTTGCATTTCAATAATATCGAAAGGCAATTTCTTCAACCACATGGAATCACCCCAAACTTGGGGTAACCAAAATATGATTTTGATTTCCCACAATGGGATACATATCACATGATCATGGTATTTACACTTGGTAAAAATCCCTTCTCTATTGGGGTAAAAATAGAATCATTCACTTGCATTTATCAACAATCCCCTTTCTCCGTTGGGGCAAAAACGGAATCATTTTACATCATTCATATCATCTACATTTACATCATACATCCACAATTTGCACCAATATGTCAATTGGATTGTGAGATTCATTCTTCACTCATTCAAAAATTGAGGGGGTAAACTACATAATCAAAATTCTTTTGTCTTCAAGTTCATCTTTGCATCCCAATGAAAGAAAGATGCTTTTGTATTAGGCCAAACTAGGTGTCTTGTATTTTTGCACCACATTGTATTTCATGTAATGTAATACAAAAAGGGGCATCTGTAGACACCAAAATATAGCCACTTATCATCCATCCATGTTACCAATCCCCATAGTCCATTATTTATATATATATATATATATATATGCATTTCTTAATATATATTTAAATATTAATATTTTATATATTATATTTATATGAATTAATCCTAGCCATCCATCATGTTTTAATCTCATCCATCCATTCACCTTGATCCATGCCACTTACCCAAATTTAATCTTCACCCTTCCTCATGTTTTAATTTTAGTTGCTCAAATTGTGTCGTCAAAACCCTAACATGTCTAAGGGAATATTAAAAGGAGGAGTCATTTTGATGACTCAAACCTTAACACTTTTAAGTTCTCTAACACCCTAAGTACTTTTTAAACCCTATTTTCTTTGAGTTCCTAAGTCCCCTATCATTTTCATCCTTGTTCCCCATTGTTGTCGTTCGCATCTTCTACATTCATTGTCACCCACCTCGCGTAAACCAGATATGGTTCTGCAACATTTTTCTCAACCACCGAATGCTCTCTCGAGATTCTTGAGTGCTCACCAGAGTCTACAAAGCATCCACCCAAGTATGTAGAGCACCCACTAGAGCCCACCAAACACCCACCAGAGCCTACAGAGCACCTATGGGTATTTTTGATCATCACCAAGCACCTGTGGGCATTTCTCGTCTTAGAACTGCAGCCCTACGATCCTTAGATGCTGTTAGGACATCTTCACAACCATCACTGGCTGTATTTATGTAAGTAGAAAATAGAGATAGTAGTTTGTTAACAAGGTAAAATTTTATGGCACTTATTTCATGTTTTTATGTTTTTTTTACAACTTATATTGCAATATTAGGGTTTAGTGATTTTATTTCTCTTGAGGGTCTCATGCAGTGGAGTTTCATGTTTTTATGTTTTTTTAAATTTTTTATTGCAATATTAGGGTTCAATGATTTTATTTCTCTTGAGGGTCTCACGCAGTGGAGCCCTCGCAGATATTACTGATCATTGTTATTATTTTCTATGTGCAAGTGTAAGAACTACATTCTTGGAAGTTGTTGAAGCTTGGGTGGCCCTGCATAGGATACAAAAGCCCACCCATAATATGTTGGGATTGAATTGAGTGTGAAGACACCACCATTATTTTCAACTAGGGTTTTGAAGAACCCTAGTACATGTAACAATTGTATAAAAAGAAATAAGCGATGTAAAATCCCACATTTAGGGCACACTAATTGTAACACTTGAGATCTACCGACAATAATAAAATATTTAATTTGTGTTGTGCAATCATTGTATTAGTTTTCTTATTTATTATTTCATAGTTTATATTTGGTTTTTCTTGATTTTTGATTCATGGGGAATAAACGTAGCCTTAAATTCATTTTGTATTTTATTCCATTAAATTGATTTAATACATTGATTCAATATGTTTCCATAGGCCTTTAGTCCCAACCTAAGAGTTCCATAACTCTTTTTTTACAATGTGAAATAGTCCATAAATTCATAATCATTTTTAGGTCCCATATATTGAATTGAAAGTACACCATATTACCTTCACTCTCATAAAAGAGTTCCATCAACCCTTAATATAACAATAAGAATTTAACACCTAGTTTCAAGAGTACAATTTAGATTCCATAATTGGGTCTAAGGTAACCCATATTACCTTTAACCCATCATATGAGATCCTTTTTCTCTAAGAACCCATACATAGTCCAGATTTTAATCTAAAAGCCTTGCTTCATAAGTTCTACTTCCAAACAACATGGAGTAATAATAAACTCCTTTCATAGAGCAACATTATAAATTTAGTTTTGTCTTATCCAAAATCAAGTAAACAAATTTTATATAGGAAACACTACACATATATTACTTTGTCTTAACCACAAAATCTATGAATCTTATTCGACTTGGATTGACAAACACATAATCCAAGCCTTCTTTTATCAAACATAAAGAGTTTAGTATCATGTCATAGTAGGTTCTGCTTCTAGATGAAAAAGCTACTAATACTCTTAATACAATTCATAGGGTCACGACAATCCACATTATTAGTGGAGTGTGACGTCTCTCATCCCACAAATGGTGCCACCAAAATATGCTTTCCCACCCTTTATTCCAAGTTGGATAGACATAGGACCAAATTTTTTAAAAATTTTGGTCAGACATAATCTGATCAAAGAAGCAAGGGCACAATATCATTTGGTTACTCAAGATGATGTCCCATCTTGATGAAAAGATCAAACACAAATGACACCCTATTAATATTACATTCGAGAGACATATCAACATTAAAAAATAGCCAAACAATGACCCCCATTTTAGCAAAATCATATTAACTTATCATATAGTCATCAATATAAATATACAACTTTAGACACAAATTACACCTTCCTTCCTTTGACAACACAACATAAACACTACACCCTCAATAAGTGAAGATACAATGCTGAAATAATTGTATCATTTGGAGACTGAAATAATAATACAATACAATAAAGCTTCGGTATTGAGATTTCTAAAATATATCTCGTCTGTTTCCAACAAACAAAAAAGTCACTAAAATAATTCTCTACTCACTACAAACGTAAAAAACTTTCTCTAGAGTTTCACTTCTATTCACTACAAAAACACAACTATTGTATTATTTTCATTAACAGTAAACAAATTACAAGTTTCTCTAATATTTGTTTCTTTTCAGCAAAGAGAAAACTATAAAAAAAATCTCTATTCTAAAAGAGTACCAAAGTCTAATTTCTTTAACGATTTGCTTCTTCTTTCCGTTAAAATAAATTATTATATTATCTTTCTTCACAGAGATCGTAATATCAAATTTCTCTATCAAATGCTTCTATTTCATCAAAGAATAAGCTATTAACTCACTTTCTCCTTCCTCTGACATTTGATCGATTCCTCCTCCACCCTGTTCACCATTCCTGTTCCACTAACCTACTAAACTTCTAACCTCCCACTCTATCTCTTCCATAAATAATAGAAAAAATCACTCTGACATGACAAAGAAACAAGTAAAATCAACCATTAAAGTATAGCTTAATAATCACACCAGGCAACCAAAGTTTGGATTAGTATCACATAAAAAATAAATTCTCTAGCCATAAACAAATAAAATATTGTTTTCACATAATTGCACTTCAACAACATGCAAAGGCATACAAATGGTATTTATCCATCATAAAAAAATTCTTCATCATGAGTAACACAAGGTAAAGCATTAGTCCAACTAAATCTAAATTAAAACATGTTTGAAATAATAGCACAAGTCTTTCATTTAATACAAAATCAGTTGTAGATACCTTGCAAAACCCAAGTAAGTCACATTATCATTCCCTTAAAGCATCACCATAGTACTTAAAATTTTATTTATCTACAAAGAAAGCTATACCCAACTTTAAGATAACTTAACACACAAAATTAATTCAAAAATATTCTAAAACAGGATACTACACTAGGGCTTCATGCAACATTAGATTTGTAAGTTAAATTTCTCTCTATTTTTGGATATTTCCAACTTGTAGTCAACTAAGTCAATGGTGTCTATCAAATAAAATATGAGAAGCTTAACCATACAAAGACATCATCAATAAAATTATGCCTATTTTTGAAAAAATTATCATTGAATCTATCCTTAGGTATAGTAATTGCCATGCCAATGCTATGGCTACAACTACATCCCTTATCCCCTTATATTTGGATGATAAACAAGTCATAATCATCATTAGATAAATTAGGGAGCCTTCAACCTTAAGATCTAGTTATCTTACTTTATGAGTCCTTTCCATAAATGCATATCCTCATCTTGATACTTGGTACAAGGATAATATTTGTCTTCCTTAAGGATGGTATGTTACCTAATAGTTTAAACCATAATAAGCACAATAACCTTAATCCATACACAGGCATGCCATCCTTAGCGATATCTTATATCAATATTTTGTTGATGGAATTATCCTTAGGTTCCTAACCTTAACCAAAGCCTAAGTAATCATAAAAATGACCTATGATGGATCATGTAGTGGCCACTTTAGTGGTGTTGCCACTTCCAAGAAACTCTTGTGGATGGGTTATTATTTTCCCTGCATGTAACTATGTCAAGAAGTGTGATAAGTGTTAAAAGTATGAAAACATTATCCACACTCCTTCCCAATATCTCTAACCCTTTATTTCCCCTTTGTTAGATAATTATCACATTATTTGATAATAATTAGGAGAGGTAGAATGCAAAAAGAGACATGTTGGCCTCCAAAGCACCAATAGTATTTTGGAATATCAAGAGACATTCCATTGTATATATTGAATGCTCTAAAGTTGAATGATGACTTTTATCTTTTGATTGCTTAATATTGGTATTAGATCAAGGTTACTATTTAAATTTATTTAACCAACCTATGTACATATTCTATTTTTTTCTCTCTATCTCATAGGTTACCAAAGTGTAAATCTATTTTTTTCTAATATCTCACTTTTCAAGTTTGTTTTATCAATACACCCAAATAAAATTTCCATAGAATTTATTTGATAACTAAGATGTGAGTTGAGCACACAATGATAAAAAAGGGGAACTTGGAGCATTTGAAGTAGATAAAATCCAATGCACAAAGGAGAGGGAGATTTTACTTTCAAGGAGTAGTTCCTTGCTGCTTTTTTTAAAGAAGCGTGATCAATACTAGGAAATTGTGACCCTGCAATACACTTTAGCTATGAGGAGCTAAAACATGCAATGATCCTACAATTTTTTTTAGTTGTGAGGACCTAAAACCTATGGACTTGTTTAAAAAATTAATGTGGATCTACCTACCTACATAGAAAAATTGAAGAAAGACAATAGAGAATATTTTATTGTTGGTTGGTATGCCATTGAAGAAAGAATAGCTAGAGAACCAAAATATAGTTTACTATAAAAATAAAAAAATAGTAAAATATATAATTTGCCTCTGTGCAATTTGGAAACAACATTTGAAATATTTGATGGAATTTTTTTTTAAGAAGAGGCCATTCAAAATGAAGAAGCTGGTGCATAATGTCAAATAGGGGTCTTAAAGTTACTATGAAGATGCTAGAACCTATTAAGGAGCAATTTTCCATATTTTTCAATTTCCACTAGTTGATTGTCATTAACAATTGAATTATGGGATGATTGGATGAGTATAAGCTATCAACAGAAGGATGATGATCATCTAAAATAAGTATTTGCAAGGAGGACATTGGAAGGAAAATAGTTGAATTGGCATTGAGGCAACCTTGAAGATTTGCTTTAAAAATATTCATAGAACAATTAAAGGGTTAAGATATTTTTTCCCTTTCCTATGTATAAAGTATTAAAAAGGAGAGTTGACACATTGAAGTGAAATTTGATTTTTTTCAAGTAGAGGTGGAAGGGTCAAAATATACAAAGACCATATATTATTTTTTTTACTATCCTAAGAATATTTTCATTTTAAAGTTTTGCAATTTCCTATGCAAAATTAACTATAGTGAATATTTTTGCAAAGTTAAAGGATAGTAAAATTATTTTTATAAAAGGTGCATTTTTTAATGGTGACCAACATCTTTAATTTTTAAGCTATTTGCTTTATTTTCTAACATGCGCTTAAGCACACTCATAGTTCTTGATATCAATGACACCTCTAGCTTGTGTTTATAGGGAAAGCTATCATGATATGTTACTATGTCTATAGCCTAATAAAGCTACCATAACAACATTTGGGCATTGACCCTATAAATCATCAAGGAGATAAAAGGACCTTATTTATTGATTTTTTCACTCTATCTTTCTACCCTATTCATCATTATCATTATATGTAAATACTAAAATTGAGGAGTTCTGAGTATATAAGGAAGTTACACCTATGTAGAAGTATTTATATTTAAGTAGCTTTCATTGATAGGGTGAATCACTTTTCATACTACCTTGGTACCTTGTATCATTATATTTCATGTACCTTAAGGTCTCTCTCATGTATGATCATGTATATTAAGAGGACTAGCTTCTTCCATGTATTGACAAGTATATAAAAATGATTGGTACATCAGACTGGTGGTATATTGAAAGGGGAACCATTTGGAAGTCATAAGGAACCCTCACCATGGCTACATCAATTTTTTTTCTTATATAATCATAACTACTCAAAGGCCCAAATTTTGGACCATGGAAGACCAAGATGAGGACCATCCTAGTGGTTGAGAAACTCTAGGATATAGTCATTAGAAAAGTCACTCATCCTAAAGAGGATGAAAAGGTTGTACTTTTTATTTGATAAAGTAGATGCCAAACCATTAATGATTATTAGCCTTTCCGTAACATATATCGTTAAACCAAATATTTGTGAAACATAGACATCCAAGGAAGCATGGGATACAATTTCCACCATTTTTGAAGGGAAGAATGAATCAATAATTCCTCACCTTCAATATCAACTCCACACACTGAGATTTCAATAAGGATAAAGCATTGAGGAATTTATTTATAGAGTTATAAAAATTAAAGAAATATTGAATGCCATAAGAGAAATAGTGGATTATCGACTCTTATTACCCATCATACTTAGATCCCTACCAAACTCTTTTTGAGTGTTGATTATTCCTTGCAAGTATCAAATAGAAAGGTGTCATTTGATGAGTTGGTAAACATGCTTTAAAAATAAGAGAAAAATAATTAGTTAATGGATCAATTGAAAAAGACTACACTCTTTCCATAAAGAAACCTTATAAGTATTCTTCCTCTTCTTTATAATAATCACAAAAACAACCTTAAATACAAAGGAGGTAATATAATATATCTAAAAGAGGACATGATACAAGTTATTAATGATATAATTCCATGACTCAAGGGGGTCAAGTCCATAACCCTTCTTAGAAAAGACATAGTTCAAACCACACCCTAGGAAACAACAAGGGTATCTTGCACATGAAGAACTAGAACTTGATTTTGCATAGGATTCTAAATGGGCACACAACATCTTGATATCCAAGGCAATCAAAAAATTAAAGGATGAAATTTGGTATATTGATTTAGGTTCTAGCAAGCACATGACTAGAGATAAAGTGTGTTTTAACTCCTTAAAAGCAAAATATGGGGAATTGATCACTATTTCTAATGATAAGACCTATCATGTTAAAGGAGTGGGAGATGTTCCTCTCAATCTAATTGATGGAATTGTATAATTAAAAATATATGTATCAGGATTAGCAAACAACTTGCTATAATATCATGAAATTTGGATTAAGATATGATATTTGAATTCTTGTTGATGGCAAAAATAGGTATTTTATCACAAAACATGGCAAGTTGTAGCTATTATTTCCTATAAGAATGACTTGTTTGCACTTAATGACATATCATCTCCTAATGTTGCACCATTTCCAACCATGATAGATGTTAACCTCACTTTGAAATAAGACATATGGACATGTAAGTTCTAGGTACTCCAACTAAGTAAGCATTATATGGTGACTAGTTTTCCCAACCTTCAACCCCCATTTATAGTATGCTTGGGTTTTTTAGCAAGAAAGCAACACCGAATACCTTTTGAACTCAACCCTCATAAAGATAAAGAAATGTTGGTTGTCATACACACCATTCTATGTGGAACTATACTAGCTAGTTATGGTGGACATAGGTACTTTTAGCTATTTTTTGATGATTACTCATGGAAGATGTAGGTATCTTTCCTTCCACTCAAGTTAGATTCTCTCATAAATTTCCAATGCTTCAAGAAGCTTGTTGAAATAGAAACTAGGTGTCGTATTCAAGCCCTCCACTCAATCAAGGAAAAATATATATCCATTGATTCTTTAAAGTTTCTCATACAAAATAGGATCAAGTGAAATCTTACTACCACCTATACTCCCCCAAAAAATAGGATTGCTAATAGAAGAAACCATTCCATCATGAAAATGGTTCACTCCATACTCACAAGATCTAGTATAGAGTAGCAGTATGAGTTGAAGTTATCTCTATATAGTGTATCTTCAAAATATAGTGCCAACAAAGGCACTTCAATGGATTACACCTAAAGAAGCTTGGTCTAGGAGGAAGCCATCAATTGTGCTTCTTAGAATATTTTAAGTAAGGCATACATGCATGTGCCAAAACAAAAGAGGACCAAGTTGGATGCAAAAACTCTACCTTGCATATTTCTTGGGTATGATGAGGTATTAAATTATTATCAACTAATAGATGTAGTCACCAAAAATATACATAAAAGTAGAGATATATTTGATAAAGAATTTAAGACAAAATATAAGTATTCTAAGGAGTTTGATGATTCCATATATCCTATTATGAGCATTGAGTCAAATGAGAAAGTTCATGAAGAAGTTCTAAAATGTGATTCAGATTCAAAATTTGTTGATGAGCTAGTAATAGAACCGATAGCAGTTGCTCCATCACAACAAAGGAAGACTCCAAAATTGATTACTAATACTCTTAGAGATGCTAAACTTGATGCACCACTTGAAAGCACTTCCATATGACCATGTAATCATAGTAGTGCATGATAGGAAGTAAATATAGGCTTAATGAATTCTATAATGGAGAATGTAGAACTGACCTCAGTAAAGGAAGCACCAAGTTTTCCATAATGGAAGGATGTAACAACCTAAAAATTTGACCCACTCAAGAGATATTTTTGAATTTTTTTATATACACTCATTAAGGATTTATAAGTCCCCCTACCATTTATATACCATATTTGTAATCGACCAATATACTAAAGTCATACGATCAAGCTATCCTATTCATCTCCATGATGAGCTAACATAAGCTATCTGTCTTGTAACCATGATGAGCTAACTTAAGCTAATATATCATCTCAATGATGGGTTAACTTAAGCTATCTATCTCAACTCAATGATGAGCTAACTTAAGCTATATATCTCATCTCAATGATGAGCTAACTTAAGTTATCCATCTCATCTCAATGATGAGCTAACTTAAGCTATCCGTCTCATCTCAATGATGAGCTAACTTAAGCTATCCGTATCATATCCATGATGAGATAACTTAAGTTATCTGTCTCATATCCTTATGCTTCTAATCCATGCATAAACTAGTGGTGCCTTCCTTATGTGACTAAGATTTATCATATAAGGATTATTCAAACTCATAAAATGCATATGCTATTTCTTCACATAACTAGTGAATTTTTTTTTCTTTTTAATTTCAGCATTCACAATTATTATGAGTGACCCATTTCACTCCAATAAAATTTTACCAAATATCTAAAGCACTTCTAGAAAATGCATGATCAAAGGAAGAAGATATACCACACTCACACATAACACATCATATATCTTGGGAAAACCCTTACGAGAAAAACCTAGCTCCGAAACATCATTTTTATTACATAAGTTAAGATGTCTTCAATACAACTACAAAAAGGAATCCCATACTTCCTTTTCCAAAATAATATTAGAAATACAAATACATAAAAATCCCATAATCCTGATGTTCCCGAAACATGAATTATTCTTTTATTCACATTGTAGAATCGATAAGGGAACCTCATAATTCCATCGAATGAATTCCACATTCATTATCCTAAAGGTGATTTCTTATTTCTATCAAAATTTAAAGGAATAATTTCATTCTAAAGGTCTAATGTGTTCATACATAAACTATAAAATTACACATAGCATGAACAAAAGAGAAGACCCCATAATCCTCTCAAAGGAATTCTATTACTGACTTCCCCAAAATCAAAAGGTTTTCTCCTACTTAAACAATCACAATTCAACACAAAATAAAATATACTATCCTTTATGCATTTTAAACATGATTTATCCTACCCAGGTGTTGTAGGTGAGTTGGAGAGGAGAGGGCAATCCTCCAAGGGAGGTCCCAGGTTCGAATCTCCACCCTACCAAAAAGCTGAATTGGGTACCCAAAATCCAATTGATAATGTTGGTGCGGGCAGGGCCGGGTGTGACTCCTGGGTGACTTTGACGGTGTAGAACCCCCTGTTCATGGTCTCTCAGACCAATTCAGCCCTACAAGGGGTTTTTCGCTTTAAAAAAAAAAAACATGATTTATACCAAAATGAAATATATTACCCTTAATACATTTCAACTATACTTTTATCCCAAAAGAAATATATCTTCCTTTGTAATTTTCAACATAATTTATCCAAAATGAAATACATTATCCTTTACCCATTTCAAACATATCCAAAACGAATTTTATTAGCCTTTAGATATTTCAAACATAATTTATCTGAAATGAAATATATTATCCTTGATATTTCATATGTAATTTAACTCAAAATGAAATATATTATCCTAATAAATTTCAAACATATTTAACCCATAATGAAATATATTATCTTTTATACCCAAGGTACTATATATTAATTTATCCCAATGAAATATTTTTTCCTTAACTCCAAAATACAATGTATTATAATTTATACAAAAATGAGGCCAACAGAATAGGGAGTCAACAAAGACAACCAATAGGGTCAATAGGCTAGAGGGTCAATGAAGGTAGCCAAACATCAAATAAAAACATTCCATAAATGCTTCCCCAGGTTCATGGGTGGTCAAAGGCTAAGGTTTAGCCAAGCACCTAGGTTCTTGGCTACATAGTACTAGGTGCTTAGCACCTCTTAAAAAACCATTTTCAGCCATGTATTGCATGTGGGATAATCCCCTATACTTCTTTTTAAAAATATGGATTTCCCACCCAAATGCAAAAAATAAGCAATAGCCAAACAACCAATCCATTATGAGTTAAATAGTCAACAACAAGGTATGAAGGAGTCTACTTGTCAATAAATTGTACCACCAACCGATGCTAGGAAGCCACCCCACTTGGTGTCTCCTCTTGACCACCAAATAGTGATCATAAACCAAGGGGGGTGCCATGCCTTATAAAGCATGCTCAGGCCCCCACACATCCCATGTGGAATAATGTGTGGGGAGGCCTGAGTGACATTTCCCTTGCCCATACCCTTGTGAGGGTGGGCCACCACAAAAAAATGTTTCAAAGTGGTGCAATGTCGATGCAAACATAAAAATAAAAATAAAACCTCAAGTAAAAACTTAGATTGGGTTCTCACAAGACGATGACAAAAGGTAAATAATAAAGGACTAAACACTCTTTCACATTGGAATAAAGTGATGCAATAGTGAATACAATTGAAGTAGAGGATAGGTGGTTAAATTAGAACCACTATGAGGGGAGTTGGGTGACCTAGGGTAATACCCACACCTCACTTATTAATCAATGACATAGCACAAACACAATGTTATATCGACGTACTCAGATAGGGGGAAAAATTAGGTAGAAGGACTACACTATTCTAGACAGGTGTCTACAATAAATGCCTAAAAAGGATGTCTAAGAAGGCAAGAACACCATGAAGGACATCTAACTTGAAGATTCCTATAAGAAATAAAATATAGGACAAAACAAGGTTTCTTGATTACACAGGACCGACTATAGTAAGAAGCCTCAAATTAAACAAGATATACACTCTTCTTATCAACATAAGATATTCAAGTTCTAAGTTCAATTAAATTTTAGAAAAGGAATTCATAGCTAGTTATTTGAAATGGATAAAATGACATAGAGCTAAAGAAATCCCCCAACCTTAAGCTCTTATTGGATTAAATTCCTTCTTCCTTCACCTTCTAAGACTTTACTTTGGATACCTGCAATATTTTTCTTCTCCCCCTGCTCCTCTCTTCTGCTTTCCCTACCTCCCATAAAAAATACTTCCTAGCCAAAAAAACCTACCATACCCAACTTCCTAGAAGAATCCTTCGAGCCATGCATCCCCCAAGAATGTCATTGTCCCCCTTCTTCATTCTCCTCCAACTAGTAGAGGAGAATGTACTCCTCATTAAGGCCCACCACCTTCCTCAGACCTGACATGACATAATTGTTTCATTTTTGAATCTCTAATCCCCTTTTCCTATATTTTTTAATTTATGGTCCTTTTGGAAAGTAAGACATGGTTTTTTACTTTGAAATAATAAAGCTCTTGCTCATCAAAAAAAGGTTATGCCCCTTTTAATTTTTTTTTTTAAATAATAAATTTCAAAAATTATCATTTTACCACAATATAATCAAATTAAAAAGAATATAAAATTTATTTATCCAAGAATATTTATTTTCCCCCAAAATGGAACATAATAATCCAATATGTTATCCCTTTTAATAAAAATTAAAGCATGCATAGGATGATAACAATAATCCCTAAAATTTATTAAATCAAAAGCATGCACCAAAACTGATTTTAAATTGTTAGCTTAGTGTTTCCCACCTAGGTATTAATAAAATCTCTATTTTACTAATATCCACCTAGATGGATTTGTTCTTGGTGGTTGATATTTTCTTCCACCTGCAAGCATAGTTACCCTACAAAACCCACGTTAAAATACAATACCATATCCATACAACATAACCATTGTTACAAAAAAATTTGCATATCAGTGATATAAACTATGCTAAGAACTGAAACAATAAATCATACACACATTATTATTTTAAAATGGTTCTACCAAGGTGGGTCATGCCATCCTACCCCCTTGGACTAAACATAGTCCTCTATGTTTTACCTGCATTATAGTTTTTAATTTCATTCAAATAATAATAAAAAGGAAAATATCTTTTCATATTGTCCATTTTTTCACAAGTGGTACTCTTATCCGAATATAAGTCCCATTGGACCTTACACTGCTCTAGAGTTCGCTTCCTCATTACTTTGTAATGAAACTCTAGGATCTTCATCGGTTGCACTTAAATTGCCTTAGGTTCCACCATATGCAATTTAGAAAAATCTCACCCATGATTAGAATTAGCAATGTATTTCCTAAGAAGAGATACATGGAAAATGTCATGGATCTTTGACATGTTGGGAAGTAAGGCAAGTCTATATTCCATAGGACTAATATTCTCTGTGATATCAAATGGTTCAACAAAATGAGGATCTAGTTTTATGGACTTTATAGCATCTTCATGGGTCTAAACTTCAAGAACACCACCCATGAAGAATTCTCTCAACAATATTTTTAGATCAACATAGATTTTTTGACGATCGATGTTTTCCTTAAGCCTGAGTCTAATCATCTTAAGTTATTCCTCCATTTTCCTAACCATGTCCAGTGCAAGCACAACCCAGTCCTCTAGGTTATCCTAAGACAAAGGTGGTCTACACCTCCTGCCATACAAAGCTTCAAATATGACCATACCCAAGGAATAATGGTGGCCATTATTGTAAGAAAATTCTACAAGGTGTAATTAGTCTTCCCATTGAGAATTTTGATCCATACAATACATGCAAAGCATGTCTTCCAAGACTTGGTTTACCTTCTCTGTCTGACCATCAATTTCTAGATGGTATGCAAAAATTATACCAATTGTAACATCCCAAATCTAACCATCCTAGGAGGGAGAATTTTTTTAAATAGTTATGGTTCATAAAAGATATACCAGATAAGATCATAGAGGCTTCACCACATTTTGAGTTCTAGATGCTGCATATATCCCTCAAGTGGATAGGAGTGATCACTCTCCCATAGTTTTCTAGGGTTAACCTTGTACACTACCCATACAACTTAAAGGATACCTTCACATGGTCCCCCCATTTCCTAACACTCTTCACAAATGTAGGATAATTTGACCACAACATAGGGATTAATATTATATCCATCATTTGAGAAAAAAGGATGCCAATTACTTTACTAGGCTAAGTATTTCTAAGCTAGTACTTAGGTGTGAAACCTCCTAGTTTACATATTACACCATGAGAAAACTATGGTGCTCAATCATTCCATATTCACAATGGTTTTATTGAGGTGACTATCACTTTGCATGATATCCCTCACATGGAATCCCAAAAATCCTTTGAGGTTCCATCACCAATCCTTATTTGACAATGGGATCCAACCTCCATGGTTGGAAAAGAGGATTCAAGCTACACCACCTAAATTTTTCCCAAATAATTATTTATCTTTGGGTCCACTTCAAAAGTCATTCATTGAAGTTCCCACTACAAATCCTTCAAATTTTGCTACACCACAACATCCTTAGGTATGGGTCCATCCTTAGGTTCTACTAGTTTGGATATCTAAAGTGAATTTCCCAAAAAAAGCGGACCCTAAATCCATTTGGCTCTTGGAAATAATTATCACTTTTACTCCCTCTTCATTCCCAACTAATAAAATATATTCATCATGTTTTATCTCATATTTGATCCTCCAAGGTGGGCAAAGTAAGGAGATAGGCACCCCTTGCATGATTATTTTACTTAAACCACCTATTTTTGGCATAACTACACTATTATTGAAGCATAAAAGGCCATATTTGGTGCCAAAATCCTTATTATTTTTAGGTTTTACTTCTATATTGGTATGAATTTCACTGCAATACTCATCCTGAGGTTGCATTTTATTGACTTAGTACATTAAGTCAATGTGATTGCGAATCAAATCAGCTGTAAGCCCCCCCATTTTTTTAAGATCTCGAGCTTGAACAGGTTTATCCTAGTAAAATATTAGGATCCATTCCTAGGATAGGTTTATGTACCTTTTATTACTTAAAAATATAATACTTGGGTACATATCTTAACAATTTAGAGGGAGAGGATCCCATACTCTTATCAAGAATAGTTTCCCCATCTATTCTTTTCACTAAGTATGATCAAACCTTAACTAAGAATAGAGTTTCCACCTTCCAATAGTTGCATCATGCACATGAAGGGTAACCCTTACTATTTGGGTTACTAAAGAGTAATTCATCAAAGAAGAGATACATTTACAAATCATGCAGCCATGTATCGATTGATTTTACCAATTTATTTGGATTCTCTAGTATTCTTCAAGTCTTCTATAGCATTCTTTGGCTAGCTCTACCAATATCTGAGCTTTACCTTCATGATCTTCTATAGTAGGATCCTTTTCCTATATACACTTAGAATTTTAGTTTAGGAAACTTGGTTAATAATAGTTTCCAACAATTACCTATATAGGTTCATCTGTTCCCTCTATTATTCAATTTATTCTTGTAGTAATCAAACTACAATGATGAGGTTTTCTACCTCTTTATTTATATTTCTCAAACTTTCCCTTCAAGGTCTAGCTTCAGATACCCCTTGCCTAGCTAGACGTGGATTTTTTTTTGAGAAGATTATCTTATTTTGAACTTAGGTGTTATTTCACCATGCCACACCCAAGGAGTTGGATAAGTTATGATTACTTGATATTATACTTCCAATGGTTAGTTACATATTCCCATGAACTAACTTAAATCATTAATGGTCATCATCACACTCATATTACCACATGATGCTACCTTGGCTATGACAATTAGCATTTTTCCAATAATGAACTTGGTCATACTTGCCCTACATGCAAATTTCCATTCTCCCTAACCACAAAAGAGTTGAGTTAGGTTACCATTTTCTCCAAAATTATATTTTCCAAATGGGGTTATTTTCTTCATTCCCATGATTTATTAACAATATTATTATCCCTCAATAATATCGTCATACTACTACGTAATACACCATTCCTAAACTCTTGTAATATTGGGGATTCACTAAATAATTCTTCCTTTTACCAGTATAGTAAATCCATCTATCTTGGAAATTAATCAGGGCTCCATGAGCCTTTAACTAGTCCATTCCCTAGGTGATGTCAAAGGCGTGTAGTGGTGCTACATAAAGACATCCTATGGTAGAACCATTGGGTAGGGTAATTTCAGTCCTAGGAAAATACTGATCCATATAGTAGGTTTATCTAGAACCATACTAAACTTCCCACCCTTATACCAAAAATCTTCATCTTTTCAGTATCCCCAACTATATTACTAGAAATAAAACTATCTATAGCTCCCCAATCTATCAAAACTTTTTGGATAGAATTTTTTTTACCTTTCAAGAGCAATGGTGTGGTTTACCTGTCCAAGCTCAAATTTCCTATGGCTACGTAGACCTCGTGGTTTGGTCCTTATATAATCTTACTTGTCCTTTCTTGATTTGGAGATGAGATTGCATAATGTGGACCCCACACTCATTGCAACCACCCTTGGGACCTCGATATCTTTCTTAAATATGTTTCCTAGTTTATTCTGCTTATATCGATTCTGGCTGACTTGAAGGTTGAGGATTATTATTGTTATTGTTATTTCTTGATTAGAAATCCTTGGAATTCCTATGATTTCGTGTGTTCTTTCTTTCAAACTTTGAATTACCTCTACTTTTTTGTTTTGCTCTCTTTTCCATTTCAAGAAATCAGCACTATTTCCTTTCCTGAGTGCTTGTCAATCTTGCTCAAATAAAACAACATAGTTGAAATAGGACCTTTTCGACTAGAGATGATTTTTGCCTTTCTAGCAAGGTTATAGGCCTTGTTAGGACCATTTTCTTGCCTAATTTATGAATCCTGGTTTATAATTATATCCAGTAGTTGTCTCTGCTACTTCATCTTCTCTTGCATCAAAGTGACTACCGTAGTGAGGTTCTCCACCTCTCTGCTAGAATTACCTGAACCTCCTTCCTGAGTCTTAGCCTCGATATTATTTTTATGGGGTTTTCTATTTGGTTTGGTATGCCTCCCTCCCCTTGTTCTTGGTGCCATTACCCTGGCCACACAAAGAGAAAATTAAGTTAGGTCACAATTCCTTCCTTGAATTGTACCACTAGCTACTAGCTAAATATACCATTCGCATAACTAACTATAAATTTGTATACCAATGGTTATCCCACACTCCCTATAAGGTGTCAATATTATTAGGGGTTTGCACCCTCTAAAAATAATAATCTCTTGGTCTATATATGCCTATTGATGTACCACTTAGTGAAACTCTCTCAAACTAAGATCCTTAATATTGTACATCCATTGGCAATTTCCACATTCCTTCTTGGAAGCATCTAGTATGTCATACCTAGGGCTTATCTAGGGAATCTTAGAGTCCTACGACCATGAAATTTGATACCAAATGTAAAAACCTAAAAATATGACCCATTGAGAGAGACTTTTTTAATTTTTTTTATATACATTCTTTAGGGATTTATGAGTCCCCCTACCATACATATTCCATATTGGTAATTGACCAATGTTCTAAACTCATACGATCAAGCTGTCTGATTCATCTTTGTGATGAGATAAATTAAATTATTTGTATCATCTCCATGATGAGATAACTTAAGCTATCCATATCATATCAATGATGAGCTAACTTAAGCTATCCGTATCATCTCAATGATGAGCTAACTTAAGCTATCTATCTCATCTCCATGATGAGCTAACTTAAGCTATCTATCTCATCTCAATGATGAGATAACTTCAGCTATCCATATCATCTCAATTTTGAGCTAACTTAAGCTATCTGTCTCATCTCCAAGATGAGCTAATTTAAGTTATTTGTCTCATCTCCTTATGTTTCTAATCCATGCATAAACTAGTGGCACCTTTCTTATATGACTAAGATTTATCACATAAGAATTATTCAAACTCATATAATGCATATGCTATTTCTTTACACAACTAGTGAATTTTTCCTTTCTTTTAATTTCAACATTCACAATTTTTATGAGTAGCCCATTTTAGTTCAATAAACTTTTACCAGATATGTAAAGCATCATTTATGAAATTACAATAAAATTTTCATTTATTTAAAGCGCATCATAGCTTCAATAACTACTTCTAGAAAATGCATGATCAAAGGAAGAAGATATGCCACACTCACACATAACACATCATATATCCTTGGAAAATCCTTATGGGAAAAAACTAGCTCCAAAACATTATTTTTATTACATAAGTTAAGATGTATTCAATACAACTACAAAGATGAATCCCATAATTCCTTTTCCAAAACAACGTTAGAAATACAAAATACATAAGAACCTCATAATCATTTATTCCCAAAATATAAATTATTATTTTATTGACATTGCATAATCGATGAGGGAACCCCATAAGTACCTCGAATGAATTCCACAATCATTCTCCTAAATGTGATTTCTTCCTTCTATCAACATTTAAAGGAATAATTTCATTCTAAAGGTCTAATGTGTTGATACATCAACTATAAAATTACACATAGCATGAACTATAAAATTAGTCAATGAAGACAACTAATAGGGTCAATGGGCTAGAGGGTCAATGAAGGTAGCCAAATATCAAACAACAACATTCCATAGATGCTTCCCCTGGGTCATGTGCGGTCAAAGACTATGGCTTAGCCAAGCACCTAGGCACTTGGATACATAGCACTATGTGCTTAGTGCTTCTTAAATGATCATTATACTTTCACACACTACGTGTGGAATAATCTCCTATACTTATTTTTAAAAATATGGCTTTCCATTCCAAATGTAATAGATAAACGGTGATCAAACAACCAATCCAAAGTGAGTCAAATAGTCAACAAAAATATGGTAAGGGGTCTACTTGTTGATAAATCATACGACCAACTGGCGTTAGGTAGCCACCCTACTCAATGGCTCATATTGATCATCGAGTGATGGTCATAAACAAAGGGAGGTTCCATGCCTTATAAGGCATGCTTGGGCTTCCACACATCCCATGTGGGATAATGTGTGGGAAGGCCCAAGTAGCCTTCCCCTTGCCCATGCTCTTGTGAGGGTGGGATGCCTCACAGTAGTGTTGTGAAGTGGTATGATGGTGGTGTGAACATAAAATAAACCTAAAGTAAAAAATTGAGTTCTCATGGGATGACAATGAAAGGTAAAAAATAAAGGACTAAACACTCTTCCACATTGGAATAGGATGATGCAATAGTAAACATACTCAAAAAAAGGATAGGTGGTTAAATCAGAGCTACCATGAGGGGAGTTGGGCAACCCAAGATAATACCCACCCCTCATCAATTACTCAGCAACATAGCATAGGCACAACATCACATCGATGTACTCAGGTAGGGAAAAAACTTAGGTAGAAGGACTATGCTATATCAAACAAGCATCTATAATGAACACCCCCTTAGGACATCTAAGAAGGTAAGAATTCCATGAAGGACATCTAACTTGAAGATCCTTATAAGCAATAAAATACAGGCCAAACCAGGGTTGCTTTATTACATAGGGTCGACTATAGTAAGAAGCCTAAAATTAAACAAGATTTACACTTTGCTTATCAACATGAAATAAGATATTCAAGTTCTAAGTTAAGTCAAAATTTAGCAAAGGAATTCATAGATAGTTATTTGAAACAAAGTAAATCAAAAAAAGCTAAAGAAATCCCCCAACATGAAGCTTTTATTGGATTAAATTCCTTATTCCTTCACATTCTAAGCCTTTGCTATGGATACCTCCAAGATTTTTCTTCTCCCCCCACTCCTCTATTTTGCTCCCCCTACCTCCCACAGAAAAGACTTCCTAGCCAAAAAAAATACCATCCCAAACTCCCTAGAAGAATCCCCTAAGCCATGTGTCCTCCAAGAATGTCGTTGTCCCCCTACTTCATCTCTCTCCTAGCTAGAAGAGGAGAGTGTACTCCTCATTAAGGCTTACCACCTTCCTCAAACATGACATGGCATAATTGTTTCATTTTTTGAATTTCAAATCCCTTTTTACTATGTTTTTTAATTCATGCTCCTTTTGGAAAGTAAGACAAGGGGTTTTACTTTGAAATAATAAAACTCATGCTCATCAAAAAATGTTGTGCCCCTTTTTAATTTTTTTTTGAATAATAAATTTCAAATAAAACAAATTATCATTTACAACAATATAATCCAATTAAAAAGAATATAAAATTTCTTTAATTAATTAATTAAATCCAAGAATATTTATTTTCTTCCAAAATGGAACATAACAATCCAAGATGTTAGTCCTTTTAATCAAAATTAAAGCATGCATGGGACGATAACACTAATACCTAAAATTCATTAAACCAAAAGCATGCACCAAAACCGGTTTTGAATGGTTAGATCGGTGTTGCCCACCTAGGCATTAGTAAAATATTTATTTTACTAATATCCACCTAGATGGGTTTGTTCTTGGCAGTTGATCTTTTATTCCTCTTGCAAATATAGTTACCCTGTAAAATCCATGTTAAAACACAATACCATATCCATACAACATAACCATTTTTACAAGCAACTTTGCATATCCACGATATAAACTATGCTAGATATTGAAATAATAAATCACACACACATTGCTATTTGAAAATGGTTCTGTCAAGGTGGGTCATGACAAAGGAAAATATGGAAGCAAAATACATATCTCTAATAAAAAATGAAACATGGGATCTTGTTGGATTAACAAAAGGAAAGAAACTCATAGGTTGCAAGTGGGTATTCAAAATAAAATATAAGATAGAAAAAATCCATGACTAGAAAAGGCTTCATAGGGGACTTCCTTTGGGAAGTCCTTCTCCACTTCCCTGCAGCCCTTCCCTGGTCCTGTCTCAGGTTCCTGATCCTATCCTAGTTTCCCTGGAACTTCCTTTGCCCTTCATTCTTGTATGGATGGTGTTGTAGATGATATCCTTGGGGGTGGGAGGTAATTTTTCACTTGTTTTCCCTTTTCCTTACCCTTTGGGGGGCCTTTTCTAGTTCTTGGTTTTTGGGATGTCTTTGGGTTCTTCCATGGGACCTTCCCTAGGTTTTTTGGGCTGCTTCAAGGATTATTTTCCTTGGATGTCTCTATTTTTTCAAGGTTTTTGTAGGCTTCTACTTGGTGCTAGCTTTCAGTGGTTCCTCAGGTTTGGACTGTTGTGGCTATGGAAGTGTGGCTTCATGAGAAATTTTGCACAACATATTTTTGGTTTTATGGACCATGTGCTTTCTAATGTGACTCTGCTCTTTGGTATTATTGATGTGGGTTCAGTGGGCTCTCAATTTTTTTGTGGTCTTGCGTGAGGGCCTCTATTTTGCTAGTTGCTATGTTCCTACTGGAATTCCTCATTTGTTTTCCTGAAGTTGTTCGTTTGTGATGCTGAAGGTTGTTTGGGGTTTTTTGGCTACATCTTGGTTTGGGAAGACTTGTGCTTAACACCTGCAACTATTTTTCCCTGTGGCTCATTCCTTTTGGGTTCCTTGGGAACTTTATCGTCTCTTTTCCATGACCTACTTGTTGAGTGGTAATTTTGCCCAAGTGTAAAACCACACTCACAGTTAGGATTTCGTTAAAAACCCTCTCTTGCAAAGAAGTATAAACTTCTCCAAGGTTCCTTTTACTTAAATGTGTGCATGTATGCTTATTAAATGAGTGCATGGAATACCTTAGTGTTCTGCAAAATAACTGTTAACAAGGGGCATGTGTTGGGGTTGCTTTAGTTTAATATGCTATTATTGCTCATTGTTCTTTGTTAAACATGTTTTAACCAATTTGATTCTTTATTAACCCTGCTTTAGACATGAGAGAAAATATAACATCTGCATCCAAAATGTGAATCTAAAATAATGAAATGATGCCTATTATATTGCTTCAGCCATGGAAATAGAATAATTTTGGATGGTTAGCTTTGTAGCTCTAATAGCCTTCAATATGCCTGATAACTAACTATCTTTAATGAAATTGGGTTTCCATAAAGAGAGTTAGTTGATTGCTTGAACATGTTCTATCAAGTGCCCCTTTCAATGAAAATATAGTTTTAATGAAGGAAATCACTTTATTGCTTTTGATGTCATGGCCTGTGAGGTGCCATATAAATTTCCTCTTGTTTATGAAGTTATAATTTTTATCGAAAGGAATCAATTTATTGCATGAAAATGAAAGAAAAATTTAACATGCAAAATGATGCAACAAACTAAAAATACGAAATTTCTTTTAAACCTACAAATCTCAGGTGATTTGAAATTTTAAAGATGCTCTGACACTGCTCCGAATAAAATTCTAGAGCTTATTATTTAAAACTATGTTTATGTTTTTAGATTTTTCTGTTTTTATATTTTTTATATTTTTATTTTACTTTATTTTGAAACATTAAAAGAATAATAAAAGACAAATTTAGAACATAAAATTGAAATAAGATGAAACTTAAATTAAAAATAAACTGCTACAACTTAAAACCCCCCATTAACCCTGCAATGTCAGTATCCTACACCAAAAACTGCATTAAGTGGATCCATATTCCTGCAATCCAACTTTAATGAGGTGCAATATCCTAAGGGAAGAAACAATACATCAAAATATAACATGCAAGAAACCGTGTCTATGCATTAACTCACAATATATCAAATATATTGCAGAATCAGTAGATTTTCAATAAGCTTAAAAAATGAATGCATAATACAACTTGAGACTTGGCATCAATGGAGATAAATCTCATCCAACAAGTGGGAGGAAAACATCAAAAACCAGACCCATTTTGCATGCAGTCTCCCTTCCAATAGTTTCCAATCCTTGTTTCTTCCTCTACATGGGTATTTAAACTTTATTTCTATTGTTTTTGCTTCCACAAACATCTGTGCCTTTCACACTTGTAGCGCTTCCTATTTGTAACACCTTTCCCATATTAATAATGCATAAAATACCAACTATCAGTTTTGTTTGTATTAAATGACTATACCTTTACCCACAAGGGAGTACACATCTTTTTAGAATATGCTTCAGAATCCCATACTCACTTTATATATCTGTTTTTATTTTAAATTCATATTCCTTTGGCTTATGAGCTTATACGTGAACCCCCTATGTACTAGACTACACTTGAGGACCATATAGATCAAATATGAATAATATTCTCCTGGCATTACCTTCACATCAATTGCCACTAACATCTCCATTATGCTCACTGACACATTCTAAAATAAATGCTGGCCAAACCGATGAATGGCCATAGTGCACCAACCGGTCTGCTGTTTACCATGAGGTCTATGCTTTACGCTATGAATGGATGGATATCCCTTTGAAGATGAGCATAAAAGCCTTCTAGAGCCTTTTATCTATGTGGTGGCCTTCAAAATTCTCATCCATCTCCACATCATCTGCTCGACCAAACACTTGGCTTCGCCACTATATAAATTTATCGCAATCTCCATTTTAGCCAAATATCTTGACATCCCATGCTTTATATAAAGCTTTCGCGATGTGGCCATCCTTGGAATGATTGAGGAAACACTCGTTTCTTGAAACTGTATCATTTCCTCTCAATTAATGCTTAGATTACAAGCTGGTGAATAGAATTTAATTTGGGCTGTGTGTCTCATCATAGTCTTCTGCTATATCCTTATGGTCATCGCTGCATGCTACTCAACCATGGGGTCCGTATGGTACATTTGCCATCAATCTAGATGGGGTCTTTGCCTAACGTATAAATTGCTTTAAAATAATACCACACACATGTTGACCTATTGATGGAGCCTCCACACATAATCTGTATTAGGGTTATGATGTTTCCTGGGCAACGAAAGTACCCGATGTCCATCCATGCCATGTTATTGCTAAATTCGTCACCATCGCTACTGTCCATACACGTGCTCATCCATAGATCCTTTGGGTATATCATTGGTATTTTTGATGTAGCCACCTCCCTTACTTTCTATTGGTTGAGCTCATATGTGGTTGTACACATCTCACCACTGGTTAAAACCAACCAATTGTCATCTTCACTGGATTGCTTTCCTCTAAATTCATAATGAAACATCGATGACACTAATCTTTTAGACAATCTGTGATGCGACTATAAAATCTGCTCACTCCTTGGTGTCAGTTGCTCCAAAATAACCCACCAATAAATTCCATGGAGGCTCGTCCATCCTCTTCAGTACTGGCCATCACCACACATCCCCATTCAAACCCACTATTCACACTGCAATGTTCATGACTTTAGCAATCAACCAAAATGGTCCTAGTCAGCACACCCTATGGTTTTGCGTATTCCCTATGGTGATTATCAGTTTAGCATCGTTCACATAATGAAACCTTTACATTTTACTCTTCGGTGAATCAATTTCTAATAACCTGAGCACTAACTCCTCCTTTTGATGCATCTGCGTAATGCCCATCCATGCTGCATAATATCGATGCTATCCTTCATTGATGAGAAATTTCTTTGCTTGTGTCAAGTCCAAGCTGTTGTTGTTGTACTCCAACTAATCGAACGTTCCAAATTTACATAATCATCTTATTCTCTGTCAAGCTCGCTATCTAAACCACATGCTTATCACCCCCGCATGGCCCTGTGGCTCGAGCATCCAGTATGTCAATGCCTCACTGTTCAGTTGTCAACTATCGTGTCAGATATCGTAGCTTAGGTGTATCCTTGCTGGCATTGTCTGTTTATAGGTGTTATGAACTCCTGCTATTCATTGTGATTGAATGACAATAATTTTGTTGCATGTTGGCTTCCACACGATCATATCATCTTGTATAGTTAATTACAATCCAATCTATGACTACTTTCGACAAGATTTATGGCAACATGCTAACAATTATCCATGTCGTCTTCCTAGTGCTGATTCCCAAAATGTTTATCCTGCAGTCATCGATGTCCTAGCCAAAACAACTAAGGCGTCTCTATTAACGTTAGCGCTGTGTTGGAACTATCCGTCCACATTGGCACTATGTTGGAATTGTCCATCCACATCGTCGTCTAGGGTTCGCTGTTTGGTCTGATAATGGTTATCAAACAACATTCATTTGCGTTCTTATCTGAAAGGACCATTGCCTACATCCACTTTAATTCATCATTCTTGTGCAGTCATGGGGCCACGTCACTGAAGTTGCCACGTCGCATTTCGTAGCCACATCTTCCATCGATGTTCGCGCGGAGCCTAAGTTTACTTGGGATCATCGACCACATAGATTCATCATAACTTTACCAGTCCTGCCAAGAAAACAAAAATTACACAAATTAGGACAACACCATTAACACAAAAAACTAATTAAGATGAAATGAACTTTACATAAACATAAACACAAATAAAATAAATTAACTTGAACTTCAAATATAATAAAAACAAGAACTAAATAAATCCGAAACATGGCTATGCTCGAATATACATCTAAATTAAACATTTTATTATTTATTTATTTATATTTATTTTTTATTTATTTCGTTATTATTATTATTATTATTATTATTATTATTATCTATGTGAAATCTAATAATAATAATAATATTTTTTCTTATTTTATTTTTTATTTTTTTGTTTTGTTTTGTTTATTTTTTTGTTTTTTTACATTTAATCAACGCCACATGATCTAATCAACACATGAAACTATTGACATGGAAAATAACGACACTAAACACTTTCCAAGAAAATAAGAAACAATACTCCACAAAGGGTTTTGGACTCTACACTACCACTCGTGGAAGAAAATCTAGCAAAATTACCACTCCAAACCAACGAAACTCTCCAAAAATACAAAATAAAGGTGGGTCCCCAAGAATTGGCGATAGTTGTGGAGAGGCCACAACAAATGACAACTCTTCTGGGGAATGCTCCTGAGCATTCCAGGTGGAGAACCCATAATCTATAGTTCTTGAAACCCTGAAAACCGCAAGTTAGAAATAAAATTATTCAACAACATCCAAAAATGATGGGGTGAACAATTTTAATCGAAAACACTTGAACCATTGCTTTAGCTAAGTGTGTGGAAGTATTTTTATTTTAGCATTCCTGAAAACTATTTAGAATCCATTACTTGTTTTGCGTTAGGCTATAAACATATTACTCATGAAAGAATATACCTTTGCATTGCTCCACTGCCATCCAAGCGTCTATAGCCCCAGTGGAGATGCCTCACTCACCTAGGTGTTAGGTTAATCTTGAATTTACCTCTTTTATAGACATTGCTCCATTGCCAACCAAGCATCTATAGCCCCGGTAGAGATGTCCCAAGCCTTTTGATTAATCTGGCTCTTTTTTTTATAGACTTTCATCATTTTATTGCTTTGCGAATTTCACCTGTCATCTAGGTAAGTAAGGTTGAATATTGAGCATATAAAATATTTTCAACTTAATTTGCAAACCAAATAAATTCATCTTTCTAGATTTCAAGAATACCCCTTAAAATTGTGTGTTCACATGTAGCCTTAGCAAAATGATTCATGGTTTTCAAAATTTACTATCTTAGTCCCCAAAATCTAAGAATGTTAACTAAACAATTTTATCCCTTTCTTGGATATACATGATAAGCATTTCATCCTCCAAGAGATCCTAAATTAGTAGTTATCATAAAACACAACCACCAATAGAGGAACCACCTCAAAACTTAAAACTTGCAAACCAAAACTTGGAAACAACCCAAAACCTAATCTACGCAAACTTGCCAAGGAAAACACCCAAAACTCCCCAAAACCAAAATTTGAAACACAACTCAAAACAGAACAACAAAACCAACATACAAAAATAAAACAATAATATACAATACTGTACATGATGCAAAATGTTTTTGGCTATCATTTCTTTGTATCCCAAATACGGTTAGCACAATTTGAAAGACATTTAACATGAAATGCATACCAAGCTTTACAGAAATCCCAACAAAACAAGATTGGATCAAGCCATGCAACACCTCTCATCTTGCCTCTCTCATACAACCACTTTGATTCAAGTTCATTAACAATTTCATGTTTAGCATTTGATTCCTTAAACTTGCAAATGGATATATGATTTTCAACACTCCTTTGTTTATTCAAAGAGATGCAAATTTCAAAGTTAGGTTTGTTTTCACAAGCATGTAGGATTTCATTCAAATAAGAGGCTATCTCTAAAATTTTTAAAGGACATTCATCATCTATGTCTTTAGATCAATCATACTCACGCAATAATTTACAATTATCTAGGATATTTACTAAATGAGAATCATTGTAATATTGTATCCTAGATCTAATTGTTAGTTGTTAATGAACATGATTTAACAATTTAAGCATGTATACTTCATTCTCATTCAAAAAATAATCTCGTTAGTGGTGCGAGAAAAAAATCACTCTAATTCTTCATTTACCTCTAGTGGCATTTCATCATAAATAACATTTGAATCCAATAAATGATTACACAAAATTTCACCTAAAGCTTGGATTCTTGGAAACAAAAGGTTAGATTCTACCTCTTGTATAGTTTCATTTACCAATACTTGGTGAGCCATTATGACATTTTCTTCTTCATGGGTTCCATCATCATCATTTTGTAACACTTCTTGTGATGTAGCAATTTCAACATCCTGCATATCAAATGACACAAAACCTTCATTAATAGGAATATGAGAAGCAAATAAGTCCTCATATCTTCCCCATCCATTATAATAATCATCTTCTAAACCCATGGGATAAAACTCTATCATGTTTTCAAATGGCATATGATTCTCTAAAGGTTTAGAAATTGTAGGTTCTTCATGTAAGATGGCAACTTTAGGGTCATGCATATTAGATGAATAATTTTTTTTATTAGAATATGTAAAAGGGACACATTCCTCATGCTTTCTCCAAAAATCATCATAATCATAAAATTCTATCAATGTTTCTTTATAATAATTCGATTAAACCATTAATTCCCCCTCTTCAACTTCATAGAATTTATCTTCCTTGGATTCATCATTTTCTATTTTGAAAAACTCATCTTGATCATATTCATCTATTGGTGGGTCAAAGGTTTCTTCCATGGGATCCATTATTGTATTCAAACTTCTAAAGTTATCCCAATCCTCCTTTGTAAAAAGCGGCCCTAAGCCAACCTCTAAACTTTTATGAACTTTATCATCACCATCCTCCTTGATGATATCTAAAGTGGTTGTAATATCTGGACATTCAAATTTATCCCTTTGATTGCTCACATTAGGCATTGTTTTATTTAGGATTGCTAGGTTTGATGGTTGGTATTGGTTGGAATTTATAGCTCCTAAAAAACTATCCATCATAGGAGAAAGTGGTTCCTCAACCAAATTCTTTGGTAGCATTTGATTACAAGCTTTAGGGTTGAGAAATGATAATTGTCCACATACAAACCTTTTGAAAAGCATCATTTTTCTACCGTTATTGCCTCACTATAGGCTATAGGTAAGGATGAATCTTTAATAACTCTCCCTAGAAATGTAGAGGTAAATGGGTCTAAGGCTTCTAGGTACACTTGAATAGCCTCTTCTTTTGAAATAATGTAATGACTCTCCATCTCGGTGTACAACCTATGGAACCTATCATTAATTTGGCTTATAGACTCATTAGGTTCTTTACAAATAGAAACAAACTAATTTAATATCCTGTTCGGATCAATCAATTTTCCAAACTGTTTGAGAAATGCTACCTCTAATTGCTCCCAAGAGGTGATAGAACCTGCAGGTAAACTTATATACCAGCATAACTAAATTCATCTAATGTGGATGGAAACATCCTACAAACAACATCTTCATGTATGATTTACAAATGAATTAAAAGGCCCTTATATCCTTGAATATGCTCTTCAGTTGATTCCATCCCATCATGCCTAAACTGAGGTAGATTATACATAATATCTATAGGCATAGGATGTGAAGGCCCAGGTATATTTAAAGGACAATCTACCCTTAAAGAAGCAAGAAATGCCATTAGATAACCTCAAATAATATGACTTTAAAACCAATTTTGTTAGTCAAAGGAATATCTTGCAATAAGCATGAAATGACTAACAAACCTCAAAAGATATACATCAATTAAAACATGACATTAAAGACCATTCTCCAATTTGCAAAATATTAGCATAAATATATCATCAATCGGAGAACTTTTAAATCAATGGATATGATCAATAAAACCTCATTAGTCAAGATAAATATATTCAAATCACTCTTTCAAATAACATGAACAAGTTAGCATCTATAACAAAACAACCAAATCAAGCCCTCCTTCTAGCGCCAAAATGTTGAGTGGTGATTTTGCCCAAGTGCAAAACCACACTCATAGTTAGGATTTTGTTAAAAACCCTCTCTTGCAAAGAAGTATAAACTTCTCCAAGGTTCCTTTTACTTTAATGTGTGCATGTATGCTTATTAAATGAGTGCATGGAATACCTTAGTGTTCTGCAAAACAACTGTTAACAAGGGGCCTGTGCTGGGGTTGCTTTAGTTTAATATGCTGTTATTGCTCATTGTTCTTTGTTAAACATATTTTAACCAATTTTATTCTTTATTAACCCTGCTTTAGATATGAGAGAAAAGATAACATCTACATCCAAAATGTGAATATGAAATAATGAAATGATGCCTATTATATTACTTCAGCCATGGAAATAGAATACTTTTGGATGGTTAGCTTTGTAGCTCTAATAGCCTTCAATATGCCTGATAACTAACTATCTTTAATGAAATTGGGTTTCCATAAAGAGAGTTAGTTGATTGCTTGAACATGTTCTATCAAGTGCCCCCTTTCAATGAAACTGTAGTTTTCATGAAGGAAATCACTTTATTGCTTTTGATGTCATGGCCTGTGAGGTGCCAAATAAATTACCTCCTGTTTATGAAGTTATAATTTTTATAGAAAGGAATCAATTTATTGCATGAAAATGAAAGCAAAATTTAACATGCAAAATGATGCAACAAACTGAAAATACGAAATTCCTTTTAAACCTGCAAATCTCAGATGATTTGGAATTTCGAAAATGCTCTGAAACTACTCTAAATAAAATTTTAGAGCTTATTATTTAAAACTATGCTTCTGTTTTTAGATTTTTATGTTTTTTATATTTTTATTTTACTTTATTTTAAAAAATTAAAAAAATAATAAAAGACAGAGTTAGAACAGAAACTTGAAAGAAGATGAAGCTTAAATTAAAAATAAATTGCTGCAACTTAAAACCCCCATTAACCCTGCAATGTCAGTATCCTACACCAAAACCTGCATTAAGCGGATCCATATTCCCGCAATCTGACTTTAATGAGGTGCAATATCCTAAAGGAAGAAACAATACATCAAAATATAACATGCAAGCAACCGTATCTACGCATTAACTCACAAATATATCCGATATATTGCAGAATCAACATATTTTTAATAAGCTTAAAAAAACTAATGCAGAATACAACTTGATACTTGGCATCAATGGAGATAAATCTCATCCAACAAATGGGAGGAAACATCAAAAACCAGACCCATTTTGCATGCAGTCTCCCTTCTTATAGTTTCCAATCCTTGTTTCTTCCTCTGCATGGGTATTTAAACTTTCTTTCTATTATTTCTGCTTCCACAAACATCTATTCCTTTCACACTTGTAACGCTTCGTATTCGTAACGCCTTTTCCATATTCATAACGCACAAAGCACCAACTATCAGTTTTGTTTGTATTAAATGACTATACCTTTACCCACAAGGGAGTACACACCTTTTTAGAATATGCTTCAGAATTCCACACTCACTTGATATATCTGTTTTTATTTGAAATTCAGATTCCTTCAGCTTAAGAGCTTATATATGACCCCCTACGCACTGGACTACACTTGAGGGCCATCTAGATCAATGTCTGAATAATATTCTCCTGGCGTTACCTTCGTATCAATTGCCATCGACGTCTCCATTATGCTTACTGACACATTATGAAATAAATGCTGGCCGAACTGGTGAATGGCCGCAGTGCACCAACTGGTCTACCGTTTACCATGAGGTCTATGCTTCACGCCATGAATGGATGAATATCCCTTTGAAGATGCCCACACCAGCCTTCGAGAGCCTTTTATCTACGTGGTGGCCTTCCAAATTCTCATCCAACTCCACATCATCTACTCGGCCGAACACTTGGCTTCGTTACTGTATAAATTTATCGCAATCTCCCTTTTAGCCAAATATCTTGACATCCCACGCTTTCTACAAAGCTTTCACAATGTGGCCATCCTTGGAATGATTGAGGAAACACCCATTCCCTGAAACCATATCATTTCTTCTCAATTAATGGTCAGATTGCAAGCTGGAGAATAAAATTTAATTTGGATTGTGTGTCTCGTCGTAGTATTCTGCTATATCCCTGTGGTCATCGCTGCATGCTACTCAACCGTAGGGTCCGTATGGTATATTTTCCTAACATATAAATTGCTTGAAAACAATTCCACACACATGTTGACCTGTTGATGGAGCCTCCACACATAATCTGCGTTAGGGTTATGATGTTTCTTGGGCACCAAAAGTACTCTATGTCCATCCATGCCATGTTATTGCTGAATTCATCGCAATTGCAACTATCCATACGATTTCTTGTCCACAGATCCTTCGGGTATGTCGTTGGTTTGTTCGACGTAGCCGTCTCCCTTACTTTCTATCGGTCAAGCTCATATGTGGTTGTATACATTTCACCACTGGTTAAAACCAACCAATTGTCATCTTCACTGGCTTGATTTCTTCTGAATTCACAATGAAACATCGATGACACTGCTCTTTTAGATAATCTATGACGCAACTATAAAATCTGCTCACTCCTTGGTGTCAGTTACTCCAAAATAACCCACCAACAAATTTTGTGAATGCTCATCCATCCTCTTCACTGTTGGTCGTCTCCACACGTCCTCATTCGAACCCACTGTTCACATTGCAATGTTCATGAATTTAGCAATCGACCAAAATGGTCCTAGTCAGCACGCCATGTGGGTTTTGCATATTCCCTATGGTGATTGTTGGTGTATCATCCTTCACATAATGAAACCAGCTAATAATATCGATGCTATCCTTTATTGATGACAAATTTCTCTGCTTGTGTCAAGTCCGAGTTGTCGTCGCTGTACTCCACCTAATCGAACGTCCCAACTTGCCATAATCATCTTATTCTCCGTCAAGCTCGCTGTCTAAACCACGTGCTTATCGCCCCTACATGGCCTTGTGGCTCGGGCATCCAGTCTGTCAATGCCTCGCTATTCGGCTGTCAGCTTCCACGTCGGATATCATAGCCTGGGTGTATCCTTGCTGGCATTATCTCTTTATAGGTGTGATGAACTCCCGCTATTCATTGTGATTGATTGATGATAATTCTGTTGCATGCTGGCTTCCACGTTATCATATCCTCTTGTATAGTTAATTGCAATCCAATCCACGGCTACTTTTGTCAAGATTTATGGCAATACGCTAACAGCTATCCAGGTCATCTTTCTAGCTCTGATTCCCACAATGTTTTTCCCGTAGTAATCGATGTCCTAGCCAAAAAAACTAAGGCATCTCTATTAATGTTGTCGTTGCATTAGAACTGTCCGTCCACGTCGGCGCTGCATTGGAACTGTCCGTCCACATCGTCGTCTGGGATCTGCTATTTGGTCCGGTAATGGTTATCAAACAACCTCCATTTGTGAAAGGACCATTGCCTACGTCCACTTTAATTCGTCGTTCCCATGCAGTCATGGGGCCACATCGCCAAAGTTGCCACGTCGCATGTCGTAGCCACATCTTCCATCGATGCTCGCGCGGAGCCTAAGTTTGCTTGGGATCATCGACCACATAGATTCGTCATAACCATACCAGTCCTGCCAAGAAAACAAATATTACACAAATTAGAACAACACCCTTAACACAAATAACTAATTAAGATGAAATGAAATTTACATAAACATAAACACAAATTAAATAAATTAACTTGAACTTCAAAGATAATAAAAACAAGAACTAAATAAATCCGAAACATGGCTATGCTCGAATATACATCTAAATTAAACATTTTATTATTTTATTATTATTTATTTATTTATTTTGTTATTTCTTTTAAGCGAAAAAAACCTTACGGGCCGCCTTGGTCTGAGAGACCAAGAATAGGGGGTTCTACACCGTCAAAGTCACCCGGGAGTTGCACCCGACCCTGCTCGCACCAACATTATCAATTGGATTTTGGATACCCAATTCAGCTTTTTGGTAGGGTGGAGATTTGAACCTGGGACCTCTCTTGGAGGATTGCCCTCTTCTCTCCAACTCACCTACAACACCTGGGTATTTTTTATTTTGTTATTATTATTATTATTATTATCTATGTGAAATATAATAATAATAATATTTTTTCTTATTTTTGCTTTGTTTTGTTTTTGTTTTTTACATTTAATCAACCCCACATGATCTAATCAACACATGAAACTATTGACATGGAAAATAACAACACTAAACATTTTCCAAGAAAACAAGAAACAATCTTCCACAAAGGCTTTTGGACTCTACACTACCACTTGTGGAAGAAAATCTAACAAAATTACCACTCCAAACCAACAAAATTTTCCAAAAATACAAAATAAAGGTAGGTCCCCAAGAATTGGGGTAGTTGTGGAGAGGCCACAATACTACTTTTCCCACGGTCTCAAAGAAATCTATCCATCATGCCAAGCAAGAATAAAAAAACACGTTTGAACTTCGTCTTTGTTGCCTTCACTCCAGTAAACTCCAAATCATAGAAAAATTTCTACTAAAGGCATGACATAACTTATAAGAGAATAAAAATGTCAAAAACATCAACAAAAGCAAATAAAACCAATTTAGACAAATTAATTCTTCTAGGAAAGTGAAAGGCACCAAGAAAATCAATTCCACTAAAAGTTTACAAGTCATATAGCTAGAGAGTTTTACATTACATCAACTATGCTTGACCAAATAAATAGAATCCTATCGAAAGTCTCTCAAACTATGCACATTAAAGTTGGACAACCAAACCAAAGCTTCTTAAAATATTGTGCTTAAATTATAAAACAACAATGTGAGCAACAAAGGATTAAAAATAACCCAAAGTCCATTTTGATCAACTACTCTAATAACGATGACGAGGATTTAAAACTCAAGCTACAATTTGTATTAACCAAAATACTTAAATAAATATGTACAACAAATTTAGATGAGTTGATATGGTAGCTAGTTAGCATAACAACGTAACAATCTTTGACGTTAACAAACTAAAAATCCTAGATGCTAATAAACTAAGCATGAGCTGTATAAGCTTCATGTTATAATTTTAAAAGAAAATCATTAATAAATAAATTAAGTGCCTAACCTAACTAATACATAGGTTTTAATAGCAAATAATAAGCCTAATCCTGGATTAAATATAATGTCCTCATAATACCTCCCCACAATAGAAGCATTGGAGTCTAATTATTTTACAATAAAAAGAGGAGTATGAAATACAAAACACTGAATACAAGAGTGATGATGCCAATTAGTTCCAGTTCTAAATGCAACATGTGGTCACAACTCTGTCACCAAGTTGGAAAGGAAGTCATCGAGGACCAATGGCCTACTACTAAGTTTACGAAGGCTATTGCAAAACATGAATCTGCTTGGTTGAAGAAGGTTTCAAAGAAGAGGATTGCTCAATATCAAGAATGAGCATAAAAAGAGGAGTAGCAAAAGAAGGTGGTGATGGTGAAGGATGAAGCACCTCCTTGTGAGGAGGTGGTGTAGCTAGTGTTGGTGTATCCTATGGCCTGCTAAATATTAATGCAATATTTTATGGTTTATTGGAGCAGAGAAAAAGTGTGTTATTCTTAAGGCTATGAATGAGAAATATATTATTCACATGATGCAAGGTGAATGCATTTTTATAAGCATTATATTGAGCCCTCTTGTCATAGTAATAGGGATTTCCAAAAAATAGACCATAATAATCCATCAAAGTCACATCATAGGTGACTCTATCCACAAAATATGGGTCAAATGCAAAGGACACCATGCAAGTTTCTATGATGTAGGATATAGAACCATTATTGTAATGATCCAAAATCTAGTTACATTAAAACACACAAAAATAAAAGATTTTTTTTTTAAGAGAGGGATTCACAACCCATAACCAATCCTTAATTGACCTATTGTTAAAATATCCTAATTTTTATGAAGAGCTATATCTCACCAAATACCCTCACAAAAATCCATTTGTGTAGTATTATGTGTTACCAAAAATAAGTTTATCCCTCCCATCAATATTGATGATCTAAACTTATCACCTTCAATCCATTCTCGAAGAGCTACATATCACCAAATACCCTCACACAAATCCATCTGTGTAGGCGTATTATGTGTTACTGCAAATACGTTTATCCCTCCCATCACTCTTTATGAGCTAAACTTATCACCTTCAGTTCATTGAAGGTATACGCCCATCTCCATACTATGTTTGTGTAAGTATGCTACATGTACTACGAGTTAAGCTATCCATATTGTCTCATGACAAGCTATCTTAACTCAAATGTAGTCTTTCCACAATTTAGTTCCAATCTACCTAAGGGGGTATCAATTCCCTTAGGTCACCTATTTTCATCCTAAGTGGGTCTTAATTGCCTTAGGTTACAACAAATTTCACCCTAGAACTTCATACTTAGGTTTGTGTTGTTTTTAGCAAGAAAGCAAGAACAAATACTAAATCTAACAAAAACTTATTTCAAAAAACATGCATAAGATACTAGAAAGAATCCACATATGAAGAAGGTAAATCGTAATAGAAATAAATTTAAATGTAAAACATAAGTAATATAAAGTACATATTCTAACCATTAAGTAATTATTACAATTTAACAAGTATGATAAATCTTTCATACTCATTAGTTATAAAGATAAATTAGAAATATACATTTCATTCATTACCTCAACCGATGTCAAGGTCATTGTTTTGTTTCCAAGTGTATCTTTTGATCCTCCCATTTATCCATCGCTCATTTGATGGTAATAAGGGATTAGGGCAACTTATGCATCTAAATGCATTTACTAAATGACTTCAAGCAAGTGCATATATAATTGAAATGCCAAATTGTAACTATACAAATATACTCAATGCATTCAATCGATACCAGAAGGTATCCCAAAATTTCACTCTCATTTTCATCATTAGAAAAGAGAATCATTTCATCAAGTACAAAGTAATTCACAACTCCTCATTTAGTCAATCAAAGGATTATGTTTCCATAATGCAAAGTCTTTTTCTTAATCTACTAAGGTTCCATACCCTTAATAAATCAAATCCATTCCTTCAATTAACTAAGGTCTTATACCCTTAATCAATCAAATTCATTCCTTCAATTAACTAAGGTCCCATACCCTTAATCAATCAAATTCCATCTATTCAATTATTTCATCCATTCAATCAACTAAGGTCCCATACCCTTAATTAATCATTTCATTCCTTCAATTAACTAAGGTCCCATATCCTTAATCAATCAAATGCTTTACATAATTCTATTCACTTAATCAACCAAGGTCCCATACCCTTAATTAATCAAATGCCTTACAACTTTTCATTCACTTAATCAACTAAGGTCCCATATCCTTAATTAATAAAATGCCTTACACCTTTCCATTCACAACAGGTTTCACAATATACCATCATATTGACCTAGGAATGTAATCAATTACTCCACTTAATTGAAATATTCTCATAGGTTCAAATTAACCTCTAGGTCAAAAGGAGATTAGAAAAAGGGTTTAATAGTTGTAACCCTCATATTTGTTTTACCAAAAGATTAAATATTTATAACCCCTACTATTTGCTTTTCAAAAAAATTTAATACTTATAATCCCCAATATTTGTTTTACAAAAAAAGGTTTAGTATTTGTTTTACCTTTAAAACAAGTCAACCTCCAAATTTAATAACCAAATTCAAACCTAGTCAAACTTTCCAAGTCATAACTTATCTATTCGCACATTTAGCCAATCCAAATTGGTTAGCAACTAGTAATCAATACCCTAGTATTCATGACTATACTGATCACTACATGTGGTGTAGCATCCACAATCGATGCTCGTGACTGCCGTTCGGTGTCTGCCATGACAACTGAGTGGTGGTCACCACATAAGAGGAAACTTACCCCTTTTAAGTTTCCTAATTTCTCCAAAAAGAGCAATGTGGGATAAAGACATCCCATTTAAAAAAAAACTTTAATACAACCCTACTACACGTAGGAGATGTCAATTACAAAGTAATATCAAGCCAACACATGATAAAAGCATCAACTAGCACGTAACCTCATGGAGCAATTGAAATATGGCTATAACTGTCAACCTAAGCCCCTCTAACTAGGACGTGACCACCATTCAGTGGCCACCATGACCACCGAATGGTGGTCACTAGTTAAGGGAAGTGATTTCCCTTTTAAACTATCCCCATTTCTCCCACAAGAACAATGTGGGATATTTGCTCCCCTTAATTTTAAAATGATTTTAATTTGAAAACTACACAACACATCAACCAAACCCTCATCGATAAGTGGTAGAACAGAGAAATCAAACGTAGCTAACAATTGTCTTTGATTCAAAATTGGATAAGTTCTATGATACCAAATGTACCTCCAACTAGCACTAGAGTGGCCACCAAGTGGTTGATCGCATGACCATCCCTTGGTGGTTGAAAGACATAGGGAGCCAAGCTCCCTTTATGTCTTTCATCCACCCAAGCATATAACATGTGGGACAATGCTTGCAGATGACTTCTCAGAAACCATATTCCTACTTAGGCCAAGAATACATGCCACACAAGGGTAACTTATAAAGGCTTGAAACCGACGTAGGAATATCCCAAACCTCCTATAGCTAATCAAAAACCTCCATATGGCAACTATCGATGAACAAATGGGTTTATCTCTCTAGATTGTAGTTTAGAAGGACGTCTAATAAAAATAGGGCTTTGAACAAAATATAAATCCAACATTCTCAAAGAGCTTCAACGTTCCTATAATGTGCATAACAGTCGATAAATAAGATCATCCATTTTTTCACAGTAAAAATGAGGGCTCTGGTTACAATCGAGCATGAATAATATAACCCATTAGCCATGAGTGTAAAATTATTGACTCATATAACATTAATAAGGACCTGGCCATAAATAATTTTAAATTTAGATTTTATCGAATAGTATATATGAATTTATGTAGCAAATAAAAGATCTAGATCAAAGGGTCTAAATATCCAAGCTAATATATTACTCCATACAGGCCTGATTCATCCAACAGGGTATGGACTTTATAGCAAATAAATATATAAAATAATCTCTGACATAGATAGGTTTATTAAAGCATGGCTTAAGAATATACTAAATAGTAGAAGACAAGAAGGTCAAATCATTATTTAATTTTGACATCACGATGCAAAATTAATTAAAAGCATAGCTTTATCAAAGAAAGACCCAACCTATAATGTCTTCTCAGTTGATTTCTTCTTTCAAATCTCTAATTGCCTCCTTGGTGGTTTCTAATATTCCCTTCCTTGTTCTTCTCCATGCTTATCCTTTGAGAAAATTACCCTTAGATTTCTTAGCCTTTCCTAAAACTAAAAGCCATATTTTTATCTGACTTTATCCTTCCTTCACAAACCAAATATTTGCTTAATATAAAATTATTAAAACATGTCTTTCCAAAACATACCCATGTAAATTTATAAATTTATTAATTTGGAGGAAATCCTCACCAATTTGTCTTCCCCCTAATTTGATCTTTTAACTAAATTTAAAAGGCCTACTATTTTAAATAGTAAGATGCCTTTATTAAATTAATTTAATATTACCACTTGCAAAGATGCCAATCCTCCTCCCTTCATTTGGAGTGGGGTCAATTTGGCAAATTAATATTTTATTCAAATGGGAAAGATGCTCTTTTTGGTCCAATCCTATTTGGACACCTAATTATATTTAATTAGGTTAATTAATCTTAATTAATTATTTGAATTACCCTAATTTAATCCTTCCTAAGGGTAATTAATATTTTTCCAAAAGTATTATTTGATTTCACAAATCCTTACAAAATTCATATTTATCTTTGCAAAACATTTCAAAACTAGGGATTAGGCCCTAATTCGTCATATGAAAGGATCTTGCCAAGATGGGTCATGACATACTACCCCCTTGGACTAAACACAATCCCTTGTGTTTTTGTTTTTTATATTGGAAAGCAATCATAAATTTCCATAAACATTGCAAATCAAGTAATATATTTTCACAATATATCTCACAACTTTGTAAAGCATAAATCAAACATTATACTTTCACAATCATTAATCATAGGCATCAAATGCAATCTCAATGTTTCTCCATTGTTTTATCCTTGAGTGGATGGACCTCTATACTGACCAATTCCAAGGAGGCTAGTGCCATACATCATTGCCCAATGGAGTAAACATGAGTATGAATTTATCATGCAATGCAACTATATGAGGGTAATGTTTCTTGTTACCCTGAGCTATCATCATCATCATTTCCCTTTTTCCAGTATCCCATTCTCGGTGGTCGATCAACTTCTTCCACCCATGAGAGTACCTGGACCTACGATTTAACAAAATATTAGCAGTACCATATTCTCAATGCAATAAAACATCCATATTGCATAAACATAAAGTATTGGAACATCCATCAATACATAAATCTCATCATAGAGTCAAGCATTGAAACATCTATCAATGCATAATCAAATTATAGTAGAGTCCTATAATGATAATAGAACTACAGATTGTTTTCATAAAAATGATATGAAATCATATTTCCATATTAATTTAGACATAACAAGTCTAAATACAACTAGGTATATCAAGAATATCTCATCAAAGAATTTTATGACCCTTATCATGAGTTATCCTTATAGAAAATAGGTGTCATCAAAGACAAAAACATAATGTCATAATTCTCGCTTTCAGGATACCCATATATCTTGAAATTCTTTTTAGCAAACATATTTACCCCTACCAGTGCATCATCCTCGATGTCCCCTGGTATACATCCTTAGTCAACTTATTGACTAATTCTCAGATGCCAAGTGGAATCCTCAAAAGAATCTAAGGTACACCACTTAAGACCCACAAAATATGGAGGGTTCGCTTAGTTCTTCCACTTGATTCACCAATGGTATCAATAGTGGGAGGAATATTAATAATACCACATGCATTCAATTATAGTATAAATCATTATTTATATATCATGCAACATGCTATTATACTCGACCACCACTCGGTGGTCGGGTGGCATATTGCTCTATTTCATCGATGGTGTTGCTTGAGGGTGTTTCAACCATGGTAAAGGTTCTGGTTGCATCCATATCTGGGTAATGTTTCAAGACATCACAACCAATACCCAAGGTTTCACCTAGCTCCTTACTTTGGCCAAAGGCCAGGTTTGTATTGTAACACAACTTAATAAAAGAAAACATTCTTTTATTACTTTACCCATCCACAAAATCAATAGTCACTCTTACTCCATGTAAGGTGTTATCCCAAATATTTGAGCAACAACATCAATGACATCCTCCTTCATAACTTCTTAGAAGGAGGTCTCTCATATTAACCCTTCAAATATGAATAAAATAGGGAACTATGTGTTTCTTTCATAATCATTCCCTAATTTTGGTATAAGTACCCAATTTTAAGATGTAAGAATCCATATTTTAAGTCAAAATCCTTATCCTCTCTAGGATTTCTTCTATTTTGGCCCAACTTTTATTGCAATTTCCCTCTTGATATTGCATTCTCTTGACTTAATTTGTTAAGTCATCATGACTATGGGTCAAAATAGTTATAAGCCCTTTTTCAAGGACTTAAAATTGAACAGGTTTGTCTCATTTTAGTCTTAGGATTCACTCCTAAGATGAACTTATGTAACTTTCGTTGCATATTCTTGACACACTTTATCAATATAAAGAGAAAATTTTATTTATGTACAGTCAAAGCTTAACTAAGAATAGAATTTTCCATTTCTATTCTTTCTCATTAAGCATGATCAAAACTTAATCAAGAGTTAATTTATATATTGATTCATGTTTATTGGTTACATTTTTACAAAATTTATTGGCATACACACCAAGGAATAAATTTTATGGCAATTGCCTCTCAGTCTCTTCACCACTCTATGTTGGACCTACTCCTCCTATCTGGGAGGCTACCTGTGAAGTTGTTGGAGGAGCTATCTAAGAAGCTATTTGGGAAGCTACCTGAGCTCTGCTCTACGATATTTCTCAACTTTCTCGTGTTGTCCTTCCACGCCTATGCTATGCTCTGACAACTGGCTATGAGGGAATGATCATACCATGGCTCACTAATGCATCAAAACATGAGACCAAGAATGCAGTCCTGTATTCTTCCCTTGCTCATGGTAGTTGTGCATTCTCTGCTTGTATGGCTATCGCTACTATTGTTCTCCAGTTATCTCTTTGAGCTATCTCAAGATAAAGCCTATCTCTCTCTGCTATAACGACATCTTTCTCAGCCTCGAGCCTCAACTTCTCTTGTGCCCACAAGCCTTCTTGCTCCAACTTTTGTGATTCCAATTGTTGGACTTGTTTCCTCAAGGACTTTACCTCACGCATTCCATCCATCATCAAACACAAACCATCATCTCCTTGATAGTTTTTTGGATCTGCTTCCATTTCTACTCGATGATGTATATGTCATCTAGGAAATTCTTCTTCACTATCAACAACCTCTACTATATCCTCAACTGCTTCATCAGTTTTTTCTATATCTATGTATTCCTCTATATCCTCCTCTTTTTTCCATCCTTGAGTGGCCCACCATCTATCGTACTCTAGGGTTGTACCCACATCATCATCATCTGGAACCCATATATCCTCATCTGGTTCTATGGACAAAGGTTCCATTCGTGGTGGTACTATTATATTCCTCCCCTTTCTTGTATAGATCATAGGAGGATCCGGCATTCTTTGTCTAATACTAAACTATTACAATACTCGAGTATATTGAAAATACTCATAAAGTATACTCTATCGTCCAATCAACCACCTTGCTTGTCGCACATGAGCTAGTTGTATTATATCCTCCACCCACATTGGGCCTTTCCTCCATGGATGCTAGATCACATCTTGAGGTCTCAAATTTGTACATATAGAATGATACCACTCTCTATTACCTTCTTGTGGTCTGTTAACCTTCATCTATTTCCCCCTTTGCCATCTTAATGCATAAGGTATATTTGGCCCCACCAAATTGTGTGCATCATAAGGCAATCCTTGGGGTCTTTCCACAACCAAATGTTCCTAGGCCCATACTTGTAGTAAGAGACTACAACTCATTCTTGTTTGCCTTGTCATTCAAACCTCAAATAACTCTCTATAAATCTGAGACAATAAGGTTGGTGCCCATGCAAACATGATAGAATTATCCACTAGATCTTGCACCACTCCTAACAGGTTCCAAGGAAATCGTGCACTAGATAAATTAGGTAAAATAACACCTGTTATAAGCACCATAACTAAAGCATGTCTATGTGTTAATTTTCCCAACACATAATGCATCTCATACATTATACTACCCTTCTCAATGTTCACATCTCTCCACTTGGATCCAAACACTCTTTCCAATAATCATCCCTTCTCTGCTTCCTCAGTAGTGATTATTGTACATCCCTCTATTGGTAATCGATATATTCGGTATACATCTTCTAGAGTGATGGTTATCTCTCCAGTGGGTAACTAGAATGTCCCCTATTATGATCCCATATTTCAATCAAAGTCGATAGATAACATCTATCTGCATGCACCGACTCTAGATGCGTAACTCCTTCCAATCCTATTGCTCTCAACCATTGCCAATCATCGTTATTCAGCATATCCCTCGCATTTCAAAATATTTCTCTAAATGTATGATGTGGTCTTACAATATTTAATGGATTTATTTCCTCTGCATTGCCTCCTTGACTAGATCTAGCACCACCAGAAGCCATATTCTCTTCTCAAAGTGTATGCACTAGTAGGTCAGTGAGTAGTAGCAATAGAATCATGAAGCACACTATAGGGTTTGCTCCAAATACACTCAAACTTAGTAATGACAACCCTAAAATAAGTATAACTACATTATACTTCATGGCAATTGATAGGTATTTCTTTCCTCCTTCAAAGTTGGATACAATCCAAGCTCTCATCTCAACCTTTGAAGTTATAGAGGTAATGATTTGAATTACTCCTTCGATCATTGCCAAGTGTCTAAACAATCAATGGTTTACGACACATCGATCATGTTCAGCCGTCTAGCTGATCACATCTCAATCATCTCAAGACTCTACATTCATCCTCCATAGATCACGTCTTGATCATATTGGGCCACCTTATTCTTTCCCTTCTCTTCTCATATTAATTAATTAAGGACACATCATTTCTCTAAGCCACCCTAGCTATAATGTTTCCCATGGTGAATGAGATCCTATTACATGTGTCCCACTTTTATAGCTTTAATTCTGATCGTTATCATTCTGTCGATAATGATCTAGATCACACTTGTCTATCTATAAGGTGTCATCCTATAGTGTTAGCAATCATTCACTAACGACTCAGATTACACACTATTGAGTTTAGTTATTTATAGTTAGTCCTTTATTATTCTGGACTAACTTATTTTATCATTGGTGTTCATTTTGACACCCATTTCTCATATGTGGATATTAATACCACATGCACCATGTAGTGGAACTATCCCATATTTAAATAGTGTATAATGCACTATTAAACTTGACCACCACCTAGGTGGTCGAGTGGCAGACTATTATGGGGTGTAGATATTGATTTAGGAAGCTTCAAGCTATTTGGTGATGTCGATGTTACTTGGGAAGATTGGTGATGATTCAGGTGGTGGAGACATATGTTGGTTTTCCAATGGTTTCATCCTTGCATTCTTTCACCATTGTTGAGATGTTCAACTCCTTCCTCTGGCCAATGGCCATATTTGTATTCAAAGACTGTTTAGTCTCTCCAATCCAATAATATAAAATATTCTTTTGTTTAATCACCTAATCATATTCCCATTCTTGCCTCTTCGCAAGATACTATCACAATTGTGTATCCAAATGGATTTATTTTCTTTCTCCCCATAACATATAACATCAACATCTTTACCCCTTTATGAAATGTTTCATTTCTAGTTGAGCCTATAGCCATTCAACCTAGAATTTTAACAACTAACACATTGTTAATAATGGTTTAACAACCATAGCTCAAATTGAGCAATCAATAGATTTGAACCAACCTATGGTTCTTCTTGCCCATATATTTTGCTAACCTTAGGTGCCATTTAACCTAGTGACAACCAATAAGGGAAGGTTAGGTTATAGTTCCACCTAGAACTGAACTACTAACTCAAGCCATAATACAAAGTTTTCATGCTAAAAACATCAATAATCTAATTAGGGTAGTACTCCAATGTTATGATGTATCATTAATACCAAATCCCATACTAAGGTATCATAACATTCATTCACACTTGGAATTAACTCCCACTAAATCTTAGCAATAGGACATTCTAGGTCATCCCAACTTTAACTTATACCTTAAGAAAGCCTTCGTTGGAGACATCCAAATTCCTTTAGCACACATAAGAAGCTCTATACCCTCATACCTAGAGCTTTGATACCAAATGTAATGACCCAAAATCTAGTTACATTAAAATACATAGAAATAATATATATATATATATATATATATATATATATATTTATTTACTAAGGAGAGGGATTCATAAACCCCTAACCGATCCTTAATTGACCTATTGTTTAAATCCCCTAAGTTTCCTGAAGAGCTACATCTCACCAAATACCCTCACACAAATCCATATGTGTAGGTGTATTATGTGTTACCACAAATAAGTTTATCCCTCCCATCACTCTTGATGAGCTAAACTTATCACCTTCAATCCATTCTCGAAGAGCTACACCTCACCAAATACCCTCACACAAATCCATCTATGTAGGCATATTATGTGTTACCAAAAATAATTTTATCCCTCCCATCACTCTTGATGAGCTAAACTTATCACCTTCAATCCATTGAAGGTATACGTCCATCTCCATACCATACATAAATCAGTCTGTGTAAGTATGCTATGCGTACTGCGAGTTAAGCTATCCATCTCATCTCACGATGAGCTATCTTAACTCAGATGTAGTCTTTCCACAACTTAGTTCCAATATCCCTAAGGGGGTCTCAATTCCCTTAGGTCACCTATGTTCACCCTAAGGGGGTCTTAATTCCCTTAGGTCACCACTAAGTTCACCCTAGAACTTCATACTTAGGTTTGTGTTGTTTTTAGCAAGAAAGCAAGAACATATACTAAATCTAACAAAAACATAATTCAAAAAGCATACATAAGATACTAGAAATAATCCACATTTAAAGAAGGTAAATGTTAATAGAAAGGAATTTAAATGCAAAACATAAGTAATTTAAAGTACATCTTCCAACCATTAAGTAATTATTACAATTTAACAAGTATGATAAATCCTTCATACTCATAAGTCATAAACATAAATTAGAAATATACATTTCATTCATTACCTCAACCAATGTCAAGGTCATTGTTTTGGTTCCAAGTGTATCTCTTGATCCTCCCATTTCTCCATCGCTCTTTTGATTGTAATAAGGGATCATGACAACTTATGCATCTAAATGCATCTACCAAATGACTTCAAGCAAGTGCATATATAATTGAAATGCCAAATTGCAACTATACAAAGCTACTCAATGCATTCAGTCGATACCAGAAGGTATCCCATAATTTCACTCTTATTCTCATCAATAGAAAAGAGAATAATTTCATCAATTACAAAGTAATTCACAACTCCTCCTTTAGTCAATCAAAGGTTTATGCTTCCATCATGCAAAGTATTTTCCTTAATCTACTAAGGTTCCATACCCTTAATAAATCAAATCCATTCCTTCAATTAACTAAGGTCCCATACCCTTAATCAATCAAATTCATTCCTTCAATTAACCAAGGTCCCATACCATTAATCAATCAAATTCCATCTATTCAATTATTTCATCCATTCAATCAATTAAGGTCCCATTCCCTTAATTAATTAATCAATCAGTATTCATGGATGCTGCTTGGAAATACCACAAAGACTAATGGGGACAATCACATGTTAGATAACATGGCTCCTAGTCATCTTAGTAATTTGAGGTTGGTTGATAATCATAGAGAAGGAAAGAAATGACAATATAAGACTTCGAACCAAAGCCACGTGGACCACCAGATAGCCACTACCATAAATCTAGCCAGCAGGTTCACTTCTCCAAGACTGATTGGCCAAGATAGTATGTGGTACCAAAGCATGTCATATATGGAAGAAAGCAATTACCAAAGAATTATTAAGATTAACTGTCAATACAAAGCTTGTCAAAGTTTTTTTCAGTACTCTGCTATGTGTGTCTACAACTTTTTGTTTCTCCATTGTCTCAAGGAAGGGATCCATGTCTGTTTATTTTTTGTAATTATGATGCATGTGTGTTTTCTTGGGGTATACCCAAAATGTTGTATGGGAAGTTTCTTTTTGATAACATGATATGTGCCTTACCGGATGTAATGGCTTTGGCGGCATGTATATTTTACATATATAGGATCCTTAGTAAGGATATGTTCATCAATAGCCCTGGGCTGATTTTTGTAAAAGGTTTTGGGTCAACCTATAAAACCCGATATTAATGCTATAGTATCTTATCTACCAAAAAAAAATCAAATCCATTCCTTCAATTAACTGAGGTCCCATACCCTTAATCAATCAAATGCTTTACATAATTCTATTCACTTAATCAACTAAGGTACCATACCCTTAATTAATCAAATACCTTAAAACTTTCCATTCACTTAATCAACTAAGGTCCTATACCCTTAATTAATCAAATACCTTACAACTTTTCATTCATAAAAGGTTTCACAATCTACCATCATGTTGACCTAGGAATGTAATCAATTACTCCACTTAATTGAAATATCTTAATAGGTTCAAATTAACCTCTAGGTCAAAAGGAGATTAGCAAAAGGTATTAATAGTTGTAACCCTCATGTTTATTTTACCAAAATTTTAAATATTTATAACCCCCACTATTTGCTTTTCAAAAAGGTTTAATACTTATAACCCCTAATCTTTGTTTTACAAAAAATGGTTTAATATTTTTTTTACCTTTAAGCCAAGTCAATGTCCAACTTTAATAACCAAATTCAAACATAGTGAAACTTTCCAAGTCATCACTTATCTATCTATGCATTTAGCCAATCCAACTTGGTTAGAAACTAGTAATAAATACCCTAGTCTTCATGACTAGGCTGACCACTACCATGTGGTCAAGCATCCACAATCGACGCTAGTGACTGCCACTTGGTGGCCACCATGACCACCGAGTGGTGGTCACCACATTAGGGGAGACTTACCCCTTTTAAGTTTCCTAATTGCTTCGGTAGGAGTAATGTGTGATAAATACATATCCTATTTTTTAAAAAACTTTGATACAACCCTACTACATGTAGGAGATGTCAATTATGAAGCAATATCAAGCCAACACGTGGTGAAATAATCAACTAACATGTAATCTCATGGAGCAACTGATATTTAGCTACACTTTTCAACCTAAGTACCTCCAACTAGTGCATGAACACCATTCGATGGCCACCATGACCACCGAGTGGTGGTCACTAGTTAAGGGAAGTGATTTCCCTTTTAAACTATCCCCATTGATTTTATAAGAACAATGTGGGATATTTTCTCCACTTAATTTTAAAACAATTTTAATTTGATAACTAAACAACCATCAACAAAACCCTCATCGAAAAGTGGTAGAATGGAGGAATTAAATATAGCTAACAATTGTCTTTAGTTCAACATTGGATAAGTTCAATGGTGCAAAACTTACCTCCAACTAGCACTAGAGCGACCACCAAGTTGCTGGTCGCATGACCACCCCTTGGTGGTCAAAATACAGGGATACAAGCTCCATTTATGTCTTGCATTCACTTGAGCATGTCACATGTGGGACAATGCTCATGGATGACTTCTTTGAAGCCATCCACCTATGTAGGTTGAGAACACAGGCCACACATGAGTGACTTGCAGAGGTTCAAAACTAATGTAGGGAACTTCCAAACCTCATATAGCTAATAAAAAAACTCCATATGGTGACTATCGATGAACATAGGGGTTTATCTCTCTGGATTGTAGTTCAAAAGGATGTCGAACAGAAATAAGAATTAAAACAAAATATAAATCCGATGTTCTCAAAGATCATCAACATTCCTATAATGTGCATAACAGTCGATCAATAAGATCATCCTTTTTCATAGTAGAAAGGAGTGCTCTGGTTACATTTGAGCATGAATAACATAATTCATTAGCCATGAGTATAAAACTATTGAATCGTATAACTGTAGTTCAAAAATTGACTACATCTCTACATAGCTAAATTTTTGCATAAATTTACCATGTATCAAAAGGGAATGCAAAAGCACTAAAGATCATCCTGGACATAAAAAACACTAAATTCCACCCAAAATTGAGAAGTCTAGTGAATAGTACTTCTCAGTGCTCTTTGTATTTTTCGTGCAAAAGTGACGGACATCCAAAATAGAAAAGCACTATGAGGAGAGTAAATCAAATAAGCGGTGGCTGGCTAAGTGAAACAAAGAAGATAATAAACCACACTTTTAATTCACCTTTTTATTAAGTGCACATGTAGAAAAGTGCTAAAAATGGTGCTCAAAATAGAAAAGCACCGAAAAAATGGTAAAATTAAAGTCTGATAGACAGCGTTTCTTAGCCACCTTTGCACTTGTCGCGTAGACAAGAAATTATTGAAAAATGATAAAAACTGAGAAGCTCCAAAACTCATCCAAATATGAGAAGGTCCAGTGGGTAACACTTTCTTGTTCACTTGGTATCCTTCGCACAAATCTGAAAAGGGCCATGCAAGTTGTGTTTCTCAGACTCCTTTGTCGAGAGTGAACAAAATAGAGAAGCACTAAAGAGCAGTAAGTTGTAAGAAAATGTTAGAAAGGAAAATAAAATAATTAAGGAGCTAAAAGCCTTGATTCATTTTTTCCTCCATATCCACCATGCAAACAATGAAGCATCACTACATACATTTAAATACAACCATCCAATAATTAGATTGACGGTAGAGATTTAATATTTTTTATGTAAACCAAAATCAAGCAACATCAATAAACAAGATAAAATATTCAAAAGCATAGAAATAATACAAGATTGCACAAGATAGATAAAATTTTATTAATGTGGGTGGATCTCAAAATTATACAATAAATGTGCCCCAATGTGGGGTTTTACAATGCTTTTGTGATACAATTTTTACAAATACTAGGGTTCTCCAAAACCCTAGGTCAATACACTGCTAGTGTCTTCATGCTTATCTTCGATCCAAATGAGGTTGCGGGTGGGATTGTGTATCCTAAAAGGGCCACCCTAGCTTCAACAACTTCCAAAAATATGATCCTGTACCTACAATCATAAATACAACAAAAAGAAGCACTTGTGAGGGCTCCACAATGTGAGGCCCTCAGAAAGATGACAAACAACTAAACCCTAGATGTTGTAGAATGTAACTAAAAATAGAAGTGCAAGAATATAAAATAAATGCATAGAATATCATTTACCTTGTCACTTTGAGATTTTTTGCTTCTACTTCGATCTGTGATGGTTGTGGGACACTCTAACGATGTCCAAAGATGTTAGGACTATAGATATACTATAGGAAATACCTAGAGGTATTCTAAGATGGTAGCAGATGCACCAGGGTGTTTTGTGATGGTGGCAAATGCACCATAAAGGTTCTAGAAATACCCAGAGGTATTTTTATGGTTTTGAGGGGTATTCAGGGGCTGAGGAAAGTGTCGTAGAACCAGAATATGGTTCGTGCGGTATGGGCAGTAGCATAAATAGGGGATGCGAATGATGATGGTGAGGGATGAAAGTGACGGTGAAGTGGCTAGGGTAGAAAAATATTAATATTAAAAAAGAACTTAGGAATATTAGAGCCCAGTAGATTAAGGGTTAATCAGAGCTTAAGGATTTAGACCTTCTGAGATTTATTTGTGAATGTTCATAAATAGAATTCAAAGTCAACAAAATCAAGGACCTTGATTAATAAAAATGAATAAATGTTTATATTATATGCTTAGACATGTTAGGGTTTCAACGACTCAAAATGTGTGGCCAAGATTAAAACATGAGTAAGGGTGCATATTAAATCCGGTCAATTGGCATGGATTGAGGTGGATGGATGGCTAAGATTAAAACATGGTGTATGAATAGGATTAATTCATATAGCTACACATATATTTATTAAATATATATAAATATGATATAAAATATTAATATTTAAATATATATTAAACAAAAACACACACACACACACACACACACACATATATATATATATATATATATATATATATATATAATGGAGGGTTGTGATTGAAGGACACATATAGATGACAAGTGGCTAGATTTTGGTGTCTACAGATACCCTTTTTTGCATCGCATTGCATTAAACACATTGCGGTGCAAAAATAAGAGACACCTGGTTTGGCCTGATGAAGAAGCAGCTTCCTTTATTTGGATTGCAAATATGATATTGAAGATAAAAGAATTTGAATGTGTAGCTTACCCCCTCAATTGGTGAATGAGTGAAGGATGAGACTCACAAGCCAATTGATAGAATTATGTGGTGAAAAATGTAATTGAATGGTGTAAGTGCAAATGTATGGTGTAAATATGAGTGAATGATGTAAATGCAGATGATATGAATGATGTAAATAGATATCATTTTTTTCCCAATAGAGAAAGGGGATTTTTACCAAGTTTAGATGCCATGATCATGTAATATGTATCCCATTGTGAAAAATTAAAATCAAATGTGGTTATCCCAAGTTTGGGGTGATTCCATGTTGTTGAATAAAGTACCTTTTGACATCATTGAAATGCAAAGATGCACATGCATAAAAAAGAGAAAAAAGTCTGACCTTGGGGCCACTCATTATTGTAGCTAATTCCCACACATAATTCCTAAATGGTTAATCACTTTACTTGACCTGTATCCTCGAATACTGTTGTAATTGCAAATAAAATTATGAAAGGCATCCATGTTGGGAACACCATGGAAAAGGGCATCAATGACAACTGTTGAGAAAATTGATCTTGGCATAGTCTCACTCAAAGGATGAGGTACAAAAAGTGATTTTGTTTTTGAATAATGACATATTGGATGATGAATATGGCCAAGTGTGCTTATGGTGATTTACTCATCTTACCAAATTTATTGGATAACCAATCGCTGCAATCGCCAATGAGATAGAATAGACCACTATATACAAGGTTCACTTGAAATTTGTATTTGAACTCGGTAAATTTGTAATTGTAATAATTGATGGATGAAAATGATTTTTAAATGAATATTTTATAATGAGAAATGCATTGGTGATTGGATTGCATGATTTTGTGAAATTTTGGATTGTTTTAGTGCATTTTTGGAGCAATTTTGGAAAATTTTACAATTTTTTGGTCGCAAAGAAAAGTTAACCACCCAAATCAATTTGTGTTCTCAAAAAAAGTGATGAAATGATGTGATGGATGATGAAAATGATGAATATGGTAATTTTATGAAAATTTGGACCTTTTAATGCATTTTTAGACTTGTAAGGTGATTTTTTACCTTTTGGTCGTAAGCAAAAATTATGCACCCAAATCAATTTTTGTTTTCACAAAACAATATATGATGATGAATTGAATGTATGGATGCAATTTGGAGTGATTTTATGGAGGTAAGCTACCTTGTAGGATTATTTTGGTCTTAAAAATTTTGACACCAAACACCAACCTGCATATGCAGTAACCTCAGATGCCCATGGGCATCTGAGGTTAATGGGCATCTATCAATATGTAGATGTTGGTATGTGTTTGAATGCATATGTGAATGCCCATGGGTATTCCAGTGCACCAAAAATAGTTATAAATATTCTGTAGAAGTGCATTTAGATTCATTCTTTACGTTCATGAATTTCAGAAGCTACATTCGAGGAAGTTAGGAAGCGAAGTGTAGTGGAGTGAAGGAGTGTGGTGGTGTGGATGCTATGGTGATGGAGGATGCAAGTGCAATAGTAGGACTAGAGGTGCATGTTGCTAAGGTAAGTTCCCTTGGCACTCTTTGTTTAGACTTGTGTAATTGTTTTTTGAAATTATACAATGAATGTGACAATAATGTTCTTGTCTTGTTTATGTGTTGTGCTATAGTTGAAGATTTTGGAGCCTAGAAATAAATTCTCTCCCTACATTCCAATGGTGATAAAGATGCTACGGGATGAGTAGTAGAAGTAGCTAAAGGATGTGGGGCTGGATGGGGTAGCCCAGATTGATGTGGTGAGGGTGGATGAGAGGTATCTCTCTACCTTGGAGAGATATGAGATCTAAATAGGGGGACATTTCAGCTCCCTACTGGAGAGTTAATAGTGACACTTGAGGATGTATATCATACCCTCAAGTTACTAGTGGAGGGATTACATGTCAAGGTTTAACACGATAAGGTGTATGAAATGGATTAGATCTTTGGAGATCGATGGCGGGGTGAGAGTGTGAAGGGTGAAGGGATAAGGTAATTGGAAATGTACCAATATAAGATGTTGGATGCACTGCCCACGTTAGTCATATTCGTATTGATTTCCATAGTGTCCTTGAACAACACTAGATTTTTGTTCCCATGGAACATGATCAGTCTGGTATAGAGTGACAAACTATTGATTTCAAACCAATCAAACTTGATGAGCAATTTCATTGCTACTTCATGGTAGAGATTTATGGTAGGTTCCTTGCATTGGTATTCTTTGTTGATTTGATGAATGACAAGTTGAGAATCACCAAATATCTTGATACGCTTTATACCCATAGCTATGGCTACTTGAAGAACTAATATTAAGGCCTCATACTCTGTATTATTTTTTGTGCATTAGAATTCAAGTTTGAATGATAAGGGGATAAGTACCCCCTGTGGTGTATGAAACATGACTCCAACAGCTTAACCTTTTTTGCATAGAGAGTGATATCGACATCTTCCTCTAGAATGCAATATTTTTCTTGTTCAGTGATAGTGAATACCAAATCATCTGGGAGCTCAATAATCAAGGGTTGATCACTAGAAAATGGAGCCTCCACAAGATGATCAACTATGACCTAACCTTTAATGGATTTTTGGCTGATGAACTCAAGATAAAATTTAGTGAGAAGAATTATCCATTTTGCGATGTGCGTGTTATTGTAAGTACGAGACATCATATAACACAGAGGATTTTCATGAGCTATGATATATGTGGTGTGACTAAGCATGTAATATCTAAGTTTCTTACTGGTAAAAACCACTACTAAGCATAATTTTTTCATGTAAGAATATCTTGTTTCATAGCTTACCAATGTTCAACTAATGTAGTAGATAGCTTGTTCTCAATTTTTCTCATTCTTATGTGCAACCATTGTACCTAATGAAAAGTCTATTGCTAGAACATAAATATGGAAGGGGACCCCCAGATGAGGAGTTAAGACTGGTGGAGAAGCCAGGTATTTATTGATGTCATAAAAAACTTTTTTGCATTCATCTATCCATGAAAATATCACCCCTTTTGTAGTAGGTTATTGAATGGCCTGCATTTATCAGAAAGTTGGGTAATGAAATGATGGATTGATTGAATATTTCCTTGTAATATATTTAATTCCTTAAAGTTTGTTGGTGGAGACATCTCCATGATGGCATTGAATTTGTTTGGGTTCACTTCAATGCCTCTTTTAGAGATAATTAATCCTAGTAGTTTTCTAGAAGTAACACCAAAGACATACTTTTTTGGGTTCAACCTTACATTATGCTCTAGAAGTTGATCAAATACTTTTTTCATGACACCAATGTGCTCTTGTCGAGTTTTAAATTTTACCAAGAGATCATCCACATAATATTTGGTGATCTTATGCATGTAATCATGGAATATGTATGTCACGACATGTTCATAAGTTGCATATACATTTTTGAGGCCAAAGGACATCACCTTGTAACAAAAAGTCCCCCAAGATGTAGTGAATGTTGTTTTGTATTGGTCATCAAGATTGATTCAAATTTGGTTGTATCCTGAAAAACCATCCATTAGAGAAAGCATTTCATGGCCAGTACAAGTGTCGACAGGAGAATCAATTTTTGGTAGAGAAAAATAATCCTTAGGACACACTTTGTTAAGGTCTCAAAAATTAGTGCTAATGCGTATTGCTTAATTAGGCTTGCGAATGAGTACCATGTTTGAAAGACACTCAATATAGTCAATGGGGACAATGAAACCCACATCTAATAGCTTTTGAAGCTCATCTTTGACTAGGAGAGCAATGATAAGATGCATCCTTCTAAGTTTTTTTTGATCGACTTAGAATTAGAATGCGAGGTGAGATTGTGGACAACCAATTTAGGGTCAAGACCGGGCATGTATTTTTAAGACCATGCAAAAATGCCCTTCTTGAGGAGAACAATTAATTGCTCTTGTTCATCTGCAGATAAAATTTTACCAAGTTTGACAATTTGAGGATTGTCTATGTATGAACTAAGATTCACGTTGATGGTATCTTCAATAGACATGTGAGAACCTTCCTTAAGCTAATGGGACATTGGGATAAGAAGAATATCATCTATGACATATCAAACTATTTTGACTCAACCTCTTCTATGTTTACCTGGAAAACCTCAGGATCTAAAGGTGAAGGTGAAGGTGAAGGTGGAGGTGACGAAGGAATGTAGTTGGTTGAAGCCCTTAACAATTCCTCAAAAAAGATAAATTCAAAAAGGGATGGAGGTGAGGAAATCCAATCCATATCAATAAGGGTCATGTCAATTGGAATTGGCTTTGCCAAATCGTATGGATTATAGAGTAGGGTGAATAAGTCAACATGATTCATATTAAATTTAAAGGGAGAAAATGGTGGTTGGCAAAGTGGAGGATGGATGGATATTTTTAGCTAGAACCGATGTTAGAGCTCTAGAAATCTAAACAACAGTAGGCAACACAAATAAATTCAATTGGAAAAAATCCATGTTCATGCAATGCAATAATTTTTATTTTTATTTTTTTGAATTTGTTTTTGGCTTTTTTGAATTATGTACATATATTACAATATTGTTCGATGAGGTGGATTAATGAAATGAAGGTGGTAGTTCACCAGTTGGTTTAGCTTGCTCTTGTAGAAGAAGCAAGTGAATGATAGGTGGACGAATGGAGAACTTTATGAGGTAAAACTCATACTGTTCAATGAATGGAATGATGGGTGTTGCCCGAAGGACTTAATTAGCTTTCCCAAAGGATATAACTAGTGTTTCCTAGAGGACTTGTCTATCATGTTGCCCGAAGGACTTATTTAGTGTTTCCTAAAGGAATTAGTTAGTATTTCCTGAAGGACTTGTGTATTTTGTTGCTCGGAGGACTTAATATAATGTTGCTCGGAGGACTTGCGTATGATGTTTCCCAAAGGACTTAGTTAGTGTTTCTCGGAGGACTTGTGTATGATGTTGCCTGGAGGACTTAGTTAGTGTTGCCCAAAGGACTTGTGTATGATGTTGCCCAAAGGACTTAGTTAGTGTTTCCCGAAGGACTTGTGTATGATGTTGCCTAGAGGACTTAATATGATGTTGCTCGGAGGACTTGTGTATGATGTTACCTGGAGGACTTAGGTGTAAATGGATTGGCTTCTGGAATGGATGTGTGGAAGGCTCTACATTTAAAGTACGCACAACGTGTGAGGGACCCATAGATAAATATGAATAACTTATCTGTATCACACTGATGGGGTTAACCATAAAAGTGGTAGTAAAAGATGTTGAACACTCCATGGATGAAATGACTTGGTTGATGGAATTTTGACTCAAGATTTTTGTTTTATTTCATGTTAAAACCATAAGCTAGTGAATCAAATATGAAATGTGTAAGAAAGAAATGCAAATAATTTTTTTATAATATTAAATAAGCAATTCAATCCTACATTTATACAACAAATTTTATTACTTCTTTTTTTCTTTCTCTTTTATATATTTTAGTTTTTATTTTTGTGAGGTTTGTGTGTTATAAATGTGCTAATATGAATATGAATTATGCAAAGGTAAAATCTATGGCTGTATGGAAAATGAGATTCTTCCTGGTGATCAAATCCAAAAAAATTTCTCATCGGTGTCTGTGGTTGCTAAAGGCAGAGATTGATGGATGGAGATGAAGTCCACCAATGCTAAATATCAAACAATGGTTGGTGATGAAATCCAACTCACTGTTGTTTATTGTGATACGTGT